>OX411731.1:25045927-26433219 GCA_948252095.1 Dicycla oo | reverse complement strand
CTAACCTAACCTAACCTAACCTAACCTAACCTAACCTAACCTAACCTAACCTAACCTAACCTACCTAACCTAACCTAACCTAACCTAACCTAACCTAACCTAACCTAACCTAACCTAACCTAACCTAACCTAACCTAACCTAACCTAACCTAACCTAACCTAACCTAACCTAACCTAACCTAACCTAACCTAACCTAACCTAACCTAACCTAACCTAACCTAACCTAACCTAACCTAACCTAACCTAACCTAACCTAACCTAACCTAACCTAACCTAACCTAACCTAACCTAACCTAACCTAACCTAACCTAACCTAACCTAACCTAACCTAACCTAACCTAACCTAACCTAACCTAACCTAACCTAACCTAACCTAACCTAACCTAACCTAACCTAACCTAACCTAACCTAACCTAACCTAACCTAACCTAACCTAACCTAACCTAACCTAACCTAACCTAACCTAACCTAACCTAACCTAACCTAACCTAACCTAACCTAACCTAACCTAACCTAACCTAACCTAACCTAACCTAACCTAACCTAACCTAACCTAACCTAACCTAACCTAACCTAACCTAACCTAACCTAACCTAACCTAACCTAACCTAACCTAACCTAACCTAACCTAACCTAACCTAACCTAACCTAACCTAACCTAACCTAACCTAACCTAACCTAACCTAACCTAACCTAACCTAACTCTAACCTAACCTAACCTAACCTAACCTAACCTAACCTAACCTAACCTAACCTAACCTAACCTAACCTAACCTAACCTAACCTAACCTAACCTAACCTAACCTAACCTAACCTAACCTAACCTAACCTAACCTAACCTAACCTAACCTAACCTAACCTAACCTAACCTAACCTAACCTAACCTAACCTAACCTAACCTAACCTAACCTAACCTAACCTAACCTAACCTAACCTAACCTAACCTAACCTAACCTAACCTAACCTAACCTAACCTAACCTAACCTAACCTAACCTAACCTAACCTAACCTAACCTAACCTAACCTAACCTAACCTAACCTAACCTAACCTAACCTAACCTAACCTAACCTAACCTAACCTAACCTAACCTAACCTAACCTAACCTAACCTAACCTAACCTAACCTAACCTAACCTAACCTAACCTAACCTAACCTAACCTAACCTAACCTAACCTAACCTAACCTAACCTAACCTAACCTAACCTAACCTAACCTAACCTAACCTAACCTAACCTAACCTAACCTAACCTAACCTAACCTAACCTAACCTAACCTAACCTAACCTAACCTAACCTAACCTAACCTAACCTAACCTAACCTAACCTAACCTAACCTAACCTAACCTAACCTAACCTAACCTAACCTAACCTAACCTAACCTAACCTAACCTAACCTAACCTAACCTAACCTAACCTAACCTAACCTAACCTAACCTAACCTAACCTAACCTAACCTAACCTAACCTAACCTAACCTAACCTAACCTAACCTAACCTAACCTAACCTAACCTAACCTAACCTAACCTAACCTAACCTAACCTAACCTAACCTAACCTAACCTAACCTAACCTAACCTAACCTAACCTAACCTAACCTAACCTAACCTAACCTAACCTAACCTAACCTAACCTAACCTAACCTAACCTAACCTAACCTAACCTAACCTAACCTAACCTAACCTAACCTAACCTAACCTAACCTAACCTAACCTAACCTAACCTAACCTAACCTAACCTAACCTAACCTAACCTAACCTAACCTAACCTAACCTAACCTAACCTAACCTAACCTAACCTAACCTAACCTAACCTAACCTAACCTAACCTAACCTAACCTAACCTAACCTAACCTAACCTAACCTAACCTAACCTAACCTAACCTAACCTAACCTAACCTAACCTAACCTAACCTAACCTAACCTAACCTAACCTAACCTAACCTAACCTAACCTAACCTAACCTAACCTAACCTAACCTAACCTAACCTAACCTAACCTAACCTAACCTAACCTAACCTAACCTAACCTAACCTAACCTAACCTAACCTAACCTAACCTAACCTAACCTAACCTAACCTAACCTAACCTAACCTAACCTAACCTAACCTAACCTAACCTAACCTAACCTAACCTAACCTAACCTAACCTAACCTAACCTAACCTAACCTAACCTAACCTAACCTAACCTAACCTAACCTAACCTAACCTAACCTAACCTAACCTAACCTAACCTAACCTAACCTAACCTAACCTAACCTAACCTAACCTAACCTAACCTAACCTAACCTAACCTAACCTAACCTAACCTAACCTAACCTAACCTAACCTAACCTAACCTAACCTAACCTAACCTAACCTAACCTAACCTAACCTAACCTAACCTAACCTAACCTAACCTAACCTAACCTAACCTAACCTAACCTAACCTAACCTAACCTAACCTAACCTAACCTAACCTAACCTAACCTAACCTAACCTAACCTAACCTAACCTAACCTAACCTAACCTAACCTAACCTAACCTAACCTAACCTAACCTAACCTAACCTAACCTAACCTAACCTAACCTAACCTAACCTAACCTAACCTAACCTAACCTAACCTAACCTAACCTAACCTAACCTAACCTAACCTAACCTAACCTAACCTAACCTAACCTAACCTAACCTAACCTAACCTAACCTAACCTAACCTAACCTAACCTAACCTAACCTAACCTAACCTAACCTAACCTAACCTAACCTAACCTAACCTAACCTAACCTAACCTAACCTAACCTAACCTAACCTAACCTAACCTAACCTAACCTAACCTAACCTAACCTAACCTAACCTAACCTAACCTAACCTAACCTAACCTAACCTAACCTAACCTAACCTAACCTAACCTAACCTAACCTAACCTAACCTAACCTAACCTAACCTAACCTAACCTAACCTAACCTAACCTAACCTAACCTAACCTAACCTAACCTAACCTAACCTAACCTAACCTAACCTAACCTAACCTAACCTAACCTAACCTAACCTAACCTAACCTAACCTAACCTAACCTAACCTAACCTAACCTAACCTAACCTAACCTAACCTAACCTAACCTAACCTAACCTAACCTAACCTAACCTAACCTAACCTAACCTAACCTAACCTAACCTAACCTAACCTAACCTAACCTAACCTAACCTAACCTAACCTAACCTAACCTAACCTAACCTAACCTAACCTAACCTAACCTAACCTAACCTAACCTAACCTAACCTAACCTAACCTAACCTAACCTAACCTAACCTAACCTAACCTAACCTAACCTAACCTAACCTAACCTAACCTAACCTAACCTAACCTAACCTAACCTAACCTAACCTAACCTAACCTAACCTAACCTAACCTAACCTAACCTAACCTAACCTAACCTAACCTAACCTAACCTAACCTAACCTAACCTAACCTAACCTAACCTAACCTAACCTAACCTAACCTAACCTAACCTAACCTAACCTAACCTAACCTAACCTAACCTAACCTAACCTAACCTAACCTAACCTAACCTAACCTAACCTAACCTAACCTAACCTAACCTAACCTAACCTAACCTAACCTAACCTAACCTAACCTAACCTAACCTAACCTAACCTAACCTAACCTAACCTAACCTAACCTAACCTAACCTAACCTAACCTAACCTAACCTAACCTAACCTAACCTAACCTAACCTAACCTAACCTAACCTAACCTAACCTAACCTAACCTAACCTAACCTAACCTAACCTAACCTAACCTAACCTAACCTAACCTAACCTAACCTAACCTAACCTAACCTAACCTAACCTAACCTAACCTAACCTAACCTAACCTAACCTAACCTAACCTAACCTAACCTAACCTAACCTAACCTAACCTAACCTAACCTAACCTAACCTAACCTAACCTAACCTAACCTAACCTAACCTAACCTAACCTAACCTAACCTAACCTAACCTAACCTAACCTAACCTAACCTAACCTAACCTAACCTAACCTAACCTAACCTAACCTAACCTAACCTAACCTAACCTAACCTAACCTAACCTAACCTAACCTAACCTAACCTAACCTAACCTAACCTAACCTAACCTAACCTAACCTAACCTAACCTAACCTAACCTAACCTAACCTAACCTAACCTAACCTAACCTAACCTAACCTAACCTAACCTAACCTAACCTAACCTAACCTAACCTAACCTAACCTAACCTAACCTAACCTAACCTAACCTAACCTAACCTAACCTAACCTAACCTAACCTAACCTAACCTAACCTAACCTAACCTAACCTAACCTAACCTAACCTAACCTAACCTAACCTAACCTAACCTAACCTAACCTAACCTAACCTAACCTAACCTAACCTAACCTAACCTAACCTAACCTAACCTAACCTAACCTAACCTAACCTAACCTAACCTAACCTAACCTAACCTAACCTAACCTAACCTAACCTAACCTAACCTAACCTAACCTAACCTAACCTAACCTAACCTAACCTAACCTAACCTAACCTAACCTAACCTAACCTAACCTAACCTAACCTAACCTAACCTAACCTAACCTAACCTAACCTAACCTAACCTAACCTAACCTAACCTAACCTAACCTAACCTAACCTAACCTAACCTAACCTAACCTAACCTAACCTAACCTAACCTAACCTAACCTAACCTAACCTAACCTAACCTAACCTAACCTAACCTAACCTAACCTAACCTAACCTAACCTAACCTAACCTAACCTAACCTAACCTAACCTAACCTAACCTAACCTAACCTAACCTAACCTAACCTAACCTAACCTAACCTAACCTAACCTAACCTAACCTAACCTAACCTAACCTAACCTAACCTAACCTAACCTAACCTAACCTAACCTAACCTAACCTAACCTAACCTAACCTAACCTAACCTAACCTAACCTAACCTAACCTAACCTAACCTAACCTAACCTAACCTAACCTAACCTAACCTAACCTAACCTAACCTAACCTAACCTAACCTAACCTAACCTAACCTAACCTAACCTAACCTAACCTAACCTAACCTAACCTAACCTAACCTAACCTAACCTAACCTAACCTAACCTAACCTAACCTAACCTAACCTAACCTAACCTAACCTAACCTAACCTAACCTAACCTAACCTAACCTAACCTAACCTAACCTAACCTAACCTAACCTAACCTAACCTAACCTAACCTAACCTAACCTAACCTAACCTAACCTAACCTAACCTAACCTAACCTAACCTAACCTAACCTAACCTAACCTAACCTAACCTAACCTAACCTAACCTAACCTAACCTAACCTAACCTAACCTAACCTAACCTAACCTAACCTAACCTAACCTAACCTAACCTAACCTAACCTAACCTAACCTAACCTAACCTAACCTAACCTAACCTAACCTAACCTAACCTAACCTAACCTAACCTAACCTAACCTAACCTAACCTAACCTAACCTAACCTAACCTAACCTAACCTAACCTAACCTAACCTAACCTAACCTAACCTAACCTAACCTAACCTAACCTAACCTAACCTAACCTAACCTAACCTAACCTAACCTAACCTAACCTAACCTAACCTAACCTAACCTAACCTAACCTAACCTAACCTAACCTAACCTAACCTAACCTAACCTAACCTAACCTAACCTAACCTAACCTAACCTAACCTAACCTAACCTAACCTAACCTAACCTAACCTAACCTAACCTAACCTAACCTAACCTAACCTAACCTAACCTAACCTAACCTAACCTAACCTAACCTAACCTAACCTAACCTAACCTAACCTAACCTAACCTAACCTAACCTAACCTAACCTAACCTAACCTAACCTAACCTAACCTAACCTAACCTAACCTAACCTAACCTAACCTAACCTAACCTAACCTAACCTAACCTAACCTAACCTAACCTAACCTAACCTAACCTAACCTAACCTAACCTAACCTAACCTAACCTAACCTAACCTAACCTAACCTAACCTAACCTAACCTAACCTAACCTAACCTAACCTAACCTAACCTAACCTAACCTAACCTAACCTAACCTAACCTAACCTAACCTAACCTAACCTAACCTAACCTAACCTAACCTAACCTAACCTAACCTAACCTAACCTAACCTAACCTAACCTAACCTAACCTAACCTAACCTAACCTAACCTAACCTAACCTAACCTAACCTAACCTAACCTAACCTAACCTAACCTAACCTAACCTAACCTAACCTAACCTAACCTAACCTAACCTAACCTAACCTAACCTAACCTAACCTAACCTAACCTAACCTAACCTAACCTAACCTAACCTAACCTAACCTAACCTAACCTAACCTAACCTAACCTAACCTAACCTAACCTAACCTAACCTAACCTAACCTAACCTAACCTAACCTAACCTAACCTAACCTAACCTAACCTAACCTAACCTAACCTAACCTAACCTAACCTAACCTAACCTAACCTAACCTAACCTAACCTAACCTAACCTAACCTAACCTAACCTAACCTAACCTAACCTAACCTAACCTAACCTAACCTAACCTAACCTAACCTAACCTAACCTAACCTAACCTAACCTAACCTAACCTAACCTAACCTAACCTAACCTAACCTAACCTAACCTAACCTAACCTAACCTAACCTAACCTAACCTAACCTAACCTAACCTAACCTAACCTAACCTAACCTAACCTAACCTAACCTAACCTAACCTAACCTAACCTAACCTAACCTAACCTAACCTAACCTAACCTAACCTAACCTAACCTAACCTAACCTAACCTAACCTAACCTAACCTAACCTAACCTAACCTAACCTAACCTAACCTAACCTAACCTAACCTAACCTAACCTAACCTAACCTAACCTAACCTAACCTAACCTAACCTAACCTAACCTAACCTAACCTAACCTAACCTAACCTAACCTAACCTAACCTAACCTAACCTAACCTAACCTAACCTAACCTAACCTAACCTAACCTAACCTAACCTAACCTAACCTAACCTAACCTAACCTAACCTAACCTAACCTAACCTAACCTAACCTAACCTAACCTAACCTAACCTAACCTAACCTAACCTAACCTAACCTAACCTAACCTAACCTAACCTAACCTAACCTAACCTAACCTAACCTAACCTAACCTAACCTAACCTAACCTAACCTAACCTAACCTAACCTAACCTAACCTAACCTAACCTAACCTAACCTAACCTAACCTAACCTAACCTAACCTAACCTAACCTAACCTAACCTAACCTAACCTAACCTAACCTAACCTAACCTAACCTAACCTAACCTAACCTAACCTAACCTAACCTAACCTAACCTAACCTAACCTAACCTAACCTAACCTAACCTAACCTAACCTAACCTAACCTAACCTAACCTAACCTAACCTAACCTAACCTAACCTAACCTAACCTAACCTAACCTAACCTAACCTAACCTAACCTAACCTAACCTAACCTAACCTAACCTAACCTAACCTAACCTAACCTAACCTAACCTAACCTAACCTAACCTAACCTAACCTAACCTAACCTAACCTAACCTAACCTAACCTAACCTAACCTAACCTAACCTAACCTAACCTAACCTAACCTAACCTAACCTAACCTAACCTAACCTAACCTAACCTAACCTAACCTAACCTAACCTAACCTAACCTAACCTAACCTAACCTAACCTAACCTAACCTAACCTAACCTAACCTAACCTAACCTAACCTAACCTAACCTAACCTAACCTAACCTAACCTAACCTAACCTAACCTAACCTAACCTAACCTAACCTAACCTAACCTAACCTAACCTAACCTAACCTAACCTAACCTAACCTAACCTAACCTAACCTAACCTAACCTAACCTAACCTAACCTAACCTAACCTAACCTAACCTAACCTAACCTAACCTAACCTAACCTAACCTAACCTAACCTAACCTAACCTAACCTAACCTAACCTAACCTAACCTAACCTAACCTAACCTAACCTAACCTAACCTAACCTAACCTAACCTAACCTAACCTAACCTAACCTAACCTAACCTAACCTAACCTAACCTAACCTAACCTAACCTAACCTAACCTAACCTAACCTAACCTAACCTAACCTAACCTAACCTAACCTAACCTAACCTAACCTAACCTAACCTAACCTAACCTAACCTAACCTAACCTAACCTAACCTAACCTAACCTAACCTAACCTAACCTAACCTAACCTAACCTAACCTAACCTAACCTAACCTAACCTAACCTAACCTAACCTAACCTAACCTAACCTAACCTAACCTAACCTAACCTAACCTAACCTAACCTAACCTAACCTAACCTAACCTAACCTAACCTAACCTAACCTAACCTAACCTAACCTAACCTAACCTAACCTAACCTAACCTAACCTAACCTAACCTAACCTAACCTAACCTAACCTAACCTAACCTAACCTAACCTAACCTAACCTAACCTAACCTAACCTAACCTAACCTAACCTAACCTAACCTAACCTAACCTAACCTAACCTAACCTAACCTAACCTAACCTAACCTAACCTAACCTAACCTAACCTAACCTAACCTAACCTAACCTAACCTAACCTAACCTAACCTAACCTAACCTAACCTAACCTAACCTAACCTAACCTAACCTAACCTAACCTAACCTAACCTAACCTAACCTAACCTAACCTAACCTAACCTAACCTAACCTAACCTAACCTAACCTAACCTAACCTAACCTAACCTAACCTAACCTAACCTAACCTAACCTAACCTAACCTAACCTAACCTAACCTAACCTAACCTAACCTAACCTAACCTAACCTAACCTAACCTAACCTAACCTAACCTAACCTAACCTAACCTAACCTAACCTAACCTAACCTAACCTAACCTAACCTAACCTAACCTAACCTAACCTAACCTAACCTAACCTAACCTAACCTAACCTAACCTAACCTAACCTAACCTAACCTAACCTAACCTAACCTAACCTAACCTAACCTAACCTAACCTAACCTAACCTAACCTAACCTAACCTAACCTAACCTAACCTAACCTAACCTAACCTAACCTAACCTAACCTAACCTAACCTAACCTAACCTAACCTAACCTAACCTAACCTAACCTAACCTAACCTAACCTAACCTAACCTAACCTAACCTAACCTAACCTAACCTAACCTAACCTAACCTAACCTAACCTAACCTAACCTAACCTAACCTAACCTAACCTAACCTAACCTAACCTAACCTAACCTAACCTAACCTAACCTAACCTAACCTAACCTAACCTAACCTAACCTAACCTAACCTAACCTAACCTAACCTAACCTAACCTAACCTAACCTAACCTAACCGTGAAGGAGTCGGAGATGGAGAAAGGTCGGATCCCAATTTCAAAGACCACAACAGAAACCCAAACAGAAGAGCAAACAAAAGAGATAGCATCTAGTACCACACTAGACATAGAATCGCTTAAAAAGGTCCTAGAAGATCATGGCCGAAACCTGCGAGAGAACAGCGAGAAGCTTGATGGGCTGAAAGAGGCACTGAAAACTGGGGAAGAACATAAGGAGAAGTTCTCCTACGCCAGCGTAGCGGCAAGTCAGCCTATCAAGCTGCCTCCAAAGCAGACGGCGCTCCACTCCATTGTGGTCACCTCCACAAAGGAGACAGAAACTGGAGAGGAAATCATCGACCACATTAGGAAGGCGATAAACGCGAAAGAGGGATGGGTCACAGTGGATAGGATAAGGAAAGCCAAAGATAGGAAAGTGGTTTTGGGATGCAAAACGGAAGAGGAAAGAGAGAAAGTTAAGGAAAGATTGGCAAGGGTGGGGGAGGTGTTAAAGGTTGAGGACATCAAGAACAGGGATCCTCTCGTGATCCTGAGAGATGTCCTAACCTATAACACAGACGAAGACATCCTCAAGGCTCTTCGTAATCAGAATAGGGATTTGTTCAAAGAGCTTAAGAAAGAAGACGACCGGGTAGAGGTACTTTTTAAAAAGAAAACGAGAAACCCCCACACTCACCACGTGGTCCTCAGGGTCTCCCCAAAATTGTGGAACCGACTGCAGGAAAGACAGGCAGTCCATATAGACTTACAAAAAATCCGAGTTTCAGATCAAACTCCACTGATCCAGTGTTCCTTATGCCTTGGATTTGGGCATGGACGACGGCTCTGTAAGGAGCAGGTGGAGAAGTGTAGCCACTGCGGGGGCCCACATATGAGGACGCAATGCGCGGAATGGCTGGCCGGAGCAGCTCCATCATGCTGTAACTGTGTGCGCGCAAAGCTCGAGAACACGGAGCATAACGCTTTCAGTGACGAATGCACAGTGAGGAAGAGATGTGAGGTTCTGGCTAGAGCCAGAGTAGCGTATTGCTAAAGTGGTTACGGGCGACAGGGCAGGCACCCCAACTGGAAGATACGCAGTGGCCCAGGCCAACCTACAAAGGAAGGAACTGGCAACCACCGAGCTCCTTTTAGAGGCCAGTGAGCGAAACATCGCATGGGCACTGATTCAGGAACCTTATGTGGGAGGGGCTAGAGGTATGAAGAGCTACCGTGGCGCGAGAATCTACCAGTGCGAGGTTGAAGGAAGTGGGAGGGTTAAGGCGGCAATAGCCGTCTTTGATGATGACCTGGATGTCATTCCCTACCCGGAACTCACCACTAACAATATCGTTGTGGTGGGGATCCGAACCAAAGCCTGGGAAATCGCAGTAGTATCCTATTACTTTGAGCCAGACCAACCCATAGGGATCTACCTGAATCAGCTGACCAACATCAAGTTGGAGCTGGGCACCGGACTACTGCTAATAGGCGGAGACGCGAATGCAAAGAGTACCTGGTGGGGAAGCACCATAGAAGACCTCAGGGGAGAAGAGATGTCCGGGACCCTTGAAGAGTTGGAGCTTCAGGTACTGAATACTGGCAATACGCCGACCTTTTACACAGTAAGAGGCGGCGTAGTATACAAAAGCCATGTGGACGTCACGGCGTGTACGCTCGAGCTACTTGACATGGTGGACGGCTGGCGGGTCGACACAGGGGCAACGAGCTCGGACCACAACACTATTTTGTTTAATGTTAACTTGAAAAGGGAAAAAGGGATTAGTATAATTAGGACAACAAGAAAATTCAACACAAAAAAGGCAAATTGGAAAATTTTTAAGATTAAACTGGGGGAATATAAAACTGAAACGAAAATTAGCTTGGAGAGTATAAATCAAATAAATAACAAGGAGGAATTAGAACAATTAGTAAGTAAATATAAAAATGTCATTGAGAAAGCTTGTGATGACTCTATTCCTAAAATCAATAATAAAACAAAACTTACCATTCCTTGGTGGTCCGAGGAACTCGCTTTGAAAAAGAAAGAGGTCACAAGAAGGAAGAACCGTGTCCGCAACGCCGCACCGGTCCGCCGAGCGATGGTCGTAGACGAGTACCTGAAAGCAAAAGAAGAATATGAGTGCCAAGCCAAGAAAGCCCTAACAGCCAGCTGGAAAAAGTTCTGCGAGAAGCAAGACGGAGAAAGCCTCTGGGAGGGGATCTACAGAGTCATTAGAGGGACCACCAGGAGACAAGAAGATCTGACCCTAACGAATGATGGTGCATTCCTGAACCCGAAGGAATCGGCAGCCTTGCTCGCCGACACTTTCTATCCAAAGGACACAGCGGAAGAAGACAACGTAGACCACAGGCTCACTAGAGAAGCAGCCAGTCGGGTAAATGAATGGAGTCAAGATGAATATCTTGACCCACCATTTACACCGCTGGAGCTGAAGATAGCCGTGGAACGATTCAATCCCAAGAAAGCCCCCGGAGCGGATGGATTTACGTCGGACATCTGCAGTCGAGCGATCTACCAGGACCTGGACGCTTTCCTTGCCCTGTATAACAAATGCCTAGAATTGGCACATTTCCCGGACATCTGGAAAGAGGCAACGGTGGTAGTCCTCAGAAAACCGGGCAAGGAAAATTATACGAACCCCAAGTCATATAGACCGATAGGTCTCCTGCCGGTCTTGGGGAAGGTCCTGGAGAGGATGATAGTAGCGCGGATAAAATGGCAGCTCGTGCCGCGGTTCAGTACTCGTCAGTTTGGCTTTATGCCCCAGAAGAGCACCGAGGATGCCCTCTATACTCTAATAAAGCATGTTCAGGACAAGTTGAGGCTGAAAAAGCTAATTGTCCTGGTGTCATTGGATATAGAGGGTGCCTTCGACAGCGCCTGGTGGCCGGCAATCAGGGTCAGGCTGGCTGAGGAAAAGTGCCCGGTAAACATCAGGAGGCTACTGGACAGCTACCTCGACAGCAGAAAAGTAAGGGTGAGGTATGCTGGGGAGGAATGCACACGAGAGACAAATAAGGGCTGTGTCCAAGGGTCAATCGGTGGTCCTATACTCTGGAATCTTGTATTGGACCCGCTGCTGCAAGATCTCGAAAAGAAGGGGTACTTTATACAGGCTTTTGCGGATGACATTGTCTTGGTCGTGGATGGTGACACAGCGGCTGAAGTCTCTAGAGCTGCAAATGCAGCCCTCGCCCATGTCCAGAGTTGGGGTGTCAGAAATAAGCTGAGGTTTGCACCGCACAAAACCTGTGCGATGCTAATAACCAACAAGCTTAAGTACGACACACCATATCTGAGCATGGCCGGGGTAGACATTGCTATGGTAAAGAGTATGAAGTTGCTAGGCCTGACAATAGATGACAAGTTGACCTTCAACGAGCACACGAGAAACGTCTGCAAAAAGGTAGCGGAAGTCTACAAGCAACTTGCACGTGCAGCAAAGGTCAGCTGGGGTCTGAATAGGGACACAATACACATCATCTACACCGCCACGATAGAACCTATAGTCATGTACGCGGCTGGAGCCTGGGCTCCCGCTACGAAAAAGCTGGGTATACGGAAGAAGCTAGGCTCTGTCCAACGAGGATTCGTCCAGAAACTCTGTAAGTCTTACCGTACAGTCTCACTAAACTCGGCACTGGTGCTGGCTGGGATACTGCCTCTAGACCTCCGCATACAAGAGGCAGCCGCCCTGTATGAGGCAAGGAGAGGGTCGTCTCGGTTTGTGCCAGGAGACCGGGAGATTGAGAGTATGGTGAGATTTGCAGAGACATCTCACCCTGCCAAACAAATGGCCTTGGAGTTTGTATGCCTGGCAGATCAACAGCTTGTGGACAGCCAAAATGTGCAGGCAGTGCGAATATTCACTGACGGCAGCAAGATTGAGGGGAAGGTCGGAGCAGCATTATCCCTGTGGGACAATGTAGGCGAAGTCCAGAACCTCAAGCTTAGCCTCGCCGCGTACTGCACTGTCTACCAGGCGGAACTACTGGCCATTTGCAAGGCAACGGACGTAATCCTCAAGCGTAAAGAGATGAGCTATGGCTTGTACAGTGACTCAATGGCAGCATTGCAGACGCTGACAGGCCATGGTTCTCTCCATCCTCTGGCGGTCCGCGCCCGAGCAAATTTGGCTCGGGCTTTGGACCAGGATAAAGATGTTTCTTTGTTTTGGGTCAAGGCCCACGCGGGCTTGCCGGGAAATGAACGCGCGGATGAGCTGGCAAAGGAAGCGGCATTGTCGTCACGGAGGAAGCCGGACTACGATCTGTGCCCGGTTTCATTTATCAAGCGTCAAATCCGTTTGGATTCGCTTGATGAGTGGAATCGGAGATACGTGTCGAGCGAGACGGCCTCGGTGACGAAAATGTTCTTTCCGGATGCCGTAGCTGCCTACCATATTATAAAACAGGTGAGGCCAACAGGCGTACTTACGCAGGTCCTAACGGGGCATGGTGGGTTCTCAGAATACTTAAACCGCTTTAAGTGTAAGGAGAGCCCATCATGCACCTGTGACCCCAACATATCGGAATCAGTGCCGCACATTTTGCTAGATTGTCCAGTCTACGCAAAATATCGATATAACCTGGAACAGGAACTAGGCGAAAGACTAAAGAAAGAAAGTTTAGGGGAACTAATGTCGAGGAAATCAAGAAATAAGCTAATTGCATACTGTGAGAAAATAGCACAAATAGTTATAAATAAAAACAAATAATAAAATAAAACTATGTTTCATAATATATTGTAAATATAATACTGTAAACATAGGACATAAGTGCACATTGTAATTAGAATAAGCAGTAGACCAATAGAAACTACATGTATTAAGTAGATTTAAGAATTAAGTGTAAGTAGACTAAGTAATAAATGTAAAACTAAGATAAGCTAAAAATGTAAAATAAAACCGAAATAGTATTATTTCCCCAGAGTTATATAAATAAAGAAATTAAAATAAGAAAGTAGAAGAATAGGGAATAGCAATAGTGGGAGTCCCACCCACGGCACAAATGGAGACGGATGAAAGAAAGATATAGTATGAAGCATGAAAGTACGAGAGGAATGTACTGCGAGAACTAGTATGGATGAGGATTAAAGGATTTAAAAATAGGCGCCAATTACGTTGGCGGAACTAGTCCGGAAAAAAAAAAAAAAAAAAAAAAAAAAAAAAAAAAAAAAAAAAAAAAAAAAAAAAAAAAAAAAAAAAAAAAAAAAAAAAAAAACCTAACCTAACCTAACCTAACCTAACCTAACCTAACCTAACCTAACCTAACCTAACCTAACCTAACCTAACCTAACCTAACCTAACCTAACCTAACCTAACCTAACCTAACCTAACCTAACCTAACCTAACCTAACCTAACCTAACCTAACCTAACCTAACCTAACCTAACCTAACCTAACCTAACCTAACCTAACCTAACCTAACCTAACCTAACCTAACCTAACCTAACCTAACCTAACCTAACCTAACCTAACCTAACCTAACCTAACCTAACCTAACCTAACCTAACCTAACCTAACCTAACCTAACCTAACCTAACCTAACCTAACCTAACCTAACCTAACCTAACCTAACCTAACCTAACCTAACCTAACCTAACCTAACCTAACCTAACCTAACCTAACCTAACCTAACCTAACCTAACCTAACCTAACCTAACCTAACCTAACCTAACCTAACCTAACCTAACCTAACCTAACCTAACCTAACCTAACCTAACCTAACCTAACCTAACCTAACCTAACCTAACCTAACCTAACCTAACCTAACCTAACCTAACCTAACCTAACCTAACCTAACCTAACCTAACCTAACCTAACCTAACCTAACCTAACCTAACCTAACCTAACCTAACCTAACCTAACCTAACCTAACCTAACCTAACCTAACCTAACCTAACCTAACCTAACCTAACCTAACCTAACCTAACCTAACCTAACCTAACCTAACCTAACCTAACCTAACCTAACCTAACCTAACCTAACCTAACCTAACCTAACCTAACCTAACCTAACCTAACCTAACCTAACCTAACCTAACCTAACCTAACCTAACCTAACCTAACCTAACCTAACCTAACCTAACCTAACCTAACCTAACCTAACCTAACCTAACCTAACCTAACCTAACCTAACCTAACCTAACCTAACCTAACCTAACCTAACCTAACCTAACCTAACCTAACCTAACCTAACCTAACCTAACCTAACCCAGTACCCCCCCAACCTCCGTGGTGGTCGGATCGTTTTTAAAGTCGCTCCCTAGAAAAAATTACAAAAAAGTGGTCAAAAGTGGTCGGATTTTAATGAGTTAAGTGTCGTTGGTTGCGGAAAATTGAGCCGCATAAAGTGTCGTGCGTTTATTTTGCCGTTCCGTAGTGAAAAAGAAGTTTTCAGCCGTAAACCTCATTTTTAGAGGTTAAGTGGGAAGCTTCAAACATAAAAACGAAAACGCTGCCGAAACTAAAGCGGTGACCCCCCGTTTTTTCACCGGCATCGTGTGGACACCGTGGTTCTTCATCATCTGGATCACTGAAAACCATCCTGACACCACGCAACCGTGACTTATTCAGGATTTTCTTAAAACCACGTGCCCTGAAAAAGCGGAAGGAGTGGACACAGAGGCGTGAAACTTGGCGCCAACTTGAACCCCCACCATATAAGGCGAGTGCAACCTTTTTTGGAATTTTAAAACAGCTGGTTTATTTTATATAACAGTTAAAACTTTGCAAAATTCGACTATTATATCTCTGGACAGAAGACATATTTCAAAATTCTTCAACTGCAGCCGGGTGCGCGCTCATCAGTACATTAGAGATCATAAGTTTTAGATTTTTATTTCCAGTAATTTTTAATTTATAGCATATTTTATAAGAAAACCAATTTTTCAAAATTTTTCGACTGGTTTTTCGGTTATTTAAATGTTTGTTTTTAACAGATGCTAGCCCTTTATTTTAAGTACCTTGTATAAATTTTTTAGATTTTTCCGACAATAAACTCCAGAGATATTGATTTTTAAATGTTTTTCGACCATAATTAAAAATCTAATTGTAATTATCTATTTTTGACCTCAGGACAGGGTCCAATATACATATTGTGACCCATTTAAGCCCAAACTCGGTCCGTATATCCTTTAAATTGGCCGTTTTGACAAAAACGCGCCATCTTGGTTTTCGGGTTCAAAATTTCAAAACGAGATATCTCGGAAACCGCTGATCCGTTTACACTCATCTTTTCACTCCGGCCAGTAGCTTTTAGGCTATTTTAAGTATACTTGGTTTTCAGCCTATTTCAGGGCTTTTAATTTTTTGTCGCTGAAACTGCTTTTGGGAGGTACCTGAAGTGACGCCGAGCTGTATACCCAAAACCCCGCCCATCTGCGACGAAGGGTTCAGAAGTTACGGGCATTTTTAATCGACGTTTGACAGCTCGGCGGCCATCTTGTTTAGTTTTGAACCGCAGATACTCCTGAACCGAAGGTCCCAGGAAGTTGCGGTTTTCGGCTATAGGCTTGGGGGCTCCTGGTCTTCCTTACCTCTGTTTTTCAGGCGACTAGAGGCTGAAAATTCTCGAGGTCCTGAAAGCGGTTTCAGCAGACAGTAGAGCCCAGGCCAAGTTAATAGAGTCCAAACTCGGGTGTTCTGCGGCTTCCCGAAGCGGAGATATCACCTGTTAAAAAGTGACTTTGACAGCTGTGCCGCCATCTTTACTTTTATTTAAACACCGATATCTCCGGAGCGGGGTGTCGTAGAGCAACGGGATTTTCACTGTCTTCAATAACAGGCTGAAGCCTATCGGATGAGGTACTTTTCAGGCGTTTTGCGGGGGACAACTTTTTTCAGCCTGAAAACTGTTTCGGTGGATTGGTCGCACCGAGCCAAGTGCGGAGAGCCCAAACACCGAGGTTTTTGGACCGGTGGTTCCGGAGATAACCTCTTGTAACCACATTTCGGCCGCCATCTTGGAAAAAACCAAATTTTTTAAACTTGAATATCTCCGGAACCCCTTGGGGTAATTCCTCCGTGTTTGGGGTCATTAGAGAGGGCTCGTCGCGAGCTATCTACTGGACTTAGCAAAACGGCTCTACATAGAGTCTGGGCGGAAATCGCTCTACATTGTGACTGTATATTGACTCTCAAGGATTTTTTTTTTGTGTTTTTTGCACGTTTTCCTTGCTTGACCCGTTCTTTTGAACGAAGGACCGACAGCGACAACTCTATGAAGAGTTGAGACGCGCTTAAGACTTCTATAGTCATAAGAATTGTTTTTACTCTTAATTATTATACACTTTTACCTTTATTTTATTGACTTTACGAACTGACGCAAACCTCCAACATGATTGGCATCAGAACCCCAATTAAGGCGAGGCCTGTAGATGGTGAGAAGTCACCAAAGCAGATGACGTCGCCTCCGAACGTCAGACGCAGCGTCGGAGAGTCAGAGGCCGCGGGGCCCTCAAACGCGGACGTAACGCCCCCGATAGTAGCTAAGACGGTGCAGGCTGGCCCTGCTAAACCGACATCACAGCCCCCACTAGCGAAACTGATACAGACGCACTCGCCGCCGAAACCTCACTACGCGGACCGTTCGGCTGAAGCGAGGGCCTGCCTTACAAAGGCAAAAGTTCTGCTCGGCACCTCGCGGAACACGAAAAACGAGATAAGAGCAGGAGTAATCGAGGCGCTGGATCGGCTGTTTCAGTTAGTGAAGGAGGCGGAAAAGGCCACAAAAAATAAAGGAGTGGGGTCTGAGGGGAACACACGCCCCGAAAGTACGGCAGCCGACCTCACCTACACAAGCCTTGAAGCAAGCCAAAATCACCAACTCGAGGCTCAGATAAAGAGCCACTCGATGCTGCTGGAGACCCACGCTAAGAGCATGGAGGAGCTGAAAGCAGCACTCGAGAGGCACGCTGAGTCCGTTGAGAACAGTGCCACTGCCATGACGTACGCTAGAGTGACCGCGACCCACAGTGGAAAATCGATACCTATGAGAAGTACGCTGCACTCAATCGTGGTCACCTCAAAAGACGAGACAGAAACTGGGGACGAAGTGCTTGACAAAGTACGGAAGGCAGTTAACGCAAAAGAAGGCTGGATCAAGGTGGAAAAAGTGAGGAAGGCGAAAGATAGAAAGGTAATAATGGGCTTTGAAACCACCGAAGAAAGGGACAAGCTGAAAGGCAAGTTGACACAAGCAAACCAGGACCTCCATATCGAGGAGGTGAGAAACAAGGACCCGTTGCTGGTCCTCAGGAGCGTCCTCTCAGCAAACTCGGACGAGGACGTTCTAAAAGCATTGAGAAACCAGAACAGGGACATCTTTCGCAACCTCGACAAGGAGGAGGACAGGGTGGTGGTGAAGTTCCGGAGAAGGACTAGAAACCCACACACCTGTCACGTTGTGGTCGCCGTCTCGCCAATTATATGGAGACGGGCAACAGAAGTCGGATGCCTGCACGTGGACCTCCAGCGGGTAAGGGTGGAGGACCAAACCCCGTTGGTACAGTGCACGCGCTGTTTGGGCTACGGGCATGGCAGACGATTTTGCAAGGAAGCGGATGACTTGTGCAGTCACTGCGGCGGCCCGCACCTGAGGTCGGAATGTGCCGACTTTCTAACGGGGGTGCCGCCGAAGTGCCAGAACTGCACAAGAGCCAAGCTCGGGGACGTCGGTCACAACGCCTTCAGCTCGGAGTGTCCGACTCGCCGCAAGTGGGACGTTATCGCACGATCGACGGTAGCCTATTGCTAAGGGCACCCGGGGCAACCCAAACCCCTACAGACTGGTACAGGCCAACCTCCAGAGGAAAAAACTAGCGACGAACGAGCTTCTGATCGAAGCGGTAAAGCGCGGCGTCGCCGTTGCTCTCCTCCAGGAACCATATGTGGGCGGGGCGAAGGCGATGAGGAGTCACAAGGGCGTTCGGATCTTCCAGAGCACTGACATAGGAGACGGGACTGTTAAGGCCGCAATAGCGGTCTTCGATCAAGACCTTATAGTAGAACAGCACCCGAAACTCACCACGAACAACATCACCGTGGTGGGGATCCGAACCAGTGCCTGGAAGATCACGCTGGTCTCCTTCTATTTTGAGCCGGACCAGCCAATTGGACCATACCTGGAGCACCTCAAACGCGTCGAGGAAGCGGTTGGCTCCAGAATGTGGGTTCTTGGGGGAGATGCAAACGCAAAAAGTACCTGGTGGGGAAGTCTGTCCATCGATCGCAGGGGCGAAGAAGTGTCTGGAGTTCTCGGCGAGCTGGACCTCAACATACTGAACAGAGGGGAAATCCCGACCTTCGACACGACCAGAGGCGGGATACGCTACTGCAGCCATGTAGATATCACTGCGTGTTCCACAGACATTCTGGATCTGGTGGGCAACTGGAAAGTAGACGAGGGCCTTACGAGCTCGGATCACAACGGCATTGTTTTTGACATAAAATTAAAAAGAAGCAAAGGCATCCAAATTAATAGAACTACCAGAATCTACAATACAAAAAAAGCAAATTGGTCCGAGTTTCGTGAGAAACTCGGCCAATTAATGCAGACAAATAACATTAACAAAATAGAAATAGACAAATTACACACAACTTATCAACTAAACACATTAACCAGCTTATATTCTAAATTAATAAACGAAGCATGCGCTTCATCAATACCTAAGAAAAAAGTAAAAGAAATACTCACCTTGCCGTGGTGGTCCGAGAAGCTTGAGGCGATGAAGAAGGAGGTCGCCACCAGAAAACGCAGAGTCAGGAGTGCTGCACCAGCCCGGAGATCGAAGGTCGTCGAAGAGTACCTGAAAAAGAAAGTTGAGTATGAGAAGGAGGCAGCCAAAGCTGAAATCGAGAGCTGGAAAAACTTCTGCACAAGACAGGATAAAGAAGGGGTTTGGGAAGGCATTTACCGGGTGATAGGAAGAACCAAGGGAAGAGGAGAGGACCAGCCACTGGTAAAGGACGGGGAGGTACTGGACGCAAAAGGGTCGGTTCAGTTACTAGCGGAAACCTTCTACCCGGAAGACCACTCAGGCTCCGACAGCACCTGCCACCGCCTCACCAGAGAAAAGGCCGACACCGTGAATGCTGATTGGCAAGATGATCCATGTGAACCACCATTCACGAGGGTCGAGCTGATGGCAGCGTGCGGGTCTTTTAACGCCAAAAAAGCACCAGGAGTTGATGGTTTCACCGCCGACATTTGCTGCCAGGCCATTAGAGCTTCCCCCGAGATAGCCTTGGCTCTCCTCAATGGATGTCTGAGATGCCACCTCTTCCCCGAAATCTGGAAAGAAGCGACCGTAATAATCTTAAAGAAGCCTGGGAAAAGCGACTACAGTGCTCCAAAGGCGTACAGACCAATCGGCCTTTTGCCTATCTTAGGTAAAATCTACGAGAAGATGTTGGTGGCCCGCCTCAAGTTTCACCTAATCCCTAGGATGAGTACTCGCCAGTACGGATTCATGCCCCAGAAGAGCACTGAGGACTCCCTCTATGCACTAATGAAACACATACGCGGTAAGCTGGAACAAAAGAAAATAACAGTCCTAGTATCATTGGACATAGAGGGAGCCTTCGACAGCGCATGGTGGCCAGCCATAAGAGTCCGTCTGGCTGAGGAACAGTGTCCTGTCGGCTTGAGGAGGGTCATCGACAGCTATCTTAAGAACCGATTGGTCAGGGTCAGGTACGCAGGTGAAGAGCACTGTAAGGCAACAAGCAAGGGCTGTGTCCAGGGCTCTATTGGGGGGCCAATCTTGTGGAACCTGGTACTGGACCCGCTCCTAAAGAACTTGGAGGCTGGGGATGTCTATTGCCAGGCCTTTGCAGACGACGTAGTGCTGGTCTTCGATGGTGACACTGCTTTGGAGATCGAGGGACGTGCCAATGCCGCTCTCGAACGTGTTCGGGCGTGGGGCGTTCAAAACAAACTTAAATTTGCCCCGCAAAAAACCAATGCGATGATAATAACGCGCAAATTGAAATACGACGCCCCGCGCCTGAGCATGGGCGGGATCGACATTGCCATGTCCAACGAGATCAAAATCCTGGGTGTCACCGTCGACAGGCAGCTGACATTCAACGCGCACGTCGCAAATGTGTGCCGAAGGGCAGTAGACATCCACAAGCAGCTAACCAGGGCAGCAAAGACCAGCTGGGGGCTTCGCCCGGAAGTCATCAGGATAATATATGTGGCCACCGTTGAACCAGTCATCCTGTACGCCGCCAGCGTATGGGCCCAGGCCGTCGAGAAGCTAGGTATCAGGAAGCAGTTGGGAGCGGTTCAGCGCGGTATTGCACAGAAGCTGTGTAAAGGGTACCGTACAATCTCCTTGAACTCTGCGCTAGTGCTGGCTGGGATACTACCTCTCGACCTGCGAGTCCGCGAAGCGGCTACGTTATACGAGGCCAGGAGAGGGGTGCCTCAGCCAGCACTTGGCGACAGGATAGTCGAGCGAACCGCCTCGGCAATGGAGGCTCCTCACCCCTCGGAGCGCGCTGAGCTGGAGCTCGTAAGCCTGGTAAACCAAGAGCAACTAGATGCCCAGAGCGAACATGAAGTTCGTATCTTTACTGACGGGAGCAGGATTGGGGGCAAGGTAGGAGCGGCACTATCCATTTGGAATGGTGACACGGAAACCAAAGCTCTCAAACTTGCTCTCCCACACTACTCCACCGTTTACCAGGCTGAGCTTCTGGCGATATGCGTCGCTACGAGGGAGATACTAAAGTACAGCGCAAAATCGTTTGGAATCTTCAGTGACTCCATGGCGGCCCTCCAAACCGTGCAAAACTACGACCGACACCACCCCCTGGCAGTAGAGACAAGGGCCAACTTGAGGTCAGCGTCGGTCCAGGACAAGGCTGTCACCTTGTTCTGGATCAAAGCCCATGTGGGACTGCAAGGCAATGAGAGGGCCGACGAACTAGCCAAAGAGGCTGCTGAGGGTTCCAAACGAAAGCCCGACTACGACTTGTGTCCGGTTTCGTACGTCAAGCGATGCATCCGAACGGCAACGCTTGACGTATGGAACCAAAGATACACCTCCGGAGAAACTGCTTCCATCACCAAAATGTTTTTCCCGGACGCGGTGGCGGCCTACAGGATAGTCAGGAAATGCAAAATTAGCAACATAACCACTCAGCTTATGACGGGGCATGGCGGGTTCTCGGAATACTTGAATCGTTTCAAGTGCAGGGCGAGCCCGTCATGCATCTGCGATCCTGAGACTGCTGAGACGGTGCCACATATATTGTTCAATTGCCCAGTCTTTGACAAGGAGAGGCTTGAGGCCGAGCAAATGCTCGACACCAAATTGGATGCAGAAAATATGTGGCCCATTATGAAGAGCAAAAAGAGAGAGTTGATGTTGGAATATTGCGTCAAAATATGTGAAAGAGTGATTGAGAGAAATAAAAGTATTTAAGAAAACGATGCTTGCATAATATTATAGATGATATTAGGGTCAAGCATTGAAAACTATAGGTATAAATGAAATTATAAAGAAACGTAAAACCAGCAGATAAATTTCCAAGGGCCCATATTTAGAAATTGTACACTAGTATTAAGAAATAGGAAATAGCAGTAGTCTTAAGAAACTGTAACTAGATTTATAAGATAGATGTAAGAAATTGTAAACAACATGTAATAGTAGTAGAAAATAGAAATAAGTTAATTTAAGAACTACTGTAAGAACAACCATGTAATAGAAATAAGAAATAGAAATAAGCTAGCATAAGAACTATTGTAAAAGACAATAAATAAACCTGTGTCATGACTTATACCCGAAATAAAAAGAAAAAGGAATAGTCAAAGAATAGGGAAAGTAGAAGGGCGTCCTACCCTTAAATGGCAGAATGATGACGAATGTAAGAAAGACAAAGTATGCTGAATGAAAGTGCGAGAAGAAATAAAGCGAGAACTGGTATGAAAGTAAAAACAGCGAAGATAGGCTCCGATTACGTTGGAGGTAGAAGATATATAAAAAAAAAAAAAAAAAAAAATAAAAAAAAAAAAAAAAAAAAAAAAAACCTAACCTAACCTAACCTAACCTAACCTAACCTAACCTAACCTAACCTAACCTAACCTAACCTAACCTAACCTAACCTAACCTAACCTAACCTAACCTAACCTAACCTAACCTAACCTAACCTAACCTAACCTAACCTAACCTAACCTAACCTAACCTAACCTAACCTAACCTAACCTAACCTAACCTAACCTAACCTAACCTAACCTAACCTAACCTAACCTAACCTAACCTAACCTAACCTAACCTAACCTAACCTAACCTAACCTAACCTAACCTAACCTAACCTAACCTAACCTAACCTAACCTAACCTAACCTAACCTAACCTAACCTAACCTAACCTAACCTAACCTAACCTAACCTAACCTAACCTAACCTAACCTAACCTAACCTAACCTAACCTAACCTAACCTAACCTAACCTAACCTAACCTAACCTAACCTAACCTAACCTAACCTAACCTAACCTAACCTAACCTAACCTAACCTAACCTAACCTAACCTAACCTAACCTAACCTAACCTAACCTAACCTAACCTAACCTAACCTAACCTAACCTAACCTAACCTTTTTTTTTTTTTTTTTTTTTTTTTTTTTTTTCGCTGAGAAATGACATTACGCATCTCCGCTCGTCGGGGGACGACACGGAGTATGTGGGACTCCCTGCCAGAGTGGCAGTATACCCACTAAAACTCAGCGGTGTTCCCGCATCGCCGTGATGGGAGGGCCATGGGAAACCGGCTCATCCTTTACTACCACAGCCCTCCCGGCGCATGCCCGCCTAGCTGGCTGGCCCCGCATGCCCCCCAGGCTGGGGGGCTACGGGAATGGCCGGGAACTCCTGGCCATTCCCGTCCGACACTGGTGGAGGCCTGTGCAATACAGGCAAGGGTGCCCCCGCACCCGTTGCCTGCTGGCCTCCACCTGGGAGGAGTCGGAGATGACTGTCATACTGACGTCTTCTTCGACCCCTCCTTCGCCTTCGGAGCGGCGCCGCGAGAGGGTCTTCCTCCCGCGCGCGCTCCGCCGCCTCCTTCTGGGACATGACGTGTTCGCAGAAGGAGGCGACTGCCGCCCAGGACCCCTCATCCCCCAGCATGGCGTTGATCAAGCCGGGGAGCGAAAACCTAACCTAACCTAACCTAACCTAACCTAACCTAACCTAACCTAACCTAACCTAACCTAACCTAACCTAACCTAACCTAACCTAACCTAACCTAACCTAACCTAACCTAACCTAACCTAACCTAACCTAACCTAACCTAACCTAACCTAACCTAACCTAACCTAACCTAACCTAACCTAACCTAACCTAACCTAACCTAACCTAACCTAACCTAACCTAACCTAACCTTTTTTTTTTTTTTTTTTTTTGTTCCGGGGTGGAAAATCCTCATGGATGTCCTCCGCCCTGGGGCGGGCGGAGGGGTCTGTCAGACTCTTACTGACTAAAAACCACCCCGGTGTTCCCTTCCCACACTTGGACCGGGGATCATGGGAACTTGTGCGCCTTCCACAATCCCCGGCTAGTGCCGGCCTGCCTTTGCGGGCCACCTCAGGCCCGCGGGGGGAGTGAGGTGTGAAACTCTCCCCGCGACGTCCATTAGGGGCGCGCGTGGAACACTACGCGCCGCCGCCTCGGGTCCTGCTGGATGAGGGGCGGCGGACGTCCACTATTGAGCCACCCTGACGCCGCACGCATGTCTGGACACTTCCTCTGTTCAAGAGGGAGAGTCCAGAGGAGGCAGCCCACATTTCCACCGCCCGCCCGCGTGCGTCGGTGGCCGGGTTGCCCCAGGTCACCGACTTGGCGTTCAAGTCTCCCAGCACGAAAACCTGACGCGGCGCTGCCCTGCCGACCACGGCGGCCAGGACTCCGAGATAGTTCTCGAAATCCTGGAGAAGGCGGTTTGGGGAGAAATAGACGCCCACGAGGGCTATCTCTCCCCACGCGGCGGCCACGTATCCCGGTCCCCTCTCTAATAGCGAGAGGGGAGGGGAGTCTGTGGAAGACCGCGCCGCTAGTGCCACCAAGCCCTCCTCGTCACCCAGCCAACTGCCGGGGATCGAGTAGGGCTCGGCGACCACCGCTACGTTCACCAACCACTCAGCCATGGCCTGCACCAGCAGGTCCTGGGCCGCTCTGCAGTGGTTGGTGTTCGCCTGGAGGATGCGGTAGTCGGAAACCATTATTCCGACATCGCACCCCCCTCCTCAGCAACCGCCGCTGGAGCTGCAGCGGCGACGACGGTGGCGGCGGTGGTGGCAACAGGGCGAACCTGCGCCGGCACTATGCCCTTCCTCACGGGGGGCTTGCAGCTCCTGCCCGTCATCCTGTGGTCCGCGGGGCGGCCACTGGCGGCACACGCCGTGCAGTGTGGCGTGGTGGCGCGGCAGGTGACACTCTTGTGTCCCTCTTGCCCGCACTGGTAGCACGTGTCTCCCCAGTCAAACTTTGAGGGACACGTGGCTCGGGTGTGGCCGAACGCAAAACACTTGAAGCAGCGCATAGGCTGGTCTTCAAGTGGTCGGACCACAGCCGAGCTGAGTCCCACCAATAACCGTCCTTTGCCCGCAGCAAGGACGGCCCCAGCCGCGGCGACTGGGCACTCAACGCGCATGATGCCCATGCCGCGGCGCCCGGGCCTGATGGCTCCGCCTTTTACCGCGCCAGCGTCACAACCTCCAGCCGCAGCAACGGCCGCCACCACATCCTCTTTGGTGACCGAATCCTCCAGATCGGCCACCTCCAAGGCTGCGGTCTTAACGGGCCTGACGACCGTTGCCGCATCCGCGATGACCTCTTGCAACTTTGTTGCGAAGAGGTCCGCATTTGTGCCGCGTGTTTCCCCCGAGAACTCGAAAATTCGAGCCCCGGTTAGGGTTCGGCGGCACGTGATGTTGCTGATCCCCAGCTGTGTGGGATCAGCATTGGTACGAGCCCGTCTTAGGACGGACTCGTACGTCTCGCCCCGCTCCACGGCCTCCGGGGTGATGGTCACCACGACGGCCGCGGTTTTGGGAGGAACTAGCTTCCTCCCGCCGGCTGGAGCCCTTTTGGCTGCGGGAGCAGTCGCAGCGGGCTTGGAGGCCGACTTTTTAGCCTTCTTTCCCCTCCTGACCACTTCCGTCCACGACTGGTTGGACGGGGTGGTGGAGGGAAGAAGGGCGTCTTCCTCCTGCGACTTCTGGGTGGCTGCTGGGGTGGCAGACGACCCAGACGCTCCCTCTGCACTTGTGGTGGGGGTTTGAGGAGCCACCTTGGTCCTCTTGCCCTTGCCTTTCCCCTTGCCCTTGGAGGGCTTCACGGCCTGGGGCTGCGCACGCGATGCCGAGCCTGCTACGGGCACAGGTTCCGGCTCCTTCGACGGAGGACTCTTATCCGCCGCTAGCGGCGGACGGAGCCGCCTTTCCGGCAAGAGCCGGTCCTCGATGCCTGCGAAGCAGGCTCTGGTGAAGGCCCTCTCCTCCATGACAACCTTGCGGATTATATCCTCAAGGTTGGAAGGGGAGGAGGAGGAGCCTCCTACTGCCGGACCTGGGGCAGGTTGGGCAGGCCGGGCCGCGGCCTCAGCCAGCTTCTGGTGTAGCTGGCTGTTGTCCGCTTGCAGGCGATCCACCCTTGCCTGCAGCTGCCGCGTCTCGTCCGTGGCCGTCCGCTTCACCAGCTCCAGGACAATGCCGTGCAAGCTGGCGGCCCGGCATTTGAGGGCCTTCTGGAAGGTCCCCTTCAAGTTGGAGGACTTTGAGGCGACCTCCAAGACCTCCTCCTTGTCCTCCTGCGCCATGCGCTCCAGTTCCGCCAGGGAGTGGTCGGCATACAGCACACTTGATGCACCATAGCCAGACCTCGACCTGGCGATTTGCGCCTGGCGCTCCTTCGCAGCGACCCTCTCCTCCAGGTCTTGCTGCAATTGCGCCCTTTTCGCCAGATCTAGCTGGCGCTCGGCGTCCACCAAGCCCACATCGTGGGTAGAGGAAGTCGAGGCCTTTTTGGACTTAACCTTCCTCTTCGGCTTGCTTCTGGCCGACTCCGAGGAGCCCTCGGACCCGAGCCTCAGATCAGCCCCTTTCCTTTTGAGGCAGCCGCTTTCAGCCGCCGACGCGTCCATACTGGAGTCGTCGGAGTCCGACAACTCGTCTGGCCTGCTAAACAAGCTGGCCGCAGACGGTGCGCGGTCAGCTTCCGACGCCGTAGCGTCGCCGGCGTGGCCCTGAGAAGGGCCGTTTGATTGGCCCTGAGAAGGGCCGTTGGGTGGGCCCTGAGAAGGGCCGTTTGAATCGCCTTGGGAAGAACGATTCGAAACGAGTCGCCCAGAGGCGTCACGCATCGGTTTCTTATACATCGGGTTAAAATTAAAATTCAAATTCGCAGACGTCCGCATAAAAATCTACGATTCACAGCTCACTTTAGCCGCCGGTCTGCCACTCCGTTACGGTGGTCAGACACGGCGTTGCCCGGGGATCACGACGAGGACGTATAAGCTGTGGGGGGATCCCCGCGGTAACCTAACCTTTTTTTTTTTTTTTTTGTCGCTGAGAAATGACATTACGCATCTCCGCTCGTCGGGGGACGACACGGAGTATGTGGGACTCCCTGCCAGAGTGGCAGTATACCCACTAAAACTCAGCGGTGTTCCCGCATCGCCGTGATGGGAGGGCCATGGGAAACCGGCTCAACCTTTGCTTCCACAACCCTCCCGGCGCATGCCCGCTTAGCTGGCGGGCCCCGCATGCCCCCCAGGCTGGGGGGCTACGGGAATGGCCGGGAACACCTGGCCATTCCCGTCCGACACTGGTGGAGGCCTGTGCAATACAGGCAAGGGTGCCCCCGCACCCGTTGCCTGCTGGCCTCCACCTGGGAGGAGTCGGAGATGACTGTCATACTGACGTCTTCTTCGACCCCTCCTTCGCCTTCGGAGCGGCGCCGCGAGAGGGTCTTCCTCCCGCGCGCACTCCGCCGCCTCCTTCTGGGACATGACGTGTTCGCAGAAGGAGGCGACTGCCGCCCAGGACCCCTCGTCCCCCAGCATGGCGTTGATCAAGCCGGGGAGCGAAAGGTCCGTTCCGATCGCCGCCGTAAGACTGCGGCGCGGCTCGGACCACGACGGGCACACCTCGAGAGTGTGCTGCGCCGTGTCCTCCGCCGCGCCACAGTCGTGACACGACGGCGTCTCCTCCCGCCCGATACGGTGCAGGTACGATCCGAAACAACCGTGTCCGGACAGCACCTGCACCAGGCGGAAGGAGAGGAACCCATGCGACCGCTCGAGCCAGTCTCGCAGGACCGGCCCAATCGCGTCGAGGGTTCGGCGGCCGAAGGCTGCGGTGGCGAGGTCCGTCGTCCAATGGACGACGATGGCGTCCCTCGCCTCCCGCCGGACGGCTTCCCGCTCTTCCGGGGCGGGGCGTTCTCCTCTCGCCCTCCGCCCCGCCGTCCATTCATACACTCTGGCGAGCACCCACGCCTCGAGTTCCCAAGGTGGGGTGCCGGCCAGAGCGCATGCTGCCGCGAAGCCCACCGTGCGGTAGGCCCGCGCCACCCGCTGGGCTATGGCCCTTTGGGGTGCCCGCAGGGCGGCGGCGTTCTCCCTCCTTTGGAGGGAGTCCTCCCAGATGGGCGCCCCGTAGAGGGCCATACTCTTTAAGATGCCGGCGTAAAGTTGCCGGCATCGTGCGCTGGGCCCCCCCAGGTTGGGAAGCAGCCAAGACAGCGCGCCCGCGGTCTTCAGCAGGCGCGACGACAGCCCGCTAAAATGCGGACCGAAGCGCCACCTGCTGTCGAGTACAAGGCCCAGATATTTCATCTGGGCCTTGACCTCGATTCTGACGCCCTCCACGAAGATGTGGGCGTCAGGTGGGGGGCGCTGCCGAGGTCCGTGGAAGAACACGGCCTCGGTCTTGTGCAGCGCCACCGTTAAACCTAGGCGGCGGATCCTCCCCGCGACCAAGGATCCGCCCGCCGAGGCCAAGTTGGCCGCCTCCCTGAAACTCCCCCCCCGGGCGGTGAGGAGAGTGTCGTCCGCGTAGCAAACGACACTCGTGCCTCGGAGGAGAGTTCCCCGCAGGAGCCAATCATAGCCGACGTTCCAGAGGAGAGGTCCTATGACTGACCCCTGCGGAACGCCGGCCTCAACGGCGTACCGCCGGACTTGGCCAGTCCTATTCACCAGGAGGATCGCCCGATCCTCCAGGTAGCTGGCCAGCAGACTGCGCAGGTATCGAGGCACTCCGTGGAATCGGAGCGCCTCTAGGATGGTGGAGTGGGGAACGGAGTTGAAGGCGTTGGCTATGTCGAATGACACAGCCAACAATCCGTCCCCTGCCTCCATCGCCTCCTTCGCCTGCCTCTTAAGGCAGGCCAGCGCGTCCACCGTGGAACGCTCAGCCCGAAAACCGAACTGAGCATCCGACAAGTCCGGCCCGATCCCGCGCAAATGGCCCTTTAACCGCGCAGCGATTATCCCCTCGAACATTTTGCCGACCTCATCGAGCAGAACGATGGGCCGGTATGCCGAGGGGGAGTCTGCGGGGCGGCCCTCCTTGCGAAGGAGGCACAACTGCCCCTCCTTCCACGGTTTCGGGAACCTCCCAGAAGCAAGGCATGCGCTGAAGAGGTCCCGAAACCTCTCCTCCATTTGGGTGGCAGCGATCGCCACCACCCTTGCGGGAACGCCGTCGGGGCCTGGAGCTGTCTTCTTGGCGCGGATATGGAAAATCGCCGCGCCAAGTTCCGACTCCGTGACAGGAGGAGGGGCCTCCTCTTCTTCCTCGTCGTCTGGCGGGGCTATAGCTCGTGATGGGCCCATCACTGGCGGGGTGAAGTTGTTGTCCCTGCACGGGAACAGGGACTGAACCACCCCATCCAGAAACGCGGGCTCCAGGGTCTCGGCAACCGGGGGACCAAAGGGGCGCAATTTGTTTCGCGCCGCCTTATATGGTCGCCCGTAGGGGTCGTTGTCGAGACCCTCCAGCAGCTCGGCTCTCGCCGAGTCTCTGGCGGCGGCGATGGCCCGATCGAGGACCATTTTTGCCTCCATGTATAGCTCATAGAGGTGGTCCTCGTCGGCCCGGTCCCGTCGACGCCGCCGCCGGCTCCGCGTATAGGCCCTCCTTGCCCCCACACACGCTGCTCGAAGCCCCGCCAGCTCCACCGACCACCAGTACACAGCGCGTTTGGGTAGTGGTCGTCGGCGAGACCGAGGCATGCTAGAGTTGCATACCTCGGTCAGAGACTCCCTCAGTTGCCCCGCTACGGCGTCCACATCCAAGCCGGCGGCAGGCGGCGACAGCCAGTCCTGGATGAACGCCGCCTCCGCCGCTGCCTCCCTGTCCAGGCGGGTTAGGGCCCACCGCGGGAACGGTGATCGCCCCGAGAGGGGCCGCATCTCACCGGGGCCACTCGTGGAGATGTCGAACCGGATGTAGCGGTGGTCCGACATGGTCTCCACGAGGTCCACCCGCCAGTTCAACACGCGCGCGGCTAACGCAGGGGTGGCGAAAGTGACGTCCACTATTGAGCCACCCTGACGCCGCACGCATGTCTGGACGCTTCCTCTGTTCAAGAGGGAGAGTCCAGAGGAGGCAGCCCACATCTCCAACGCCCGCCCGCGTGCGTCGGTGGCCGGGTTGCCCCAGGTCACCGACTTGGCGTTCAAGTCTCCCAGCACGAAGACCTGACGCGGCGCCACCCTGCCGACCACGGCGGCCAGGACTCCGAGATAGTTCTCGAAGTCCTGGAGAGGGCGGTTTGGGGAGAAATAGACGCCCACGAGGGCTATCTCTCCCCACGCGGCGGCCACGTATCCCGGTCCCCTCTCTAATAGCGAGAGGGGAGGGGAGTCTGTGGAAGACCGCGCCGCTAGTGCCACCAAGCCGTCCTCGTCACCCAGCTAACTGCCGGGGATCGAGTAGGGCTCGGCGACCACCGCTACGTTCACCAACCACTCAGCCATGGCCTGCACCAGCAGGTCCTGGGCCGCTCTGCAGTGGTTGGTGTTCGCCTGGAGGATGCGGTAGTCGGAAACCATTATTCCGACATCGCACCCCCCTCCTCAGCAACTGCCGCTGGAGCTGCAGCGGCGACAACGGTGGCGGCGGTGGTGGCAACAGGGCGAACCTGCGCCGGCACTATGCCCTTCCTCACGGGGGGCTTGCAGCTCCTGCCCGTCATCCTGTGGTCCGCGGGGCGGCCACTGGCGGCACACGCCGTGCAGTGTGGCGTGGTGGCGCGGCAGGTGACACTCTTGTGTCCCTCTTGCCCGCACTGGTAGCACGTGTCTCCCCAGTCAAACTTTGAGGGACACGTGGCTCGGGTGTGGCCGAACGCAAAACACTTGAAGCAGCGCATAGGCTGGTCTTCAAGTGGTCGGACCACAGCCGAGCTGAGTCCCACCAATAACCGTCCTTTGCCCGCAGCAAGGACGGCCCCAGCCGCGGCGACTGGGCACTCAACGCGCATGATGCCCATGCCGCGGCGCCCGGGCCTGATGGCTCCGCCTTTTACCGCGCCAGCGTCACAACCTCCAGCCGCAGCAACGGCCGCAGCCACATCCTCTTTGGTGACCGAATCCTCCAGATCGGCCACCTCCAAGGCTGCGGTCTTAACGGGCCTGACGACCGTTGCCGCATCCGCGATGACCTCTTGCAACTTTGTTGCGAAGAGGTCCGCATTTGTGCCGCGTGTTTCCCCCGAGAACTCGAAAATTCGAGCCCCGGTTAGGGTTCGGCGGCACGTGATGTTGCTGATCCCCAGCTGTGTGGGATCAGCATTGGTACGAGCCCGTCTTAGGACGGACTCGTACGTCTCGCCCCGCACCACGGCCTCCGGGGTGATGGTCACCACGACGGCCGCGGTTTTGGGAGGAACTAGCTTCCTCCCGCCGGCTGGAGCCCTTTTGGCTGCGGGTGCAGTCGCAGCGGGCTTGGAGGCCGACTTTTTACCCTTCTTTCCCCTCCTGACCACTTCCGTCCACGACTGGTTGGACGGGGTGGTGGAGGGAAGAAGGGCGTCTTCCTCCTGCGACTTCTGGGTGGCTGCTGGGGTGGCAGACGACCCAGACGCTCCCTCCGCACTTGTGGTGGGGGTTTGAGGAGCCACCTTAGTCCTCTTGCCCTTACCTTTCCCCTTGCCCTTAGAGGGCTTCGCGGCCTGGGGCTGCGCACACGATGCTGAGCCTGCTAGAGGCACAGGTTCCGGCTCCTTCGAAGGTGGACTCTTATCCGCCGCTAGCGGCGGTCGGAGCCGCCTCTCCGGCAAGAGCCGGTCCTCGATGCCTGCGAAGCAGGCTCTGGTGAAGGCCCTCTCCTCCATGACAACCTTGCGGATTATATCCTCAAGGTTGGAAGGGGAGGAGGAGGAGCCTCCTACTGCCGGACCTGGGGCAGGTTGGGCAGGCCGGGCCGTGGCCTCAGCCAGCTTCTGGTGTAGCTGGCTGTTGTCCGCTTGCAGGCGATCCACCCTTGCCTGCAGCTGCCGCGTCTCGTCCGTGGCCGTCCGCTTCACCAGCTCCAGGACTATGCCGTGCAAGCTGGCGGCCCGGCATTTGAGGGCCTTCTGGAAGGTCCCCTTCAAGTTGGAGGACTTTGAGGCGACCTCCAAGACCTCCTCCTTGTCCTCCTGCGCCATGCGCTCCAGTTCCGCCAGGGAGTGGTCGGCATACAGCACACTTGATGCACCATAGCCAGACCTCGACCTGGCGATTTGCGCCTGGCGCTCCTTCGCAGCGACCCTCTCCTCCAGGTCTTGCTGGAGTTGCGCCCTTCTTGCTAAATCTAGCTGGCGCTCGGCGTCCACCAAGCCCACATCGTGGTTAGAGGAAGTCGAAGCCTTTTTGGACTTCAACTTCCTCTTCGGCTTACCTCTGGCCGACTCCGAGGAGCCCTCGGACCCGAGCCTCAGATCGGCCCCTTTCCTTTTGAGGCAGCCGCTTTCAGCCGCCGACGCGTCCATACTGGAGTCGTCGGAGTCCGACAACTCGTCTGGCCTGCTAAACAAGCTGGCCGCAGACGGTGCGCGGTCAGCTTCCGACGCCGTAGCGTCGCCGGCGTGGCCCTGAGAAGGGCCGTTTGATTGGCCCTGAGAAGGGCCGTTGGGTGGGCCCTGAGAAGGGCCGTTTGAATCGCCTTGGGAAGAACGATTCGCAATGAATCGCCCAGAGGCGTCACGCATTGGTTTCTTATACATCGGGTTAAAATTAAAATCCAAATTCGCAGACGTCCGCATAAAAATCTACGATTCACAGCTCACTTTAGCCGCCGGTCTGCCACTCCGTTACGGTGGTCAGACACGGCGTTGCCCGGGGATCACGACGAGGACGTATAAGCTGTGGGGGGATCCCCAACCTAACCTAACCTAACCTAACCTAACCTAACCTAACCTTTTTTTTTTTTTTTTTTTTTTTTTTTTTTTTTTTTTTTTTTTTTCGCTGAGAAATGACATTACGCATCTCCGCTCGTCGGGGGACGACACGGAGTATGTGGGACTCCCTGCCAGAGTGGCAGTATACCCACTAAAACTCAGCGGTGTTCCCGCATCGCCGTGATGGGAGGGCCATGGGAGACCGGCTCATCCTTTACTTCCACAACCCTCCCGGCGCATGCCCGCCTAGCTGGCGGGCCCCGCATGCCCCCCAGGCTGGGGGGCTACGGGAATGGCCGGGAACACCTGGCCATTCCCGTCCGACACTGATGGAGGCCTGTGCAATACAGGCAAGGGTGCCCCCGCACCCGTTGCCTGCTGGCCTCCACCTGGGAGGAGTCGGAGATGACTGTCATACTGACGTCTTCTTCGACCCCTCCTCCGCCTTCGGAGCGGCGCCGCGAGAGGGTCTTCCTCCCGCGCGCGCTCCGCCGCCTCCTTCTGGGACATGACGTATTCGCAGAAGGAGGCGACTGCCGCCCAGGACCCCTCATCCCCCAGCATGGCGTTGATCAAGCCGGGGAGCGAAAGGTCCGTTCCGATCGCCGCTGTGAGACTGCGGCGCGGCTCGGACCACGACGGGCACACCTCGAGAGTGTGCTGCGCCGTGTCCTCCGCCGCGCCACAGTCGTGACACGACGGCGTCTCCTCCCGCCCGATACGGTGAAGGTACGATCCGAAACAACCGTGTCCGGACAGCACCTGCACCAGGCGGAAGGAGAGGAACCCATGCGACCGCTCGAGCCAGTCTCGCAGGACCGGCCCAATCGCGTCGAGGGTTCGGCGGCCGAAGGCTGCGGTGGCGAGGTCCGTCGTCCAATGGACGACGATGGCGTCCCTCGCCTCCCGCCGGACGGCTTCCCGCTCTTCCGGGGCGGGGCGTTCTCCTCTCGCCCTCCGCCCCGCCGTCCATTCATACACTCTGGCGAGCACCCACGCCTCGAGTTCCCAAGGTGGGGTGCCGGCCAGAGCGCATGCTGCCGCGAAGCCCACCGTGCGGTAGGCCCGCGCCACCCGCTGGGCTATGGCCCTTTGGGGCGCCCGCAGGGCAGCGGCGTTCTCCCTCCTTTGGAGGGAGTCCTCCCAGATGGGCGCCCCGTAGAGGGCCATACTCTTCAAGATGCCGGCGTAAAGTTGCCGGCATCGTGCGCTGGGCCCCCCCAAGTTGGGAAGCAGCCAGGACAGCGCGCCCGCGGCCTTCAGCAGGCGCGACGACAGCCCGCTAAAATGCGGACCGAAGCGCCACCTGCTGTCGAGTACAAGGCCCAGATATTTCATCTGGGTCTTGACCTCGATTCTGACGCCCTCCACGAAGATGTGGGCGTCAGGTGGGGGGCGCTGCCGAGGTCCGTGGAAGAACACGGCCTCGGTCTTGTGCAGCGCCACCGTTAAACCTAGGCGGCGGATCCTCCCCGCGACCAGGGATCCGCCCGCCGAGGCCAAGTTGGCCGCCTCCCTGAAACTCCCCCCCCGGGCGGTGAGGAGAGTGTCGTCCGCGTAGCAAACGACACTCGTGCCTCGGAGGAGAGTTCCCCGCAGGAGCCAATCATAGCCGACGTTCCAGAGGAGAGGTCCTATGACTGACCCCTGCGGAACGCCGGCCTCAACGGCGTACCGCCGGACTTGGCCAGTCCTATTCACCAGGAGGATCGCCCGATCCTCCAGGTAGCTGGCCAGCAGACTGCGCAGGTATCGAGGCACTCCGTGGAATCGGAGCGCCTCTAGGATGGTGGAGTGGGGAACGGAGTTGAAGGCGTTGGCTATGTCGAATGACACAGCCAACAATCCGTCCCCTGCCTCCATCGCCTCCTTCGCCTGCCCCTTAAGGCAGGCCAGCGCGTCCACCGTGGAACGCTCAGCCCGAAAACCGAACTGAGCATCCGACAAGTCCGGCCCGATCCCGCGCAAATGGCCCTTTAACCGCGCAGCGATTATCCCCTCGAACATTTTGCCGACCTCATCGAGCAGAACGATGGGCCGGTATGCCGAGGGGGAGTCTGCGGGGCGGCCCTCCTTGCGAAGGAGGCACAACTGCCCCTCCTTCCACGGTTTCGGGAACCTCCCAGAAGCAAGGCATGCGCTGAAGAGGTCCCGAAACCTCTCCTCCATTTGGGTGGCAGCGATCGCCACCACCCTTGCGGGAACGCCGTCGGGGCCTGGAGCTGTCTTCTTGGCGCGGATATGGAAAATCGCCGCGCCAAGTTCCGACTCCGTGACAGGAGGGGGGGCCTCCTCTTCTTCCTCGTCGTCTGGCGGGGCTATAGCTCGTGATGGGCCCATCACTGGCGGGGTGAAGTTGTTGTCCCTGCACGGGAACAGGGACTGAACCACCCCATCCAGAAACGCGGGCTCCAGGGTCTCGGCAACCGGGGGACCAAAGGGGCGCAATTTGTTTCGCGCCGCCTTATATGGTCGCCCGTAGGGGTCGTTGTCGAGACCCTCCAGCAGCTCGGCTCTCGCCGAGTCTCTGGCGGCGGCGATGGCCCGATCGAGGACCATTTTTGCCTCCATGTATAGCTCATAGAGGTGGTCCTCGTCGGCCCGGTCCCGTCGACGCCGCCGCCGGCTCCGCGTATAGGCCCTCCTTGCCCCCACACACGCTGCTCGAAGCCCCGCCAGCTCCACCGACCACCAGTACACAGCGCGTTTGGGTAGTGGTCGTCGGCGAGACCGAGGCATGCTAGAGTTGCATACCTCGGTCAGAGACTCCCTCAGTTGCCCCGCTACGGCGTCCACATCCAAGCCGGCGGTAGGCGGCGACAGCCAGTCCTGGATGAACGCCGCCTCCGCCGCTGCCTCCCTGTCCAGGCGGGTTAGGGCCCACCGCGGGAACGGTGATCGCCCCGAGAGGGGCCGCATCTCACCGGGGCCACTCGTGGAGATGTCGAACCGGATGTAGCGGTGGTCCGACATGGTCTCCACGAGGTCCACCCGCCAGTTCAACACGCGCGCGGCTAACGCAGGGGTGGCGAAAGTGACGTCCACTATTGAGCCACCCTGACGCCGCACGCATGTCTGGACACTTCCTCTGTTCAAGAGGGAGAGTCCAGAGGAGGCAGCCCACATTTCCACCGCCCGCCCGCGTGCGTCGGTGGCCGGGTTGCCCCAGGTCACCGACTTGGCGTTCAAGTCTCCCAGCACGAAGACCTGACGCGGCGCCGCCCTGCCGACCACGGCGGCCAGGACTCCGAGATAGTTCTCGAAGTCCCGGAGAGGGCGGTTTGGGGAGAAATAGACGCCCACGAGGGCTATCTCTCCCCACGCGGCGGCCACGTATCCCGGTCCCCTCTCTAATAGCGAGAGGGGAGGGGAGTCTGTGGAAGACCGCGCCGCTAGTGCCACCAAGCCCTCCTCGTCACCCAGCCAACTGCCGGGGATCGAGTAGGGCTCGGCGACCACCGCTACGTTCACCAACCACTCAGCCATGGCCTGCACCAGCAGGTCCTGGGCCGCTCTGCAGTGGTTGGTGTTCGCCTGGAGGATGCGGTAGTCGGAAACCATTATTCCGACATCGCACCCCCCTCCTCAGCAACCGCCGCTGGAGCTGCAGCGGCGACGACGGTGGCGGCGGTGGTGGCAACAGGGCGAACCTGCGCCGGCACTATGCCCTTCCTCACGGGGGGCTTGCAGCTCCTGCCCGTCATCCTGTGGTCCGCGGGGCGGCCACTGGCGGCACACGCCGTGCAGTGTGGCGTGGTGGCGCGGCAGGTGACACTCTTGTGTCCCTCTTGCCCGCACTGGTAGCACGTGTCTCCCCAATCGAACTTTGAGGGACACGTGGCTCGGGTGTGGCCGAACGCAAAACACTTGAAGCAGCGCATAGGCTGGTCTTCAAGTGGTCGGACCACAGCCGAGCTGAGTCCCACCAATAACCTTCCTTTGCCCGCAGCAAGGACGGCCCCAGCCGCGGCGACTGGGCACTCAACGCGCATGATGCCCATGCCGCGGCGCCCGGGCCTGATGGCTCCGCCTTTTACCGCGCCAGCGTCGCAGCCTCCAGCCGCAGCAACGGCCGCCACCACATCCTCCTTGGTGACCGAATCCTCCAGATCGGCCACCTCCAAGGCTGCGGTCTTAACGGGCCTGACGACCGTTGCCGCATCCGCGATGACCTCTTGCAACTTTGTTGCGAAGAGGTCCGCATTTGTGCCGCGTGTTTCCCCCGAGAACTCGAAAATTCGAGCCCCGGTTAGGGTTCGGCGGCACGTGATGTTGCTGATCCCCAGCTGCGTGGGATCAGCATTGGTACGAGCCCGTCTTAGGACGGACTCGTACGTCTCGCCCCGCTCCACGGCCTCCGGGGTGATGGTCACCACGACGGCCGCGGTTTTGGGAGGAACTAGCTTCCTCCCGCCGGCTGGAGCCCTTTTGGCTGCGGGAGCAGTCGCAGCGGGCTTGGAGGCCGACTCTTTACCCTTCTTTCCCCTCCTGACCACTTCCGTCCACGACTGGTTGGACGGGGTGGTGGAGGGAAGAAGGGCGTCTTCCTCCTGCGACTTCTGGGTGGCTGCTGGGGTGGCAGACGACCCAGACGCTCCCTCCGCACTTGTGGTGGGGGTTTGAGGAGCCACCTTGGTCCTCTTGCCCTTCCCTTTCCCCTTGCCCTTGGAGGGCTTCACGGCCTGGGGCTGCGCACGCGATGCCGAGCCTGCTAGAGGCACAGGTTCCGGCTCCTTCGACGGAGGACTCTTATCCGCCGCTAGCGGCGGTCGGAGCCGCCTTTCCGGCAAGAGCCGGTCCTCGATGCCTGCGATGCAGGCTCTGGTGAAGGCCCTCTCCTCCATGACAACCTTGCGGATTATATCCTCAAGGTTGGAAGGGGAGGAGGAGGAGCCTCCTACTGCCGGACCTGGGGCAGGTTGGGCAGGCCGGGCCGTGGCCTCAGCCAGCTTCTGGTGTAGCTGGCTGTTGTCCGCTTGCAGGCGATCCACCCTTGCCTGCAGCTGCCGCGTCTCGTCCGTGGCCGTCCGCTTCACCAGCTCCAGGACAATGCCGTGCAAGCTGGCGGCCCGGCATTTGAGGGCCTTCTGGAAGGTCCCCTTCAAGTTGGAGGACTTTGAGGCGACCTCCAAGACCTCCTCCTTGTCCTCCTGCGCCATACGCTCCAGTTCCGCCAGGGAGTGGTCGGCATACAGCACACTTGATGCACCATAGCCAGACCTCGACCTGGCGATTTGCGCCTGGCGCTCCTTCGCAGCGACCCTCTCCTCCAGGTCTTGCTGCAATTGCGCCCTTTTCGCCAGATCTAGCTGGCGCTCGGCGTCCACCAAGCCCACATCGTGGGTAGAGGAAGTCGAAGCCTTTTTGGACTTCAACTTCCTCTTCGGCTTGCTTCTGGCCGACTCCGAGGAGCCCTCGGACCCAAGCCTCAGATCGGCCCCTTTCCTTTTGAGGCAGCCGCTTTCAGCCGCCGACGCGTCCATACAGGAGTCGTCGGAGTCCGACAACTCGTCTGGCCTGCTAAACAAGCTGGCCGCAGACGGTGCGCGGTCAGCTTCCGACGCCATAGCGTCTCCGGCGTGGCCCTGAGAAGGGCCGTTTGATTGGCCCTGAGAAGGGCCGTTGGGTGGGCCCTGAGAAGGGCCGTTTGATTGGCCCTGAGAAGGGCCGTTGGGTGGGCCCTGAGAAGGGCCGTTTGTACCGCCCTGGGAAGAACGATTCGAAATGAATCGCCCAGAGGCGTCACGCATCGGTTTAGAACTCATCAGGTTAAAATTAAAATTCGTAGACGTCCGCATAAAAATCTACGATTCACAGCTCACTTTAGCCGCCGGTCTGCCACTCCGTTACGGTGGTCAGACACGGCGTTGCCCGGGGATCACGACGAGGACGTATAAGCTGTGGGGGGATCCCCAACCTAACCTAACCTTTTTTTTTTTTTTTTTTTGTCGCTGAGAAATGACATTACGCATCTCCGCTCGTCGGGGGACGGCACGGAGTATGTGGGACTCCCTGCCAGAGTGGCAGTATACCCACTAAAACTCAGCGGTGTTCCCGCATCGCCGTGATGGGAGGGCCATGGGAGACCGGCTCATCCTTTACTTCCACAACCCTCCCGGCGCATGTCCGCCTAGCTGGCGGGCCCCGCATGCCCCCCATGCTGGGGGGCTACGGGAATGGCCGGGAACACCTGGCCATTCCCGTCCGACACTGATGGAGGCCTGTGCAATACAGGCAAGGGTGCCCCCGCACCCGTTGCCTGCTGGCCTCCACCTGGGAGGAGTCGGAGATGACTGTCATACTGACGTCTTCTTCGACCCCTCCTCCGCCTTCGGAGCGGTGCCGCGAGAGGGTCTTCCTCCCGCGCGCGCTCCGCCGCCTCCTTCTGGGACATGACGTATTCGCAGAAGGAGGAACCTAACCTAACCTTTTTTTTTTTTTTTTTTTTTTTTTTTTTTTTTTTTTTTTTTTTTCGCTGAGAAATGTCATTACGCATCTCCGCTCGTCGGGGGACGACACGGAGTATGTGGGACTCCCTGCCAGAGTGGCAGTATACCCACTAAAACTCAGCGGTGTTCCCGCATCGCCGTGATGGGAGGGCCATGGGAGACCGGCTCATCCTTTACTTCCACAACCCTCCCGGCGCATGCCCGCCTAGCTGGCGGGCCCCGCATGCCCCCCAGGCTGGGGGGCTACGGGAATGGCCGGGAACACCTGGCCATTCCCGTCCGACACTGATGGAGGCCTGTGCAATACAGGCAAGGGTGCCCCCGCACCCGTTGCCTGCTGGCCTCCACCTGGGAGGAGTCGGAGATGACTGTCATACTGACGTCTTCTTCGACCCCTCCTCCGCCTTCGGAGCGGCGCCGCGAGAGGGTCTTCCTCCCGCGCGCGCTCCGCCGCCTCCTTCTGGGACATGACGTATTCGCAGAAGGAGGCGACTGCCGCCCAGGACCCCTCATCCCCCAGCATGGCGTTGATCAAGCCGGGGAGAGAAAGGTCCGTTCCGATCGCCGCCGTGAGACTGCGGCGCGGCTCGGACCACGACGGGCACACCTCGAGAGTGTGCTGCGCCGTGTCCTCCGCCGCGCCACAGTCGTGACACGACGGCGTCTCCTCCCGCCCGATACGGTGCAGGTACGATCCGAAACAACCGTGTCCGGACAGCACCTGCACCAGGCGGAAGGAGAGGAACCCATGCGACCGCTCGAGCCAGTCTCGCAGGACCGGCCCAATCGCGTCGAGGGTTCGGCGGCCGAAGGCTGCGGTGGCGAGGTCCGTCGTCCAATGGACGACGATGGCGTCCCTCGCCTCCCGCCGGACGGCTTCCCGCTCTTCCGGGGCGGGGCGTTCTCCTCTCGCCCTCCGCCCCGCCGTCCATTCATACACTCTGGCGAGCACCCACGCCTCGAGTTCCCAAGGTGGGGTGCCGGCCAGAGCGCATGCTGCCGCGAAGCCCACCGTGCGGTAGGCCCGCGCCACCCGCTGGGCTATGGCCCTTTGGGGCGCCCGCAGGGCGGCGGCGTTCTCCCTCCTTTGGAGGGAGTCCTCCCAGATGGGCGCCCCGTAGAGGGCCATACTCTTTAAGATGCCGGCGTAAAGTTGCCGGCATCGTGCGCTGGGCCCCCCCAGGTTGGGAAGCAGCCAAGAGAGCGCGCCCGCGGTCTTCAGCAGGCGCGACGACAGCCCGTTAAAATGCGGACCGAAGCGCCACCTGCTGTCGAGTACAAGGCCCAGATATTTCATCTGGGCCTTGACCTCGATTCTGACGCCCTCCACGAAGATGTGGGCGTCAGGTGGGGGGCGCTGCCGAGGTCCGTGGAAGAACACGGCCTCGGTCTTGTGTAGCGCCACCGTTAAACCTAGGCGGCGAATCCTCCCCGCGACCAAGGATCCGCCCGCCGAGGCCAAGTTGGCCGCCTCCCTGAAACTCCCCCCCCGGGCGGTGAGGAGAGTGTCGTCCGCGTAGCAAACGACACTCGTGCCTCGGAGGAGAGTTCCCCGCAGGAGCCAATCATAGCCGACGTTCCAGAGGAGAGGTCCTATGACTGACCCCTGCGGAACGCCGGCCTCAACGGCGTACCGCCGGACTTGGCCAGTCCTATTCACCAGGAGGATCGCCCGATCCTCCAGGTAGCTGGCCAGCAGACTGCGCAGGTATCGAGGCACTCCGTGGAATCGGAGCGCCTCTAGGATGGTGGAGTGGGGAACGGAGTTGAAGGCGTTGGCTATGTCGAATGACACAGCCAACAATCCGTCCCCTGCCTCCATCGCCTCCTTCGCCTGCCCCTTAAGGCAGGCCAGCGCGTCCACCGTGGAACGCTCAGCCCGAAAACCGAACTGAGCATCCGACAAGTCCGGCCCGATCCCGCGCAAATGGCCCTTTAACCGCGCAGCGATTATCCCCTCGAACATTTTGCCGACCTCATCGAGCAGAACGATGGGCCGGTATGCCGAGGGGGAGTCTGCGGGGCGGCCCTCCTTGCGAAGGAGGCACAACTGCCCCTCCTTCCACGGTTTCGGGAACCTCCCAGAAGCAAGGCATGCGCTGAAGAGGTCCCGAAACCTCTCCTCCATTTGGGTGGCAGCGATCGCCACCACCCTTGCGGGAACGCCGTCGGGGCCTGGAGCTGTCTTCTTGGCGCGGATATGGAAAATCGCCGCGCCAAGTTCCGACTCCGTGACAGGAGGGGGGGCCTCCTCTTCTTCCTCGTCGTCTGGCGGGGCTATAGCTCGTGATGGGCCCATCACTGGCGGGGTGAAGTTGTTGTCCCTGCACGGGAACAGGGACTGAACCACCCCATCCAGAAACGCGGGCTCCAGGGTCTCGGCAACCGGGGGACCAAAGGGGCGCAATTTGTTTCGCGCCGCCTTATATGGTCGCCCGTAGGGGTCGTTGTCGAGACCCTCCAGCAGCTCGGCTCTCGCCGAGTCTCTGGCGGCGGCGATGGCCCGATCGAGGACCATTTTTGCCTCCATGTATAGCTCATAGAGGTGGTCCTCGTCGGCCCGGTCCCGTCGACGCCGCCGCCGGCTCCGCGTATAGGCCCTCCTTGCCCCCACACACGCTGCTCGAAGCCCCGCCAGCTCCACCGACCACCAGTACACAGCGCGTTTGGGTAGTGGTCGTCGGCGAGACCGAGGCATGCTAGAGTTGCATACCTCGGTCAGAGACTCCCTCAGTTGCCCCGCTACGGCGTCCACATCCAAGCCGGCGGCAGGCGGCGACAGCCAGTCCTGGATGAACGCCGCCTCCGCCGCTGCCTCCCTGTCCAGGCGGGTTAGGGCCCACCGCGGGAACGGTGATCGCCCCGAGAGGGGCCGCATCTCACCGGGGCCACTCGTGGAGATGTCGAACCGGATGTAGCGGTGGTCCGACATGGTCTCCACGAGGTCCACCCGCCAGTTCAACACGCGCGCGGCTAACGCAGGGGTGGCGAAAGTGACGTCCACTATTGAGCCACCCTGACGCCGCACGCATGTCTGGACGCTTCCTCTGTTCAAGAGGGAGAGTCCAGAGGAGGCAGCCCACATTTCCAACGCCCGCCCGCGTGCGTCGGTGGCCGGGTTGCCCCAGGTCACCGACTTGGCGTTCAAGTCTCCCAGCACGAAGACCTGACGCGGCGCCGCCCTGCCGACCACGGCGGCCAGGACTCCGAGATAGTTCTCGAAGTCCCGGAGAGGACGGTTTGGGGAGAAATAGACGCCCACGAGGGCTATCTCTCCCCACGCGGCGGCCACGTATCCCGGTCCCCTCTCTAATAGCGAGAGGGGAGGGGAGTCTGTGGAAGACCGCGCCGCTAGTGCCACCAAGCCCTCCTCGTCACCCAGCCAACTGCCGGGGATCGAGTAGGGCTCGGCGACCACCGCTACGTTCACCAACCACTCAGCCATGGCCTGCACCAGCAGGTCCTGGGCCGCTCTGCAGTGGTTGGTGTTCGCCTGGAGGATGCGGTAGTCGGAAACCATTATTCCGACATCGCACCCCCCTCCTCATCAACCGCCGCTGGAGCTGCAGCGGCGACGACGGTGGCGGCGGTGGTGGCAACAGGGCGAACCTGCGCCGGCACTATGCCCTTCCTCACGGGGGGCTTGCAGCTCCTGCCCGTCATCCTGTGGTCCGCGGGGCGGCCACTGGCGGCACACGCCGTGCAGTGGGGCGTGGTGGCGCGGCAGGTGACACTCTTGTGTCCCTCTTGCCCGCACTGGTAGCACGTGTCTCCCCAGTCAAACTTTGAGGGACACGTGGCTCGGGTGTGGCCGAACGCAAAACACTTGAAGCAGCGCATAGGCTGGTCTTCAAGTGGTCGGACCACAGCCGAGCTGAGTCCCACCAATAACCGTCCTTTGCCCGCAGCAAGGACGGCCCCAGCCGCGGCGACTGGGCACTCAACGCGCATGATGCCCATGCCGCGGCGCCCGGGCCTGATGGCTCCGCCTTTTAACGCGCCAGCGTCACAACCTCCAGCCGCAGCAACGGCCGCCACCACATCCTCCTTGGTGACCGAATCCTCCAGATCGGCCACCTCCAAGGCTGCGGTCTTAACGGGCCTGACGACCGTTGCCGCATCCGCGATGACCTCTTGCAACTTTGTTGCGAAGAGGTCCGCATTTGTGCCGCGTGTTTCCCCCGAGAACTCGAAAATTCGAGCCCCGGTTAGGGTTCGGCGGCACGTGATGTTGCTGATCCCCAGCTGTGTGGGATCAGCATTGGTACGAGCCCGTCTTAGGACGGACTCGTACGTCTCGCCCCGCTCCACGGCCTCCGGGGTGATGGTCACCACGACGGCCGCGGTTTTGGGAGGAACTAGCTTCCTCCCGCCGGCTGGAGCCCTTTTGGCTGCGGGAGCAGTCGCAGCGGGCTTGGAGGCCGACTTTTTACCCTTCTTTCCCCTCCTGACCACTTCCGTCCACGACTGGTTGGACGGGGTGGTGGAGGGAAGAAGGGCGTCTTCCTCCTGCGACTTCTGGGTGGCTGCTGGGGTGGCAGACGACCCAGACGCTCCCTCCGCACTTGTGGTGGGGGTTTGAGGAGCCACCTTGGTCCTCTTGCCCTTCCCTTTCCCCTTGCCCTTGGAGGGCTTCACGGCCTGGGGCTGCGCACGCGATGCCGAGCCTGCTAGAGGCACAGGTTCCGGCTCCTTCGACGGAGGACTCTTATCCGCCGCTAGCGGCGGTCGGAGCCGCCTTTCCGGCAAGAGCCGGTCCTCGATGCCTGCGATGCAGGCTCTGGTGAAGGCCCTCTCCTCCATGACAACCTTGCGGATTATATCCTCAAGGTTGGAAGGGGAGGAGGAGGAGGCAGGTTGGGCAGGCCGGGCCGTGGCCTCAGCCAGCTTCTGGTGTAGCTGGCTGTTGTCCGCTTGCAGGCGATCCACCCTTGCCTGCAGCTGCCGCGTCTCGTCCGTGGCCGTCCGCTTCACCAGCTCCAGGACAATGCCGTGCAAGCTGGCGGCCCGGCATTTGAGGGCCTTCTGGAAGGTCCCCTTCAAGTTGGAGGACTTTGAGGCGACCTCCAAGACCTCCTCCTTGTCCTCCTGCGCCATGCGCTCCAGTTCCGCCAGGGAGTGGTCGGCATACAGCACACTAGTTGCACCATAGCCAGACCTCGACCTGGCGATTTGCGCCTGGCGCTCCTTCGCAGCGACCCTCTCCTCCAGGTCTTGCTGCAATTGCGCCCTTTTCGCCAGATCTAGCTGGCGCTCGGCGTCCACCAAGCCCACATCGTGGGTAGAGGAAGTCGAAGCCTTTTTGGACTTCAACTTCCTCTTCGGCTTGCTTCTGGCCGACTCCGAGGAGCCCTCGGACCCGAGCCTCAGATCGGCCCCCTTCCGCTTAAGGCAGCCGCTTTCAGCTGCCGACGCGTCCATACAGGAGTCGTCGGAGTCCGACAACTCGTCTGGCCTGCTAAACAAGCTGGCCGCAGACGGTGCGCGGTCAGCTTCCGACGCCATAGCGTCGCCGGCGTGGCCCTGAGAAGGGCCGTTTGATTGGCCCTGAGAAGGGCCGTTGGGTGGGCCCTGAGAAGGGCCGTTTGAACCGCCCTGGGAAGAACGATTCGAAATGAATCGCCCAGAGGCGTCACGCATCGGTTTAGTGCTCATCAGGTTAAAATTAAAATTCGTAGACGTCCGCATAAAAAGTCTACGATTCACAGCTCACTTTAGCCGCCGGTCTGCCACTCCGTTACGGTGGTCAGACACGGCGTTGCCCGGGGATCACGACGAGGACGTATAAGCTGTGGGGGGATCCCCAACCTAACCTAACCTTTTTTTTTTTTTTTTTTTTTTCGCTGAGAAATGACATTACGCATCTCCGCTCGTCGGGGGACGACACGGAGTATGTGGGACTCCCTGCCAGAGTGGCAGTATACCCACTAAAACTCAGCGGTGTTCCAGCATCGCCGTGATGGGAGGGCCATGGGCAACCGGCTCATCCTTTACTTCCACAACCCTCCCGGCGCATGCCCGCCTAGATGGCGGGCCCCGCATGCCCCCCAGGCTGGGGGGCTACGGGAATGGCCGGGAACACCTGGCCATTCCCGTCCGACACTGGTGGAGGCCTGTGCAATACAGGCAAGGGTGCCCCCGCACCCGTTGCCTGCTGGCCTCCACCTGGGAGGAGTCGGAGATGACTGTCATACTGACGTCTTCTTCGACCCCTCCTCCGCCTTCGGAGCGGCGCCGCGAGAGGGTCTTCCTCCCGCGCGCGCTCCGCCGCCTCCTTCTGGGACATGACGTATTCGCAGAAGGAGGCGACTGCCGCCCAGGACCCCTCATCCCCCAGCATGGCGTTGATCAAGCCGGGGAGAGAAAGGTCCGTTCCGATCGCCGCCGTGAGACTGCGGCGCGGCCCGGACCACGACGGGCACACCTCGAGAGTGTGCTGCGCCGTGTCCTCCGCCGCGCCACAGTCGTGACACGACGGCGTCTCCTCCCGCCCGATACGGTGCAGGTACGATCCGAAACAACCGTGTCCGGACAGCACCTGCACCAGACGGAAGGAGAGGAACCCATGCGACCGCTCGAGCCAGTCTCGCAGGACCGGCCCAATCGCGTCGAGGGTTCGGCGGCCGAAGGCTGCGGTGGCGAGGTCCGTCGTCCAATGGACGACGATGGCGTCCCTCGCCTCCCGCCGGACGGCTTCCCGCTCTTCCGGGGCGGGGCGTTCTCCTCTCGCCCTCCGCCCCGCCGTCCATTCATACACTCTGGCGAGCACCCACGCCTCGAGTTCCCAAGGTGGGGTGCCGGCCAGAGCGCATGCTGCCGCGAAGCCCACCGTGCGGTAGGCCCGCGCCACCCGCTGGGCTATGGCCCTTTGGGGCGCCCGCAGGGCAGCGGCGTTCTCCCTCCTTTGGAGGGAGTCCTCCCAGATGGGCGCCCCGTAGAGGGCCATACTCTTCAAGATGCCGGCGTAAAGTTGCCGGCATCGTGCGCTGGGCCCCCCCAAGTTGGGAAGCAGCCAGGACAGCGCGCCCGCGGCCTTCAGCAGGCGCGACGACAGCCCGCTAAAATGCGGACCGAAGCGCCACCTGCTGTCGAGTACAAGGCCCAGATATTTCATCTGGGTCTTGACCTCGATTCTGACGCCCTCCACGAAGATGTGGGCGTCAGGTGGGGGGCGCTGCCGAGGTCCGTGGAAGAACACGGCCTCGGTCTTGTGCAGCGCCACCGTTAAACCTAGGCGGCGGATCCTCCCCGCGACCAAGGATCCGCCCGCCGAGGCCAAGTTGGCCGCCTCCCTGAAACTCCCCCCCCGGGCGGTGAGGAGAGTGTCGTCCGCGTAGCAAACGACACTCGTGCCTCGGAGGAGAGTTCCCCGCAGGAGCCAATCATAGCCGACGTTCCAGAGGAGAGGTCCTATGACTGACCCCTGCGGAACGCCGGCCTCAACGGCGTATCGCCGGACTTGGCCAGTCCTATTTACCAGAAGGATCGCCCGATCCTCCAGGTAGCTGGCCAGCAGACTGCGCAGGTATCGAGGCACTCCGTGGAATCGGAGCGCCTCTAGGATGGTGGAGTGGGGAACGGAGTTGAAGGCGTTGGCTATGTCGAATGACACAGCCAACAATCCGTCCCCTGCCTCCATCGCCTCCTTCGCCTGCCCCTTAAGGCAGGCCAGCGCGTCCACCGTGGAACGCTCAGCCCGAAAACCGAACTGAGCATCCGACAAGTCCGGCCCGATCCCGCGCAAATGGCCCTTTAACCGCGCAGCGATTATCCCCTCGAACATTTTGCCGACCTCATCGAGCAGAACGATGGGCCGGTATGCCGAGGGGGAGTCTGCGGGGCGGCCCTCCTTGCGAAGGAGGCACAACTGCCCCTCCTTCCACGGTTTCGGGAACCTCCCAGAAGCAAGGCATGCGCTGAAGAGGTCCCGAAACCTCTCTTCCATTTGGGTGGCAGCGATCGCCACCACCCTTGCGGGAACGCCGTCGGGGCCTGGAGCTGTCTTCTTGGCGCGGATATGGAAAATCGCCGCGCCAAGTTCCGACTCCGTGACAGGAGGGGGGGCCTCCTCTTCTTCCTCGTCGTCTGGCGGGGCTATAGCTCGTGCTGGGCCCATCACTGGCGGGGTGAAGTTGTTGTCCCTGCACGGGAACAGGGACTGAACCACCCCATCCAGAAATGCGGGCTCCAGGGTCTCGGCAACCGGGGGACCAAAGGGGAGCAATTTGTTGCGCGCCGCCTTATATGGTCGCCCGTAGGGGTCGTTGTCGAGACCCTCCAGCAGCTCGGCTCTCGCCGCGTCTCTGGCGGCGGCGATGGCCCGATCGAGGACCATTTTTGCCTCCATGTATAGCTCATAGAGGTGGTCCTCGTCGGCCCGGTCCCGTCGACGCCGCCGCCGGCTCCGCGTATAGGCCCTCCTTGCCCCCACACACGCTGCTCGAAGCCCCGCCAGCTCCACCGACCACCAGTACACGGCGCGTTTGGGTAGTGGTCGTCGGCGAGACCGAGGCATGCTAGAGTTGCATACCTCGGTCAGAGACTCCCTCAGTTGCCCCGCTACGGCGTCCACATCCAAGCCGGCGGTAGGCGGCGACAGCCAGTCCTGGATGAACGCCGCCTCCGCCGCTGCCTCCCTGTCCAGGCGGGTTAGGGCCCACCGCGGGAACGGTGATCGCCCCGAGAGGGGCCGCATCTCACCGGGGCCACTCGTGGAGATGTCGAACCGGATGTAGCGGTGGTCCGACATGGTCTCCACGAGGTCCACCCGCCAGTTCAACACGCGCGCGGCTAACGCAGGGGTGGCTAAAGTGACGTCCACTATTGAGCCACCCTGACGCCGCACGCATGTCTGGACGCTTCCTCTGTTCAAGAGGGAGAGTCCAGAGGAGGCAGCCCACATCTCCACCGCCCGCCCGCGTGCGTCGGTGGCCGGGTTGCCCCAGGTCACCGACTTGGCGTTCAAGTCTCCCAGCACGAAGACCTGACGCGGCGCTGCCCTGCCGACCACGGCGGCCAGGACTCCGAGATAGTTCTCGAAATCCTGGAGAGGGCGGTTTGGGGAGAAATAGACGCCCACGAGGGCTATCTCTCCCCACGCGGCGGCCACGTATCCCGGTCCCCTCTCTAATAGCGAGAGGGGAGGGGAGTCTGTGGAGGACCGCGCCGCTAGTGCCACCAAGCCGTCCTCGTCACCCAGCCAACTGCCGGGGATCGAGTAGGGCTCGGCGACCACCGCTACGTTCACCAACCACTCAGCCATGGCCTGCACCAGCAGGTCCTGGGCCGCTCTGCAGTGGTTGGTGTTCGCCTGGAGGATGCGGTAGTCGGAAACCATTATTCCGACATCGCACCCCCCTCCTCAGCAACCGCCGCTGGAGCTGCAGCGGCGACGACGGTGGCGGCGGTGGTGGCAACAGGGCGAACCTGCGCCGGCACTATGCCCTTCCTCACGGGGGGCTTGCAGCTCCTGCCCGTCATCCTGTGGTCCGCGGGGCGGCCACTGGCGGCACACGCCGTGCAGTGTGGCGTGGTGGCGCGGCAGGTGACACTCTTGTGTCCCTCTTGCCCGCACTGGTAGCACGTGTCTCCCCAGTCAAACTTTGAGGGACACGTGGCTCGGGTGTGGCCGAACGCAAAACACTTGAAGCAGCGCATAGGCTGGTCTTCAAGTGGTCGGACCACAGCCGAGCTGAGTCCCACCAATAACCTTCCTTTGCCCGCAGCAAGGACGGCCCCAGCCGCGGCGACTGGGCACTCAACGCGCATGATGCCCATGCCGCGGCGCCCGGGCCTGATGGCTCCGCCTTTTACCGCGCCAGCGTCGCAGCCTCCAGCCGCAGCAACGGCCGCCACCACATCCTCCTTGGTGACCGAATCCTCCAGATCGGCCACCTCCAAGGCTGCGGTCTTAACGGGCCTGACGACCGTTGCCGCATCCGCGATGACCTCTTGCAACTTTGTTGCGAAGAGGTCCGCATTTGTGCCGCGTGTTTCCCCCGAGAACTCGAAAATTCGAGCCCCGGTTAGGGTTCGGCGGCACGTGATGTTGCTGATCCCCAGCTGCGTGGGATCAGCATTGGTACGAGCCCGTCTTAGGACGGACTCGTACGTCTCGCCCCGCTCCACGGCCTCCGGGGTGATGGTCACCACGACGGCCGCGGTTTTGGGAGGAACTAGCTTCCTCCCGCCGGCTGGAGCCCTTTTGGCTGCGGGAGCAGTCGCAGCGGGCTTGGAGGCCGACTTTTTAGCTTTCTTTCCCCTCCTGACCACTTCCGTCCACGACTGGTTGGACGGGGTGGTGGAGGGAAGAAGGGCGTCTTCCTCCTGCGACTTCTGGGTGGCTGCTGGGGTGGCAGACGACCCAGACGCTCCCTCCGCACTTGTGGTGGGGGTTTGAGGAGCCACCTTGGTCCTCTTGCCCTTCCCTTTCCCCTTGCCCTTGGAGGGCTTCACGGCCTGGGGCTGCGCACGCGATGCCGAGCCTGCTAGAGGCACAGGTTCCGGCTCCTTCGACGGAGGACTCTTATCCGCCGCTAGCGGCGGTCGGAGCCGCCTTTCCGGCAAGAGCCGGTCCTCGATGCCTGCGATGCAGGCTCTGGTGAAGGCCCTCTCCTCCATGACAACCTTGCGGATTATATCCTCAAGGTTGGAAGGGGAGGAGGAGGAGCCTCCTACTGCCGGACCTGGGGCAGGTTGGGCAGGCCGGGCCGTGGCCTCAGCCAGCTTCTGGTGTAGCTGGCTGTTGTCCGCTTGCAGGCGATCCACCCTTGCCTGCAGCTGCCGCGTCTCGTCCGTGGCCGTCCGCTTCACCAGCTCCAGGACAATGCCGTGCAAGCTGGCGGCCCGGCATTTGAGGGCCTTCTGGAAGGTCCCCTTCAAGTTGGAGGACTTTGAGGCGACCTCCAAGACCTCCTCCTTGTCCTCCTGCGCCATGCGCTCCAGTTCCGCCAGGGAGTGGTCGGCATACAGCACACTAGTTGCACCATAGCCAGACCTCGACCTGGCGATTTGCGCCTGGCGCTCCTTCGCAGCGACCCTCTCCTCCAGGTCTTGCTGCAATTGCGCCCTTTTCGCCAGATCTAGCTGGCGCTCGGCGTCCACCAAGCCCACATCGTGGGTAGAGGAAGTCGAAGCCTTTTTGGACTTCAACTTCCTCTTCGGCTTGCTTCTGGCCGACTCCGAGGAGCCCTCGGACCCGAGCCTCAGATCGGCCCCCTTCCGCTTAAGGCAGCCGCTTTCAGCCGCCGACGCGTCCATACAGGAGTCGTCGGAGTCCGACAACTCGTCTGGCCTGCTAAACAAGCTGGCCGCAGACGGTGCGCGGTCAGCTTCCGACGCCATAGCGTCGCCGGCGTGGCCCTGAGAAGGGCCGTTTGATTGGCCCTGAGAAGGGCCGTTGGGTGGGCCCTGAGAAGGGCCGTTTGAACCGCCCTGGGAAGAACGATTCGAAATGAATCGCCCAGAGGCGTCACGCATCGGTTTAGTGCTCATCAGGTTAAAATTAAAATTCGTAGACGTCCGCATAAAAAGTCTACGATTCACAGCTCACTTTAGCCGCCGGTCTGCCACTCCGTTACGGTGGTCAGACACGGCGTTGCCCGGGGATCACGACGAGGACGTATAAGCTGTGGGGGGATCCCCAACCTAACCTAACCTAACCTTTTTTTTTTTTTTTTTTTTTTCGCTGAGAAATGACATTACGCATCTCCGCTCGTCGGGGGACGACACGGAGTATGTGGGACTCCCTGCCAGAGTGGCAGTATACCCACTAAAACTCAGCGGTGTTCCCGCATCGCCGTGATGGGAGGGCCATGGGAGACCGGCTCATCCTTTACTTCCACAACCCTCCCGGCGCATGCCCGCCTAGCTGGCGGGCCCCGCATGCCCCCCAGGCTGGGGGGCTACGGGAATGGCCGGGAACACCTGGCCATTCCCGTCCGACACTGATGGAGGCCTGTGCAATACAGGCAAGGGTGCCCCCGCACCCGTTGCCTGCTGGCCTCCACCTGGGAGGAGTCGGAGATGACTGTCATACTGACGTCTTCTTCGACCCCTCCTCCGCCTTCGGAGCGGCGCCGCGAGAGGGTCTTCCTCCCGCGCGCGCTCCGCCGCCTCCTTCTGGGACATGACGTATTCGCAGAAGGAGGCGACTGCCGCCCAGGACCCCTCATCCCCCAGCATGGCGTTGATCAAGCCGGGGAGAGAAAGGTCCGTTCCGATCGCCGCCGTGAGACTGCGGCGCGGCCCGGACCACGACGGGCACACCTCGAGAGTGTGCTGCGCCGTGTCCTCCGCCGCGCCACAGTCGTGACACGACGGCGTCTCCTCCCGCCCGATACGGTGCAGGTACGATCCGAAACAACCGTGTCCGGACAGCACCTGCACCAGGCGGAAGGAGAGGAACCCATGCGACCGCTCGAGCCAGTCTCGCAGGACCGGCCCAATCGCGTCGAGGGTTCGGCGGCCGAAGGCTGCGGTGGCGAGGTCCGTCGTCCAATGGACGACGATGGCGTCCCTCGCCTCCCGCCGGACGGCTTCCCGCTCTTCCGGGGCGGGGCGTTCTCCTCTCGCCCTCCGCCCCGCCGTCCATTCATACACTCTGGCGAGCACCCACGCCTCGAGTTCCCAAGGTGGGGTGCCGGCCAGAGCGCATGCTGCCGCGAAGCCCACCGTGCGGTAGGCCCGCGCCACCCGCTGGGCTATGGCCCTTTGGGGCTCCCGCAGGGCGGCGGCGTTCTCCCTCCTTTGGAGGGAGTCCTCCCAGATGGGCGCCCCGTAGAGGGCCATACTCTTTAAGATGCCGGCGTAAAGTTGCCGGCATCGTGCGCTGGGCCCCCCCAGGTTGGGAAGCAGCCAAGACAGCGCGCCCGCGGTCTTCAGCAGGCGCGACGACAGCCCGCTAAAATGCGGACCGAAGCGCCACCTGCTGTCGAGTACAAGGCCCAGATATTTCATCTGGGCCTTGACCTCGATTCTGACGCCCTCCACGAAGATGTGGGCGTCAGGTGGGGGGCGCTGCCGAGGTCCGTGGAAGAACACGGCCTCGGTCTTGTGCAGCGCCACCGTTAAACCTAGGCGGCGGATCCTCCCCGCGACCAAGGATCCGCCCGCCGAGGCCAAGTTGGCCGCTTCCCTGAAACTCCCCCCCCGGGCGGTGAGGAGAGTGTCGTCCGCGTAGCACACGACTCTCGTGCCTCGGAGGAGAGTTCCCCGCAGGAGCCAATCATAGCCGACGTTCCAGAGGAGAGGTCCTATGACTGACCCCTGCGGAACGCCGGCCTCAACGGCGTATCGCCGGACTTGGCCAGTCCTATTTACCAGGAGGATCGCCCGATCCTCCAGGTAGCTGGCCAGCAGACTGCGCAGGTATCGAGGCACTCCGTGGAATCGGAGCGCCTCTAGGATGGTGGAGTGGGGAACGGAGTTGAAGGCGTTGGCTATGTCGAATGACACAGCCAACAATCCGTCCCCTGCCTCCATCGCCTCCTTCGCCTGCCCCTTAAGGCAGGCCAGCGCGTCCACCGTGGAACGCTCAGCCCGAAAACCGAACTGAGCATCCGACAAGTCCGGCCCGATCCCGCGCAAATGGCCCTTTAACCGCGCAGCGATTATCCCCTCGAACATTTTGCCGACCTCATCGAGCAGAACGATGGGCCGGTATGCCGAGGGGGAGTCTGCGGGGCGGCCCTCCTTGCGAAGGAGGCACAACTGCCCCTCCTTCCACGGTTTCGGGAACCTCCCAGAAGCAAGGCATGCGCTGAAGAGGTCCCGAAACCTCTCCTCCATTTGGGTGGCAGCGATTGCCACCACCCTTGCGGGAACGCCGTCGGGGCCTGGAGCTGTCTTCTTGGCGCGGATATGGAAAATCGCCGCGCCAAGTTCCGACTCCGTGACAGGAGGGGGGGCCTCCTCTTCTTCCTCGTCGTCTGGCGGGGCTATAGCTCGTGCTGGGCCCATCACTGGCGGGGTGAAGTTGTTGTCCCTGCACGGGAACAGGGACTGAACCACCCCATCCAGAAATGCGGGCTCCAGGGTCTCGGCAACCGGGGGACCAAAGGGGCGCAATTTGTTGCGCGCCGCCTTATATGGTCGCCCGTAGGGGTCGTTGTCGAGACCCTCCAGCAGCTCGGCTCTCGCCGAGTCTCTGGCGGCGGCGATGGCCCGATCGAGGACCATTTTTGCCTCCATGTATAGCTCATAGAGGTGGTCCTCGTCGGCCCGGTCCCGTCGACGCCGCCGCCGGCTCCGCGTATAGGCCCTCCTTGCCGCCACACACGCTGCTCGAAGCCCCGCCAGCTCCACCGACCACCAGTACACGGCGCGTTTGGGTAGTGGTCGTCGGCGAGACCGAGGCATGCTAGAGTTGCATACCTCGGTCAGAGACTCCCTCAGTATCCCCGCTACGGCGTCCACATCCAAGCCGGCGGTAGGCGGCGACAGCCAGTCCTGGATGAACGCCGCCTCCGCCGCTGCCTCCCTGTCCAGGCGGGTTACGGCCCACCGCGGGAACGGTGATCGCCCCGAGAGGGGCCGCATCTCACCGGGGCCACTCGCGGAGATGTCGAACCGGATGTAGCGGTGGTCCGACATGGTCTCCACGAGGTCCACCCGCCAGTTCAACACGCGCGCGGCTAACGCAGGGGTGGCGAAAGTGACGTCCACTATTGAGCCACCCTGACGCCGCACGCATGTCTGGACACTTCCTCTGTTCAAGAGGGAGAGTCCAGAGGAGGCAGCCCACATCTCCACCGCCCGCCCGCGTGCGTCGGTGGCCGGGTTGCCCCAGGTCACCGACTTGGCGTTCAAGTCTCCCAGCACGAAGACCTGACGCGGCGCCGCCCTGCCGACCACGGCGGCCAGGACTCCGAGATAGTTCTCGAAGTCCCGGAGAGGGCGGTTTGGGGAGAAATAGACGCCCACGAGGGCTATCTCTCCCCACGCGGCGGCCACGTATCCCGGTCCCCTCTCTAATAGCGAGAGGGGAGGGGAGTCTGTGGAAGACCGCGCCGCTAGTGCCACCAAGCCCTCCTCGTCACCCAGCCAACTGCCGGGGATCGAGTAGGGCTCGGCGACCACCGCTACGTTCACCAACCACTCAGCCATGGCCTGCACCAGCAGGTCCTGGGCCGCTCTGCAGTGGTTGGTGTTCGCCTGGAGGATGCGGTAGTCGGAAACCATTATTCCGACATCGCACCCCCCTCCTCAGCAACCGCCGCTGGAGCTGCAGCGGCGACGACGGTGGCGGCGGTGGTGGCAACAGGGCGAACCTGCGCCGGCACTATGCCCTTCCTCACGGGGGGCTTGCAGCTCCTGCCCGTCATCCTGTGGTCCGCGGGGCGGCCACTGGCGGCACACGCCGTGCAGTGTGGCGTGGTGGCGCGGCAGGTGACACTCTTGTGTCCCTCTTGCCCGCACTGGTAGCACGTGTCTCCCCAATCGAACTTTGAGGGACACGTGGCTCGGGTGTGGCCGAACGCAAAACACTTGAAGCAGCGCATAGGCTGGTCTTCAAGTGGTCGGACCACAGCCGAGCTGAGTCCCACCAATAACCTTCCTTTGCCCGCAGCAAGGACGGCCCCAGCCGCGGCGACTGGGCACTCAACGCGCATGATGCCCATGCCGCGGCGCCCGGGCCTGATGGCTCCGCCTTTTACCGCGCCAGCGTCGCAGCCTCCAGCCGCAGCAACGGCCGCCACCACATCCTCCTTGGTGACCGAATCCTCCAGATCGGCCACCTCCAAGGCTGCGGTCTTAACGGGCCTGACGACCGATGCCGCATCCGCGATGACCTCTTGCAACTTTGTTGCGAAGAGGTCCGCATTTGTGCCGCGTGTTTCCCCCGAGAACTCGAAAATTCGAGCCCCGGTTAGGGTTCGGCGGCACGTGATGTTGCTGATCCCCAGCTGCGTGGGATCAGCATTGGTACGAGCCCGTCTTAGGACGGACTCGTACGTCTCGCCCCGCTCCAAGGCCTCCGGGGTGATGGTCACCACGACGGCCGCGGTTTTGGGAGGAACTAGCTTCCTCCCGCCGGCTGGAGCCCTTTTGGCTGCGGGAGCAGTCGCAGCGGGCTTGGAGGCCGACTTTTTAGCCTTCTTTCCCCTCCTGACCACTTCCGTCCACGACTGGTTGGACGGGGTGGTGGAGGGAAGAAGGGCGTCTTCCTCCTGCGACTTCTGGGTGGCTGCTGGGGTGGCAGACGACCCAGACGATCCCTCCGCACTTGTGGTGGGGGTTTGAGGAGCCACCTTGGTCCTCTTGCCCTTGCCCTTCCCCTTGCCCTTGGAGGGCTTCGCGGCCTTGGAGGGCTTCGCGGCAACCTAACCTAACCTAACCTAACCTAACCTAACCTAACCTAACCCAACCGATATAATATCGTCCATACAACATCACCTCCGCGTCAAAAATTCGCCAAAAATAGACGTGTTGAGTTATTAGCGTAAAACAAGTATCAGTGGAATTGTGTAGTGCCAAATCACCAGGATCCGTGTGGGCAAGTGTCTGGAGCAACGGGTTGCGGAGCAGGACCCCGGGAACTTTGCAGCTTAATACCGCAGCCAAGGTTAGTGGAGTCGTTCTGCAAACAATAATCCCGGAAGACGCAGCAGAGGCCAATCTAACGACACCAAGATCGTCGAAATCGGACCAGGGAACAGGGAGTTATTAAGGCGTGAAGATCGCCAAAACACGTGGGTTTTGGTGCATAAACCAACCTCACTTTTTCCCCACGTGTTTCTATACCACGAGGCGTGACGTACACCCGACGTTCCCAGCCCTGACTGAAGACTCCGGAGCCGGCCGAGGAATCTGCCTGCAGACCATCCACCAGCGTGACGACTCCACGGCTCAGCACCAGGTAAGCCCCGAGGGAACTCCTCAACCCTTAATCCCACCCCCCCCGTGTTTGGGCTCATCTGACTTGGGACTCCAGGACCTTACAGGAGATACCAACAGCCTGAACAGCCCCCCCCCCCCCCACTTAATTCCCCCCCCCCCCCTCCATAAAAAGCATCCCTCAAGACCTAACCACTATCAACCCCCTTCCCCCAATACTACTCCCACCCCCACACTATAAGAGACCCCTTCCTAACAGACCCCTCGTTACGAGACCCCTCATTACGAGACCCCTCACTACAAGACCCCTCACGACTCCCACGTGAGACCCCCTCCCCCAACCCCCCTCCTTCACCCCCCCTCAATAGTCGCCCCACGAGACCCCCCCCCCCCGCCTTCACCCCCCCTCTTAAGTCTCCCCACGAAACCTTCCCCCCTCCCCTCCCCCCTCGGGGCTACCTCACCCCCCCCGCAGTCTAACTTCGCACCCGTTGGAGCTACGAAGCCGAGTTTGGGCTCATTTGAAAGGGCGTGAGAAGCTCTACAACTTGGCCCCAACAAAAATACGAAATTCGGCACCTTCACCAACATCTATCCAGCGGCACAACAGGGTCCCACTGATAACCACCATCAGCGCGCAAAAAAGGCTCAGACCATCGAGCCAAGCAATTATCGGACTCCTCACCGGACAGCGACGCAGACCAGCAGCGGAACTTCCGTGAGTTCATCCCAAAAAAAAAAAATTTTTTTTTATATATATATATACATACACACAATAAATCACAGGCATAGTCTAATAACTAAACAGCATCACACGTAGCATAAGTCATCGTAGAATTAATTCCCTCCACACACATACACACCTAAATATGTCCTCCAAAGCGTCCAACACATCCCGTAAAGCGACCACGGAGGCCGCGAAAGCCCCACCAACTTTAAAGGAGAAGGTCCTCAAGAACACGGCCAAGTCGGTAGCTTCAGAAAAGTCGGCGCGTCCATCGCAGAGGCCACAGGCGACGAAGGCAGCGTCGGAGTCGGAAGTGACGAGTATGACTCCACCGCTGCCACTGGCGCCAGAGACTCGCACCCCAGAGACCAACATCAGGGCCTCAGAAATTGTTATAAACTGGGAGCAGTGTGGCATCTCCCCCTTACGCCAGATCATCTCGGACGAGGAAAGCTCGGTGGCCTCAGCAGGGAGCCAACCCGCAAGACCGAGTCTTCTTTATAGAACCCCGAGAAGGGGCACAGGGGTGGAAATGGACCTGGCCACGAGAGAGGCAAACGACCTCCTCCAAAAGGGAAAAGACGCCTTGGAAGCCGCGGGAAATATGAAGCGCGAGTGTAAGGCCACGGCCCACGAATGCCTGCAAGGACTGTACGAGGTGTCCCTATCGCTGGCAGACTCGAGAGCACGCCATAAGTACAACCTCGAGAAGGAGCGCTCTCGACACGCACAAGAGCTTGTGCGGGTCGAGAGAGCTCACACTCGGGAGCTTATGGCTATGAAGGTGGAGCTCTCCCTCCTGCGGACGGACGTCTCGGACACCAAGAAGGAGGCAAAAGGGATCCGGGAATGGCTTGGCCATGAGACCCTTGATGCTCTCAAAGGCATCAAGGAGTTGAAAGGCAACGTTGAAACTGCGAGCCTCACGAACCAGAAGGAGCATGAAAGGACCAGGCGGGAATGTGCAAGGGCCCCAGGGGATCCCAAGTGGGGAACCCTGGGGGCTGATCTTTCACGCCTGGATACGAACATTACCGGCATCTCCAACCAGCTGGATGTGCTCCGGAAAGCTCTGGAGAGGCTCAAAGAGGACTTCAACCAGCCAAGCAACATACACACGGACCCAAGTAGCCGGGACGCAGGCCTACTCACGACCGCGGCTTTCGAGGAGGAGATTACAAAAATACACGCACACTTACAGGACATAGCCAACAGGCCCGTAGCCTCCCCCCCACCACCACACCCACAAATCGACATCACCCCACACCTTAGACCTATATCAGAGAGGCTGGAGATTGTCTCGGCGGATCTCCGCGTACTGCGAGACAAGGAACCGCAAAACCCGCCGCCTCCGGCGGCGAATCTGGAAGCGGAACTCGCAGTCGTGGAGGTAAAAAAGACGCTCCAAAATATAGAAAAAGGGGTAGCGGACCTGGGCAAAGCGGACAGACCGCAGCAACACCAACAGGGCCCCAAAACCTTTGCCCAGGTCGCCAGCACACCCAAGCCCCCAAAACCACCTACACAGTCCAACCACACCCTGATCGTCTCGTCGACGGACCCTCGGCACACCGGGGACAACGTGATCGAGAGGATCAGGACCGCCCTGGACCTCAAGACAAGCGGAGCCAGAGTCGACACGGTGCGGAAGGCGCGGAACCAGAAAGTGGTCCTCAGGTGCGCCAGCAAAACGGACCTGAAGAAGATCAAAGATCAGGTCCAGTCGAACTCAGGGCTCAAGGTCCAGGAGCCGAAGCCCCAAAACCCCTTGGTATGCATCAAAGGTGTCCTGTCCAGCTACAGCGATGGGGAGATCGTTGATCTCCTTAAAGCGCAGAACCAACATCTTCTGCAAAACATCGCTGTGGAAGGACAGACAATAAAGATGAGATACAGGAAGCGCGCGAGGAACCCTCACGAATGCCATCCTGTCTTAGAGCTCTCCCCGGAACTATGGAAACAACTAACTTCAGTGCAGAAGGTCCATGTGGGCATCAAGCGGTGCTCGATTGAGGACCAGTCCCCCCTTGTCCAGTGTACAAAGTGCCTTGCGTATGGACATAACAAGTCCATATGCAAGGCCGCGAAAGAAATCTGCGGCTATTGCAGCGGCTCACACAACATAAGGGACTGTCACACTCGAGAGGACGGCAAACTGCCCACATGCGCAAACTGCAAGGCGACATACGGGAAGGGCAGCGACCTGGCACACACAGCGTTCAGCGAAGACTGCCAGGAACGCCAAAAGTGGGATGGCATAGCGAGATCGCGCGTATCCTATTGCTAAGGGCAATGACAGCACACAAACTAACCAACCAGTCACCACCGAAACCACATCAAGACCGATACCAAGATTGCGCTTCATCCAGGTAAATCTTCAGCGCTCAAAGCTGGCCACGGAAGAACTCCACTTGGTGGCTCGTGAAAGGGGAATTTCAGTAGCACTTGTTCAAGAGCCCTATGTAGGAAGAACAGGTGTGATGAAACAAAGCCCCGGTGCACAAGTCATCCAGTGCAGCCTCAACCGCCAAAAACCAGTAAAGGCAGCGATCGTTGTCTTCGGTTGCAATCTGGAGGTCATCCATGACCCCCAGCTTGTAACCGAGAACATTGCCGCAGCATTGCTGAAGGTTGGTCAGCTCAGCTTTGGGGTGCTATCGGTCTATTTCGAGGGTGACCAGGACATTGAACCATACCTCACTGATACACAACACACAACACACAAACTACACACAAACAACATACTGGTGGGAGGAGACGTAAACGCCTGGAGCCAGTGGTGGGGAAGTGTCTCCGAAAACCATCGCGGGGCGGCGTACAGCTCATTCCTCAATGAGCGGGATCTCCACATCCTTAACACGGGTCAAGCACCGACGTTCGAGACCTACAGAGGAGACAGGTGGTGCACAAGCACGGTTGACCACGAAGATGTGGGCGTCAGGTGGGGGGCGCTGCCGAGGTCCGTGGAAGAACACGGCCTCGGTCTTGTGCAGCGCCACCGTTAAACCTAGGCGGCGGATCCTCCCCGCGACCAAGGATCCGCCCGCCGAGGCCAAGTTGGCCGCTTCCCTGAAACTCCCCCCCCGGGCGGTGAGGAGAGTGTCGTCCGCGTAGCACACGACTCTCGTGCCTCGGAGGAGAGTTCCCCGCAGGAGCCAATCATAGCCGACGCTCCAGAGGAGAGGTCCTATGACTGACCCCTGCGGAACGCCGGCCTCAACGGCGTATCGCCGGACTTGGCCAGTCCTATTTACCAGGAGGATCGCCCGATCCTCCAGGTAGCTGGCCAGCAGACTGCGCAGGTATCGAGGCACTCCGTGGAATCGGAGCGCCTCTAGGATGGTGGAGTGGGGAACGGAGTTGAAGGCGTTGGCTATGTCGAATGACACAGCCAACAATCCGTCCCCTGCCTCCATCGCCTCCTTCGCCTGCCCCTTAAGGCAGGCCAGCGCGTCCACCGTGGAACGCTCAGCCCGAAAACCGAACTGAGCATCCGACAAGTCCGGCCCGATCCCGCGCAAGTGGCCCTTTAACCGCGCAGCGATTATCCCCTCGAACATTTTGCCGACCTCATCGAGCAGAACGATGGGCCGGTATGCCGAGGGGGAGTCTGCGGGGCGGCCCTCCTTGCGAAGGAGGCACAACTGCCCCTCCTTCCACGGTTTCGGGAACCTCCCAGAAGCAAGGCATGCGCTGAAGAGGTCCCGAAACCTCTCCTCCATTTGGGTGGCAGCGATTGCCACCACCCTTGCGGGAACGCCGTCGGGGCCTGGAGCTGTCTTCTTGGCGCGGATATGGAAAATCGCCGCGCCAAGTTCCGACTCCGTGACAGGAGGGGGGGCCTCCTCTTCTTCCTCGTCGTCTGGCGGGGCTATAGCTCGTGCTGGGCCCATCACTGGCGGGGTGAAGTTGTTGTCCCTGCACGGGAACAGGGACTGAACCACCCCATCCAGAAATGCGGGCTCCAGGGTCTCGGCAACCGGGGGACCAAAGGGGCGCAATTTGTTGCGCGCCGCCTTATATGGTCGCCCGTAGGGGTCGTTGTCGAGACCCTCCAGCAGCTCGGCTCTCGCCGAGTCTCTGGCGGCGGCGATGGCCCGATCGAGGACCATTTTTGCCTCCATGTATAGCTCATAGAGGTGGTCCTCGTCGGCCCGGTCCCGTCGACGCCGCCGCCGGCTCCGCGTATAGGCCCTCCTTGCCGCCACACACGCTGCTCGAAGCCCCGCCAGCTCCACCGACCACCAGTACACGGCGCGTTTGGGTAGTGGTCGTCGGCGAGACCGAGGCATGCTAGAGTTGCATACCTCGGTCAGAGACTCCCTCAGTATCCCCGCTACGGCGTCCACATCCAAGCCGGCGGTAGGCGGCGACAGCCAGTCCTGGATGAACGCCGCCTCCGCCGCTGCCTCCCTGTCCAGGCGGGTTACGGCCCACCGCGGGAACGGTGATCGCCCCGAGAGGGGCCGCATCTCACCGGGGCCACTCGCGGAGATGTCGAACCGGATGTAGCGGTGGTCCGACATGGTCTCCACGAGGTCCACCCGCCAGTTCAACACGCGCGCGGCTAACGCAGGGGTGGCGAAAGTGACGTCCACTATTGAGCCACCCTGACGCCGCACGCATGTCTGGACACTTCCTCTGTTCAAGAGGGAGAGTCCAGAGGAGGCAGCCCACATTTCCACCGCCCGCCCGCGTGCGTCGGTGGCCGGGTTGCCCCAGGTCACCGACTTGGCGTTCAAGTCTCCCAGCACGAAGACCTGACGCGGCGCCGCCCTGCCGACCACGGCGGCCAGGACTCCGAGATAGTTCTCGAAGTCCCGGAGAGGGCGGTTTGGGGAGAAATAGACGCCCACGAGGGCTATCTCTCCCCACGCGGCGACCACGTATCCCGGTCCCCTCTCTAATAGCGAGAGGGGAGGGGAGTCTGTGGAAGACCGCGCCGCTAGTGCCACCAAGCCCTCCTCGTCACCCAGCCAACTGCCGGGGATCGAGTAGGGCTCGGCGACCACCGCTACGTTCACCAACCACTCAGCCATGGCCTGCACCAGCAGGTCCTGGGCCGCTCTGCAGTGGTTGGTGTTCGCCTGGAGGATGCGGTAGTCGGAAACCATTATTCCGACATCGCACCCCCCTCCTAACCTAACCTAACCTAACCTAACCTAACCTTTTTTTTTTTTTTTTTTTTTTTTTTTTGTCGCTGAGAAATGACATTACGCATCTCCGCTCGTCGGGGGACGACACGGAGTATGTGGGACTCCCTGCCAGAGTGGCAGTATACCCACTAAAACTCAGCGGTGTTCCCGCATCGCCGTGATGGGAGGGCCATGGGAGACCGGCTCATCCTTTACTTCCACAACCCTCCCGGCGCATGCCCGCCTAGCTGGCGGGCCCCGCATGCCCCCCAGGCTGGGGGGCTACGGGAATGGCCGGGAACACCTGGCCATTCCCGTCCGACACTGATGGAGGCCTGTGCAATACAGGCAAGGGTGCCCCCGCAACCGTTGCCTGCTGGCCTCCACCTGGGAGGAGTCGGAGATGACTGTCATACTGACGTCTTCTTCGACCCCTCCTCCGCCTTCGGAGCGGCGCCGCGAGAGGGTCTTCCTCCCGCGCGCGCTCCGCCGCCTCCTTCTGGGACATGACGTATTCGCAGAAGGAGGCGACTGCCGCCCAGGACCCCTCATCCCCCAGCATGGCGTTGATCAAGCCGGGGAGAGAAAGGTCCGTTCCGATCGCCGCCGTGAGACTGCGGCGCGGCTCGGACCACGACGGGCACACCTCGAGAGTGTGCTGCGCCGTGTCCTCCGCCGCGCCACAGTCGTGACACGACGGCGTCTCCTCCCGCCCGATACGGTGCAGGTACGATCCGAAACAACCGTGTCCGGACAGCACCTGCACCAGGCGGAAGGAGAGGAACCCATGCGACCGCTCGAGCCAGTCTCGCAGGACCGGCCCAATCGCGTCGAGGGTTCGGCGGCCGAAGGCTGCGGTGGCGAGGTCCGTCGTCCAATGGACGACGATGGCGTCCCTCGCCTCCCGCCGGACGGCTTCCCGCTCTTCCGGGGCGGGGCGTTCTCCTCTCGCCCTCCGCCCCGCCGTCCATTCATACACTCTGGCGAGCACCCACGCCTCGAGTTCCCAAGGTGGGGTGCCGGCCAGAGCGCATGCTGCCGCGAAGCCCACCGTGCGGTAGGCCCGCGCCACCCGCTGGGCTATGGCCCTTTGGGGCGCCCGCAGGGCGGCGGCGTTCTCCCTCCTGTGGAGGGAGTCCTCCCAGATGGGCGCCCCGTAGAGGGCCATACTCTTTAAGATGCCGGCGTAAAGTTGCCGGCATCGTGCGCTGGGCCCCCCCAGGTTGGGAAGCAGCCAAGACAGCGCGCCCGCGGTCTTCAGCAGGCGCGACGACAGCCCGCTAAAATGCGGACCGAAGCGCCACCTGCTGTCGAGTACAAGGCCCAGATATTTCATCTGGGCCTTGACCTCGATTCTGACGCCCTCCACGAAGATGTGGGCGTCAGGTGGGGGGCGCTGCCGAGGTCCGTGGAAGAACACGGCCTCGGTCTTTTGCAGCGCCACCGTTAAACCTAGGCGGCGGATCCTCCCCGCGACCAAGGATCCGCCCGCCGAGGCCAAGTTGGCCGCCTCCCTGAAACTCCCCCCCCGGGCGGTGAGGAGAGTGTCGTCCGCGTAGCAAACGACACTCGTGCCTCGGAGGAGAGTTCCCCGCAGGAGCCAATCATAGCCGACGTTCCAGAGGAGAGGTCCTATGACTGACCCCTGCGGAACGCCGGCTTCAACGGCGTACCGCCGGACTTGGCCAGTCCTATTCACCAGGAGGATCGCCCGATCCTCCAGGTAGCTGGCCAGCAGACTGCGCAGGTATCGAGGCACTCCGTGGAATCGGAGCGCCTCTAGGATGGTGGAGTGGGGAACGGAGTTGAAGGCGTTGGCTATGTCGAAAGACACAGCCAACAATCCGTCCCCTGTCTCCATCGCCTCCTTCGCCTGCCCCTTAAGGCAGGCCAGCGCGTCCACCGTGGAACGCTCAGCCCGAAAACCGAACTGAGCATCCGACAAGTCCGGCCCGATCCCGCGCAAATGGCCCTTTAACCGCGCAGCGATTATCCCCTCAAACATTTTGCCGACCTCATCGAGCAGAACGATGGGCCGGTATGCCGAGGGGGAGTCTGCGGGGCGGCCCTCCTTGCGAAGGAGGCACAACTGCCCCTCCTTCCACGGTTTCGGGAACCTCCCAGAAGCAAGGCATGCGCTGAAGAGGTCCCGAAACCTCTCCTCCATTTGGGTGGCAGCGATTGCCACCACCCTTGCGGGAACGCCGTCGGGGCCTGGAGCTGTCTTCTTGGCGCGGATATGGAAAATCGCCGCGCCAAGTTCCGACTCCGTGACAGGAGGGGGGGCCTCCTCTTCTTCCTCGTCGTCTGGCGGGGCTATAGCTCGTGATGGGCCCATCACTGGCGGGGTGAAGTTGTTGTCCCTGCACGGGAACAGGGACTGAACCACCCCATCCAGAAACGCGGGCTCCAGGGTCTCGGCAACCGGGGGACCAAAGGGGCGCAATTTGTTTCGCGCCGCCTTATATGGTCGCCCGTAGGGGTCGTTGTCGAGACCCTCCAGCAGCTCGGCTCTCGCCGCGTCTCTGGCGGCGGCGATGGCCCGATCGAGGACCATTTTTGCCTCCATGTATAGCTCATAGAGGTGGTCCTCGTCGGCCCGGTCCCGTCGACGCCGCCGCCGGCTCCGCGTATAGGCCCTCCTTGCCCCCACACACGCTGCTCGAAGCCCCGCCAGCTCCACCGACCACCAGTACACGGCGCGTTTGGGTAGTGGTCGTCGGCGAGACCGAGGCATGCTAGAGTTGCATACCTCGGTCAGAGACTCCCTCAGCTGCCCCGCTACGGCGTCCACATCCAAGCCGGCGGTAGGCGGCGACAGCCAGTCCTGGATGAACGCCGCCTCCGCCGCTGCCTCCCTGTCCAGGCGGGTTAGGGCCCACCGCGGGAACGGTGATCGCCCCGAGAGGGGCCGCATCTCACCGGGGCCACTCGTGGAGATGTCGAACCGGATGTAGCGGTGGTCCGACATGGTCTCCACGAGGTCCACCCGCCAGTTCAACACGCGCGCGGCTAACGTAGGGGTGGCGAAAGTGACGTCCACTATTGAGCCACCCTGACGCCGCACGCATGTCTGGACGCTTCCTCTGTTCAAGAGGGAGAGTCCAGAGGAGGCAGCCCACATCTCCACCGCCCGCCCGCGTGCGTCGGTGGCCGGGTTGCCCCAGGTCACCGACTTGGCGTTCAAGTCTCCCAGCACGAAGACCTGACGCGGCGCCGCCCTGCCGACCATGGCGGCCAGGACTCCGAGATAGTTCTCGAAGTCCCGGAGAGGGCGGTTTGGGGAGAAATAGACGCCCACGAGGGCTATCTCTCCCCACGCGGCGGCCACGTATCCCGGTCCCCTCTCTAATAGCGAGAGGGGAGGGGAGTCTGTGGAAGACCGCGCCGCTAGTGCCACCAAGCCCTCCTCGTCACCCAGCCAACTGCCGGGGATCGAGTAGGGCTCGGCGACCACCGCTACGTTCACCAACCACTCAGCCATGGCCTGCACCAGCAGGTCCTGGGCCGCTCTGCAGTGGTTGGTGTTCGCCTGGAGGATGCGGTAGTCGGAAACCATTATTCCGACATCGCACCCCCCTCCTCAGCAACCGCCGCTGGAGCTGCAGCGGCGACGACGGTGGCGGCGGTGGTGGCAACAGGGCGAACCTGCGCCGGCACTATGCCCTTCCTCACGGGGGGCTTGCAGCTCCTGCCCGTCATCCTGTGGTCCGCGGGGCGGCCACTGGCGGCACACGCCGTGCAGTGTGGCGTGGTGGCGCGGCAGGTGACACTCTTGTGTCCCTCTTGCCCGCACTGGTAGCACGTGTCTCCCCAGTCAAACTTTGAGGGACACGTGGCTCGGGTGTGGCCGAACGCAAAACACTTGAAGCAGCGCATAGGCTGGTCTTCAAGTGGTCGGACCACAGCCGAGCTGAGTCCCACCAATAACCTTCCTTTGCCCGCAGCAAGGACGGCCCCAGCCGCGGCGACTGGGCACTCAACGCGCATGATGCCCATGCCGCGGCGCCCGGGCCTGATGGCTCCGCCTTTTACCGCGCCAGCGTCGCAGCCTCCAGCCGCAGCAACGGCCGCCACCACATCCTCCTTGGTGACCGAATCCTCCAGATCGGCCACCTCCAAGGCTGCGGTCTTAACGGGCCTGACGACCGTTGCCGCATCCGCGATGACCTCTTGCAACTTTGTTGCGAAGAGGTCCGCATTTGTGCCGCGTGTTTCCCCCGAGAACTCGAAAATTCGAGCCCCGGTTAGGGTTCGGCGGCACGTGATGTTGCTGATCCCCAGCTGCGTGGGATCAGCATTGGTACGAGCCCGTCTTAGGACGGACTCGTACGTCTCGCCCCGCTCCACGGCCTCCGGGGTGATGGTCACCACGACGGCCGCGGATTTGGGAGGAACTAGCTTCCTCCCGCCGGCTGGAGCCCTTTTGGCTGCGGGAGCAGTCGCAGCGGGCTTGGAGGCCGACTTTTTAGCCTTCTTTCCCCTCCTGACCACTTCCGTCCACGACTGGTTGGACGGGGTGGTGGAGGGAAGAAGGGCGTCTTCCTCCTGCGCCTTCTGGGTGGCTGCTGGAGTGGCAGACGACCCAGACGCTCCCTCTGCACTTGTGGTGGGGATTTGAGGAGCCACCTTGGTCCTCTTGCCCTTGCGTTTCCCCTTGCCCTTGGAGGGCTTCACGGCCTGGGGCTGCGCACGCGATGCCGAGCCTGCTAGAGGCACAGGTTCCGGCTCCTTCGACGGAGGACTCTTATCCGCCGCTAGCGGCGGTCGGAGCCGCCTTTCCGGCAAGAGCCGGTCCTCGATGCCTGCGAAGCAGGCTCTGGTGAAGGCCCTGTCCTCCATGACAACCTTGCGGATTATATCCTCAAGGTTGGAAGGGGAGGAGGAGGAGCCTCCTACTGCCGGACCTGGGGCAGGTTGGGCAGGCCGGGCCGTGGCCTCAGCCAGCTTCTGGTGTAGCTGGCTGTTGTCCGCTTGCAGGCGATCCACCCTTGCCTGCAGCTGCCGCGTCTCGTCCGTGGCCGTCCGCTTCACCAGCTCCAGGACAATGCCGTGCAAGCTGGCGGCCCGGCATTTGAGGGCCTTCTGGAAGGTCCCCTTCAAGTTGGAGGACTTTGAGGCGACCTCCAAGACCTCCTCCTTGTCCTCCTGCGCCATACGCTCCAGTTCCGCCAGGGAGTGGTCGGCATACAGCACACTTGATGCACCATAGCCAGACCTCGACCTGGCGATTTGCGCCTGGCGCTCCTTCGCAGCGACCCTCTCCTCCAGGTCTTGCTGGAGTTGCGCCCTTCTAGCTAGATCTAGCTGGCGCTCGGCGTCCACCAAGCCCACATCGTGGGTAGAGGAAGTCGAAGCCTTTTTGGACTTCAACTTCCTCTTCGGCTTGCTTCTGGCCGACTCCGAGGAGCCCTCGGACCCGAGCCTCAGATCGGCCCCTTTTCGCTTCAGGCAGCCGCTTTCAGCCGCCGACGTGTTCATACAGGAGTCGTCGGAGTCCGACAACTCGTCTGGCCTGCTAAACAAGCTGGCCGCAGACGGTGCGCGGTCAGCTTCCGACGCCGTAGCGTCGCCGGCGTGGCCCTGAGAAGGGCCGTTTGATTGGCCCTGAGAAGGGCCGTTGGGTGGGCCCTGAGAAGGGCCGTTTGAACCGCCCTGGGAAGAACGATTCGAAATGAATCGCCCAGAGGCGTCACGCATCGGTTTAGCACTCATGAGGTTAAAATTAAAATTCGTAGACGTCCGCATAAAGAATCTACGATTCACAGCTCACTTTAGCCGCCGGTCTGCCACTCCGTTACGGTGGTCAGACACGGCGTTGCCCGGGGATCACGACGAGGACGTATAAGCTGTGGGGGGATCCCCAACCTAACCTAACCTAACCTAACCTAACCTAACCTAAGCTGTAGCATTACTGCTGAAACCATTGCGAGGACAACATATGAGACGTGGATCGCGAGATTTGGATGTCCAGAGACTCTGACTACTGACCAGCGACGGCAATTTGAGGGCCCTACACAGTGTTGAAGCGCGAGAACAAAGTGTTTACACTGCAGCTACCAGGCCGGCAAAGTTCAGTGTCGATAGATCGGCTGAAGCCAGCGTACATAGTCAACGACGACGCCTCATCGACGCTGGCGCCTGAAGTACCCATGCAGAAGACCTCATCCGGACGGACTGTCCGGCGACCCGTACGCTTCGCTTGAAGGGGAGTACTGTAGCTGCATCATACCATCATACCAAACCGAAGTTACTTACTCGTGGCAGACTTACTCGTGGTGGTGATTGGTCAATTTTATTTGTATATAGTTTTTAGTCACCCGCATGTCAATTTTTATTAACCGTTAGTATATAAGTAACCACTTTTTTCTAAAATATACGGAGAACCGTTTAGCGTCTCGAACTGGTCGTTTCAATATTATTACCCTAGACACCAACACAGCTATGATTTTATAAGTTCGAGCACGTTACCCCTAATGCCATAGACTTCTAATTTATTAAGTAATATATTATAATGGACATAATCGAACGCCTGGGTCATATCGCAAAATATAGCGCATATGGGGGATCGTTTATCCATGCTACTCATAATTGGATTCAAAAAGTCATAGATTGCCATATTGATGGTTCTGTGCTGTCTGAATCCTTTTTTGTTCATCGCAAAGTATATTATATTTTTCCATATAATTATATAATTCCCTGCAAATGTATTTCTCAAAGATCTTCGAAATAACTGGTATGAGCGAAATAGGTCTATAATATTCCATCAATTCTTTATCTTCTTTCTTAAATAAGGGTTTTATTATAGATGTTTTTAAAGCATCTGGATATTTACCCGTACAAATAATAAGGTTCAGTGTGTGGCTTAGATGTTCGCATATCGCGGTTGAGACAGACTTCAGTATCTTTGTGGCGAGTCCATCAAAACCAACACTGTTAGTATTTTTTAGCGACATTATTATTCTATTCAAATCGTGTGGTGTGCTGGGTGCCATAAACATTGAGTTATGTTTCATGGACGGGATGCATGTTTTCGGCTTACAGTCTACACCAATAGGTGTAGACTGTAAGCCGAAAACATGAAAATATTCGGACGTATTTTGTCAACGAAAAAGTCATTATAATTCCTTGCTTCATTTTTCAGATATGATTGTATCAATGTAGTTTCCCTACTTGCTTGGTAACTTCGCACATATTTTAAAGATTTTTAAAACTATTAAGTGACGTTTTTCCGGTCTGTCAGGCTCTGTGTTCGTACTTTGATGTAAGCTCATTCCTTTTTCGTGCGCGGTAACTATCGCACGCGCCCTTCGAGCAACATGTCAAAAAGAAGCGCGCAATCAAAAATTGATTACTATAATAGGAAAATTCGGAAGATTGAAGAAAAAGAAAGACATAGACGAAGAATAAAACCGTTACAATTATCTTCGTCGGAAGATGAAGGTAAGCAAAATTGTATTAAGTATTTGGTGATCTAAAAGTGCATAGTGAAATTATCAGTTTTGTAATGCTCTGGGATTGACTGCGAGTCAATAACTTTGACATTTTTCAAAACTAAATGATAAAAGTTATACTCTAATATTGCATCGGGGTTGACTGCGAGTCTTCAACGATGACAAACTAGCACAGAAAACACGTACAATCTAAAACAGATGTAACGTTAACGTGCAAAATTTTATTCAATTTTATTACCCTCAAAATGGTTATCTTCACAACCTTAATTGCAAATCGTAATTTTAGGTAACGAAGATCCTGATGTGGACCTAGGCAACAATATTGAAACTTTTACGGAGCCAATATCCGTGCCACCCGATATATTGCAAGACGCGGAACCGGAATCCGGTGACAACCCTGACCAATGCGTTGGTCATGCGGAACCCTCCCCTCAAGAGGAAACCACCGGCAATGTAGATCCTGAGTTAGACCTGGATCTACTGTCTGCACTCGGTGAATCTACATCCGACTCGCCTGACTATGGCGACAGCATTCACTCCAATCTATCACAATTGTGGCTTCCTTTACTAAGGAAAGGAATGCCTAAAGAAAATAAAGACAACCTACTGAAAGAGTACCTTGTACCAGACAATTGTAAGCTCCTGCAAGCGCCAAATTGAATGCAGAAATCTCGGCGGCGGTACCGGGCATGGTTCGTAATCGCGATAAGACACTTACAGCGTCCCAGCAACAGCTGGGCACGGGTATCACCGCCATCAACAGAGGCATGGATCTGCTTCTCAAGAGCGATAATAAGGTGCAAGCTATGAAACATTTGAGTAATGGTTGCCGCTTACTGTGTGATTCGCACTACATGGCAACGCAGACTCGAGTTAAATTAATCACTCCTAGTTTAGACAAGGCCTTCTTAAATATAGTTAACGAGTCTGAACGAGATGAGTCACTGTTTGGCTCGACCCTATCGGAGAAAATAAAAGCCGCCAAGGCCATTGAAAAACAAGGTCTTTCTATAAAAAAGACTGCGAAGGTTTCAAAACCGCCTCAACAGCCTAGTACCCGTTCGTCCTACCAGGGAAACTGGAACCCGCCTCCTCGATACCCGGCGAACAGGGGGGGCGTCGTCGTCAGCGCAGCCGCCACAACGCCCCGCGTCGCAGGACAAGTCTCGGGCTCCCACCCAGACTCCCCGTTAATACAGGTACACGCGGGTAGGCTTACCCACTTTTATGACCGATGGTTAAAAATAACCAACAACAATGTTATTCTTGATTGGTTAAAAAATGGTTATCCTATACCTTTTCATATGCCTGTAAGTCAATCAACAATACCTAAAAATACCCTATCAAGTACTGAGAAATCAGATATGATGGCAGCCATTAACAAACTAAAATCATTAGGGGCTATCTCAGAGTGCAATGTGACCAAAGATCAATTTATATCTAGAATATTCCTCACTTTGAAGCCTAATGGCGATAAACGCTTTATATTAAATTTAAAACCACTAAACAAACTGATCAAGAGTGAACATTTTAAAATGGAGGATTACCGAACAGCATGCAAGTTGATACCACGTGATGGATACCTTGCCACCATCGACTTGAAAGATGCGTATTTCCTATTAGCCATTAAGCCTTCTGACTGTAAATATTTAAAATTTCAATTTCAGCCTAATAATTCGCTAAAAACTCTTACATATTGCTTTAATTGTATGCCGTTTGGTTTATCTGTAGCCCCACGTGTATTCACTAAGGTTATGAAGGAAGTTATGACTCACCTCAGACACCGTGGTTTTCAGTCAGTATGTTACTTAGACGATATTTTATGCATTGGAAATACTTATAAGGAGTGTCTTAATAATGTAAACGAAACATTGAAACTACTAGAGTTTCTAGGGTTTGTTGTCAATTACGATAAAAGTATGTTAAAACCACGACAATCCTGCAAGTATTTAGGATTTTGTTATGATACCAGAAACCTTAACATAGAATTGCCAGTTGATAAACGACGTAACATTTCGGAGTTGGTTACTAAGTTTACAAAATTACAGCCATGTACCATCCGCGAATTAGCTCGTCTAATCGGTATACTAGTCGCCGCTTGTCCAGCCGTTAAATACGCCTGGATATACATGAAGACCTTAGAGCGACAAAAGTTTCTAGCGTTACTTAAGCATAATTATGATTATGAAGTCAAAATTAAGCTCCCTAATATTATACTAGAGGATTTGTACTGGTGGTTGTCAAATATTTATACAACACGCAATTTTATGCGACAGCCAAACTTTGATATGGAAATCTATACCGATGCGTCGAGGTCAGGTTGGGGTTCTGTCTGTAAGAACGCTCAAGTACATGGAAAATGGAAATCATCAGAAAAAGTATGTCATATTAATTACTTAGAGCTGATGGCAGCCTTTTTGGGTCTTAAGTCATTTGCTAGCGATGTAACCAACTGTACAATATTACTTCGCATGGACAAAACTACTGCGATCAGTTATGTGAATCGCATGGGAGGTATTCAATACCCTCACTTAAATGGCTTGACTAGATCCCTTTGGAAATGGTGTGAACAGCGCAACCTTTGGGTGTATGCATCTTACGTGAATACCAAAGAAAACCAGGCAGACGCCGCGTCTAGAATAGTTAATCCGGATACCGAATGGTCACTTTCCGATGAAACATTCCTAGAAATCGTAAAACATTTTGGCCAACCTGAAATAGACTTATTTGCGTCTCGCGATAATGCAAAGTGTACCAGCTTCATCTCATGGAAGCAGGACCCCGACGCAGTTTCCGTAGATGCATTCACGGCAGACTGGCATACCTATTACTTCTACGCCTTTCCACCATTTTCTCTAATATTAAAATGTCTTAGAAAAATTATCGATGACAATGCATACGACATATTAATATATCCCAACTGGCCATCACAACCATGGTTCCCACTATTGCAAAACCTTATAGTCTCCGACATTGTTTATTTAAACCCCAATAAAAACCTCTTGCAATCTCATTTCAGGGAGTGCCACCCCTTGCACAAGAACCTTACCCTGGGTGTCGCGAGGCTCTCCGGCAAGCTTTCAGCCGACGGGGTGCCTGTGCAGACTCGGCTACACTAATGCTATCATCCTTTTCTAACAGCACAATTCAGGAATACAATACTTCGTTTAAGCTTTGGTGGCAATATTGTATCGCTAACCAGATTAATGTATTTGTCCCTTCGAAATCATCCATACTTTCATTCCTAGCGTCACAATTTAATAGCGGTTGTGCGTATGGCAGTCTAAATTCTCATCGTTCTGCTTTGTCAGCCTTTATAGGTAATAATATTGGTTCAGACGAATCTATAAAGCGCCTCCTCAAAGGTGCGTATAAATTAAGACCTTTAAGACCCAAGTATTCCACCACCTGGAATCCCCAATTAGTGTTAAACTTTATTTCAACATGGTTCCCTAATAATAAGCTCTCACTCGAAAAAATCACTAAAAAACTTGTGGTTCTATTAGCAAATTGTACAGCTCACAGGGTACAGACGCTCTCCTTAATCAAACTCGAGAACATACACTTTTCGGATAGCGGCATAAATATTGTTATAACTGACATCATAAAGACAGCCGCACCTGGCAGAGAGCAGCCAGTCTTGTTCCTGCCATACTTCAGGGAAAATATGTGTATTTGCCCAGCTACAGTTCTCTCAGATTATATTTCTATGACAAAAAACATTAGACCTGAGAGTACAAACAATTTGTTGTTAACGTACAAGCGGCCACACAGACCTGCTACCACACAAAGTATCAGCAGGTGGATAAAACAAATGCTGTCAGAAAGTGGCGTCGATATCAGCGTATTCGGAGCTCATAGTACACGACACGCGTCCACTTCGGCCGCGAGCTTGGCTGGGGTTAGTATAGAAACTATTCGCAAAACCGCAGGGTGGACTAGTTCATCTAACTCATTTGCTCGTTTTTATAATAGGTTTATTATAAATGAAGGTGAATTTGCTAGATCCGTTTGCTTACCGTAAGAAGTTCAATATGACTATTATATTTATTTAAACCATTGTACTTACAATAATTATGAATCACATTAGAAAATGTTTCTTTGTTAAATCAATTGAGATTAATTCTAAATAGGTAAATATACCATCATAGAAATATATATATTAATATATAGTAATTACTATAAAGCTGATTTGTTGAGAAATAAAACTATAAGTAATGTTAACAACCTTATCGTTTATTATTTAATTCAAAAACTTTCTAAGTCTTAACATCTACATTGTTACAATCATATCTGAAAAATGAAGCAAGGAATTATAATATATGATCAAACGAACTTCCAAGTGAAGTTCGATCATTATTATGATGAGTTGCTTCATTTGAAGATATGATCACCCTCCCCCCCTGACGTTTGACGATCCCTAATATATAGAAAGTTTTGTATTATATCGTTACTTGACTCTAAAAAATGAGCTTACATCAAAGTACGAACACAGAGCCTGACAGACCGGAAAAACGTCACTTAATAGTTTTAAAAATCTTTAAAATATGTGCGAAGTTACCAAGCAAGTAGGGAAACTACATTGATACAATCATATCTTCAAATGAAGCAACTCATCGTAATAATGATCGAACTTCACTTGGAAGTTCGTTTGATCATATATTAAAAGCACTAGCAATATCATATGGTTTGTATAAAATTGTATTACCAACTTTAAGTTTCTCAATTCGTTGTTTCGGGATATTGTACTTTGTCTGATTAATTACCTGCCATGTAGTCTTTGATTTATTTTTAGATTGTTGTATTTTGTGTCAAGTTAATTATTTTATTATATAGTCTAGAATAGGTAGTGAATTTCTTTTTGTTGTCATGGTTGGGTTTCAACCTGGATCGCCACAAAAGTTCTCTTTTTTTCCTACTGCATAATTTAACGCCACGCGAAAGCCATTTTGGTTTGTTGATTAGGTTTATTTTTATTTCTACACGGAAAACACAACTCTTAAAATAACTTGAATATGTCGATAAATTCATTGTAAGCTACGTTGGGATCGTCAGTTAAATATATCTCCGAAAATTTGAGACTGCTTATGCTATTCTTAAATTTCTCTATATTATCGTTACTGTAGTCTCGTCTAGTTATATACCAGGATTTGATATTATATACATTGGGAACTGGACATTGCAGTAGCTGTGCTGTATGGTCAGATAAAGCAAATTCAAGTACATCTGTCTTACAACTCTTCTTAAAATTATGCGCAAAATTATCTATACATGTCCCACTAGCCAATCGAGTTGGCTGTTTAAGAGCAAGTTTCAAATTGTAACCTAGTAGTAGATACTCAAGTGCAACCGAATTGTTACTCGGTTTTAAGACATCAATATTAAAATCACCTGCAATTACAATATTCTTTGAACGTCTGTCAGATATCTCTTTAAGCAAAGTTTCAAGTTTATCAAAACAGTAATTTAAATTCCTGGCGTTTGGTACTCTGTAAATACATACGACTATTAATTTATAATTAATAAGCTCGACAGCACAACATTCAAAAACCCCTGGTGATGACAGCTTTGATATTTGAGGAATTTCCCTCCATTGGTGGCAAGTATTAACAATTATACATGTACCACCTCGCTTCTTTTCCTGTCTACAGTAGCATGCAGCTAAACTAAAATTTGGTATGCACAGATGCTTTTCGTGACCTTTCATGATGAAGTGTTCGGTAATACATATAATATCCACATTTAAGTTTGTTTCGGATAGTTCATTCAAGCATACCGTAAGGGCATTTGATTTATTTAGTAAACCTGCAATATTTTGGTGTAGGATGTTAATGTATTTACTGGAGAAAAAACTGGTCTTTTGATTCACTGTCTTCGACGAGAGCATTTTCTTCTAAGATTTCCGATTGAAGGTTGAAAAGCTCCTCAAAAATTACTCTCATGGCGCAGTCTTTTATGGTTCCTGACCGTATGTACGTGGAATGGTGATAGCTCAGGTTCAAATTGGAGTCTAGGACATACGAATAATTATGTGTAATATTGTCCATACATAGCATGTTGTTGAACAGTTCCACTCTTGAGTTATATAAGATATTATAGTCATTATTATATTTATATGTTGGCAAAGTAATAATTATATTTGTGTTCTTTATGTTCTGTGATGCGTTTCTCATGTATGTAATTATGTCAAGGTAACATTTAGTCGTTTTAAAATCTTCCTCGCCGATCACTATTATACAAAAATCATTATTTGTGTAGTGTTGAAGTTTTGTTTGTAAATCTCGTAGAAGGTGCATAATATCCACCTTTGGTGTTAAGTAGTGACATATTTGATAATTGTCTGTAAAATATTCTTTTGCCAGAGTTAATATATTATTGGTTTTATTCGTACTTAATATATGTAGCTTATTTTTCAATTTGTGTTGGTTCACTTGTATATATTTTTGTGTTGTCCCTTGCTCATTCGAAGGTAGTGGCGCCATCTGTGGACTGGAATGTGTAGTGATCGTTTTTTGTTGGTCATAGTTTTTGGTAACTTTTTCTTTTACTGTTATTTCAGAATCAGTCTGTGTTTGTTTATTTATACATCCTACTTGTTTTAAATTTTTGGTTCCCCTTTTTTAGGCGTATTGGTAGGAGATTGGTCGGACTAGTCACTATTTGCTTATAGAGCGAGTTTTTACGAATCAGATTTTCATTTTCCTTCTTAAGCTTTTCAATTTCAAGGCTTAGTGAGTCAATTTCTCCATGTGCACTACAGAGTTTATTGGTGAGATCATCAATATTTTTCTTTAATTGAGTTATTAAATCAATGTCGTCATCATCGGATATATCAGGCATACTGCATACAGTGCCATCTAGGGTGCGATTGGCGAGACTTTTGTTGAGATAACACTGATTAGCGTCAGTAGTCGCTTTATGCACACAATGAAATAAATAATTAGTTAATTAATGCACAATTACTATTTATTTACTTATTTCAATTACGGAGCCGATGTTAACGAAGTACCTCCTATTTTTTTTTTTTTTTTTTTAAGCTCAAAAATAATAATTTTTACAGATTCTCAAAGTGCTCTTCTAGCCATCAATAATTCCACTTTCGAACACAAATCACAGCTTTCAATCATTTATTTAATAAGAGAATTTACGTTCAGAACCATCTCTGAGGGTAATACTTTGCAATTTGCATGGATTCCGGCCCATGCTGGAATCCAAGGCAACGAACTAGCTGGCACACTTGCCGCTGATGCGGTGCAGTGTGGGGATTTAGTTCCTTATACAAATTTTAGTAGTGACCTTGTGACGTTACCAAAGACTTTTCTTCGGGACACCTGGAAGGTAGCCTGGGATATCGGAAGCAAATTAAAGGGCCGTTATTTATCAATTATTCAGCACGACGTTCTGAAAAAACCGTGGTTTGGCAGGGCGAAGTTTGGCAAGATGGAGATCTCCGTTTTAATACGGATGAGACTGGAACCAACCGAATCAGTCAGAGTTAGGAAATGCTGAAACCAACACAAGAGCTGTATGATAAAAGAAAAGTCTAAACTTATAAAAATGAACAATTTATTTACAAAATACATTCGTGCAGATCTATACAATCTTTAGAGGTGGTGGGTTACTTCCGGCTTCTACGAGCGCAGGTAATGGCGCGGCGTACAGACGCGCGTGAGGTGGCGCTCCCTCACGGTGGGCCGCGTGGCTTCAGCTCCGGAATGATGGCGCTACCCAGCACCGACTGACCGTTTCTTCCGATGCCTACGAGCGTAGATAATGGCGCGGCGTATAGACACGCGTGAGGTCGCGCTCGCTCATGGTGGGCACGCGCGGCTTCAGCTCCGGAATGATGGCGCTACCCAGCACCGACTGACCGTTTCTTCCGATGCCTACGAGCGTAGATAATGGCGCGGCGTATAGACGCGCGTGAGGTCGCGCTCGCTCATGGTGGGCACGCGCGGCTTCAGCTCCGGGATGATGGCGCTACCCAGCACCGACAGACCGTTACTCGGCCTGCACACACATAACAATCACTTCAAACATTATCTCAATGTTATATCTAGAATAACCACATAAAAAGCTGGCTCAGCTAGGTTGAGCAAGCTGCCTCGCGAGACTGCCACGTGAGGCAAAACAACGGGTTGCTTCGTTCGGTTAGTTGTCACAAGTTTGGTTCGAGAAAGTATAATTAGTTTGGCTTTTACCAATAGGGAATTCTAATTCTGTTGCAGCCTGGAGCTACACTCTGTGCATTCTGCTAGGAAACCCTTTTGTGGAATATTTTAAAGGTTTTTCGTTATTTTAGTTAGTTCATGTAGGTGCACTATGTTTGGTAAGTCAAGCTTAACAGAGCCCACTAAGGAGGTTGTGGAATATTATTAAGATTTTTAGGGTTTCGTACCACAAAACGAAAAAAACAGAACCCGCTTAGGATCACTCGTGTGTCTGTCTGTCCGTCTGTCACAGCCAATTTGCTCCGAATCTAATGGACCGATAAAGTTGAAATTTGGTACACGTATGTATTTCTGTGATCCAAACACCGACGTGTAACATAAATAAATAAATTTTGAATATGGGGGTCAACTTTGGGGGCAAATAATAAAATAAAAAAAAAGAGTATTGTAAACTGTACCGTGTGACATTCAAATGAAAGGGCTTACTGTGAGAATCTCAAATGTATTTTTTTTATAATTTTAAAATAATCCATTTTAAAGTTATTTAAGAAAATAGACAAAAATTGACCATTTCCCCCTTACCTCCGAAAGTACTGATCCTAAAATTAAAAAAAAAAATATAGAAAATAGTTCAATACAGGTAAACCTATAAGAAGTCGATGGTCTTAAAACAGCATGGTAAATCTCTCAATATTGTGCGCACAAACATACATTTGTCCATAGTTAAACAAAAAGGATTCAACCCACATTAGGTGTAATGTGGGTTGGATCCTTTTCGTTTAACTATGGACATTTGTAGTTGGAATGTATGGGAGAACATGTTTTTCAACTACAATGTTAAGTTTGTTCTTGGGATAAATTCATACCAACTACAGAACCCTTCATTGTGCGCGGTCCGACACGCTCTTGACCGGTTTTTATTTAGTTCATGTAGGTGCACTATGTTTGGTAAGTCGAGCGTAACAGTGCCCACTAAGGAGTTTGTGGAATATTATAAAGGTATTTAGTTCATGTAGATGCACTATGTTTGGTAAGTCGAGCGTAACAGTGCCCACTAAGGAGTTTGTGGAATATTATAAAGGTATTTAGTTCATGTAGATGCACTATGTTTGGTAAGTCGAGCGTAACAGTGCCCACTAAGGAGTTTGTGGAATATTATAAAGGTATTTAGTTCATGTAGATGCACTATGTTTGGTAAGTCGAGCGTAACAGTGCCCACTAAGGAGTTTGTGGAATATTATAAAGGTATTTAGTTCATGTAGATGCACTATGTTTGGTAAGTCGAGCGTAACAGTGCCCACTAAGGAGTTTGTGGAATATTATAAAGGTATTTAGTTCATGTAGATGCACTATGTTTGGTAAGTCGAGCGTAACAGTGCCCACTAAGGAGTTTTAGGAATATTATAAAGGTATTTAGTTCATGTAGATGCACTATGTTTGGTAAATCGAACGTAACAGTGCCCACTAAGGAGTTTGCTTTGCAATTCTGGTTCATGAACTCGTTTTTAACATTGAAAATGTTTTTTAGATCGCTTCAGCCCCCATTTTCACTCAGAGTGTGACATCGCCTTAGCGTCGTGAGCTTTAGAGTTAAATATTAAGAGTTAAGATATCAAAAGACGCGTATCAACAAGGGCTACAATATGGTCAAAATAAAAATTGAAAAAGGTCAAAAAATGTTCTTGAAAATCGCAAAAATGTGAAAAATTTGATCAATTTTCTAGGGTCTTCTTTATTATTTGTGATGGGTTTGCTCTTGACTCTAGTCTAGGTCAGAGGTGTATGTTTCACCCAATGACACCCACAAAAGAGCTTGTAAATAATATAGGAAACAAATTGACCGGTTTTACCGTAAATGATTACTGTCTCTTATTAGTAAGTGAATACGACATTAAAAGGCAGGATAATTATATGGACACGATTAACACGCTAAAGAAATCCCTCCAAAATATTACCCATACTAACATTATTATCTGCACTCCCACCTATATTAAAGGTGCCCTAATTTATAATATAAAACTGAAATGTTAAACAACCTGCTTTACTCCATGTAAAGCAGGTTGTTTAACACGTTCCCTGCGCCATCACTTTCAAAGAACTTTCAGCTGGTGCTTTGGAGACCTAAAAGACCTCGAAACTAACCTACCTTTTGGTGCGTTTGAGACCTAATCAGTCTCCTAAAGATACAGTTTTGAAAATAATTTATATCTTCCAAAAAAACAATCAAACATATTTTGAAGTTTTTGTGGGTGAAAGATAGCCTATTGCTTTATATTTTGCTAGGTTCGCACGCAGTTATGACATTTGAATAAACTACAAATACCAAAAAAAAAAATGATATCGATTGTATCTCGTACCGCAACCGAAGATAGTTCAATATGTGTAGTAAGTAGTGATGGGAATAAAATAATATCTCAGTTGTCGATTGAAAAAGTTTTATTAATTATGCAAAGTGTTTTTCATTAAAACATGGTAAGCAAATTGATTGCTTGCATTGCGCGCAAATGGTAACAATTCGTTTAGATTTTTTAGAAGCGTCAGTGCTGTTTAATGTGCGTCGTAATTTTTCGTAACAACCCACACAACGTCTTTTTTTGTCGCCACGTTGGAAAACATGATCAGTACATCTTCCAGCGGGTAATTCTGTAATAAAATGCATTGTATAAATAAACAGCATGCGACTATGTCAGTGAAGTAAATGCGATGGAATCTAATTTTATTAGTTTCGTTATTCGAGTGTCTTATGTATATTTTTGTTCTTAGGCTGTTGTTGTTTTAAAAAAATATACGGAGGTATTAAATAAAAGCTGGATGTCACAGGTCTCTTGTAAGTTTACTATAACAACGTTTTTGTTTTAATAACCGAAATTTAGGCTACCAGAAACTTACCAGAGAGTGATGTGAACCCCCCCCCCCCCCCCCCCCCTCCCCCCAAAAATGATAATCAACACGTAGGTATATACGCGAGTGTTATTTCGCAAACGTGCGCGCGACCTCCCACGTCGATGCTAGGACAACACTAAAACGAGTCACGCAGCGCCCGCGCCGCCCACCTTCCCTCTCTTGCGTCTACGAGGCGTACGATTCCACGAGTACAGACATATCTCCTAACGCAAGGAATGAAAATAATTACAGTACTGTGCGTTAGGGGCCTAATCCATCTCTAATTTCTTTTTTAATGTCCTTGAATTCAGCTTTAAGTAGGAAGCAAATATGTATATTTGTCCTACTCATACCTAAAGAACTTTACACGTTAGATCCTCCCGCAAGGAGTGAAACAACACGATTATGTTCAACGCACAATACAAAAGTCCTGCAAGAGATCTGATAGATCTCGTAATGCAACGAACGTGTTAACATTTCAGTTTTTTTTTTTAACATTTCATACAAAACAGTGAGTATGCATACTTTTTTGATAGCAACCAAACGCTGACGCATGAGATTATAGAACGGGCAAAATTAACTATGACGAATTAAGAGTGAAATCATGAAGAATATTATGATTGACTACGAATTAACTACTAATACTATTGCGAATAACCCAACGAAACGTATAGACACAACAATAAATGTGACAATCCGCAATGTCGTAAGTGCCAACGACCATAAGGTACCTTTTCTCGTGGACAGTCACAAATAATAATTTGACAACTGTTACCTCTGACAAGAGTGAGCTCATCTGTAATAATTTATTTCGCATATAGTAATCTTATAATTATTCATCAGAATGTAAACGGACTTCTCAATAAACCTGACATGCTCTCTGTTTGTGTTGAGGATTTGGCTTCTCATGGTCTCGCTGTTGATATAATTTGCATTACGGAACACAACATGACTAACGGGGATGAAATTTACATCAAAATTCCGAACTATAAAGGCCTATTCAAACCTAAGCGGTATTCGCTGCCGCTATGGGTAGAGGTACATACCGCGCGGGATTCGCTTAGGTATTTAGTATTATGTTTCGCGGCAAAAGCGGTACAGATGAATGAATAGTAATATTACCGCATACCCACTCGGTTTTCTCTACCGCAGACGGTAGCGAATACCGCTTAGGTTTGAATAGGCCTTTAGCTAGCGTCATATTTTATGAGAGACAGCAGGCGTGAAGGTTCTTGTATACTCATTAAAAATAACGACTCATTCAAGCTACTTAATGATAGTGCAAAATTTTCAATCCGTAAAGTTCCCCCAATGCTACAGTAAACATACCGGATTTATACAGTAGACCATTTATATTTTGATGTAGAATATTAATATTTATATACACGAAAAAAGTTATCATGTCCATAAAACTTTTCATCTGCAGGAGATTCACATTGTGGTCTGTCATCTGTTATGGTTAAAGTTAAATTTTTAAAGATATTACGCATTCCGCAATCGTTAATTTTTCTGCTCAATTTTGAGAACATAGTAAAATCATAAAGTAAATTTAAATTAGAGTCAAAGTTATATGCAATTGCGTATTTATATGATTGTAAGTCTAGATGTAGTAGATTATTGAAAGTCTCTATTCGCCAATTGAACATTGTAGAGTAGTTACTTAATTTAAAAGTAGGAACCATAAAATTATATTTGTATTCTGTACTGCCGTTAATGCCTCCCTTAATTTTACAATGATATCAACGTAATTTCCCGTATGTGAAAGTCTTCTTCTCCAATTAAAACAACACAATAATCGTTCATAGAATAATCAACTAGTTTTTTATGTAAGTCGTTGACAATCAAATTCAATGTATGCCGCAGTTTGGCGAAATATACATACCCAAGTATGTAAATGATTCTTGTGCTATGGACAAAACTTATTATTCGCGCTCACTACACACAGTTTATTTCTTGTCGAAACAGAAGAATGAGCTTTACTGTCTATTCTCTGTGTTGTTGCATCATCTAATTCAATTGCGAAGTATTAATTCGAAGTATTAACTGTCTCTTGCTTTTCTGAAAATGGTTGTTTCTTCGTCCTCCTTTTTCGTAATTTTGTTGTGAATTTGGGCGCGGAGTATATGCACGTGAGCTTTTGCTGGGGGTTGCAACATAACTTGTCAATGTTTTAGTAGCTTTTTTCAGCACATCATTTTTAGTAGATAATGTATTTATAGTTTCTTTTTAGTTCTGTATTTTCTAAATTTAAGTTTTTTATCCCTTCATGTGCTGAGTTAAGTTGTGTAGTGAGTTGTTCAATTTGACTTTCAATTTGAGTTCTTGAATTTGTATATTACTCTCATCGGTTAAGTTTGGTAAACTACTAGTGCTGCCATCTATCTTTGAACTGATTTCGTCATTGCTTTCGTCGCAGGTAGATACCTGTTAAGGACCATGCCTTTGGTTTTCGAAACGTTATACTGTTGAAGATGCTCATTTTGTACTATCTTTTATTTTAAAACTTATTAAAGAAATTCGAAAACAGTTATGCTTGCGCGGGGATCCGAACGCGCGCCGTCGTTTTCTCGGTCGAGCGCTCTGCCACTAGGGTAGCTGTTCACTGATATTCATGCGCCAAAATGTCCTTCATATAGGAAGTGTAATTTTCGGTTAGCTTTGATTATTTTTATTGACGGTGGTTTTGACTTCAATTCTAGTTAATTATGTTCACAAGTACCTTTTGTGATTATTGTTACTTCTATTACAACTTAACACACTCAAGTTCACAATTTATTATTGTCATCTCTATGTAAACTGATGCACTGGAATTTAAGTTGTTTATAACTTTATTGTTTGCGATTATAATCACTAGATAACAGTGTCACTTGCGTATTGTAGACCACGTACACATACAGGTGGTAAGATGAATAAATATAAACAATGATGGAGCCTGTCGGGCACAGCAACACTTTATATGATTAGGAGAGAGGAAGAGCGTTTTGTTAACTTTTCTCGTAATATATGTGTTTAATTATTTTCTGTCTATCTTGTACATATTATTAAATATTTTGTACATATTATTATTATTATCTACATAATATACAAAATTTCAGAGATGAATGTTTGTATGTATGTATGTTTGTCCACGCATTTCTCCGAAACTATTAATCGGATCCTGACCATTCCTTTTTTGTTGGCTTACATTTACTTTAACTTAGGGCACAGTGAAAGTTTCATCAAAATCGGTGAAGAAGTTTTCAAGATAATGGACTAATACCTGTACCTAAGTGTGACGGCTTGGCATTGATACGAGCTACGGATGTGGTGTCAAACGGAAAACGTCTCAAAACAAGGTTCTCAGTAACGGTAATAGTTAGGATGACCTAGCTTTCAACATTTATCTAAAATTGAGCACGGGTGCTACTGCATGATACTTTCTGAAGGTCTGATGATGACCAGGTAAGTACTTATTGGTCCTCGGTAATGGAAGTAGTTAGGATGACCCAGCTTTCAACATTTATCTAAAATTGAGCACGGGTGCTACTGCATGATACTTTCTGAAGGTCTGATGATGACCAGGTAAGTACTTATTGGTCCTCGGTAATGGAAGTAGTTAGGATGACCCAGCTTTCAACATTTATCTAAAATTGAGCACGGGTGCTACTGCATGATACTTTCTGAACGTCTGATGATGACCAGGTAAGTACTTATTGGTCCTCGGTAATGGAAGTAGTTAGGATGACCTAGCTTTCAACATTTATCTAAAATTGAGCACGGGTGCTACTGCATGATACTTTCTGAAGGTCTGATGATGACCAGGTAAGTACTTATTGGTCCTCGGTAATGGAAGTAGTTAGGATGACCCAGCTTTCAACATTTATCTAAAATTGAGCACGGGTGCTACTGCATGATACTTTCTGAAGGTCTGATGATGACCAGGTAAGTACTTATTGGTCCTCGGTAATGGAAGTAGTTAGGATGACCCAGCTTTCAACATTTATCTAAAATTGAGCACGGGTGCTACTGCATGATACTTTCTGAAGGTCTGATGATGACCAGGTAAGTACTTATTGGTCCTCGGTAATGGAAGTAGTTAGGATGACCCAGCTTTCAACATTTATCTAAAATTGAGCACGGGTGCTACTGCATGATACTTTCTGAAGGTCTGATGATGACCAGGTAAGTACTTATTGGTCCTCGGTAATGGAAGTAGTTAGGATGACCCAGCTTTCAACATTTATCTAAAATTGAGCACGGGTGCTACTGCATGATACTTTCTGAAGGTCTGATGATGACCAGGTAAGTACTTATTGGTCCTCGGTAATGGAAGTAGTTAGGATGACCTAGCTTTCAACATTTATCTAAAATTGAGCACGGGTGCTACTGCATGATACTTTCTGAAGGTCTGATGATGACCAGGTAAGTACTTATTGGTCCTCGGTAATGGAAGTAGTTAGGATGACCCAGCTTTCAACATTTATCTAAAATTGAGCACGGGTGCTACTGCATGATACTTTCTGAACGTCTGATGATGACCAGGTAAGTACTTATTGGTCCTCGGTAATGGAAGTAGTTAGGATGACCTAGCTTTCAACATTTATCTAAAATTGAGCACGGGTGCTACTGCATGATACTTTCTGAAGGTCTGATGATGACCAGGTAAGTACTTATTGGTCCTCGGTAATGGAAGTAGTTAGGATGACCCAGCTTTCAACATTTATCTAAAATTGAGCACGGGTGCTACTGCATGATACTTTCTGAAGGTCTGATGATGACCAGGTAAGTACTTATTGGTCCTCGGTAATGGAAGTAGTTAGGATGACCCAGCTTTCAACATTTATCTAAAATTGAGCACGGGTGCTACTGCATGATACTTTCTGAACGTCTGATGATGACCAGGTAAGTACTTATTGGTCCTCGGTAATGGAAGTAGTTAGGATGACCTAGCTTTCAACATTTATCTAAAATTGAGCACGGGTGCTACTGCATGATACTTTCTGAAGGTCTGATGATGACCAGGTAAGTACTTATTGGTCCTCGGTAATGGAAGTAGTTAGGATGACCCAGCTTTCAACATTTATCTAAAATTGAGCACGGGTGCTACTGCATGATACTTTCTGAAGGTCTGATGATGACCAGGTAAGTACTTATTGGTCCTCGGTAATGGAAGTAGTTAGGATGACCCAGCTTTCAACATTTATCTAAAATTGAGCACGGGTGCTACTGCATGATACTTTCTGAAGGTCTGATGATGACCAGGTAAGTACTTATTGGTCCTCGGTAATGGAAGTAGTTAGGATGACCCAGCTTTCAACATTTATCTAAAATTGAGCACGGGTGCTACTGCATGATACTTTCTGAACGTCTGATGATGACCAGGTAAGTACTTATTGGTCCTCGGTAATGGAAGTAGTTAGGATGACCTAGCTTTCAACATTTATCTAAAATTGAGCACGGGTGCTACTGCATGATACTTTCTGAAGGTCTGATGATGACCAGGTAAGTACTTATTGGTCCTCGGTAATGGAAGTAGTTAGGATGACCCAGCTTTCAACATTTATCTAAAATTGAGCACGGGTGCTACTGCATGATACTTTCTGAAGGTCTGATGATGACCAGGTAAGTACTTATTGGTCCTCGGTAATGGAAGTAGTTAGGATGACCCAGCTTTCAACATTTATCTAAAATTGAGCACGGGTGCTACTGCATGATACTTTCTGAAGGTCTGATGATGACCAGGTAAGTACTTATTGGTCCTCGGTAATGGAAGTAGTTAGGATGACCCAGCTTTCAACATTTATCTAAAATTGAGCACGGGTGCTACTGCATGATACTTTCTGAAGGTCTGATGATGACCAGGTAAGTACTTATTGGTCCTCGGTAATGGAAGTAGTTAGGATGACCCAGCTTTCAACATTTATCTAAAATTGAGCACGGGTGCTACTGCATGATACTTTCTGAACGTCTGATGATGACCAGGTAAGTACTTATTGGTCCTCGGTAATGGAAGTAGTTAGGATGACCCAGCTTTCAACATTTATCTAAAATTGAGCACGGGTGCTACTGCATGATACTTTCTGAAGGTCTGATGATGACCAGGTAAGTACTTATTGGTCCTCGGTAATGGAAGTAGTTAGGATGACCCAGCTTTCAACATTTATCTAAAATTGAGCACGGGTGCTACTGCATGATACTTTCTGAAGGTCTGATGATGACCAGGTAAGTACTTATTGGTCCTCGGTAATGGAAGTAGTTAGGATGACCCAGCTTTCAACATTTATCTAAAATTGAGCACGGGTGCTACTGCATGATACTTTCTGAAGGTCTGATGATGACCAGGTAAGTACTTATTGGTCCTCGGTAATGGAAGTAGTTAGGATGACCCAGCTTTCAACATTTATCTAAAATTGAGCACGGGTGCTACTGCATGATACTTTCTGAAGGTCTGATGATGACCAGGTAAGTACTTATTGGTCCTCGGTAATGGAAGTAGTTAGGATGACCCAGCTTTCAACATTTATCTAAAATTGAGCACGGGTGCTACTGCATGATACTTTCTGAAGGTCTGATGATGACCAGGTAAGTACTTATTGGTCCTCGGTAATGGAAGTAGTTAGGATGACCTAGCTTTCAACATTTATCTAAAATTGAGCACGGGTGCTACTGCATGATACTTTCTGAAGGTCTGATGATGACCAGGTAAGTACTTATTGGTCCTCGGTAATGGAAGTAGTTAGGATGACCCAGCTTTCAACATTTATCTAAAATTGAGCACGGGTGCTACTGCATGATACTTTCTGAACGTCTGATGATGACCAGGTAAGTACTTATTGGTCCTCGGTAATGGAAGTAGTTAGGATGACCTAGCTTTCAACATTTATCTAAAATTGAGCACGGGTGCTACTGCATGATACTTTCTGAAGGTCTGATGATGACCAGGTAAGTACTTATTGGTCCTCGGTAATGGAAGTAGTTAGGATGACCCAGCTTTCAACATTTATCTAAAATTGAGCACGGGTGCTACTGCATGATACTTTCTGAAGGTCTGATGATGACCAGGTAAGTACTTATTGGTCCTCGGTAATGGAAGTAGTTAGGATGACCCAGCTTTCAACATTTATCTAAAATTGAGCACGGGTGCTACTGCATGATACTTTCTGAACGTCTGATGATGACCAGGTAAGTACTTATTGGTCCTCGGTAATGGAAGTAGTTAGGATGACCTAGCTTTCAACATTTATCTAAAATTGAGCACGGGTGCTACTGCATGATACTTTCTGAAGGTCTGATGATGACCAGGTAAGTACTTATTGGTCCTCGGTAATGGAAGTAGTTAGGATGACCCAGCTTTCAACATTTATCTAAAATTGAGCACGGGTGCTACTGCATGATACTTTCTGAAGGTCTGATGATGACCAGGTAAGTACTTATTGGTCCTCGGTAATGGAAGTAGTTAGGATGACCCAGCTTTCAACATTTATCTAAAATTGAGCACGGGTGCTACTGCATGATACTTTCTGAAGGTCTGATGATGACCAGGTAAGTACTTATTGGTCCTCGGTAATGGAAGTAGTTAGGATGACCCAGCTTTCAACATTTATCTAAAATTGAGCACGGGTGCTACTGCATGATACTTTCTGAACGTCTGATGATGACCAGGTAAGTACTTATTGGTCCTCGGTAATGGAAGTAGTTAGGATGACCTAGCTTTCAACATTTATCTAAAATTGAGCACGGGTGCTACTGCATGATACTTTCTGAAGGTCTGATGATGACCAGGTAAGTACTTATTGGTCCTCGGTAATGGAAGTAGTTAGGATGACCCAGCTTTCAACATTTATCTAAAATTGAGCACGGGTGCTACTGCATGATACTTTCTGAAGGTCTGATGATGACCAGGTAAGTACTTATTGGTCCTCGGTAATGGAAGTAGTTAGGATGACCCAGCTTTCAACATTTATCTAAAATTGAGCACGGGTGCTACTGCATGATACTTTCTGAAGGTCTGATGATGACCAGGTAAGTACTTATTGGTCCTCGGTAATGGAAGTAGTTAGGATGACCCAGCTTTCAACATTTATCTAAAATTGAGCACGGGTGCTACTGCATGATACTTTCTGAAGGTCTGATGATGACCAGGTAAGTACTTATTGGTCCTCGGTAATGGAAGTAGTTAGGATGACCCAGCTTTCAACATTTATCTAAAATTGAGCACGGGTGCTACTGCATGATACTTTCTGAACGTCTGATGATGACCAGGTAAGTACTTATTGGTCCTCGGTAATGGAAGTAGTTAGGATGACCCAGCTTTCAACATTTATCTAAAATTGAGCACGGGTGCTACTGCATGATACTTTCTGAAGGTCTGATGATGACCAGGTAAGTACTTATTGGTCCTCGGTAATGGAAGTAGTTAGGATGACCTAGCTTTCAACATTTATCTAAAATTGAGCACGGGTGCTACTGCATGATACTTTCTGAAGGTCTGATGATGACCAGGTAAGTACTTATTGGTCCTCGGTAATGGAAGTAGTTAGGATGACCCAGCTTTCAACATTTATCTAAAATTGAGCACGGGTGCTACTGCATGATACTTTCTGAAGGTCTGATGATGACCAGGTAAGTACTTATTGGTCCTCGGTAATGGAAGTAGTTAGGATGACCCAGCTTTCAACATTTATCTAAAATTGAGCACGGGTGCTACTGCATGATACTTTCTGAACGTCTGATGATGACCAGGTAAGTACTTATTGGTCCTCGGTAATGGAAGTAGTTAGGATGACCTAGCTTTCAACATTTATCTAAAATTGAGCACGGGTGCTACTGCATGATACTTTCTGAAGGTCTGATGATGACCAGGTAAGTACTTATTGGTCCTCGGTAATGGAAGTAGTTAGGATGACCCAGCTTTCAACATTTATCTAAAATTGAGCACGGGTGCTACTGCATGATACTTTCTGAAGGTCTGATGATGACCAGGTAAGTACTTATTGGTCCTCGGTAATGGAAGTAGTTAGGATGACCTAGCTTTCAACATTTATCTAAAATTGAGCACGGGTGCTACTGCATGATACTTTCTGAAGGTCTGATGATGACCAGGTAAGTACTTATTGGTCCTCGGTAATGGAAGTAGTTAGGATGACCCAGCTTTCAACATTTATCTAAAATTGAGCACGGGTGCTACTGCATGATACTTTCTGAAGGTCTGATGATGACCAGGTAAGTACTTATTGGTCCTCGGTAATGGAAGTAGTTAGGATGACCCAGCTTTCAACATTTATCTAAAATTGAGCACGGGTGCTACTGCATGATACTTTCTGAAGGTCTGATGATGACCAGGTAAGTACTTATTGGTCCTCGGTAATGGAAGTAGTTAGGATGACCCAGCTTTCAACATTTATCTAAAATTGAGCACGGGTGCTACTGCATGATACTTTCTGAAGGTCTGATGATGACCAGGTAAGTACTTATTGGTCCTCGGTAATGGAAGTAGTTAGGATGACCCAGCTTTCAACATTTATCTAAAATTGAGCACGGGTGCTACTGCATGATACTTTCTGAAGGTCTGATGATGACCAGGTAAGTACTTATTGGTCCTCGGTAATGGAAGTAGTTAGGATGACCCAGCTTTCAACATTTATCTAAAATTGAGCACGGGTGCTACTGCATGATACTTTCTGAAGGTCTGATGATGACCAGGTAAGTACTTATTGGTCCTCGGTAATGGAAGTAGTTAGGATGACCCAGCTTTCAACATTTATCTAAAATTGAGCACGGGTGCTACTGCATGATACTTTCTGAAGGTCTGATGATGACCAGGTAAGTACTTATTGGTCCTCGGTAATGGAAGTAGTTAGGATGACCTAGCTTTCAACATTTATCTAAAATTGAGCACGGGTGCTACTGCATGATACTTTCTGAAGGTCTGATGATGACCAGGTAAGTACTTATTGGTCCTCGGTAATGGAAGTAGTTAGGATGACCCAGCTTTCAACATTTATCTAAAATTGAGCACGGGTGCTACTGCATGATACTTTCTGAACGTCTGATGATGACCAGGTAAGTACTTATTGGTCCTCGGTAATGGAAGTAGTTAGGATGACCCAGCTTTCAACATTTATCTAAAATTGAGCACGGGTGCTACTGCATGATACTTTCTGAACGTCTGATGATGACCAGGTAAGTACTTATTGGTCCTCGGTAATGGAAGTAGTTAGGATGACCTAGCTTTCAACATTTATCTAAAATTGAGCACGGGTGCTACTGCATGATACTTTCTGAAGGTCTGATGATGACCAGGTAAGTACTTATTGGTCCTCGGTAATGGAAGTAGTTAGGATGACCCAGCTTTCAACATTTATCTAAAATTGAGCACGGGTGCTACTGCATGATACTTTCTGAAGGTCTGATGATGACCAGGTAAGTACTTATTGGTCCTCGGTAATGGAAGTAGTTAGGATGACCCAGCTTTCAACATTTATCTAAAATTGAGCACGGGTGCTACTGCATGATACTTTCTGAAGGTCTGATGATGACCAGGTAAGTACTTATTGGTCCTCGGTAATGGAAGTAGTTAGGATGACCCAGCTTTCAACATTTATCTAAAATTGAGCACGGGTGCTACTGCATGATACTTTCTGAAGGTCTGATGATGACCAGGTAAGTACTTATTGGTCCTCGGTAATGGAAGTAGTTAGGATGACCCAGCTTTCAACATTTATCTAAAATTGAGCACGGGTGCTACTGCATGATACTTTCTGAAGGTCTGATGATGACCAGGTAAGTACTTATTGGTCCTCGGTAATGGAAGTAGTTAGGATGACCCAGCTTTCAACATTTATCTAAAATTGAGCACGGGTGCTACTGCATGATACTTTCTGAACGTCTGATGATGACCAGGTAAGTACTTATTGGTCCTCGGTAATGGAAGTAGTTAGGATGACCCAGCTTTCAACATTTATCTAAAATTGAGCACGGGTGCTACTGCATGATACTTTCTGAAGGTCTGATGATGACCAGGTAAGTACTTATTGGTCCTCGGTAATGGAAGTAGTTAGGATGACCCAGCTTTCAACATTTATCTAAAATTGAGCACGGGTGCTACTACATGATACTTTCTGAAGGTCTGATGATGACCAGGTAAGTACTTATTGGTCCTCGGTAATGGAAGTAGTTAGGATGACCTAGCTTTCAACATTTATATTCCTTTACTTATATTCTATTCAAATAAGTAAAAACACGATGGTTCTATATAGTGCTATACCCGCCTTCAGATTCCACCATCAGGTAGGTGACATCATCAGTCATCTAGGTCTCCGTCCAACGAAATTCTCAAGATAGCTAAATAAAAAACGATAAAAAATAAACACAATAGAAATAATGTAGGTACTTAATAGTTTTGGACAGCTTGGTCACCTTACATTTTAACGACTTCAAAAAAAGGAGGTATCAATTCAACACGTATGTATGCAATGTTATTCTTCACTGTGCACGCGGTTCGGTTGTGGAATTCACTTACACCTGACATTAGGGACTGCCAAACTGTTGCAGTGTTCAAAAGAAGAGTGAAAGAACACTATCTTTCCATTTCGTCATAGTTATTTTAGTGATATTTATTCTAGAAGTATGTATGTATTAGGTTGGGGAAAAAGTTTTTTCGCATTATAGTATGTATGAACTTGTAATAAAATCTCTTTGGCTATACTATTTGTATCTGGCTGGTTTTGGTATCATTGAAAGTTTAAATTTTAAAGAACATAATTCCAAATTCAAATTAGGAAAATGTGTGATTTTCATTTGTTTTTCGTACCGTCAAGATGAGTGAATCTAATGAAGAAATTCGATACATTTTAAAATTTTACTACAAAAAAGGTAAAAATGCAACGCAAGCCGCGAAAAAAAATTTGCGATGTTTATGGGCCTAGTGTAGTGTCTGTGAGAGTAGTACAAATTTGGTTTAAGCGTTTTCAATCCGGAAATTTTGATGTCAAAGATGCACGTCGCTCTGGTCGCCCTATTACGGATAAAATGGATGCCATTTTTGAAAAAGTGGAGCTAGATCGGCATATCAGTAGTTACGACGTAGCTGAAGAACTGGAAATTGACCACAAAACAGTTTTGGCGCATTTGAAAAAAACTGGGTACACAAAAAAGTTCGACATTTGGGTACCTCACGAGCTCACTGAAAGAAACCTAATGAACCGTGTACTCATTTGTGATTCTTTATTACGACGTAATGAAACCGAACCATTTTTGAAGAAGCTGATAACTGGTGATGAAAAATGGATCACGTATGACAAGAACGTGCGAAAAAGGTCGTGGTCAAAGGCCGGTCAGGCTTCACAGACTGTGGCGAAACCCGGGTTAACTCACAACAAGGTGATGCTGTGTGTGTGGTGGGATTGGAAGGGCATTATTCATTATGAGCTGTTACCACCAGGCAGGACCATCGATCCTGAACTCTACTGCGAACAACTGATGAGATTAAAGCAAGAAGTTGAGAGAAAGCGGCCGGAATTAATCAACAGAAGGGGTGTGGTTTTTCATAATGTTAACGCTAGACCTCACACATCTTTAGCCACTCAGCAAAAATTAAGAGAGTTTGGCTGGGAGGTGTTAATGCATCCGCCGTATAGTCCTGACCTTGCACCTTCAGATTTCCACCTGTTTCGGTCTCTTCATAATTCTTTAGGCAGTGTCAGGTTAACATCACGAGAGGACTGCCAAAACCACTTGTCGCGGTATTTTGACCAGAAGTTCCAAAATTTCTATAGCAATGGGATCATGTCCCTACCTACAAGATGGCAAAAAGTTATCGAACAAAATGGTACCTACATACTTTAGTTAAATATAAATAAACTATATTAAAAAATGTTTTGAATTTTCTTAAAAAATGCGAAGAAACTTTTTCCCCAACCTATTATTTAAGTATTTATTATATGTTTTATTTGCTTAGTGAATTGTTTTTTTTAGATTTTATATATTTTTATCTTCTCTTTTATTCTTACACACGGTGTCTACATCTCTTTTTATCCTCTGTCCTATCGCAGGTATGCTGGAAGAGATTTCTTTAGAAATAAGCATCACCTTTGTACGTAATTTTCTGTTCCTTTATTCTTGTCTGTTTATTTGTGTGTACATAAACGGTTAAATAAATAAAAATAAATTATTGGAACTGCAATTTATTCACATATGATAATCTATTAGGGCTTCCAAACAAATCTACAAAATTTTATAGATATGTATGTTTGTCCACGCATTTCTACGAAACTATTATTTGGATCGTGACCATTCTTTTTTATTGGCTTACATTTACTTCAACTTAGGGCATGAAAGTTTCATCAAAATCGGTTCAGTAGTTTTCAAGTAACTAATACGTGTAAGTGTAAGTAAGACATCCTGGCTTATTGATACGAGCTACGGGTGTGGGTCAAAGCGAAAACTTCTCAAAACCTTGGTCAAATTCTAGTCCAATATTTATAACAAAACTATTAAATACTTATTACAAACTAATATTCCATTTTTACTAAAAACTAAAAATTACGAAATAGAAAATAATAAAAAAAATTAAATCGACTTCAAAAAGAATCGAACTCAGTTTATGAAAAAACTTTAATTTTGGAAGTCGGTGGAAAATCTAAAATATATTATAGATCCCAAAACACCCACTTCCGAAATGAAAGTTATTTCATAATGTTGAGTTCGATTCTTTTTTAAATTATTTTTTACTTCATAATTTTGAGTTGATTTCTTTTTGAAGTCACGTTAATTTTTTAAAATTATTTTATACCATACCACGTTGTTCCGTTTTTTTTTTTATATTTGAGATGGGTTTGCTCTTGACTCTAGTCTAGGTCGGAGGCGACAGAGACAGAGTCGACGATGGAGTGAGCTTAACCAGAAGAAGCCTGTTCATTCTCATTTTGAAGAGATTAGGGTTACTTAGTTTTTATTACTTAAGTGTAAGTAAATTTGCTGCGGAGGGACACTGATCTGTAAGATACAGGGATACCCCTAGTTTGGAGATCAGGGTTTGAATGTATTGTGCATAGCATAGCCACTTTTTTTCAAAAAAAAAAAAAATAGACATGACACTTTGCCCTCTCGAACTTACAAATTAGTTAGAATGACACAAACAACGTAGAAGTAACAGCAGTTGGCTGGGAGGCAACCAGGCATGCGTGACGTACCTGATGGGCGCCACGTCGGCGTCGGGCAGCCAGCAGTGCAGGGAGTACCCCCGCCGCGTCTGAAACAACCGCCTTCTAGGTGTAAATGCTTGCCAACGACGAACCAACCACTACCCGACAAGTGGGGACCCGCGAGTCGGAAGTGCCGCGAAGCAAGCACTCTGCATTACCTTGACGGAGCTCTTGAGCTTGCTCCGCGAGGCGCGATACGTCTCCACGTCGGGGAGCGGCTCGCCTGACTTCTTCGAACTCTTGGACGCAAGAATGGAAGAGTCTGCAATTACAAAACAATTCATTTGTTTATGGAACTTCCACTCAAAAATCTCAACTATAGAATGTCGTGGCTTATATAGTGAAACAATGCAGTTGCATCATGTTTAAGATATGGCATAATTTGTTGGGGTAATGCAACTGGAAAAGAAACTGCATTTATCGCACAGAAACGGTGTATCCGAGCCATCTGTAATCTGCTAAAGACCGACAGTTGTAAACCTCATTTTAACAACTTAAAATTATAAACTTCACCGTCCATTTCCGAAACTGCCCTTCTACAGTAGTCTGCGCAAAGCCGGTACGCTACAGTAGTCTGCGCAGAGCCGGTATGCTACAGTAGTCTGCGCAGAGCCGGTATGCTACAGTAGTCTGCGCAGAGCCGGTACGCTACAGTAGTCCAGTAGTCGAGTAAAGCATAGAGATAAATTATGCATAGTTGCTAGCAAGACCCATTATTACTATGAAAGCATCTTTTGCACAGCTCCACGTATATATGTATTATGGGAGATCACATCACTATAGTCTCGCCGAGGTCATAAAACGCAGCGCACACCAGCGACGGCCCCTTTTCGCCTCCAGCCATCGTCGAGACAACATCGTTTCTGTGTAATATTTTGTCTGACATTTTTCTACCCACATTTTTATTTGGTTGTATTTGATTATTTAATTAAAGCATTAAGGTACTTGTCGTTGTGAGTTTTTTAAATTGAATTAGGGTCAAATACACAAGATCAGATCAAGAAAAGATGGGATAGGATTCTATCTCGCCCACCTTGGTTTTGTTTATTTGATTTAATTAAATGAAAAATGTCAGACGGGTCTGAAGGTGAGTACCGTCGCAGCCGACGTGGTAGATCGGTTCGGCGTTCGAGAAGACATCGCCACCGCACGCCTGATGGTAAGTTCAGGCAGATGATCGAAACGGTGATGAGTAGGCTCACAGCGTTAGAGGAGCGATCTGCAACACGACCCTGTCGACCGCATGAACGATACGAGCCGCGGGCGCTTGACATATCCAGATTTGATCCTAATTTGCATAATATTTATGATTGGTGCGCCGAGGTTGATCGTGCAGTCTTTAAATAATTGGAGTGATTCTGAGTGTCTTTCACGTATAGGAAATTGCTTATACATATAGGAGATGCTCGATTATTGTTAGTGGGTAACTACCGTTGGTGGAGCAATTTTAAGCGCGAGTTTAAATTAAACCTTTATGTCCAAAAACGCCTGATATCGCAAACATTTTATTCGAAGTTATGTGTAAAAATTCTGACGAATACCCTACGTATGCAGATTATGCTCGCCGCTCATTACTACGGTTACGCATAGTGCATTAATATCTGCTATTGTTATTCGCGGTATCACTGACCCCCACATACGAGCATCTGCCACTAACGCTAAACTGTTACCTGACGATTTAGTTAATTTTTTTTCAATTTATGTAAAATCTAATACCACTAAAACTGGTACTATTTGTAATACGTCTCAAACTTGTCATAATACGAAAGATAGACATAACCTTAATAGTGCAAACAGAAAGCGTAGGTTTGATGGCGACAAGTGTCTTATGTGCGGACTGAAAGATAGACATAACCTTAATAGTGCAAACAGAAAGCGTAGGTTTGAGGGCGACAAGTGTCTTACGTGCGGACTGAAAGATAGACATAACCTTAATAGTGCAAACAGAAAGTGTAGGTTTGATGGCGACAAGTGTCTTTCGTGCGGACTGAAAGATAGACTTAACCTTAATAGTGCAAACAGAAAGCGTAGGTTTGATGGCGACAAGTGTCTTTCGTGCGGACTGAAAGATAGACATAACCTTAATAGTGCAAACAGAAAGTGTAGGTTTGATGGCGACAAGTGTCTTTCGTGCGGACTGAAAGATAGACATAACCTTAATAGTGCAAACAGAAAGTGTAGGTTTGATGGCGACAAGTGTCTTTCGTGCGGACTGAAAGATAGACATAACCTTAATAGTGCAAACAGAAAGTGTAGGTTTGATGGCGACAAGTGTCTTTCGTGCGGACTGAAAGATAGACATAACCTTAATAGTGCAAACAGAAAGCGTAGGTTTGATGGCGACAAGTGTCTTTCGTGCGGACTGAAAGATAGACATAACCTTAATAGTGTAAACAGAAAGTGTAGGTTTGATGGCGACAAGTGTCTTACGTGCGGACTGAAAGATAGACATAACCTTAATAGTGCAAACAGAAAGCGTAGGTTTCCGTTGAATTAAACGTGATTCTCAGCAACTTACTAGGGCAGTAAGTTATTTGGATAGGGTTATCAATTAATACGTCACTTGTTGGTGATCAATTATAACAATTGTTAGCTGTTACTAACAATTTTTCTCGGTATTTTATTACCGGTACCGCGATTTCTGTTTGTGAAGTCGAATATTTGGGTCGCATATTTAGTCGTGGTCAGGTACGGCCGAGTCATAAATTCATAATAAAGTTAAAGCGTTAGTTTATTCCGTCAAACCGAAAAATGTTAGACAGGTTCGCCAGTTCATGGGCTTAGCCAGTTATTTCAGGAGATATATACCTGGCTTCGCTCAGAAAACTGCCTGCATCTAGCTTAACAAAGAAGGGAGTAGAGTTTTCTTTGGGCTTACAGCAACAGCCTGCTCGTAAGTAATTTGGGTTGAATGTCTTACGAATGAACCTGTTCTCGCTATTTACGATGTTTCTTTGCCAATTGAGGTGCATTCCGAGCGTAGTGGGTTATGGGGCAGTCTTAATGCAAATCCACGAGGGCGGGCTTAAACGAGTGGTAGCATAATTTTGTAAGCTCACACAGGGGACTGAAGGAAAATATCACTCGTATGAGCCACGCAGTAGTCTGCCCTCAACCTGTTAGTGGGAACAGACGAGCAACGCCACTAATTCGAATATCACTAGTATGAGCCACGCAGTAGTCTGCCCTCAACCTGTTAGTGGGAACAGACGAGCAACGCCACTTATTCGAATATCACTAGTATGAGCCACGCAGTAGTCTGCCCTCAACCTGTTAGTGGGAACAGACGAGCAACGCCACTAATTCGAATATCACTCGTATGAGCCACGCAGTAGTCTGCCCTCAACCTGTTAGTGGGCACAGATGAGCAACGCCACTAATTCGAATATCACTCGTATGAGCCACGCAGTAGTCTGCCCTCAACCTGTTAGTGGGAACAGACGAGCAACGCCACTAATTCGAATATCACTCGTATGAGCCACGCAGTAGTCTGCCCTCAACCTGTTAGTGGGCACAGACGAGCGACGCCACTAATTCGAATATCACTCGTATGAGCCACGCAGTAGTCTGCCCTCAACCTGTTAGTGGGAACAGACGAGCAACGCCACTAATTCGAATATCACTCGTATGAGCCACGCAGTAGTCTGCCCTCAACCTGTTAGTGGGAACAGACGAGCAACGCCACTAATTCGAATATCACTCATATGAGCCACGCAGTAGTCTGCCCTCAACCTGTTAGTGGGCACAGACGAGCGACGCCACTAATTCGAATATCACTCGTATGAGCCACGCAGTAGTCTGCCCTCAACCTGTTAGTGGGCACAGACGAGCAACACCACTAATTCGAATATCACTCGTATGAGCCACGCAGTAGTCTGCCCTCAACCTGTTAGTGGGCACAGACGAGCCACACCACTAATTCGAATATCACTCGTATGAGCCACGCAGTAGTCTGCCCTCAACCTGTTAGTGGGCACAGACGAGCAACGCCACTAATTCGAATATCACTCGTATGAGCCACGCAGTAGTCTGCCCTCAACCTGTTAGTGGGCACAGACGAGCAACGCCACTAATTCGAATATCACTCTTATGAGCCACGCAGTAGTCTGCCCTCAACCTGTTAGTGGGCACAGACGAGCGACGCCACTAATTCGAATATCACTCGTATGAGCCACGCAGTAGTCTGCCCTCAACCTGTTAGTGGGCACAGACGAGCAACGCCACTAATTCGAATATCACTCGTATGAGCCACGCAGTAGTCTGCCCTCAACCTGTTAGTGGGCACAGACGAGCGACGCCACTAATTCGAATATCACTCGTATGAGCCACGCAGTAGTCTGCCCTCAACCTGTTAGTGGGCACAGACGAGCGACGCCACTAATTCGAATATCACTCGTATGAGCCACGCAGTAGTCTGCCCTCAACCTGTTAGTGGGCACAGACGAGCAACGCCACTAATTCGAATATCACTCGTATGAGCCACGCAGTAGTCTGCCCTCAACCTGTTAGTGGGCACAGACGAGCAACGCCACTAATTCGAATATCACTCATATGAGCCACGCAGTAGTCTGCCCTCAACCTGTTAGTGGGCACAGACGAGCGACGCCACTAATTCGAATATCACTCGTATGAGCCACGCAGTAGTCTGCCCTCAACCTGTTAGTGGGCACAGACGAGCGACGCCACTAATTCGAATCTTAGTTCGAAACGTGGCATTGGAAGGCGCGAGCCCTAACAGAGAAGCACTGCGTCAAATGGGTCGCCAAAGAGCCTCAGAGCGGCTCAGGTAAAATCAAGAGCAGCAAGACTCTTATGTTAATGCGGGGAGGAAGCCTCCTGGGGCCTCTAAAGTTGGTTCTTTAGTTTTGTCAGGAAACACGCTCAATCAACGGGCAAGATGGACTCCTGTATGCGGGGAGCTTACCGCGTGATGAAGATACTGCCACATGGGCGGTATGAACTGCAACTCCTGGCTGGCTCCTATGGGAAGTCAGTACATGATCCCGTGGCGCGGAAAGTGGACTCCTGAAGTATGTGCTGCTTTCTTCGAAGGTGAATTGCTTTCTGTTAGGATGAGTGACATGCTGTGTTACTATCCTAAAGGTTGAGAATAAGCTTCACGTCGTGCCTCTTTTCTCAACCGTGGCTTAAGTTATTTGCTTCACATCGTGCCTCTGGCTTAAGCTGGTCACAATCTAAGTAATGCTTAACGTTGTGCCTCTTACTTAGCTGACCTTTGGTGTGACTAAGACACGCTTCACGTCGTGCCTCTATCTTAGTTTAATTTTTCTTCTGTTATAAGTAACTGAGATATTCTTCACGTCGTGCCTCTATCTTAGTTTGATTTTCCCCTGTTGTGTGAGACTAAGATATGCTTCACGTAGTGCCTCTATCTTAGCCTGTATTTTTTTATGCTAACTACTAAGTTATAGCTTCACGCAGTGCCTCTGACTTAGTTATCTTAAGTATGCCCTGTAATATCATTAATGTTTTGACAGCCATAAACTTAGTTTCTTGAATGAGCACTGTTACATAGATGCAAGCCCGAATCAGGAGGAGTCTACTGCGATTGTTGTCCAAGGCAATGACTCGCCATCCAGAGCTACGGAGCCAGCTGCAGCGGGAAGCAGCAACCCAGCAAGTCCCGAGTGCAGGGTGGCGTGCCCGCAAGCACACCAGCTGCTGAGACGTATGTCAGCGTCGCCCAATAGTTGCAAGAGGACCAGCCAGCGACAGGAGCTACTACTGAGGATGGGAGCTCTCAAAGCCCAGAATAAGAGCTTTATGACCCTGACTGTGGAAACCCTTTGCCGTTGCTGGAGACTGACCTGCAGAGTTGAAGGAGCCCGAGGACGGACTCCTGCCAGGAAAGGCCGTATGAGAGATCACATCACTATGGTCTCGCCGAGGTTATAAAACGCAGCGCACACCAGCGACGGCCCCTTTTCGCCGCCAGCCATCGTCGAGACAACATCGTTTCTGTGTGTCTGACTTTTTCTACCCACATTTTTATTTGGTTGTATTTGATTATTTAATCAAAGCATTAAGGTACTTGTCGTTGTGAGTTTTTTTAATTGAATTAGGGTCAAATACACAAGAGTATAATAATATCCCAATGTCGATTAGAAAAATGTTTAAACAGAAACTTCATGACATGTTAGTGGAGAAATGTTATTACTCCGTAAACGATTTCTTGTCTGATAGATTACTGGCACAATACAGTCTACCTTAGTCATAATGCGTACAGTAATACCTAGGGGTATATTTTTTTTCTTTTTAAACTATGATGACATTTATATAATTTCTTTTTTAATTATTACAACTTTTTATTTATTTTTAAACTTATTTAACTTATATTACTTTATGACATTTAATTTTCCACTGATAAATTGTTTCTTATTGATATTGTATTCGGCGGATCATAGCTGATAAAGATCAGCTAAAGGGTTTTCCAACAAGAGGTGTCATTTTGATTAGCCCGCTATTTCGGTAGATGTTACTTTTGAAGCTGTCATTTTTTGACATTTGACAAGTAGTTTCACGCCATTAATAAAAATGGAACGATACACGCTTCAACAACTTTGTCACTGAAATTATTAAAATTCACTATAAAATGGTGAAAATTTGGCAGAGACGGTTCGTAAACTCGAACATTTTTGGGTCGTCGTGAAGCACCTTGTCGGACCGCAATACAGAAATTGGTGGAAAAATTCGAGCTGTTGGAGCACTTAGTGATGTGAAGAATAAAACCCGTGCACGTCGCTCAGAACAGCCGAGAATATTGCTGCTGTAGCCGAAAGTGTTGAAGAAAACCTAGGTTTGTCCATTCCTCGTCGTTCTTTGGAATTAGGCATTCCACAAACGTCATTACACCGTATTTTGCATAAAGATTTGGGTCTTAAAGCTTATAAAGTTCAGTTAACACAAGAACTCAAGCCGGCCGATCATCAACAACGTCGTGTCTTTGCTGATTGGGTCGTTGAAATGCATGAAAATGATCCGGAATTCCCATTTCCACCTCGGTGGCTTCGTCAACAAGCAAAATGGTCGCATCTGAGGCTCGGAAAACCCAAGAGTTATTGTTGAAAAGCCTCTCTATCCTCAACGTATGACTGTTTGGTGCGGTTTATGGTCCGGCGGAGTCACTGGACCTTACTTTTTCGAAAATGAGGCTGGAGCAACAGTTACGGTGAATGGATTTCGCTATAGAGATGATTAATGATTTTTTATGGCTGGGATTGGATGGTATTGATCTGGACAACGTTTACTTTCAACAAGACGGCGCTACGTGCCACACAAGCAACGAAACCATTGATCTTTTACGGGAAAAGGTCCGGACCGTGTTATCTCTCGAAGAGGTTATCACAATTGGCCACCGAGATCTTGTGATTTAACACCTTGCGACTACTTCCTTTGGGGCCACGTGAAATAGAAGGTCTACGCCAACAGCCCAGCGTCGATTCAAGACCTCAAAGATGGAATTCGTGAGGCTATCGAGGACATAGGGCAGCAACTTTGCGATTTGGTTATGGAAAATTTCATGAAAAGGATATGGTCCTGTAAGCGTGGTCGTGGTGGTCATTTGCCTGATGTTGTATTCCACTATTAACGGCATACCTTCCTCTTTATAATGCGATTATTTATATTAAAAACACCTCTTATTGGAAAACCCTTTATTATAAGGCCATCTGTCTATTTATGTAAGTACCTACCTATGATTCACAATAAAGATTATGAATATATGAATATAAGCGGTAGGACATAGACATAGAGATCATATAATATACTTGACTGTAACACCTATTGTAACCTATGTTCACAAATAAATTGAATTGAAAATGCGTAATAAATACCAAGCGCCTCCTTTTTCATGGTGAGGGTCAGTTGGCTGGAGTCGGTGCGCGCCAGTCGCGCGAGTGCGGCTGGCGCGGCGGGCGGCAGCGGCGCGCTGCGCCCCGCGCCCCGCGCCCCCGCCGCCGCCCGCGCCCCCGCCGCCGCCCGCGCCCCGTGCGCCCCTCGCGCTGAGCACGCGCACGTGGCGCAGTGGCGACACGTGCACTCCTGACAAATTGCAATCATAAAAAAGACCGAGTCGGTCTCACCGACCGAGGGTTCCGTCCCTGAGTAGGACTGTAGTATTTTCAAAATATAATCATTTTTACGATCCCAAAAATAAGTTTATTTGTGAATTACTATAAAAGTGTGCTGGTCAGAGACATTGTTTTATTCTTCATATAATATTTACATAAATCTCCATCAACTAGATTTATTTCAGATTCTGCGCTCGGCAAACTTCGGAGATAAGGGAGGAGGAGGAGATGGTATTTTTTCATCATAATTCAAAAAGTATGCGGTCAAAATAAAAATAAAAATAAAAATAAAAATATTGTTTTAGTAAAGTGACGTGTGTAGCACCTGACAGGGCCCGTCGGCGGCAGCGAGGGTGTCGTGCGGGAAGCGCAGGCGCATCTCGACGTCGGCGGGCAGCGTGGCGCGGCACGAGCCCGCCACCGTCACCGACCAGCCGCCTGATGCACACAAGCGCCGTCAGCAACACAATGCATACGGCACACTTCATACGTAGGGCACTAGCAAACTTTTGAGATATCATTAAACTAAAGACAATATGAGTGTCAAACTGTTACCGATACTAACATAGCCTATTACACTCTACTCTGTCCTCGAGATCAAGAAAACTATGTAGTAACGCGCAGGTACTACTATCCAACCACTAAAGAAATCAACAGATTAGCAAAAAAAAAGTAACCACTCGTAGCGCCCTCTGTCGGTAACTCATTCGCGTTTTAGTGTTTACGCTACCCACAACGTTTCTTTTCGCTCCTCTGAAAAAATTTAATAATTCAATTTTTCAAGAGTTTTTGCCTAACGTAAATCAATCAGTAACGTTAATTATTGTAAGTAACGTGTATTTTACAATAATTATGGCGAATAAACGATATAGTGATGAAAATATCGGACATAATATGTAAATCGAAAAATGAGGAAGATTGAGAAAAAGTTACGCAAAAGACGTTTATACCGACAACGCTCATCTTCACATGATTCGTTATTATCCTTGGGTAAGTAAGTGATAATTACAGTGTCCTATTGGTTGTTTTACACATAATTCTGAAAAAAACAACTTGAATTTTTTTATTGGTTGTGAACATTTGAATGGAATGTGTCCGCCATTTTAAAACATAGCCGTTTTCAGTTCGTAAGGTCAATCTCAATCAATCAATCATTTATTTATTTGCAAACATGGGTAATTGGTACACAGATGTTGTTTTAACATAATAAAGTGCTCCATATTCTACCATCGCGTGGGCATGCAAATAATAATATTCAGTCACTATTTTTAAAACATTACAATACAATTAAAATAAAATCAATAATGTCAAAGTTAAATAAATGTCGTTTAGAATACAAAAATACAAGTAATAAACAATAACAATCAGGGATCACAATAGCAGCTCAATCAATCTGCCTAGCCTGTTCCCAACTATGTTGGGGTCGGCTTCCAGTCTACACAAATGCAGCTGAATACCAGTATTTTACATGGAGCGACTGCCTATCTGACCTCCACAACTCACTTACTGGGTAACACGATACCCCTTGGCAAGACTGGTTGTCAGACTTTCGGGCTTCTGACGACCCGTAACGACTGTCAAAGATCCACAAATGACAGCCGGGACCAACGGCTTATCGTGCTTTCCGAGGCACGGAGGAATCTCGGTATGTAAAGATGGTCAGTTGGTCACCCATCCACAGACCAACCCCGGCAAGCGTAGCTTAACCTGATGGATCGACCCGTGCGGCTGTTATTACTTAGCCACGAGCTCGTCTAAAAAAAGACAAAGCTATTGAAAATAACCAAAAACCAATTGCTGTGGTAATGTGCTTAGGAGATGCACTTTCACATGTCTTGGCTTCGGACAATACTAATTTAAAGCTTGTTAAGTCATTAACAGACGCTGGAACACTGGCTTGCGACTTGCAGCATACGGAATCCATGATCCGTAGAAGTTTTGATTGCTGCTCACATAAAAAAGATATAAAGGATCATCTCTACACAACTCAAGTAGACAGCCATCTATTTGGCAGCCAGTTGCCTTTTAAAAGCTGCAAAGGCGATAAATAAAACAGGTGAAGAAATGAAAACTGGTGCCTCTGCACCGGGACCATCAAGACGTTTATCAAACCAGATGCAGAATTTAAACACGAGACGCCCACTTCCACCCACGGGCAGGCAAACGGGAGTTGCGGCGGGACGTCCTGATGCCTGCCCCGACCAACCGACCAGAGTACCGCCGCCAGCAGCCACGTGCTTCGCCGCCTGATTATCTAGCTACTATTGATTTAAGGGATGCATATTTTTTAATTCCCATAAGTGAAAATTTTCGAAAATTTTTACGCTTCAAAATACCATCTATTCAGGGTCTGGTTAAAAATCTTTATGAGTTTAATGTGCTTCCATTTGGCTTGTGCACAGCCCCATATGTTTTTACCAAGCTTCTCAAACCTGTGATGGCATTATTAAGAAGTTTAGGTTATTTGTCGACAATATATTTGGATGATGTATGCTGTATTGGAAAAACTTATAAGGAATGTCTAGAGAACATTTTCCCAACAACAATAACAAATCCCAAAGATTCCAAGATTAACTTAGTCATTTGCACGGGTTCCCTACTTGATTTCGAAAGTTGATGATTCGAATTTTATTATGTCGAACACAGTGTGTCGATAATTCTGTTGTACGATGTTTTATTCCATCGATGCTTTATTGGTGCGATGTATCGTTTGTGCGAAAAATCCTGTTGCGAAAAACCCTACAGCGATTGCTTATTAGTTCGATAGTATGTCGGTTCGAAACGCCTACTGTTGTCCGTGACATTGAATTAATAATCTTGTTTTGCATTATAGACGTTAAGGAAATATTAATAATTCCTTTTATTTAAAAAAATATAATTCCTAGTTTATAATTTACATCAAGATACATTAATGAATTATATTTCAATATATTAAAATAATCGTAATCTACCTATACCTAAATAAGTTAAATTAAATATAATTATATATATATACAAAAAAATGTTTTATATATGATACCTATTGTATATATTCCAAAAACAAAATCAGAAAATAAATTGGCATACCTACACCTTATATTACTTCTATCTTTATTTTTTGAGCCTTCTAAAAGAACAAATAAGCACATATCACGCTGTTGAAAAAGCACAGGCTAGCGTTGATAAGACTCCACCCAAGAAAAAAAAGGAAAAGAGTATCCGATTCTATTGCGAAGATTTGTGCAAACCGTAATAATATGGACTTCTTCCTTTTTTAAGAGCCATTTCTAATCACATAGAATTGAATTTACAATATTATTATGTAAATATTTTTTTGCATTTTCATTGTTTTTTCTCTTAAATGTGTCGTTACATGAAAATATAATAATACATAGAAAATACAATATATATAGTAATATAATCATTTTTTTTAATTTACGATTTGTTTTGTTTATTTCTTTTTCTATGCTGATTATGTCTAAGTGTTTATTTTTCGTTACTTTGTTATATGATTTTTTATTAAAATAAAACATTTAAATGAGTATTTTAGGTGTTGTTAATTTATTTTAGGTATTATCAAACATAAGCAGTAGTACTGGGTGAGGATTTAAAAAAAATAGAGTTAGAGTGCCCCAGTTGCTTTCTTTTCCCTGCATATCGAAATAGACGATTGAAGTATGACAGTTTTGGCTTTTGCGGGAAGGCGATTGGCTAGCAACCGGTCACTGATAATGTCTACGTTATCTTTAACTCATGCAAAAGCTAAACGTGGTAAGTTTGCTACCCGTCTTCCTCATTTTAGGAAAATAGACGTGAAGATATGTATGGTATTTAATGTATTTCCTTAACGTCTATAATGCAAAACAAGATTATTAATTCAATGTCACGGACAACAGTAGGCGTTTCGAACCGACATACTATCGAACTAATAAGCAATCGCTGTAGGGTTTTTCGCAACAGGATTTTTCGCACAAACGATACATCGCACCAATAAAGCATCGATGGAATAAAACATCGTACAACAGAATTATCGACACACCGTGTTCGATATAATAAAAATCGAATCATCAACTTTCGAAATCAAGTAGGGAACCCATTTGCACATGCAAATGACTAAACTAATCTTAGAATCTTTGGGATCTGTTATTAACAATGAAAAAAGTTCATTGACTCCAAAAACCAGCTGTAAATATCTGGGATTTATTATTAACACAGAGTTATTTCATATACCTAAGTTTAACTGATGATAAAAACACACATAATTATAATAAATGAGATTAATCATTTTATGACACTTACGAGTAAATGTTGCAAAATTAGACGTCTTGTTCGCCTTGTGGGTCTACTCGTATCAGCTTACCCAGGTATTCAATACGGCTGGTTATATACAAAAGAGTTAGAGAGGTGTAAATACATAGCATTACTAGAGTCAAGTAATAATTATGAGATCCATATGATTATACCTTCAAATGTACAAGATTTATTTTGGTGGTTGAACACTATTAAAAACAAAGTCAACCCTATTCGTGACGAGAATTATCGATTGAAATATTTTCTGAAGCGAGCAAAACAGGGTGGGGGCTGGCATGTGGCAAAGAGACGGCAAAAGGGCAGTGGGATGCTATGGAAAAACAGGGTGGGGGCTGGCATGTGGCAAAGAGACGGCAAAAGGGCAGTGGGATGCTATGGAAAAACAGGGTGGGGGCTGGCATGTGGCAAAGAGACGGCAAAAGGGCAGTGGGATGCTATGGAAAAACAGGGTGGGGGCTGGCATGTGGCAAAGAGACGGCAAAAGGGCAGTGGGATGCTATGGAAAAACAGGGTGGGGGCTGACATGTGGCAAAGAGACGGCAAAAGGGCAGTGGGATGCTATGGAAAAACAGGGTGGGGGCTGGCATGTGGCAAAGAGACGGCAAAAGGGCAGTGGGATGCTATGGAAAAACAGGGTGGGGGCTGGCATGTGGCAAAGAGACGGCAAAAGGGCAGTGGGATGCTATGGAAAAACAGGGTGGGGGCTGGCATGTGGCAAAGAGACGGCAAAAGGGCAGTGGGATGCTATGGAAAAACAGGGTGGGGGCTGGCATGTGGCAAAGAGACGGCAAAAGGGCAGTGGGATGCTATGGAAAAAGATCTGCATATTAACTTATTAGAACTAATGGCAGCCTTTTTTGGACTGAAGATATTTACCAGATAGCTTAAAAATTGCCAGATTCTATTGCGCATTGATAATACCACAGCCATATCCTATATTAATCGTATGGGTGGCATTAGGTTTCTGCATCTAAATAAAATTACTAAACAACTCTGGCAGTGGTGTGAGGAAAGAAATATTTATGTTTTCGCCTCTTATATTAGTTCAGAAGATAATGAAACAGCAGACGCAGAATCTAGGGCTACAAATCCTGACATGGAATGGGAATTAAGCAATCATGCCTTCAGCAAAATTGCCCACACTTTCGGTACACCTAACCTTTAACCAAGACCGCTGTACCACGCCTTAGGAATGCGCGGCGAGGCGGGGCGCAGCGCTGGCGAATGAGCGGTGGGACGCCGTGAGCATTGACGAATGAGTGGCCTGCACTGCCCCCCGTCTCGCCGCGCACATACCTACGGCGCGGTATAGCTGTCTTGGTCAAACTATAGTAACAGGTGACGAATCTTGGCTTTATTAGTATGGCGTGAAATCTAAATCTAAAAACAAGGTATGGATCTTTGAAGATGAGGAACAACCGACCACCGTCAAACAGAATCGATCCGTGAAAAAGAAAATGGTCGTAGTCTTCTTTGGCAAAAGGGGTATAATTAAGAAAATATGTCTTGAAGAACAGAAGACTGTTCCAATAAAATGGTACACAGAGGTTTGTTTGACCTCAATTGATTGAGACTCTCAAAAAACTCCGGCCGAACTCGCGCATGGACACTTGGCGGCTACGTCACGACAACGCACCTGCACAATGCGCTCACTTAACTCATGATTTTTTGCGCAGCACTGGTCTAATTTTGCTTGAGCACCCTCCCTACAGCCCTGATCTGCGACTTTAGTCTCTTAACAATAATAATGGATAAATTGAAAGGTCAACAGTGATGACGAACTAATTCAAGCGTGGGACTTGGCGTGTGAAGAAGTCATTAAAGAAAATTTTGATGATTGGTTTCAGCGTATGGAAAAGTGTATTGCAGCCGACGGAAATTATTTTGAGAAATTCCAAAGTTCAGGTGCCAAATCTCAAAACTTTGCTAGTAACCTACGTAAGTGTGCAGGTACTACGCAGACTGATGAGTTGTGCATGTCGGTTACCTGGTGGCTGCTGGCCGGGCATGGCAGGGGCGGGAGCGGGAGCGGCGGCGGGCGCGGGCCGCTCCAGGTCGCGGCGGCGCGCGGCTCTGCGGGCCCGCCCTTGCGCTAGCCACCGCGGCGCGAGCGAGCACAGCAGGCTGCTGCCAGACTCGCTGCTGTCGCTGGACGTTGCACCCGTGCTGTCACCGCCGCCCTTAAATTCTGGCAGCTTCACGGAGGGCGCGTGAATTCTGTCATCGCCACTTCTTTCCAGAGAGAAACTCCGTGATTTTCGTTTATCGCCGATGGTGTGTGCGATGTCGTCCGGGGAGCGGTCAGAGGGTTCGTCGGGAGGGGAGCGCGCACGCGGCGGAGGGCGCGGCGTGGGCCCGGGCAGCCGCTCCGCGCGCTCAGTCCGCTCTGCGCGTGGTCGCGCATCCTGTGTGCGGTCGTGCTGGGTGATCACCGAGTTGCGCGGCCGCACTTTACCAGACTCTGCCTTCTCTTTGTAACCTTCGTGTGAATAAAACAACGTTTCAACATTTTATACTTTAATATTCAAACACTGGTTTACATAAATGCTCTCATAACCTAACCAATAAATATGACTTATGTCAACGACGGGTGCCACTCGCGAGTGCTGGCAATATCTAATGCGCAAGCGCGAATGACGTGCGGGCAGGAGTGCTCTCTTCTCTCAGCAGTGATACGCGTCTACGTAACAAGATCTACTTATTAAAAATATATTAATTTATTTTGGTGCTGGAGTATTCTGGGTGATATGAATGAAACTACGGGACGGTGATCGTCCAGCAGAGCTGGTGTTGAGCTAATGTAAGTGTCGGTGTGGCGCGGGCGCTGCGCGCGTGGCGCTACTCGACGGGCACGGAGGAAGCGGTGCGGTGCGGCAGCAGCAGCGGTGCGCACGAGACCGACAGCGAGATACCTTGGTCGTGCGGCGCGCGCGCGGGGCGCCGCGGAAAGGCCAGCCAGGCGCGACCCCGCGCCTCCCTCCCCCGCCCCACCTCGCCGCCCACCCTCACGCCGCTCTCTGTCGCTAAAGCTCGCATGGGGCTGGTGGCCGCCGATTTGCTGCCCGGAGATGTCATCGTTGTTTGGTTTTTGGAGCTGAGCGCCCGCCTGTCTCCGTCACTGTCTGTTATTGGAGAGGTGCCTGCACTTTTCATATCTTTACACCGTCTCGGTGAATCAGGTTGAGGCTTTAGTTGGTGCGGCGGGCTTGCGAGGGCGGGGGGCGCGTCGGTGCACTCTACATCGGTGGACTCGCGGTACTGCTTGGCGATGTCGGGTGCGGAAGCACGGCGGCTGTGGTAGAGATCCTCGTTGCCGGAGTCCAGGCTGAGGCTGCTGCGCTCCTCGGGGATGATGTCGAACATCTGCTTGAAGCGCAGCGAGTTGGAGCGCGAGCGCGGCTCTGCGTGCGGGACGGAGGCGCGGCGCGGGGCGGGGCGTGCTGGCGGCGGGCTGGCGGGCTCGGGCGGCGGGCTGGTGTGCTCGGCCAGTGCACCCAGCAACATGTCTGCGATCAGTTGGTTGGTGTTGCTGTTGCGCTCGGCTCGCACTGAGCTGCGTCTGCTGTTGTTCTTGTTTGACTCGTTGTTGGGGGACCTCTGAATTTTTTCGGAAATGGGGATAGGAATGCGTGATTTCTTATTTTTCATACTATTACTTTGATTTTCATCGGAAGTCGTAGTTTCCGGTGAGGTCTGTGAGCCGTTCACGTATTCTAATATTTCTAATATTTCGATACATTTGTTACCGTCGTGTATTTCAGACTTCTGGTATATCCTGTTGGCGGGCCGGTCGTCAGCAGCAGCCGCGGCTCGCGTTACAAACGACAGTTTGCCGTGTATTTGGTGCCGCTCGACCTTATGTTTCCTCGAATTATACGAGTCGTGAGAAATGTTGTTCTTCAAAGATTTGAATGGGTCTCTGTCACCGATCGGCTCTAGTTGTTTCTTCCAGGTCCGCTTGGCCACATTGTCGTCTGACTTGGAGGTGACCATCTTGCTCGGTCGGCGCTTGATCCGCATGCACTTGTACTCCTCCTGCGCGATCTTGTTGATAACGTCATCGATGAGCGCGTTGACGATGGCGACGCACTCTCTCTCCACGTCGCGGCGCCGCTCCGCGTCTCTGTCCCTCAGCCGCTGCTTGAAGCGCGTGCGCCGAGCGCACTCCATGCGCACTTCTCTCTTGCGCTGTCGCCGGTAAAGTCTCTGTTTTATTTTTTCGGGCATTCGGTCGGCGACGTTGACATTTTCTTTATCGCAGTCACATTCGTTATCTTTTATTTTAATAAAAAAAGACTCGCCCTTGTCCTTGGGCGTGGTCAGTTCCTCGTTGCAAGTGTTCTCCGGCAGCAAGTCGAGGATGTCTATAGCAGAGCGCACGAGCTCGCTGCGGCGCCCCGTGCAGGCTCTGCGCAGTAAGACCGCGCGCGGCGAGTTGGGGTCGTCGAGACTGTCCACGAGGCTGGTACAGTCGGAGCCCATCAGGTCCGCGTCCTCGGAGGACGAGGTGTTCACTTCCATGGAGTCGGTGTGCGGCAAGGCGGAGTAGCGCGGCAGCACGGCCCGGCCGTGCACGTCGGTGTAGCAGCTGCCGCTGCCGACGCCGCTGATGACCTCGTACTCGCGCACCTGTCCGCTTTCAGCAGCCATCGGATCTGGCTCGTTTTCGTCGTCTATGAACACGTCCGTGACATTTGATATTTCGATATGGGATATTTCAGGTATCGTCTTGCCCGAATAGCCCATATCGGAGTCTAGCTTGTGGAGTTCGTCCTGGAACAGCTTCTGTATTTGCTGCAGCACGGCTTGGTTGACGTTATCGTGCTGAAGGTCGAAGGAGTCGCACGGACAGGGGCCCGGAGAGCCCGCCGATGTCAGGTTGTTGTTGCACTCGACACTGTGCGCATCGTGCGCGTCCACATCGTGCGGGTTGTTGCAGCAATCCTTGCGCTGCTCGTTGATGCACAGCTCCTCGTTACCGAATATGATCTGGTTGTTGGAGGTGCACAGCTCCTCGTTACCGAATATGATCTGGTTGTTGGAGGTGCACAGCTCCTCGTTACCGAATATGATCTGGTTGTTGGAGGTGCACAGCTCCTCGTTACCGAATATGATCTGGTTGTTGGAGGTGGGACTTAAGTGTACTATAGTGTTCACTCCTGTATTTTGTAATTTTACTTTTATTTCTTTTTCGACGATACTAATTTTTCTTTCGTTTCCCATGGACGCATTCATGCACTCCAATTGATCCGTCAACGAATTCAGGCTCTCCACTAAAATGTTGGATACGTATTCGTCGATATTAATATTTTGAGCACCCTTTTTGTTTACAGTGGAAGCTCTTAAGTTGTGTGTAGTTTTGTCTGGCGGGAGCGTGCGCGCGCCGCCAGCCGGCACAGAGCTGACGTCGAGGGTCTCCGACACAACGATCTCCAGCAGTTCATAGGAGGGTGCGTGGATAGATAGCGGCTTGTCGTAGGGCACCGCGTCGTTGTCGTCGCTCAGCAGGCTGGCGGATCGCGCGCACACGCGCCCCGCGAAGTGCGCGCTGTGGGTGAGCTGCGCGCGCTCCTGCGTGGTGGGGCACGACGCCGAGTACGTGTCGGACGAGGCGGACGGCGAGCGCTCGTCGCTGAAGGCGAGCGGCGCGGAGTGTTCGCCCGCCACGTTCACGTCGTGTGCCGTTGGTTTAACTTGTAGTGTAGTCGTGTCCGACGATTGTCGCTCTGAGTATTCCGTGAATATATTTTCCTCGCCTGTGATGTCGAACTTAGAACCGTCGCTGTCAGTGAACGCGTCCGTCACCGTCTCCAGATAAGACGACGAGGGCTCGTGGACTTGAGAGCGATACGTGGAGTCTGAGAAGTGAGCTCTCGTGGGTCGGTCAATGCGCGACTCTTCAGCGCGGTCGTAGCTGTTCTTCATGGCGGCGCGGAGCATCTCTTCGCTGCCGCGGAAGTCGCGCGAGGAGTTGAGCCGCTGGCGCTTGGGCGTGGCCCAGCCGGCGGCGGCGTGCGAGTAGCGCGAGGACGCCAGGCCACTGGACAGCTGGCGCAGCTCGGAGCGGCTGCCATCCAGCGAGCGCGTCTCACGGCCGCCGCAGGGCGCCGGGTCGCAGGGCTCCGCACCGCAGCAGCAGCAGGTGCGGCCCGGCTCGCACGGTCGGCCCCACAGGCGTCGCATGAGCGCTGACTTGCGCATGAGCTCGCGGTCGCGGCGCGCGAACCTCTGCGGCGTATCGCTGGGCGAACCGGTCACGTCCTGGGGTGGCGACGCCGACGCCACTGAACGGTTCGTGGGCAGCGCGCTGTCCTCCGAGTCAGATCTCTGCTGCGCGAGACGATACCTGCAACGTAACAAGACAACTGTTACTGCTACTTATCACAGCGTGACGAACGACAAAGAAGCGGAGCGGACAACTCACTTCCTCATGATAGTCTCGGGCACGGAGTAGCGGCGGCGCAGCAGACCGGGGGAGGCGCCCGGCCGCGGCGCCAGCTCGGCGGCAGCACGCTCCATGAGGGCGGCGGCGGGCACTCGCTCGCACACCACGCACGAGCGGCGCACCGTGCGACTGGAAGTGATAGGAGACAAGCGCATCATTCATGCTCTGGTACGGAGACGGACTGTGGTGTGTCAGTTATTTATATCTCTTTAGAAACAACACAAGGCGGACCGCGCTCGTGTAGGTCGCCGCGTCGCGTCGGGGCCCTACACGACAGCGGCGCTGGCGCGTTCGGTGAGAGGGATCCAAGTTCACGTACCAATATTTCGGTTGTTGTTAGACTAGTTTAGGAAAAATATAGACCATTGTGTTTATTGACTTGTAATGATAGAGATGAAGACGTTGGAGAGAAAGTGGACCACACAAGCTGCGCTCGATGTGATCATGTGAATAATAATAAGTGCATTCCGATGAGCCTACCTAGATACACAATATAGTGCGTCGAACACGATCGCGCTGAGCAGATAGCGTTACCGTAAACACCACAACACGCGGCTCATTAATATACAACGCCGCCATCGAGCGCAGCAAACGGAGCGCAACAGAAAATATGGTAAAGAGCTTGTGAGCTGGACTCGGAGGGACTCGTGCCACCGCACCGGCGGCGGCACGGCGGAGCTCCGGCGCTCGGGATAGTAGCATGTGTTGAAGGCAGCACAAGCTGGTACCCTTTGTTCTAACGCTGCGGGGCTCCGGCGCTCGGCATAGTAGCATGTGCTGAAGGCAGCACAAGCTGGTACCCTTTGTTCTAGCGCTGCGGGGCTCCGGCGCTCGGCATAGTAGCATGTGCTGAAGGCAGCACAAGCTGGTACCCTTTGTTCTAGCGCTGCGGGGCTCCGGCGCTCGGCATAGTAGCATGTGCTGAAGGCAGCACAAGCTGGTACCCTTTGTTCTAGCGCTGCGGGGCTCCGGCGCTCGGCATAGTAGCATGTGCTGAAGGCAGCACAAGCTGGTACCCTTTGTTCTAGCGCTGCGGGGCTCCAGCGCTTGGCATAGTAGCATGTGCTGAAGGCAGCACAAGCTGGTACCCTTTGTTCTAACGCTGCGGGGCTCCGGCGCTCGGCATAGTAGCATGTGCTGAAGGCAGCACAAGCTGGTACCCTTTGTTCTAGCGCTGCGGGGCTCCGGCGCTCGGCATAGTAGCATGTGCTGAAGGCAGCACATGCTGGTACCCTTTGTTCTAGCGCTGCAGGGCTCCGGCGCTCGGCATAGTAGCATGTGCTGAAGGCAGCACATGCTGGTACCCTTTGTTCTAGCGCTGCGGGGCTCCGGCGCTCGGCATAGTAGCATGTGCTGAAGGCAGCACAGGCTGGTACCCTTTGTTCTAGCGCTGCGGGGCTCCGGCGCTCGGCATAGTAGCATGTGCTGAAGGCAGCACAAGCTGGTACCCTTTGTTCTAGCGCTGCGGGGCTCCGGCGCTCGGCATAGTAGCATATGCTGAAGAAGAAGAAGTAGAAGTATTTATAAAATGAATGTTTTTTTGTGTTATAAAATGTTTATATTTCTTAATTATTTTGATTAGGTACATTTTGTTTTAGGGTCGAAACATGATAGCCAGTGTTTATCATTTTCTGCGAGAAGAATATGAATTTACAAAATCATTTATGGAACCCAACTGTGATTTTTCTCATTTACGAGACATTACAGTAATCAATATTGACATATTGTCCATAAAGAAATTCCAACATTAGCTAAGTTAAGAACAGCATTGAATGAAAAAATCGGATTCGAAGGTTGTTTAGAAACTGTTCGCAAGTTACTATTGAAATTAGGTTACAAGTGGCGCAAAACAGAGAACAACCGTATAGTCTTGACGGAGCGTCATGATACAGAAATGTGGCGTTTAAAATATTTAAAAAAGATACTGAGAGTACTGCTCTCAAAGTCGGCCCTTTGTCTATACCGATGAGAGCTACGTCCTTTCGACACGTGCAAAACAACACCTGAGCAAAAAAAAAAAGGAAAGCACTCCGTTTTTAAAAAAAAATTAGCACAGGCACTCGCTTTAGTGCACGCGGGAACCAAGGATGGTTTTATTGAAAATGCTTCTTTGGTTTATAAGGCCAACTCAACAGCTGGCCATTCAAATATAATATGAGCTATGATAACTATAAAAAGTGGCTAAATGAAAAATTGCTACCCAATTTACCTCCGCGCTCTGTCATTGTCTTAGACAATGCATCTTATCACAACACACGGGCTGAACGACTACCGACGCAATCTACAAAGAAATACAGGTTCCTCCTAGTTCGGCTCCAGATGCTAAAACTTTTGTGTACGTTTATATAATACTGTTCATAGCATTTGTTTTGTAATTTATAATAAGTACTTTTTGTGAAAGAAATAAATTATTATTATTATTATTATTAAAGCCGATATGCAGCAATCGCTCAGGGATAAGGGCATTTGATGAATCTCTTCTTAAATTGGAATTGTACGATATAATAAAGAACTACAAAGCCCAACACGTAATCTACAAGATTGACGATTTTATAAAGAGCAAGGGTTTTGATGTCTTACGCCTTCCCCTCTATCACCCAGAATTAAATGCGATTGAAAATATTTGGGGGATCGTTAAAAATTACGCCGCATCTAAAAATATCGAGCAAAACATGACGAATACGGAAAGCAGTATTCGTCATGTTTTGCTCGATATTTTCTTATCAATGAAAGTTTGGGCCAAGTTAGCAGTGAAACGTGGCAGAAAACTTGTGATCATGTTGAAAATATTGAAAAAGACTACTTGAAATATTTTGATCTCGATTTTGAATTGATAATCAATGTACAAGATGATTCTAACGACAGCAAAACGGAATCGGAAATCGAAAATTTATCTGACAGTGATTGAAAATACTGAATAGTCCTACTTTTTTCGTTTCCATTCTGTAATACCAATGCTTAATTAAATGCCTACATCTTCTTAATATTTTTGTATTTATTGCAACCTAATCTAATTTATTTTTAAACTTTTGTAAAATTATTAATTTTACAAAAAGTATTATATAGACTTTTAAAACCAAAATTTTATTTTGATTATTAAATCTCGACTTGAATATATATCAGATTTCTTTGCTAACGTTACCCACGTTTACACGCACAAGCGCGTTTGTCGGGATACGTCACTACTACAAAGCCGTGAAATAGAATATCTATACCTCGACTGACAGCGAAAAAACACGTAAAGTGGTCAGACATTCTGACGTCAGGTTGTCTGGACCTTTTTTTTTTCATAGTTGGAGACAACACAACTAATTTATCTCTTTGTAAATATTTACTACCTTTTTAGTACCTCAACATATATGTTTTTCAATTTTTTTTTGCATTACAGAAAAATGTTACGCAAGAAAGAAACTTTGTTTGTTGTTGCCGACGAGACTCGAAATGGCAATGTTACGACGATATGTCTAGTAGAGTTACTATAAGTTGTAAGAACATGACTGCTTTATCATTCATCAAATAACATCACGTACACACGGCTATAAGTTTCCAGTAGAAGCTGATCGAGCATTCTATAAGGATTTCCTTACAATAAGAGGTCAGCATAAACTGTAGCCCAGTCAGCGAATAAACGGCGTTGTCTATGGTCATTCACTTTGAACTCCTGGGTCAGTTGGATCTTGTACGGGTGTACGAGTAGGCTAAAGTCCCGCTGCAAAAGGCCGAGTTCTTGTGCACGGCGAGAAATCGACTGCCTCGCAGTCTCCTGCACACTCTCACGGACAGCAGCGATGTTTTCGGCCGATCTGGCGTTCCTCTGACGTAAGGGTGTTGGTTGGTTGTTTACCGAACCAGTCGTCTCGAATTTGGTCACCAAACGTTGGAGAGTCAACTTTGAAGGGGGTGGCCCTTCAAAGTCGACTCTCCAACGTTTGGTGACCGCCGTCTGCCGTAAAATGGACGTAATGCGCGCAATGTTTGCACTAACGAACACTCATTTTGATAATAAAGTTTTATCATTTGGACGTGCTGCTCAATCGTGTTTGTAACTTGCCATGGTGATTTGGCATCAGTAACTGAAAAAATAACAACGCATTTGACAGATGCCGCCAAAACAACATGGCCGCCACAAACTGTCAACATCGACCCGCCCTATTTGAAGGACCCTTTAGTTATAAAGTTCTGTTTACTTTTTAGTTTTGTATTTTCATTTCTGCTTGAGTATAGTTTTCGATTTTTTTTTCTTTTTGGTATACTGGCGTGTGCTAGTTGACTTATAGCAATGAATTTAAACTTAAATTATTTTGCGCAGTGCTGTATAAAATCAATTTTTTGACTGAACAGACAGCTGTGCTGCTGGGGAGTTTGGTGCGCCACTACTCCCCAGCTAAAGCACTAGGAAGTGGTGAAGGGCGGGCGTTTTGGGGGACTGTCTTATGTAATTTTGACGTTCGAAAAGTGCTGATTCTTGGCGTAGTTTGAATAAACGACTTTTGATTTTGAATAAGCAATCATATATAAATTGTATGTAATTACAAAGTTACTTTTACAGTTCTCAATTAGGCTTCATTTATTAGGTTGGGGAAAAAGTCTTTTCGCATTATAGTATGTATGAACTTGTAATAAAATCTCTTTGCTATTTGTATCTGGCTGATTTCGGTATCATTGAAAGTTTAAATTTTAAAGAACATAATTCCAAATTCAAATTAGGAAAATGTGTGATTTTCATTTGTTTTTCGTACCGTCAAGATGAGTGAATCTAATGAAGAAATTCGATACATTTTAAAATTTTACTACAAAAAAGGTAAAAATGCAACGCAAGCCGCGAAAAAAATTTGCGATGTTTATGGACCTAGTGTAGTGTCTGTGAGAGTAGCACAAATTTGGTTTAAGCGTTTTCAATCCGGAAATTTTCAAGAGTCAAACGGAGCAACAGCTTGTACCTACAGAGAAAGGTAGGGAGTTTAGAGTGACTATGACGGGGGAGTCAAACGGAGCAACAGCTTGTACCTACAGAGAAAGGTAGGGAGTTTAGAGTGACTATGACGGAGAATCAAAAGGAGCAGCAGCTTGTACCTACAGAGAAAGGTAGGGAGTTTAGAGTGACTATGACGGGGGAGTCAAACGGAGCAACAGCTTGTACCTACAGAGAAAGGTAGGGAGTTTAGAGTGACTATGACGGGGGAGTCAAACGGAGCAACAGCTTGTACCTACAGAGAAAGGTAGGGAGTTTAGAGTGACTATGACGGGGGAGTCAAACGGAGCAACAGCTTGTACCTACAGACAAAGGTAGAGAGTTTAGAGTGACTATGACGGGGGAGTCAAACGGAGCAACAGCTTGTACCTACAGAGAAAGGTAGGGAGTTTAGAGTGACTATGACGGGGGAGTCAAACGGAGCAACAGCTTGTACCTACAGAGAAAGGTAGGGAGTTTAGAGTGACTATGACGGGGGAGTCAAACGGAGCAACAGCTTGTACCTACAGACAAAGGTAGAGAGTTTAGAGTGACTATGACGGGGGAATCAAACGGAGCAACAGCTTGTACCTACAGACAAAGGTAGGGAGTTTAGAGTGACTATGACGGGGGAGTCAAACGGAGCAACAGCTTGTACCTACAGACAAAGGTAGAGAGTTTAGAGTGACTATGACGGGGGAATCAAACGGAGCAACAGCTTGTACCTACAGACAAAGGTAGGGAGTTTAGAGTGACTATGACGGGGGAATCAAACGGAGCAACAGCTTGTACCTACAGACAAAGGTAGAGAGTTTAGAGTGACTATGACGGGGGAATCAAACGGAGCAACAGCTTGTACCTACAGACAAAGGTAGAGAGTTTAGAGTGACTATGACGGGGGAATCAAACGGAGCAACAGCTTGTACCTACAGACAAAGGTAGAGAGTTTAGAGTGACTATGACGGGGGAATCAAACGGAGCAACAGCTTGTACCTACAGACAAAGGTAGGGAGTTTAGAGTGACTATGACGGGGGAATCAAACGGAGCAACAGCTTGTACCTACAGACAAAGGTAGGGAGTTTAGAGTGACTATGACGGGGGAATCAAACGGAGCAACAGCTTGTACCTACAGACAAAGGTAGGGAGTTTAGAGTGACTATGACGGGGGAATCAAACGGAGCAATTGCTTGTACCTACAGAGAAAGGTAGGGAGTTTAGAGTGACTATGACGGGGGAATCAAACGGAGCAACAGCTTGTACCTACAGACAAAGGTAGGGAGTTTAGAGTGACTATGACGGGGGAGTCAAACGGAGCAACAGCTTGTACCTACAGACAAAGGTAGGGAGTTTAGAGTGACTATGACGGGGGAATCAAACGGAGCAATTGCTTGTACCTACAGAGAAAGGTAGGGAGTTTAGAGTGACTATGACGGGGGAATCAAACGGAGCAACAGCTTGTACCTACAGACAAAGGTAGGGAGTTTAGAGTGACTATGACGGGGGAGTCAAACGGAGCAACAGCTTGTACCTACAGACAAAGGTAGGGAGTTTAGAGTGACTATGACGGGGGAATCAAACGGAGCAATTGCTTGTACCTACAGAGAAAGGTAGGGAGTTTAGAGTGACTATGACGGGGGAATCAAACGGAGCAATTGCTTGTACCTACAGAGAAAGGTAGGGAGTTTAGAGTGACTATGACGGGGGAGTCAAACGGAGCAACAGCTTGTACCTACAGACAAAGGTAGGGAGTTTAGAGTGACTATGACGGGGGAATCAAACGGAGCAATTGCTTGTACTTACAGAGAAAGGTAGGGAGTTTAGAGTGACTATGACGGGGGAATCAAACGGAGCAATTGCTTGTACCTACAGAGAAAGGTAGGGAGTTTAGAGTGACTATGACGGGAGAATCAAACGGAGCAATTGCTTGTACCTACAGAGAAAGGTAGGGAGTTTAGAGTGACTATGACGGGGGAGTCAAACGGAGCAACAGCTTGTACTTGCAAAAACTCACCTGTCCGTGGAACGACGCCGAGGAGCCGACGGGTGACGTCACGCTGCAGCGTCCTGCACACATCACGTGCCTCATCCAGTAATCATACTGGATTACCTATTTGTACATCGATACCAAAATTCGTTTCGTTTACTTAATTCGTTGAACTCATTGATCAAAATATCATATATTAGAATCGTAACGCACATGTGTCCGCAAGCCGCGTCTGCGGTCGACTGCCAGCCAGCTATGCTATAGCGCGCTATACGTGGCGGACAGCGACGGTGCGGACGCAAATATATTCCATAATTATTTCAGGCGAAGTGTATCAAGCGTACACACGCGTTCCATTGCGCGCGGCGGACGGCGCGACGCGGCCGGGCCCGCACCCGAGCGGCAAGCTAGCGGCTGTGAACATACTTGACATATTTGCGGCGCTCGCGCTGCAGCTGTCAATGAGCCGTGCGCCGCGCGCCTGCTTCATTGTGTGTGCCTGTGCCGCGCGCGAGGCGGCTCTCACCACTTGACTGCGCTCATGTCATCAACACTTACAACTAACTCAACTTTATCTACGTGTATAACTTCGCATAGAACTTAACTCTCATAGAAATAGGGCTCTTTGTCTCAACATTTATACTTATCAGTATCTGATACAATAATTGTATTAGATACAATTATCGTACTAATATGAATAAATTAATATATTAATAATAATTTATAATTTCCCCACCGCTGTATCTGTACGTTGACGTCGTGGTGGGTCTTGCGCGCTCCGAACTTTAGGTCTGTGCCGGTAGAGTTTACTTTGCCGGAACGGGTCTAGGATGAGGAGCCAGACCAAGAGAGATACAGAAACCCGCAGGGCAGCAAGTGGCGAGCTGTTGGGCAGTAGCGACCCCACGGACCCTATCTCCCGAGAGAAATCTTGTCCTCGTCTCTGGCTTGCCTTTATTGGCCGGCTGGAGTGAACACTGACAAGGACCAGAGCTCCCACCTCTTTCTTGCCTTTATTGGCCGGCTTGAGTGGAGATTCGCAAGAGCAAACGTGCTCGGAGGATTGAAGTATTCCAGTAAGGTAAGGATAAGGTAGGGATCTTGACCGTACTTCCGGGATTGTCCTGATGGCCGTGGAATACCTCTCCACTCCTCAAGCATCTCAGGAAGTGTTGCCCCCTTGTCGCTACGTCACTATGTGCTAGCGGCCGTTTCCGGGGGCCCATTATTGAGTGTGCAAGTCACCGCCTGCCATTTTATCCGTGTATAATATATAACATTGGTCAGGCAGGAGACATAGTTCTTCCATTGTTCAAATACCCAATCCACATTAGCCACCCAGACCCATAGCCCAATGTTTTGTTTCCACACACAACAATAGTTCTGCACCAACCGGGGGTTGTCCCTGGGTGCACTTGCATAGTGCATACAGAGATAATCGTCGGTTGGTGCCTCCTCATCATTTAAAATTATTTAAGGGGCCTCTGCGAGTTGGCTTCGGCTCTTCGTACGCCTTCCAAACGTCCGACCCCAGGGTCCCGAAAAATGTAAAAAATAATAATATCCTGGGACATTATTAATCCCAAACTAAGCAGAGCTTCTACTATGGAAACCAGATAACTGACATATACTACTTTTTTTTTGTAAATACTTACTTAAAATATCTAAATTCAAATCATACGCACTACGCAGATAATTACACCCAGACTCAGAACAAACAGACATGTTCATACACACAAATGTTTGTTCTGGATGGGAATCGAACCCACGAACTGCGGCATGATAGGTATATCTTAACCAACCACGCCAACTGGCCTATCGATATTATAAATGTGAAAGTTTGTATGTTTGGATGTTTGTTACTCAATCACGCAAAAACGGCTTAACGGATTTGGATGAAATTTGGTATACAGATAGTTTATAACCTGGATTCAGACATTTTCATCCCGGTAGAAGGTTCCCGCGGGATAACTTCCGACATTCACGCGGGCGAAGCCGCGGGCAACAGCTAGTAAAATTATAAATGACACAACACACAACAACACAAACTTTTTTGATAAGTAGGTGCTGTAACTACCTCAGTTGCAGTTTGATAAGTAGGTGCTGTAACTACCTCAGTTGCAGTTTGATAAGTAGGTGCTGTAACTACCTCAGTTGCAGTTTGATAAGTAGGTGCTGTAACTACCTCAGTTGCAGTTTGATAAGTAGGTGCTGTAACTACCTCAGTTGCAGTTTGATAAGTAGGTGCTGTAACTACCTCAGTTGCAGTTTGATAAGTAGGTGCTGTAACTACCTCAGTTGCAGTTTGATAAGTAGGTGCTGTAACTACCTCAGTTGCAGTTTGATAAGTAGGTGCTGTAACTACCTCAGTTGCAGTTTGATAAGTAGGTGCTGTAACTACCTCAGTTGCAGTTTGATAAGTAGGTGCTGTAACTACCTCAGTTGCAGTTTGATAAGTAGGTGCTGTAACTACCTCAGTTGCAGTTTGATAAGTAGGTGCTGTAACTACCTCAGTTGCAGTTTGATAAGTAGGTGCTGTAACTACCTCAGTTGCAGTTTGATAAGTAGGTGCTGTAACTACCTCAGTTGCAGTTTGATAAGTAGGTGCTGTAACTACCTCAGTTGCAGTTTGATAAGTAGGTGCTGTAACTACCTCAGTTGCAGTTTGATAAGTAGGTGCTGTAACTACCTCAGTTGCAGTTTGATAAGTAGGTGCTGTAACTACCTCAGTTGCAGTTTGATAAGTAGGTACTGTAACTACCTCAGTTTGATAAGTAGGTACTGTAACTGCCTCAGTTGCAGTTTGATAAGTAGGTACTGTAACTGCCTCAGTTGCAGTTTGTTAAGTAGGTACTGTAACTGCCTCAGTTGCAGTTTGTTAAGTAGGTACTGTAACTGCCTCAGTTGCAGTTTGATAAGTAGGTACTGTAACTGCCTCAGTTGCAGTTTGATAAGTAGGTACTGTAACTGCCTCAGTTGCAGTTTGATAAGTAGGTACTGTAACTGCCTCAGTTGCAGTTTGATAAGTAGGTACTGTAACTGCCTCAGTTGCAGTTTGATAAGTAGGTACTGTAACTACCTCAGTTGCAGTTTGATAAGTAGGTACTGTAACTGCCTCAGTTGCAGTTTGATAAGTAGGTACTGTAACTGCCTCAGTTGCAGTTTGATAAGTAGGTACTGTAACTGCCTCAGTTGCAGTTTGATAAGTAGGTACTGTAACTGCCTCAGTTGCAGTTTGATAAGTAGGTACTGTAACTACCTCAGTTGCAGTTTGATAAGTAGGTACTGTAACTACCTCAGTTGCAGTTTGACTTAACTCTGTAACGCAAGATTACCTTTACGAGTGCTACATGTCAGAGAGACCAACTTAGTTACTAATAGAATGCTACAAATAAAGAAGAACATTACTTGCAAAGGAGCAAGTGCAGTCCCAAGCTCCGCTCGCAATACCTGACAATGTGAGCAGCGCAGTGTCAGCGACACACCGCGCGACACAATGACGCGCGCGCTGTCGGGAAGAGCTCGCACGCTATTATACGCGCACGCACTTATACGGCACGCACTTATACGCGCACGCACTTATACGCGCACGCACTTATACGCGCACGCACTTATACGTGCACGCACTTATACGCGCACGCACTTATACGCGCACGCAATTATACGCGCACGCAATTATACGCGCACGCACTTACGCGCGCACGCACTTATATTATTACATTTAGGTTAACCTCATTAGCGTGACTGAATAATTAACAAACAATATATTTAAAATCAGAATAGTGTCACACAATACGGAATGAACAGAATGATTTACTGCGGATAGAAATCATGGGTGAATTGTTCATGATTGAGCTGAGAGTTACCTCCAGCTAGTGGAGTCCGATGTAAGCTGGAGCCAGTGCGCTGAGAGTTACCTCTAGCGACTAAGTAGCGAGCGCGGCTCAGCCCACGCCTCGCGGATAGTGTTGAGTGCGTGTGTAGATCTACTGACCAGCGACTAAGTAGCGAGCGCGGCTCAGCCCACGCCTCGCGGATAGTGTTGAGTGCGTGTGTAGATCTACTGACCAGCGACTAAGTAGCGAGCGCGGCTCAGCCCACGCCTCGCGGATAGTGTTGAGTGCGTGTGTAGATCTACTGACCAGCGACTAAGTAGCGAGCGCGGCTCAGCCCACGCCTCGCGGATAGTGTTGAGTGCGTGTGTAGATCTACTGACCAGCGACTAAGTAGCGAGCGCGGCTCAGCCCACGCCTCGCGGATAGTGTTGAGTGCGTGTGTAGATCTACTGACCAGCGACTAAGTAGCGAGCGCGGCTCAGCCCACGCCTCGCGGATAGTGTTGAGTGCGTGTGTAGATCTACTGACCAGCGACTAAGTAGCGAGCGCGGCTCAGCCCACGCCTCGCGGATAGTGTTGAGTGCGTGTGTAGATCTACTGACCAGCGACTAAGTAGCGAGCGCGGCTCAGCCCACGCCTCGCGGATAGTGTTGAGTGCGTGTGTAGATCTACTGACCAGCGACTAAGTAGCGAGCGCGGCTCAGCCCACGCCTCGCGGATAGTGTTGAGTGCGTGTGTAGATCTACTGACCAGCGACTAAGTAGCGAGCGCGGCTCAGCCCACGCCTCGCGGATAGTGTTGAGTGCGTGTGTAGATCTACTGACCAGCGACTAAGTAGCGAGCGCGGCTCAGCCCACGCCTCGCGGATAGTGTTGAGTGCGTGTGTAGATCTACTGACCAGCGACTAAGTAGCGAGCGCGGCTCAGCCCACGCCTCGCGGATAGTGTTGAGTGCGTGTGTAGATCTACTGACCAGCGACTAAGTAGCGAGCGCGGCTCAGCCCACGCCTCGCGGATAGTGTTGAGTGCGTGTGTAGATCTACTGACCAGCGACTAAGTAGCGAGCGCGGCTCAGCCCACGCCTCGCGGATAGTGTTGAGTGCGTGTGTAGATCTACTGACCAGCGACTAAGTAGCGAGCGCGGCTCAGCCCACGCCTCGCGGATAGTGTTGAGTGCGTGTGTAGATCTACTGACCAGCGACTAAGTAGCGAGCGCGGCTCAGCCCACGCCTCGCGGATAGTGTTGAGTGCGTGTGTAGATCTACTGACCAGCGACTAAGTAGCGAGCGCGGCTCAGCCCACGCCTCGCGGATAGTGTTGAGTGCGTGTGTAGATCTACTGACCAGCGACTAAGTAGCGAGCGCGGCTCAGCCCACGCCTCGCGGATAGTGTTGAGTGCGTGTGTAGATCTACTGACCAGCGACTAAGTAGCGAGCGCGGCTCAGCCCACGCCTCGCGGATAGTGTTGAGTGCGTGTGTAGATCTACTGACCAGCGACTAAGTAGCGAGCGCGGCTCAGCCCACGCCTCGCGGATAGTGTTGAGTGCGTGTGTAGATCTACTGACCAGCGACTAAGTAGCGAGCGCGGCTCAGCCCACGCCTCGCGGATAGTGTTGAGTGCGTGTGTAGATCTACTGACCAGCGACTAAGTAGCGAGCGCGGCTCAGCCCACGCCTCGCGGATAGTGTTGAGTGCGTGTGTAGATCTACTGACCAGCGACTAAGTAGCGAGCGCGGCTCAGCCCACGCCTCGCGGATAGTGTTGAATGCGTGTGTAGATCTACTGACCAGCGACTAAGTAGCGAGCGCGGCTCAGCCCACGCCTCGCGGATAGTGTTGAGTGCGTGTGTAGATCTACTGACCAGCGACTAAGTAGCGAGCGCGGCTCAGCCCACGCCTCGCGGATAGTGTTGAGTGCGTGTGTAGATCTACTGACCAGCGACTAAGTAGCGAGCGCGGCTCAGCCCACGCCTCGCGGATAGTGTTGAGTGCGTGTGTAGATCTACTGACCAGCGACTAAGTAGCGAGCGCGGCTCAGCCCACGCCTCGCGGATAGTGTTGAGTGCGTGTGTAGATCTACTGACCAGCGACTAAGTAGCGAGCGCGGCTCAGCCCACGCCTCGCGGATAGTGTTGAGTGCGTGTGTAGATCTACTGACCAGCGACTAAGTAGCGAGCGCGGCTCAGCCCACGCCTCGCGGATAGTGTTGAGTGCGTGTGTAGATCTACTGACCAGCGACTAAGTAGCGAGCGCGGCTCAGCCCACGCCTCGCGGATAGTGTTGAGTGCGTGTGTAGATCTACTGACCAGCGACTAAGTAGCGAGCGCGGCTCAGCCCACGCCTCGCGGATAGTGTTGAGTGCGTGTGTAGATCTACTGACCAGCGACTAAGTAGCGAGCGCGGCTCAGCCCACGCCTCGCGGATAGTGTTGAGTGCGTCGCGCAGTGCCGGCGACACGTTGCGCTCTGCGCCGCCTGCAACAAACAAGTTCTCGCTTATTTCTTTCGTTCTCTATTTTCGCTATCTAGTTCCGCGTTTTAATGTAATTTTTAGTCTAGATGTGCATTTATTTACCGTTTTCATTTGCTAACTCTATAGCAATGAGGTTTGCTGTGAGAGTATCCAATTCTGGGCTGTAATATTTCTTTAAGCTGTCCTTGTACAGGACATGTCCAGTGGGACAATGGACGACGAGGATGGTATTCAAAGACATCTCTTTGATGGTATTCAATGTTCAGAAAGCATGCGACGGTAGGAGTTGACTGGTACTAATTGTAACGCGCGTTCATATTTTACTCACAGCTTATAATTTTAGTGACTTTTAAATGTGTTATTAGGTACGCCTTCAAATAATGTAAAGTTATGCAAAAAATGTACTAACTATGTTAAACTAGAACGCGTACACATCAATTCTGTATGTGCATATTTACGTATTGCAGTAAAATACTTTATGAAAAAATATCAAGAAGTCATGTGTACCCAAAACATAGATTATACTCCTACCAACTTATCTGTGAAATGGCGAAAATTGGAACTACGGCCGTCATGTTGACATGTCTTTCGATTGTCAGTGTCTACCACATTCGGGTTCTCTGGTTGTTTGTCGTGATATTGCTGAATTTATAAAGTTAAATATGCCGAAAGCTATTAAAAGTGATGCTCGAAACATTATTCTAAAGGTTAAAACCGTTTTTGACAAAGAAGCTCGGGCGGGGTCTCCGATTATTCCATTTAATCAAATATACAAACGAATTTCGGCAGCGACAGGTTAGTGTCGTCAACTTTCTTGTTATAAATTACGCGATACTTTTAACTAAGTATTTAAGTCCACGAAATATTCGTTTCTATTCTTGCTGCAGGTTAGCGTAACGGTAACGTACATCTAATAGGTAACCTGCTAAGTGAGTGAGCAAACTAACCTGCCAGATTTCAAATTTCTACTAACATTTATTTTATTATCTTATATTTCAGGTGTGAGTCAAGGACTAATTTCAAAAATAGTTAAGGAAGGGCACGCAGCAGAAGAAACTGGTACAAAAATTCGGACACCGGGCAAGGAGAGAAAACGTAAAAGTGGATTTGTGCATGTTGATGATTTTGACATGGGAGTTATACGGAGGAAAGTACATGAATGTTATTCTGCTAAAAAGAGGTCCCTACTGTTAAAAAGCTTCTAGAGGTCTTAAAGACAGAAATAAATTACACAGGACAGCGAGAGAGTCTGCGAAAGCTGCTTCACAAGATGGGATTTCGTTTTAAAAAATCTCAATCCAATCGGAAGGTTCTTATGGAGCGTAATGAAATATCAGCTTGGAGAGCTAAGTATTGGCATGCAGTGGATAAAAATAATAAATCTCCCCAGCCCCGGCCCATAATTTAATTAGGTGAGACCTATATTCACTCTTCGCATACATCGGGTAAATGTTGGCAAGGAGAGGGTGAAGACGGAGTATTGGAGCCTGTATCGAAAGGGCAAAGATATATTATTGTTCATGCGGGAGGAGATACTGGATTTGTTACAAATGCACTACTTGTGTTTAAATCAAACAAAAAGTGGTGATTATCATGACGAGATGAATAGTACCAACTTTAAAAAGTGGGTTATTGAAAAACTTGTGCCTAATTTACGAGAGTCATCCATAATAGTGATGGATAATGCTCCTTATCACCGTATTTGTGTGAATAAAGTCCTAAATACGAATTCCTTAAAAAAAAGATATGCAATTATGGTTGACCCAAAATAAAATTGACTACGGAGAGAATTTGACTAAACCTCAGCTTTTAGAAATAATTAAGAGAAACAAGCCTGAACCTGTATATGAGATTGAAAAATTTTTAGAAGACAAAAGACACAGATGCTTATATTTACCACCGATCTCAATCCCATTGAACTCATATGGAGCACAATGAAAAGAAAAGTTGCTGATATAAATATTGAGCACAAAAATGGTGAAATTCCCCGCCTAGTTAGAGAAGCTTTTGACGCTTTTACAGTTCATGAGTGGGCACAGCATTGTAAACACATTCGCAGGTTAGAAGGAGAATACTTAAAACATGATCTGTATTTAAATAAACCTTTTATTATAGAAGTGGTACCTAAGTGACACTGAAACCGAAAGCGATAGTGATAATGATGACAGTGGTACGGAAATAAGCGAAGTATGGCCTCACAAGCGGGATGAAGTTGTGTATGCAGGTTCATCTAAAGATCACAATTACTGTAAACCTGGTTTTCAATAAATCATTGTAAAGCAATTTGTTTTTTTTATTACACTACACTACACTACCACTAGGTACCACTGCTAATTATAATTAGTCAAATCTGGTGTTAGGAGTTAGGTACGGTCATAACTAAATGCTAGACATCCAGGTAACTCTTGCAGGGTAGGTACCTACTTAACTTCGCATTAAATGAAAGTTGTATCCCCCCGTGGCACATTTTATCTGCTGAATTTCCACTTCATTGGATTACTTTTTAGATAAAGCCATTGTTTATTGCTGAGAGACTAAACTGTTAGCGTACCTACGTAACTGTAAATCATCAAATTCTTTTTATTTTTTTTTTTATAGGTATCATTGTTTTTAATTTGTTAAAACTGTAATTCTTATTAAACGATTATGTCTAATGTGAAATTTCCTTCTCAAACTTACTCAATTTTGGGCACCTCATATTAATTAGCAACACTGAATTGACGGTGCCGTCCTCTTTCAGTTCACAGATAAGTTGGTAGGACTGTAAACGATATTACTTTCAAACTAGGTACTTACATATTTTCATGTTTTTTTTTTTTGTATGAAAGACAGTTTTATTAATCCGCGACGCAAAAAGAGGGGAGTTATAAGTTTGACCGCTATATGTGTGTGTATGTGTATGTGTGTCAGAGTCAGAACTTTATTTGCTATGAATGTAGGTACAGGTATAAGATGTTGTACATTATTTAATAAGTCCGGCTACAGTCTACCTGACGGCGTGCAAATTATTACGTACATTAAAATATAATATTAAGACATACAAACAAAATAATGTCAACAAAACAAAACAGAAATTATAGCGAAATCAATTACTTAATGATATTATAGTCAGGTACGTAAGTAGTCAAATTTGCAATTAATTATAACAGTCATAATCTGGATAAATTCACATCATTTAGAAAGTCTTTCACTGAGTAATAACATTTGTCTAAAAGTAGTACAGTTACCTTAGATTTAAAAGTGTTTATAGAATAATCCTTATAACCATGAGGTATTTTATTATAAATAACAGAACCCATTGTTAAAATACTTTTCCTCAACAGTGCTGTTTTGTAATTACCCGAGTGTAGCAAGTTCTTGTATTGGGATCTCAAGGGGCTATTACGTTGTCTTATATCGACCAGTGAAGGAAATAAGTTTATATTGGTTTTTACAAAAATTGCCACCTCCAGTATGTACAAACATGGAAAGGTTTGCATCCTCAGAGACCGAAACACAGGTTGACAGTTGTCTGTGCTTTTTAGGTTTGACATAGATCTAATACACCGTTTCTGGGCCTTAAAAATCTCCGCCCCCTCACTACAATTACCCCAAAATATGATTCCAAAACTTAACACTGACGCAACCAACCCATGATAAGCTAGTAGAAGTGTGTCATTGCTAACTTTGTGTGATAGGTTGTACAGTACATATGCTGATTTATTCAACTTCTTACATACGTCATCGGCATGAGGTTTCCAAGTCAAATTGTTCTCAATAAGGATTCCTAGAAATTTCGCTACACAAGTTGTATCCACTTTTTGATCATTATAACTAACATTTATTTTCAATTTCAATTTCAATTTCAATTTCTTTATTTCAGACTACATGTGTCCATATAGAGTTAGTAAATACATGTAAATAAACTTAAAAATAAATGTTAGTAGGTACATATAAGGAATAGTATATATATGAAAATTATCTAACGTGGATGTGTATCCACTGCCTCCATAGAGGACTATCTACCCTCTCAGCAATGACCCTCAGGTAGCCGTTGGAACTGTCCCTCACCCTGCGCATCAGCGATGCCGCTCGCTTACGGATTATGGCATGGAAGCCATCCACTTGTGCGTCAGCAAACATCGCTGATGCGCTGCAATATCTGGGCAGTCCCATCAGCAACCGGAAAGCATTATTGTACTGGACCCTCCTATATATATCCTCAGCGCGTATTCTTTGGAAGAAGTGCATTATTTTTGTCTTTTTAGATTTATTAATAAGTTATTTGTATTAAGCCAATGTATAATTGTTTCTAATGTGTTATTAATTTCTCTTTCATAGTTTTCTTTATTGGTACACTTAACTATCACTATACTATCGTCTGCAAATAGTACCATGGGTAGTGTGTGTATGTGTGTGTGTGTGTGTGCGTGTGTGAATACGAGTAATTAGACGAAATCAAAGTGGTGATAGACAGTACGTATTGTTATGGAACACGCAAGACCTCCAGCCGAATTAGTTTTAGAAGGTGGCCCGGCAAACCTATTAAGTTAACAAGTCAGTTTGCTTGTTAACTTAATAGGCGCTGATGGATACGGCATATATTCTACTTTCAAAATAAAGGTGGAAGGAAAAGATGATGATATAGATGTACGTATATTAATCTAAAAATTCGATGAACATTTCGGTACAAAAACTAATACAACGATGGCGAGATTCCGATTTTTACACGAAATCAGATGGAAGGCGAAAGCATAGATGCCTACGTAACAGCACTAAGATTATTATGCCCAGATTGCTAGTTTGAAAATTTAGAAGACGGATTGTCTGTGGAGTAATCAACACAGGTGTCCGTGGTAGATTGCTCAGAACGGACGAGTTAAGCTTAGAAAAAGCTGTACAGATATGCCAAACAAGCGAGGTATGTAACAAAGAGAACCGTCACATAGAAAAAACTAAACCTAAGGAGCCAAGTGTTTCTTGTGCCACAATAAAGGTCATTTTAAAAATATGTGTATGGCTAGAGGTAATAAGCGTGTATATGAAATACAGGAGAGTGGTGATGGTGACGATGACTTACACTATGTGTCAACCTTGGACAAAACTTCACAATATAAAGACAGTAAGTGGTATGAGCAATTAATTTCTTCGACAATGGAAAGAGCGAATTGTTTAAACTTGACACAGGTTTGGATGTGAATGTATTATCATTATTTATTTTTAACAAATTAGGATGCTCTGTAGTTGATATTAAACCATGTCGCATAAGAGCGCAGTCTTTTTGTGGGAGTTATATTCCAATCCAGAGTCTGAGTTCATGTCAGATATTGTGGTTATATATATCTGTGTATCACGGTCTGAAGTCGAAAAGTCAGGTCATGGTTTTTAAGGCCGGCTCTAAATGTCCTATAACAGTAGATACCACCCATCAAACTGTATGGAGTTCCCTTGGTAAAAGTGGACCACTTTAAATACCTAGGTCATTTAGTTACTGCCGGTCTCAGGGACGATACTGACATCGAGAGGGAGCGGAGGGCATTGTCAATTACAGCTAATATGATAGCCCGCAGGTTTGCACGCTGTTCCATGTCGGTCAAGCAAACTCTTTTCAGGGCTTACTGTACTTCATTGTACGCGTGCAGCCTGTGGGTGAATCACACCCAAAAAGTATACGAAGCCCTCCGCGTCCAGTATAACAACGCCTTCAGAGTGCTGATGGGGCTGCTGCGACACTGTAGTGCCTCGGGCATGTTTGCCGAAGCTAGAGTCGACTGCTTCTATGCAACGATGCGTAAGCGGAGCGCGTCTCTGGTGCGCAGGGTGCGCGGCAGTCCCAACAGTGTGCTGATGATGATAGCGGACTGGCTCGACTGTCCATATATTAGACGCTGCAGGGACTTGCACGTCACCTACAGTCGTCGGTCACTAATATAAGTGCTTTTTTATAGTGCAGTCGTTTTTGTTATGTATTGTATGGTCTGTGGTGTGTGTAATGTATGTGTATTGAAATAACGTATAAATGTATGAGTCATGTAACTTGAAAATAAAATGAATAAAAATAAACAATGTTTAATAGATTTTGTCATATCAAGTGATCGTTGCCAAAGTGTACTGGGGAAAAATACCTGTGAATAATTAGGATTGGTCAAGAGGGTTTATACAGTCAGAATAATAATATAATACTATAAATAAAAATATAATGATTTATTTCACGGAATTGGCAAATTGCCAATTAAATACAGGATCATTTTAGAAAACAATGCAATTCCTTCAATTTGCTCAGTCAGGAAAATACCCTGAGGGATTCGGGATAAATTAAAAGTGGAACTCGATAGTAAGGAGCACATGGGGATCATTCGTAAAGTATCCCATCCGACAGAGTGGGTGAATGCTATCGTGTTGCCGGCCAAGAAGGATGGTAGTTTGCGCGTGTACCTCGACCCGCGGCCGCTGAACCGAGCGGTGCGCCGCGCACACTACCCCCTACCTAGACTTGCTGAGATTGCGCGTGTACCTCGACCTGCGGCCACTGAACCGAGCGGTGCGCCGCGCACACTACCCCCTACCTAGACTTGCTGAGATTGCGCGTGTACCTCGACCTGCGGCCGCTGAACCGAGCGGTGCGCCGCGCACACTACCCCCTACCTAGACTTGCTGAGATTGCGCGTGTACCTCGACCTGCGGCCGCTGAACCGAGCGGTGCGCCGCGCACACTACCCCCTACCTAGACTTGCTGAGATTGCGCGTGTACCTCGACCTGCGGCCGCTGAACCGAGCGGTGCGCCGCGCACACTACCCCCTACCTAGACTTGCTGAGATTGCGCGTGTACCTCGACCTGCGGCCGCTGAACCGAGCGGTGCGCCGCGCACACTACCCCCTACCTAGACTTGCTGAGATTGCGCGTGTACCTCGACCTGCGGCCGCTGAACCGAGCGGTGCGCCGCGCACACTACCCCCTACCTAGACTTGCTGAGATTGCGCGTGTACCTCGACCTGCGGCCGCTGAACCGAGCGGTGCGCCGCGCACACTACCCCCTACCTAGACTTGCTGAGATTGCGCGTGTACCTCGACCTGCGGCCACTGAACCGAGCGGTGCGCCGCGCACACTACCCCCTACCTAGACTTGCTGAGATTGCGCGTGTACCTCGACCTGCGGCCACTGAACCGAGCGGTGCGCCGCGCACACTACCCCCTACCTAGACTTGCTGAGATTGCGCGTGTACCTCGACCTGCGGCCACTGAACCGAGCGGTGCGCCGCGCACACTACCCCCTACCTAGACTTGCTGAGATTGCGCGTGTACCTCGACCTGCGGCCACTGAACCGAGCGGTGCGCCGCGCACACTACCCCCTACCTAGACTTGCTGAGATTGCGCGTGTACCTCGACCTGCGGCCGCTGAACCGAGCGGTGCGCCGCGCACACTACCCCCTACCTACACTTACTGAGATTGCCGCTAAATTAACGAATGCAAAGTATTTCAGTAAGCTTGATGCTCGGTCCGGATTTCGGATGATTGAATTCGATGATGACAGCGCGGATCTCTGTACGTTTGGAACTCCATTCGGGAGGTATCAATTTTAACGATTACCTTACGGCGTCAAATGTGCGAGTGAGATATTTCACGGAAAAATACGACAGCTGTTAGAAGATCTCGATCCTCGATCTATCCATTTATACATAGATGACATAATTATTTGGGGCAGGACTAAGGACGAACACGACGATAGATTGATGAAATTGCTAGATAGGGCTCGGGAAGTAGGAATTAAATTTAATAGACAAATGCGAGTTTTGTGTAGAACAGGTTAGGGTGAATATTTGACCTTTTAACCGCCCGTCATTACCTTCCGCCAAAAGTTGATGAAGGAGAATATATTTAATGAAATATTTCAGCAATTCCTGATTCTGGTCCTTAAGCAGATTCTGGGAATTGATGAAATATTTCATTAACGATATTCTCCTTCATCAACTTTTGGCGGAAGGTAATGACGGCGGTTAAAAGGTCAAATATTCACCCGTTACGTATCTGGAGCATATTTTTAGTCATAAAGATATGTAGATTGACATAAATATGATAAAAGCAATAATGGATATGCCAGAACCGAAGGATAGGCCATCTTTGGAGCGATTTTTTGGAATGATGAACTTATCAAAGTTTATTCCAAATTATTCGCAAAAGGCAGGGCCCCCTTGGATATCAGAAATCACTTATTTTGCAATGAATGTGGGTACAAAATAAGATGTAAACACTGTAAAAGCAGTTCCAACATACTCTACCTTACGGCATGCAAAAGTAATAAAATATATATTAATATCTACTCAAAACAATCAAATAAACAAAAAGAAATGTACATTTATGTGGATATACAGCCTTCCTACATAAACTGAACATCACAATAACAACAATCTTATTTCTATATTTTACAAATGGTTGATTAAATAGATTATTTTACTTACATTAACAACAAAAAACAATAACAATAATAATAACAAAAAATAAATAAGGTATATAATGAAATTTTAAATAAAGATGGTAAATTGATCTAACATTATAAACTCTTATCATCCAAAAAGTCTTGTACAGAATAATAACATTTACCTATTAGTAAGGATGTTAGCCTCTTTTTAAATATACTTAATGATTCTTCTTTGTAGGCATGAAGTATTTTATTATAGATGACGGGCCCCATTGATAGTAAGCTTTTTCTTAATAATGCTGTTTTGTGCCTACCTGTAAACATTAGATTTTTGTATTGTGATCTAACAGATCCCGGACGTGTTCTAAAATCGTCAATTAGGGTAAAAAGATGCATGTTTGTTCTAACAAATATTGTAACTTCAAGTATATACAAAAACGGAAAGGTGAGTAAGTTTAGAGACTTAATAAAAAAACCGGCCAAGAGCGTGTCGGGCCACGCTCAGTGTAGGGTTCCGTAGTTTCCCGTCCGTCACAATAAGTGTTCCCACTTATGAGTTTAAAGGTGGGTATCCATTATGTTCGCGCTCCAGCAGCGCTCCGCGTTCCTGCAACTGCTCCCGGTAGTGGGTACGTGCGCGAACACGGAGCGTGCAACATTGCACGCTCCGCGGCAGGCGCTCCGACTCGTGACGGTTTTTAGCGCGAACACAAACGGGAGCGCAGCGTGTCAAAGGGGAGCGCATGTAGAAGTGCGCGCGACGAATCCATTGGAGCAGTTGCAGGAGCGCGGAGCGCTGCTGGAGCGCGAACATAGTGGTAACCCAACTTAAAAAAGGCTATTTGTTACGGAACTCTAATAATTACGGAACACTAAAAACGGGCACGCAAAGGACGGTGATAACTAAAACAAGAGTTATAGATTCCCAATAGAAGAAGAAGAAGAAGAGTTATAATATCCGACCCAATGTAATAAGTACCTACAGCGCCATCTCTCGGGGAATTGGGTTACTAATTAATACATAGACGTGCCAGAAGTTTTCCACTTCCACCAATTTTGGATTGTGAGAACCGATTTTAATAATTCTTTTTTTGTTTGAAAAAAGATACGTTCAGGATAATAAAATATGTAAACGAAGTTAAAAAAAATGCTTGCATATACGATTATACTACAAACTTAGTCCAGAAATTATTTTGTACAACTTTTTGTCTTTTTTGTACAAAAACTGTTGTTTCCATCAAGCTCCAAATGATTTTCCTAGAAAGTCCTTATAAAGTTCTACTTTTCAGATTTTTTTTTCATATTTTCTAAACTTATGGTTCAAAAGTTAGAGGGGGGGGGGGGACACATTGTTTTTTACTTTTGGAGCGATTATTTCCGAAATTATTGACATTATCAAAAAATGATTTTAGTAAACCCCTATTCATTTTAAATACCTTACCAACAATATATCACACGTTAGGGTTGAAATAAAAAAAAAAATCACTTCCCACTTTACATATAGGGGGGCTACCCTAATAAAACATTTTTTTCCAATTTTTATTTTACCACTTTATAGGCGTGATTGATATACATATTGGTACCAAATTTCAGCTTTCTAGTGCTAACGGTCACAGAGATTAAGCGAGGACGGACAGACGGACGGACAGACAGACATGGCGAAACTATAAGGGTTCCTAGTTGACTACGGAACCCTAAAAACAGGTGCACAACTGTCGGTATTTTTAAGACTAGCCATTGATCGTAGGTGTTTGACGTGCACCGTGCAATCGTTGCGTCGCGAATGAACTTATATCCGCGGCGCGGCGATAACCAATCACAATGCGCGAACGACGGAGACAACCAATCACTGCGCGAACGACGGAGACGACCAATCACCGTGCGCGAGCGACGGAGCGGCTCTCGAATGGGTCTTCGCGGTCTTCGCGTCTACTCACTCTCGGTTCCTTGATTATATTCATTCATTCACGACCATAATTCGAATCAGAACACAACTACCATTTTTTCTTAATGTAAAATTTGTAATATTCGTTATCCCGTTACAATAAACAGTTTTCAACTTGAAACTCGTAAGTCATTGAAGAACCCGAAAGCAGCACCCAAAACACACAAGGGCACACATCCAAACAGTAGGCAACGTTTATCCTCTCCCTCTCAGTACAGTTACCCCAGAATATAACTCCGAATCTCAAAACTGACGCAACTAAACCATGATATGCTTCCAGCAAGGTGCGAATGCTTACTTTTGTTGACAGGTTATAAAGTACGTACGCTGACTTGCTTACCTCTTACATGCATCCTCTGAATGAGCTTTCCAGGTCAGTTTGTTATCAATTAGAATACCAAGGAATTTTGTAACATTAATTGTCGAGTCTCCTTTTGTCCACCAAATTCAACATCATAATTTTCGGTTCCTAGCCGTTGGTGAAAATGCATTATTTTTGATTTTAGAATATTTATAATTAGATTATTTTTATTAAGCCAATTTACTATACATTTTAATGTACTATTAATATCACTTTCGTAATTATCTTTATTGCCGCATTTTACTATTGCCGTACTGTCGTCTGCAAATAATACAATAGGTTGTTGAATTTGGCGAGGCAAATCTGTTATTAATATCTGAGAAATTCAAGTGTCCCATACGCCTATGCCACAGGACAACATCATTTAAGTTATTTGAGCATGTTAGGGTTGAAAAAACTTCTCTGTATGTGTTTAACTGGTACAAGTTGTTTACTAGTGTGGCTGGACACAGGAATTTGTTATCTTGATCATAAATATCACAACATTTTTCTCTAAAGTTTATTTTACAGCCATTGTACTTACTGATAAGAGATTAGCAGCAAGTTTAGGTATGTATAGAGCGTCTCTTACCTGAATTTTAATTTGTTTATTAGTGTTCATCAATAAATTAACCTTTCCCATACTTTCCACAGGTAGCAGTGTCTTACTAGCAACAGTTATGGTGGGTATCGGTGGACTTATTACATCATACATCCAGTCACATCTATTGGTCATGTGCATTGAAGCACCTGAGTCCACATACCAAAGGTCCGAATTTATTGTCTGTGAAGATGCTGAGAATGCTGCAACAAAACTTTTATTTGCATTCTTCTCTTCATGTACTTTTTCTGTATTCTTTGTCTTTTTCTTCAGAACACGACAATTCTTGGCAAAGTGTCCATGTTTGTTACAGTTATAACATCGGGGCCCTTTTTGATTTTGGACCTTAACTCCATTTTCAGTCCCTTGAATGGCTTTTCTTGTGAAGAATGCTGTACTTTCTGAGCATTGAACTTCCTGCAGGAGTTTTGTTTTGATTGAATCTGCACTGATCTTGATCCCTGAGCTCTCCAAACCCATTATCATTGGCTTATAAGTTTCAGGTAAGCCTGCCAACATCAGTGTCCCGAGCCACTCATCGTCAATGTCAAAATGAATGTTCCTAAGTTTGTGAGCGGTCGACATAAGCCTGTTCACATAGTCATCTACGTTTCGTGAGCTGTCCAATGTCGTTGTGATGAGGTCTCTCAACAACGCTACTCTCCTGTATAACCCGCTGTCATCAAATGCCTGTTGCAAACTGGCCCAGACTTGTTTACAAGTAGTCGCGCTCTGTACATGTACATAGTTGATAGGATCTAGCAGTAGAATAAGTTTAGATTTAGCCTTTGTTTCCTTTTTTTCGCCGGTGTTAGTTCCTTCAACACAGCTCCATAAGTCTTCAAGTTTGAAATAAGCTTTCACTGCGAATTTCTAACTCGCATAATTCTCTCTTCCGACGAGTCTGTCTATGTGAAAAGGATTGTAACTAGTATTGGACATTTTTCGTGTAATATCAATTTTTCGGTGATATTAATAAATGACTGACCACGCCGCTTTTGTTAGGTTATGCGGTAACCTCAAAAATACGCCAGCCGGCTCTTGTTAGTTCTGTCTGAATTTCCACTTTCTTTACTTTAATGAACCACGCTCTGCTACCATGTTGATATTTTGGGTAGATAAATGGAAAATGATGCAGAACTCGGAAAGATAATAAACGTATTTATTACGACAGCTTTTACACACATTGACAAAAGGGCAGAAAAAGAAAAGTAATGTTGCCAACACACAGGCACTAAAACTAAGATACTAAATGCCAACAGTAGAATATAACAATGGTTACGTTCTCAAATACCAACAAAATCGTTAATATACACACATAAGAGAAACAATAAAGGTCCAAGTACACTACCTTGCGGTACGCCATATTTGACTTCTCTGTAGCCGGATAGATATTTATGTTCCTGTTTAGTTTCACACATATCCTTGATATTTCCGTATACTGCTTTCGATTAGTAAGGTATGACTGTATTAGATTTAAGACATTTCCTCTAATGCCGTACGTGTAAAGTTTATTTAAAAGAACGTCATGGTTTACGTAACGAATGCTTTCGTCATATCAGTATATATGGCGCATACATGCATGTTATGGTCCACACTTGGCATTACTTTATTCAGAGGTCGTATATTGCCATATTAATATTTTTATTTCTAAACCCCTTTTGTTCGTCACATAAGATTTTATTTTTAGTTAAGAACTTATAAACTGTTTCGTACATAATTTTTTCAAAAACTTTGGAAAAAACTGGAATTAATGCCACTGGCCTATAATTAGCCATGTCTTCTTTGCTATTTTTTTATGGAGTGGTTTGATAATTACTTTTTTAAGACTATTGGGGAAGGTACCTGAGCTACTACTAGTATTCATGATGTGACTTAGTGGTACAGCAATTATATCAGCCACAAATTTGACCACAGAAGTTGTTACGCCGTCATAACCGTGACTTTTTTTATTTTTTAATGTTCTTATTGCTCTAGATATATCCTCTGGAACTACTGGCGCCATGAGCATTGAGTTCGGGTTATTGGCTATATTAGTGATATTATTTGATTCTGTTTTCCCATTTGATACATCTTGTATACTAGTCTATAAAGAAATTATTAAACGATTCAGCAATTTCTTGAGGGTCTTTAATTATAGAGTTATGTCTGTTAATTTGTAAAATCGGATCTTTAGTGAGTTTAGTGTTGTTAATAATTTGCAACGCTGGTTTAGTCTTATTCTCAGAATTATTTATAATATACTTATTTTGAGCTTTTTGGGTGAGTCTAATTATTTTTTTGAGTCTTTGTGAATAAGTTTGAAAAGTATATTTATTTTTACGCGTAGGAGATAATCTGTACTTCCACAGTAAAGGACATTGCTCGTCGTTCATACATAGCTCGCCTAAGATCCAACAGGGAGGTGTATTTACTTTTTGGGTTTTAGTTAATGTATATATTCGATTGAACCTAAATTAAAACAACGGACACTTTTGAGAATTCGGAAAAAATCAAATCACTTTCGGATTTTGAGGTTATAATTACGTCAATAAAAAGCCAATTATAAGCCAGTTCGTTGTTCTAAGTAGGTCCGTATCAGTAAAACTCAGCCAGAGGTCGATATTTCAAGAGAAAATCACAGTCCTTTGTTCACGCCAAGTTGTTAGATAAAATCGGAAAGTAACATGCGCGCGCCAAGTGACATTACTACCAAATGTCAAATGTTGTCATCTGTCAATTCATCAACTGTCAGTGTCGATATTATTACTCGTTTCAAACAGCGCTTTCAATCGAGTTTTTTCCGCGACATCATAGCGGACTGTTTGTAACTAAAAATCATTATCGTATATCAAGTTTTGAGAATACTGACGCTTGTCTGTGTCAAACTCTTATTAAGAGTGCTGTTACAAAGACTTGGCTGTATGATCTATAATACCTTTGCCTAATAAAAACCTCAAATTGAACCAAAAAATAATAACACCGAGGATTATGACGGAAGTGAATACTTTTTAAAATGTTTTCGAAATTAAAAAGTGTCCGTTCTATTGAAATATTTGCAATGTATATTATTAAAAGAACTAGTAATTATAGTAACTGTTTCATGCGTGTTGGTTCATAGGCCATTTTTGTCAATGTCCTTTCTTTGTTTCCGACAAATTCTTATACCCCGAGATATCCATTTAATCTTTCTGTCAGGTTTAACCATAACCCATTTCGTCGGAAAGCAAAGATTGTACAATAAACAAAAAATGTCTATGAAATTATCGTAGGCTTCATTAGCGTTTTCAGTACTAAATACGTCTGAGAAAGTAAGACACTGTAGATAATTTTTAAATTTTATCAAATTTTCTTTTGTAATTTTCCGTATTTGTATTCGCCAAGAATTAATAAATATATGTTTTTGTAACTGGGATTTTCGGTAGTTGAGCTGTATGGTCAGATAAACCAAGATCTATTATCTCGCTATTGCATTCCTGCTTAGAGTTATGTGCTATGTTATCCAGGCAAGTTTTGCTCATTAGTCGTGTTGGTTGATGTATTTCCCATTTAAGATTGTAATTGAGAAGTAAAGCTTCAAAGTCCAAAGTAAATGTATTTCTTTTAATTATATCTATGTTAAAGTCCCCACACAAAACCACCTTTTTTTAAATGAATGCACAAAGTCTTTAGAAAAGAATCTAGGTTATCAAAGAACAGACTTATGTTACACATATTGGGCAGACGATATATGCATATAATTATTATCTTTTGCTTAATTACTTCTATCGCACAACATTCTATAACCCCTGTCACTGAAAAGTTTGATATGTTCTTTAATTCTTTGTATTCATAGCTATTCTTAATTAGGATGCAGGAACCTCCACGTTTTTGTGTTTTTCTTGCATAACACGCAGCTATCTTAAAGTTAGGTATGTTAATTAAGTTTTCGTGACCAGCTATTAAAAAATGTTCCGTTATACAGATCACATCTACATCTATTTTATTTTGTAACAATTCTTGGATATGTACTGTTAATAAGTCCGATTTATTGAGTAGCCCAGCTATGTTTTGATGCAAAAGATGTACGTGATTATAAAAGAAAAAAATCATTCGCGTGAACAACGCTCCGTGGCGGGCGTGTCGAAATAACGCTGTAGTTGCTTGGGTAAAGTAATTAGTCTCCAAATAGCGCTCTCTTATGGCTATGTAAGGTAATGAAACCTTGTCGAACGCACTGCACGATGGATGAGTCACACACTGAGTCACTATTGAGACCGCACTGGCGTCGGCGGGTGTGAGGCTCGGGGCGCGCGAGGAGTATCAGGCGCACAGTGGGTTGGGATAGGTCAGGGTATGGAGAGAGAGAGAGAGATAATTTATCTGTCCGAAACATGAGTATGCACACACAAAGCATGCAAGATGTTAAGTACATCGCAGAAAGGATCACAGTCATGTTTTACCTTAACGGCGTACAAATATCGCACACCTAGATCAAAAGTAGCACAACTCAAAATAGGTACCCCTTTTTTCAGGCACAGTAAAAACCGTTTCACTCGTTTTCTATTTGATCAATTTAAAATATTTTTGTATGATGTTGTAATTCATTAATGGAGATTGGTACCCATGTGTCTATGAAGTCAATCAGTCAATGCAGTTTTCGACGCAGAGTCCGATAATCGCAATAACTCGATTTTGGATTATTTTGATTTGTGCTACTCTTTATCTAGGTGTGCGATATGTATTATAATAACATTTGATCACTTATTTAATTAATTGTAACTATTAATTATTATACATATAAAAAGTAATACTTAATAATTTGTTAACGATTACAATAAATTAAATTTGAATTGAATGTAGGTACAGCATAAGCACTTCAAACATTGATTAAATTAGATAAGTATTTAACAGAACAAAATATTATCGTCTTAAGAAAATTCAAATGTCAAAATAAAATAAAAATAAAATAGTTAATAAAATAATAAAATAGTAAATAGTAACAGAACCAAAACTTCGGCCCGACATTCGAATATGGAACAGTTTATACGAAGTTTGAAAGTTATTTACCCATAACTTTTTAGTCCTTGGGTTTTAAGATGTCCAGTTTTCACCACTAGAACTTCCACTTCACTCACTATGTAACAATATCGCTCAATATTTTAAACAAACACTTTTTACTATTTAAAACGATTAAAAATATAGGAGCTAAATGACAACGATCTTTCCTTTAGCACGGTACGTTTGGTTTGGAAATGGAGATTTGGAAATTTACTGAAAAAAGGCAATGAATGGGTATGGGACCGTGTACATGAGACTGCTGTTCACAAGCTGAAGCAGGCAGTGAGCAGCGCGCCGGTGTTGGCAATGTACTCGAGCGACCGGCCGGTCGTGGTCACAGTGGGTGCAAGCTCCACGGCTTTGGGTGCAGCGCTATTACAGGACGGCCCCCGGTTGAGTATTCTTCTCTCACAATGACTGACATACAAAGTCGATACGTATCGTACGTATAAATGCTGGCGATCGTATTTGCATTGGAAAAGTACCATCAATATTTGTATGGGAAGAAGGATGTGGTTGTGGAAACAGATCACAAGCCTCTGGAGGCTTTATTAAAAAAAGGTTTGGATGCAGTGCCGGTTCGCTTGCAAAGAATGATGCTCCGCGTGCAACGCTATGAGTTCACGGTGATATACAAACCAGGAAAGTTTATGTACGTAGCTGATACATTATCGAGAGCAGCCTTACCGGAACTCATGCATGACAGAGTGACATCTGAGGTGGAGGATCAAGCGTGTTTCCTCATAGCAAACGTACCTTTCAGTGACAGTAAACTCAATATGGTCACAGAGGTCACACAAAGGGATCGAGAACACAAATTATTAGAGTATTATATTCAAAATGGTTGCCGAGGTATAAAAAAGATTTAAATGAAATGATAAAAATACATTGGACATATAAAGAAGAATTTCAGCTAGTCGATGGTGTGATCTTCAAAACCACTTAGTGTTCATACCACGTGATCTGAGAGGTGAAATGATATCCCGCGTTCATGAGGGGCATTTAGGACTTGACCGATGCAAGCGCCGAGCGCGCGATGTCATGTTTAGGAGGGGAATGTCACGTGATGTGGAGCAGACAGTGCGCGCCTGCGCCACCTGCGCGGAGCACGCTGCACGCAACGTGAAGGAGCTTATGATACCGCATTTGATTCCAGATTTACCATGGACAAAGGTTGGCGCTGATTTATTCTTATACGACTGAAATAACTATTTAATTATCGTTGATTATTTTTCAAATTACATCGAGCTATTGGTATTGCCGGCTTGAGTTGAGATTCGCAAGAGCAAACGTGCTCGGAGGACGGAAGTATTCCAGTAAGGTGCTGGTAGGGTTCTTGACCGTACTTCCGGGATTGTCCTGATAGCCGTGGAATACCTCTCCACTCCTCAAGCACCTCAGGAAGTGTTGCCCCCTTGTCGCTACGTCACTATGTGCTAGCGGCCGTTTCCGGCGGCCCATTATTGAGTGTGCAAGTCACCCCTTGCCATTTTATCCGTGTATAATATATAACATTGGTCAGGCAGGAGACATAGTTCTTCCATAGTTCAAGTTACCCAATCCACTTTAGCCACCCAAACCCATAGCCCAATATGTTTTGTTTCCACGTACAACAATATTCCTGTACCAACCGGGGGTTGTCCTTGGGTGCACTTGCATAGTGCATTCAGGGATAATCGTCGGTTAGAGCCTCCTTATCATTTAAAATTATCTAAGGGGCCTCTGCGAGTTGGCTTCGGCTCCTCGTACGCCTTCCAAAGGTCCGGGACCCCAGGGTCCCGAGAAATGTCAAAAAATAAAACGTTTATTATCAGGCTACAATGGCCCATAGATTTACATACCTTACAAACTACCATATATAAAGTATAAAGTTACATTACAAACAATACAAAAGCAAACAGTTACATTATAAGTACTCTTATAATGTAACTGTTTGCTGTTCATTTTATTAAAAAAAAAAAAAAAACAAGAAAAAACAAAACTTGTGTTAACAAATAACTTAACTTGTGTTGATAAAACCTTCGGTTTCCCAAAAGAGCTCACCGGAACGCAACCAGGCTACGGACGCTAGCAGATCTACATCGGGTCCATGTAGGACCCGGAAAAATTTTGTGACAAACAAGGTTGACAAACATGGTTGTGTCTATGCAAGTAGTCTCCGTTAGCCAGACGAGAACAGCCAGAAATAATGTGACGGATAGATTCCCCCGGACGGTGGCATGCCCGACATATGTCAACCGTGCCGTCCTTCACAATATATTTCCGGTAGTTGTTCGTCATTATAACTTCGTCCATAATCGCAAAGATAAAACCTTCGGTTTCACCAAAGAGATCACCGAATCGCAACCAGGATACGGACGCCAAGAGGTCTACATCAGGCCCATGTAGGACCCGGTAAAAGCGCCCATGAAGCTCCTTACTCTGCCATACCTCCCTGCTATCGTTAGTGTCAAGCACAACAGGCTTGCGCCAGTTCTCTTTAGCCAAGGAGAGCGGGGTGAGACCCTTATCCACCGCGACCACATCTCAATGCAGTCCCACGTGGGCTTCTAGGAAATATTCCCTGAGACTGCATATCTGGCGATTGTGGTCTTAGCGTTTAAAAAGCCTCGACCTCCACACTTTCACAGGATATACAGTCTCTTTACCGATGACCATGGGTGGTGCATTCGATATGCAGTCAGCAGCGTACAGACCCTCCTATCCAGAGCGTCGAGTTCGGTCTGAGTCCATTTGAGTATGCCGAAAGAGTACATCAGAACCGGCATGACCCAACCGTTGAAGGCACGCACCTTGTTTCCGCCTGATAAAAGACTATAGAATACTTTCTTCAGGCGGCCAAAGAAACGCTCCTTCAACGATTGCTTCATGTCAGTAACATTGATGCCCAACGCTTCCGACATACCCAAATACTTATAGGTTTCGGATGCAGAGAGGGCTCTAAGGTTTATGGAATCTGAGAGTTGGGTTCCCACGGTTGGGTTCTCTCCACGCTTTACATGCACGCACGCATTCCATCCTGATGGCGCTACTAAAAGTTTCTGTTACTTTCATTAGCTCCATCAGTTACAAATTGTTCGGGGCAAAGAGTTTTAGGTCATCCATGTGGAGGAGGTGAGATATAACCTGACCACCATTCCTCAGCCGATAGCCTAGACCTGAATCCTCTAGCAGTGTGCATAGAGGATTCAAGGCTAAGCAGAAACAAAGCGGGCTCAAACTATCGCCCTGCAATATGCCTCGCTCGATCCTTATTGGCTCGCTATTTCTTTGGATATTTCGACATCCTGGATAGCGAGGTAACGTCCTCCATTGCCCCATACACGACATCAGGAAGGTGCGCACAGTTGCATCTTTATATTATTATTATTATCTCCGTAACGGGGTATGCTACGGCGAATACTAGCAAAAGATTATGATAAAGGAAACTCAAGATCGCTTTTGAGGGTCCTGAGGTGAAAACTGAATAACATTAGGTTGCGCACTTAAAATAAATTAAAATACTAGAAAGTTAACTAGAGACGCTACCATTCACATGAATATTGTAATAACTGGTATGATTACCTAGTTCTTTACATAAGGCCTAATTCCCTAACATGACCTTATCAAAATATTCAGTATTAAAAGTTATAATAAAACCATCTCACTCTCACCCGAGATGTAACCAAAGCGACTCTAAGGGCTCATGAACTGGTAACAGTCAGATAGAATAAACTCTCAATAAACCCCCAATTAACAGAGTCACAATAAACTCTCAATCAACAGAGTCCAAATAAAACTCTCAATTTACAGATTCCAAATAAACTCTCAATTAACTGAACATAAGCCCTTGGCATTGAGTTCCAATATAAACCTGCAGGGCTGACATGACAAGCGCGAGATCGCTCTTTTTCTCGATTTGTCTACGATTCTGACGTTATTATAATGCTTAACATGACCGTTAGGCTCGAGTAAACTTGTAAAATGCACTTTGACATTTCTTTATCTCGTTACGAGAGACCGATGTAGCAAGTTATTAAAAACAAATCATTCTTATCATAGCAACATCGGCTTGAGTATCCGTCTCATTAATCGATTTTACCCATGGAATTAGTATGTACTATATTTATTTTATGTCCACCACTTTTAATTTATATTAAGTTCTTCGTGCAGCTGACTTTTTTGATTAAAATTAAATGTTATTCTTTGGCATGCCGAAATGATAATTAGTGGCACATAATATACTCACAAGATATACCAAGATCCCTTCGTGCCTCGAAAGCACGTTAAGCCATTGGTCCCGGCTGTTATTCGTGGATCTTTGACAGTCGTTACGGGTCGTCAGAAGCCCGAAAGTCTGATAAACCAGTCTTATTAAGGGGTATTGTATTTCCCAGTTACCGGGTTGTAGAGGTCAGATAGGCAGTCGCTCTATGTAAAATATATTCAGCTGCATCCGCTTAGACTGGAAGCCGACCCCAACATAGTTGGGAAAAGGCTAGGCAGATGATGAATATACTCACTAGATAATAACCACAATTGACAACTGAGCCAACAATCACAATTTGACAAAGCGAAGATTGTTATAGTAATTGTTATAGTAATCACCATAAAACACATGATATTGCAAATTTTGTTAATCACCACCAATGTTCTGTCGGGACGGGAGCACGCGAGGCCGCACTTGTTCCGGTTGGCAGTGTTATAATAATAATAATATAATAATAATAATTTATTTATTTGCCAGAATGCAGGTATACAAAGTCGTGTGATCTTAATTTAAATGAGTGCCATTTACATTCTACCATTACTTGTGGTGTGCAAATATTTATACAGGATACATTAAATTTATTAAAATGTCATATTCATACCTAATTGCTACAAAATGTCAGATTAAACAAATTAATTGTAAGTATTTAATTTCCAAACCATACAATAATTTAAAATGTCATAATAATGTGACATCAGAAGTTATATACCAATACCTGCTATCACTATAAAATGTCAGTATAAAATAATTTAAATGTCCATGAATATTGTTAAAATGTCAAACTAATTACAATCAGAAGTTACCAATATCTCATCACTATAATATGTCAAATTCTATTCAATAAATGAAATGTCCATGACTATTGAAAAATGTCAATATTAAAATAATAGTTAATGTCAATTTTATAAATAAAATAAAAGTATTTAATGAACTTCCCATGAATATTGTTAAAATGTCAAAAAAGAAGAAAAAAAAATAAAAAAATAAAAATAGAATAATAATTTAAACATAAACAAAAATTGACACTACTTCCTTTCTTTGCGTTCGTTATAAGACATATATTCATTGATACTGTAAAAACATTTTTCCGTCAACCATTGAATCAACTTTTTTTTAAACATAGGTAAAGATAGATCTTTTAAGGCGTTTGGTAATTTATAGTATACCTTAATAGCCATTATAAACGAATTCCTTTTATATAAATCAAGCTTGCATTGTGGCAAGCAGATCCTATGTTTATCTCTAGAGGCAACATTCCTTTTAGTTACATCTCTATGCCAAATAAAATATTCTGGATGTTGTCGAACAAATAGACACAATTCTTTGACATACATGCATGGTAATGGTAATATATTGAATTTTTTAAACGGAGGTTTACAGCTATCCATATAACCAGTTCCACAGATTGCACGCACACATTTTTTTTGTACAATAAACGCTTTAGTGACATCCACCGAATTACCCCACAATAAGAGACCGTATGAGAGAACGGAGGAAACATATCCGTGATATGCGCAAAGAGCCGCTTCAGTTGAAACTGTGGCTCTTAATCTTCTTAGCGCATAGATAAATCTGTCCAGTTTGTCACAAACATAGTCGACATGATTTTTCCAGTCGCAGTTTTGATCTAATTGTATACCCAGAAATGCAGTACTTACTACTTGTTCGATAGTAGTGTCTTTATATTTAATATTTAGCGTTGACGGGTTTCTTCTGTATGTTTGAAACTGGATCATTTTCGTTTTCTCCATATTAATTTGCAGGTTATTGGAGTTCAACCAGTGTATTATATTTTTGACAGCTTCATTAATTTCATGCTCGTAGGTATCTCGTCTTTCACACTTCACGACAAGGGTAGTGTCATCAGCAAATAAAATCACGGTGTGGCGAGTGATATTTGGGAGATCATTAATGTAGAGGAGGAACAAGAAAGGCCCCAATACACTGCCCTGCGGCACTCCGAAATTATTTTCCTTTAAGTCGCTTCTATAGGACAACTTTTTGCCATTATGTATTCTGAAGATTTCCACACATTGTTGTCGGTTTTTCAAGTAGTTTCTCAACCAGTCGTTCGCCTTTCCTCTTATCCCGTATTTTTCTAGCTTGTGTAAGAGCAATTCGTGGTCCACAAAATCGAACGCCTTGCTCATGTCCAAGAGGATTGTCGCGACTGGTAATCCTTCATCTATAGCCTTCATCAAATTAAAACATGCCAATGACGTGGTACTATTTTTTCTAAACCCAAATTGTTCATCTTTCAGTATATGGTTCCTCATCGTAAATTCTTGAAGCCTTCTCAGCATGATTTTCTCCAAGATTTTTGACATAATTGGTATTAGCGTTACTGGCCTATAGTTTTTAATGTCAGATGTATTACCTTTTTTAAAAAGTGGCTTTACTTTTGAATTTTTCAATGTCTCTGGGAATGCACCTTCTTCAAAAGAAATTTTATTAAATAACTTAATGGTTGGCACATAGATGAAGCGCACAATTTAATTACCTTAGTCGTAATGTCATCCAATCCTACTGCACTTGTATTTTTAAGATTTTGTATTGTTCTAAATACTTCCAGAGCATCAGTAGGTCTGAGAAATATTGTGCGTTCATTATTACCATCCATAGTTTTATTTATTTCGTCAACATTGTATCTAAAGTTATTATTATTTGTAGATTGTATGTAGCCCTTAACTACCTAGCACATATTTTTGTCACACAACCACCTAACATACGTCTGTAAGACCCCAGAGTAAAATAATTCACTACTGTTATAAATAATAAGGAAGGGTATTGTTTTTAATAAAAAACCTGTTTTAAACATTATTAAACTCTTTATTAGAAAAAAAAAGGCAAATGAAAATCAACATTATATATTTTTTAACCCCTAATCATTGCCACAATCTCTTATTTTAGGCTTACTTACTAACACGTTTGGAAAATGAGATCGACAAAAAATATTTTGAGCAATAGGAAATTGAACTCAAAATTTTTATAAAATTAAATCAATAAGAAACATAGAAAAAAATAAAAATTCTCATTAAAATAACAAATTAAACAAAATTGCAGACTCTAAACTTATCGCTTTTCACGACATCTAAAACACAGCTTATTTGAGCATTCAAGGCAAATTGGCGCTTTACATTCGAAACACATGTATTGTGTTTTGCGTTTCTTGGTATATTGGCAAGTAGTACAGTTTTTACGAATTACCAATCGCTCTTCAGCACTGCTGCTGCTTGGGACAGCTGCAGGAGGCGTCGCGTTGTTTTGGAGGATACGTTGTATACCGACACGTATGTCACGCTGCAATTTCACATTAGTTTCACGTCGTGCCAAATGTGGTCTCGTCAGCTGTTCAGCAAGTTTCTTCATAAACTTACACCTGCTTTCAATCTTTTGTCCTTGGGTTTGGACAGATAAGTTCACAACATAGCAATTTGAAGTAGAAATGTCAAGTAACCGGTAGAATACTTGACCGATTACTTAAAAGGCCATCTACGAGTGCGACGACTTGTGGAGTGATTCGAGCACCTTTGGTCTAATAGATCCACTCCAATTTTGGTTTGGTTATATACCTAATAATATTATCTCCGGTTTCTTTGTAGCTTCATCGACATCTGGCGTATGGTGCAACTTTCTTCCAGAACATGATTTATATCGACATTCTCCACATCACTATATTCGTCGTCTGGTATATTTTCATCGTCTGATAACTCTTTCTCTAACCAGCTCTCAATAACAGACTGTATTTGAGCCATTATAACTAAAACAATAAAAAACACAATTTAAAAAAAAATCACGTAACCACCTAACAGAGGTCTCTCAGACCCCAGCTCGTATTTATTTACTCACCTGAGGCAAACGCGCGCACATCCAACCTCCACAACCCGTTGCGCGGTACTTAGGGGCGCGGGGAAAAGGTACAGGAACGAACAAGTTGATACGAAACTCCCGCGCAAAAATATTGACGATTTTAAACTTAACAGGGTCTGTGAGACGTCTGTTAGGTGGTTAAGGGGTAGAATTGATTAAAAATGTCACTTATTTCCTTAGGGTCTTGAATTGTCCGCTTATCTCTAGTGATTACGTCAATTTGCTTTATGGCGTTTAAATAATTAATATTTTCATTAATCACCGCCCAGGTAGCTTTACACTTATTTTTATTATTCACAATATACTTTTTACTTTGTAGCTGTCTAGATTTATATATACACTTTTTAAGAACGCTACTATAGGTTTTATATTTTGTGTTTAGTTTTTGTCTCTGAGTTTTATTATGTTGTTGACTAAGATAAAGAAGCCTTTTTTTTACGCATGATTTTTTTATGCCCTTTGTCAACCATTTGTGGTTTCCTTTATAAGACGACCTCTTTTTTGAGTATATTGGAAAGCACAAGTCAAAAAATAATTTGATAAGACCATGAAATTCCGCAAATGCTTCCCGAAAACTTTTCTTTTCGTATACGCTTGAAAAACTGAGGGATGATATGCAACTATAGAACTTGTCCATGTTTTCTTGACTAAAGTCTCTGACCTCCTCATACCAACTGCACACTTCGGATGTTTTGTTAGTTTTTATCGAAAGCGTCTGTCCTGTCTCATGATCAGACAAGGCAAGATGATGCACCCCCGGTTTAGCTTGCTTGACATTGCTTGCTATCTGATCCAAACATGACAGATGTCTTGTGGGCGTTTTAATGTGCAATTCGATATTAAAATTTTTCAAAATACTTTTCAGACTTTCACAGCTTTTGTTTGGCTTTAATATGTCCAAGTTCCAATCCCCACATAAAATAATTTTTTTACGCTTTCTCGTCAATCTCACTAGCAGCTGTTCTAGATTTTCGAGAAATATTTGAGGATTGCTATTTGGAGTTCTATATAAACAAACAATAATAATATTATTTATTTCTACGTCACAACATTCAAAATTAAAATTACATGTCAAGTCATTAATATTAGCCAACTTTTTATATGTCATATTATTATTATTCATATTATTATATGTTCTGTCGGGACAGAAGCGCGCGAGGCCGCACTTGTTCCGGTTGGCAGTGTTCTGTCGGGAGAGAAGCGCGCGAGGCCGCACTTGTTCCGGTTGGCAGAGTTCTGTCGGGACAGAAGCGCGCGAGGCCGCACTTGTTCCGGTTGGCAGTGTTCTGTCGAACAGAAGCGCGCGAGGCCGCACTTGTTCCGGTTGGCAGTGTTCTGTCGAGACAGAAGCGCGCGAGGCCGCACTTGTTCCGGTTGGCAGTGTTCTGTCGAGACAGAAGCGCGCGAGGCCGCACTTGCTCCGGTTGGCAGTGTTCTGTCGGGAGAGAAGCGCGCGAGGCCGCACTTGTTCCGGTTGGCAGTGTTCTGTCGGGACAGAAGCGCGCGAGGCCGCACTTGTTCCGGTTGGCAGTGTTCTGTCGAACAGAAGCGCGCGAGGCCGCACTTGTTCCGGTTGGCAGTGTTCTGTCGAGACAGAAGCGCGCGAGGCCGCACTTGTTCCGGTTGGCAGTGTTCTGTCGAGACAGAAGCGCGCGAGGCCGCACTTGCTCCGGTTGGCAGTGTTCTGTCGAGACAGAAGCGCGCGAGGCCGCACTTGTTCCGGTTGGCAGTGTTCTGTCGGGAGAGAAGCGCGCGAGGCCGCACTTGTTCCGGTTGGCAGTGTTCTGTCGGGACAGAAGCGCGCGAGGCCGCACTTGTTCCGGTTGGCAGTGTTCTGTCGAACAGAAGCGCGCGAGGCCGCACTTGTTCCGGTTGGCAGTGTTCTGTCGAGACAGAAGCGCGCGAGGCCGCACTTGTTCCGGTTGGCAGTGTTCTGTCGAACAGAAGCGCGCGAGGCCGCACTTGTTCCGGTTGGCAGTGTTCTGTCGAGACAGAAGCGCGCGAGGCCGCACTTATTCCGGTTGGCAGTGTTCTGCGGAACAGAAGCGCGCGAGGCCGCACTTGTTCCGGTTGGCAGTGTTCTGTCGAGACAGAAGCGCGCGAGGCCGCACTTGTTCCGGTTGGCAGTGTTCTGTCGAGACAGAAGCGCGCGAGGCCGCACTTGTTCCGGTTGGCAGTGTTCTGTCGAGACAGAAGCGCGCGAGGCCGCACTTGTTCCGGTTGGCAGTGTTCTGTCGAGACAGAAGCGCGCGAGGCCGCACTTGTTCCGGTTGGCAGTGTTCTGTCGAGACAGAAGCGCGCGAGGCCGCACTTGCTCCGGTTGGCAGTGTTCTGTCGGGAGAGAAGCGCGCGAGGCCGCACTTGTTCTGGTTGGCAGTGTTCTGTCGGGACAGAAGCGCGCGAGGCCGCACTTGTTCCGGTTGGCAGTGTTCTGTCGAGACAGAAGCGCGCGAGGCCGCACTTGCTCCGGTTGGCAGTGTTCTGTCGGGAGAGAAGCGCGCGAGGCTGCACTTGTTCTGGTTGGCAGTGTTCTGTCGGGACAGAAGCGCGCGAGGCCGCACTTGTTCCGGTTGGCAGTGTTCTGTCGGGACAAAAGCGCGCGAGGCCGCACTTGTTCCGGTTGGCAGTGTTCTGTCGGGACAGAAGCGCGCGAGGCCGCACTTGTTCCGGTTGGCAGTGTTCTGTCGGGACAGAAGCGCGCGAGGCCGCACTTGTTCCGGTTGGCAGTGTTCTGTCGGGACAGAAGCGCGCGAGGCCGCACTTGTTCCGGCTGACAGTGTTCTGTCGGGACGGAAGCGCGCGAGGCCGCACTTGTTCCGGCTGACAGTGTTCTGTCGGGACGGGAGCGCGCGAGGCCGCATGCGAGGCCGAGTGCTGTCGGTCGGCTGCGTCGTGTATCGCACTATCGACAACGATTCAGTGCGTGGCCGTGTCCACTGCCACCGTGACACTCATTAGGTAGTTGTAATTACTGGTCCCCTCTGTTTGGTCATTGTTGGTATTGGTGAGGCCGAGCGAGTGGCGTCGTTTTGTCGTGACCGTAGTCGTGACTAATATTTAGGCACTCAGTTAAGTCTGCGCGAGTGAGTCACAGGCTATTTCAGTGGCACTAAGACAAGGGTCTCGGCCGTCCTCGCCGCGCCACACTCGCTGCGAGACACGACGCAACATGCGCGCGCCGCTCACCCGTCGACCTTCCGCACAATATTACGCTACTTGTCTGGACAAGTAGCGTATTAAGTATAAGTAGTGTATTCACCTGGGTGAATGAGCTCGCTAACTAAACGCGATAGTACATTGTTAACTGCAGTAATGCGTTCATGTTATCAACACACTAGGTGCCTAATTCTATCTTCCATATCTCGACTCGGGCATAACCACGACATGGCGACATCGACATATGCAGTGTAGGCATCCACTAAGGAAGAATTTTTGGAAATTCCACCCCTAACGGGATAAAAAAGGGGATGTAAGTTTGTATGAAAATCCGTCAGTTTTGAAGTGAGGATCTTCAATTTTGTTTTTAGGCTGACGACTAAAAATTAATTTATACGTGTCTCAGCGTTTTTGATAATTCCACCCCCGAAGGAGTGAAAAGGGGTATGAATTTGTGCATGGAAAGTCCTTCATTAACAACGAAAAATCACAAAATTTCAAATCACTTCCTCCCACTAAAAGTGCACCTCACTAATATCAGGGGGTTGCACTCCAATCTCGATCCGGTCCATCACCACCTTGAGACCGAGAAGCCGCACCTGTTTTTCCTAACGGAGACGAAGATAACACCCCCGTCGGACGTGGCGTACCTCAACTACCCGGGTTACTCTCTTGAACACAAGTTCAAGAAGCAAGCTGGAGTCATGTGTGTAGGTTCACTATGACATTTGTTGTCGTCGTCTCCGTTGCTTTGAGAAATCGGGTTTCTCTGCCACATGGCTTGTAGATACTGGCGTGGAGAAATCTCTCTACATCGGCATCTACCGATCGCACAGCGGTGACCAGGAGACAACAGCGTTCTTTAATTTCCTCGTGGAGTCGACTGACGTAGCCCAGCAACGGTACCCAACGGCGAAGCTCATTTTTCTGGGGGACTTCAACGCCCATCATAAAAAATGGTTGTTCCCATACCAGAAAACTGACCATGCTGGGTTGGAGGCGCGCAAGTTTGCTGTAACGCTAGATCTAACCCAGATGGTGAATGTGGCAACGCGGGTACCGGATGTTGACGGCCATACACCCAATTGCTTGGACCTTCTGCTGACATCTGATCCGGACAGTCATTCAGTTTCGGTCTCAGCCCCGCTGGGAACGTCTGACCACTGTCTGGTGAAATCCATATCGACCTGCTCTCCTCCTGATGAGAGCCCTAGAGGCACGAGGCGAGTATGGCGATACGGGTCAGCAGGCTGGGATGAGATGCGGCACTTTTTTGCGTCTTATCCATGGTGGCAAGTGAGCTTTTCCTCGAGTGACCCCTCGTGCTGTGCTGCCGCGGTTGCGGCCGTGATTCGGCAGGGGATGGAGTATTTTATTCTATTCTCCGACATCCCGCTCGGTCACAAATCCCGGCCTTGGTATAATGCGCCCACGCTGAGGCCCGAAAAGAGACTGCCTACCAAGCCTGGGTCAAGGCTCACGACCGCAAAGTTAGAGCGCGTAGGGTTCGCGCGAATAAAAGAGCCTTTAATTCTGCCGCCAAGTTCTGCAAGCGGGTTTTACGTAGGGCACGTTTTGACCATGTCGGACGTATCGGACGCCAGGCTGGCTTCGCACCCTCCGAGTAGTAAACAGTTCTGGTCCCTGTCTAAAGCGGTTGAAACGAATTTCTGTAGTCCCATTTTACCTCCTATGATGAAACCTGATGGGTCGCTGGCTCAATCTGCAACTGAGAAAGCAAATTTATTTGCATCTCTCTTTGCAAGCAATTCACGTCTGGTCGCTGGCTCCAAGCAACCACCTACTGTACCTCATTGTGACTCCTCGATGCTGGAGATCGCAGTTCACATTAAAGAGGTCCGAAGAGTATTGTGCAGTCTAGACGTGAACAAGGCCAGCGGGCCTGATGGCATTCCAGCGAGAGTGTCGAGGCAGTGTGCGCCTGAACTGTCTCCTGTATTGACACGTTTGTTCCGCCTCTCTCTTGAAAAAAGAACGGTGCCGAAATCCTGGAAGCTTGCAAATGTACAACCAGTGCCCAAAAAGGGCGACCGTGCAGACCCTGCCTATTACCGTCCGATCGTCATTACCTCCATTCTGTGCAAGGTTATGGAAAGGGTACTGAACAATAAGTTGCTGATCTACCTAGAAGACAATGATCTCCTCAGTGACCGTCAATATGGCTTTCGTCGAGGACGGTCAACTGGCGATCTTCTTGTGTATGTGACGCACTGCTGTGGACGAAGGCGAAGCCATCGAGAAACATGGCGAAGCACTCATGGCTGTATCGCTTGACATCTCGAAGGCCTTTGACAGGGTCTGGCACGCTGCTCTGCTCAGCAAGCTTCCTGCTTATGGCATCCCAGCTGATTTTTGTAGCTGGATATCAGATTTCCTTAGTGAACCGTCGATCAGAGTAATTGTTGACGGCTGCTCTTTTGACTTTGGCTATTGATGCCGGAGTTCCTCAGGAGTCTGTTCTCTCTGCGACTCTTTTCCTGCTGCACATCAATGACCTGCTTCGGCCTGGTATTGTTGGGTACGCAGATGACAGATGTCACCCGAACAGTCTCGATCTCTCAGTCTCGTATGGGATCCCTATTCAATAAAACTACGATGACATCACACTTGTAAGGTTTTTCACGAGTGTGTATTCGAACGTCTTATAAATAAGCATTTCAACGAAATCTACATTAGACATTTATTTTGCGAATATGGGTAATACATAATGGATGTTACAATACATTAAAGCAGATTCGGTGAGTGTGCTCAAGAACTCCACGACCTCATTCCACCGGCCCCGTTTTACCATCGGACATCAAGACGCACTGCCAGTTACCATCCCTACCTGGTTGATATTCCACCGATTCACACTAAGCGCTTCCAAATGTCTTTTATAATGCGCACGGCAAAGGAGTGGAACTCACTACCTGCGTCTGTTCCGAACGTATACAACCCTACACTCTTCAAAGTGAAAGTGTCTGTCACCTCTGACCTAGACTAAAGTCGAGAGCAAACCCATAACGTAGGTATCCATTAAGAAAGGGTTCTTCTAAATTCCACCCCTAAGAGTGTAAAACAGGGAAAGACAGTTTGCATGAAAAATCTTATTCCTTGAGTTACTAGACTTGACACGAATACTTACCTAAGTGGATTATATTGTTTGACATTTTTAGATTTCCTAAACTACCCCCTAAGGGGGACGGAGGGGGGGGGGGGGTAATGAATTTAAAAAAATCGTTTGGATTTGGAAAACAGGGAATACAGTTTATGTGAAAAATCTTATTCGTTTGGTTAATTAACTTGAAACTTGGCACAAATACTTGCCTAAGTAAGTAATAAAGTTTTCATTATTAGTTTATCAAAACTACACCTCAAAGGGGGTTTAGGGATGTTAAACTTATATATGTATGGGAGAATTTTAAAGCGCGGTACCGAGTAGTTCGAAACTCATTATTTATACTTTTGACAGAAAATAAACAATAAGTTTTTGGGTTTTTCGAATGTTGATCTCGAAGGAAAGTCGATCCCTGAAGCGGCAAAAAGGGGTAATTCAATTTTTAAGGGGAGGATTTTACTGCGTGACTTTACTAACTCAAATAATGGTATAAATAATCTTTGAGTAAAGTTATGGAAACTTCCCAAATGAGTTTTAAAAATTCCACACCTGTGGGGGTGAAAACAACGGATACAGTTTATAATTTTGGAAAATCTTATTTCTTTGATTAATAAACTAGATAATTTGCACGAGCAATTATCTGAGATATATGGAAATAGTTGAGGAACTTGTGGATACGTCTCATGGCATTACTCGTATTTAAGTCAAATAATCCCGATCCCGACACCTCACATAAATAACGCGAAACTTTGACAGTGTAGCAAGTCAATGATCTGCACAACTTTCTCAAGGGAACATAGGTCGAGGAATAAAATAAAAACTCACCTACCCGTACATTGACCCTTAAGGTGGATCCGCAACATTAGCCCGCGAAGTTCTAATTTTCTTACGTTTGTCTGCAATTTGCAGGTCAGTGTCAGGTTGCATCTTGATCAAAATATGATTCGCGACTGTAACAAATATGTGTGTGTATGTATGTGTGTGTGTGTTAGATACCTGACACTGACCTGGAAATTGGAAAAAAAGTAAGAAAGTTTGAATTTCGCGAGCTATCTTTGCGGATCCACCTTAACAGCTGATCGGGCAATGTATGAATAGGTACCCATTTTTTTTTTTTTCAGAAGGTTTTTTTGGGAAAGTTGTGCAGTATCGTTGACTGTTAAAGTTTCGCCTAATAATTTCCATTAACCTTATATACCTCACAAATATTGCACGTATTAGAAGTGTGTTTACTTCGTAGGTATTCTCTCACTCCATTAAATGACTAGGAAATAAGTGTTGTTCATTAAAATTGGAGGTACCTATGGTTTCAATGTTCTTTCGGCTTGCGGATGCACTCCTCTCACGTTAGGTACCTACTATTACATAATTATGACTATAAACGCTTTAGTTACTCAGCAAGGGCTTCAAGACAGGGGGACGCTTGCGAAGTGCAAAGAAAGCAAAAATGCAAAGAATCGTAAGTAACCGTCTGACTTAACTTAACTTGGATAAAACTATAATTGCGTATGCCTTTCATCCATCAGATTTGGATGAAAGGCATATGCATAGGCCAGGACTTAGGTTAGGATATAGGATAATTTGTTATCCCGGTAGCACGCTCCCGCAGAGTAATGTCCGAGCAGCACGCGGGCGAAGCCGCGGGCACAAGCTAGTCGTATATAAAGTTATTTGGTATATTTTCATTTCAATAACGTTCACAAGATGTAATCATTATTAAATAATAATAATAATTCTTGTTTAATACAGTGTGAGGTGTTTCAAATAAAGCAGCAAGTGTGGTGTCGGCGGCGGGAGTCAGGGAGACCGCGACGTAAACACAAAGTGTGGCAGTGCGGTGCGGTGCGGACACCTCGCGGCACCTCACTCTACACTCTACACTCTACACACTTGATCATGCATTATACAGTCTGATAGCTTTCAGGACATCAACACTAAAACGGCTGAAGCGGAAAACCATACTAACTTTAACGTAGTCGTAGATGATGCGGCGAGCAGCGGCTGGATGAGGAAGGCCTGGTTGGCCTGAGCGGCTGGACAGTTTATAACTAAAGTCAAGTGGGTCGGCCGGCGCGCGGCTTTGACGGAACTTGACTGTGTAGACTTTCAAAGTTTGATCAGTCAAGTTTCGAGTAGAATCGTGTTCGTCTCCCAAGAGGGATTTCGCAGAAACACGAGCCAGTCTAGTAAGTAGGTGGCGGGTAGAGGGCGGCGGCGCGCGCGAGACGCTCGTCGCAGTTCAGCCCATGAGGCTCTAACTGGTGTGCGTGAGTCGTGCGGCCCGCGGCGGTGGCCGAGTGGCACTGCCGAGTGGCGCACCGGCCCGCCGCGCCGCCCGCCGCCCGCCGCCCGCCGCCCGCCGCCCGCCGCCCGCCTGCGCGCCGCCGCGCCGAGGTCTCGCGGAAGTCTCAATGAATTACTCACTAACCTCCGCGCACCGGTTTGACCTGTGACTGTGACGTGTAGTGAGAGTGAGCTACTTCGATATCTGCTCGAGATAATTACCGTTTACAACGACTAATGCGTCTGGAGTCCGGACACTGGAGTTCGGGATCCTAGATTTGCAAGGCAAATCTAATGCAATGCAGATCTAACACAATGAGTTCAAATTCACTTAAAATAATTAGCAATGCCATCTAGCGTAATCTGGCCCAATACAATACAATCAAGCATTCTTATGTGTTGCTAGTTGCTATTCCTACTCAACTTATTTATTTAATTCAGGAAAACAAAATAATTTATAGTTACATTAATGTGTGTGTGGGTTTTTACTAACATTAGGTTAACTCTGTTACTAACATAGGTTAACACTTTTACTAACATTAGGTTAACTCTGTTACTAACATAGGTTAACACTTTTACTAACATTAGGTTAACTCTGTTACTAACATAGGTTAACACTTTTACTAACATTAGGTTAACTCTGTTACTAACATAGGTTAACACTTTTACTAACATTAGGTTAACACTGTTACTAACATAGGTTAACACTTTTACTAACATTAGGTTAACATTGTTGCTAACATAGGTTAACACTTTTACTAACATTAGGTTAACACTGTTACTAACATAGGTTAACACTTTTACTAACATTAGGTTAACATTGTTGCTAACATAGGTTAACACTTTTACTAACATTAGGTTAACACTGTTACTAACATAGGTTAACACTTTTACTAACATTAGGTTAACACTATTACTAACATAGGTTAACACTTTTACTAACATAGGTTAACACTGTTACTAACATAGGTTAACACTTTTACTAACATTAGGTTAACACTATTACTAACATAGGTTAACACTTTTACTAACATTAGGTTAACACTGTTACTAACATAGGTTAACACTTTTACTAACATTAGGTTAACACTGTTACTAACATAGGTTAACACTTTTACTAACATTAGGTTAACACTATTACTAACATAGGTTAACACTTTTACTAACATTAGGTTAACACTGTTACTAACATAGGTTAACACTTTTACTAACATTAGGTTAACACTTTTCCGTTTGGTGCCGGACGTAAAGAATAGCACCATCCCATTTCTTCCCGTGGGTGTCGTAAAAGGCGACTAAGGGAGCTTGAGACCTAGTGCATACAATTTAAGCAGCATGGGTCACCCGCGCGGTGGCGGGTAAACCACCAACAAAAGCATTCCCAAGGAGGGTTGTTGTAAGGCGGGCGGACGACTGTAAAAACTTAGCCGAAACCACATGCAACATGGCAAGTAATACTAGAATGCACGATAGGGCTAGAGCGTACCCCACAGGCGACGCGCAGGGGCAGCACCCGGCTCCTGTGGGAAATGGACAAAGGTTGTCGCATCAGAACGAGCGGGTTCGACGTAAGACGCAAGATCGGAGTGTGAGAGAGTAAGATTGAGGTGTGCGAGCTGGAATGTAGGTACGATGACTGGAAGAGGAAGAGAATTAGCAGATGTCTTAAAAAGGCGACGACTGAATATAGCGTGTCTGCAAGAGACGAAATGGATATATATCTAGCCTTTGCACCCGCAAAGGCTAGAGAGATAGGAGAAGGATATAAGTTCTTTTATCGTGGAAGCGATGGCAAGCGAAATGGTGTGGGTATAGTTTTGGATAGGAAATTGAAAAAATGTGTGGTGGATGTTAAAAGAGTGAGTGATAGAGTGATAGCTTAAAACCCTAAGGCACGCAGCGGAACGTAGGATTATTAAGATGGTTTATGATGCTTTATGCCAGTCCTTAATAGAGTATTGCATTACATCTTGGGGAGGTGCCTCCAAGACCCACCTTATTGATGTTGAGAGGGCACAGCGTGCCATTCTCAAAGTTGGCGCCGGTCTCCCCTTCCTATACCCAACCGTAGATCTTTTTAGGAACTGGGATTTGCTCACTGTCAGGCAAACCTTCATAATGCGTACGTTGCTTAAAGAACACTCCTTGTTGCAATACGATCCGAATCTGTATAAGGATAAGCGACGAATGTGTAGAGTGTGCCAGACACAGCCGTTTAGTTCTGCACACTCGCGTAATCTCTTCTTCTTTCTCGGACCATTCCTGTATAATAACATAAATAAAATCCTTAATATCTATCCTCAAACTAAACACAAATGTAAAATTTCAGTCACTTCATATTTGAAAACTCTAGACTATCAGGGAACTGAGAAATTGTTGATCCCTCTCAGATAGACTATCTCTACTTACTATTCATCCCCTCTGCTGCTTCTACATGCCATCAAGTATACCCGCACCACACTCATTCAACCAACCTACCACAAACACTTACACATCTCTGTTATACACTTTCTCAGGATACTCACACACACTGGTAATTTCCATTAACTTTTTGTATTTTTCATTTTTATATTTTGTTTCTCAATTCAACCTTAGTTAAGTACGGCATTGATATGATGGCCCAAATCACAGGCATCAAGCCGCGGGAGGGCCCTGGTGACCTGTAATACAGGTTTTTATATAAACCTACTTCAGGCACCAGTCTCTCACAATGTTAGCTTATTGTTCGTGCGCTATTGTTAACTATTAGCACTATGTACTATGTAAGAGCGGTCTTTGCACATTCTCAAACATTTTTACAAATAATAATAGTAATAATACCGTTTGGTGTGGCAAGTTATCGCCCCTTACTTTTTTTCAATTGCGGGCGGTGTTAAAGTTGTCTGTAGTCCTGCCTTAGGCATTTAATTGCTACCGCGGACATGTGTGTCACGGGCTTTAGAGGATCCAGTGACAGCTAATGACGGCTGTCAGATGTAAAACTGCAACCGCGCCGTCCGGATGCGTTTTCATCTCACCGCGAAAACCACGTTTTTTAATCTAAATTAATCGCATCCGCAATAGAAATAAACTTTAATTTCAAGTGATCAGTGAACGGGAGAGCAAGGTGGCAACCAGCTCAGGCGGATACATCCAGGAGATTCAGAAGACCAGGTACCGCTTTGCGTTATTTGCTTGGGTTAGCTACAGACGCCATCTGACCGTCACCAATTTATCTTGAAACGGACAAATAAGGCTATTTGAATCGACGTGCAATCCAGACGTCGATATTACTCCAGTCCTCATCCCGCATAGGATACAGTCTATTCTACACGCCTGTCCCTCCACCGTTCCCCACCTTATCTCCGAATTTTGCGTAGCGAAAAATAACTAGTGTCGAGAAAATAAACGTTTTATATTATTATTATTATTTCCTTTATTTTTTATTATATACATATGATTTACATTTTTAAATATTTTTATAAAAACTTAAAATAAATAAAAACATTTAAAAATATAAAAAATAGTAGCCCACCGGTATCGGGAACAGGGTCCAAGCTACCGGTGGTCAGGGCTCCTGAGAGAGGAACCTCCTAACAATACGTGCCGTGTCCAGAAGTACCGCTTTCTGGATCAAGCCCTTGATCCAGCTGCCTAACGAGAGCCTCCTCAGGTGTTGGTCGAGACTCTTCGATATTATGCCATTGGCTGTCACAACTATCGGCACAATGATTGCTGTATCCACATCCCACATATCGACAACCTCGCGAGCCAAATCAAGATACTTAATCTGTTTATCTTTTTCAGCTTTCACGAGGTTCTCGTCATGCGGAACCGCTATATCAACAATCATTGTGCGACGCTCTTTTCGATCTATCACCACTATATCTGGCTTATTGGCAACAATAGTCCTGTCAGTGATGATAGATCGATCCCAATACAACGTGATATTGCCATTTTCGAGAACTGGGTCGGGCACATACCTATAGTACGGTACTTCCGATTCCACAAGATTGTATTGCAGAGCAAGTTGCTGATGGATAATCCTGGCTACAAGGTTGTGTCTATGCAAGTAGTCTCCGTTAGCCAGACGAGAACAGCCAGAAATAATGTGACGGATAGATTCCCCCGGACGGTGGCATGCCCGACATATGTCAACCGTGCCGTCCTTCACAATATATTTCCGGTAGTTGTTCGTCATTATAACTTCGTCCATAATCGCAAAGATAAAACCTTCGGTTTCACCAAAGAGATCACCGAATCGCAACCAGGATACGGACGCCAAGAGGTCTACACCAGGCCTGCATGTAGGACCCGGTAAAAGCGCCCATGAAGCTCTTTGCTCTGCCATACCTCCCTGCGGTCATTAGTATCTAATATTATAGGTTTGCGCCAGTTCTCGTTAGCCAAGGAGAGCGGGGTGAGGCCCTTGTCCACTGAGACCACATCTCGGTGCATCCCCACGTCGGCTTCTAGGAAGTATTCCCTGAGACTGCATACCTAACGGTTGTGCAGGGTCTTAGCATTTAAGAAGCCTCGACCACCACACTTCCGCGAAATATACAGTCTCATCACCGATGACCGTGGGTGATGCATCCGATTTGCAGTCAGCAGTGTGCGGACCCTTCTATCCAAGGCGTCAAGTTCTGTTTGAGTCCATTTGAGTATACCGAAAGAGTACATCAAAACCGGCATGACCCAACCGTTGAAGGCGCGCACCTTGTTTCCGCCTGATAGAAGACTATTAAATACTTTGTTCAGGCGGTTAAAGAAGCGCTCCTTCAGCGATTGCTTCATGTCAGCAGCATTGATGCCTAACGCTTCCGACATACCCAAATACTTGTAAGTTTCGAGTGAGGAGAGGGGTCTTAGGTGTATGGAATCCGAGAGTTGGGTTTCTACGGATTCCAAAATCCTCCCCCGCTTTACATGCATGACCGCACATTTGTCCACACCAAATTCCATCCTGATGGCACTACTGAAAGTTTTGGTTACCTTCAATAGCTCCATCAGTTGAAAATTGCTGGGGGCAAAAAGCTTCAAGTCATCCATGTAAAGAAGGTGAGATATAACCTGACCACCTCTTCTCAATCGATAGCCTAGACCTGAATCCTCCAACAGTGTGCTTAGAGGATTCAAGGCTAAGCAGAACCAAAGTGGACTCAAACTATCGCCTTGAAATATACCTCGCTCGATCCTTATCGGCTCGCTATTCCTCTGGATATGTAGACATCCTGGATAGCGAAGGACTGTCCTCCACTGCCCCATACACGACATCAGGAAGGTCCGCAGAGTTGCATCTACTTTATACAACTCCAGCACCTTCATGAGCCATGTATGTGGCACCGAGTCATAGGCCTTCTTGTAATCTATCCAGCATGTCGACAGATCCTTTCGGGAACGACGAACCTGTTGGTTAATGGCCATATCTATGAGGAGCAGCTCCTTAGTACCGCGGGATCCATTCCTACATCCATTTTGAGAGGCAGACATGATGGAGTTATTGTCTATATGTTTGTTAATTTTAGCTCTCAAAATGGATGTAAGAACTTTATAGACCGTCGGTAGACAAGTGATCGGTCTATAATTTTTGGGTTCCGCAGTACTACCTGATTTATGGAGCAGGTGGGTTATTCCTGTCGTTAGGAACTGGGGCAGCGACCCCGACTCTAAGGCCGACTGGAACTGGGATGCCAAGCGGGCGTGCGACTTATGGAAGCATTTTATCCAGAAGTTGTGCAGCCCGTCCGGCCCTGGGGATTTCCAGTTAGGTAACGGACGGACTGCACAAGTTACATCTTGGGGGCTGATGGTAAGTGCCTCCATTTCTGGTATTTGATCGCACGTTCGCTCGATCTCCCTAGTCCAATCACCTTCGGTGTGACTGACAGGCACCGACCAGATGCTTCGCCAGAACGAATACATGGCGTCATCATCCGGGAGGCGCGTGTCGGTCACACCATGGTCTGGTCGCTCCCAAGCCCTATAGACCCACTTTTCATCGCTCCGGAATGTGCGATTCTGAGTATACCGGTCCACTCTCCGCCTGTACCGACGAATACGGTTTGCCCATGCACAGATCTTCTGCTTCAGGAAGTCGATACGCTCTGTGACGCGGGTCAAGTAATCTCGAGAACTAATATCCATCCCCGAGAACGCCCGCCTTACAAAGCGCATCACTCTAGGGCGAGTATTGCCCTGCCTGAAGCAGATTAACTTGCCGATGAGTGCTCTAGCCTCACCAATACGACGCTCAATCCTGCACTGCCAAGCACAGCTGGTACAGCTGGTACAGCTGGTACAGCTGGTTTTGGTCGTGGAGCTCTGTCACTGTTAGGAAATTTAACATGAGCTACACGACATGCCGCTACAGCAGCACAGTACAAGATCGAGTGGGTATCGGTGAGGTCTTTGCTGCCGTCAAAATAATTTGACAGCTGCGAATCTAGAGCACACACCAGCGCCTTATTTTTCTTGTGCATGGGCAAACGAGGTAAACGTGGTCTAAGCCCAGGCGGAGTGGAACGGTACTCCCGGAAAGCATCCTCCAGAGCGCTCCTCAATCGTACATTGCATTGGGAACTCACGGACATAGCCCCGTCATCAAAAAGTAACTTACTGTCTTGATGGACGCCCAAATCACGAATAGTATCGCACCTTGGCAAGATCTGGCCCGCCAAAGTATAAGTAGTGGCTAGGACTGCACGCTTTCTAGTGTAAGTGATCACCGAACACTTGGATGGGTTGAGATCAAGTTTATTAGCCCGACAATACTCTTCAAGCCGATACAAGTCAGCCTGAAGTGCTACTCTATCTTCGAGCGTTGAAATAGTGGCAAAGATTTTCATGTCATCGGCAAAACATAATAGTTTGGATGAATGGAGGCACTGGTCGATGTTGTTCACATAGACTACAAATAAAAAAGGACCAAGCAATGAACCCTGAGGTACTCCGCTGGGCACGTTTAGCCAACTGGACATATAATTATTAAGTACTACTGCTTGTGACCTGTTATCAATGTAAGAAGAAAACCACCTCAAGAGGTCCCCACGGATGCCCATATAGTTTAGCTTCTTTATCAAGGTATCATGGTCGATCCGATCAAATGCCTTGCTATAATCTGTATAAACCACATCGACCTGTTTACCATTATCCATAGCATCCGTAATGTAATCATTAAATAAAATCAGGTTAGAAGTGGTAGACCGTCCTTTCAAAAATCCATGCTGAAAGGAGCTGAAAGAGTTAGCAAGGGCGGAATATAACTGATTAAAAGCAATCCTCTCAAATATTTTAGCTATTACGCACAGCTTGGATATAGGCCTATAATTAGTAATCTCGGTTTTAGACCCCTTCTTATGTACGGGTGTAATAAAAGCAGTTTTCCATACTTTAGGGACTACACCTTGACTCAAAGACTTGGAAAACAAAATCGAGATAGGTAAGGCAATGGAAGGCGCACATTTAATTAGAAACTTAGATGATATGTTATCAGGGCCAGAACCTTTAGTTGGATCCAAGTGACGAAGTAAGCCGGTCACAACATCAACATTCACTTCTATGTGACAAATGTCAGATGAAGTTGTGATAGTATCAGAAAGGACAACAGGAGGTGGACTGGGTGTATAAGATGAAGTAGGGTTGAGGAAAGTCGACATGAAATAAGATGAAAAAGCCTCACAAATAGAATCTCCAGTGAGTAATGTTTCATTATTATAATTTAATGTATTGGCTATAGTATTAGCGTTGTAGCGATTTTTAACAAAGGTCCAAAAGTGTTTAGGGTTAGCTTTAATGGATTTTTCAGTTTGATTAAGATAACATTTATAACAAGAAGCTTCCATAGTCTTGACTCTGTCACGTAGATATTTAAAAGTTAACTCGTCAGATTTATTTCCGTAAATTTTGAATTTTTTTAGATATTTATATTTAATTGTTTTAACGAGTGCTGAGCTGAACCAGACTGGGTATTTGTTATTACATACTAGTTTTTGTGGTATATACTTGTTTTGAACCTGTTTTATAGTGTCTATAAAGTACTCAACCGACTCATCCAGTGATCGGATTGAAAACTCATGTTCCCAATTAGTGCAAGAAATCTCGTTATTTATGGAATCAAAATCGCCTTTGCCATAGATATATCGCAGCCGTGGCGCCTGGTCAAGGGGAGGTATTTCAAAGATGTCAATATTAATTAACAACGCTGGATGATAGGGATCAATAGGCACTAGAGGTTCAACACACTCACTAACACAGGCTAACTTATTTGAGAGGACTAAGTCCAACAGTTTCCCGTACCTATTAGCTACCCCATTATACTGTCCAAAGTCCAGCGTGCATAACTCGTCCGCGAACAAACATTCGTCACTGGTGGCGGGGTTCACTGGGACAAACGAAAGGTTACTAGATTGAGCCCACGTGATTCCACTCATATTAAAATCACCTAAAACTAAAAATACATCTGAAGTTCTATTCAGAGCTGTATGGTTCAATTTGGACAGGAAGTTATTAAGTTGTTCCGAAAACGAAAACCCTTTGTTTTGTTTACACAAGTAAACAGTGCAAATAAATAAGTTCACGTATTCACGTGACTTCGAATTTTTAAGCCGTAAGCTGATCCAAAGATCCTCCGCCGAGGAGTGTAGGAGTGGTTGCGGAGTGACAGGTAACTCCTTACGAGTCGCTATAAGCACACCACCACCTCTCGTTTGACCTGTCATAGCATAATCCCGGTCACGGCGCCACACTAAGTAACGATCGTCCAATAACTCTGAATTTAATAATCCATCCACTAACCACGTCTCCGTTAAAACAATAACATCGTAGGAATTCTGTAAAACCTGACGGTAGAACGAGTCGGTCTTAGTACGCAAACCCCGTACGTTCTGATAGAAGACAGTAAGACACTGTTGACTGTTGTTAGCCATCGCACATATATCCAACAATAATGGAATAAGCATCAACAACAATATAGATTACTAAAATTCGCCGATTAATTTCAAGACAGTTATTATTAGTTACGCATAAAAGTGGTATGAGTTTATAATGTGGGTAAAAATAAGTAAAGTTAGCAAGAATGTATAAATCATACGATGTTAGGACGGACATAACTGTGGTTATATGAATTCATATAATTATTTATTTTTGTTTGACTCTCAAGGTCAATTTATTTTTATTTTATTTTTATTGACATAATCTACTCATTTCAATGTTTATTTATTTTTTATGAGTGGTATTGCAATATGTGGTTAGCTAGTGATCTCGACAATTGATCATAGTTTTTCTTGTCCGAGCAACCGGCAGCAAGTTCGTCATGCTCCCTTAGATGTCACTGCTTGCGGTAGCGTCGGGGGTCGGGTTGTCTCCTTCCCTCAAATATGGCGAGGGGGGTAATGGCTGATCTTTGCGTTATACTCGTGAACGGGTGCTGCTTGTGGTGACGGGTCGTCTTGCTGACCTTGGTTTTGTTTTGTTATTAGTAACTTAACTCGTTGTTAATTTTACTTCGATGGTCCTAGTTTATCATCTGTTACTTTGAGTTACGACTACATGTACGGTTATATGTAAGTGGGCACGCCCTTTATTACTGGAGGCTTTTATTTGGGTATAAAGTTCTGCTTACGTTTTTAGTTTTGTATTTTGTTTCTGCTTGAGTATAGCTTTCGATTTTTTTTTTTTTTGGTATATTGGCGTGTGCTAGCTTACTTATAGCAAATAATTTAATTTAATGTTTTGTATTGCGTAATGTACCTAAATTATTATGCGCAGTGTTATATAGAATCATTTTTTTTTTAACTGAACAGACAGCTGTGCTGCTGGGGAGTTTGTTGCGCCACTTCTTCTCCCCAGCTAAAGCACTAGGAAGTGGTGAAGGGCGGGCGTTTTGGGGGACTGTCTTATGTAATTTTGACGTTCAAAAAGTGCTGATTCTCAGCCTAGTTTGAATAAATTACTTTTGATTTTTGATTTTGATTTTGTGCGAGCAAGCAAACAGTAATATATCACACGCATATGCGTGAGCGAGACAAATGTGTAGATAAGTATTGGAACTCTAATTCGAACAGCGCGATAAGGAATACAATGGGAGCTCATTAGCAGTGCCGAGGTGCTAAACCTTTTACAAAAACAAAGCAAATTACAATAATTAATGTGCGAACTTTGATACATTTTAAAAATAGAAAAGCAAAAAAATTATCTTATATGTAAATAGAACTGGTTTAAACAATTTTGTTTAAATCAAATTCCTTTCTTATTATAAAGGTTTTGCAATTAACATCCTTGCGCACATGAATTTTACCATGTTTCACCCAGACGAATTCATAGTGTTTCTCTCTAGCGGCCAATTTAGTTACATTCAGAAGTTTTTTGGATTCCACACTTAGATGGTCGTTTACATATATACGTTGTGGCGCTCCTTGAAAACCTATGTCAGAGGTGGAGAGATCCTTGTCAGCACGTGCAGCCGCAATAAAATCTTCTTTTATATACCTGTTGAGGAAGCTCACTATCACTAATTTTTCCTTGGAATTATGTACAGGCACTCTCGAAATGTAGTTAATCTGGGTCTTAGAACATTTGTAATTAATTTTGCTGCTGATAGCGTCAACGATTGAAAATAAGTTCTCATCCTTCTTTAGGGGGACACCCTTAATCTCCACATTGTTTAGCCTGGATCGTTGATCAAGCGAAGAAAGCTCAAACTTAGTTGAGGCTAATTCTGTTTGCAGTGAAGAGACAGTGTCCTGAAGCCTGTCAAACTCGGAGGTTTTTTTTTCAAGTTCAGCAAGTCTGGTATCGAATTCGTCGAGCCTGCCACTAGAGAAATCACAACTTTTCTTAAGCTCGGACAGCTCATCCTTAATCGATCTTATGTCGCTGACTAAGGTTGGTAAGCTCAGCAGCTGCTGCTTCAATTCGCGAATCTCGCCCAGTACCGTATCCAATGAAGCAGAAGGTTGCGGTGAAAGCAGAGCAGGCGATGATTTACAAGCAGGACATTTCCACTGCGCTCTTCGGTCGGATCCCAGTTTTCTCCAACCCACTTCAGACACACTTGCACAAGAGAAATCCAAAAATTTCTTGCAGGTTCCACACTGCACCCCGTCCGTAAACTGATCATTGCAAATTGCACACGTCTTCATCGTGACTAATGTAATTATTAGAAGATATATTTAAAAGTGCAACTTTACGGAATCGTAAAAAGTTTGATCTATTTTTTGTTTTTTTTTTTTTGTTTATGTTTAAGTGCTAGTGCGTGCTCACACGGTATATGTCGTCCAAATCTGTCTAGCCGTTTAAGAATAGTTAGGTGACAAACACACGCAGAAGAATTATATATACGACAAACAAACACTTCAAAAAAACAAACAGGATTGCATGAATTCAAGATATTAACATTTAAGACACGACCACACGATACGACCACACGACACGACCACACGACACGACCATACGACACGACCACACGACACGACCACACGACCCGACCACACGACACGACAACACGACACGACCACACGACACGACCACACGACACGACCACACGACACGACCACACGATACGACCACACGATACGACCACACGACACGACCACACGACACGACCACACGACACGTGTACATATTCTGAGCAATAGATGTTTGGCCCACAGACAGTTTATAACATGGATTAACTCATAGAGTACTTTTATCCCGATCTTATATACTGTAAATTGTTGTAAATGAAAGACGGGTTGACCAAGACTGCCTTTTATTGAGTACCCACAACCTGATGACAATTGTCCGCTTACAATCTACGTACACTAGTATACGACATCTCCTGCCTTTTTTTTTTTTTTTTTTTTTTTTTTTTTTTTTTTTTTTTTTTTTTTTTTGTTTGCCTAATTAAACAATATTTCCTAATATTTTCTATTTAGTAGCTATTACAACCATAACATACCTTTATACAAATTTTGTTATATCTAAGTACTTATGTATTTATTCGTACTTTCTTGTTAGTGTAATTCATTTTACAAAGTAAAGTAACACAGATAATTATTATGGGTAGGTACACACAGTAATACTCAATCCAGCTGTATATTATGTAAGTTTAAGTTGTTAACTAATAATCTGACATTAGGTTGGTTCATTTAGTAATACATATTATTATGCTTTCCGTAGCTTAGTGGGTAGGTAGGTACTTATATTTATTGGTTTTGTAATAATAATAATAATAATAATAATAATATTCCACAACTATCACACAACGCCGTCTAGCCTCAAGCTAAGCAGAGCTTGTGTTATGAGTACTAGACAACTGATAAACATACTTATATATTTCTAAATACATACATATATAGATAAATTACACCCAGACACAGAACAAATGATCATGCTCATCACACAAACATTTGTCCTGGGTGGGAATCGAACCCACGACCTCCGGCATAGCAGTCAGGGCCACTAACCACTAGACCAACAGGCCAGTCAGTAATAGTTTTCAATTCTTTCTCGTGCTACTACAGCCGCCGTTCTGCGATTGCGCTGAATTGGTGCGCCTTGTGGTGGAATGGGAGTAACAATGTCATCGCTTGTTCCGGGACTGTCGTCGCTACCGCTTTTGGGACTACTCCAAGTCTCATCATCGCTCATCAGATCATGAGACGGGCCGGGGGTTACATTGCCATCGGTTGGCAGCTTAACTAGATGCCGCCGGTTCCGCCTGTACAGCCTACCCGTGTCGTCTGCGACAAAATAAGAGCGTGGTTGGGCCGCGCGACCTATTATTCGTGCAGATTTGCGTTTGCTGTCATCAGTGACGAGTACTGGTTGACCGGCCGCTAACACTGGTAGCGGTTTCGCTCGGCTATCATAATACGTCTTATTGGCCTGCTGTTTACGTAACATCTCTTTGTAATCATTGTCATTGTCTCGACTTGGTTTTAATTTTTTAGCGTGTGATGGTAGCCTAGTATTGAGTCGCCGCCCCATTAACAGTTCTGACGGTGAACTGATTCCATTACGTGGCGTAGCTCGATAGTTTAACAGACCTAAGTAGAAGTCTGTTCCTGAGTTTATGGACTTTATCAAAATATTTTTTATTATTTGAACACTCCTTTCACTTTGCCCATTTGATTGCGCATAGTTTGGCGAACTAGTAGTGTGCTCAATGCCCCACTTAGAACAAAATTCACCGAACTCTTTTGATGCGTATATTATCGACCGTTATCAGTTACTAACTCCTGTGGGATTCCGTGTCTCGCGAACTGATCTCGCATGGCGGTCACCACCGCCTTCGTACCTATGTTTGTTAACGGATTCACTTCTATGTACTTTGAAAAGTAATCTACTAGTATTAAAAAATACTTTCCTGCATGCTGAAATATGTCTGAGCCCACTTTGGCCCACGGCAAGGGCGGTATGTGATGCGGCATGAGCGGCTCCCGCGCGGGACGGTGCGCGCGCTCGGCGCACGCGTGACATCGGCGGACCATCTCCTCCACGTCACGTGACATACCTGGCCAGAACATCACCTCGCGAGCGTGACGCTTGCACCTGTCTATGCCCATGTGACCGTCGTGTAATCTACTCAGCATTTCCGACCTAATGCTTTTCGGTATATAAACTAGGTTATCTTTAAATATAATTCCATTAATAAAACCAAAGCTACCTCTATACGACCACTGACCTCTCACTCGCTCGTCGACTGAGTATTTATTCTGCGGCCACCCTTCTTGTATGTATTTTATAAGTATTTGACATTCTATATCATCTTTCATGGCGTTTTTTATGAGATTTACTTTGCTGGTACTGAAACGAACATTTTCTATCAGAAAACATGACTGTTCTTCTACTTCCTCACATACTTTTTCCGATGTTAGTTCCGGTAATGCCGCTCGTGATAAGGCGTCTGCCACGTACATGTACTTCCCTGGTTTATATATGACGGTAAAGTCATAGCCTTGTACGCGTAGCATCATGCGTTGTAGACGCGAGGGGATCGCATCGAGCGGTTTTTTAAACAACGCCTCCAACGGCTTATGATCGGACTCCACAGTGACGTCGTGACGTCCATAGACGTACTGATGGAACCGTTCGAGAGCGTAGACAATCGCAAGCAGCTCCTTCTCTATCTGCGCATACCTGGTCTGCGTGTCGGTGAGCGTGGCAGAGGCGAACTCGACCGGGCGGCCCGCCTGCAGCAGCACGGCGCCCAGCGCACGCGCGCTCGCGTCCACCGACAGCAGCACGGGCTCGCGCGCCGAGTACAGCGCCAGCACGGGCGCCGCGCACACCGCGCGCTTCAGCTGCGCCGCTGCCGACTCCTGCGCCGAGTCCCATACCCACTCGCTATCTTTTTTCAATAGATTGCGGAGAGGAAGTGCCAACTCTGAGTAATTGGGGATAAATTTGGATAGGTAATTTATCATGCCCAAAAATCTCTCAAGCGCTGGCCTATCTTCTGGAGCTGGCATTTCCTCTATCGCTTTTATTTTGTTTCTATCTATGGCCATGCCCTCCTCGCTGAAAACGTGGCCTAAGTAACTCACCTGCCTCACTTGAAACTCACATTTATCTTCGTTAAATTTTATGCCTACTTCTCGTGCCCTATCTAGCAATCTCTTCAGACGCTCATCGTGCTGAGCTTTGCTGGAGCCCCAGCAGATTACGTCATCTATAAATGAATCGACTCCCTCCAGGTCTTCGAGTATCTGACGGATTTTATGATGGAAAACCTCTGAAGCGCAGTTGATTCCATAGGGTAAACGCATAAATTGGTATCTACCGAACGGCGTCCCGAAGGTACAAAGATCAGCACTGGCATCGTCGATTTCCACCATCCAGAACCCAGAACGAGCGTCTAACTTACTGAAATATTGCGCCCCCTGGAGCTTGGTTGCGATCTCCGTGAGCGTCGGCAGCGGGTAGTGCGCGCGCCGCACCACGCGGTTCAGCGGCCGCGGGTCGAGGCACACGCGGATGGTGCCGTCCTTCTTGGCCGCCACTACTATACCATTCACCCACTGTGTCGGGTGAGCCACCTTGCGGATCACTCCCATTTTCTCCATGCGCACCAATTCTTGCGACAACTTATCGCGAACACCTATGGGTATTTTTCTAACCGGACAGACTGACGGCTGGGCACACTGATCTATTACAATGGTATATTTACCTGGTAATTTACCTAAACCATGAAACAAGTCTGCATAGGAATCTAGGTTGAGAGACAATATACGCTTCACCATTCCGAGCTCTTCACAAGCATATCTACCTAATACACTTTGGCAATCGAAGTCGGCAATAATGAAACGCAATGTATACTCTATGTTTTTATAAGTACATTTCAGATAACAATAACCAGCTATCGGTATATAATTGCCACAAAATGATTGCGCCCTCGTGTTGTCTGAACTTATAACTTCTTTTGGCAGCCCTAGTCTCTGAAATGTACTCTGTGAAATTACATTTAAATCTGACCCTGAATCTAACTTAAAACTTTCACTAGCCCCGGTACATTTAAAAATCAATGTTTCATACCATTTAGAGTCCTTACGAACCATCTTCCTCGTTAGCGAAGAAACATAGTACAACCCGTCGTCGTCCTCGCCGACGATCAAGTCGGCGCCGGCGTCGTGCTCGTCACGAGCGTTGATTTGTAACACGCGCCTACGCAATTTCGGACACATGTTTTTAAAATGTCCTCTTTCACTGCACCAGAAGCACATCGCATTTTTAGCCGCACATTTATTGCTATCACAACTACCCATACCGCACGCAGCACACAACACTTTTCCAGGCACGCTCTGCTGAGCGGGCGCGCCGCTCCCTGCGGCCGCCGCGCCGCGCTGCGGCTGGCGCGCACCGGCCCCGCCTCCGCGCGCTCGCCCGGCCGCCACCGCCGCGCCGGCACCCGCGCCGCCTCGCGCTGCGCCTCTGCTCCTGCCCGCGCGGTATCCGCCGCGCGAGTTCATCGCGTCCACTGCTACTACCTGAGTCTTGGTGCCCTCTATCTGCATCTGTTCCTCCGTGGACATCTCATTAGCTTGACAGACTTTAACAGCTTTTGCCAGAGTGAGATCGTCTGCCCTGAGTAGTCGATCGCGCAGCTTGCTGTCACGGACCCCACACACGATCCTGTCTCGCACCAGGCCCTCTTCTAAATGCTCGAATTCGCATCGCTGAGTGAGAAGCTTTAGTGCCGTGACATAGTCGTCTATAGATTCACCCTCTTCCTGGTTTCTTGTGAAAAACTTAAATCGAGCCATCGTAGTGTTCTGTTTGGTTCCGAAATGTTCATTATATTTTTGCACGAGCGTATCGAAACATTCTTTGTTTTCGTCTTTAGTGAATTTGAATGTTGTATACACGTCGTAACCCTCCGATCCGACCAAATTCACCAATAAACTTGCTTTGACATCAGTGGATTCTTTGTGTACACCAGACGCTTTTAAAAACACGTTGAATTGCCTCAGCCATTTTTGCCACGCCTCAGCTCGACTGGCCGGCCCACCTTCCAGACACAATTCGGCCGGAGGCCGTGCGTGTTCCATTATTTAGGCACTATAATCACTGTATACCTAAACCACTCACTCACTTTTTGATCTTAAACTGCGATTATTGGGTGTTAATTTCAATAAAATACTCTGCACCGCTGCCACCATGTTGTAAATGAAAGACGGGTTGACCAAGACTGCCTTTTATTGAGTACCCACAACCTGATGACAATTGTCCGCTTACAATCTACCTACACTAGTATACGACATAAATAATACGCATACGTAAGTACTTACAATCCCCTCTTAGTTACCTGTGTTTTTTCAACGTGTAAAAAAAAAACTCGCGTTGAACTATGGTTTTAGCGAGCTGTAGCTGTCCCTGTTAACTTTGAACTATGGTTTTAGCGAGCTGTAGCTGTCCTTGTTAACGCTGAACTATGGTTTTAGCGAGCTGTAGCTGTCCCTGTTAACGTTGAACTATGGTTTTAGCGAGCTGTAGCTGTCCCTGTTAACGTTGAACTATGGTTTTAGCGAGCTGTAGCTATCCTTGTTAACGCTGAACTATGGTTTTAGCGAGCTGTAGCTGTCCCTGTTAACGCTGAACTATGGTTTTAGCGAGCTGTAGCTGTCCCTGTTAACGTTGAACTATGGTTTTAGCGAGCTGTAGCTGTCCCTGTTAACGTTGAACTATGGTTTTAGCGAGCTGTAGCTATCCTTGTTAACGCTGAACTATGGTTTTAGCGAGCTGTAGCTGTCCCTGTTAACTTTGAACTATGGTTTTAGCGAGCTGTAGCTGTCCCTGTTAACTTTGAACTATGGTTTTAGCGAGTTGTAGCTATCCTTGTTAACGCTGAACTATGGTTTTAGCGAGCTGTAGCTGTCCCTGTTAACGCTGAACTATGGTTTTAGCGAGCTGTAGCTGTCCCTGTTAACGTTGAACTATGGTTTTAGCGAGCTGTAGCTATCCTTGTTAACGCTGAACTATGGTTTTAGCGAGCTATAGCTGTCCCTGTTAACTTTGAACTATGGTTTTAGCGAGCTGTAGCTGTCCCTGTTAACGTTAAACTATGGTTTTAGCGAGCTGTAGCTATCCTTGTTAACGCTGAACTATGGTTTTAGCGAGCTGTAGCTATCCCTGTTAACTTTGAACTATGGTTTTAGCGAGCTGTAGCTGTCCCTGTTAACGTTGAACTATGGTTTTAGCGAGCTGTAGCTGTCCCTGTTAACTTTGAACTATGGTTTTAGCGAGCTGTAGCTGTCACTGTTAACGTTGAACTATGGTTTTAGCGAGCTGTAGCTGTCCCTGTTAACTTTGAACTATGGTTTTAGCGAGCTGTAGCTGTCCCTGTTAACGTTGAACTATGGTTTTAGCGAGCTGTAGCTATCCTTGTTAACGCTGAACTATGGTTTTAGCGAGCTGTAGCTGTCCCTGTTAACTTTGAACTATGGTTTTAGCGAGCTGTAGCTGTCCCTGTTAACTTTGAACTATGGTTTTAGCGAGCTGTAGCTGTCCCTGTTAACTTTGAACTATGGTTTTAGCGAGCTGTAGCTGTCCCTGTTAACTTTGAACTATGGTTTTAGCGAGCTGTAGCTGTCCCTGTTAACGTTGAACTATGGTTTTAGCGAGCTGTAGCTGTCCCTGTTAACTTTGAACTATGGTTTTAGCGAGCTGTAGCTGTCCCTGTTAACTTTGAACTATGGTTTTAGCGAGCTGTAGCTGTCCCTGTTAACGCTGAACTATGGTTTTAGCGAGCTGTAGCTGTCCCTGTTAACGCTGAACTATGGTTTTAGCGAGCTGTAGCTGTCCCTGTTAACGCTGAACTATGGTTTTAGCGAGCTGTAGCTGTCCCTGTTAACGTTGAACTATGGTTTTAGCGAGCTGTAGCTGTCCCTGTTAACGTTGAACTATGGTTTTAGCGAGCTGTAGCTGTCCCTGTTAACGTTGAACTATGGTTTTAGCGAGCTGTAGCTGTCCCTGTTAACTTTGAACTATGGTTTTAGCGAGCTGTAGCTGTCCCTGTTAACTTTGAACTATGGTTTTAGCGAGCTGTAGCTGTCCCTGTTAACGCTGAACTATGGTTTTAGCGAGCTGTAGCTGTCCCTGTTAACGCTGAACTATGGTTTTAGCGAGCTGTAGCTGTCCCTGTTAACGCTGAACTATGGTTTTAGCGAGCTGTAGCTGTCCCTGTTAACGTTGAACTATGGTTTTAGCGAGCTGTAGCTGTCCCTGTTAACGTTGAACTATGGTTTTAGCGAGCTGTAGCTGTCCCTGTTAACGTTGAACTATGGTTTTAGCGAGCTGTAGCTGTCCCTGTTAACGTTGAACTATGGTTTTAGCGAGCTGTAGCTGTCCCTGTTAACTTTGAACTATGGTTTTAGCGAGCTGTAGCTGTCCCTGTTAACTTTGAACTATGGTTTTAGCGAGCTGTAGCTGTCCCTGTTAACGTTGAACTATGGTTTTAGCGAGCTGTAGCTATCCTTGTTAACGCTGAACTATGGTTTTAGCGAGCTGTAGCTGTCCCTGTTAACTTTGAACTATGGTTTTAGCGAGCTGTAGCTGTCCCTGTTAACTTTGAACTATGGTTTTAGCGAGTTGTAGCTGTCCCTGTTAACTTTGAACTATGGTTTTAGCGAGCTGTAGCTGTCCCTGTTAACTTTGAACTATGGTTTTAGCGAGCTGTAGCTGTCACTGTTAACGTTGAACTATGGTTTTAGCGAGCTGTAGCTGTCCCTGTTAACGTTGAACTATGGTTTTAGCGAGCTGTAGCTGTCCCTGTTAACGTTGAACTATGGTTTTAGCGAGCTGTAGCTGTCCCTGTTAACGTTGAACTATGGTTTTAGCGAGCTGTAGCTGTTCCTGTTAAGTGTAAAGAACTACCTAGTTAAACCTTTCCAGACTTATTTTTATATACATTATCATAATATTTCTTTATGTACGCTATTTATTATAATTTTCTCTGAATTGAAAAAAGAACTTCCAAACAATAAATATTTATTATACGCGTAGAAAAAAAAGGTAGCAACTATCTAAACACAATAGTTCTTGCGAGATTACCAAAAATACCATTCGGATTTGAAAAATTATTTTTCCATTTGATAGCCCAATTCTTGAGGAAGATTGTAGGCTGTTTAACATTACGCTATGACCATATGGAGCCGAGCAAAAATAAAAAAGAGTCATAAAGAACGCTAAACGAAAACGAAGTAGTAGCACAGGCGGGCGATGCGATGCGATGCGACGTGGTGGCTCGTGGGAACAAGAAAGTTCACACGGACGAAGTCGCGGGCAGTAGCTAGTCTTTTAATAAAATTTTAAAGTCCTATGTTTACACACCTAATATCTTAGATTTCCCGGGAGGTAGACCCGTCATCGGCGATTCTGCTATGGATCCGCGAGGCCAACAGGGCGACTGCTAATTTATTTTTTACGCTCACAGTAAACTAATATTAATTTGTCAACTAGTGAGTTTTTTATTTGTTACGCTTTCACAGCTAAATGGCTGAAATGATTTGGATGAAATTTGGTATGGGGTTACTTTGAACCCCGAGGAAGGACATGACATAGGCACACATTAGCAGGTGGAAGCTAGTAATATTATAACAAGTACCTACCTATCATCATCATTTAATAGGTACATATATTTTTATTTTATTTTTATTTTGACAGGCCAGTTGGCGTGGTTGGTTAAGATACCACCTATCATGCTGCTGGTCGTGGGTTCGATTCCCATCCAGGACAAACATTTGTGTGCATGAACATGTCTGTTTGTCCTGAGTCTGTGTGTAATTATCTATATAAGTATGTATTTACAAAAAAAAAAAGTAGTGTATGTAGTTTATCAGTCATCTGGTTTCTATCGTACAAGCTCTGCTTAGTTTGGGATCAGATGACCGTGTGTGACCAATGTCCTAAGATATTATTATTATTAGATATTAGGTTGGGGAAAAAGTCTTTTCGCATTATAGTATGTATGAACTTGTAATAAAATCTCTTTGGCTATACTATTTGTATCTGGCTGGTTTTGGTATCATTGAAAGTTTAAATTTTAAAGAACATAATTCCAAATTCAAATTAGGAAAATGTGTGATTTTCATTTGTTTTTCGTACCGTCAAGATGAGTGAATCTAATGAAGAAATTCGATACATTTTAAAATTTTACTACAAAAAAGGTAAAAATGAAACGCAAGCCGCGAAAAAAATTTGCGATGTTTATGGACCTAGTGTAGTGTCTGTGAGAGTAGCACAAAAAACTGGGTAAGTACACAAAAAAGCTCGACATTTGGGTACCTCACGAGCTCACTGAAAGAAACCTAATGAACCGTGTACTCATTTGTGATTCTTTATTACGACGCACAGTCTGTAATTTTGACTTAGATGTGGCCAGATATATTTTATGTATTAATTCGAAAGAACTTGTGATACTTAATATGTAATTGGTAAAAATTCCCACACTAAAATTGTCTATAATTTCAGAGAAAAAAACTTTTTTGTGAAAGTTCAACGACCTCAAAGAAAAGTTATTGTTTTTTTTTTTCTCCAAAAGTATTAATGGTCATTTTTTTCCAATACCACAAACGACGTAATATCAAAATATTTATCCATATAAAAAATTAAGGAGCTGTAGCTTTGATTGTTAATGAGATACATGAACATTTTTGAATTTCACTTTTTATTAAAATTTTTTTTACCCCTATCATTACCGCATTTTTTTCTTTGCTATAAATATGTACATAATTGTTGTTTATCACGTCCTAAAAAATTATATACGTAACTCAAAGGGGTGGTGAGAAAAAGCGTTTCTAAATATTTTAGAAATTTCTATGGAAATAGGGTTGTCCAAACGATAAAAAAAAACAAATAAAAAAGTTACATTTTGTCGATGTCGTCATTATCGCAATCGATAAATACTTCGTCTGACGATAACACGATGTTGATATCGTCGGAATCACATTCGAATACATCGACAGTTTTTTGCAAGAACTGGTCGCCGTGTATGAGTACGTTATCCTGAGTCGGCTTTAAAAGTTTTAGAACTTTTTCGGGAATTTTAGACCTTTTATTGTTTTTTTGTCTCTTGTCAATTGACATACTCGACAAAAGCGGGTCAGAAGACTCTAAAGCTCGGTGAATCAAGTCAAGGACGGTCGCTTTACGACTGAACTTACGAGTGTGATGCACACGATCGTAGCGCCAAAATTTGTTGCGTGATTCACCAGCTTGCTCTGAGAGCATTCCTATAGGTATAGGAATAGAATCAATAATTTGTGCACCATGCATTAAAATTTTGTGCATGGTGACAGACATGTTGTATCAACTATATTTTTGGACATATTTTGTTGCGACATCATTACAAAACTCCTGAAACTTCTTAGATTCTATTTCTAAGCCGCATGATAATGTCACCAGAATTGTATGAAGGTCATTGACGAGCCATTCTTCAATACCTAAAATATTGGCAAAGGTCAATCGATTGGAATCAGACAAAGCCGTACGGGCAATTATGTACATATGAATGGGAGTTTTAGCCAGTAAAAACTGTTACCGCCTTCACCACGTGGAGGTACTCCCAGCTTATGTTGTTAAAGTTTTTGTCTTTCGCATTTTAGGATAGTATAACTTTATAAGTTATAATAGAGGTCATATAATATCAATAAAATAGAAAAAAATATTCTATCGAATTGAAACATCATTCTTTTTCGAAATCGGTTTAAAAATGCTAAGGTTTTTGCAAGTGGAATATATTCATTTAAATAATCTAGTATAATTTGAAACAATCAAATGACGATTTTATTAATGACCGGAATAAATTAAACTGTTAAGAAGGTTAGTGACAACCCTAAACAAAAATTAAAAAAAAATATATCTCATCACCCCTTTATTCTTTTGAGCTGATATTTTTTATTCAAATGTATTATTATGTCGTACGTATATTTTCCATTAAAAAGAAAATGCGGTAATTTAAAAAGAAACCGGCAAAAAAATATTTATGTTTTTGCTAAAAACATTGAATAACGTCTTTATTATCCGCGTTTCGAATCTAGTTTTTGGCAATATATTAGTTTTGTATTTTCTTTGTACCTGAAAAAAGATATTGCATTTCTATGGTTTCTATGGGGTTTTCTCGATAATTGCTATGTAGCCAAAACTACTCAAAAAAAAATTGTCATTGTCTTTGATAAGCCTCAAAAATAGTAAAAGCTATCAAATAAACACATAAACTGAACCTGGCCACAAGTAAGCCAAAATTACATACTGTGCGACGTAATGAAACCGAACCATTTTTGAAGAAGCTGATAACTGGTGATGAAAAGTGGATCACGTATGACAAGAACGTGCGAAAAAGGTCGTGGTCAAAGGCCGGTCAGGCTTCACAGACTGTGGCGAAACCCGGGTTAACTCGCAACAAGGTGATGCTGTGTGTGTGGTGGGATTGGAAGGGCATTATTCATTATGAGCTGTTACCACCAGGCAGGACCATCGATTCTAAACTCTACTGCGAACAACTGATGAGATTAAAGCAAGAAGTTGAGAGAAAGCGGCCGGAAATAATCAACAGAAGGGGTGTGGTTTTTCATCATGATAACGCTAGACCTCACACATCTTTAGCCACTCAGCAAAAATGAAGAGAGTTTGGCTGGGAGGTGTTAATGCATCCGCCGTATAGTCCTGACCTTGCACCTTCAGATTTCCACCTGTTTCGGTCTCTTCAGAATTCTTTAGGCAGTGTCAGGTTAACATCACGAGAGGACTGCCAAAACCACTTGTCGCGGTATTTTGACCAGAAGTCCCAAAATTTCTATAGCAATGGGATCATGTCCCTACCTACAAGATGGCAAAAAGTTATCGAACAAAATGGTACCTACATACTTTACTTAAATGTAAATAAACTATATTAAAAAATGTTTTGAATTTTCTTAAGAAATGCGAAGAAACTTTTTCCCTAACCTATTATATCATTTGAATTGCAAAAATCCAATGATATTAAAGGGTGACGTCACGGCTTCACTAGACAGCAGCTGCACATCCGCGGGCGTCCGGCCGATGCGGAGCGGAGCAACGCGATCCGTCGCGCTCGCTCAGTCGTCTGCTTGTGTGCACGCCGCACGGGGACAAACAACTACGTTGTCCGTCCGTCACACGACACTGCTATTTCACTTTACGATCGCGGCTAGCGGCTGTTGATTATCCAATAAATATCGAAACTATAGTTAAGTGCGAAACGAATGGATTTTGTTGTGATTGTGATCGTAAATAAAATAGTTATCAAGTTATTTCGTGGCATTCCATTCACGTCCGTATCGCGTGACGCCCGGGCCCCGGCATACACGTGCTTCGTGCGACTTCGCAAAGCGTCGGAACTGTTCGGAGCAATACATGACGCACCGCGCGGCAAGCAGGCAGCCAATCCAATCAGAGACGTCAGGCGAGGTTTAGTAGAGGCGCACAGCTCTGACCTTACCGCGACGCGACGAACTAATTATGACAATATTAGTTCGATGAATGTTGTTTTATTTTATTATATGAAAACAAGATGACTTCTTCGAAAAATAAAATATTAGAAGAAATTCTCCCAGTACGTATCATACGCGAAGTGGAGAAATGGCCGGTGTTGTACATGCGCGACTGTCCGGAGATGCCCAAAACGCACTTTAGGAAAAAAGTTTGGAATGAAGTTGCTAAAGCGCTCATCGAAGACTGGGACTCTTACTCGCCAGCAGAGAAAGAATGCAAAAGTGGGTACTGTTGGGTTTTGAGAACCAATGAAAGACACAGTTATAATTTTGTTTACACATTTTCTCTACTTTGTATCTGTCAAAGTTATCAGAGTTAATACAACTTTCTCTACTTTGTATCTGTCAAAGATATCAGAGTTAATACAACTTTCAGGCAAAACTCTGTCAGATTTCAATGGTCTGTTCAACAAGAAATTAATCTCATCAACTATCACATCTCTGACTTTTACAAACTTTTCGTCTACCACATCCCACACCTTATAACCATTCGGTTCATAACCAATTAATATCCCTTTTAAGGATTTCTCAACGAATTTGGTTTTCCTTGTTTTATTCACATAATAAACAGTTGTACTGAAAACTTTTAAATATTTATGTTGTGGTTTTTTATTATGCCACATGTCAGGTGTGTTAGCTGTTTTCAGTGATTTTGTAGGGCTGATGTTTATTAAATATGTAGCTGACAACACAGCATCACCCCAGAACGTTTTGTCTAATTTGGCACAAGATACCATGGCTCGACTTCGCTCTGTTATAGTTCTTATCATTCTTTCGGCAATACCATTCAAAGCAGGGGTATGCGGCACTGTTAAGTGGTAACTAATACCTTTTTGCACACAGTCATTTCATTTGACAAATATTCACCACCATTATCACAATACAAATTGACAATTCTCGAACCGAAATGAACTTCACACTTTGCAACATAATCTCAAAACGTAGCAAAAACGTCTGATTTATGAGCTATTAAGTATGTCGAACAGTATTGTGTATATTCGTCGACAAAAATTACAAAATAGTTTTTGTCGTCAAGTGTTGAAGGAGAGATGGGACCACACACATCAGTATGCACATTAAATAGAGGTCGTTTTATAATTTTTGACTTGGATTTATTAAATGGCAAACATGCTTGTTGTCCTTTTATACAAGCTTCACATAATTTATCATTTGGTGTAACATGACTTATTTGTTCATTATCAGAATAAAAGTGTTTGCCTTTTATTTGCACAAACTTAGATTTGCCCATGTGACCAAGCCTTTGATGCCATAATTCATAAAAATTATTGTTTACGAACCTATTTGATGAGCTTCTAGCATTTAAAGCACATTTTTCAAGTATGTATATATATGTAGTATATGTATAAGTATATATATGTATGTATGTATATGTGTATGAAATGAATACCAATTAAATTGTTCAACGATTTACCCTTTGTTACCATCTTACCCTCGTTGTATATTTGCACACCACCATTATTGCCAAAAACAATGGTCATTCCAGCTTGTTGCATTTTCTTTACCGAGAGCAAGTTGTAAGGAATTTTGGAACAGAAAAGGACATTCTGTAGCATTCCCTCTATGCCCAAGTGGTTGGTTACTGCAATATTACCCTTCTTTGTTGCTCTTATGTATGTTCCACTCTTAGCAACTGAGATGTTTATTGGATTTTTCAGTTCCATAAAGTTTCGTGCCAGATCTTCTCTATTAATTAAATGATCTGAGGCACCCGAGTCCAAAATAAATGTAATCTCGTTTTGGTCTTCACGTTCATTTCCACAGCCTCCGATCATAAAAGCAAATCCCGAGATATTAGGATTTTCAGTATCTGTAATATTTACAGTTTGAACTGTTCTGTGGTTTTCGGAACGTTGTTTCGCCTGCTTGTTATAATAACAGTTCTTTTGTACAAGGCCATTCCTTCCTCAACAGTGACATTTTATATGTTTGAGTCTATCATTTTTCGGCTTGAATGAGGTTTTATAAAACTGTCCTCGATTCGAGTTCCGTCGCATATATGAATTTCTATAATTGTGTCGGTCTTGAGTTTTAGGTTTTGTTGTAGTGCCCGCCGGTATTATTGTAGTTTCCGCCTGGAGAACTTTCATGCTTGTATCGCGTCTTTCATTGATTAATTTTATTTCGTGATCACGAAGTCTAGTTTTGACAAAGGTTAAGGTCAAGTTGTCCTCTGCCAATGTTTCAATTGCTGTGACGACACCATCATAGCTGTTTGTTAGAGTCATAAATAAATGTGTTACTTTATCTACTTCTTCTAATTTTGCACCTGCAGCGATTAATTCGATTAACAAGTCGTCGAATTCTTGGAAGTGTTTTGTCAAGGGGTTTTCTCCTTGTAGCTTCAAATTCAATAACCTTTTCCTCAAAGCTAGTTGAGTCGCTATGCTTTTTCTTTCGTAGATGGAATCTAGCTTCATGAAAATTTCCTTCGCAGTATTTTCTTCACTTGTAAGTCCCAGCAATGAATCTGATAAATACTCTTTTATCTTATTCTTAGCGATTCTCTGTCTTTTGTGCCACTCACTGTCCGGTTCTTCAGGAGTTTCTTCTTCAGTTATATTAAGCACTTCAAGTTCATTTAATAAATTACGTTTTCTAAGTTTCCACACACTATATTTCTCCCCGTCAAACGGTTTAATATTTCTTTTCATTTTAAGTTTGTCCATTTTATTAAATCACTAAAATAATGACTAAAAGTTACTTAGATTGTTATTTAGTCTAAATCACTGGACCCATAACCTGTTGGGTTTTGAGAACCAATGAAAGACACAGTTATAATTTCCACTGATTTATTTATTATATTTATTTAGCAGGAGAGGTGTGTGTGCGTCCTCGCTTGGTCCAGACGGAACACTAGCGTCTAAACTATATTAGAGTTATGCACAGTGTAAATATGTATGAAAGAGAAAGACTCTCAAACTACTTAAGTGAGACGGATTTGTTTTGTTGTATTCTATCAGGTACTTACAACAATATTATTAACGACTTCAAAAAAAGGAGTCAATTCGATACGTATGTATGTAATATTATTGGAACTTCGAGATATTCACATATGATGATCTAGTAGGGCTTCCAAACAAATATACAAAATTTTATAGATGTATGTTTGTATGTATGTATGTTAGTCCACGCATTTCTCCAAAACTTGTAATCGGATCGTGACCATTCTTTTTTTGTTGGCTTACATTTGCTTCAACTTAGGCCACAGTGAAAGTTTCATCGAAATCGGTTCAGTACTTTTCAAGATAATAGACTAATACGTGTAAGTGTGACGGCCTGGCTTATTTATACGAGCTACGGGTGTGGTGTCAAAGGGAAAACATCTCAAAACAAGGTTCTCAGTAACGGAAATAGTAAGGATGACCCAGCTTTCAACATTTACTGAGCACGGTTGCTACTACATGATACTCTCTGAAGGTCTGATGATGACCCGGTAAGTGCTTATCGGTTCTCAGTAACGGAAATGGTTAGGTTGACCCAGCTTTCAACATTTATCTAATTGAGCTCGGATGCTGCTACATGATACTTTCTGAAGGACCGTGTTCCTGTCGGGTATGTTTTCAAATCAAGAATCAATTCTCATTTGTGAAGTCACTGGCCGAGTTGACATGGGGTATACTTTCAGATATATCGTCTTACTCGCAACAGGTTGCTGTACAATTTGCGCAACAATACAACAATGCACTCGCAGAGTTCAACACTGAAGTAAACATATCGCACAGTTAGTTGAAACGAACCCCACGGTCCACAATCTAAGAGCACTAGCAACATTCACAAATATTATTAAAAAAATAATACATCCGAGCAAGGACAAAACTTCATTTTACATTAGATAATAACATGGCGTGTACCAAGGAAAATTAAAGTTCAAAGCACAGCCCTGAACAGACGCAAAGACAGGGGAATAGGAAAGACTAAGTCTAGGATTCAAGCTGGGTGGCCGTCTAACACAGAACGCACAATTGAACGAAAGCATGACTTAGGACAGTTGTCCATAGCGCGCGCTAAATTCTTATTTTTAATTTTACTAATTCGTGCCAATTGTATTTTTATAGTAAGAACATTTCCCTTTATCCTCTTTTCTTCTTGTATAATTTATCTCAATCCTAACATATACAAGTGTATTATTTAAAAAAATGTTTTTAAATACAAGCTTTTATTAGTCTGGATATCATCTAGGACCAGTCCTTGTCAAGACAAATCAAATGAGCCCAAACTCGATAGGGTTGCATCGTTTTATTACTGAGTTCCCATGGCCACCTTCCGGCTCCATCATCAGATCAGCTTCATGTCATAATAATATTGCATTGTCATCTGATTTACATGTGCATGTAAAATTTCAACTCAATCGGAAACCGGGAAGTGGGCCAAATGTAACTTGCAAGATTCGATCACAAACATCGGGACAGGTGAAAGTAAATAAAAGCTTATAAAAATTAAACGTCCCTTTGTCTGTCTTAGCGTAAGAGACAGGGAAACGGGTATACAAAGAGAATTGTTGCGGCGGGTATATTTTTTTGCGGCGGGTATATTTTGTTGCGGCGGGTACATTTTGTCGCGGCGGGTATATTTTGTTGCGGCGGGTATATTTTGTTGCGGCGGGTACATTTTGTTGCGGCGGGTATATTTTGTCGCGGCGGGTATATTTTGTTGCGGCGGGTATATTTTGTTGCGGCGGGTATATTTTGTCGCGGCGGGTATATTTTGTCGCGGCGGGTATATTTTGTTGCGGCGGGTATATTTTATTGCGGCGGGTATATTTTGTCGCGGCGGGTATATTTTGTTGCGGCGGGTATATTTTGTTGCGGCGGGTATATTATTTTCGCGGCGGGTATATTTTGTTGCGGCGGGTATATTTTGTCGCGGCGGGTATATTTTGTTGCGGCGGGTATATTTTGTCGCGGCGGGTATATTTTGTTGCGGCGGGTATATTTTGTTGCGGCGGGTATATTTTGTCGCGGCGGGTATATTTTGTTGCGGCGGGTATATTTTGTCGCGGCGGGTATATTTTGTTGCGGCGGGTATATTTTGTCGCGGCGGGTATATTTTGTTGCGGCGGGTATATTTTGTTGCGGCGGGTATATTTTGAAATCCCTAACACGGGCGTATATATTTTTATTGTATACTTGAATTCAACATTATAGAGCGTTGGCTGAAGGTATAGATTCCATAATACGCCCTGCGCGACTACTACGCGAACCGTGAACGTCATTTTTAATCGACTTCAAAAAAAGAGGTTCTGGATTCGACCCGTATGTATGTATGTTTCCATGTCCGCGATTTTCTCAAAAATTAATGAACCAATTTTGATGATTCTTTCACTAACATGATCTATATACTCTCAGGAAGGTATTAGTATAATATAATACATTAGGTTAAAAAAATGTATATAACTTCATACATAATCTGAATATTTATTCTTATGTAGGAAGTTATATGCATAAATTTTTCGTTCGTCGGGCATATGTATTTTATAGGTATTCAACTAAAAATGGAAAAAGAAATTTACTTTTTAAAAGTAAAAACCGACTTCAAAAACGTAAAAACTATGTCCCCTGGACATAGTTCTTCCATAGTTCAAGTTACCCAATCCACGTTAGCCACCCAAACCCATAGCCCAATATGTTTTGTTTCCAAGTTCTGCTATAGTCCTGCACGAACTGGGGGTTGTCCTTGGCTGCACTTGCATAGTGCATATAGGAATAATCGTCAGTTGATGCCTCCTCATCATTTTAAATTGTCTAAGGGGCCTCTGCGAGTTGGCTTCGGCCCCTCGTACGCCTTCCAAAGGTCCGGGACACCAGGGTCCCGAGATGTCAAAAAGTAAATAATAATAACAACACTGGCAACTGTCAACAAAGTCTGTTTTTTCATATCTCATACTTCCTTATTTATTCATTTCCTCAACCATCTAGTACGGTCTCATCACCGTACATTTTTCTGCTTACGCTGTAACCTACTTTAGGCCAACGATGCGCGTCATAATTTAGCATCTGTGTAGCTATCAACAACTGAGAGAAATAAACGCCTTCCACTCTAAAACTGTTACGTACTCTTAACTTAAATAAACTACTTCGTGCATCCTAGTGGAAAGTGTTTCTCTATTATACTAACTGAACAAACAAACTTTCACCACAAATCAGTGTACGGAGTTAACTACTACAACCCGCACATTTCTGATCCGGCTCGAATGACCAGAAATGTATGGGGTGTAGTAGTTAACTCCGTACACTGATTTGTGGTGAAAGTTTGTTTGTTCAGTTAGTATAGAGAAACACTTTCCACTAGGATGCACTAAGTAGTTAAGTACGTACCAACGTACCAACTATCTAGCGCTGACCGTACCAACTATCTAGCGCTGACCGTACCAACTATCTAGCGCTGACCGTACCAACTATCTAGCGCTGACCGTACCAACTATCTAGCGCTGACCGTACCAACTATCTAGCGCTGACCGTACCAACTATCTAGCGCTGACCGTACCAACTATCTAGCGCTGACCGTACCAACTATCTAGCGCTGACCGTAGCAACTATCTAGCGTTGACCGTACCAACTATCTAGCGCTGACTGTACCAACTATCTAGCGCTGACTGTACCAACTACCTAGCGATGAAAAGCGGATGGTTTCTGCAAACGTACCAACTATCTAGCGCTGACCATACCAACTATCTAGCGCTGACCGTACCAACTATCTAGCGCTGACCGTACCAACTATCTAGCGCTGACCGTACCAACTATCTAGCGCTGACCGTACCAACTATCTAGCGCTGACCGTACCAACTATCTAGCGCTGACCGTACCAACTATCTAGCGCTGACCGTACCAACTATCTAGCGCTGACCGTACCAACTATCTAGCGTTGACCGTACCAACTATCTAGCGCTGACTGTACCAACTATCTAGCGCTGACCGTACCAACTATCTAGCGCTGACTGTACCAACTACCTAGCGATGAAAAGCGGATGGTTTCTGCAAACGTACCAACTATCTAGCGCTGACCATACCAACTATCTAGCGCTGACTGTACCAACTATCTAGCGCTGACCGTACCAACTATCTAGCGCTGACCGTACCAACTATCTAGCGCTGACCGTACCAACTATCTAGCGCTGACCGTACCAACTATCTAGCGCTGACCGTACCAACTATCTAGCGCTGACCGTACCAACTATCTAGCGCTGACCGTACCAACTATCTAGCGCTGACCGTACCAACTATCTAGCGCTGACCGTACCAACTATCTAGCGCTGACCGTACCAACTATCTAGCGCTGACCGTACCAACTATCTAGCGCTGACCGTACCAACTACCTAGCGCTGACCGTACCAACTATCTAGCGCTGACCGTACCAACTATCTAGCGCTGACCATACCAACTATCTAGCGCTGACCGTACCAACTATCTAGCGCTGACCATACCAACTATCTAGCGCTGACCATACCAACTATCTAGCGCTGACCGTACCAACTATCTAGCGCTGACCGTACCAACTATCTAGCGCTGACCGTACCAACTATCTAGCGCTGACCATACCAACTATCTAGCGCTGACCGTACCAACTATCTAGCGCTGACCATACCAACTATCTAGCGCTGACCTTACCAACTATCTAGCGCTGACCGTACCAACTATCTAGCGCTGACCGTACCAACTATCTAGCGCTGACCGTACCAACTATCTAGCGCTGACCGTACCAACTATCTAGCGCTGACCGTACCAACTATCTAGCGCTGACCGTACCAACTATCTAGCGCTGACCGTACCAACTATCTAGCGCTGACCATACCAACTATCTAGCGCTGACCATACCAACTATCTAGCGCTGACCGTACCAACTATCGAGCGCTGACCGTACCAACTATCTAGCGCTGACCGTACCAACTATCTAGCGCTGACCGTACCAACTATCTAGCGCTGACCGTACCAACTATCTAGCGCTGACCGTACCAACTATCTAGCGCTGACCGTACCAACTATCTAGCGCTGACCGTACCAACTACCTAGCGCTGACCGTACCAACTATCTAGCGCTGACCGTACCAACTATCTAGCGCTGACCATACCAACTACCTAGCGCTGACCGTACCAACTATCTAGCGCTGACCGTACCAACTATCTAGCGCTGACCGTACCAACTATCTAGCGCTGACCGTACCAACTATCTAGCGTTGACCGTACCAACTATCTAGCGCTGACTGTACCAACTACCTAGCGATGAAAAGCGGATGGTTTCTGCAAACGTACCAACTATCTAGCGCTGACAAGCGGATTGTTCCTGCAAACGGATTCTATCTAACTTACGCTTGTAGGCTTTATTGTGTTTGACTATTTGACATTTTAATCTACAATCTTCTTCTTTTGTCGCAGTTATGGACCTAAAGAAAAAATGGCGGAATCTGAAAGACACGTTCAAACGACAAGTGATAGCAGACAAGAAGAGACGCCAGGGGCAGGACATTAAGAAGAGGAAGTACGTGTACTTCAAGCACATGTCGTTCCTGCTGCCGCACATGGAGCAGCAGGAGGAGGCTGCGCACGCGCCGCGGTGCCACCGGTCCGCGCCGCCCGCGCCCGCCGCGCCCTCCTCGCCCCTCGCGCTCGAGCACGTCGACGAGGACCGCCACTTCCTCATGTCGCTGCTGCCGTCGTTCCGGCGCATGAGCGACGACGAGAAGCTGTCCGCCAAGATGGACATCCTGAGGGTGATCAAGGAGGTGCGCAGCCAGGCGGCCGCCATGGACTCGTACTGCCAGCTGCAGCTGCACGAGCCGCTGGCCGTCAAGAACGAGCTGTTCGACGCTAGCGAGTGCTCCGCGCTCGGCGGCGACAGTGACTAGGCGCGGATGAGCTCGAGGAACCGATACGAGCTCAAGTTGACGCAGTGAAGTACTTTTAAATAACCTAAGAGCAATGCCGAGTGTCAGTGAGGTGAACATAAACAATGCCGAGTGTCAGTGAGGTGAACATAAACAATTCCGAGTGTCAGTGAGGTGAACATAAACAATGCCGAGTGTCAGTGAGGTGAACATAAACAATGCCGAGTGTCAGTGAGGTGAACATAAACAATGCCGATTATCAGGGAGGTGAACATAAACAATGCCGAGTGTCAGTGAGGTGAACATAAATAATGCCGAGTGTCAGTGAGGTGAACATAAACAATGCCGAGTGTCAGCGAGGTGAACATAACCAATGCCGAGTGTCAGGGAGGTGAACATAAACAATGCCGAGTGTCAGTGAGGTGAACATAAACAATGCCGAGTGTCAGTGAGGTGAACATAAACAATGCCGAGTGTCAGTGAGGTGAACATAAATAATGCCGAGTGTCAGTGAGGTGAACATAAACAATGCCGAGTGTCAGTGAGGTGAACATAAACAATGCCGAGTGTCAGGGAGGTGAACATAAACAATGCCGAGTGTCAGTGAGGTGAACATAAACAATGCCGAGTGTCAGTGAGGTGAACATAAACTCGCGGAGAAATATTTTTAGGACCTAATTCTTTAAAGTTAAGTTTTCACAATAATTACCTTTTTGTTTTTTGTTGGGAAGTTTTTATTGTAGTATTAGTATTGAGGGTAGTTCATTTTTTTGGTCGGCATGTCTGCACGTGACAGCCTACTTGTATGTAGTTATGTGTAGGTTAAGATATTATAAACAAATGTAAAATTAAGATTAGTTGTAGTAACTTGTAGCGTGCTCTTCAGTCTGATTAAATAGTTCGTGGTGTATGGACGTTCTGTTTTATTTAGTTTGGACCCCTTCTGTCATCAGAAGTGGGATAATATTAGACTTATTTTAATACGGTTGTGAACAAAAAACTTCCAAACCCACAATGAACAATAAAAAGTTAATCAATAAACGTAAAATACGTAATAATCGTGAACAATCTATTAATAAGTGAACATTCAGTGATAAGTGTTACTAAGAGAAAGTGAGTTTGGAGACAAGTACTAGTAAGGCTATAGCTTTGCCTACATTTGACCCTAGTGTTGGTGCTATTGAAGCTAGTGAATGGAGTGCAGAGGTAGACGCCCTAGCCTTGAAGAATAAATGGAATGACATTGAGACCATCGCCAGGTGTGTCCCATTTTTAGCTGGACCAGCACGCGAATTATACAAAGAATGGACACCAGTACAAGGAACATGGCCAGCATAGAAAGAAGATCTTCAGATTACTTTTCCTAAATGTCGTGATTTGTACCGGGATTTCCACAGAGCAGCAAACATGACAAGTGAACAATTCACAACAGTATTAGATACTGTTGTGAATACTATTATTCACTTGTCATGCAGCAAAGAAACATAGAAATCTAAAGCAACTGAGACTGCAATTTCGCGAAAATGAAATTTTGGAACTGATAACTGGAGGTATTACTGATCCCCATGCGAAATCAATTGCAAGTAGCGCTGAAACAGTGAGAGGGTTATTTGAAAAATTAGCCCGCTACATTCCAATATCACAAAAGAAAAATGAACAGGAAACCGAGTCGCCGTCGCCGCCGACATCAAAGAAATCCCGGATTATGACAGAAACGAAACGTTGCCATCGTTGTAATCGTATTGGTCATGTACAGCGTGATTGTCATACTAGTCTACATAATTTACCACAGAAGCCTGCTATTACCTCGGGCGAGGAAAATACTGACAACAAGACGAATGACAAGTGTTCATTTTGTTACAAGAAAGGGCATTTAGCCGAGAATTGCTGGACAAAACAAAGAGTTAGCCGAGAAAAGTAGTCAAAAGATGTCAACAGTAGTGGCAAGGTATGTATGTACAACTGCTGTTGTAATTAGTGACAAACTCGTACATATTTGAATAGACAGTGGAGCTTCTTGTTCTTTAATGAAAGACACTATTGCTTCATCCATATGTGCTCATCGTCAGCCATCTATTATTCATATTTGTGGACTTTCCAATGAGATTCTAATTTCAAGTGAGAAGATAGATGTAGATAGAATTATTTCATTATAAAAGTACTTTGTTACTCACGGTTTATTGTGGATGTGTGTTACCCGCATTTGAGTTTTGTGTTTGTTGCTCTAGCACCTCAGCTCGTGAGGTGGATGGCATTGGTTGTATTGCCCCAGCTGGCATTGTAGGTTGTTCGTCATCAACCGCCGATACGGTTGCCTGATCGCCTGGTTTTGGAGCACGCCGAAGTTGATCATGCGCCACCTTTCGTGGTCGTCCTCTACCAACGACCTTTTTTACTAGGTAGCGGTCATTGTCTAGTACTCGACAGATCTCATAAGGTTCACTAAACTTAAGATCTAATGATGTTTGATTACGTGGATTGTTTCTTATAAGCACATAGTCTCCTCTTTGGAAAGGATGAATCTTGGCCTTCCGCTGATTAAAGCGTTGTGTGTCTTGTTCCGCAGATAGGGCCATTTTTTGTTGTGCATGTTGAGTCAGTGCTTCTATATCCACAGTTTGTTCATTGATATTCACAAGGCTTAAAAGTTCTGGTGGCACGCAATGTTTTCGCCGGGTGATGAGAGTGAGTGGAGCAATTCCAGTAACACGATGAGGAGTACAGTTTAAAGCTAACTGTAGTTCTTCAAGTACATTGTGCCATTGCTCAGTTTCATAATTTTTTATCATAATTAATGCGTTCTTTAGTGTCGCCACTATTCGTTCAGCTTGTCCATTCGCTCGGCTGACTCCTGGTGCTATGGCATGGATATTGATTCCAACTTGGTCACAATAGTTTTTGAACTCGCCTAGGAATTCTCTTCCTCCATCAACAATTATCTGTACAGGTGTACCAAATAAATGCACATGCCGTTTTAAGGCACCTAGTGTACTGTACTGATTTTTGTTGGTAGCATAGTAGAAGAGTACGTACTTTGTGAAGGCATCAATTGTAACGATGACATATTGTTGATCGTTTGGAGTCCCCAACTTCCCAGTTATATCCATGTGTATAACTTGAAATGCAGCACTTGGTTTTTGGATTGGATGCAGTTGGGCTTGTACAGCACCTGATATCCCTTTAGATGTCCTGCATACAACACAATTATCTACAAAGTTGCGAACAGTGGTACTCATTTTATCGAACCAATAGGTTTCCTTGATTTTCTGCAAAGTCTTTTCCCAACCTGGGTGTTTCAGTGCCGTATGGTAAGAGTTTATTATGCTCCACTGGAATGATTTAGGTACTACTGAACAGACTTGTTCTCCAAAAACTTGATCTTGTATAACTTTCTTCAAAACATCATCTTCTAAAATGTAACCATCTACTGGGTTATTGTCTCGTAGAGTATCCATTAGGGGCCGTAAAGGTACTGACGAAAATGCTTGATAGCGCGCACCACTGCCAGTGTCTCCAATTCGTACGAGTGGTATCGGCTTTCGGCATCTGTAGTCCTCATACTCATGAAGGCGACTCCATGCTGACGTCCTTCAATTATCTGTACGAGTACCGCACCAAATCCCAGACTACTCGCATCAGTATATAACTGTATTGGTGCCTCTTCTTGAAATATCGTTAATACGGGAGCTGACGTCAGAATTTGTACAACGTCATTCCGGGCTTTCTCATGTCTATCATTCCATTCCCACTTTGCACCTTGTTTGGTTAACTCGTATAATGGTACCATGATACGTGAAAAATTCGGAATGAATTTTCTGAAATACCCGGCTAAGCCATTAAACTGCCTCACCTGTTTAGCTGTTTTGGGTATTGGTGCTTTAACTAGAGCTTCCACTTTCTTTGGGCTTGGACGTACCTGTCCATTTGAGATTACATTGCCCAAATATTCTATTGAACGTTTAAAAAAACTGCATTTGTCAGCGTTGATTGAAAATCCAGCTTCCTGTAAGGCCATGAGAATGCGCTCAATCTTCGATATTCCTTCAGTGAAGTCTACACATTTGCTTAGTACGTCATCCACATAAACTTGAGAATCGGTACCCAGCAGTGAGAATAGAGCTTTATTAATGCACCTCTGGTAAACTGCGCAGGCATTGCTCAGTCCAAATGGCATGGTCAGATATTCGTATAAACCATCAGGAGTCACGAAAGCAGTCTTCTCTATTGAGGATTCTGAAATTGGGATCTGATGAAAACCAGCAGCCATATCCAAGCTGGTGTAATAGTTGCCATTGGCCAACTGATCAATTTGGTCTGAAATAAGTGGCAGCGGGTAATGATCACGTAATGTGTTGGAGTTCAGTTCTCTAAAATCCACGCACAGACGATCATCGCCGTTCTTCTTCTTCACCAAAATTATAGGACTTGAAAATGGTGACCTGCTTTCACGAATAATCTTATGATCCAGTAGCTCTTTAATGATTTCACGGACTTTCTCTCGTTCAATTGGGCTTAGGCGATATGGTCTTCTTTCCACGTACTTATCAGGATTCTTGAGTCGAATTTCTAATTTACCGGTGTTGACACGTGTTGTTGGAAAGCCACGAATAAACAAATGCTCATATTTGTTCAAAAGTAAGTGCAATTGAGCAATCTCATCAGTATTAGTGAGATCACAATCCAGTTTGTCAAAGATCGGGTTCTTAGTATTCAATTGGTTGATTGCTTGTTGCCTAATGAGTTTGGTTCCAGTCGATGTGATAATCATGCTTAAATTCGTGTTGTTGATTAAATTCATTCCAACCAGTATGTCTGTAGACATTTCGTAGTCTGGCAGTATATAAAATTGTAGTTCAACTCTGATGTCATCAATGATGCATACGGTAGACAACGTTGTCAGAGATAATACCGGAAATCGTCCAATTCCTCTCAAGTAGTTTACTGTTTGAGTCCTTTGTCCCGGTAATGCCTCTGCAATGGTTTCTTTCATGATTGAACATTCTGCTCCACTGTCGAACACGGCTTGTATAGAATGTAAGCCTATTTTTATATTGATTGGTGCTAGCTTAAGTTTACCAATACAGTTCACATTGGATGTTAGTGAACGTTCACGCTTAAAACACACTTCATAAGTGTGGCCCACTTTCTTGCAGAATGTACAGGTAGGCGCGTTTGTTTGCTTCGTATCCTTGTTTGATGGTTCTGCATTGGTATTGCTATCTGAAGTTTTAGGCTTGAATCGACAATCATTCGAGTTATGGTTGTTTCTTTTGCAGTAACGACAGGACGAAGATGATTGGGTACCTTCTGAAATTCGAGCACGTTTGTTTGGCACCGTAGAATTTGGACTTGGATGTGGGCGTTTTGTTCGTATCGAAGAGGCAACTGAAATGAGTTCAGGAACTGTCGTTGCCCTTGCATTTAACAGTTCTATTCTTAGGCGTTCATCAATAACACATCCAATCACGGCTTCTACGGCATCTTCATTGCCAAGCTTATCCTTGGTGAGTCTCTTCCACAATACCCAAGCGCGTGATAAATATTCCGCTATATCTTTAGACGAGTCGTAAACGTGTTCGCGAAAGCGGAGGACGTCTCGAGAATATCTGTTTTCCGGCTCAAATGTAGTTATGAGTTTATGGCGTAGTTCTTCCCAGGAAGATGTGGTCACCATCCAATCGTCCACCCACATCTTGGCTCGTCCTTTCAAGAGACCACCCACTTTCATGCGTACATCGAAATCACTCAGCTTGTATGTCTCAATGGCTTTGTCGAGGTGTTGGCACCACTCTCGTACACCAACATTGGTATCAGGGTCGAAGGATGGTAAATAGATATCGTTGATATTGACCCTTACTTCAGTGGGCTTGCAAAGGCGCTCAGACATCTGCTGCATCATCTGCATCATTTGTATAAGAAATTCTGGAGGTACACCCCCCATGGATGTGCTAGGCATGGGTAAATTCATCAGCGTCTGCATCTGTTGTTGTGTATTCACTGCTGTTGGTGGTGGCGGTGGTGGATTTGCTGATGAAGTAGAAGCAGGGATTTCCTCACATCCCACTTCTGATGACGGATGGTCTGCGCCATGGTTGTTTTTAGAGAGGGTGACGTCAGCATTGCTGACGTCACATTCTTGGTTATTTTCCATCTTCTTCAAATGAAAACACTTGGTACACTTTAAATAACTTTTATTCAGTGACGTTACAATCAGTATAAATACAACAGTATAGCTATGACTCACAGAGATGTGTTCCGTCCAACGGCTCGTGCGCGACTGAGCCGCTCTGTGGCCGTCGCCCGTATTTATACAGACCGACCACGTGCTCGACGCACATGTTCGAGTTTTTAGGTTAGAATTTAAACTTGATAAATAATTATTTTGATAATCTTTTAGGATTGTTAAAAAGATAATTTATTGAACCATGCAATTATAAAAAAATAACAATAAAAATAAATAACAATAACGTAATTTGTGTTTTTAAACAATTACTTCATGATCATAATGTTAATTAACTCTTAATCTAATTATTCGTTGATGTAACTGCATCTTATGGATTACATCACATTGACGAGGTGCTTCAAATAACGGTCTTGCGCCGATATATACAAACGATATTATGTTTATAACAACGACAGGCGGCACAGTCATAAAAAGGCGAGACCAAATACAAACTCTTGAATATGTTTACAGCATTGATGATGTCATAACCAATGCTTTGTTAAAAGTTTCAAGTCAAATTCATTATGAACTACGAGACTTGTTAAACAAACACTCAGCTCTTATCGCTTTGAATAATTACATTCGTGAAATAAAGACCGCGGTCATGACTATTCGAACTACGACAAATGAACCCATTGTTTATAACCCATACAGAATGTCGTTCTCTGAACGGGAAAAAGTGCGTTCTATTGTGATGGAGCTTTTAAAAAAAACAACATAATTCGAGAGTCAACATCGCCTTATGCGTCACCAGATATATTAGTAAGAAAAAAAGATGCAAGTGATAGATTATGTGTGAATTTCAGAGCTTTGAACAAAATATCCATCAAGGATCCAGGCAGGTTTTCATGGAATCCCTATTGAACGAAAAACATCTGTCGAGAAAACTGCCTTCGTTACACCTGAAGGTCACTACGAATGGTTACGAGTACCGTTTCGACTTTGTAATGGACCCAGTACATTTCAAAGAGCAGTAAATAACTCACTGGGATCGTTGAAATTGATGACGTCATCGTGCTATCAATTAGTATAGAAGAAGGGTTGAAGAGTCTCAGTTTAGTTTTAAAAACATTAGATGATGCAGGATTTACACTAAATTTAAAGGAATACTAAGAAAAATACAAGAAAATCCTGACAGTATGATAGAATATGTGGTGCAAGATGGTATCTTGATGAGTAGTCACTAAACATAATGTTAGCCTCACTCTAAACATAATGTTATATTGCACCCTGGCAGACGACAGCACGATATCCACCGAGCTCGACACTTGCCTTGGTCGCAGCAACCTTCTGCGGAAAGCATTCCGCCAACTAAGTCACTTAACATAATGTTAGCCTCACTCTCAACATAATGTTATATTGCACCCTGACAGACGACAGCACGACATCCACCGAGCTCGACACTTGCCCTGGTCGCTGCAACCTTCTGCGGAAAGCATTCCGCCAACTAAGTCACTAAACATAATGTTAGCGTCACTCTCAACATAATGTTAGCCTCACTCTCAACATAATGTTATATTGCACCCTGACAGACGACAGCACGATATCCACCGAGCTCGACACTTGCCTTGGTCGCAGCAACCTTCTGCGGAAAGCATTCCGCCAACTAAGTCACTTAACATAATGTTAGCGTCACTCTCAACATAATGTTAGCCTCACTCTCAATATAATGTTATATTGCACCCTGACAGACGACAGCACGATATCCACCGAGCTCGACACTTGCCTTGGTCGCAGCAACCTTCTGCGGAAAGCATTCCGCCAACTAAGTCACTTAACATAATGTTAGCCTCACTCTCAACATAATGTTATATTGCACTCTAACAGACGACAGCACGACATCCACCGAGCTCGACACTTGTCCTGGTCGCAGCAACCTTCTGCGGAAAGCATTCCGCCAACTAAGTCACTAAACATAATGTTAGCCTCACTCTAAACATAATGTTATATTGCACCCTGACAGACGACAGCACGATATCCACCGAGCTCGACACTTGCCTTGGTCGCAGCAACCTTCTGCGGAAAGCATTCCGCCAACTAAGTCACTAAACATAATGTTAGCGTCACTCTCAACATAATGTTAGCCTCACTCTCAATATAATGTTATATTGCACCCTGACAGACGACAGCACGATATCCACCGAGCTCGACACTTGCCTTGGTCGCAGCAACCTTCTGCGGAAAGCATTCCGCCAACTAAGTCACTTAACATAATGTTAGCCTCACTCTCAACATAATGTTATATTGCACTCTAACAGACGACAGCACGACATCCACCGAGCTCGACACTTGTCCTGGTCGCAGCAACCTTCTGCGGAAAGCATTCCGCCAACTAAGTCACTAAACATAATGTTAGCCTCACTCTAAACATAATGTTATATTGCACCCTGACAGACGACAGCACGATATCCACCGAGCTCGACACTTGCCTTGGTCGCAGCAACCTTCTGCGGAAAGCATTCCGCCAACTAAGTCACTTAACATAATGTTAGCCTCACTCTCAACATAATGTTAGCCTCACTCTCAACATAATGTTATATTGCACTCTAACAGACGACAGCACGACATCCACCGAGCTCGACACTTGCCCTGGTCGCAGCAACCTTCTGCGGAAAGCATTCCGCCAACTAAGTCACTAAACATAATGTTAGCCTCACTCGCAACAGGTACGATTAAACAATACAACGTTACATATAGAGCTTAGTGGGCTTACTGCAAAACTCATGCCTAAGTGTTCATACGGCTTCTGTACCCCAAGTATTTTGAATCTAAAGCAGTCTTGACTCAGATAGGTCAGCCTTATCGACCTTAATCTGCTCAAAAGTTGGGTTTAACTATGGATATTTGTAGTTGGAATGTATGGGAGAACATGTTTTTCAACTACAATGTTAAGTTTTTCTAGGGATAAATTTATCACAACTACGGAACCCTTCATTGTGCGTGGTCCGACATGCTCTTGACCGGTTTTTTTATTATTATTATTTCAATCTGCTGTGTATTTTTTTGTGTGCCTTTTAATGTGTGCTAAATAAATGTATTTTCTTTCTTTCTTTTCTTTAGGGTGACCTTGTATTGGAATACTCGATAAATAGGTACCTATATTATGAGTTGCAACGTATTTTATATTCTCCTTTTGCTCCGAACCAACAGCTTTTCTAACTTGACCAATATTATTAATACCTAACCTTTGCGCAGCAGATAAATAAATATTAATAATAATAAAGCATGCCGAATGATGCGAAGCATGTTTTATTCATCTAGATAAAGTTTGTGCACCATCAGAAACGTAAGTAGCTCCAATTCTAGATGTTTGTATAAGGTCGGGAATTTGAATTTTGATTTCTTTTAGGAAATTTTCAATATTCATTTTTTTTATTATTAATCAGAAACGTAATACCTAACGAGCATGTGAGTAGCTCCAATTCTAGATGTTTGTATAAGGTCGGGAATTTGAATTTTGATTTCTTTTAGGAAATTTTCAATATTCATTTTTTTTATTATTAATCAGAAACGTAATACCTAACGAGCATGTGAGTAGCTCCAATTCTAGATGTTTGTATAAGGTCGGGAATTTGAATTTTGATTTCTTTTAGGAAATTTTCAATATTCATTTTTTTTATTATTAATCAGAAACGTAATACCTAACGAGCATGTGAGTAGCTCCAATTCTAGATGTTTGTATAAGGTCGGGAATTTGAATTTTGATTTCTTTTAGGAAATTTTCAATATTCATTTTTTTTATTATTAATCAGAAACGTAATACCTAACGAGCATGTGAGTAGCTCCAATTCTAGATGTTTGTATAAGGTCGGGAATTTGAATTTTGATTTCTTTTTGGAAATTTTCAATATTCATTTTTTTTTATTTTTGATCATGTTTGCAGTTTTCCAGAAAATACAAGAGATGTTTTGTTATACTTAGGGACAGCGGTCTAGAACGAAATACATACTCATATAAGAATCTTTTTATACCTTCATTCCCGGAAATGTTTTCTTTAGTAAATAAACTCAAAGCGGACCGGTATGTATTGAATGTTCCGTATTGGGCACCACCATTATACGCAATTGTTAGAAAGTTCATAATATTCGGAATTCATACATGTTCAATTTATTCTCATTAGAATAATGGAACCACGTTTTATAGCAGCCTCCGTATTTAATTATCTTAGCCATGAATATTAACATTTCTGACACAAAATTGTTTTTAAATATAATGGCTGTGTTGGCCAGTGTGGTACATCACGATACCCTCGGCGTTATCAACCTGAATTTATTGTGATGATTTTTATACCATAGTAAAAGGAGGAAGCGCATTTATTATTTAACCAACTGGCGAAAAAATCTATGTTTTGGGAACCAAATGTTGTAACAATAATTTTACGATAGGCATAGTCTGCAAGTTGCCACTCAATATCTGGATGCGTACGTTTAGACTCCTGATCTACTTCAAAATTCTCTGAAGAGCTTAATACGCGAAGTAAAAACATATAAATCTCTATATTTGCACCATTACCAAGTTGCTTCGTAACGGAGGAACTGGATACCTCCCATCCTGTTGACGTAGGAAATTGCGGTGGTGTTGTCAATTTGAAGAACAATCTGGGAGTTAGATAGATCTTTAGCAAATATTTTAAGTCCCATATAAGCAGCCATAATGTCTAGATTGTTGTTATGCTGGCTGACTTCAACGTCTCCCCCCAGGCTACTAGTTCTATGATCACCACACACGATTCCTCACCTCGTTGTTGAGGTATCAGAGACAAGGTCAGAATGATCGATAGCATGATTCCATCGTTCAAAGTTTAAAATGAATTTGGTATATTCATAACATTTACATAATTATTGTTTGTATTTTTTATTGTTTTTATTAAGGTATTTACATCTTTGAAATAGTTTGGTATAGAGCCAGCCATACTTCACAGATGGGCAAGCAGACACCATAAGACTAACAAAGCTAGTGAAAGCTCTGATTTTGCATTGTTTTAAATTCGACATTCTTTTAATTTTTAATCTTATTCTATTTTTATTATTATTATTTTTGTAATGTGAACTGAAAGTTTCTAAATATCTGCAAGTGTGTGAAGAATTAAAATGAGTTTTTCCTTAATAATATGATATAACAAAGACTCGTAACGTAGTTTCGAGTTTTTTTTTGCAGGTTTTTATAACATGTTTGTTGATCATAACCAATAGGCAAATGTCATCTAAAATATAGTAGATAAGTATCCACGTGTTCTCAATAATTTCATCACTGGTTTCATAACCTTTGTAAATACAAACAGCAGTATTCGAGCCGAAATGTAAGATATTAAATTCATAAATAGAATACACAAACTGGAACCTGAGATAATGTTCGATCACCTTTATTAATCTTAATTAAATGATATGAGTCTTTTAAGTCGATCGTGCTTAAGTAACAATCTCATGATATCAGTTTTAGTACAGTTCTCATCAGTCAGTCAGTTTACAGTCTTCCAGTTTGACGTGATTAGTATCAATAAAATTCAAAGATTTTAGATTTAAGACAACATGCATCTTTCTGTTTGCTTGGGTATTTGACAAATATTGGTCGGATCGGGCTGAGCTTCACATTTCTTGTGATAATAAATTATCGATGGATTCCATGAAGTTTGCCCATTCTGACTCAGAATATTTCTGAATTGGTAACCGAGAAAAGGGAATTTTATAACCCTTTGTATATGAAAGGATTATTGGAACATGTGGGATCATTGATCTTCTTTATAAAATAAGGACAATCGAACAGCAGGTTGTACCATGATTAGTTACGTCTGTAGTTCTGTTGCAGTTGCAGATGCTGAGACTGCTTGGACGAGTTGGCTGGACGAGTTGGCTGGACGAGTTGGCTGGACGAGTTGGCTGGACGAGTTGGCTGGCCGATCGGGCGTCGCTGTTATCGCAGGCTCCTTTATACTCGGTGGAGCTGTCACCTGCGAGTCGGACCCGGATTCCTCCAGTTTAATATTCCTTGAAGGATTAGCTGTGCTATATGTAAACTTCTTATTAGGTTTAGGTGCCGCTAGTTTAAGATCTGTACCAGATATATTGATGGATGTCGAAGTTTTTATGGTTTTGGCTGAGTTCTCACCGGAAAGAAGCTTATCAATTTTTGTATTCTGTTAAAGTATAATGATCTTATTTTGTCTTGCTTGTATTAGTGAAAAAACAGTCCCACTGTACTGTCCGGAACACTAATTTATCGAGTAGAAGAAACTATGAAGTATACGTACATTGTTGTTGGTCGGTAATTTAAAATGTTAAACAAAGTAAACAAGACGAGTAATCTTGTAAACTTACATTTTAACAACAGATGAAGGTCGTTAGGAAATCACATTGAAGAAAAATAATTATGTAGTGGGCACACGTAAGTAGGTCAAACACTAATTAATATTAAGTATATGAAAATAAACCATACCTTGATGCAGTGGCGTGCACGCCATACATGCAAATAAGCACTGCATACCCTGTAGTGCCATTCATACATACCCCTCTAATTGTAAATGATAAATAACTATAGTTCAAAAAAAAAAAAAATCTAACTTATTCGCCATTCACACGAACACATTCGCTTCCCGTTTTTACAGCGCGATTTAAGCGCCAGCTAGACGCAGCGGGCAAAAGCATTACTACGCCGTGCTTATTTTTCATACAAGGCATGTTGTCCTATCTCGTGTAGTACACAGCAAACGTGTGTTTGTGTGCGTGAAAACGTGTGCGCGTGTTGGAGTTTTAGAAGCACTGCTTATATTGCAAACCGTCCAAATTGAGAAGCTGTAAAAGAACCGCGTAATTGTTGATTGCAGACTTGCAGAGGGTCGACTTTTTTTAGTCGGATTGGCCAAATGACCGACTAATTCATTCGTTCGTATTAGTTCGGAACGTAATTGCAAAGTTTCTTCGCCATATTGTTTGTTAATCTTCTCGGCGCAAGTGATTGACAGTTTATGTTATTATTTAGTAAGTTTATTGTAAAAAATGGAAAATTATACCTGCGAGTCCTGTGCTGGCGAAGTGTGTTTAAATTAATTAAAATCTGGCGCGTTTTCGACGTTATCTTTTGAGGAAAAATTTAAATTGATTGCAAAGGGAAGGTGTGTGGGTTGGATTTAACTCAAAAAAAAAGGTAATGCAGCTATTCGTTACTTTCATAACAAGTTTTATGATAATTATCACTGGCTAACAGTTTGTGTACCTATGTACACACAAACACATTGTATTGTTTCCCTTGCATTTTGTTTACAAACCAAGATAAAAAGAATGTTTGGACCTATAACGGAGATTCAGATCTAAATAATTTTCACAAAGCGGCTGCTAAGTACGATTCTTCAGAAAAAAACATCTGGAATCAAAACAAACAATCTGCTTGAAGTTCCAAACCTTTGGTAAAGGTAGAATAGAGACTAGTTTGAATAGCCAGTTTAAGTTTGTTATTGAAAGGCAGACAACGCGAAAGTTGAGAGAAATAGAAATATTTTCAAACGGTTAATTGATGTAGCTTGTTTTCTTGGTAAATAAGAATTAGCATTCCGTGGTCATGACGAATCCAGCTTGCCTTTTAATAAAGGCAATTTTCTGGAAATTGTAGATTTGTTAGCTAAATATGATGAAACCAACTTACAATCAACATCTGGTAGCTCATTCACGGGGTTATCGAATAGGACCCACAATGATTTAATTTCTAGTGTTGCGTCGATAATTAAATCAAAATTCAGTAGCGCTTCGACCGAACGATCATTTTCTAGTCTAAAATAAATTCATACATACGTATATTTACGAAACACACAGGGCCAAAACAGACTTACAGATTTGTCTATGATTGCACAATTGAAAAAGAACTTTTAGTCATTTTAAAACGATGTAGCAGTTTTTACGACGACGTTTTGCAAAACTATCTGAAAAAAGATAGGCGCGTTGATTTGATTTATATATAGGTAAAGTAAAATAAACATCCCACGGCCTTTTTAAATGCCACTTTGCATATCATATAAGTGACCTGTTATGTTACCATCAATCACTTATTCAGATATTCATAGTGGTCGCAAACAAACATCATGCGAAGCCAAAAGCGCCTGCAGTAAAACTCAGGTAGGATAGGTATTCCTAGTCATTGGGCCACCGACAGCAAGAAGCTGATACTGGTAAGTTTTTTTTTTAGCTGTGCATACCCTATCTGAAATCTCTGTGCACGCCACTGCCTTGATGATCACCAACGGAGAATGGCGGCGGCGGCACAAACTTGTTGTTGACGATAACTTTACTGCGAATCATCCGAGTACCTAATATGAATCACGCGATCGACGCCGTTTGCGTCTTAATTTTCTTTATAACCTTCTAATGTATATTTTATACGATCACAATCATCACGTTTTCTTTTAGGCATTCGTAGAATATTGTAACACTAACACTACATATTAACTTTTAAATAAGTAAGTGTAGTCGCGAGCGCGTGTGGACCGGCGCCGGCGCAGCACTAACAAGCTCCTGTGTTCTGTGTTAACAAGCGAATGACACGGATTGTGGGCGCAGTAATCAAGTGGAATAATCTACCCACATAAAAAAAAATGCAGAAGAAATCAAAATATTCTCAAAATATTGTGGAATGGTATGTACTACGCGTGTAAAAAATGCTGATCGCGAGGACGAAACCTGAAGTATAATGAACTTATAACTGTGTAGCTATCAACAACTGAGAGAAATAATCGCCTTTCACTCTAAAACTGTTACGTACTCTTAACTTAAACAAACTTAACTACTTAGTGCATCCTAGTGGAAAGTGTATCTCTATACTAACTGAACTTACAAACCTTCACGACATCAGTGTACGGAGTTAACTACTTCAACCCGTACAGTGGAGCTGTTACATTCACAAATTACAGAGAACAACAGTGGAAAAGCCTGTTGTATATTTAAGCAAAAAAACTTTTTGCAGAAGGCCAGGCTTATGTGGCTTTGAGTCGTGTCAAAGGACAATGCTCATGGATGTATGGAATCCCGTACCAAGCTCCGTCAAATCAAACTTTGTTTTTTACTACACTATAATAATATTAACTCCTACACAAGTTCTTTTTCTAACAACATCTGGGTTTCGGAGTTATTTTATAAAATCGAAAATTACCTAAAAACTAGGTAAGTAGGTATATTTTGTTCGACGCTATCAATGACGTATTTTGTGTACACAAACATACACGAAAGAACATTATTGCTCTAAAAACAGCGTAATTCGCTAATATTAGCAAGAATTATGATTTCTGGGTATCAAAAATGAACAACTGATACATCGGTTTTGCCGGGTTGGTGACTGACGGCGTCAATCGGTCGACTTCACAATAGACTTATTTGTACAATGAAATAAACAGAAATATGTTCACTAAATAGAAACAAGTTCTATTTCACAACACACAATACAATAATTAATAATAATCTCAACTCTCAAAAACACAGACGGACGCTAGCGCAAACCACAGATAATACATGATCTCTCAGGATTTAGGGATGTGATCGATAAATCAAAATCTTTAGTAAGAAAAAAACGATTTTGTGTCAATTAGCAATACTAAATCGATTTGGTGTACTAATTTTACTTAATTGTTACTGTTAACAAAATGAAAGCAAAGCTAACAGCAAACGTTATTTATCAAAAGAAACATCACTCAAGCTCTGGTGGCACCAATACGTTACAGCTCACGGGGTGACGGTAAAGCCACCCCTTCTCCTCACCTTTTTTGCGTAGAAACGAAACTAAATCAATGCCGAACATTTATCCTACTTTACACTATCCTAATTTATCCTAATTTACACTGGCATTGGTTTACTGGCATTGGATTCGGCTCTCGAACGCTTTTCGGTGAGGACGTGTGTCGGTTGTCCTTGGTGGTCTCTGTCCCTAATTTTTGTGATTGGTTACTTAAGTAAATTTTAATTCCTTGTCTCACTTGTCGTGCCCTTACCTGTGGTTGACGCCCACTAGGCGGTCTTAGAGAGGGATACAAGTAAGTTTGGAAGTGCAACACTAAATCGGAGTTGGAAGTGTATATGTGAATCGTCGGATTTGAACCCGTGCCCGGTGAAGTGGTGGAGGTGCGAGCCGCGCGTGTTGCCTACGCGCCATTAAAGCAAGCGCCAGCCGTCTCTAATTAGTGATCCGCTACGTGCGGCTGACGTCACTGCTACGTGCTACGATCGTCTGCTACGGATCGGCTACGAGCGTCGCATCGGCTACGCCTTCGTTTAATCCAACAATAGCGCGCCGCTCGCTACGATTTGTGATTTCTGGACGAGTGTGGTTGGTATTGTTCTATAGCTTATTTAGAAACATGTCTGGAGTACAGCGCACCCCGCCCAAAACTCCCATAATTCGGACAACCAAACCTATCCCAATTGTAACTCAATCGGAACCAGACATCAGCTCGGCAATCATGAGCGAAAATGTAAACATGAATAGACATAATAAACGGCTCCGACATGCTGAGCTCAAATCTGCGGACGTCACTTCGCCACAAAGTGTCGGTTTTACATCCCCGCAAGAACTCCAGGATACGCTGTATGAGTGGAAGGAAGAACAGAATACCACGATCTCTAAACTGATTGAGGATCAGACGGCGGCTATGACCAAACTAACGGTTGAAATTGGTGAAATAAAATCCCAAAATACTCAGATACAAGTTTCAAATGCAGAAATACGCAAATCTAATGAAGAGATTGTGAAATCGATGACTTTCATAAATCTTCAATTTGAAGAATTCAAAAAAGAAATCGAAGATCTGAAGAAAGTCCGTCAACAACAAAGACATTATATAGAAAATTTGGAAAGAAAAATTCAGGACTTGCAACAAAAGTCAAGGTCGTCTGGTATCGAGATCCGTAACATACCACAATCCGATTCGGAGTCCAGTAGCAGTCTTGTTAAAACTGTCTGCGACCTCGGTAAAACCGTGGGTATACAAATAACAGAATCTGAGCTCCGGGATATCTACCGCCTCCCTGGGAAATCATCCACCACTCCCGTCACCCCCCGACCGATTATAGCGGAATTTTCTACCGTTCAAAAAAAAGAGACCCTTCTATCTGCCGTCCGATCTTACAATAAAAACAAGGGAAATGACGATAAAGTAAATACTGCACTCATCGGCATTCCAGGAGCACGCCAGCCTGTGTACATTGCGGAACAACTCCCTTCCAACACCAAAAAACTCTTCTACTTGGCACGACAGTTTGCCAAAGACAACGAATTCAAGTTTTGCTGGATATCAAACGGCAATATCTTCCTAAGAAAAATAGAAGGTGCAAAACAAATATTGGTTAACACGGAAAACTGTCTCCTTGATGTAAAAAACGTAACTATGTGACTATCTAAACTACCTAATAACTGTCTGAAATATGTCTTTAGATATAGGCAATATTATATAATTTACACACACTCACTCTTATGCTCCTCACACAAATATCCCGCACGCAACTCATATCTACACAATCACCCCATATTTTTATTAATTATAAATAAGCAATGTTTTTCTCGTCTTGGGCCCATTCATATAATAGCCACATTAAACATTCACACAACTATGTTACGATCTGTAATTTTTGTTTTATTCTAATGGCTATCATAAAGATTTGGTTCGGGAGACGTCGATGCGAGCGGTCGTGTCACGTGTGCATCCGTCCCAGTTTTTTGTTTTGCTAAGGGTCTATGCGGCGGGCACGGCACATGGGTCAAAATATTTGTCCCTACTAGTTTAATTAGTTATAATTATGTGCTAACTAGTGTATCTACCTACTTGTACCGTGCACGGGTATTTTGTGTCGCGAAATAAAATTTTGTGATGTTGTGTGCAAGGTGCTTGCAAAAGTGGGGTTGAATGCGTGCTCTCCTATTCCTGTATCTGCCAAGGAGGCTCTGACACCCCAGCTAATTTGGTGAGATCCTTCCATTTTATTTGATCATCACCTTAGGCCGGAGGGCTTAGGGTCATGATCAAATAATATGGAATACGTAGGGAAATAATATGGCATGTGACAGCGTTGTCAGTGTGTAGTTGAGGCTACCTTCGGCCTTTTATCCGGTGTGTCACTGTGAAACCTTCTGGTATCCTTCGAAGCTCGAGTCACGCGAATATTCGAAATTTACTCTGAGTTATAGGATGGTGTCTTCATCACTATCACTACATATTGTGAAGCGGGGTCCCCCGCCGCGTCTGTCTGTCTGTCTCATGTTCGTGATGATTTCGAGAACTCGGGCGCACCTAATGAATTAAACTAAATTTCATTTGCAACGCAACAAGGAATTTACCCCGAATTGTAAAGCGAAAACGGCTCGTAAATCTCACCCCTGTCAAAGTTTGAAGTATTTGTCCTTAAAGCTAAACGGACAATACTGCACTATGTTGGTCTCCTAAAAAAAATCTTCAATGGTTTCATCAGTTCGGCTTACGAATAAGCGTAAACCAATGTTGAATGTTGTAACGTAACAGTAGGTAGATATTTTTATACTGTGGTAACAGACAGCCGGGGCTATCTGCTAATTACAAATTATAAAAATATTAAAAATTAATAAAATGATTAAAGGTTAAAATTCCGATTTCACAGCGGCGGGGTTACCACAGCGGCGGGAAATACCACAATGTATGAGCTGTTGATGTTCATTAATAAATAGCTATATAAATGAATAATTATATTACGTGCAGTGTTTGTGCTCCTGTGTCCTAAAATCGGAGTTAAGTGTTTTTGTAAGTGGTGAAGTGATTTATTTATGAATGCGCATTCTGCCCGTAGGGGGCGCGGACGCCGGCGCCGGCGCCGCTACGACAGGATTTTTGTCGGAGTGTCGAAGTTTAGTCTTATTATATTATGTAATAGTGTGCATAAAGTTTAGCTAGAGAACTATAACATCTGCAGTCGCGTCAACCTGAGCTGGGCAGCGGCGGGCTACTTGTCGAACTTTGAATAGTAACAAAAATTGCATTGTTTGGGGTCGAAGCTGGGCATAAACAACGAGGATCGGGCCAACCGCATCCTGGACTTTCTGCTGCTGACAACTCATCCGTGCGAAGAAGAAAGGAGTCGAGAGAGCAGTTTAACCCCGCCAAAAGTTTCACCAGTGAGGCTGGACCTGGGCCAGCTGGGCGGCGCCGTCGTTGGGAGATGCCCATCCACTGATTAATGTCAACCGTCTCTCCACAAGTCCATTGGTGAGGTGATCTACTTCGACAAGACATGGGGATGGACGCGGCTGAGGAGCGACAAGACTGAGAGGGCTACTACCAGCGAGAATTACAACAAACCTGAAACGGATGGTAGCGGGACCTCACACGAAGTCTGGAGCTACGCAACATAGCAGTCATATGGAAAATGTCGGGAATGCAGATTAATCCTTCCTAAGGATTCACTGGTGAAGCTGAACTTGAAGGAGCCTGGCGGCGACGTCGTTAAAAGAGCCCATCCATATATTATAACACCCGTCTCTCCACTATTCCATTGCTTGCTTTACGGTGTATACTGGGTAGGCTCAAATCCTTATCCATATCCTAAGGGCCTGTCTTCCCTACCATTATCGTGCCCCCCGGTCTACTCCTTGATATACAATGGTTTCTGTTGCACCATGGAACATGAGGCAACAGGGGCTAGTGTGAATCTTTGGGTTCATTCGAGCAATCGAGTCTGGTCAAACCACGCTGGGGTCGGTGCATTTCATTCATTCATATTCTAATGGCTATCATAAATAATATTAACAGTGAACTAGACTCGCTAAACCTAGGCAACTCTTTCACCTGTAGCCCCGGGGACTGCCTAAAGTTTTTAAACAGTACCGATAGCAACTTAAATTTTATACACTTAAATATACGTAGTATAAACAAAAATTTTGATCAAATGCAAGTTCTGCTTCACTTAACAAAAGTATCATTTGATGTCATAATCATAACGGAATGTTGGCTCAGTAAGGTTAGTAACTTACCTTTGTTGCAGGGTTTTCAATCTTATTTCACGGAAACGAATTCCAACCAGAACGATGGAATAGTCATTTACACAAGGCAGGGCTTGCAAGTCTCTGCCTGGGAACCTAGCTTTTTGGGTGGCAACTGTCTCGTATGTCAAATAGACAAAAAAATGGCCATTGTTGTTGTCTATCGCTCTCCATCATATAACTCTAAGGACAGCTTTGATAAGTTTTTAGAAAGTCTAAATAGTGTTTACAGCAAACTTTCATCATGGCAGAACATCGCCCTCATTGGCGACTTAAATATAGATATAAAACAGAATAGTAGTAATGACCGTAGCGTTGACTATCTGATACTTAACACATCTCACGGGCTCCTACCAACCCATTTGTTTCCCACAAGGCTTGAAAATTGTATTGATCATGCTTTCGTGAAAACTAACTTACCCATCACCACATTAGTTCTGGATTCTCATATCACGGATCATAAACCACTTCTGCTTAGTATTGCTAATACCAATCCCAAACGTGAAACTAGTCACATTTCTACTTCCTTGGATTACGCTGCAATTAAGCTAGAGATAGAAAACTTGGACTTTGCAGTCGTTTATGGTATTGACGACCTCGATGAACACTTTCATAACAATTTTAACGTCTGTCATTGCCAAACATACGAGGCAAACCTTAATCCCGAGGAAAAAAAGAACTATAAAACCCTGGATTACCCCTGGACTATTGAAGTGTATTTTAAATCGAGACAAGTTGCACGCTAGATCTAACAAAGAACCTAATAATCATATACTCAAAACCACGTATACGCGCTATCGTAATTTTTGTAATGCCCTACTACGAAAGCTAAGGATTGCCTACGAAAATAATGAACTTGAAAAAGCTAAAACTAATCCTAAAGCCCTTTGGAAGACAATTCAAGAAATCACCAACACAAGTAAAATTAAAACTAGCCCCGTTGAGCTTTTAAAAATATCTGACAACCCTAAATCCTCCATAAATGAAGTGTGCAAATTCTTCACTAATATAGGAAAAAATATGGCCGCTAACATCATATCACAGTGCCAAATCTCCGCTAATCAGCCTAGCAGCGAAGTTCCTAAAACCAATGATAACACCTCGCTCTCCCCTGCCAATTCCCTAGCGCTACTGGAGGTTGATGAAACTGAAGTGGAATCCTTAATTCTACAATTGCGCAATGAGTGTGCATTGGGTTGGGATGGTGTATCGCCCTTTTTATTAAAAATGTGCCGTCAGACACTAACACAGCCTTTAAAGCATATTTTCAATGGCTGTCTACAAAAGGGTGTCTTTCCTGATGCACTTAAAAGAGCTATTATACACCCAATCCATAAGGCGGAGAACAGAGGCTGTGTCAACAACTACAGACCCATCTCGGTTCTGACAGCTCTTTCCAAGATACTTGAAAGGATGCTTAGCCGGCGTCTGAATAATTTCTTGAACAAGTACCAGATCATAGCCAATAACCAATATGGTTTTCGTGCTGGAGTCTCGACCGAAGATGCCGTTCTTGATTTGACGCAGTTGGTTGCTAGGAACCTGGACAATAAAACCAAATGTCTTGGAATATTCCTAGACCTTTCGAAGGCATTCGACACAGTCTCTGTTCCCTTACTTTTCGCTAAACTGGAACAGCTTGGTATAAGAGGCATCGCTCTTCAAATCTTTAGGGATTATCTCACCAATCGAACCCAAATAACTAAAATAGGCAACCTCCTCAGTGATGAGGAACCCATCTCTCACGGCGTGCCCCAGGGAAGCATTCTGGGACCCATATTATTCCAAATCTACGTGAATGACTTATGCAGAATGACCCTACCAAATAACAAAATCTTTGCATATGCTGATGATACCGTTATTATAGTTGATGGGTCTACGTGGGATAGCATTAAAAATAGCGCAGAATCAGCACTTACTAAAGTAATAAAATGGCTCAACCTAAATTTGCTAACGCTTAACTTTGACAAGACGTCCTATATACCTTTTTCTATTCGCCAGAATACCGCACCAGACCATACATTCTCGATAATAGCTCACACTTGCGCGCGGCTATCATCTTCATGTCAATGTCGAATTCTTACAAGAACTGAGAATGTAAAATATCTTGGTGTTCTAATAGATGCAGGGTTACGATGGGATAAGCAGCTTAATGCCTTAACCTCCAGGACTATGAGACTCATACACATTTTTAAGTCTCTTAGGGAGTCGGCTAACCCTGACATTCTGAAAATGACCTACTATGCTCTGTGTCAATCAGTATTAGGGTATTGTATCACGGTATGGGGTGGTGCAACTAAAACCAGTCTAATCAAAGTTGAAAGAGCACAGAGAGCTATACTGAAAGTAATGCTACGTAAGCCTTACCGCTATCCTACAACACAATTGTACTCGGAATGTAAGGTGCTTACTGTCCGTCAGCTCTTTGTGCTCCGTTCGGTACTTAAAAGACACTCTTGCGTCCCTCGTTCTGATCCTAAAAAGCGCACCAACATCCCCCCGGGCACACAGCATAAAACGTCGTTCGCCAGACACCAATACCACACACTTAGTGCGTATATTTACAAAAAAAACTCACAAAGACCTCAACATCCGCGACCTCAATAAATATCAAGTAAAGTCTAAGGTGACAGAATGGCTACTTCAACAAGACTATTTACAAACAGAGTCCCTACTTACGTACATTGCTTAATAATTAATAACTATTTATCGCTGCACACTCATAATTACACTCACCCACACCCTACACCACCCATATACACATGGGTGTGCAGTCAGTTACATACATTCACACACACTCTCCAACATTCTTGAGTTGCACTCCCTTCTTCTCCTATTTAATTTATTTATATATATATATATATATATATATATATATATATATATATATATATATTATAATTTTTATAATAAATATGTTTTAGGAAAAAATACATAAGTACTATATATATAGCAAGGTACATACAAAAGTAAGATATTATAAAACACTTAATTGGCTAACTGACACCCCTCACAAGTTTTGTTTATTTTATAAGATACCCTATAGCTGATCACTGCCTCTTAAGATACAGGTCACCCTAGTTTAAGAGGCAGGGCTCACCCAATTCATGTACAGACCTACTATTACTAGATTACAGCATAGGCAATTATGTATTACTTGTCTTTACTCTTATGTCTACCAGTGTAATAATCCATCTTTTACCTAATTGTAACAACTACATGTTTTCTCGTCTGTAACTTATTTGAAATAAATTAATTTTATTATTTTATTTTATTTTATTATTTTACCAATATTATTGCCAGTGTAGGAAAAATATTTGGCATTGATTTAGTTTAATTTCTACGTCTCTAGGCTAATATTCGTGTGGAACCACTGGGCAACACCCGTTTTAGAGGGGCTTGAAAAATTACAGGTTAGTCGATTCATCAAAAATCGATTCTATTGTATTCTACATCTCTACATGACCTGATGTGAACGGCCAATTAACCATAGATAAAAAATTATAATCTTTTATAGGGAGTAAAACATTATCAAAACTTTTTTACTTTAAATTAAATTCCCTATTCAAAAACCATATCCCCGACGGGTAGCGTCGTAAAAAATTATGAAAATAATTACTATAAAATGTTTATCTTGATGCATGAGACTTTTTGGTACCACGTTTAGTCATTCTCCTTTACAAGGTGTTGCAATTTGTGAATTGGATCAAAGAAAACTATTCAATTGTCCTAATGAAAAAACAGCATTGGAAGAATTGCAAAGAATAAGAAATCAAAACGAAGCTTTATCTCAATAATATTTAGTTTTACAGTTAGTCATAATTTTCAGGTATGTATAAGTCAAACAGTTAACGTAATTTAACAATATAGAATTACTACAGAATGTAAAGTTTCTCTACACATAACATTAACTTATCCTGATGCCACCATCGTAGCAATACTTTTCAACGGGACACAGTTGCCTGTTGTCAAAATAGCAATACTTTCCAACGGGACACAGTTGCCTGTTGTCAAAATAGCAATACTTTCCAACGGGACACAGTTGCCTGTTGTCAAAATAGCAATACTTTCCAACGGGACACAGTTGCCTGTTGTCAAAATAGCAATACTTTCCAACGGGACACAGTTGCCTGTTGTCAAAATAGCAATACTTTCCAACGGGACACAGTTGCCTGTTGTCAAAATAGCAATACTTTCCAACGGGACACAGTTGCCTGTTGTCAAAATAGCAATACTTTCCAACGGGACACAGTTGCCTGTTGTCAAAATAGCAATACTTTCCAACGGGACATAGTTGCCTGTTGTCAAAATAGCAATACTTTCCAACGGGACACAGTTGCCTGTTGTCAAAATAGCAATACTTTCCAACGGGACATAGTTGCCTGTTGTCAAAATAGCAATACTTTCCAACGGGACACAGTTGCCTGTTGTCAAAATAGCAATACTTTCCAACGGGACATAGTTGCCTGTTGTCAAAATAGCAATACTTTCCAACGGGACACAGTTGCCTGTTGTCAAAATAGCAATACTTTCCAACGGGACACAGTTGCCTGTTGTCAAAATAGCAATACTTTCCAACGGGACATAGTTGCCTGTTGTCAAAATAGCAATACTTTCCAACGGGACACAGTTGCCTGTTGTCAAAATAGCAATACTTTCCAACGGGACATAGTTGCCTGTTGTCAAAATAGCAATACTTTCCAACGGGACACAGTTGCCTGTTGTCAAAATAGCAATACTTTCCAACGGGACACAGTTGCCTGTTGTCAAAATAGCAATACTTTCCAACGGGACACAGTTGCCTGTTGTCAAAATAGCAATACTTTCCAACGGGACATAGTTGCCTGTTGTCAAAATAGCAATACTTTCCAACGGGACACAGTTGCCTGTTGTCAAAATAGCAATACTTTCCAACGGGACACAGTTGCCTGTTGTCAAAATAGCAATACTTTCCAACGGGACATAGTTGCCTGTTGTCAAAATAGCAATACTTTCCAACGGGACACAGTTGCCTGTTGTCAAAATAGCAATACTTTCCAACGGGACATAGTTGCCTGTTGTCAAAATAGCAATACTTTCCAACGGGACACAGTTGCCTGTTGTCAAGCATTTTATTTCCAAATGGGAAAGCAATATTGTCGTTGAAAACACCTTGCATTCTTACCGATGTGTTTTGCTGACTACTTACACGATCGTTATCAATGTGTTAAAATTGACAATATTATTAGCGAAGAGCAAAAAAACACAGGTTTTGGTGTTCCCCAGGGAAGTATTTTGGGCCCCACTCTTTTCCTGATTTATATTAACGATTTGTGTAGTTTAAATATTAAACAAAGCAAAATTATATCGTATGCAGATGACACGGCGTTAATATTCACAGCTAAAACAAACAGCGAATTGTACGAACATGCTCAAATAGGTTTCAATACTGTGTCTAACTGGCTTCAAAGCAACTTACTAACATTAAATGCTGACAAGACAAAATATATCCACTTCTCCATCCGCAAACCGCATTTTAATATTACTAACTCTCATCTGAATGCCCATCATTGCGGACTCCGCTCAGTCAGCATATGTAAGTGTCCTTTTATCCTTAAAACTTACAACTTAAAATATCTAGGGGTTCTAATAGACGAGTTGCTCTTATTTAGACCACATATTGACAGTTTGGTTACAAGAGCGCGCAGGTTAATCTTTGTTTTTAAAAAATTGCGAGCAATTGCAGATAAAAAAACTAATGTCACAGGTTTATTTGGCCCTAGGTCAATCTGTAATACAGTACTGTATTACTTCATGGGGTGGAGCACCAAACTCTTACTTACTACCTCTTGAAAGAGCACAGAGAGCAATTTTAAAAGTAGCTTTCACACACTTTCAACACTTCCATCCCTATCTCTATCCTACAGCAAAACCTGTAACGTGCTGACTGTTCACCAGCTTTTTATAACGCGCTTGGTATTAAAACAGCACACCATGCTCTCCTATAACATTGAAAGTACTAATAAGAGACGGAATGATATTGTATGTGAGTCAAATGCACCCACTTAATATGTTTTTGTAAATAGATTTTATATATTTTTAGGCCCATTTCTGTACAATAAATTAAATAGGAAATTAAGTAATGACTTTGCCTTCTCAGTACATTTTTGAAAATCTTTTATATGCCCATAAAAAAACATTAAATTGTTTAAAAAATACAGTGATATCCACAATATAAATACTAGGAACAAACACAAATTTTTTGTACCTCCAACAAGGCTCAAGAAAATAGGTGGGTCATTCAGGTGTCAATGTATACGCTTTTATAATAAACTTCCAAGCCACGTTCAAGATCTGAGCCTTAATAAATTCAAATCATTCATTAAACGCAAGTTGTGTCAGACAGCTTTTTATACCGTTAAAGATTATATTGAGGACAAAAAGGCGTGGGATTGAACTGCTCCAATTTTATTTTATATTATTTTTATTTTTGCATACTGAATGTTGACATTAATATTTACTTTGTAAGTATTATATTATTTTACTTTATTGTGAATGTGAAGACTATGTAGGTCATTGCTTTTTTTTTTTTGTTTGTTTTATTTTTTCTCTCAGTTATTTTTAATCATGGTCTGGCAGTTTGAGTAATCTATGCGGCCTACCCCAATGTCTTTTCTTTGGTATTGTTCGTCGAATCGTTGAGCTCCTTAAGTTCTGAGATGAGCTGCGCGATTACTGACAAATGCGTGCACTGACTGGACAGGTCCTCTCAATCTGTGTGGTTCTTTCCTCAAAAGACCATTTCAGACACCAATCTACATGGTCTTCACATGAAGTGACTAAGATTATGTCTGGACTTTATAAGAGACTGTGACCTCTGAGTTTGTTTCGGCCTTTCTTCTCAGAGTAGTCAGATAGGAAACGCTGACCTCATCTAGTTAAAAAAAAAACATGATTGACTTGTAAAAGTGTTTGTACAAACTTACTTACAGAAATAAAAATCATTTATCATTTAAGTAGGTATGTATAAATTAAATAATTACGACTGCAAAAAGTTTATTCTGAAATTTTTTACTTAGAGATTATTATGAAGAGACAGAGGTTTTACTTGTTGTATTATATGTAAATAAAACATGTTAGTCTTTTAAGTTAATATTAGTTTCTATTTTAGTCTTCTCTGTTGTTAATTTTAAAATTTTAAGCACTTTTCTAGCCTGCAACACAGGTTCTACCTAGTTCAGGCAAATGAGCCACTGTGCCTCTATAGTTTTTCAGTTATGTTGTAAATCTGCACCATTTTTATAAATAAACGATATTATTATTAAAAAAATATATCAAGAAGAGGGTAGATCACAAGATTGAGCCTAGGGGAACTCCAAATGACAATAATTGGTCGTCACTGATGAGTGAGCCAATTTTGACACATTGTGTCATAATAACGGAGGTATGTGATTTTCAAAGTGTAATTTTCTGGTGATTTTTTTATGTTTCCTATGCATATTAATTATCCCTGTTCCGAATGCATCTGAGTAGCCCCTGTGTGATCCGTGTGCGGAGGGCCTATATAGCTATTTGTTACAGCTTTGCCATCATGTCATAACTTGAAACAGCGTTACTTACTGTTCTAATTTTCTTATAACATGCGGGCGCATCGCATCAAGCGTAAAAACGCAATAGTGGCCGACATCAGTCCCGCACGCACCGCACGCACGCACCGGTGCTGCGGTGTGGGATGTGGGGGTGGAGGGGGGCAGCCTATTAGGCATTATGTAAATAGGTGACCCAAATACAAGACACAAACAAGGGAGGCGCGGGTCCCCGGTGAGCCGCCGCCGGCCAGTGTAACCCAAGAGGCGCGACCCGCAGACCGGTTGCTTCGTTCCCGTCGGCCGCGCGCCGCATGCACCGCACAGTACACGTACTACGAGAGCAACATGTATCTAGGGATGTACGATCCGATCCGATACTTTACGCACCAGTACACGATTATTGACTACGTGTTGACAGCACCGGTAATCGGGCCCCGCGATGGCCGCGATATTTGTACAGATAACATTTTTCAGTCGGTGGCCATCTCACAGTACCTACCGATTTTTTTTATTCTCATTGGATCGCAAGCAATTCTAAGGCCCATCTGCTGTCAAGTACTCATACTGGGGATATCATACATTGCCCTGTAAGCTTCACAGCTGTATGCTGTTACGTACATAAGTGAACCGCACACCTCAGGCCGATGATAGTCAGACGGTTCGCTACTGTGTTCCCTAACTTTTTATCCATAATCTAAAGTGCCATATTTTTTTTGTCCTAATCATCATTTGTCCGAATGATAACTTGATAACTTAATCTCACATAATATCATATGCCATAAAATTGAAATCCCCAATTACAACATGCCCTAAAGTTTGTCATAAATAAAAAACGTTTTTATAAAAAATAAAAAAAAAATGTAAAAGGCCAGTTCTTAACCCTTCAGAAAATACCTTATTTCTTAGGTCTTTAGACTGTCGAGAAACGTTTAGAATTATACAATTTAAAAAATAAAAAAAAGTCATGAAATTGACGAACTACCGCCCTCTCTAATCAGACAATGTGCGGGTGAACTAGCTGTGCCTTTTTATGTAGGTACTGATAAATCAGTTCTTTGATGAAGGTATGTTCCTGATGAACTTAAAAAGGCGATTATAAAACCGTTATAATGTGTTGTACAAGATAACAACTAGTAGTACCGAGAGCAATGTATTGCAATATAAAGTGTGACCTGCAGCCTACGCTCTAGTACGTCAATGACGGAACCATAGAAAATATAACTTATATCTACGGAAGGAACTGACTCGCGACGCTGTCATACTTTAATGTACCTACCGTCTGTTTTTTAATCTCGTAGACTAATTTGTCAGGTGCAAATGTCAAACTATGAAAATTAAATGAAAAAATGATACATGGAACATTTGAAATGTAAATTTAGTCTACAAGATTAAAAAACAGACCATACTTCATTAATTTGATTGTCTTGAGTGTTCACTTGTGAGTTTCTTAACGTCCTCGTATAGTAAGTTGCTAGCAGTAGTAGGGGCAGCCATTCTGAATTTCTGATGTTGTGCCTGTGAGCTAGTACTGCGCATGCGCGTGCCCGTGCGCAGCCACGTTACAGGAACGGCTTACTGATGCAGCACACGCGTTACTACAGGTTACGACTATTTACTTTTATTCAAAAAGATGTATAATTTATTTATTTATTTATGCAGAGCACTGCCACATCACATACATATAACATTAAAAATATTATAAAAATGACTTCATAGCGGTCGCACGTGACAATAATGGCGTACATAACATTTACAATTCCTCGGCTTGGTGATAAACACAAATAGTAACTTAACTAGCTTTTAAAGGTCACGCAAAATCAGTCTGTATGCTTAGTGCAAGTTTTTTTAACGTATCGAGCGCGTTAACGTTTACGCGTATGGCGCTGGAGAAGCGCCACCTAGCGTCATACGTGAGAACAAAATTTTGTGAGTGTAAGATTTAAAATTTACGTCGTCGATAGTGACAATCGAGTGTCTCTCGAAAGTGAGGACGTTTCGAGCACATCGCTAACGTTTGCATGTCTAACGCGAGTGCAAGTTACAATTTTGACAGTTTTGACAGTATGCTTAGTGCGAGTTTTTTTTACGTATCGAGCGCGTTAACGTTTACGCAAATTTGTATGGCGCTGGGTAAGAGCCACCTAGCGTCATACGTGAGAACTAAATTTTGTGAGTGTAAGTTTTAAAATTTACGTCGTCGATAGTGACAATCGAGTGCCTCTCGAAAGTGAGGACCGTTTCGAGCACATCGCTAACGTATGCATGTCTAACGCGAGTGCAAGATACAATTTTGACAGTTTTGACAGCTCGAATACGAAACGCAGTCACTTGCGAGCGGGAAAAGTTGTCACTTAAAATTTTGTGGTGAGAGCGTCGTGAGTGGTGAAATAACAAAGTAATTTAATCTAATTTCTTAGTGTGAATAAAAATTACTATGGCATCTCGTATGTATTTCGCTTGGAGGATATTTGTGACCGCGAGAGCACAAGGTGAGCGTAATTTACTGTCCACTGGTCGTGCAAGAGCACGTAACTCAAGCAATCCGCTAAGAGACCTTCCGGAGGCTGAATTTAAGAGAAGATATAGGCTTCCTAAGGCAGCAGTCAGGTTTTTGTGTGTTCAATAATCCCGTCAAATTATCCCGTTTCCGAATGCTCGTTTTTCTACCTCGGGCACTAGTTGTTAATTTGCATAGACCTCCATGCCTAAAAAGTCACAAACTTTGTTTTACAAAGTTCACAGATTCGATAAAATTCACTACACACCAAATTATATAAATTACACTTACTCCTCCATAAATGTCACCAGCATTTCAGCATTGGGACGGGCTAGTCTTCAATTTTATCAAAAAACTTTACGCAAATCACAATCTAGACAAACTTTCGTAAACACAAACAAACGTTATGTCCACAGAGTAGTAATGTCGTCTAACTTCGTTGTATAACCACCACTATTTAAACAGGCAGTCGCTTCTATTATGAACACAAATACAAAAGTCAATTTATTTTGGCCGGTTACCACCGTTCATTTGTTCGTTCGTTCACTAATCATCGCTTCTCACGGTGAGTTAACGCGAAACGAATGATTGTATTATTAGGAACTCACACTCGCAAGTTAGTCGATGCGTTTGACGCAAACTCGATTTACTCGATCGAGGCGTTACTCGAATTTTAGTATGACACTCGCACTAAGCATACTGTAGTTGTTGCCAACTCACGCCAGTCTGTAGTTGTTGCCAGGTCACGGCAAAGTCAGCCTGTAGTTGTTGCCAGGTCACGGCAACGTCAGCCTGTAATTATTGCCAGGTCACGGCAACGTCAGCCTGTAATTATTGCCAGGTCACGGCAACGTCAGCCTGTAGTTGTTGCCAGGTCACGGCAACGTCAGCCTGTAGTTGTTGCCAGGTCACGGCAAAGTCAGCCTGTAGTTGTTGCCAGGTCACGGCAACGTCAGCCTGTAATTATTGCCAGGTCACGGCAACGTCAGCCTGTAGTTGTTGCCAGGTCACGGCAACGTCAGCCTGTAGTTGTTGCCAGGTCACGGCAACGTCAGCCTGTAGTTGTTGCCCGGTCACGGCAACTTCAGCCTGTAGTTGTTGCCAGGTCACGGCAACGTCAGCCTGTAGTTGTTGCCAGGTCACGGCAACGTCAGCCTGTAATTATTGCCAGGTCAGGGCAAAGTCAGCCTGTAGTTGTTGCCAGGTCACGGCAACGTCAGCCTGTAGTTGTTGCCAGGTCACGGCAACGTCAGCCTGTAGTTGTTGCCAGGTCACGACAACCTCAGCCTGTAGTTGTTGCCAGGTCACGACAACCTCAGCCTGTAGTTGTTGCCAGGTCACGACAACCTCAGCCTGTAGTTGTTGCCAGGTCACGACAACCTCAGCCTGCTTGCTCATCTCAGCTTTTTGTATCTAATAATATACTTACAAATGAGCAATTGGGGTTCCGTAAAGGCAAATCAACGAGCGACGCACTTTTTAATTTTCTAAAGAAAGTAATGATAGGAATGAACAATAAACAACATGTAACTGCAATATTTATGGATATGTAAAAATCATTTGATTAACCATATATCCTATTATAAGCCAAACTTATTGTTGGTAGTGGCGGTACTCACCGATTCATATAAAAGCCAGCGCTCGATCGAGCGATACACACCGTCATGCATCTCCCGCATACGGCGGCGGCGCCCCAAACACGCTATGTTAGATCCAGACGACGACATCACTCTCTACCAAGAGAGTATGAAGTCGGTCCGTAAAACTCTAAACACTACACATGACAGACGTCCTAACTTCCGTACCCGCTGGCGAGTACCGCCGCGGCATCGAGTAGTATGTCAATCCCCCCGACCCTTGCACCCGCCCGCCCGTGCGGAGCAAGCAAGGCTCGGAAACGTTATTTAAAATAACGTTTTTAAAACGTTTCTAACAGTTCTTTGTACAACATTTTGTTCGGAACGAAAACGATATGAGAACGTTTTCAAAAACCGGTTTATTTCGCAGGACGCAGCCGCGCGATAAAATCCCGACGCAATAATTTTACGTCTGTGCGAACGTGGGCTAAAAACTAAAGCACATAATTATGTATTTCGAAGGAGTTTTATATAAGGGTATATATACAGGGTTATTGGTAAAACACCAACAACCTCTTAAGGGGTCATTGTACTCATCATTATGAACAACTTTTACTATGGGACCAAAAATGATATTGCGAAAAAAAATCCTGTTCAGTACATTTTGACGAATTATGCAAACATAAATGTACTAAACAGCTGATTTTTTTTTCGCGATTTCAGGTTTGGTCCCATAGTAAAAGTTGTTCATAATGATGAGTATAATGACCCCTTAAGAAGTTGTTGGTGTTTTACCAATAACCCTGTATATGCAGGGAGGGGTGGAGATCCCCTCCATGCATGGGGGAAGTTTAGGAAATGCATAGTTTTTTTATGAATTTTTAAAAATCTCAGTTTATGTTTTGTTAAGTTTTTGGTAAAAATTTAGTATCGTTTGCCAGGAGGAGGGGGTGGGGGGTAGGGGGGTGCAACCTCTCACCTGGCACCGCTCCCATGAAAGATAACGCACCCCTTCTTGAGAAAAAAGATTATTGTAACCTAACCTCAAAAACTTTAATGTTGCTTCTGCAACGTCTCCGGTGCTGCGGGAAGTGCAGCCCCTTCGCCAGTGCGCCCTTGTGTAACAAAGGACCCATGCTCACCTCCGCAGCTTCGGCTTGCTTCAACTGCTATGGCCCGCACCGGTGCCTATGCTTTGTTACAGCGGGCGGGGGCTGATCTCCCTTCGCGCCTCCGGATTTTTATATACAATCTAGGGGTAGCAGCCAAAAGACTACGTAGAGTCGGGTGCCCTGAGCCTGACTCGGTTTTTGAACAGATTTGACCTATTTTAAAGATGGATGAAGAATGGCTGCAAATTATAGATATTGTGTTTCGATTCACCTCTAGCAGATACCATCAGGATAAAAATAATAATTTTACATTGTCACAAAATCAAAAATTTCGTAGTTACTATAAACGCATTAAAATAGCAACCTGCTGTCAAAATTACGTCAAAAACAAAAAAATAGTGCAAAAGTTGAGATTATTTTGTCAAAGTTTGATATTTTATATTTCCGAAAGTTAGGCAGCAAACGCGAGAGTGCATTCCCGGTGCCCATCAATCGGGGAGCAAACCGCTGAAAATGCGGCCCGAAGTTCCACCGGATATCGAGGACAAGTCTTAGGTACTTCATCGTCGACTTGATACCGATGTGAATACCTCCTACTATTGTGTTGGATCCTGAGGGTGGCGCTTTCCGGAGCTCGTGGAAACAAATGATTTCCGATTTATGCAGTGCCACCTGGAGACCCAATCGCCGGATCCTGCCTACGACTTGCGCAACGCCAGCTGTTGCTAAGACAGTCACCTGCCGGAGCGTCTTCCCCGTGCCATTACCAGCATGTCATCGGCGTAACAGATGACGCCGACGCCACGGAGGGGTGCACCGCGCAGCATCCAGTCGTATCCGATGTTCCACAGGAGTGGCCCCAAAACCGAACCCTGTGGAACACCACACGACATCTCTCGCCGACCCCATCCTTCTCGATCGGGGTAGATGACATATCTGTCAGATAAGCCCCGATAATGCGGCGGAGGTAGTTTGGCACCCTATGATATCAGAGTGACTCCCTAATGTTACTCCAGGGAAAAGTGTTGGCCGCTGGGGTCGCGGGTTGTTTGAAAAAGATACCGTGGCCCTGGCATAGGCAACTGAAGGAACACGGGTGGGTTTTAGTCAGTAAAAGTCTGACACGCCCTCCCGCTCCACCCAGAGCGGGAGAAGTTATTTGATGATTTCCCATCCACAAAAAAAAAAAAAAAAAAAAAAAAAAAAAAAAAAAAAAAAAAAAAAAAAAAAAAAAAAAAAAAAAAGGGAAAAGTGTTGAAGGCATTGGCAATGTCCAAAGACACTGCCAAGACGACCTCACCCTGGGCCATTGCTTCCTCCGCCAAGACTTTCACGCGCATGATCGCGTCTATTGTAGAGCGCCCCTCACGGAAACCAAACTGGTTATCTGCCAGATCCGGCCCCTCTCTTGTCATGTGTTAGATAAGGCGGTCTGCAATACTTCTCTCGAAGAGTTTGCCCACCTTACCCAACAACACAATGGGCCGGTAAGCGGATGGTGAGTCCGCAAGCCGCCCTTCCATTTTCAACAGGACCAGCTTTCCAGTCTCTCCAAACATGTGCTCAAGAGTCCCACTAATCGGTGCCAGAGATCCCTGATGGCCAGAACCCATGCACGGCCAGGAATGCCGTCAGTTCCTGGAGCAGTGTTTTTGGCCTGAAGCCTTTGTACTGCCGCTTTTAGTTCTACCTGGGTCATTTTAGGCGCGTCGCCATCGTCATTTTACGAGTTGGGCACAATAGTAGGCGGAACTATATGCGGTGGTGTGTGCTCGCCTTTTGAGGGAATAAAGCGGTCACTACTCTCTCTAGCAGTTGCCGGTGGAGGCTACGGGATAGTGGAAACACCCACGAGCAAAGTTTGCGCCTAACCAAACGGTAAGGACGCCCTCACGGTTCACGTTCTAGAAATGCCAGCAATTCTTTATGGGCTTGGGCCCAAGCTTATTATTTCCAGCTGAAGAGCCTTCTTCGCCACTCTACACACCTCGTACAGTTCCGCCTCTCTTACCATAGCTTCTGGTCGTCTGCGCCTTCATCGCTGCCTGGTATACGGGCGTCGCGCCGCCACGCATGCGATGCGCAAATGCGCAATGTCTTGCGATCACCAATACACCTGGCGCCTGGCAGATGGAGACTGAACTGAACATCGCAGCATCACAGATTTGTGTCACGGCCTCCCGGAACCATTCTGCCTCCTCGTCAAAATCGACAGACCTGACTGGTGAGTCCAACCAGGCCTTCACGATTGAGGCAACCAGAAGGGTTTCCCGGTTCAGTTGTTTGAGCGCCCATCGCGAGCCATCCTCAACCCCGGTTGGGGCCGCTTGTGCCGGGCCATTCGAGGTCTGGGCGGAGACGTCGAACCCTATCTGTGATCCGACAACGTCTCCACGTCCTCTAATACACGCCAGTCCTGAACATGGCGTGCGACAGCGGGAATAGCAAACGATAAGTCCACTATAGACCCACCCCACTGCCGCACACTTGTCTGAACAGATCCCTGGTTTAGGAGCAGTAAGCCTGACTCCACCGCTCACTCCTCTAGTAACACACCCCGTGCATCTGTTGCTGGGGAACCCCAAGTCGTAGATTTGGCGTTGAAGTCACCCATGACAAGGACAGGGTGAGGACGGCTTCAACTGATGACTGTGCCCAATTCCGTGATGAAACTCTCAAAGTCGGCGAGAGGTGGGTTGGATGAGAAATAAATCCCCACGACCATGATATCTTCGACTAAGACCGCTACAAAGCCCCGCCCCTGGGTGACGGTCTCCAGGAGCGGAGTGCCAGCGACCGGCCTCGAGATAAATGCCACCAAGCCATTAATGTCACCCACTCAGTCATCCCTGGGAGGAACAAAGTATGGTTCGGCAACGATAGCGACGTTGATCAACCACTCCGCCATGCTCTGGAGCAAAAGGTCCTGAGCCCTGGCGCAATGGTTGATATTCGCTTGGAAAAGACGAAGGTGTGGGGCCATTCCTGGGTGTCCATAACAATCGCCTCCCCCTCAACCCTTTCTTCGGCTTTATTGCCAGCGGTCAGTGGGCGCGAGGGCCCAATTTTTCTATTTGATTCAGCTTTTTTATCCAGGCATGTACCGAATGCCTTGCTGCCCGTCTGGTGGACAACCGACCGGTTCAATGCCGCACACACTCAGTGTGGCGCGGCATCGCAAGAGCTGGCCTTGTGACCGAGCTGATCACAGCGGAAACAAAGACCGCAGCAATCGACCTCTGAGGTGAATCGAACTCCAACGTGTCCCTCTCTTATGCACCTATAGCATTGAGGGGCTTATTTGCCAGAAGCCTGACCCGTGCCAAATTCCAGCCCACCACCAGTCTGGGACCATCTTTTAATTTTCGAGCTGCCGTGACGGGACAGCTGACCAGTACTGTCCGCAGATCGGAGAAGCCCGGACGAATTGTTTCCACCTTAACTTGGTCTAGGCATTCTCCGGCCTTTGCAACAGCTGCTGCGACCTCTTCCGAAGTTGCAGAGTCCCCCAGGTGCATTATACGCAGATATGCGCACTTGACCTGCCTGGACACTCTAACGTACACTACGTCGAGCGACTCTGAGGGCCACTGTTGACACCAGGGATCTCCAGTTCGATAGTTGCCTACCCTACCACACACCCACCCACCCTATTTACCTACGCGTACTCACAGTCACAGATAATACTTAGTACTTGTGAAACGACGAAACTAAGCCGCGTGGCCTTGCAATACCGATGAATGAAATACTCGTAGAACTTTCGTATCGGAAAAACCCAAGAAATGCAATAAAAACGGTTAAAAACGTTTTATTAATCGAAAACGATTAAAATATTGTTCTTCTTCAAAAACGTTATTTATAACGTTCCGTTCGAACGTAACCGAAACAAATCGTTTTTTAGGTATTTAAGACGAAACCGTTTCGAAAAAAATACCGGTATCCGAGCCCTGGGAGCAAGTAGCTTTAAACGCCCCTAATAATAATAACTTACCGATGGAACAAGTCTCCACTTGCTCAGTAGACAGTAGCGCCCTAAGCCTAGGCTCGAGTCCCACTATGGGTCGCCCTTAGCTGCGCTACTTAGAATTTAATTTCTAACCCGGCGAGAGGCCCTTCTGGCCCCGCCAACGCTCGGTTAAGCAGTCAATGCTCCCGGAGCAAACTGCGATAGGTCAGTATTAAAAAAAAAAAAAAGAGTGCGGTCTTTGTTGTTGCTACGTTATCGAACGGTAAGGTTGTCTGTACCTAAGCTACTTGCAGTAAGTTTGTGCCATATTTTATTTTTAGTGGTGTTTCGATTTGTTGTGATTTTTGTTTTGAATATTAACGGTTGTTTGTGATTGCTTGAATTTTGATGATTAGTGGAATTAGTGTTAAAATTAAGTCTATTTTGAAATAAATTTGTTTTAGGTTGTTTGTAATTGTTTTTTTTTTTTTAATTTGTTTTTCACTTCTGATCGCTAAAAAAAAAAAAAAAAAACATACAGACGAATTGATAACCTCCTCCTTTTGGAAGTCGGTTAAAAACTATTATATAAACTAGAACAATACGGGGTTAGAGGGAATGCTTTAAATCTTATAAAATCATCCCTCAAAAATAGGGTTCAAATAACTCATTTACAAGAAAATCAAATGAAACAAAATATGAACAAACATTTCAGTCCAAGCCTATAACGGTTAAGTACGGGGTGCCTCAAGGAAGCATTCTTGGTCCACTTTTGTTCATAATATTGTTAGGAAGAATCTTGTGACGTTTTCAAATCTGGTATAAAAGGAGCGCGCAGCCGTTCTTTTTTTTTTTACATATTAGGTCTGTTGTCCTTCGTGAAAAGGGTCATCCTCAATGACCCTTACTTCACTGAGAAATACGGCTCGGAGCTTGCTGCTCTGCAGCTCCCGTCCGCCCCTCCCTGTTCCGACATCCCCGATGTCGCTCCCCCCCTGTCCGACCGTTTGCATGGACACTGATTCAGTGTCCGACCGCGCCCTCTCCCCGTCCGACAACGAGTCCGCCTCGGGCTCCGACGAGGAGGCCCCAAACTCTGAGGCTTCCGCTTCCTCTGCCTCCTCGAAGGACGATGGCTTTACGCCCGTCCTCCGTAAGGGAAGCAAGAAGAGGAAGCTGAAGGGCTCTAAGGCCCCCTGCCCCTCTGCCCCGCTTAAGAAGGCTACGACTAAACTGGCCAAGCGTGCCAACGCTCGCCAGCAAAGGGAATGCCCGTCTTTGGTACTCCCCTCAACCCAGATGCCCACGCGACTGAGTCCTCAGAGACCCAGTCCGTGGAACTATCTCTACCACCAGCAGGCCTTCCCTGCTCTGGCTGCTTCCCAGCCTCCTCCTCCCCCCCCTCTTATCCCGGCTCCCACGGATGCCCGGAAACCCACAGCTCCTCCCAGAGCTGCTGCCCCCGCTCCTGCTGTCTCAGCTCCCGCTGTTTCAGCTCCCCCCCCCCCCCTCTTCGCTCACCCGCAGGAGCCAGTCAAGGCCTGCCCCTAGATAACTTCAGCGTTATCTCTGGCACCTTCCTCACTTTCATGTCCCCTCGAGCGACCCAAATGGCCAGCGAAATCGTGGCCGCTAGGAATGCCTGTGATCTCTTCAGGATCCAGAGCATCTATAATGCGTACCCGGAGATTACGCAAGCTCTGATGGCCTTTACCAAAAAATAAATCAACAATGGATAAAGGCATCTTAGCTAGAATCAAACCCCGTTCCCTCAAGTTAGGTTTTTTCAACGCCAATGGCATTCATAGCCAACGTACTGAGATCGCCACTTTCCTCCGCGATCACCAAATAGACATCCTCTTAGTTCAGGAAACCTTTTTAAAGCCTCGTCATCGAAACCCGTCTATTGCCAACTATCGCATAGTTCGCAACGACAGGACTCGATGTCACCTGGGCGGCATCCTTATCTACTACAAGAGCGGCCTATACTGCATCCCTATAGACTCTCCCCCCCTCTCAGGCTTAGAAGTGTCTGTCTGCCGCCTAGGCATGACAGGCCACCAACCAATCACTCTAGTATCGGCCTACCTCTCCCCGACCTCCTCAGATAGTTCCCTATCTGCTGACCTTTCCACCCTTTTTGGCTTGAGCGAATCCGTTATCATAGCGGGTGACCTCAACGCCAAACATTCCGCCTGGAATAGTACCAGGACCTCTCGCAGAGGTAGACTTCTGTTCAACCTCTGCTCCCTCCTGAGTTTCGATGTCATCGCCCCGATGACTCCTACTCACTTTCCTCAAAACCCTGACCACACCCCTGACGTACTTGATGTGCGCTACATCAAGTACGTCAGGGGTATTCTAAAGAATGTTAACCTACGGTTGGACTCTATAGAGGCGATACATGAACTGACCTCTGACCACCGACCAGTCGTTGTAAACCTGGCACCCCGCATAGGTCTCCGTGACCCCAGCCAACCCCCTCTCACTCAAAAAGTGACCGACTGGAGGAAAGTAAGCGAATGTCTGAAATCCACCACGTCCCCCCACTTAGACTCCATCCCCGACCACTTTGACTCTATCGCTGACACGACGGCCGCGATCGACTCATTCACAGAACACGTACAATCTGTCCTGGACGATTGTTCAAGGGAAATTCCAGCGATGGAAGACCATCGCTGGAAGTTGCCGGACGATGTGCGTGAGCTGCTGAATGAGAAGAACGCGGCTGTCCGTGCCTACAGCAGCTTTCCCTGCCACGCGAACAACGCCCATATGCGCTCTTTACAGAGATCTGTAAAGAAACGCATAGAGGAGCTGCGTACCACTGGCTGGGACAAGATGCTGAGCGACCTAGAGCCTACCCACCTAGCCTTCTGGCAACTCCAGAGGAAGCTCAGATCCCAAGAGACTGCCTCTATGCCCCCCCTTATCCGCCCTGACAAGACCATCGCTTTCGATGATGTCGACAAGGCTGAATGCCTAGCCGACAGTCTTGAGACTCAGTGCTCACCCAGCTCCCAACCTGTAGACCAAGCTCACCTCTCTGAGGTCGACGCGGAAGTCGAACGTAAAGCCTCCCTCCCTCCCGTTGAAGACCCTGATTGTCCCCTGCCCCCCGTCACTCCAGACGAGGTGCAGGACATAATCAAGGTTCTCAAACCCCGTAAAGCCCCCGGCTCAGATGGAATTACCAATAGGGTGATCCAACTCTTCCCCGCCCACCTTATAATGCTCATGGTCACCATCTTCAATGGTGCCATGAGCAACAACATCTTTCCTCAAGCATGGAAAGAGGCCACTGTAATTGGCATCCCCAAGCCCGGTAAGCCCAAGGCTGAGCCCTCTAGTTACCGCCCCATCAGTCTGCTCAATGTGCTCGGCAAAATCTATGAGAGGCTTATTTATAAGCGAATCAGAGACTATGCCGAGACAAAGGGTCTCATCCCTACCGAGCAGTTTGGTTTCCGAACGCAGCATTCCTGCGTTCATCAGGTCCACCGCATCATCGAACACATAAGCGTTGGCTTCGAACGTGGTTTGATGACGGGCGCTGTCTTCTTTGATATAGCGAAAGCGTTCGACAAAGTCTGGCACAACGGCTTATTATATAAGCTCTACCAACTTGGCGTGCCGGATCGTCTCGTACTCATCTTACGAGACTTTTTGTCGAATCGCACCTTTCGCTATCGCATAGAAGGAGCGCTATCCTCCCCCCATCCCATCCGTGCAGGAGTCCCACAGGGCTCTGTGCTCGCTCCCCTCATCTTCACGCTGTTCACCAGCGATATCCCGAAAAGTAAAAAGGCGCAGTTAGCTCTGTTCGCAGACGACACGGCCATTTACTACTCGGGCAGGGACCAACACCCGATATCTCGCACTCTCCAAACCGCAGTCGATAACCTCGGCGCCTGGTTTAGGAATTGGAGAATCGAGGTCAATCCCGACAAGAGTCAAGCGGTCCTCTTTCTGAGACCGCGTCGCACTCGACTCCCCCCCCGACCGATTACCATGTTCGGCAAGCCGATCCCTTGGGAGACGCGAGCCAAATACCTCGGTGTGACCCTCGACCACCACCTCTCCTTCGCTGAGCACATAAAGCAGGCGCGTTCGCGCGCCGCTTTCGCTCTCGGTAGACTCCACTCCATTTTGAATGCACGTAGCAAATTGTCACTTAGGTGCAAATTGCGCATTTATACAGCGTGCATTCGCCCCATCATGACCTATGCGGGTTCAGTGTTTGCGCACGCAAAACACCTCACCTCATTCATAGGATGCAGGCCCTCCAAAACCGTTTCCTCCGAAAGGCAACGGGAGCCCCTTGGTTCGTTCGGAACGAAATCCTCCACGTGGATCTCGATATTCCCACCATCTCCCAGTTCTTGAAACGCAATTCCAAGCGTTTCTTCGACTCAGCCACCAACCATCGCAACCCTCTGGTTGTCGAGGCGGCTAGCTATGTCCCCTCTACGACCCCATAACTCTTCTCCAGGAGAGCAGTAGGGACCGTAGGAACAAAAACAAATCGACATTCCGACCTCGCCGCCGAGGTCCCTCGCGACGACCCCGTAATAATCGTCCTCCCCCCCGTCCCTTGCTCGGGTACGATGTGCCAGCTGGTGGCGTAGCTGAGCCTGTAGCTTTAAACTCCCCTGATAATAATAATTCTAATCTGATCCAGCCTGTCCCATCTTGCTGTCCTCCCCCCAGCGATGCCCTAAGCCGAGGCCCGTTCCCCACAGGGGGAGCCCTTAGCGTGTAGTCGCTTAGTCTGTAAGTTTTATGCCCCTGGCTGGAGGCTTTGAGTAACTTAAGGCAGCCACAGGATAGTCCGCTTAAGTAGTCTCGACTTCTCTAGGTCAACTACGAAATGCCATTTATAAAAAAAAAAAAGTTCTTTTTTTTCTTTCGTCGGGTGTCACTCGTGGCGGCAACATCGCTCAAAGGGCAGTAAGACTTATATTTTTTATTTTGCTTCAATATACAATGGTTAAAACTAAATAATTAGATGTAAATTTGATTTGTTGATATCAGTTGTGATTTATGCGTTTTAGTGGTTATAATTTTGGTTCCTTGTGTTACCGTCGTAATAATTTTAAAACGTGTTTATTAAAATAAATCAGTTATACTTGTGATATCGAGTGCTGTGTTGTTTTTTTTAAACATCTCCGCTTCTGATTGCTAAAAATATATATTAATGACCTCCCAAAAACCATAAACCTTGACATGATATTATTTGCAGATGACAGTACAGCTATTTTCACTGACGAGGATTAAGATAAATACGAAATTAATGTAAATAATTCCCTTGAATCCATCATAAATTGGTTAAATGTCAACAATCTTAAAATTAACTTAAAAAACATGTTTCATTTCCTGCTAATATAAATAAAAACCCAAAAACCTAAACATACAATACAAAGGCGAAACTGTAAAAGAAGTAAAGACCACCAAATTTCTTGGAATACACATTGACTCTGCACTTAACTGGAAAGTACAGGTTGACCAGGTTTGCAAAAAACTCAATCAGTTTTCGTATGCCCTCTACTTGTTAAGAAAAGTTACAAATGAGAGTACTTTACTACGCGTTTACCATGCATATGTAGGCACCGTACTAAAATATGGTATCCTATTCTGGTCTGATAAAAACGATGTATTTTAAGAAACGGAGATTCTCTACTGTAAAACTTTATGAGATCTGTGGCCTGCTATCTGTTAGGAAATTATATATCTGTGCCACGATCTTAAAAAAACATAAAACACTTACGTATGATAAAAACATAATATTAAAAAGAAGAAATGATATTATTGCGCAAGTTCCACAATCTAATACCAAATTTGCTGCTATGCAATATGATAAGCAATCAGCACGGCTATATAATAAAATAAATAAAGACATATATATATACACTGAACATCCACATACAGCTAAGAAAATACTCATAGAATGGTTAAAGTCGCGCACGTATACAGACATTGAATTATTAGTACAATAAGTGGAAATTAGTTGTACTGGCACCACCAAACCTACATGCATCCTCCCTCATACATACATCCACACCACCCACACACTTCTCACACCCCACACACATCACACACCACACACACTCGATACACCTTACACACCCCACGCACATCACACACTTCGCACACCCAACACACCTATATTAATTTATTCATTCTGTTTATTAGTCTAGCCATAAAAATTTAAATTGTAAGATGTATGTACAAACAGCCAAAGGTATGGAAGTGCGGAGTCTCCTAACACAGGCGTCATCATGCTTAAAAGGAGACTCCAATCGAAACTAATGTAAACGAGTTGGTACAGAAATAAACATTTTTATTTTTTTTTTTTTTTTTTTTTTTTTTTTTTTTATTCTGGGGGAATTCACCTAACAGAGAGTGTGCTCTAAAAGCACAAAAAAGTGCATCAGAAGCATATGCGGACTTAGACAGACTGATTCATGTAGAGCAGTTTTCAAAAGGTTGAAAATCTGAACCCTACCTTCATTATACATATTTGAAGCAGCAATGATGATAAAACGCGATATAGATGAGTACGAAACGTTGAGAAGTGCGAGATACAAAACTGAGCTTAAAGGTATTAAATGTAGAACAGTCAAATTTGAATCGAGTGTATTTGGTATTGGAGTTAAAATCTATAACAAACTCCCAAACTGTATCAAGAATATTTCATCACTAAATATTTTTAAATCAAAGCTAAAAGAATTTCTCATATGTAAAACATATGAGACGACAACCTCAGCCTGTAGTTGTTGCCAGGTCACGACAACCTCAGTCTGTAGTTGTTGCCAGGTCACGACAACCTTATCCTGTAGTTGTTGCCAGGTCACGACAACCTCAGCCTGTAGTTGTTGCCAGGTCACGACAACCTCAGCCTGTAGTTGTTGCCAGGTCACGACAACCTCAGCCTGTAGTTGTTGCCAGGTCACGACAACCTCAGCCTGTAGTTGTTGCCAGGTCACGGCAACGTCAGCTTGTAGTTGTTGCCAGGTCACGACAACCTCAGCCTGTAGTTGTTGCCAGGTCACGACAACCTCAGCCTGTAGTTGTTACCAGGTCACGGCGACGTCAGCCTGTAGTTGTTGCCAGGTCACGGCGACGTCAGCCTGTAGTTGTTGCCAGGTCACGGCGACGTCAGCCTGTAGTTGTTGCCAGGTCACGACAACCTCAGCCTGTAGTTGTTACCAGGTCACGGCGACGTCAGCCTGTAGTTGTTGCCAGGTCACGGCGACGTCAGCCTGTAGTTGTTGCCAGGTCACGGCAACGTCAGCCTGTAGTTGATGACGACTACAACGAAGTAGAAGGACACGAGCACAGAGAGCAGCACGGCGAACAGCACCAGTGTGGCGGCGACCAGCTGCTCGGTCAGCACGGCCGCGCCCGCAAACGTGACGGCCGCCACGACCAGCCCCACCCAGCACGATAGCATGCCCCAGATGTACACGTCGCACGCAGTCGCTCTCCGCGCGCACGCCCACCAGCAACATCGCATTTAGCGCCAGTAGCAGTACGCCGAGCGCGCCGTGCGCGTACCGCAGCGCGTCCGCCGGCTGCCCCGCGCCCGCGCCGCGCGCCACCAGCCGTGCGCCCGGCGTGCTGTACAGGAACAGGTACATGGCTGCCCACGCCAGCCCCAGCAGCCCCGCCAGCAGCGCGGCCTCGCGCAGCGGCAGAAACCAGCAGCGGTGCACCTCCGGGCAGCGCTCCAGCAAGTAGCCCATATCGCCGCCTGTCGCGCACCTGGCGCCTCTGTCCCCGGCCTCTGTCGGAGTGTGCGCGGGCCGCTATAGAGACGTGCGCGACCCTCAGCACCACGAGCAGTGCACGCGCCACTGTCCCACGATAGGGTACGCGAGATACAGGAGGATAACTATTCCGACCGATTTTGACACACAACACACACTTGAAAAGCACATGACACCAACACTCTGACGTATTCAACAAACAAGTAGACACAGACTCCATAATGTATTGTGACACAGACTGTGTAGAGATACTACGTATCAGGTACAGAGCGAATGATAAAGTTACGACAAACAGTTTAGAGATTCTAGTCGGTAAATCGAAGTGCGTACCTACGTGAAAACTGAAACATTTTAAATTAATCCTTACATTATGTAAAAGATGCAGTCAGTTCATCTGTTGTGATTTCTCTTAGAACAGCTGCAGGCAGCCCCCAGCAGCCCCCTGTGCACTCGTGGCGTCCAGTGACAAGTAGCTGAGCAGTACATACCTGCGAGTGCCCTGCGCATGAGCGTGGCGAGCAGCCGGCGCAGGTCCGCGGCGCGCGCGCGGCGCGGCTTGCGAACGCCCAGGCGGCGGCGCGCGCGCACCGAGCGCGACAGCGGCCGCTCCGCGCCGGACGCCTCCTCCGAGCTCGCACTACACCTTTTACTCCGCACTATGTTCACTTTCACCGAGGGCAGTTCGATCGGCGGGAGGGAGAACTTTTCTGGATTCAAACACTTTTTCGGCCAAAAGTCATCGGAGCTGGACAGGTTAGAGGAGTCCTTGGGGCTGGGCAGCTGCAGCGGCGGCAGGATCTTGTTGTAGGGCACCAGGCGGCGCGGGTACTCGTTGCTGCGGCAGCTCGAGCTGGAGTTGAACCACATGTCGCCCGAGAACAGCGACGACGAGATGGAGTCGCGCCCGTTGCCCAAGTCGAGCGTGCAGTTGCGCGTGCGCGTCACGCTCACGAGGCTGAGCGGCGTACGGTGCACGGTAGTGGCGCCCAGCTCGTAGCTGGGTCGCGACGAGCTGGCAGAGTTGTAGTCGTCGTCGGAGGGCTCGGCGGGGGGAGGGCGCTCGGGCGCGGGGCTCCACAGCGTCCACGGCGGCACGGGCTGCATGTTGAGGAACGCGCGCGCGATGTGCGGCGGCGCGGCGGCCAGCGTGGGGGGCTCGGCCGACAGCACGCCGAACGGGTGCGTGAAGTAGAACAGGCACAGCGGACGACTCTGTAACACAACACTATCTCACATGTACCCATGTATGAAGAAGGTGATATATCGGTGAGTTGAAGTACCTAGCTGAACGGCAGAACTAACCTTAACGTCGTCAGTGGAAGTGGACGCGTCCGATCTGCCGCCATTCATTGTCGTTAGCACTTTATGTGATCACTCCACACGATACAAGGTCCGAAATATTGCAATGGGAGGTACAGCCGAGCGGCGACGGCCTCGGCCACATCTCGACAACACCCCAACACGCCCTCACTACATTCAATACGTACACAATATAAAGCAACAACTACAGAGTGTCACCATCACAGAGTGTCAACACCACAGTTTCTCACTTTCAGTTATGTATCTGGTAATTGTTTCGTTTGCATATAAGTATGTCAGTAGAGGCGGCCTGCCCGGTACGCCGCGCGCGCCCTCTGCCGTGCCGTGGCTGGCACGCGCGCCTCCGGCCGCAGACAGATGCGCGCCAGGGAAGCAATCAGATGCTATCCAAACATTTACTCACTTGCTCACTACGGCTTTTGCTAATATGCTCATATTATGCTCGTATAGTCCTGCCTACACGAGAGATGTTTAGTTTATCCACCTCGTCATCCTAATATGCTCTTCATCTAGTAGTAGTAGATCATCGAGCACTTCAAGTGTTCGCCTGTTGACTTACCGAAGCCTGCGAGTCTGCCTGTAGACAACCTTTCAAACTGATTCTGTCGTCAGAGCACGCTGTTGTGTCCCGTCCCGGTGAAGCAGCGAGTACGTGCCTGCCCCCCGCGTGTCGCCGGTGCCGGGCGGCGACGGCGCCGTCAGCAGGTCGCGCCCGCCGCCCGCTGTGGCCGCCCGCGAGCCGTGCTCCAGTAGCTCCTCCGGCACAGCCGTCACTCATCGATGTGCTTGCCTTTGTTACATACAACAAAGTTAGTTCTACCGGGGGTCGCTTCACTCGGCCGAGCTAACACTAGAGGCTCAAACAAGCTTCCCGGTATGAACCCGACTTCATAAATGGTCTACCGTTTACTTTGTAGACAGAAACAGTTTGCAAGTCAGCTGCGGCCGTAGAAATATAAAATGTCTTATAACTACGGCTACGGCTAATAGTGATTAGCCGTAGCCGATTTGCAAACTGTTTCTTTCTGGATTTAAGTAAGTAAGTACCCAGGAAGGTAATCAGCAGAAAAAATATAAAACTGCCTCGATGCTGGAATCGGTGCTTTCCATAAAATTTATTATTCTTTGTAATTATGTTTTATAGGTAGTTCTTCGAAAGGAGATGGCTACATAACTGCCGCAAGCATGCATAGGAATCTGACATTAACTCGTAATATTTAAGTACCTATTCATTCATTAATTATTTAGTGTTTAATAATTTCCTAGAACGTTCGTGAACTTTTAAACATAAAAAAGTATCTTAATTGCTTTTTAAGCTTTGTTTGTGACAAGGTCAAGGGGAAACAATACAGTACTACAAGCCAGGGAGGGGTGACATCGCTCTTCCAGAATGTCAAATCGAAACTGTACTTTATCGTTTTGATAACAGGTATCAAAACGATTTATTTTCTGAAAATAATAGGTGGCAATCTGAGTTTTACCAGAAATCGATGGCGTTCAATTCGGTGTCCTGTTTAGTTGCTTGTTATTGTGTTTTCACAGAGTTTTGATTCGGAAAAAAGGGTTATTTTTAAAGTGACAATTGACTCTACTCAATTCCACTTTATTTTGATCAAAATCAAATAAAAATAACCGAAAGCTTCGGAATGTGCTTCTTCGTTTATAATCTTACTACCTATTTTGTGTCGAAAATTAACTGAATAGTGGTCGACAAAAACTAATTCTATTTTTTATTTCAACCCTTTCGATTATTTTATTGATTCTGTTACAAGATCAATCCCATCAGTTAGACGTCGTTTGATCGCTCTGCCGTTTGCTTGTTCGTTGTGCTTTTTTATTTTGGATTTTCATTGACCCTCGCTCGTTTATTGCACTCATTGTGTGTGCTCGCCTACCTACTGACCTCTCGCTACTCGACACAGACTTGACTTGCAATCAATTCATCATGCGATACATAAACTGCGGTGTAGCCACGTAAAGATTGCGGCGGCATATCACATCTTCATTGCCTGCTGTTCTACTCACTATCAGCACGATGGTTAACATTTGAGGTACCTATCAGGTTAAACAAGGAGACTTACTAAGGAGAGCATATTAGTGCAAATATTGTTTATGATATCAAACTGTGATTAATGCCTCAAGTTTTGTAGAGGCCGAATAAGATCAAGGCATATCGGTCAAAGAATAGACTACTAGTACCTATATTTTCCCTTCCTCTGACGACGCCATTTTGCGAAATCCGCGCATCTGTTTCACTTATTTTATCTGACCTTGGCTGACCTCGCGCATTAGCGGCACGCGTGATTAAAATGACGATATCCCTAAAGTTTTGTATGGTAGCTGTACATAAAACTTATTTCATTGAAATAGTTATGAAATAAGCTATCTTATTAAACATGCATTAGTACAGTTTTGTCTTGTAACGTATCATTAATAGTAAGTTAAAGTCAAAGTGTGCGAATTTTTCCGAGTTTGTTGGTAAAAACTTGTTCTAAATAATTGAAATTAATATTTCAAAGCGGTTTTATTTTATTTACGTAAAGATAAACTATTTTACATAAATCAATAAGAAAACACACACCTCCCCATACATTTTTTTCATCCCACAAGCTTTACAATAACACGCCTTATTTTGGCGACGAAAAAAATAGGGTAAGTTTATACTTTAACGAATGTTAAGCATGTTCAGCATGAGACTTTCATGCCTTGTTTTTTTTTTACTACACTTTGTAGTAGTTAGAGCGGGTAAAATACAGTTCGCAGACTTTAAATCGCTTATTAAATACGGTCAGAATATGGTCACACTATGGAACCGACCGTCGGATCATAAATAGCTCTGATTTTTTGATACGGACCGATCGTCGGATCGTCGACGGCTGGAAAGTCAATCTACAAATCCTTTGGACGACATTCTGTCATTATTAATACAGCTGAATTGTGGGGAACAGAATTCGGGGCTGTTGCTGTCATGTCATCATGACAGTGATCTGATATTTGTGGTGGGCGAGACACCAGAACACATTATCAGCTCCGGCTTCATTAACCGACTTCAAAAAAGGAGGTTCTCTATTCGACCCGTAAGATGTATGTATGTATATATGTATGCGCTAATAGCTTAGCACCGACTTTAGAAGCTGTTAAGTTTTTTATGAAAGTTCTTTTATTCGTTTTAGGTTTTTGAAGTAGGTTTTTACTTTTTTAAGTAATTTTTTTTCAAATAATTTTCTTGTAAGACTCACGGAATAACGAATAAATAAATAAATCGCATTTTTGTCGTTTTATTTCAATATCTTTATATCCTTGGTTACTCAGTGCATTCGTTATTTATGCTGTTTTATTAACGACTTCAAAAAAGGAGTTATCAATTCGATACGTATGTATGTAATATTATTGGATCTGCGAGATATTCACATATGATGATCTATTAGGGCTTCCAAACAAATATACAAAATTTTATAGATGTATGTTTGTCCAGGGAAAACATCAGCACATGTCGATTTGATGTCCACTAAGATACTGGTTCTTTCCTCTTATTTCCTGTGACTTTGTCCTTAAAAATAATATTTCAATAATTTAACTAATGGAAATCACTGTAATTCTAATAATTGTAATTCAAATTTTCTTATAAATTGTAATAATTCAAATAAATCTAAGAATTGTAATTTCATTCAAATAATTGCTGTAAATTAGCTATAATTTTGCATGCCCGTAATGAGGGTGAAATATGCCCTGTGCTATAATTTAATTTAACATCTTGTGTACCCACCATATTTCAGGCAAATAAATGATTTATGATTATCAAAAAAAAAAAAACAAGGTAACGGAAACAGTAATGGAACAACAAGAAGTAACGGAAACAGGATGACCCAGTTTTTAACATTTATTGAGCACGGGTGCTACTACATAATACTTTCTGAAGGTCTGATGATGACCAGGTAAGTAAGTGCTTATCGGTTCTCAGTAAAGGAAATAGTTAGGATGACCTAGCTTTCAACATTTATCTAATTGAGCAAGGATGCTACTACATGATACTTTCTGAAGGTCTGATGATGACCAGGTAAGTGCTTATCGGTCCTCGGTAATGGAAATAGTTAGGATGACCTAGCTTTCAACATTTATCTAATTGAGCACGGATGCTACTACATGATACTTTCTGAAGGTCTGATGATGACCAGGTAAGTGCTTATTGGTCCTCAGTAATGGCAATAGTTAGGTTAGACCTAGTTAGGACCTAGCTTTCAACGTGTAAGTGTGACAGCCTCGCTTATTGATACGAGCTACGGGTGTGGTGTCAAAGGGAAAACATCTCAAAACCTTGGTCAAATTCTAGTGCAATATTTATAACAAAACTATTAAATACTTATTACAATCAAATATTCCAGTTTTTTACTAAAAAATAAAAATTACGAAATAAAAAATAATTTAAAAAATTAAATCGACTTCAAAAAGAAATAAACTCAAAATTATGATATAATTTTAATTTCGGAAGTCGGTGGCAAAAAATTAAAATACAGATCCCAAGACACCGACTTCCGAAATTAAAATTATTTCATAATTTTGAGTTTATTTCTTTTTGAAGTCGATTTAATTTTTTAAATTATTTTTTTTTTCAATATCTTTTATATCCTTGGTTACTCCGTGCATTTGATATAATAATAATAATAATGTATCGCCACCGCTGTAACTCTACGTTGACGTCGTGGTGGGTCTTGCGCGCTGCAAACTTTAGGTCTGTGCCGGTAGAGTTTACTTTGCCGGAACGGGTCTAGGATGAGGAGCCAGACCAAGAGAGATACAGAAACCTGCAGGGCAGCATGTGGCGAGCTGTTGGGCAGTAGCGACCCCACGGACCCTATCTCCCGAGAGAAATCTTGTCCTCGTCTCTGGCTTGCCTTTATTGGCCGGCTGGAGTGAACACTGACGAGGACCAGAGCTCCCACCTCTTTCTTGCCTTTATTTGCCGGCTTGAGTGGAGATTCGCAAGAGCAAACGTGCTCGGAGGAAGGAAGTATTCCAGTAAGGTGCTGGTAGGGATCTTGACCGTACTTCCGGGATTGTCCTGATAGCCGTGGAATACCTCTCCACTTCTCAAGCATCTCAGGAAGTGTTGCCCTCTTGTCGCTACGTCACTATGTGCTAGCGGCCGTTTCCGGGGGCCCATTATTGAGTGTGCAAGTCACCCCCTGCCATTTTATCCGTGTATAATATATAACATTGGTCAGGCAGGGGACATAGTTCTTCCATAGTTCAAGTAACCCAATCCACATTAGCCACCCAGATCCATAGCCCAATATGTTTCGTTTCCACGCACAACAATAGTCCTTCACCAACCGGGGGTTGTCCCTGGGTGCACTTGCATAGTGCATACAGGGATAATCATCGGTTGGTGCCTCCTTATCATTTAAAATTATTTAAGGGGCCTCTGCGAGTTGGCTTCGGCTCCTCGTACGCCTTCCAAAGGACCCCAGGGTCCCGAGAAATGTAAAAAATAAATAAATAATAATAATAATATCCTGGGACATGTCACACACGGTCATCTGGTCCCAAACTAAGCAGAGCTTGTACTATGGAAACCAGATACTGATATACTACTTTTTTTTTGTAAATACATACTTATATAGATAATTACACCCAGACACAGAACAAACAGACATGTTCATGCACACAAATGTTTGTCCTGGATGGGTATCGAACCCACGACCTGCGGCATGCTAGGTGGTATCTTAACCAACCACGCCAACTGGCCCGTCAATATCTAGTTTAGCCAGAATTTACGAGTATCAATCACCACATACTAACTAAACTAAGTTCCCCTGGCGCGTTTGTATGTCAGTCTGTCTGCACGGATTATCAACAAACAGATAATGATGGGGTAGGTAGTAGATAGATTGGTTCAATACTAAAAAAATAAAATTATCAATATCATCGCTGATACATCCATACGCCTGGGTAAAAGTTCATAGCAATGTCATTTGTTTAAAGTGTTTTATACCTATTGACGTAGGAGTTACACGATTTTATTTTCAGGACTGTAAAGATGAATTTCTCCATATTGCATAAAAGAACATCCTTGTTAAGCTTCTTTATTCAGTTTTTAAATACTGATTTACGGTTTAATTTTACATTAAGGACAATCTTTGCTCGTAACTGGCCTATGATCTAAAACTAAATTTAAATTGATTTATAATACTGACATCTTTTACTACTTATGTAATTATGATTGCAAGAGAATATAAAGTCGATTTCGTTTTTTGTTCTCCCATCTGGTGAGACCCATGTCCATCGACGTTGTGGATTTTTAGGGAAACAACTGCTCATTATTCTAAACCCTTGTCCAAATGCAAACTGAATGAGAGCATTTCCTCGATCATTTCTGGTTCCGAGGCCAAGAATTTCTGGGCTATCTAGGTCTTGCCTCACCCCGATGTTAGCATCAAAGTCACCAGTTATGATGTTCCATGTGCTACGGTTTTCTTCGCACGCTTTGTTGAGTACCTACGTCATACAAGTCTTCTAGTTCGTCATCGGTGTGTGATGTGATGATGTAGGTGCGTGAGCTTGGACAATAGTTAAACTGTGTTGGTCAGTGACGCTTAGTTTGAGAGCCGCTACCCTCTCCGAGTATCCGAGAAATTCTATGAATACATACATAATTTTAATACCAAGTACTAGTGTTTGTTTTAGTAACAAGACCAAGCACTGCACTAATTGGGGGTGCCACGGGTCCGAACCGAATCCAAGTTCCCGTGGCACCCCCAGGGGTATCCTCCGGGGGTGCCTTGGATCCGGAACGATAAAAATAAAAGCAATGTCCCTGTCAAAAAGAACAATAAATTCTCGGAAACCATGAAAACTTCATTAATCCACTTTTCTTTCAGTTCCGGAATATTTGGAAATTTAAAATGTAAATTTATTATTTCATATTTTATATGACAATATTATTTCATATTGTATATGATCATTGCCTACATTAGTGAAAATAATGAACCAATTCCCATGTTGTTTTATTAATAAGTACATAAGTGTACCTACTATACCTACTATAACTAGTCGGACATGTCTTCCAATGAGCTGTCGCCCCCGGAGGAATCCTTTTGTGGTCTTCTGACTATACGCTAGTGTACAACAGAGAGCCGTGTTAAAATAGTTTTAAGCTATATTTATTAACACAAGTTTTGTTTTATACTTTATATATTAGGTTGGGGAAAAAGTCTTTTGGCATTATAGTATGTATGAACTTGTAATAAAATCTCTTTGGCTATACTATTTGTATCTGGCTGGTTTTGGTATCATTGAAAGTTTAAATTTTAAAGAACATAATTCCAAATTCAAATTAGGAAAATGTGTGATTTTCATTTGTTTTTCGTACCGTCAAGATGAGTGAATCTAATGAAGAAATTTGATACATTTTAAAATTTTACTACAAAAAAAGGTAAAAATGCAACGCAAGCCGCGAAAAAAATTTGAGATGTTTATGGACCTAGGTGTAGTGTCTGTGAGAGTAGCACAAATTTGGTTTAAGCGTTTTCAATCCGGAAATTTTGATGTCAAAGATGCACGTCGCTCTGGTCGCCCTATTACGGATAAAATGAAAGCCATTTTTGAAAAAGTGGAGCAAGATCGGCGGATATCAGTAGTTACGACGTAGCTGAAGAACTGGAAATTGACCACAAAACAGTTTTGGCGCATTTGAAAAAAACTGGGTACACAAAAAGCTCGATATTTGGGTACCTACCTCACGAGCTCACTGAAAGAAACCTAATGAACCGTGTACTCATTTGTGATTCTTTATTACGACGTAATGAAACCGAACCATTTTTGAAGAAGCTGATAACTGGTGATGAAAAGTGGATCACGTATGACAAGAACGTGCGAAAAAGGTCGTGGTCAAAGGCCGGTCAGGCTTCACAGACTGTGGCGAAACCCGGGTTAACTCGCAACAAGGTGATGCTGTGTGTGTGGTGGGATTGGAAGGGCATTATTCATTATGAGCTGTTACCACCAGGCAGGACCATCGATTCTGAACTCTAATGCGAATAACTGATGAGATTAAATCAAGAAGTTGAGAGAAAGCGGCCGGAATTAATCAACAGAAGGGGTGTGGTTTTTCATCATGATAACGCTAGACCTCTCACATCTTTAGCCACTCAGCAAAAATTAAGAAAGTTTGGCTGGGAGGTGTTAATGCATCCGCCGTATAGTCCTGACCTTGCACCTTCAGATTTCTACCTGTTTCGGTCTCTTCAGAATTCTTTAGGCAGTGTCAGGTTAACATCACGAGATGACTGCCAAAACCACTTGTCGCGGTATTTTGACCAGAAGTCCCAAAATTTCTATAGCAATGGGATCATGTCCCTACCTACAATATGGCAAAAAGTTATCCAACAAAATGGTACCTACATACTTTAGTTAAATGTAAATAAACTATATTAAAAAATGTTTTGAATTTTCTTAAAAAATGCGAAGAAACTTTTTCCCCAACCTATTATGTTAGTTTGTAAGATATGTATCTATGGGCCATTGTAGCCTGATAATAAATGATTTATTATTATTATTATTAAAATGGGCAATTTTATAGGTATAATGAAATTAAGATTAATTACTATATATATTTTTTATTTTTTACGGTATTTAAAAAAAAACACAATATAAAAAATAAAAATTAATAACGAGTATGACCTCCCCTTGCAGCGGTTACAGCATGTAATCGTCTTGGCATGCTTTCCACCAGGCTTTTGATGGTGTCCTGTGGAATGTGTTCCCACTCAGCCGAGATCATACGTTAAAGCTCCCTGATGTTTTGTGGAAGTGGTTGGACAGATCGTACTCGCTTTTTGAGGAGGTCCCAGACGTCTAATAATGGGGTTAAGGTCGGGGCTCCGCGCTGGCCAATCCAAACGACGAATACCGACCTCTTGCATATAAGCATCTACATCGCCAGAACGGTGGGCCCGAGCATTATCGTCCATTTAAATGGCATCTTCACCAATTACAGTCAGTGCGGGTAGTGCACAAAGGATTTTCGTTATGTACGAGTACCTTAGCGCATTTAGTGAGCCATTTTCAATGAATACTATCTTTAAAAGTTACGCCCGCCCAAAACATAACGGACCCTCCACCATAAGGGGTGATTTCTTCAAGACACACGTCTGCGTAGCGTTCCCCTGGTCTTCATAACAGTCGCCGACGTCGGTCCTCACCATTCAGATAAATTCGAGCATCATCGGAGAAGAGTACGCTACTCCAGTTACCTAGTGTCCAAGATAGGCAATTTCTAGCGAACCTCAATCGAGCAACTGGTGCTCACGGAGTAACTTGGGGGCCCGCGCTAGTCGTCGACTGCGTATATCAGCCGCTAAAAGCCTCTTCCTCACTGTCCATAGGCTAACTAAATGTTGAAAACCTGGATTTGCATCTACACTTTTGTACCGTGTAGTAAGTGTATCCACATGATGGATGAGGCAGACATAAATTGCTGTCGTACATACTTGTAAGCCCGAGGACTTATAAATTGCAAGCAAAGAGCGAATTTGCGTAATGATGGTGAATATTTTCTACCACTGGAAGCGAGGTTCAACATTTTTTTCAGGAAGTCTATTGGCAGGGTCAATAGATTCCAATAAATCCCCACCTTCACTAATCAAACACTTTGTTTTAAGTTCCGCAATCACATTTTCTAGCTTAGCGACCTTTTTTGTTAAGCGCCTACTTTTTTCTCGAAAAGCCTTTAAATTTTTCAGTCGTTCGGATGATAGCTGTTCCGCGTGTTTCCATTTGTTTTGCAACGTTCGAGGAGAATACTCTAGAGTCTTGTCCTAAAATCCAGAAAAAAACTGTTTAATAACCATAACTTTGTTACAGACACAATATTTTTTGGTTGTAATACTTACTACTGATGGTTGTTTAGAAATTTTAGGGTATACCGTTTCAACTGGCTTTTGACCACTAGTCGACGGCAGTATGGCAACAGCACGATCAATCTGGAATCATGCGATTTATTGTTAATTAAAATCTGCCAACCTTTTCTTTTCATGTCATCCCTCGATCAAACCGTTTGATAATTAATTAATGTACCAAGATTATTACAAAATTAATTTATCTTAATACTGAAGAATACATATACAAAATACTATTGATTCGGGAGAAAATAGTATTATTTTTCCCCGAATCAATACAGTATTTCAATCAGTATATTATACCGATGTACAGACGCCAGCACATCAAGCTACCCGAAACTGTCAAATTTTCCCAATCGTCCTTGAACCTAATTCTTTAGCGACAAAACTGAAAATCTATTAAGGGGCCCCCGAAGCATGCGTAGTTCATACAAACGAAATACCAAAATAATATGTAAATGAAACATATTCTTAAGGTAATGTGTATTTATTCCGATTGGATTACAGAATATCTAGGGTCCCAAACATATATTTTGGAATGACACTGATTTGAAGACGAGATATGAGGAATTTAAAATTTCTATAGAAAGCTTATTTTTCTCATATTTCATGTTTAAATCAATGTTCTTATTTAATATATATTTGGGAACCTAGATATTCTGTAATCCAATCGGAATAAATACACACTACCTTTAGAATATGTTTGATTTACAAATTATTTTGGTATTTCGTTTATATGAACTACGCATGCTCCGGATAAATTAGACAGATTGAAGTGGCTTGATGTGCTGGCGTCTGTACAATAATTATTATAATATACTTTATATACTGTACTTATAAGAATGCTTAAATTATTTTCAATTTCCATAATTGGTTCTTCATGTAATCTTATGGAGGATGATGATGGAATACAGGTCTTTGTTTCCTAAAAAAAAGTTAATTATCTTTAACAAGACCTTAATGCAAAATAGGTGTAGGTAGATGTTGATTACAGAAAAAGGTATTTTATGCTCTAGATCAATATTATATCTTATGATGTTTAAGGCGCGGGACATAAACTATTTAGATGTCCCCAGTGTCTCGCTCTGTGGCGCTCCTTTAGCATGGGTGACTAAGTTTAAGTACTTGGGTCACTGGGTCACTGAGGATCTTAGAGATAACATAGATATAGAGAGGGAGCGCAGGTCGCTGGCCGTTCGATGTAACATGCTGGTTCGAAGATTTGCACGTTGTACAAATCGAATAAAGGTAACTGTTTTTAAAGCTTTCTGCCAGTCTTTTTACACGTGCAGTCTTTGGACCAGTTTTACGCAGAGAGCGTACAGCGACCTGCGTTTCCGATACAATAACGCATTCAGGATACTGTTGGGGCTGTCGTGGCGTTGTAGTGCGTCCGGTATGTTTGCGGAGGCGCACACAGATTGTTTTTACGCCATAATAAGAAAAAGGACCGCATCCATGGCCGGCCGGCTGCCCACCGCCACACTAATAGTCTCCTGAGTGTGTTCCGAGATCGGTGGGACTCCCCTCTGCTGCGTCACTGGGTAAGGATCCACACCAGTTGAGGATGATTCCTTTATTATTTGAATTACTAACACTAGTCTTTAAGTAATTTTGTTATACTAACACTATGGACTCATGTCTGAATTAAATAATTTGAATTTGAATTTGAATTTGAATTAAAACTTGAATCACGTTCAGAGTTTAAGAAAAGCCTGTCTCAGTCATTTATTGCTCATAAAATGCAAAAAATAATAGTTTCACAACAGGTTTAATTAAAGGTTTAATTGGACATAGTTTTAAAAACACTAAACATAAATAAAAATCTTATAAAGCCTGGATCGAAACTTAAAATGTTATTAACTGAAATATCAGAATTGAATGCTGTACAGCATTAGGTAATAGCAGTGTAAGTTTCTTCTTTTTGATAACATTTTTTTTTTCAAAATGTCTGCTGCAGATTTTTGATGACGGTTTACGAGTAGGTGTCCAATCTGTACCACCTGTAGCTACAGTCCAGTAATGACGTAAATGATCATGTTCAGGAAAACTGCAACAAGCCATTATGTCTTTCAGATATATAATTAATACACACTGCAGAATACATATTTCCCATAATAGTGGGTATAATAATTGTTATTTTTGTGCTTTATTATAGATGAATTTACGTCTAGGGTATATTATACACAATGCATGAACACAATAAAATGTTATTGAAAGCCTAGTAACTGATAAAGAGTGGTATACTTACGAATGAAAAAACAAGTCTGGCATTTTCGTTCCACTATCACTTTTACACCCTTTAACGCTACAATGCACCATAGCTTTTTTTTAAATGTTGAAATATTTATGTGTAAATTGTTCACAACAAAATATAACAATAATTATTTAATTTATAACACTTAAAAACTCTAATAAAATAAGACAATAGCTAGCTGCACGTTTAACTGTCAAACTTTGTTCATATAAGTACATACTATGCTAAACCGCGACACGCGCCGTGAAACAAAAAATGTCATCGTTCCGTTTCATTTCTTCATACGACGTCGGCGTAAGTTGCTCTTTTTCTTGTGTGAATGCGACAAAAGATATCAATTTGTCTTTAGCATTCTCTGTCTACGGTTCCAATTCAAAACAGGCAACTGTCACATGTTTCTATGTCAAAAATGTGAAGTTTTTATTTCTTATTTTCTTATAGCACGTCTCTGGGAGAGTATAATTTGATAGGCACTAAACTTGAAAATAGCTGTATGTGTCACGTATTCTTTGTTTTCCCCCGGCGATAGCGAGGTCTGATTATGATATTGATAACAAACAACTTTTACTATGGAAACAAACCTGAATTCACGAAAAAAAAACAGCTGTTCCCACGAGTTATGCGAACATAAATGTAGGGAAGAGCTGATTTTTTTTCGCGCTTTCAGTTTGGTCCCATAGTAAAAGTTGTTTGTTATCACGAGTTATGCGAACATAAAACTAGAAAACAGCTGATTTTTTTCGTGATTTCAGGTTTTGTCGCATATTAAAAGTTTATTTTATTTTATTTTATTTTACACTTTTTGGAAAACTTACAGCTAAACATTTTTGCACGATTGAGAATAACAAAATTAAGGCCAATTAAAAGTTTTCACATATAGAAAAGAGCTTAAAAAGATAAAAAATTGAGAAGGTAGACAATGTTTTAAGTAAAAACCATCTCATAAGTAAACATGTGTTTAAAACAGCGTAAATTGAAATAAATTAGTTTACGTGATCAAAAAAGAAATCACAAAGAGTCCTTTTTAATTTTGAGATGCTAGTATTGAAAACATCGATGTCGACGCCGGCGGCAGACTGCATTATACGTATGACTCGCTCTAATTAAGTATGAATTTTGTCTGTAATTCGTTCGTACCACAGGAGTATGCAATAGGTAAGGATTGCGCAGAAAAGCAGAAGGAACCCGCAGTCCGATTTTGTTCAGCAATTCGGGAAGCCCGGTAGAACCATTAGCAATTCTAATTAAAAACGCTAAGTCTGCAATTCTTCTACGTTCAGAAAGAGGAAGTAGATGGAATCTTTTACAGCGTAGGAGATAAGTGGGAGAATAAGTTTTAGACCGGAATTGAATATACCTCAAAAATTTTCTTTGTATGCCTTCCAAACGATTGATGTATATGTTGTAATTGGGATTCCAAACTTGAGAGGCATACTCGAGATGACTGCGAACAAAAGTACAGTAGAGAATTTTAATGGTTTTGATGCTCCTGAACTCAGATGAGACTCTCAAAATAAACCCTAGTGATTTTGATGCTTTATTAATGATTTTATCTACGTGTTGATCAAATAAAAGTTTGGAATCAAATACAACTCCCAAGTCTTTTACTGTGTTAACCCTAGCTAGGGATCTGTCTAAAAGTTTATAGTCAAATGTGATAGGTACGGGCTTCCGAGTGAAGGAGCACACGTAACATTTGGAGACGTTTAAATGGAGCTTATTAGTGCTGCAGTAGTACGGGAACCCATCTAGATCCTCCTGCAGTGATATAGCATCTGATAAGTAGGATATCTTTGACATTAATTTTCATGTCATCCGCATATAGAAGTATTTTAGAGTGAAGGAAGCAGGAATCAATATCGTTGACAAATAAATTGAATAAGAGCGGCCCTAATAAAGATCCTTGAGGAACTCCTGATGGGATACGCATTGATCTTGATGAATACCCATTCAGCACAACAGTGTGACACCTGTCCTCTACATACGACTTAAACCAACGGAAGAGATTACCCCTAATACCCATCGAAAGATCATCAATTCTATCAAAACATTTGGCATAGTCTGTATAAATGACGTCGATTTGGGACCGATTTGACATAGCCTCAGACAGGAAGTCACTACAGAGGACGAGGTTTGTAGTTGGTGAACGACCACCCAAGAAACCTTGCTGTTTGTTATCATGAGTACAATCACGTGTTTAAGTATCGCTCACTAATTATTACCGGTCACCCTATACAGGGTTATTGGTAAAACACCAACAACCTCTTAAGGGGTAATTGTATTCATCATTATGAACTACTTTTACTATGGGACCAAACCTGAAATCGCAAAAAAAAATCAGCTGTTCAGTACATTTTGACGAATTATGCGAACATAAATGTACTGAACAGCTGATATTTCTTTCGCGAGTTCAGGTTAGGTCCCATAGTAAAAGTCGTTCATAATGATGAGTATAATGATCCCTTAAGAAGTTATTTGTGTTTTACCAATAATCCTGTATAGGCAACTCCTTTGCTTTTTCGATCCCTTTCTTACTCATCAAACAGTCACATTCTCACTACCTACCTACTCAATTTGTGGTATCTTTATGAATTTCAAAAAGAGAACATTGTCATACATGCGCGTTTCACTACCACAGCGCTGTAATAAAAAGAAAACTGATACATAGTTTGTTTGTATTAGATACTCAGCAATTAAACTTTCCATGAATTTACATAGAGTTCTTACAATACTGTACAACATCCTGTGGTTTCAGAACCTTTTAATAGAGGATTAAGATGTAGATAAAGTCTTGTATGCAACTGTACATAATTAGGTATTAAAACACTCATGTGATACTATTATCACCCTCGTGTTTTAATACCCCTTGTTATACTACAGTTGCATAAATAGCTATTATCGTCAATATCGACTTTGTTTTGAAGTTGTTAGTTAGTTTAGTTTGAAGGTACTATGGATAGAAAAGGACAGACGTATTGACAATAACCTAGTGAGAAAAAAGGACAGTTCAAAAAGACATCAACGCGGTATACATTTTTGTGCCATTTTCATCAGTTTTGCTTGAGCCCTGCAATTATTCATAATATTATTAAATTATAAATATATTTTACTTACCGATAAAAACTTATGCCATCTTTTTTATAGGTGGAAGTTCTAGACGATTTCCTACAACATTTAATTGAACAGGAACTCATAATTGTTTTTATTTATTGATGAAAGTATGGACGTCTGCACAAATTATTATACCATTGACACATCGCCATGTCATGTGTTTCTAGATTATTTTCCATCTGTCATAATCTATGTGCTAACATTATCCGATATGGTTGTAACATAATCTCCTATTAATAAATTAGTTCTATAAAGTTAAATGCCCTTGTTTGCATTCCATCAGGTTATGGGCCGGGAACCACTACACTTGGTAAGGCGTCGCTTTTTTATAGTAGCTTTTTTTTTGGGTAGAATAAACCCCTTTTTAGTGTACAGGGTTATTTATTGGTAAAACACTAATATCCTCTTAAGGGGTCATTGTACTCATCATTATGAACATCTTTTACTATCGAACCAAACCTGAAATCCGATGTAACAATTATGTAACGATGATGTTTTGAGTGATTGTGTGAGTTTGTGTTAAAAATATAGATTTTGTAACAAAACAAATAATAATAGGTAATAGTTTCAATTTTATATATTAGGTATTATCTTTTAATTTTATTTTAATGCTATGGACCTAGTCTGAAAATAAATGTATTTTTTTTACTTTTATTTTATTTTTTAATTCTTTTACTTTCGATAAGATTATAATTTATATTTATCATAGGGAAAATGCGACATCGACCATTTTGTTCCGGAAAATTGCAAACGGACGCGTTATATGAATCAGAATAACAAACTTAAAAATACATATTTTGTACCTAGACTGCAATTATTTCAAAAATATAATTTGTCTCAGTTAGTAATAAAGCTAAACTGTACAAAAAAATATTATATTATATTACAGGCCGATTTGTTAGTTGCTTACAGAAAAAAACCCAAAGAAATCGAAAATTTGGTCTCTGAAGAACTACCCTTAAGTACCTACACAACGCTCATTTAAGGCTACTATAACTCAAACCAAAAGCATTTACAGTGTAAACTCTATATTACGTCTTTCAATATCTTATGGAAATCCTCATGGATGTCCTCCACACTGGGGCGAGGGGAGGGGTCTGTCAGACTCTTTCTGACTAAAACCACACGGTGTTCTACTGCTACTTTTAGCCGGGATGCTGGAGTGCTTGCACATTTCGTCACGCTCACCCGGCTAGGTGTTGGCTCGCATGAATGCATGCGGACCCCGTGTCAGCCGCAATCAATCTATAGAGACCCAAGTAGCACAGAACTGCATTATAAGATGTCACATCGGTTCTACATCGGTAACCATTGCCCACCTGTTCATTTAGATGTACAGTAGAGACTTGGCGGAAGCATCAAGATTCTAGGTGTGAACGTTGCGCAAACGGAACACGTCCCACTCGCTCGTGTTGATAACAACGCAGAGATCCGTATCGCGCGCACATTCTAAACAAAAATTAATCAGTTTAAAATACTTTATTAAATTGCTAATATAGATAATTAAAATAGTTGCACGTCACTACAGTGTGCCGAATTGCCGATGTATGTAGGTACATACATACAGATAATATGTGCGATGTGCAGGATGCGCCCGCGCCGGTTCCCGTTCCCGCCAATTTTGACAGTCGCTAAAGGCACGAGCGAGTGCGAGCACGCGTGCCACCCGCGCCGACTGCGCCACACATCGCGCCGCGCGCGCCCTGCTAGAGTGCTAGGTAAACGGTGACGTGAATAATATTGCTGCATTACTTAATGGTCCGTGCGAGTGATAACTCTATAATTTACTCCGCTTTCCTTCAGAAAGTGGGCCAGCCAGCGGCCGGCGGTAGGACGGTGGCACTGATTAGATTCAATACCTAAACTGATAATATTCAACATTTACCGATTGTAAATTAAACAAAATAACAACTTCTTTGGAAAACTGAATCAGCGTCAACGATATAGGTATTATCACCACGTCCGCTAAGAATAGCAAGCCTCATGGTGCGCTGAAACTGTGGAAGGCTCGTATTGGGAGCTATGAGCTATCTTTTGGAAACAAGACGTAGAGTATTGTACCTACTATTAGGTATAACATCGAGGTACAGGCACAGACATGCATCTGTGGTACGGCGCGCGAGTGCACTGAAATGACCATCACTTTACACCAAGTAGGTGCACCAGAAAATACATAGGTACTTAACAGAAAAAAATAATCTAACACTACAAAACATACAATGGTCGGGCTTATTTACAGAGGCTTCAAAACATACAATGGTCTGGCTTATTTAGAGGGGCTTCAAAACATACAATGGTCTGGCTTATTTAGAGGGGCTTCAAAACATACAATGGTCTGGCTTATTTACAGGGGCTTCAAAACATACAATGGTCTGGCTTATTTAGAGGGGCTTCAAAACATACAATGGTCTGGCTTATTTACAGGGGCTTCATAACATACAATGGTCTGCCTTATTTACAGGGGCTTCAAAACATACAATGGTCTGGCTTATTTACAGGGCTTCAAAACATACAATAGTCGGGCATATTTACAGGGGCTTCAAAACATACAATAGTCGGGCTTATTTACAGGGGCTTCAAAACATACAATGGTCGGCCTTATTTACAGGGGCTACAAAAAATCCAGTGTAGACACGTACATGATGTTCAAAAAATGCCAAAAATCTAAATGCACTGGATATACCAGGTGTAACTTAAATAACGTTGTACTCATCATTATGAACAACTTTTACGATGGGACCACACCTGAAATCGCGAAAAAAAGCAGGTGTTCAGTACGAATTATGCGAACATAAATGTTATCGACTTTGCTGACGATATACAAAAAATCAACGAAATCTGTCCAGTAATTAGGTAAAAAAATAGTTTTAATTATAACACTGTAGAATTGAATCACTAGGCCAATGAGTCAATGAACTTGAAGCCTTGAACACGTGTGCAAACTAAAAAAAACGGTCAAGTGCGTGTCGTGGATGAATTTATCCCTAGAACAAACTTAACATTGTAGTTGAAAAACATGTTCTCCCATACATTCCAACCTACAGATGCCCATAGTTAAACGAAATTGCTCTTCTCACATTACAGTTTGCAAAACTTTTTTTTAAAATTTTCTTATTAGCTCCCCAAAATTTACCCCCATATAATTTTTTTTTATTTATGTGACACGTCAATATTTGGGTCACAGAAATGAATACGTGTATCAAATTTCAACTTAATCGGTTTATTGGATTCGGAGGAAATTGGCAGTGACAGACGGACAGACAGACGAGTGAGGATCACTCGTCTGTATATTTTGTCTGCTGTTGGCCTGTTGTGAGTATAGACGTGAGTGCTGGGACTGGACACGTGCCCTGTAAGTTATCAGTATCACACTATCACCGCTGTCACCTATCGCTGTCTTTATATTTTGTCTGCTGGTGGCTTGTTGTGAGCATACACGTGAGTGCTGGGACTGGACACGTGCCCTGTAAGTTAGCAGTATCACACTATCACCGCTGTCACCTATCGCTGTCTTTATATTTTGTCTGCTGGTGGCTTGTTGTGAGCATACACGTGAGTGCTGGGACTGGACACGTGCCCTGTAAGTTAGCAGTATCACACTATCACTGCTGTCACCTATCGCTGTCTTTATATTTTGTCTGCTGGTGGCCTGTTGTGAGTATAGACGTGAGTGCTGGGACTGGACACGTGCCCTGTAAGTTATCAGTATCACACTATCACCGCTGTCACCTATCGCTGTCTTTACATTTTGTCTGCTGGTGGCTTGTTGTGAGCATACACGTGAGTGCTGGGACTGGACACGTGCCCTGTAAGTTAGCAGTATCACACTATCACCGCTGTCACCTATCGCTGTCTTTATATTTTGTCTGCTGGTGGCTTGTTGTGAGCATACACGTGAGTGCTGGGACTGGACACGTGCCCTGTAAGTTAGCAGTATCACACTATCACCGCTGTCACCTATCGCTGTCTTTATATTTTGTCTGCTGGTGGCTTGTTGTGAGCATACACGTGAGTGCTGGGACTGGACACGTGCCCTGTAAGTTAGCAGTATCACACTATCACCGCTGTCACCTATCGCTGTCTTTATATTTTGTCTGCTGGTGGCTTGTTGTGAGCATACACGTGAGTGCTGGGACTGGACACGTGCCCTGTAAGTTAGCAGTATCACACTATCACTGCTGTCACCTATCGCTGTCTTTATATTTTGTCTGCTGGTGGCTTGTTGTGAGCATACACGTGAGTGCTGGGACTGGACACGTGCCCTGTAAGTTATCAGTATCACACTATCACCGCTGTCACCTATCGCTGTCTTTATATTTTGTCTGCTGGTGGCCTGTTGTGAGTATAGACGTGAGTGCTGGGACTGGACACGTGCCCTGTAAGTTATCAGTATCACACTATCACCGCTGTCACCTATCGCTGTCTTTATATTTTGTCTGCTGGTGGCTTGTTGTGAGCATACACGTGAGTGCTGGGACTGGACACGTGCCCTGTAAGTTAGCAGTATCACACTATCACCGCTGTCACCTATCGCTGTCTTTATATTTTGTCTGCTGGTGGCTTGTTGTGAGCATACACGTGAGTGCTGGGACTGGACACGTGCCCTGTAAGTTAGCAGTATCACACTATCACCGCTGTCACCTATCGCTGTCTTTATATTTTGTCTGCTGGTGGCCTGTTGTGAGTATACACGTGAGTGCTGGGACTGGACACGTGCCCTGTAAGTTATCAGTATTACACTATCACCGCTGTCACCTATTGCTGTCTTTATATTTTGTCTGCTGGTGGCTTGTTGTGAGCATACACGTGAGTGCTGGGACTGGACACGTGCCCTGTAAGTTAGCAGTATCACACTATCACCGCTGTCACCTATCGCTGTCTTTATATTTTGTCTGCTGGTGGCTTGTTGTGAGTATACACGTGAGTGCTGGGACTGGACACGTGCCCTGTAAGTTATCAGTATTACACTATCACCGCTGTCACCTATTGCTGTCTTTATATTTTGTCTGCTGGTGGCTTGTTGTGAGTATACACGTGAGTGCTGGGACTGGACACGTGCCCTGTAAGTTATCAGTATTACACTATCACCGCTGTCACCTATTGCTGTCTTTATATTTTGTCTGCTGGTGGCTTGTTGTGAGTATACACGTGAGTGCTGGGACTGGACACGTGCCCTGTAAGTTATCAGTATCACACTATCACCGCTGTCACCTATCGCTGTCTTTATATTTTGTCTGCTGGTGGCTTGTTGTGAGTATACACGTGAGTGCTGGGACTGGACACGTGCCCTGTAAGTTATCAGTATTACACTATCACCGCTGTCACCTATTGCTGTCTTTATATTTTGTCTGCTGGTGGCTTGTTGTGAGTATACACGTGAGTGCTGGGACTGGACACGTGCCCTGTAAGTTATCAGTATCACACTATCACCGCTGTCACCTATCGCTGTCTTTATATTTTGTCTGCTGGTGGCTTGTTGTGAGCATACACGTGAGTGCTGGGACTGGACACGTGCCCTGTAAGTTATCAGTATCACACTATCACCGCTGTCACCTATCGCTGTCTTTATATTTTGTCTGCTGGTGGCTTGTTGTGAGTATACACGTGAGTGCTGGGACTGGACACGTGCCCTGTAAGTTATCAGTATCACACTATCACCGCTGTCACCTATCGCTGTCTTTATATTTTGTCTGCTGGTGGCTTGTTGTGAGCATACACGTGAGTGCTGGGACTGGACACGTGCCCTGTAAGTTATCAGTATCACACTATCACCGCTGTCACCTATCGCTGTCTTTATATTTTGTCTGCTGGTGGCCTGTTGTGAGTATAGACGTGAGTGCTGGGACTGGACACGTGCCCTGTAAGTTAGCAGTATCACACTATCACCGCTGTCACCTATCGCTGTCTTTATATTTTGTCTGCTGGTGGCTTGTTGTGAGCATACACGTGAGTGCTGGGACTGGACACGTGCCCTGTAAGTTAGCAGTATCACACTATCACTGCTGTCACCTATCGCTGTCTTTATATTTTGTCTGCTGGTGGCCTGTTGTGAGTATAGACGTGAGTGCTGGGACTGGACACGTGCCCTGTAAGTTATCAGTATCACACTATCACCGCTGTCACCTATCGCTGTCTTTATATTTTGTCTGCTGGTGGCTTGTTGTGAGCATACACGTGAGTGCTGGGACTGGACACGTGCCCTGTAAGTTAGCAGTATCACACTATCACCGCTGTCACCTATCGCTGTCTTTATATTTTGTCTGCTGGTGGCTTGTTGTGAGCATACACGTGAGTGCTGGGACTGGACACGTGCCCTGTAAGTTAGCAGTATCACACTATCACCGCTGTCACTTATCGCTGTCTTTATATTTTGTCTGCTGGTGGCTTGTTGTGAGCATACACGTGAGTGCTGGGACTGGACACGTGCCCTGTAAGTTAGCAGTATCACACTATCACTGCTGTCACCTATCGCTGTCTTTATATTTTGTCTGCTGGTGGCTTGTTGTGAGCATACACGTGAGTGCTGGGACTGGACACGTGCCCTGTAAGTTATCAGTATCACACTATCACCGCTGTCACCTATCGCTGTCTTTGTGCGTTCAAAGCTAAAGTAAAATCTAACCTTTGTTCAAAGGCATACTATTCTATCAACGATTACTTAAACGATAAGAATAGTTGGTCGCTGTGTTTAGCTTAAGACAATGTTTATGTTCTTTCTCCAGAATTAGCATAGCTACTGACAGGTTATATGAGTTCATATAATTATTTATTTTCTTTGACTCTCAAGGTCAATTTATTTTAATTTTATTTTAATTTATTATTGACATAATCTACTCATTTCAATGTTTATTTATTTTTTATGAGTGGTATTGCAATATGTGGTTAGCTAGTGACCTCGACAATTGATCATAGTTTTTCTTGCTCGAGCAACCGGCAGCAAGTTCGTCATGCTCCCTTAGATGTCACTGCTTGCGGTAGCGTCGGGGGTCGGGTTGTCTCCTTCCCTCAAATATGGCGAGGGGGGTAATGGCTGATCTTTGCGTTATACTCGTGAACGGGTGCTGCTTGTGGTGACAGGTCGTCTTGCTGACCTTGGTTTTGTTTTGTTATTAGTAATTTAACTCGTTGTTGATTTTACTTCGATGGTCCTAGTTTATCCCTATCTGTGACTTGTGAGTTACGACTACATGTACGGCTATATGTAAGTGGGCGCGCCCTTTATTACTGGAGGCCTTTATTTAGGTATAAAGTTCTGCTTACGTTTTTAGTTTTGTATTTTGTTTCTGCTTGAGTATTGTTTTCGTTTTTTTTTTTTTTTTTTTGGTATATTGGCGTGTGCTAGCTTACTTATAGCAAATAATTTAATTTAATGTTTTGTGTTGCGTAATGTACCTAAATTATTATGCGCAGTATTATATAGAATCATTTTTTTAACTGAACAGACAGCTGTGCTGCTGGGGAGTTTGTTGCGCCACTTCTTCTCCCCAGCTAAAGCACTAGGAAGTGGTGAAGGGCGGGCGTTTTTGGGGGACTGTCTTATGTAATTTTGACGTTCAAAAAGTGCTGATTCTCAGCCTAGTTTGAATAAATGACTTTTGATTTTGATTTTGATTTTGATTTTGATTTTATATTTTGTCTGCTGGTGGCCTGTTGTGAGTATAGACGTGAGTGCTGGGACTGGACACGTGCCCTGTAAGTTATCAGTATCACACTATCACCGCTGTCACCTATCGCTGTCTTTATATTTTGTCTGCTGGTGGCTTGTTGTGAGCATACACGTGAGTGCTGGGACTGGACACGTGCCCTGTAAGTTATCAGTATCACACTATCACCGCTGTCACCTATCGCTGTCTTTATATTTTGTCTGCTGGTGGCCTGTTGTGAGTATAGACGTGAGTGCTGGGACTGGACACGTGCCCTGTAAGTTAGCAGTATCACACTATCACCGCTGTCACCTATCGCTGTCTTTATATTTTGTCTGCTGGTGGCTTGTTGTGAGCATACACGTGAGTGCTGGGACTGGACACGTGCCCTGTAAGTTAGCAGTATCACACTATCACTGCTGTCACCTATCGCTGTCTTTATATTTTGTCTGCTGGTGGCCTGTTGTGAGTATAGACGTGAGTGCTGGGACTGGACACGTGCCCTGTAAGTTATCAGTATCACACTATCACCGCTGTCACCTATCGCTGTCTTTATATTTTGTCTGCTGGTGGCTTGTTGTGAGCATACACGTGAGTGCTGGGACTGGACACGTGCCCTGTAAGTTAGCAGTATCACACTATCACTGCTGTCACCTATCGCTGTCTTTATATTTTGTCTGCTGGTGGCCTGTTGTGAGTATAGACGTGAGTGCTGGGACTGGACACGTGCCCTGTAAGTTATCAGTATCACACTATCACCGCTGTCACCTATCGCTGTCTTTATATTTTGTCTGCTGGTGGCTTGTTGTGAGCATACACGTGAGTGCTGGGACTGGACACGTGCCCTGTAAGTTAGCAGTATCACACTATCACCGCTGTCACCTATCGCTGTCTTTATATTTTGTCTGCTGGTGGCTTGTTGTGAGCATACACGTGAGTGCTGGGACTGGACACGTGCCCTGTAAGTTAGCAGTATCACACTATCACCGCTGTCACCTATCGCTGTCTTTATATTTTGTCTGCTGGTGGCTTGTTGTGAGCATACACGTGAGTGCTGGGACTGGACACGTGCCCTGTAAGTTAGCAGTATCACACTATCACCGCTGTCACCTATCGCTGTCTTTATATTTTGTCTGCTGGTGGCTTGTTGTGAGCATACACGTGAGTGCTGGGACTGGACACGTGCCCTGTAAGTTATCAGTATCACACTATCACCGCTGTCACCTATCGCTGTCTTTATATTTTGTCTGCTGGTGGCCTGTTGTGAGTATAGACGTGAGTGCTGGGACTGGACACGTGCCCTGTAAGTTATCAGTATCACACTATCACCGCTGTCACCTATCGCTGTCTTTATATTTTGTCTGCTGGTGGCTTGTTGTGAGCATACACGTGAGTGCTGGGACTGGACACGTGCCCTGTAAGTTAGCAGTATCACACTATCACCGCTGTCACCTATCGCTGTCTTTATATTTTGTCTGCTGGTGGCTTGTTGTGAGCATACACGTGAGTGCTGGGACTGGACACGTGCCCTGTAAGTTAGCAGTATCACACTATCACTGCTGTCACCTATCGCTGTCTTTATATTTTGTCTGCTGGTGGCTTGTTGTGAGCATACACGTGAGTGCTGGGACTGGACACGTGCCCTGTAAGTTATCAGTATCACACTATCACCGCTGTCACCTATCGCTGTCTTTATATTTTGTCTGCTGGTGGCCTGTTGTGAGTATAGACGTGAGTGCTGGGACTGGACACGTGCCCTGTAAGTTATCAGTATCACACTATCACCGCTGTCACCTATCGCTATCTTTATATTTTGTCTGCTGGTGGCTTGTTGTGAGCATACACGTGAGTGCTGGGACTGGACACGTGCCCTGTAAGTTAGCAGTATCACACTATCACCGCTGTCACCTATCGCTGTCTTTATATTTTGTCTGCTGGTGGCTTGTTGTGAGCATACACGTGAGTGCTGGGACTGGACACGTGCCCTGTAAGTTAGCAGTATCACACTATCACCGCTGTCACCTATCGCTGTCTTTATATTTTGTCTGCTGGTGGCCTGTTGTGAGTATACACGTGAGTGCTGGGACTGGACACGTGCCCTGTAAGTTATCAGTATTACACTATCACCGCTGTCACCTATTGCTGTCTTTATATTTTGTCTGCTGGTGGCTTGTTGTGAGCATACACGTGAGTGCTGGGACTGGACACGTGCCCTGTAAGTTAGCAGTATCACACTATCACCGCTGTCACCTATCGCTGTCTTTATATTTTGTCTGCTGGTGGCTTGTTGTGAGTATACACGTGAGTGCTGGGACTGGACACGTGCCCTGTAAGTTATCAGTATTACACTATCACCGCTGTCACTTATTGCTGTCTTTATATTTTGTCTGCTGGTGGCTTGTTGTGAGTATACACGTGAGTGCTGGGACTGGACACGTGCCCTGTAAGTTATCAGTATTACACTATCACCGCTGTCACCTATTGCTGTCTTTATATTTTGTCTGCTGGTGGCTTGTTGTGAGTATACACGTGAGTGCTGGGACTGGACACGTGCCCTGTAAGTTATCAGTATCACACTATCACCGCTGTCACCTATCGCTGTCTTTATATTTTGTCTGCTGGTGGCTTGTTGTGAGTATACACGTGAGTGCTGGGACTGGACACGTGCCCTGTAAGTTATCAGTATTACACTATCACCGCTGTCACCTATTGCTGTCTTTATATTTTGTCTGCTGGTGGCTTGTTGTGAGTATACACGTGAGTGCTGGGACTGGACACGTGCCCTGTAAGTTATCAGTATCACACTATCACCGCTGTCACCTATCGCTGTCTTTATATTTTGTCTGCTGGTGGCTTGTTGTGAGCATACACGTGAGTGCTGGGACTGGACACGTGCCCTGTAAGTTATCAGTATCACACTATCACCGCTGTCACCTATCGCTGTCTTTATATTTTGTCTGCTGGTGGCTTGTTGTGAGTATACACGTGAGTGCTGGGACTGGACACGTGCCCTGTAAGTTATCAGTATCACACTATCACCGCTGTCACCTATCGCTGTCTTTATATTTTGTCTGCTGGTGGCTTGTTGTGAGCATACACGTGAGTGCTGGGACTGGACACGTGCCCTGTAAGTTATCAGTATCACACTATCACCGCTGTCACCTATCGCTGTCTTTATATTTTGTCTGCTGGTGGCTTGTTGTCAGCATACACGTGAGTGCTGGGACTGGACACGTGCCCTGTAAGTTAGCAGTATCACACTATCACCGCTGTCACCTATCGCTGTCTTTATATTTTGTCTGCTGGTGGCTTGTTGTGAGCATACACGTGAGTGCTGGGACTGGACACGTGCCCTGTAAGTTAGCAGTATCACACTATCACCGCTGTCACCTATCGCTGTCTTTATATTTTGTCTGCTGGTGGCTTGTTGTGAGCATACACGTGAGTGCTGGGACTGGACACGTGCCCTGTAAGTTATCAGTATCACACTATCACCGCTGTCACCTATCGCTGTCTTTATATTTTGTCTGCTGGTGGCTTGTTGTGAGCATACACGTGAGTGCTGGGACTGGACACGTGCCCTGTAAGTTAGCAGTATCACACTATCACCGCTGTCACCTATCGCTGTCTTTATATTTTGTCTGCTGGTGGCTTGTTGTGAGCATACACGTGAGTGCTGGGACTGGACACGTGCCCTGTAAGTTAGCAGTATCACACTATCACCGCTGTCACCTATCGCTGTCTTTATATTTTGTCTGCTGGTGGCTTGTTGTGAGCATACACGTGAGTGCTGGGACTGGACACGTGCCCTGTAAGTTAGCAGTATCACACTATCACTGCTGTCACCTATCGCTGTCTTTATATTTTGTCTGCTGGTGGCTTGTTGTGAGCATACACGTGAGTGCTGGGACTGGACACGTGCCCTGTAAGTTATCAGTATCACACTATCACCGCTGTCACCTATCGCTGTCTTTATATTTTGTCTGCTGGTGGCCTGTTGTGAGTATAGACGTGAGTGCTGGGACTGGACACGTGCCCTGTAAGTTATCAGTATCACACTATCACCGCTGTCACCTATCGCTGTCTTTATATTTTGTCTGCTGGTGGCTTGTTGTGAGCATACACGTGAGTGCTGGGACTGGACACGTGCCCTGTAAGTTATCAGTATCACACTATCACCGCTGTCACCTATCGCTGTCTTTATATTTTGTCTGCTGGTGGCCTGTTGTGAGTATAGACGTGAGTGCTGGGACTGGACACGTGCCCTGTAAGTTAGCAGTATCACACTATCACCGCTGTCACCTATCGCTGTCTTTATATTTTGTCTGCTGGTGGCTTGTTGTGAGCATACACGTGAGTGCTGGGACTGGACACGTGCCCTGTAAGTTAGCAGTATCACACTATCACTGCTGTCACCTATCGCTGTCTTTATATTTTGTCTGCTGGTGGCCTGTTGTGAGTATAGACGTGAGTGCTGGGACTGGACACGTGCCCTGTAAGTTATCAGTATCACACTATCACCGCTGTCACCTATCGCTGTCTTTATATTTTGTCTGCTGGTGGCTTGTTGTGAGCATACACGTGAGTGCTGGGACTGGACACGTGCCCTGTAAGTTAGCAGTATCACACTATCACTGCTGTCACCTATCGCTGTCTTTATATTTTGTCTGCTGGTGGCCTGTTGTGAGTATAGACGTGAGTGCTGGGACTGGACACGTGCCCTGTAAGTTATCAGTATCACACTATCACCGCTGTCACCTATCGCTGTCTTTATATTTTGTCTGCTGGTGGCTTGTTGTGAGCATACACGTGAGTGCTGGGACTGGACACGTGCCCTGTAAGTTAGCAGTATCACACTATCACCGCTGTCACCTATCGCTGTCTTTATATTTTGTCTGCTGGTGGCTTGTTGTGAGCATACACGTGAGTGCTGGGACTGGACACGTGCCCTGTAAGTTAGCAGTATCACACTATCACCGCTGTCACCTATCGCTGTCTTTATATTTTGTCTGCTGGTGGCTTGTTGTGAGCATACACGTGAGTGCTGGGACTGGACACGTGCCCTGTAAGTTAGCAGTATCACACTATCACCGCTGTCACCTATCGCTGTCTTTATATTTTGTCTGCTGGTGGCTTGTTGTGAGCATACACGTGAGTGCTGGGACTGGACACGTGCCCTGTAAGTTATCAGTATCACACTATCACCGCTGTCACCTATCGCTGTCTTTATATTTTGTCTGCTGGTGGCCTGTTGTGAGTATAGACGTGAGTGCTGGGACTGGACACGTGCCCTGTAAGTTATCAGTATCACACTATCACCGCTGTCACCTATCGCTGTCTTTATATTTTGTCTGCTGGTGGCTTGTTGTGAGCATACACGTGAGTGCTGGGACTGGACACGTGCCCTGTAAGTTAGCAGTATCACACTATCACCGCTGTCACCTATCGCTGTCTTTATATTTTGTCTGCTGGTGGCTTGTTGTGAGCATACACGTGAGTGCTGGGACTGGACACGTGCCCTGTAAGTTAGCAGTATCACACTATCACCGCTGTCACCTATCGCTGTCTTTATATTTTGTCTGCTGGTGGCTTGTTGTGAGCATACACGTGAGTGCTGGGACTGGACACGTGCCCTGTAAGTTAGCAGTATCACACTATCACCGCTGTCACCTATTGCTGTCTTTATATTTTGTCTGCTGGTGGCTTTTTGTGAGTATACACGTGAGTGCTGGGACTGGACACGTGCCCTGTAAGTTATCAGTATTACACTATCACCGCTGTCACCTATTGCTGTCTTTATATTTTGTCTGCTGGTGGCTTGTTGTGAGTATACACGTGAGTGCTGGGACTGGACACGTGCCCTGTAAGTTATCAGTATTACACTATCACCGCTGTCACCTATTGCTGTCTTTATATTTTGTCTGCTGGTGGCTTGTTGTGAGTATACACGTGAGTGCTGGGACTGGACACGTGCCCTGTAAGTTATCAGTATCACACTATCACCGCTGTCACCTATCGCTGTCTTTATATTTAGTCTGCTGGTGGCCTGTTGTGAGTATAGACGTGAGTGCTGGGACTGGACACGTGCCACGCGGGAAAAATGTTGCTCGCCAAGTACCCGCTTGACGCAGTGTCGAGAGTACGAGACTATCAGCACACGTTCAAGGAATTCCTAATACGAGTACCACTTATTCCTTAAGCGTTCTTCTGATTGTCTGTCTCCTTCATAGGATAATAATTATAAATCTTCTCATAGTTCTCTTCTTCACGGCTCAAGCACAGCGTCTAATTGCTCACGTTCTTGGTACAACCCCGAGAACCTGTTCTAAGAACATAACCGTCACAGAATAACATTCAGTCTGGGGTGGAGTCCCACAACGTCTTTCTATGGAGCACCAAGTTATCTGAATTTCTGTCAAATCTTATAAGTTAGGTAGCAGTTGTTTTATTTAATTTTTATTTTAAACAAAAAGATAAAGCAGATGGAGTATTGACGGTTTATAACGAGTGGTGATGCATATCCTAAGGTTTATAATGATTGGTGTTGCATATTCCAAGGTTTATAATGATTGGTGTTGCAAATTCCAAGGTTTATAATAATTGGTGTTGCATATCGCAAGCTTTATAATGATTGGTGTTGCATATCCCAAGGTTTATAATAATTGTTGTTGCATATCGCAAGGTTTATAATAATTGTTGTTGCATATCGCAAGGTTTATAATAATTGTTGTTGCATATCGCAAGGTTTATAATGATTGGTGTTGCATATCCCAAGGTTTATAATAATTGTTGTTGCATATCGCAAGGTTTATAATAATTGTTGTTGCATATCGCAAGGTTTATAATAATTGTTGTTGCATATCGCAAGGTTTATAATAATTGTTGTTGCATATCGCAAGGTTTATAATGATTGGTGTTGCATATCCCAAGGTTTATAATAATTGTTGTTGCATATCGCAAGGTTTATAATAAATGTTGTTGCATATCGCAAGGTTTATAATAATTGTTGTTGCATATCGCAAGGTTTATAATAATTGTTGTTGCATATCGCAAGGTTTATAATGATTGGTGTTGCATATCCCAAGGTTTATAATAATTGTTGTTGCATATCGCAAGGTTTATAATAATTGTTGTTGCATATCGCAAGGTTTATAATAATTGTTGTTGCATATCGCAAGGTTTATAATGATTGGTGTTGCATATCGCAAGGTTTATAATGATTGATGTTGCATATCCCAAGGTTTATAATGATTGATGTTGCATATCCCAAGGTTTATAATGATTGGTGTTGCATATCCCAAGGTTTATAATGATTGGTGTTGCATATTCCAAAGTTTATAATGATTTGTGTTGCATATCCCAAGCCAGGACGTCGATATGAATAACCTAATTAATTACGCGCCTACTCTTTGAAAGGGCAAAACATAGTTAAATACACAGTTGATGTGGTCTCCGGTGGTGGACTGCCGAGCCCGCGCATGCGCATGACGTGCGCTGCAGGCTGCGTGCTATTGTTTACAACGTTGCAGCGTAGGCGCCAGCACCACGCATCCGCATGCCCACTAAATATGTCCCACTTCTAAGAAATAACAAAGACTTAAGATAGTCATTTGTTTTGCAAAACTTGCAAGCACAACATATCGTTCAGACTTATTCGTTAAAGAAACCCGCCGGTTGCAGAACATTTAACTTCGTAAGGCCTGAATGTATGAATTACAAGAAGTGGACCTACTAACTATCACATTAAGTATGTTACAACTAACCACTCGGAATCAATAGAATCGGAACCGTTTGTACAAATTGACGCTAATCAAGAGCACCGCATGGCAGGACGCCGCGCCGCAATAGTCAGATATCAGGCACGAAACAGATCCACAAGTGACAACTATCTATTGTTTGAGATCGTTTTGTTTCGAGCCAATGAGTAAGCGTTATCAGCGTGCCCTGAGAGTGAAACTAATTTATGAACAGATAACAATAGTACACGCGACTATCGCTAGTAGAATACCAACAAACTCAATACTATGTTCGACCGAGTTAGCACAACTATAGAAGGTGCGGAGCCGTCAGGCAGGGGTTTCTGAATTAACTGCGGCAAGTATCGACAACGGTGTGCGACTTCATCTCTCCAGTTAACGATGTTTACGCTAGTATTCAAGTTCAAAACCATTTAGAACAACAACAAGCTTATTTGGACATAGCCGAGGGAGCTGAATGATGGTTTTAAGCAGAAGCACGCATTAAATTTAGAATATGCCACAAGCCGCAGCGGTAGGAAAATAATAGAGATATCATAATAATCACGTGCAATAATGTACCGAACGGAAGGAAACATTTACAAATGTTTTATTGAAAGTCAGTTATCGTAAATCCTCTGTGGATAAGATCCTGTTTTTTGGTACGATTGGGCGATATCGCGTAGCATGACCACAACAACGATAATTCTAAGAAGAAAATAGCTGTGGCTTTTCATGCTCAGAGCAAAATAAGCTAGGTACTTAGTGTTTTTGTAACTTTTATCTGTAGGCGTGATAGGTAGTGTTATACAAGTATATAGTACAAGAAGTGCATACAGCATCATGCCGCGTCTGAGAGATGGGTAGGCCTTTAGTACGGACGAGAGAACCGGTGTATTTATAGTGAACTTTATAAATGTTATCCAGTGGTGGCGTGTGAATCAGCTGTGGTGCGCCGGCGCAGGCGGGGCGCCTCGTGTTCAGATGAAAATAAACGTAAATGTCAGACAGACGGACACCGCGCCTGCTGCTGTCCCACATGTAGACAGACGGACACCGCGCCTGCTGCTGCCCCACATGTAGACAGACGGACACCGCGCCTGCTGCTGCCCCACATGTAGACAGACGGACACCGCGCCTGCTGCTGTCCCACATGTAGACAGACGGACACGGCGCCTGCTGCTGTCCCACATGTAGACAGACGGACACCGCGCCTGCTGCTGCCCCACATGTAGACAGACGGACACCGCGCCTGCTGCTGCCCCACATGTAGACAGACGGACACCGCGCCTGCTGCTGCCCCACATGTAGACAGACTGACACCGCGCCTACTGCTGTCCCACATGTAGTCAGACGGACACCGCGCCTGCTGCTGTCCCACATGTAGACAGACGGACACGGCGCCTGCTGCTGTCCCACATGTAGACAGACGGACACCGCGCCTGCTGCTGCCCCACATGTAGACAGACGGACACCGCGCCTGCTGCTGCCCCACATGTAGACAGACGGACACGGTGCCTGCTGCTGCCCCACATGTAGACAGACGGACACCGCGCCTACTGCTGTCCCACATGTAGACAGACGGACACCGCGCCTGCTGCTGCCCCACATGTAGACAGACGGACACCGCGCCTGCTGCTGCCCCACATGTAGACAGACGGACACGGTGCCTGCTGCTGCCCCACATGTAGACAGACGGACACCGCGCCTGCTGCTGCCCCACATGTAGACAGACGGACACCGCGCCTACTGCTGTCCCACATGTAGACAGACGGACACCGCGCCTGCTGCTGCCCCACATGTAGACAGACGGACACCGCGCCTGCTGCTGCCCCACATGTAGACAGACGGACACCGCGCCTACTGCTGTCCCACATGTAGTCAGACGGACACCGCGCCTGCTGCTGTCCCACATGTAGACAGACGGACACGGCGCCTGCTGCTGCCCCACATGTAGACAGACGGACACCGCGCCTGCTGCTGCCCCACATGTAGACAGACGGACACGGTGCCTGCTGCTGCCCCACATGTAGACAGACGGACACCGCGCCTACTGCTGTCCCACATGTAGACAGACGGACACCGCGCCTGCTGCTGCCCCACATGTAGACAGACGGACAACGCGCCTGCTGCTGCCCCACATGTAGACAGACGGACACCGCGCCTGCTGCTGCCCCACATGTAGACAGACGGACACCGCGCCTGCTGCTGCCCCACATGTAGACAGACTGACACCGCGCCTACTGCTGTCCCACATGTAGTCAGACGGACACCGCGCCTGCTGCTGTCCCACATGTAGACAGACGGACACGGCGCCTGCTGCTGTCCCACATGTAGACAGACGGACACCGCGCCTGCTGCTGCCCCACATGTAGACAGACGGACACCGCGCCTGCTGCTGCCCCACATGTAGACAGACGGACACCGCGCCTGCTGCTGCCCCACATGTAGACAGACGGACACCGCGCCTGCTGCTGCCCCACATGTAGACAGACGGACACGGTGCCTGCTGCTGCCCCACATGTAGACAGACGGACACCGCGCCTGCTGCTGCCCCACATGTAGACAGACGGACACCGCGCCTACTGCTGTCCCACATGTAGACAGACGGACACCGCGCCTGCTGCTGCCCCACATGTAGACAGACGGACACCGCGCCTGCTGCTGCCCCACATGTAGACAGACGGACACCGCGCCTACTGCTGTCCCACATGTAGTCAGACGGACACCGCGCCTGCTGCTGTCCCACATGTAGACAGACGGACACGGCGCCTGCTGCTGCCCCACATGTAGACAGACGGACACCGCGCCTGCTGCTGCCCCACATGTAGACAGACGGACACGGTGCCTGCTGCTGCCCCACATGTAGACAGACGGACACCGCGCCTACTGCTGTCCCACATGTAGACAGACGGACACCGCGCCTGCTGCTGCCCCACATGTAGACAGACGGACAACGCGCCTGCTGCTGCCCCACATGTAGACAGACGGACACCGCGCCTGCTGCTGCCCCACATGTAGACAGACGGACACCGCGCCTGCTGCTGCCCCACATGTAGACAGACGGACACGGTGCCTGCTGCTGCCCCACATGTAGACAGACGGACACCGCGCCTGCTGCTGCCCCACATGTAGACAGACGGACACGGTGCCTGCTGCTGCCCCACATGTAGACAGACGGACACCGCGCCTACTGCTGTCCCACATGTAGACAGACGGACACCGCGCCTGCTGCTGCCCCACATGTAGACAGACGGACACCGCGCCTGCTGCTGCCCCACATGTAGACAGACGGACACCGCGCCTACTGCTGTCCCACATGTAGTCAGACGGACACCGCGCCTGCTGCTGTCCCACATGTAGACAGACGGACACGGCGCCTGCTGCTGCCCCACATGTAGACAGACGGACACCGCGCCTGCTGCTGCCCCACTCTGCAAGTGAGAAAGCAAATTTATTTGCATCTCTCTTTGCAAGCAATTCACGTCTGGTACAACCAGTGCCCAAAAAGGGGGATTATTCCGATCTGTCCCCCTGTTAGCAACGAGGGGACAGTTCTATCTGGTACAGATAGAGTGAATAAAGTTAAGTTAATCTGACCCCTCGTTGCTAACGGGGGACAGATCAAACTTTTTTTCCGATCTTTCAAACTAAGGGGACAAAGCAGGGTGACAGATCGGAAAAGTCCTTTCTGTGGAATGAAAACTTATAGGCGGCGCAGGGCGGCGCCACCCGGGAACTTTAATGCCATATCTATTAGTATTGTCGCTTCTTAGAGTATACTGGTGATTTTTTTTACCGTCTTGAAAAAAATAGGGTAATAGATGAACGGAGTAGAAGCCTATGGCATACCTAGTTTTTACTGGTTTCAATAGCTTAGACAGAAATTGCTCTATCAATAAACACTACACATTTGAAGTAAACTAGAACAATAAAAACAGAAATTTTGAAAAACTTTATAGATCGTTAAAAAGCGGGAAAAGAAAAATACGCACCCTGCGTAGTGCGTAAGATTTGAATTTCAATATTGTTTTTTTTTTTTATATAGGCTCCGTTCACCCTATTTTTTTCAAGACGGTAAAAATGTCGCCCAGTAAACAAATATTAGTTTTAGTATATGCGAAACCCGAAGCACTTGTCTAGTATGTTTAAGTAAAGAACCTATGTACAAAATTTCAAAACTGTATCATGACAAATGACAAAGTTATAAGCATGTTTTGTTACCTGGTTGGGCGTACAAAAACATGGTCACCACGCGCCCCGAGCCGCCCGCGCGCGGCTGTACCGCCAGCGTCGCGCTACACTCGCCCATTGATAATTAATTTGGCAGTAGGTACCAGAGAATAGATGAAAGAGGTTAGAAGGGCCTTGTGGGCGGGGCAGGTGCGCCGCAATTGTGAGCAACCGCTCATAGTCAACCAAAATGTACTTCATGGGCGAACAATCGCGCTCTTGTTGTGACAGCGTACGAAGTTCCGAATTATGCCGTCTTGCGCCATTATAACGTGTCGTAAAAGAAGCCAGGTGTGTAGTGTAGCCCGAGAAAGGATTTCTTTTAACCGGTAAGTCCAAAAACCTTAAAATACAAGTGATATTTGTAATTATTACAATAGTATTATGTAGTTTGTAGACAAAAACGGTACAATCGCAAACTGATGCAAAATTATACATTGCTTGCAATACATGGGTACCATCTTGTACTACGTAAGCAATCGCGCAATGTATTGCGTTCACTGCGATGTCGCGTGCGCCGAGCCAAAGCTTGAATTCAGTGAAATCTATGCGTATCGATAGTGTTGTACCAAGTTGTAAACAATGTCGATATTAAAATAGCTTTGTTTATATTATCATCAATTATTATTTATTGTAGGTTATAAATTTAGTTTCTGAGTGGGCTTTTTTGTCTCAATTTTTTTTATATGTTAGTTATAATGAAAATATACATTTTAAATTTTATTTTTAGATTTGCAACAGATCCAGATACAAGAAAACTGTTATTGTTATATATACAACTGTGATTGAGGCAACTGGTAGAATTGAATGGATACCTACTAAATTTGTTCTCAAAATTTTGCAGAAAATTACACAACAAAAAAGTCAGGGAAAAGATACTTAAAATCAGGACCTACTCCGCACAAAAATATCGTTATCATGCGCCTTTCAGTAAGTAGTATATAATTTATATTTTATAAAACTTTATTGGTGTTTTTGCGTAGCGTACCTAATTATTACCTTAAAATGTTGTCACCTAGATCATATTTTGTGGATATTATTATATAAGGCCGTGTATATTGGGTTTATACAGCCGTAAAGCTGAAAATCCATGTTTGTAATCTATACAGGAGAAGTTTTTATTCACTGCGCAAATTTTCACAGGGTGTCCTACTCATGAATATGAACAACGTTATCTATGGCACCAACTATGAAATCCAAAAAAAAAATCAACTGTTTCATACATTTGGGTTGAGTAGCTATTGAACCTTTGTATGGAACAACAGATTTTTTTAAACTGACATGGTCACTAACATTATCATTAGAACTTAAAACGGGATATTTACCTGGTCTGGTGAGAGAAGCGATTGAGATTACTAAATATAAGAACTTCAACCGTGAGGATGGGTTTCAACTGTCGAGAGCCTGGAATCCAGTGGTCAAATTGTGTAAAGACCGCAAGAGTACCGAAAAATGTTCGCGAGCGGACACAGTGAGTTTTGTGTGTCGAGAACAGAATCGAGTTGTGAGTGTAACAAGTGACAGTGGTAGCGGTGTCAATCGCACTAAACGAACAAGAAAGAGGGTAGACCGTTTTGTCTGCTCGTAAACATCCACCCGCAATAACTTCAGTTTATCCATGATCATGGCACTTGCAACAGTGCCGAAATATCGGAAACTCGAATCAATTAATATACATGGTAAATATCCCGTTTTAAGTTCTAATGATAACAGATTTTTTCTTTCGTGATTTCAGAGTTGGTCCCATAGTAAAAGTTGTTCATATTCATGGGTTGAATATGATATATCGCACAGTACAGTTTGCAAATATATATTTTTTATTTTCTTATTGACCCCCCCAAAATTGCCCCCATATTCAAAATTCATTAATTAAATGATAAATGATTTCTGTAAGTAGGAAAAAAAACACTTTTACAAGTCAATCATGTTTTTTTTTTAACTAGATGTTTCCTATCTGACTACTCTGAGAAGAAAGGCCGAAACAAACTCAGAGGTCACAGTCTCTTATAAAGTCCAGACATAATCTTGGTCACTTCATGTCAAGACCACGTAGATTGGTGTCTGAAATGGTCTTTTGAGGAAAGAACCACACATATTGAAAGGACCTGTCCAGTCTGTGCACCATTTGTCAGTAATTGCGCAGCTCAACTAAGAACTTAAGGAGCTCAACGATTCGACGAACAATACCAAAGAAAGAACATTGGGTAGGCCGCATAAATTACTCAAGCTGCCAGACCATGATTAAAAATAATTGAGAGAAAAAATAAAACAAACAAAAAAAGCAATTTACATTACACGTCCGTGTTTGGGTCACAGAAATACATACGTGTACCTTCAACTAAATCGGCCCATTAGATTCGGAGCAAATTGGCTCTGACAGACGGACAGGCAGACAGACAGACACATAACTGATCCTATAAGGGTTCCGTTTTGTCCTTTTGAGGTACGGAACCCTAAAAATGAAAGAAAATTTGAATTTTGCGGCTACATTTGATGTTCCCCTTAATTTGACATTATTTATAGGTATTTAGGAAGTCCACACTATTCGTACCCCGTCCCTTCCGAAATTAAAGCGAAAAATTGGAAAACTTAAAGTAACAAAATTACAATAATTTTATCGATATAAATAATCGACCTTTTGGTCACCGTAACATGTATGAGAAATAAATTGCTTTTGCGCGAGTGTGAGTGTACGTCAAGCGCAATGTTTGCGTAAGTGTGACTACCAATAGCAAAATCGCGATTTAAGTGCGTGTGGCTTATTTGTGTGCGTAATGCGCGTACGTATTGGTCTCTTGCTTGTAGTGGAGTTAAAGAGTGGGAGATAACCGGCGACACGCGTTCTAATACAAATCAGGAACTATTTCCTTTCTAATCTCTTTTATCTGTTCTGTGGTAGGTACTAATCGTACGTCAATTGTATTTTAATTAACTGGTGATAACATTTTCCATCACACTTGCAGGCTTTGGACTGTCGTGATGGTCAAGTGTAGGTAGATATTAGTATGTACTTAGTACGTAGTAGTAGTAGTAGTAAGTACATACTGTACTTTATTCGTAAATGCAGCCGTAAGTGATAAAACGAAGTCAATTCGATTTGTTGCACCTTATGCCAACCCCTTAAAGTTCAAAGTGAACGAATAGTGTTAAACATCGCATTACTTAAACAAAGCTGTATGTAGGTACAAATAATTACTTTCTACAATTAACCATGTTGGCGTGTTTAAAAATGTTAATCATCACTATTTACAATAATTGTTTAATCAGTATTTACAATGGATTGGCGACTGAGTTATCACGGCTAGCGGCTGTCGGAGGCCGAAAGGTACCGCTACCCTAGATCTTTGTGTGACGAAAAGCATTGTGTAATGTATTCACGATATTCTAATGCCGAATTGCTCCTAGTAACACCACAAACTGCTAGTGTACGTACCATTTCTGTGTACTGGACGTTTGTTGGAAAGACACGGTTACACGATAATTTTTACGTACGATAAGTACATACACGATCAACCAAAACACAACTGTAGGCCCTCGGCAGCCACGCACTCGCGGGGAGCGTGATACGTCAACACGTGCTCGTCAGTCTGTAGCATCCGGGACTCTGAAGAAGGGGTGGTTTTACCCCCGCCCCGCTGTGCGTCCGCGCCTAGGTGCCTGTGGAGTGCGCCGGTGCGCGTGATGCCGATTGGTACTTAGTGTCGCTCAGTCATTGACTTATATCACTCGGTGTCCAACTTGCAACCTTTTTTAAATATGTTTAGTACAAAATACAACATGGTGTAAAAATTATTAGAATCGATTCAGTTACTTATTCTGAACAAACTATATTCAGGTTTCGCATATACTAAAAATAATGTTGTATACAGTACTCGTAGTATCGCTCACAAACAAAACTCGTCTGCTTATTTGTTTGCTAACTGGAACAATTTGATTTAGGTAAGTACCTACGGTCACAGTTACATAATGTATCTGCAGATGTTCCAAACGCAGCTGTGTTTGAGCTTGTCCCTTACCCTCGGCTAGATGAGGTGTTCGGTGTCGGGGTGCCCCGATTCGGGTTTGGGTCAGTATCGACCTATTTTAACCATAAAGTGGGGGTACACTAACTTCCTTCTGAACTGATTATCTAGGTTGAGAACGGAATAACAAATTCAGTGTCATTTGTTGTGTTCGACGCAAATGGCGTAGTTTCTTTTTTACGTTCTGTTTCATCGTCTTTTTACGACATTTTACACCACAGACAACATACTGGACAAACTAGTGCAGATTTGGTTGTCAATCGCCCATAATAACGTTTCGTTTTCCCTTTTTCTGATTTGAGGTTAGACACAATTTTTATTAATATCTCGAAAAATATGCATTACCTTGTATTAAAAGTGATAATCAGGGATCCAGCCCCTACCACCTCTAACTCCTTTTACCCCTCTCCTCCTGCCAAACGATAGTAAACTCCAGCCATGTCACTGGTTGTAGTAGTGTCGCGTACGAGCAGTACGATGGCCTCACGTACAGTAGTACGATGGCCTCACGTACAGCAGTACGATGGCCTCACGTACAGCAGTACGGTGGCCTCACGTACAGCAGTACGATGGCCTCACGTACAACAGTACGATGGCCTCACGTACAGCAGTACGATGGCCTCACGTAAAGCAGTACGATGGCCTCACGTACAGCAGTATGGTGGCCTCACGTACAGCAGTACGGTGGCCTCACGTACAGCAGTACGGTGGCCTCACGTACAGCAGTACGGTGGCCTCACGTACAGCAGTACGGTGGCCTCACGTACAGCAGTATGGTGGCCTCACGTACAGCAGTGACACGTGCAGCAGTACGGTGGCCTCACAGAGTTAGTGAGCTCAAGTTCCGGCGCCCAGCGACCGGAACACTATATTTTGTAACGGTTATGTGACGTAACATTTTAATGTCTACTGTTGATTAGTGTCAGTGAATCTACTGACCAGCGGCGATTAGCTTCCCCGTGATATGTTATCAGCCTTACTTGCGATACGTCGCGCGTACGTGTGACGATATGCTGTGAGTCCACAGCAAGTTGGAACTACCATTCAAGGCATTCGTTAAATTGATTCATTTATCGCTGTACAATACAAGTCTTTGAGGAAACCACGACTACCGCCGCCGCGAAGGCGCCGTAGTGGGCTGATACCATTTAGTTGCCTGTTCACATCTATTATAACTTTATGATCGTTATGTTCGGTGGAAATATATTAAAAATCATTATTATTTAGTAGGTTCTGTTTACCGTGGCAAAACTTTCTCTCTTTTCGTGGCAAACTCAATACCTACTGGCTACCATAGTTCACAGCACAGAACAGATGAAAATCTGTTCTGTGGTTCACAGGATAGACGCGATGAAAACATAAGTATTACGTAGGTACCTACTGTGGGTAGGCTGCTGTTGTTCTGTGGGTAGGTAGTATCCGAAACGCGAACTTGCTAAGTAGTGTACGTTCGCCTGTGCATCCTCCCAGTGCCGGTCGGCAGCAGCTGCAGTGCTATTCTGTACAAATCTCACCGTGAAAACTTAGGTGAGGAGAGCGTGGAGTGAGCTGTCAATAGTGTCAGTCTCTAGCGTCAGGTGGAATAACTGCTCACTTCAAGGTCGCACTGTGGATCGAATAACAATTAAGGCCCTAGAAGACATAGGAACTTCAGTTTCACATTGATCTGGTAGGTAAAGAAAATGCTTATATCTCCGCCGGAACCGCAAGAATAACGAAAATATCCTTGCACATGGTTATATAACTATTTATTTATGATTTTTTGAGATTCTTAGAACTCGATGTGGTGGATTAGTTTAAAAAAATAAAAACGTTATAAGGTTTTTTTTTTTAAAAGAATATATTGCACTAGATCTAGTTCTAAGAAGTATGTCAAAAAATTATAACTAAATTATTATATGCCCGTGTGCAAGGATATATTCGTTATTCTTATTTTAGTATAGGTATCAGTTATCTGGTTTCCATAGTACAAGCTCTGCTTAGTTTGGGATCAGATTACCGTGTGTGAAAATGTCCCAGGATATTATTATTATTATTATCTTCTTGCGGGTCCGGAGTTATAAGTATTTTTAATGGGTCACTATCCATTTGCAAAAAAATTTAAGTCATAATATAACATGGCATACTTTTGTTTATCCTAATTATATTTACGCATAACATTTGTTACGCATGATTATTAAAGCATAAAAAGGAACCTAACCAAACCGAACTTCGGTGTGCCCCTGCCGTCGCCGTCTAGGGTTAGGTTTTTTATGTCAGGTACCTACCTAAATTAGCCTTCAAGATAATTATGTCAACATAAGTAAACTGTATGCCAAAAATAATTACTTATGGCAGTTATGCAAAAAAAAAAAACAAAATAGTTATGCCAAAGAATATTAGGACAAAACATTATGCGAAAAGATGGGGTGCCATTTTTAATACCAGCTTAAAAATGGCAAAAAATATAAGTTGCCAATTTGCCTACCAGACTGTATCCTATGATAATTACAAGCATGACCTTGGCTATTAGAATCAATGTCAAGCAAAAAACCGATACTTTAAAATTGAAGTTCCTATTTATGTCTTCTAGAGCCTTTTTTCGGTACACAGTGCGACGTCGCGGTCGGTTCGTGCGCTAAGTGGGAGTACTGCATACTGCATACTGCAAGTTCAACGTGCACGGCCATCTGTAGGTAGCAGGGCAGCCAAGGTGAACCACATCCACCTAAAAATAAACAGAGATACCCGCGAGTAATACTCCGCAGTACCCAGTTCAAGGCGAAAGTAAATCTTGGCCTGGGAGGGGGAGCGCACACCACCATAACCCCCGTCCATGACCAGGCGGAACAACATGGCGATTTAAAATGTATTCATTAAATAATCGTCGCTCTAATTAAATAAAAGTTATGCTAAACGAAATTATACGGTATTTTAACATTGCCAAATTATGCCAAATAAAATTCTGCCATCTTAAAAGTATGCCATTTTAAATTCGGGCATATTATAAACATTCGGCCAAACAATAATTATATTATATAATTTGTATGCCTTGAAATATTTGTATAAAAAAGATTATGCCGAGTGTGTCATACCACATAAATTTCGGAGCATCAAGATTCTGCCAGATATACAGGGTTATTGGTAAAACACCAACAACCTCTTAAGGGGTCATTGTACTCATCATTATGATCAACTTTTACTATGGGACCAAACCCGAAATCGCGAAAAAAATCAGCTGTTCAGTACATTTATGTTCGCGTAATTCGTCAAAATTTACTGAACAGCTGATTTTTCTTAGTATTCTGCACAGAACAGATAATCATCTGTTCTGTGGTATTCTGCATAGTAAAAGTTGTTCATAATGATGAGTACAATGACCCCTTAAGAGGTTGCTGGTGTTTTACCAATAACCCTGTATATAATAACTGTCAGAGAGAACCCATCTTAGTTTTATTTACAGAATAAATAATAGTTCCATATTAAATTCTTATTCTTTATGTAGGTAGGTACGAAATACTCGTACCACAATTATTTAGCTAGGCAGGTAAGTACCTCCTGTTATAGGTGTAGGAAGGTATGTAAGTAGGTTGAATCAGACGTCGCGCCGCCCCGGTCATTTTGCTACAGTGACAGTGGTAATTAAATAGTATATTCGTTATAGTTTAGATTCAGTGACATTGCATTGTAAAGTAATCAATGCAATGAAAAAAGTGAAACAAAGTGCGGTTCAACGGTTCAAGCGATTGTGTGGAATGTAATGTAGTGCGAGTGCGAGCCGCGAGATGGCATCGCGGTCGCCCATGCTGGCGCAGCGGAAAGTCACGTGGGTCGTGGAGATCGGAGACATACCAGCGTATGCGTACGCGCCTTATGAGAAACACCTAAGTAATAGCAAATGTAAGTATTACAATTACAAGGCAGAAAATGTTATAATTAGGTATATGTGAGCGATCCTTTGAGTCAAAGTCAAAGTCAATTTGACTTTGAGGTGCAGCTCTCCTACTATGTTTAAAATTGCTTAAATTATCAATTCGGCTTTTATCCAGTATGGATAATGTATACCTCAGAATAATTAGATGTATTTATGTTACAATATTATTGGATAATGTACACTTGAGTTTATAAAAGCGTCATCTATGATTGTTAAGTAAAACTATGCGCCTATAGGAATAAAACTAGATGGCATTGCTGAACAACAATAAAAATATAATGTTTATCTTCAGTGAGGAATTTAGTTTCAGACTTAATCTCATAGTTCAGACAAATAAGTTATGAATACTAATGAATCTATTGCATAAGTTGAACCATAGTTTCTTTAAAATTAATGTTGGCCTGGTCACACAGAATAATGAGTGTGCGTGACACACAGATACAACTTCAGTTACATACGCTACTATCGTGCCGCGCGGCTCCCCCACCCCCGCATGTCGTCATCTCGTTCGAGCGAGTCGCCGTCGCTGTCATTTTCGTAGTTTCGGAAACTAACTTTGCTGTGCCCGTTCGTGATGTTTTCCACGCTTTTTAGCGTTGATTCACTATCTTTATTTTTTTGTGCGCGACAGTGAGGAAAAAGTGTTGGTAATTGAAGTGAACAGCGACGGATATCGGCCAGCGGTGTCTCTCCGCGACTTTTGTTATTCTTGTTTTGAAAAGTTTGGACAAAGTTTCAACTCACTCGGGAGTGGCGGTGTGTGCAGAGTGTGTGTGTGCGTGTTGTCATGTCTCTTACAAACTTTTTATCATAACATAAACTGGATTGAAAAGACATCGCCGGAGACAGATAAGGCTCGGAGAAAATGGAGCCAAGTTACATAGGTAAGTGCGGGGGGCGTCGCGCGGCGCCACCGTAATAAGTTAGCAAGTAGGACCTTGAATTGTCAAATGTTGAGGTGCAGGGGTCTGCCGGGTGAAGCAAGCGCGCAGTGCGCGGGCGCCGGGCGCACCTGGCGCCGCCGCCCGCGCTGCGACGCCTTGTCGTTATCTTATCACAATGACACCATGTAACACTGTGTACATAGCCATCTGATAAAATTGGAACTCACTCTCTTCTCGCATTTCATAAGATTATCCAAAAGATTTCATGTGATTACACTGAGGCGGGCAAAATTTGGAAGCGTTCCTACAAAGTTTATTTAGGGTTCATTGCGTACTTGTCATATAGGGTTCCTTGCCCCTAAGACGACCCACTGACCCATAAAATGAATGTAAGTGCTACTTATAGGTGACCAACAGCTGAGTCACTGCAACTGGCACACCGTTTGGCATACCGTTTGGTGTTCCATGAACTTTGCAGACAGACTGGTATAGGACTTAAAAGTTTCTTAATACTTAATGCTTCGAAGCAATGACGTCTCCATAGCAACAAAAGACCAAGAAGTATGTTTTGATGTTTTTACTCAAAGTACTGAAAACAAACAAAACAGATATAAAAAAAACAATTCATCTTCAGATTTTAAAACCACAATGAATCAAATCATTCAATGAATGAACCTGCCATAATCCATAAGGAGTCCAAAGGCAACCCCCAGAAAAAGAAGAACCCTACAAAAAAAAAAACTGGTCAAGTGTAGTAGTCAAGTCGACTACTACTGAGACTAAGCCAAAAATGTCCACATTCAAATATTTATCATTATAAAGTTTACATCTTCGCCTCAAAAAACTACGTAACAAGTGTTACTTTTTGCAATAACAAATAATGGTTTTTTATTACAACTGCATTCGAGCCTGCGAGGTACACGGAAAGATATGTCTTGAAGTAATGCAGGGTCGTCAACTTGTTTATTTATCAATTTATATAAGTAAATTAGATCGGAATGATCTCGTCGATCACATAGAGTAGTAATTTTATGATCAGAAAGTGATGTTTCATAATCTGAGTAAATTCTTCCACACCTATATTCTAAATATTTTACAAATTTTCTTTGCAGTTTCTCTAATCTATCAACATGCTTTTTATAAAATGGATGCCAAACCATATTTGCAAATTCTAAAAGATTTCGAACATAACTGTTGTACAAAAGTCGAGGCTTTTTTAAATGGTTATATAAAATTATAATTATAAAAAAATATATATTTGAGACCCTAACAGTAAGCGCTTTATGATATATCGCACAGTACAGTTTGCAATTTTTTTTTCTTATTTGCCCCCCAAAATTGATTGAAATTGATTAAAAATTAATTAATTTACATTACACATCCATGTTTGGGTCACAGAAATACATATGTGTACCAAATTTCAACTTAATCGGTCCATTAGATTCGGAGCAAATTGGCTGTGACAGACGGACAGACAGACAGACACACACATGAGTATAGGATCACTCAACCGTACCGTATCTCAAGAGGAAAAAGCGGAATCCGTTTTTTTCTCTTGAGGTACAGAACCCTAAAAAGAAAAGAAAATGGTACGCGGAGAAAGGGCAGTTAGCCTATCATTATCATTACTATAATATTATTGCTGAAATAATTTAGTTGGGTTGACAAACTGGCCTGTGGTCATTATTGTAATAAAATGGAGAGTTAAATCATTAGTAATGCGATTCCACTTGTCTGTCATTTTTTACCTGACTGCGGCGAAGCCCAAAAGGAGGGTTATGTGTTTGACCTGTATGTATGTATGTCCGTTTCGTTGTTCCTTCGTAACTCCTAAACGAATGAACGGATTTGGATAAATTATAATAATAATAATAATATCCTAGGACATTGTTCACACACGGTCATCTGATCCCAAACTAAGCAGAGCTTGTACTATGGAAACCAGATAACTGATAAACTACTACTACTTTTTTTTTTTGTAAATACATACTTATGTAGATAATTACACCCACACCCAATTATACGTCTTTAGATTTGTCTTGGTAGCGCGAGTGTCACTGGCTACTTTAAAATCAAAACAAAGTAAAATGGCGGATATGTTGTGCCATATTGTGGAGTTCGAAAAATGTTTTTTTCCATCGAGTGGGATATCAAAATGAAGGGTTTTAAAAGGTAGTTACAAACTTATATACAACTTATATGGTTAAAAGTAATTCGAACTGACAAATCGTAAAAAGCTTAAATTAAACTCTCACAACCTAAACTCCTTGCAAGAACTAAATCATCTGCGAAATCTTTCAAATTTGTAAACTAAAAAGCTGGAAATAAAAAAAAGTAATTAAAAATAAATAAAACACCCGGCTGCGGTAAAACTGAAAGCTAAAAACAAGCCCATTTTATATTAAATAAAAGTTGGAAGCAGGCGGGACCCCATCTGCCTTGAAGCTGCTCTTGCCCAATCTAGGGGGTCCAAACGCCTCCTGCCGGAGGCTCTACGCGGGGGTCGTGCGGTCCATGGCCCTTTACGGGGCACCAGTGTGGGCGTGTTCCTTGGGGTGGCGATCAGCCCGCCAGATGAACGCGTCCCAAAGGGTCATGGCCATCCGGCTAGTTCGGGGATACCGCACGGTCTCCGGTGAGGCGGCGAGCCTCCTTGCCGGATTGCCGCTATGGGATCTGGAAGCAAAAGTCCTCGCATACACATGGGAGTGGCGCGAGGAGGCATAACGCCGGGGCGTTACTCCGCTGCCGCGAGAAATCATGGCACAGCGGACAGAGCTCCGGCGGGATCTCATGGTGACATGGAGAGTGCGACTGTCGCAACCCAGTGCTGGGCACGCCACAATTGCGGCGAAAAGTCCCCTCTCTGAGGAGTGGTTGGAGAGGCGTCATGGCCCTCACCTTCCGCCTGACGCAGGTCCTCACCGGACACGGTTGCTTCGGGAGGTTCCTGTTCCGGATAAGGCGGGAGGAAACGCCCGGGTGTTACCACTGTGTGGATCGCCCGGAGGACACGGTGGAGCATACGGTGGAGGTCTACCCGGCTTGGGCAGAGCACCGCCACGTCCTCGCGGAGGCGATAGGCGGCGGCGATCTCTCGCGTCCGGCCCTGGTACAGGCCATGGTACGGAGCGAGAGTGCATGGGAAGCCGTCACCTCCTTCTGCGAAGCTGTAATGCTCGCGAAGGAGGAGGCTGAACGCGTGAGGGAGAGGCAATCCTTGCGCCCTCACGCCCCTAGTCGCCGCAGGAGACGCCCTGGGCATCGGGAATCGATAGCCGATTCCCGGCCACCGTAGGCGCGGGCTTGCGGATGGCCAGCAACGGGTAGCTCGCCGTCCGGTAAAGACCAGGCCTGGGTCGACGGCGCGTTGTGTTCCACGCGCGCCTCAAAGAGATGTCAGCACTAGCGGAAGGGGTCCGCTAGGGCCGATGCCCGCCAGGGTTGCGGGTTGTTCGAAAGAGTTACCGTGGCCCTGGCACAGGCAACTGAAGGAACACGGGTGGGTTTTAGTCAGTAGAAGTCTAACACGCCCTCCCGCTCCACCCAGAGCGGGAGAAGTTATTTGATGATATCCCATAAAAAAAAAGCGGGACCCCATTCCATTTTTATATTTTCAAACTCAAATGGGTTCCGCCTGCTTCCAACTTTTATTTAATATAAAATGAGCTTGTTTTTAGCTTTTCAGTTTTACTGCAGCTGGGTTTTATTGTTTTTTTTTCGCTTACTTTTCTTTTATTAACAAACTTCAGAAAAGAAGGTTCTCTATTCAACCCATATATACCTAGTCTTGCCATAAATATTGTCACGAAGAATTTTTTTTTTTTATTGCAAATAATATTTATTACTTTTACAGTGTGTTAGTTTAATACATAAATATAAAACAATTTAAAATATAAAATGCTTATTCGAAGTGGTCTCCATTGGCTGCAATACAGTCCTTTAAACGTTGAGGCCAGTTATCAAGCACGCACTTTTTCCATGGGAAAATTCTTCACTGCCAATCGTATGGATTGTTTTACGGACTCCAAATTATCATGGCGTTTAGAGAAAGCCGTACTCTCTAAAACTGACCATAAATCATAATCCAGCGGATTAAGATCGGGACTAGACGACGGCCAGTCTTCAGCTCTGATGAAGTCCGAAACGTTCACTTCCAACCAAGACTGCGTGGACCGAGCTTTATGACCCGGCGCCGAGTCTTGTTGGAAGGACCATACTTGGTTATTGAACATGGTGTTGTTAAGGAGCTTAACTACCTTCTCAAGAATGGTATCTTGATACACTTGTGCCGATGTTTTGATACCTTTTTCACAAAAATATGGCTCAGTCACTCCTTCATAGCTAACACCCCACCAAACCATCACTGAAGCCGGATAATGCCCACGTTGCACTCAATCGACTAATTGGGAAGCTTTCTTAGAGCTTTGAGCATAAATACGGTCATTTTGTTTGTTAAAATGTTGCTCAATTGTAAAGATTTTCTCATCCGTAAACAAAATTTTTCTGTGTCCTCCCTTTGCGTACCGCTTCAGTATTTGTTTCGATTTTACCACCCTATTCTTTTTTAAATTATCAGTTAAAAAATGACCAGTGCGTCTCTTACAGGCTGCAAGTCCTAAGTCATCTTTTAAAATACGCGACATGGTTCTGGGTGCTATCTTCATCTCCCGAGATAAAATCTTTTGCTTTCGGACAGGATTTCTTCGAATTCTTTCCCTTACTGCTTTGACCACCTTTTTCGTACGAACACTACGTGGCCGGCCAGATCTTTTTCTGTCACAAACAGAGGAGGTCTCATTGTACCTATTAATAACCCGGTACACAAACATTTGACTAATACCAAGCGTATGAAGAGTTTTAAAAATTGCATTTGGCTCCATACCAACTTTGTGTAATGCAATCACAGCGATTCGGTTCTCTTTATCACCCCACTCCATTTTAATATCGCAAAATATTGTACAATGTGTTGGCGCCAAAATTAGAAAACTCAATGAACAATCGTATAAAAATGACAGATCCCAAATTTAACCTTTTCACCGCCAAGCACTTCTATAGAAGTTCGGGATTTTCGTGCCACCAGCGCCACAACTTCTATAGAAGTTGTTAGTTTTAATTATCTTATTAAAATAAACTAACTGTGATTAAAAGCTTTGTTTCATTTTATTATTTAAGATAGCACTGTCTACTACCCTGTTTTTATTTTTCTACACAAAATAAGCCCTAGTTTGTCCTAAAATCGGCAAAAACAGAAACTCCGAATTTTGTTACTTTCCTCAGAACGCCAATCACTTCATATCAAGTTGGCCAGTGATGTGCCGTGAAAGGTTGATTTCACCATTGAAATATTTATAAATACAGAAAGTTACGAATATCGAAAACATTTTGAGGTCAATAAAATATGAACTTAGTTATCTACTTCATTACAAAGGATAGTAGATGAATTTCGACCTTCAGGTAGATGCCGATACGTAATTATAAAGTTGTTACTAATTCTTGTCGATAGTTATTTTCCCATCTCTACAAAACAATTGGTCGTCTATGCCCCTGTGCGCCACCGAGTGCCACGAACTACTATAGAAGTTGGTCAGTGACGTCATAGGCGTGCGGCTGTCAAGGTCACTTTGGCATAGTGCAGCACAAAATCGGATTCGCGCGCACGCATCTTTCTTTCTTTCACTTGCAAATAGAAAAATGAGTGAAGAACTTGATTCGGACGAACTTCTGAAAATTTTGCAAGGTGTGTGGAATCGGACTCGGAGTATTTTGTGGAGAATATTGAACCAGAAGATAATTCTGAGGTATGTCTAACTGGATGATAATAATAATGTTTATTCATCAAAGAGTAGGAATTCAATAAGTATGTAAAATGTTCGGTGAACCCAGTATCTCCAGATGCACTGTAATTACAGTAGATTTAGGTACTGTTTTTGTACTCTATACACTATTATGGTAAATACAGTGTATGAAAGCACTGTAATTTTAACTTTTTTAGAAATTCTTTTCAAAGAAAAAAAAGGAAACCTAATTGCAATTCGTATAAAAATCATCTAAATAATAATAATAATAATAATAATAATATTCCACAACTATCACACAACGTCGTCTAGCCTCAAGCTAAGCAGAGCTTGTGTTATGAGTACTAGACAACTGATAAACATACTTATATATTTCTAAATACATACATATATAGATAAATTACACCCAGACACAGAACAAATGATCATGCTCATCACACAAACATTTGTCCTGGGTGGGAATCGAACCCACGACCTCCGGCATAGCAGTCAGGGCCACTAACCACTAGACCAACAGGCCAGTCAGAAATGGATGAAACGTAACGTTATATTGTAGATATTATGATTTATGTACCTATTCTGTGCTTATATCTACTTGGTCATATTATTATGCGGAAAGGGGAATTACTGAGCAAACTGTGTCGCTATTTCTTAGTGAAATTATGTAGTTAGATTTTAGTTTCGTGTATGGGTTTCAATTTGAGGCGTTTACTTTTAGTTAGGTTATTATGCTTATGACTTCATCATGTTTGTTTAGTTTTGTTGCGCTCACAGGTTCACTGTGCTCGTAGGGATAAACCGAAAACTATTTTGGAAAGTGATGAAGGCGGTGGTCTATCGACATCAAAAATAATGAAGAAAAGACAATAAGCATTCAATTTAATAGTTAAAAATACTTAAAATTTGATAGTTCCTAGTTACTGTAAAATATACTGTAGTTTAGGACATTATAATTTTACTTTCCCAATCTGGAGACACTGGGTAAACCATATACCTAATAAAAAAACACAGGAATAAACAAAAATAGAAGAAAGAAAAACCATAGACCCCATCCCTGATCAGAATCGAATTCAACGTGCCCTCAGTGCCAATAACTTGATATGAAGTTAAAGAATGAGATCATGAAACAAATAGAGATGTACCCCATTCCTTATAGTTCTAATTGAGTTATGTATTAGTTTCTTTGATACTTATAAATTATACTGTTTTTTTTATTAAGGATACTGTGAAATAAAACAAATCTGGAAATATTTAATCAGTTTTTATTTATATTCGTAAAATCAACTTTAAATCTTAACTTTACGCGTACAAATCTTATTCATCGATATTACGATATCCCCATCACTACTGTTTACTGTATATTTAGTTATACATTTATAGCTTGGCGCTCGGCGAGGCATTGCGTTTTGTGTACGTTGGCGGCGAAAAGGTTAAATGTAATATCTTTCTTATTGTTAATTGTAACAGTATTTATGGCCAGACTGTGTATGTATGTATGTAGGTATGTTTGTTTGTATGTCCACGATTTTCTCAAAAACTAATGAACCAATTTTGATGATTCTTTCACTAACGTGATCTACAGACTTTCAGGAAGGTTTTAGTATAGGTATAATACATTAGGTAAGTAATTATTCTTATGTACAAAGTTATATGCATAAATGTGCTGTGTATTTCCTGCATTTCTAAGCGGATTTTGATGATTTTTCTTTTCGTTCGTCTTGAGCATATGGTATTTTGTATATTCAACTAAAAATGGAAAAATAAATTTACTTAATATTTACTTTTTTATAGTACTTAAATTTTTTATTATGAAATGATGTCATGTTATACAGGCAACTCTGATAAGAAATCTACGTAAGTATATATGTTGTGTTCTACAACGTCATGTTCTTACTGACATAATCTGTAAATGAAATTAAAAAAAAAACCATGACAGTAATTAATAATAAATAATAATAATAAAAAAATACATCTGCATTACAGTAATGCACAATCTTTTTGAAGTAACAAGATTAATACATTAGGCGCGGCAGACGCACATGCGCGTTTTCGGACGTTCACCAGGTGCTTGACGGCGCGTATCCGCGACCATACAATTTACATAACTTTCTTCGAGTGCGGCGCGCCGCACCTGTGCGTTCGTTGTGCATCTCTATTGTTTCGAAAACATCGTAAAATAAGGGTCGGTAACGGTGTAGCATAAAGAAGCGTTTGCATAAAGAATTAAGCAGATAATGTGTTAAAGAATATTGTAACATGCTTGGGTGGTCCCAACCACAGTAAGGTTTACTGAGTGCCATTAATAACTGCATTATTTATCCTAGCAACAGAAATAGGTACTTAAGTACCTACATAGTTAAAATTAAAAAAAAAAAGTAATGAAAAACTAATTTTAAAAAATGGCTGCGGTTGGTTTACCTTGTGGATTCTTAGTAGATTGTAGCATGTTATATGATCATGGAATAATTCAGTTTGTCAACAGCGTGTGAGACTGAGCAGATTGTTGCGTCGTACAGAATCTGTCATGCACCAATTGCGTTGAAGAAAGCTGTGTATGAAATGTTGGCGGGTTCACCTTTCAGCAGATCGTATTCTTCCTTATGGAACGGGTTTGTGCTGAGTGGGCGGGAATCAACATAATTATCTTAAATCCTATGCTCATATGTTGCAAGTAGCCCTAATGTTTTATATAACAATGAAACTAGCAAATATACATGATATCCCAGAAATCGACGTCAAACCGAGAACGGGTGATACGCCGTCGTGAATTCGTGATAGTTATCAGAAAAATATTTAAAAAAATCTTGCTCACATACTTTTCAAATTGTAAGTATCAAAAACTAAATCGGAAAAACTGACACGTAGTGCTTGTTCTATATCTTTTTAAAAAAGATCGCGTAATCGACTTGATTATGTCTTCAGCGGCTTCTGTAATTCTTTGGCGCAGCTCGTATAAATTTTGGATGGGTTTAGAATAGACTTTTTCTTTTATCTTTCTCAATAAAAGAAATCTAGGGGTTTAATTCGGGTGAACGGGCAGGCCACGAAATTGTACCACCTCGCCTAATCCACCTATCGAGGTATTCTCGATCGAGAAACTGTCGTACAGTGCGAGCATAATGCGCTGGGCAGCCATCTTGTTGGTACCACATGCTGCCGTAAATGTTCGGTGGCACTTCTTCTAATAAACTTTGTAAGTGGTTCTGTAAGAAGTCCAAATAAACCTGGTCATTTAAGTTTTCCGGCAGCTCAAATGGACCAATAACTCTACCATTAAAAGTTCCCGTCCACGTTTCCTTTAATTAAACCGGTACTGCAAACAGTCTTCCCGCATCAAATGTGGATTTTCCACGTGCCTAAGGGCATGTTCTCACAATGTCGTGACGACCGATTATCGTCTCGTTTAAAGCGTCGTGGCTTGTGTATTTAAATGGAGGTGTTCACATATAGGACGACGCGATTAACAGTCGTCCACGACTGTTTTTTGCCGTGACGACAGATGGTCATGACAGTGGGAACGGCTAGCACGATAGTCGTAAAACGATAAAAATCGTCACGACTAAATTGTGACGGCATATCATGTGTCGTTGTTGCGACTATTTATCGTGGAGTTGTAGCTTGCTACTGATGTGCAAATACAAAGCGACTGCCGTGAAACAATAAAATGTGAACAGCGAGATACGATAGTCGCTAAACGATAAAAATGTTGACGACAAACAGTCTTATAATGGGAACAGCTAGAGACGATAGTCGTCCGACGATTAATTTAATCGTCACGACATAGTGGGTACGCGCCCTAATGCGTGCGTAGTGGACTTAAGAGCGTATATTCCGCGTGGCCTGGCAACGTCGCATTTCTACAGGTTTTTCGTGATTATTGTACTATTTTTCTTAATTCACAAGTTTTTTTTTACAGTTATTTTGGTATTTACGCATAAAAATTGACAATATTCTATAATGTAGAACATTGTCAATTTTTATGGGTAAATACCAGAAATGCGACGTTGACAGCCCGCGCGGAATAAACGCTCTTAAAAAAGTCTAGGCTGTATTACCAACATTTTAACTCATTAAACAGAACTGGCATGAAATCCGGTTTCATTAAATTTTTTCCTCAATTAAGGAGTAATGTAACAAGTGCCATAGCCATTCTGTAATTCAGACTAAATGCGCCATCTTTTAAAGTCACTTGCCAAAATAGCGTAGTACATTTTTTTTACAGTACAGTCGGCTAAATTTGAGTGATATAATTAATCTGATTTCAATGTTGGGCAAAAATCTAACATTTTATTTAAAACTGAGGCAGTTATGTTTTAATTTTAAACTGTAATTTACAGAAGGGTTATTCGTGGCTACATTACAGAAAAAAAAAATTGAAGAATAGGTAATATTTGTAGTCACAGGACTTGTATATATACCTATTTTATATTATTTTTATTTTTGCATACTGAATGTTGACATTAATATTTACTTTGTAAGTATTATATTATTTTACTTTATTGTGAATGTGAAGACTAAGTATGTAGGTCATTGCTTTTTTTTTTGTTTGTTTTATTTTTTCTCTCAGTTATTTTTAATGATGGTCTGGCAGTTTGAGTAATCTATGCGGCCTACCCCAATGTCCTTTCTTTGGTATTCTTCGTCGAATCGTTGAGCTCCTTAAGTTCTGAGTTGAGCTGCGCGATTACTGACAAATGCGTGCACTGACTGGACAGGTCCTCTCAATCTGTGTGGTTCTTTCCTCAAAAGACCATTTCAGACACCAATCTACATGGTCTTCACATGAAGTGACCAAGATTATGTCTGGACTTTATAAGAGACTGTGACCTCTGAGTTTGTTTCGGCCTTTCTTCTCAGAGTAGTCAGATAGGAAACGCCGACCTCATCTAGTTTAAAAAAAAAAATATTGACTTGTAAAAGTGTTTGTACAAACCTACTTACAGAAATAAAAATCATTCATTCATTCATTCATTCATTCATATGTCTATTTTGCCTGGCCAACCAACTTGACTTTATAAATTAAACATTTAGGTAGATCAGGCTCACAGGTTTTACACCCTGATTTTCATAGGAGTGCTTTTGTATAACATGTCATTGTGTTTAGTTAGCTTAACTTGGACATTTATGTCAGATAATTAATTAACCGACTTCAAAAAGGAGGAGGTTTTTTTGTATGTTTGTTACGCGATTACTCAAAGGCGGATGGACCGATTTGGAAAATTCTTTGTTTGAAAGGGTATACTTCATAGGTGGTCCCTTATACATTTTATTAACTTTGCTTGAGTAGTTTTTGAGTTAGCTTCAATAATGCGTATTTTTCCCACTTAATATAATATGTGGATGATGTTTTAATAACTTCCTATCACTGTTATTTACATAGCGCACCTTTATTTCGAAACCGTTACTAAACAAAATTCTGAAGAAAATTAGTTTTAGTAAAAAAAATATATATTATATGACAACACACCTTAAAAAGCACAGAACAGATAAAAGAGATCCCTTCTAACCTCTTTCATCTGTTCTGTGTTAAAAAGAAACCAATAATTTAACAAATAATCTCAGAAATACTTCTTATGAGTTCATCGCTTTTTAAGACTAGGTAAATAATAAATAATGCAAAAATCGTAAATTAACTCTGTAAAATTTAGTTTTTTGTTTAGTAACGGTTTCGAAATAAAGTTGCGATAGATTTTATTATTAGATATTCGAATTAGTGCGGGGTAGGTACCTACCACAACTAAAAAGTGAAAAATAAAAACTTTTTAGCAAAAAATAAAACCGACTTCCAAAAGAAAACACTACAAAGTGAATTTTAATTTCGGAAGTCGGTGGCAAAAAATGAAAATACAAAACCGAAGACACCGACTACCGAAATTAAAGTAATTTTTCACTTTGTAATGTTTTGTGTGTGTAAGTTTGGATGTCGGTTTTATTTTTTGCTAAAAAGTTTTTATTTCTTAAAATGGTGTATACTTCACACATTCAGTAGGTGACAACAGCTGAACTTTATTAGTGGCTATTGATTCATATTGCAGTTCATCAATTATTACCTACCAATGCTACGCGGCCGATGAGGAAAATGTCGTTAGAAAAATTTTGAGTATGAATGTCGATAGCTACAAGAGTAGGGGAAGACCAAAAGAAACTATGGATGGACTGTGTGAAAGATGATATTGCTAGAAAGGGCTACCGGCTAAGTGACTACCGAGATGACTAATAGAGAATTATTAAAAAAAAATTAAATCGACTTCAAAAAGAAACGAACTCAAAATTATGAAATAACTTTAATTTCGAAAGTCATAAATATAGTCGTTATAAATATTGCACTAGAATTTGACCAAGGTTTTGAGATGTTTTCCCTTTGACACCACACCAGTAGCTCGTATCAATAAGCCAGGCCGTCACACTTACACGTCCATTATCTTGAAAACTACTGAACCGATTATGATGAAACCTTCATGCCCCAAGTTGAAGTAAATGTAAGCCATCAAAAACGAATAGTCACGATCCGATTAATAGTTTCGTAGAAATGCGTGGACAAACATACACACATACAAACATACATACATCTATAAAATTTTGTATATTTGTTTAGAAGCCCTAATAAATCATCATTTGTGAATATCTCGCAGTTCCAATAATATTACATACATGCGTATCGAATTGATTACTCCTTTTTTTGAAGTCGTTATAAAGGGACATGTTGCGCCGACCCCAAATAAATTGGGATAAGGGCAGGAGAATAATATATATAATATAATATCCTAGGACATTGTTCACACACGGTCATCTGATCCCAAACTAAGCAGAGCTTGTACTATGGAAACCAGATAACTGATATACTACATACACTATTTTTTTTTTTTTTTGTAAATACATACTTATATAGATAGTTACACCCAGACTCAGGACAAATAGACATGTTCATGCACACAAATGTTTATCCTGGATGGGAATCGAACCCACGACCTGCGGCATGATAGGTGGTATCTTAACCAACCACTTAGAATGATGATGTTTTGCGGCCAAGTTAGCTGCTACGGCCGATCTCTATAGCTTCTAGTAGGCTTCGTGTAGATACGCTTAGTGCCCGTTGTGCGGCGCTGGCCCGCCAGGTGGCCGCTCGTACTGACCAGGGACCGACCAAGTTAGCTGCTACTGCCGATCTCTATAGCAGTAGGCTTCGTGTAGACACGCTTAGTGCCCGTTGTGCGGCGCTGGCCCGCCAGGTGGCCGCTCGTACTGACCAGGGACCGACCAAGTTAGCTGCTACTGCCGATCTCTATAGCAGTAGGCTTCGTGTAGACACGCTTAGTGCCCGTTGTGTGGCGCTGGCCCGCCAGGTGGCCGCTCGTACTGACCAGGGACCGACCAAGTTAGCTGCTACTGCCGATCTCTATAGCAGTAGGCTTCGTGTAGACACGCTTAGTGCCCGTTGTGTGGCGCTGGCCCGCCAGGTGGCCGCTCGTACTGACCAGGGACCGACCAAGTTAGCTGCTACTGCCGATCTCTATAGCAGTAGGCTTCGTGTAGACACGCTTAGTGCCCGTTGTGTGGCGCTGGCCCGCCAGGTGGCCGCTCGTACTGACCAGGGACCGACCAAGTTAGCTGCTACTGCCGATCTCTATAGCAGTAGGCTTCGTGTAGACACGCTTAGTGCCCGTTGTGTGGCGCTGGCCCGCCAGGTGGCCGCTCGTACTGACCAGGGACCGACCAAGTTAGCTGCTACTGCCGATCTCTATAGCAGTAGGCTTCGTGTAGACACGCTTAGTGCCCGTTGTGTGGCGCTGGCCCGCCAGGTGGCCGCTCGTACTGACCAGGGACCGACCAAGTTAGCTGCTACTGCCGATCTCTATAGCAGTAGGCTTCGTGTAGATACGCTTAGTGCCCGTTGTGTGGCGCTGGCCCGCCAGGTGGCCGCTCGTACTGACCAGGGACCGACCAAGTTAGCTGCTACTGCCGATCTCTATAGCAGTAGGCTTCGTGTAGACACGCTTAGTGCCCGTTGTGTGGCGCTGGCCCGCCAGGTGGCCGCTCGTACTGACCAGGGACCGACCAAGTTAGCTGCTACTGCCGATCTCTATAGCAGTAGGCTTCGTGTAGACACGCTTAGTGCCCGTTGTGTGGCGCTGGCCCGCCAGGTGGCCGCTCGTACTGACCAGGGACCGACCAAGTTAGCTGCTACTGCCGATCTCTATAGCAGTAGGCTTCGTGTAGACACGCTTAGTGCCCGTTGTGTGGCGCTGGCCCGCCAGGTGGCCGCTCGTACTGACCAGGGACCGACCAAGTTAGCTGCTACTGCCGATCTCTATAGCAGTAGGCTTCGTGTAGATACGCTTAGTGCCCGTTGTGTGGCGCTGGCCCGCCAGGTGGCCGCTCGTACTGACCAGGGACCGACCAAGTTAGCTGCTACTGCCGATCTCTATAGCAGTAGGCTTCGTGTAGACACGCTTAGTGCCCGTTGTGTGGCGCTGGCCCGCCAGGTGGCCGCTCGTACTGACCAGGGACCGACCAAGTTAGCTGCTACTGCCGATCTCTATAGCAGTAGGCTTCGTGTAGACACGCTTAGTGCCCGTTGTGTGGCGCTGGCCCGCCAGGTGGCCGCTCGTACTGACCAGGGACCGACCAAGTTAGCTGCTACTGCCGATCTCTATAGCAGTAGGCTTCGTGTAGACACGCTTAGTGCCCGTTGTGTGGCGCTGGCCCGCCAGGTGGCCGCTCGTACTGACCAGGGACCGACCAAGTTAGCTGCTACTGCCGATCTCTATAGCAGTAGGCTTCGTGTAGATACGCTTAGTGCCCGTTGTGTGGCGCTGGCCCGCCAGGTGGCCGCTCGTACTGACCAGGGACCGACCAAGTTAGCTGCTACTGCCGATCTCTATAGCAGTAGGCTTCGTGTAGACACGCTTAGTGCCCGTTGTGTGGCGCTGGCCCGCCAGGTGGCCGCTCGTACTGACCAGGGACCGACCAAGTTAGCTGCTACTGCCGATCTCTATAGCAGTAGGCTTCGTGTAGACACGCTTAGTGCCCGTTGTGTGGCGCTGGCCCGCCAGGTGGCCGCTCGTACTGACCAGGGACCGACCAAGTTAGCTGCTACTGCCGATCTCTATAGCAGTAGGCTTCGTGTAGACACGCTTAGTGCCCGTTGTGTGGCGCTGGCCCGCCAGGTGGCCGCTCGTACTGACCAGGGACCGACCAAGTTAGCTGCTACTGCCGATCTCTATAGCAGTAGGCTTCGTGTAGACACGCTTAGTGCCCGTTGTGCGGCGCTGGCCCGCCAGGTGGCCGCTCGTACTGACCAGGGACCGACCAAGTTAGCTGCTACTGCCGATCTCTATAGCAGTAGGCTTCGTGTAGACACGCTTAGTGCCCGTTGTGTGGCGCTGGCCCGCCAGGTGGCCGCTCGTACTGACCAGGGACCGACCAAGTTAGCTGCTACTGCCGATCTCTATAGCAGTAGGCTTCGTGTAGACACGCTTAGTGCCCGTTGTGCGGCGCTGGCCCGCCAGGTGGCCGCTCGTACTGACCAGGGACCGACCAAGTTAGCTGCTACTGCCGATCTCTATAGCAGTAGGCTTCGTGTAGACACGCTTAGTGCCCGTTGTGTGGCGCTGGCCCGCCAGGTGGCCGCTCGTACTGATCAGGGACCGACCAAGTTATTCATGAAATCATGACTCAACATGAATCCATCGGACACATTACGTGTCAGCTCAACTTCTTCGCACTCAGTTTTCATCACTAAGATATCAATAGTTTGTGATCAATCACTGAGCCAATCACTATAATAGTTCTGCATTGCACATTTAAATATATAATTTCGAAGAGAGTTGCTAAGAGCATCGTCTCGTGAACTTGAGCGGCGATAACTGGGCGCGCGTGCGCATCTCGTAGTGTTGTACAATTAATGCGGTGATGTCATGCCACTAATTTCATTGAGTGACTAACTATCGAACGAGAACTATGAGCTCGTTGAGCATGCAGCCAGCAGCCTGTAAAACTAATAGCCTCTTAACTCGCGTGAGAACATTACGCGCTGCAACTGTCCCCGATCTCAAGATAGAGCGCGAGCCGAGCCGCGAGCGGGCTGTGGAGTGGCTGCAAAACTAATAGCCTCTAACTCGCGTGAGAACATTACGCGCTGCGACTGTCCCCGATCTCAAGATAGAGCGCGAGCCGAGCCGCGAGCAGGCTGTGGAGTGGCTGCAAAACTAATAGCCTCTAACTCGCGTGAGAACATTACGCGCTGCGACTGTCCCCGATCTCAAGATAGAGCGCGAGCCGAGCCGCGAGCGGGCTGTGGAGTGGCTGCAAAACTAATAGCCTCTTAACTCGCGTGAGAACATTACGCGCTGCGACTGTCCCCGATCTCAAGATAGAGCGCGAGCTGAGCCGCGAGCGGGCTGTGGAGTGGCTGCAAAACTAATAGCCTCTAACTCGCGTGAGAACATTACGCGCTGCGACTGTCCCCGATCTCAAGATAGAGCGCGAGCCGAGCCGCGAGCGGGCTGTGGAGTGGCTGCAAAACTAATAGCCTCTAACTCGCGTGAGAACATTACGCGCTGCGACTGTCCCCGATCTCAAGATAGAGCGCGAGCCGAGCCGCGAGCGAGCTGTGGAGTGGCTGCAAAACTAATAGCCTCTAACTCGCGTGAGAACATTACGCGCTGCGACTGTCCCCGATCTCAAGATAGAGCGCGAGCCGAGCCGCGAGCAGGCTGTGGAGTGGCTGCAAAACTAATAGCCTCTAACTCGCGTGAGAACATTACGCGCTGCGACTGTCCCCGATCTCAAGATAGAGCGCGAGCCGAGCCGCGAGCGGGCTGTGGAGTGGCTGCAAAACTAATAGCTTCTAACTCGCGTGAGAATATTACTGTCCCCGATCTCAAGATAGAGCGCGAGCCGAGGCGCGAGCGGGCTGTGGAGTAGCTGCAAAACTAATAGCCTCTAACTCGCGTGAGAACATTACGCGCTGCGACTGTCCCCGATCTCAAGATAGAGCGCGAGCCGAGGCGCGAGCGGGCTGTGGAGTGGCTGCAAAACTAATAGCCTCTAACTCGCGTGAGAACATTACGCGCTGCGACTGTCCCCGATCTCAAGATAGAGCGCGAGCCGAGCCGCGAGCGGGCTGTGGAGTGGCTGCAAAACTAATAGCCTCTAACTCGCGTGAGAACATTACGCGCTGCGACTGTCCCCGATCTCAAGATAGAGCGCGAGCCGAGCCGCGAGCGGGCTGTGGAGTGGCTGCAAAACTAATAGCCTCTAACTCGCATGAGAACATTACGCGCTGCGACTGTCCCCGATCTCAAGATAGAGCGCGAGCCGAGCCGCGAGCGGGCTGTGGAGTGGCTGCAAAACTAATAGCCTCTAACTCGCGTGAGAACATTACGCGCTGCGACTGTCCCCGATCTCAAGATAGAGCGCGAGCCGAGCCGCGAGCGGGCTGTGGAGTGGCTGCAAAACTAATAGCCTCTAACTCGCGTGAGAACATTACGCGCTGCGACTGTCCCCGATCTCAAGATAGAGCGCGAGCCGAGCCGCGAGCGGGCTGTGGAGTGGCTGCAAAACTAATAGCCTCTAACTCGCGTGAGAACATTACGCGCTGCGACTGTCCCCGATCTCAAGATAGAGCGCGAGCCGAGCCGCGAGCGGGCTGTGGAGTGGCTGCAAAACTAATAGCCTCTAACTCGCGTGAGAACATTACGCGCTGCGACTGTCCCCGATCTCAAGATAGAGCGCGAGCCGAGCCGCGAGCGGGCTGTGGAGTGGCTGCAAAACTAATAGCCTCTAACTCGCGTGAGAACATTACGCGCTGCGACTGTCCCCGATCTCAAGATAGAGCGCGAGCCGAGCCGCGAGCGAGCTGTGGAGTGGCTGCAAAACACTCAGTCTGTACGCGTATGTGCTGCCTCGTCGGAATGTCAGTGTCGTTTACAGTGTAAGTCGTGGTATCTAACCGTAACGTTGTTCTCTGAACTGTCAACATGTGAACTGTCAGCATCTAATAAAAACACGCTATAGGTATAGCTGAACTTATGTTTTTTTACAGACCTATCCAATGACACCCCTCACGACGTGCGCGATATTTTTTTTATGTAGGTACCTATGGAGCAGGAGTCCAGACGCGTGCAACTCGTAGGCGGAGTCGACAAGCGGCTAATAGTAGCCGAGCTAGTTGTCATTCAGCGCGTGCGGCGGTGCATCCTCTGAGCACGCGGGCACTGCGGCGCACGTGAGCGGCGCAGTGTCGTCGACGTCGCTGGCAATCGCTGCACTTCCGGACAACTGCTGTCACCGGCGCTAACTTGCAACACTTACTTTCGTGAACATTTAACCTTGCCACAGTTGAGTCGAAAAATATAATCGCATTCATAGCTGTGCAATCCTCCATATGGAAAAACGGCCCGGCTTCCTACACGCTTTGTATTCTAGTCGTAGGTGTATTGACTGTAGAGGGCAAATGCAGTAACTTGATAATTACGTAGAAACTAGGACAGTCGCAGTCAAAAACTTTGCAATGTAAGCCGCATCAGCAGTTTCTTGTTTGAATTTGTCCAACATATCACAAGAGTCAGCTAGATATGTCCACAACGCGTGACGTCGTCCGACTCCGGACTAGGAAGGCACTAGCACGCAGCTTATGTCATTCCCATCTACTCGTATTTATCATAGTCCAATTTCCCGGCGTGCTAGGATCATTGACACGGCGCGGCGCGCGCTACATATTGATACAGTGCAGCACGTGTGCGGTGTGCGCTGTCTGGCGCACACGCACGCTCCGCTTAATGAAGAGAAATTAGTGGAAATAAATGCTCCGCAGTGAAACATGGAATGTTTCGGCAGCTTCGCGCGCCATCGGACATACCTCATCCACTCTACGCCTGTTTTTACAGCGCACAACTTCAATTACTTAAATGGCAATTGCTAAATATACCAGCGACAAGCGAGTGTTATATTAATGCTGTTGTAGTTTCGCGCGCTGCGAATTAATCGTTGCCTCTACAACATCGTTCTGTACGCACCGACTTCTGTTTGTTGTTAGAATATAGGATTAGCGGCGTTTCGATTGGTGTTAATGTAAAACGTTCCTTACGTCACAATAACGGTTGCGCCGCCCACATACGGACGAGCTCGTCGTGGGTGCCCTGCTCGAGGTGCCGCAGATGCGACATATACTCTTACTTTCTATAACAGAATGTCTCATCCACAGAACCTCTATGGTCTCATCGAAATGTTGACTACGTTTTCACTAAATACTAAGCTCATTTGACTATTTCGAATACCATGAGTCGATCATCAGCATTGAGATGGCATATATTCTACTATAGGAAGAATAGTTAAACAAATATCTGTCATATCGACATAGATATGTCAAAAAGCGTTTTGTTTCTTTTTAACTAATCAAGAGCTGCCTATGAAAAGAGAGACATCTAAATTTTTGTCGAGGACTAAAGGCAACACTCTTGTGTGACGTCAAAATCGTGTCTACGAGTATGCGTGACCGGTCGCCATGTTGAGTGCTGAGTTTTGTGGTAGATGATTGGTAGATGATTGGTGCTGTCGAACGGTTGCTTGCTCTCTCTCTGACACTCGCAGTTACAAACCTGACCATGTTGAGCCATGTTGAGGCCATGTTGAGTGCACGCTAATTTTGTAGGTATGCAAGTCCATAGGTTTATAAGTCAGTGATCATCAGACATTCAATTCAACATAATCAAATCACACTTTTCGGTTCCAATTTGTTCATAGCAGCTTCTAACTTTAAACTCAAATACATAGTCATAAGCCGAAGATTTCATGATGTAATTTTAATGGTAGCTTGGGCTTGGGCACACATTTTTGTGTCGGAAGGGGAACAAAATAAATAAACAAAGACAAGCTGACGTGCGACGGGGGTCGTAGCCACGAGTTATAGCCCGAGGTGCCTGTTCATATGAAGTACCTATATACCTAATTAAGGGATTGGTATGCAACGCAGCAGTGAAGGTATATAACGCCAAGTGACGAGGGCAGCCGTTGCGTATGAAGTAACGACGGAGTAAGCCGACGTGTGTTTGCACTCAACTGCAGCTGGCATCCAAATGTTCGTCGACTATAAAGTTATCTTATCAGCTAAGTGCGCTGGTCGTTATGATAATGTTCCTTCATCGACTTGGTTATGTTTAACTGCTGTATTGACCTAGCTATCCTCATTCATTAATGTCATAGTATGTGTCGCTTACAATGTCTATTATTCTAGCACTGCTAGCTAGTACTGGCCGCTCGTGGACAGGTTTGGCAGTAAGAGTAGGACTGTCTCACATAATGTGCATGGTCTTCCCTAGATCTAACCTCTGGTTTGATGCACGAGCTTTCTTTAATGCTCTTATTTGTGGTCTAGAAGACTGTTCAGAAAACAAGCTGCCCGCATGTATGTACTGTGAGGACTCGAAACTCATAGGTTCCCCCTATGAGTTAAACTAATAAAGCTAAACTAATAAATGATAGCAGGTAAAGCAACTAGGTATTATATTCTAAGTTAAATAGATATTTAGCTTAGAATATAATAGATATTCTTAAGGTAAACGCGCACTTCTTAAACCGATCCTTGACTTTTTTTTTAGCAAAAGCTGACCTACTTTTTATTCAAAAGTAGTTCGATATTTGCTTGACCGATAGAATGTCAGCCAGTAAAATATAAGGTTGTATGAAACCTTTACATGAGCTACTGTTGTTTCCAAATAATACTTTTATTCATAACATGACATTCGAGCACTCAGGCTAATCCTACCTAAGCTTATAAGAACAATTACCAAAAACTAGGAAAATTCTTTACTAAAATTCACAATCTGAGGTCATACCCTTTCAAGAGCAAGAGCAGGCTTAGCTCAGAACGAACGAAGCGCGAAAACATGTCACTGCGCTAAGTGTCAGTCCAGTTAGACATTAAGGTGGCTGCCAGGGTCGCGGGCTGTTTGAACGAGTTGCCGTGGCCCTGGCACAGGCAACTGAAGGAACACTGGTGGGTTTTAGTCAGTAAAAGTCTGACACGCCCTCCCGCTCCGCCCAGAGCGGGAGAAGGAGTGCACTCACACAATCTAGCACTGTCCTGTTTAAAATTATACACTAAAAACAGTGATATTCACAATGTTAACACCAGAAATAAGGACAAATTACGTGCTCCATTTCACCGGCTTCATAAGATTCATAACTCATTTGTTGGGCTTGGTATATCCTTTTATAACAAGCTACCCTCTTCTTTGCTAGATTTGCCCTTCAATGCGTTTAAAGCTAAAGTAAAATGTAACCTTTGTTCAAAGGCATACTATTCTATCAACGATTACTTAAACGATAGGAATAGTTGGTCGCTGTGTTTAACTTAAGACAATGTTTATGTTCTTTCTCCAGAATTAGCATACCTACTGACAGGTTATATGAGTTCATATAATTATTTATTTTCTTTGACTGTCAAGGTCAATTTATTTTAATTTTATTTTTATTTATTATTAACATAATCTACTCATTTCAATGTTTTTTTTTATTTTTTTTTATGAGTGGTATTGCAATATGTGGTTAGCTAGTGACCTCGACAATTGATCATAGTTTTCTTGCCTGAGAAACCGCCAGCAAGTTCGTCATGCTCCCTTAGATGACACTGCTTGCGGTAGCGTCGGGGTCGGGTTGTCTCCTTCCCTCAAATATGACGAGGGGGGTAATGGCTGATCTTTTCGTTATGCTCGTAAACGAGTGCTGCTTGTGGTGACAGGTCGTCTTGCTGACCTTGGTTTTGTTTTGTTATTAGTAATTTAACTCGTCGTTTATTTTACTTCGATGGTCCTAGTTCTGTGTGACTTCGAGTTACGACTACATGTACGGCTATATGTAAGTGGGCACGCCCTTTATTACTGGAGGCTTTTATTTAGGTATAAAGTTCTGCTTACGTATTTTGTTTCTGCTATAGTTTTCGATATTTTTTTTTGGTATATTGGCGTGTGCTAGCTTACTTATAGCAAATAATTTAATTTAATGTTTTGTGTTGCGTAATGTACCTAAATTATTATGCGCAGTGTTATATAGATTCATTTTTTATTAACTGAACAGACAGCTGTGCTGCTGGGGAGTTTGTTGCGCCACTTCTTCTCCCCAGCTAAAGCACTAGGAAGTGGTGAAGGCGGGCGTTTTGGGGGACTGTCTTATGTAATTTTGACGTTCAAAAAGTGCTGATTCTCAGCCTAGTTTGAATAAATGACTTTTGATTTTGAAAAAAAAAACCTCGTTAACCAAAACTAGCGAAAACGACATTCACCAACCTCCTAAAAGCAAACAATATGATGTGACAATTCACATCGGCCCAGAAGGTGTCTTTTACCCCATCGGACGGTATTGAGCCTCGAGGGAGGGAAAAGGTCAAGAAGTTAAAGTCCATCGAAGAATTTTAACACATGATAACCCTTCAGAGGTATAACCACCAGAAAAACCGTGTCAAGTGGGGAAACGCATATTCTGAAGAGTATTCACTCAAGTGTGGTGTGAGGCAAGGGGGACTGACCTCTCCAAGACTTTTTAATTTGTACGTCAATCAGCTGATTGGTGAGCTCAGCAACAGCCATGTTGGTTGTCATATAGATAACGTGTGCGTTAATAACATCAGTTTCGCGACATGGTGTTGCTGAGTCCATATGTAGGAGGGCTAAGGAAGCTGTTAAGTACCTGTGAGGCCTACGCTGAGGGTCACGGCTTGAGGTACAACGTTGGTAAGAGTGAGTACATGCTCATCAGAGGTAATAATAAACAACCTGAGCATATACCACCAGTGTATCTCAACGGTGTATCATCTTTGAGTCGGGTCTCTCGGTTTAGGTACTTAGGGCATGTAGTGACCGAAACCCTGCATGGTGACGCAGATATTGAGAGCGGAGAGCATTGTCGGTGCGCGCTAACATGTTGGTACATAGGTTTGCGCCGTGTACAGCACAGGTAAAGATACTCGTAACTTTGTTCAGAGCCTACTGTCGAAAGTTTTTACACTAGCGCCCTATGGACCAACTACACGCAGCGGGCCTACAATGCTCTCAGAGTACAGTACAACAACGCCTTTAGGGTTCTGTTGCGACTGCCTCGTTTTTGCAGTGCCTCGGGTATGTTTGCCGATGCGAGGGTGGATGACTTTTACGCTATAATGCGTCAGCCTCACTAATTCGCAGAATTCGAGGGAATGGCAACGGAATCCTAAGGATGATTGCAGACAAACCAGTTTCGGCAGCTGTGGAAAGGCTTATCAGGCTACATGTTACCTGATTACACATGAACGTAATAATTTATTTCAATTTCAAGTTTATTTTAGTTTTAGCTTATTTTCTATTAATATCAATTTAATTTAATTTTAAATGATTGATTTCCGTTTTATTTTATTTTTAATTTTAGTTTATTTTAAGTAAATTATTTATTTCAATTTTATTTTAATTTATTTTCAAGGATTCGTTACGTTTTTCAGTGTTACTACATACTTAAATAGATGCCCACATTAATTGATAATTATCTCATTACTAACATAGTGGTAATATAATGTTATACTAACAAAATATGGACATTTACTTATTCTGAAATAAACGGATTTTTTAAAATATATTTATTTATTTATTTATATAAAAAACAACGAATATGCCTACTTTTTCGACAGTTTTTTAATTTTTTGTTTGTCATGGGTTTGCTCTTGACTCTAGTCTAGGTCAGAGGTGACAGAGACAAAGTCAATGATGGAGAGAGCTTACCCAGAAGAAGCCTGTTCACTCTCACTTTGAAGAGATTAGGGTTGTATGCGCTCGGAAACAGACGCAGGTAGTGAGTTCCACTCTTTTGCAGTGCACATTATAAAAGGCATTTGGAAGCGCTTAGTGCGAATTGGTGGAATATCAACCAGGTAGGGATGGTAACTGGCAGTGCGTCTAGATGTCCGATGGTGGAAGGGGGCCGGTGGAATCAGGTCGTGGAGTTCTTGGGCACACTCACCGAAGTACAATCTGTAGAAGACCGACAAGCAGGCAACCTTGCGGCGATGAGCCAAGCTGCGAAGCTTGGCATCCACCAGTTTTACGTCGCCAATGAGCCTCTTAGCTCTGCGTTCCACCGAGTCAAGCGCAGCTAGTTGGTACTTAGCTGATCCATCCCAAAGGTGGCTGCAATACTCCATGCAGGATCGGACTTGCGCTTTGTAAAGGGTTAAAAGCTGTCCAGGCGTAAAGTATCGCTTCACCCTATTTAGGATGCCCAGCTTCTTGGCCGCTGTTTGGGCTTTGTACTCGATGGTGGCGCGGAAGTTGAGACCAGATGTCAACTCCATGCCAAGGAGCTCAAGCCGATCAGTTACAGGAACAGATGTACCCCGAAAAGTAGGAGTTTAGGCGAAGCGACTCCTTTTACCGGTAAAAAGACACGCCTGTGTTTTGGTGGCGTTAAAAGAGACCAGATTATCATCAGACTAGGCTTAAGGTCAAATCTGTCTTAGCAGAAGTTAATGAGCGGCACGTAACCCGACGGAAAGCGACATCATAATTACTTGCATCTTGTTATTTTGCCAAAGTTGTTGTGTCCAAAATTTGCAAATATTTGAATATTTTGGACACAACAACTTTGGCAAAATAACAAGATGCAAGTAATTATGATGTAAGACGATATACATTGTCGGCTCCGAGACGTAAAACCGACTGTAACGTAGCGAACTAAAGTTATACTGTTTGCTGCTGCCCGAGAGACCGAGACCTTTAGCTTTAGAACTGTCTCGATGATATTTGGAACAATTGGTCAACAGGGTCAAAGTTACGATAAGGGGCTCTATTCTATAGACACTACTCTAACACTAGCTGAACAGATGAGTCGTAAAGTGCCTTGCGATTTGATCCCCCTTCCCACAAGATATAATATGAACGTAACTGTTGGTCATTGGCAAGCGCAAGGTCCGAGAGTTCTGAGACAGCCGTATTGGCTTACTACCTTCAGTTATGAGTATGACACGGTGGGTTAAATTAAATCTTACGTCATCTTATTTACTCAAAGCCGTTTACGTCGCACTCATTCATCTTGCTGTGTCCCTGATCAGATGTTGTCATAGACACACTAATCACGATGTTGAACATCAGTTATCTACGTATGACCGCTAGTAAAAAACGAATACGTGAAGAGAGTACGCTCATGATGACGCGGGATGTCTACGTGAAGAGAGTAAGCTCATTATGACGCGGGATGTCATAATACGTGAAGAGAGTAAGCTCATGATGATGCGGGATGTCATAATACGAGAAGAGAGTAAGCTTATGATGACGCGGGATGTATCCGTGCGTGAAGAGAGTAAGCTTATGATGACGCGGGATGTCTACGTGAATAGAGTAGTAAGCTCATGACGACGCGGGATGTCTCCATGAAGAGAGTAGTAAGCTTATGATGACGCGGGATGTCTCCGTGAAGAGAGTAAGCTTATGATGATGCAGGAGGTCTACGTGAAGAGACTAAGCTTATGATGACGCGAGATGTCTACGTGAAGAGAGTAAGCTTATGATGACGCGGGAAGTCTCCGTGAAGAAAGTAAGCTTATGATGACGCAGGAAGTCTCCGTGAAGAGACTAAGCTTATGATGACGCGAGATGTCTACGTGAAGAGAGTAAGCTTATGATGACGCGGGAAGTCTCCGTGAAGAAAGTAAGCTTATGATGACGCAGGATGTCTACGTGAAGAGTGTAAGCTTATGATGACGCAGGATGTCTCCGTAAAGAGAGTAAGCTTATGATGACGCAGGATGTCTACGTGAAGAGAGTAAGCTTATGATGACGGAGGATGTCTCCGTGAAGAGAGTAAGCTTATGATGACGCAGGATGTCTACGTGAAGAGAGTAAGCTTATGATGACGGAGGATGCCTCCGTGAAGAGAGTAAGCTTATGATGACGCAGGATGTCTACGTGAAGAGAGTAAGCTTATGATGACGCATCACGCAGGATGTCTACGTGAAGAGAGTAAGCTTATGATGACGCAGGATGACTACGTGAAGAGAGTAAGCTTATGATGACGCAGGATGTCATAATCTCGCAATTTACACTTCCGCTTTCATTCGCTTATGTTGCAAGTAAACGTTATTATAACAACATGTAATTAAGTCTCTGTGACGATGTTCATGAACTGCGAATGTCTTTTAAGGCTTAGGCGGGTGTTCATTAATTACGTGAGGTGATTTTGGCCATTTTTCGACCCCCCACCTCCTTGATAAGATGTCGTGAAATTTGGCTCGACCCGCTCTGACCCCCTAATCTCACGTGAGATTTCGCAAAATGCGTATTTTTTGTGTAAATACTTTAATCTGGGCTTGTAATTGCGTTGGATTTATTTAAATAAACATAATTTGCTTATTTTTTTAATACTTACTTATTTTTTATAAAAGTTACCCAGTTTTCTTGCAATTTTACATTGTTTCATGCGAAAAAAAATAACGTGATATTTGCCGAGACCCCCCTCTCCCCCACGTGAGATTAGGTGAGATTCGACTCGACCCCCTCCCCACCTAAACGCCTCACGTGATCAATGAACGCCCCTTCCTTCCTCGCAGTCAGTGATGGCCACTAGTTCAAGCTTTGTGGACCCATGTGCGTGATAGTCCAGTATAACTGTATCAACTGTAGCGTTGCCAAAGGTTTGGAATGCATCTGAATCTCAAGCAATAGATTCGCGTCGCGCGTCGGTTGCGGCGCAAGTGATCGAAGGTCGCAGTGACTGCGATACATCTCATTATGCGACGGACGCCACAAACAAAGCGACTATAAAATTCGCTGGAGCGAGGATAACGGGAGCCCCGGCATCCATCGATGGCATAACTTTTCATTTCAGTCGGCTGTCGGGACTCGCGAATACAACTGCCTGCCTGTGCGTAACGTTGTTCACGCTCGTTTACTGTTCATGAATTGTGTACGCGTGCCTCGTCATGCACGCTGCTGAACACCTGGGAGGCCTGCCCCTGCTTCCTGCAGCCCACTGTTGCACAGGCAATAGATAGTGATCGTACGTCATTTTTTGACGTCACTTTTACAATATTGCCTCGCTTGACGGGTTCCCGCTCGCCATGTGTTCAAAACATGTCATTGTTGTTTTAAATTGATGTTTAAGGCAACTTACTTTTGTTTTCATCAACCCCCGTCGGAAACAGAGGGGTATTGTTATAAGTTTAACTTGTGTATCTGTATATCTGTCTGTGGCATCGTAGCTCCCAAACGGCTGAACCGATTTAGATTTTTTTGTTTTGTTTGAAATGTGACTTGATCGAGAGTATTCTTAGCTATGATTCAAGAAAATCTATTCAGCCGTTTGAAGATTGTTAGCTTTTTGTAGTTGATGAATGAATATCTTCCACAGGTCTGATCGCGTCGAAATTTGGTATTGTGTTACTTCAATGATAAGTGAGAACAACAATAGTAACCTTGAATTGATGCTACAGCATTAGCTCATTATCAATGAGCCCAAACACGATATTGAACGGAATGGTCTGAATGAATAGGTTATAGATAGCTGGCAATCATGGGTCTGATGATGGAGTAGTGAACACGTTCCGCTCAGTAGCTATGTATAAAATTGTAATAGATTAATAACTGCGAGGGCCCTGGTACCCTTAACACAAGTTTAATCTTAATTTGGGTACCAGAGTTCAACAAAACTAGCATTTAAATAGTCTTCTGTGTAATGCTTGTGTTTTTATGTGTGTATTTGACTGCAAAAAATAAATATTATTATTATTTATTATTAAATAAAAGCAAATTAGTACCTACCTAGGTACCTAACTAACTTTACTGTGTGAAATTTACGTACAGCTGCGCGAGACACGTGTCGATGGTAGCGTGTCTATTAGTAATAAGTATATAAACTTTAAAATACAGGAAATAAAAGTTAAATTTCAAATTTAACAAACCCCCTCGCGACACTACAAAATAAACAAAATTTACAACGTAAAAAAAAAATGTGCCCTTTAAGTGGAAATACGAAATTTTGTCGATTTCGCTGATTTACGTGATTTTACAGTTAAAATACTATATCTCTATAATAAGTTTCTATAAGTGTTGTGTAAGTTATATGATAGATAAATTCACTTATACTTTTTTATTATTAATTAATTTTGATTAATCGACTAAAAACGGAGACTGTTATGTGAATTTTTACTGTAAGAATATCATATATTTACGAATCGTTTTGACATGTAAAAGGTACGAAAAAATACAATGTATTCTTAGACGTATATTGATTGCATAATTTTTGACCACTTAAAATATTTGAGTAAAATATCAGGTTGGCACACACTTGGTTTACGTTTTATTTTATTTTTTTATTATTACAATACAAAAAGATGCTAATGGTGATTACATCATTGACTAATCAATGATGTAATCACCATTAGAATCTAAGACTTCTTGCCAACGATCCGGCAAAGTTTGGATGCCTTTCGCCCAGAACTCTGATGGCTGTGCCTCGAAAAAGTTGTTCAACTCCGCCTCTACATCAGAGAAATTATTAAATTGTTTACCCCGCAAATGTTGTTTCAGGGCTCTAAACAAATGATAGTCTGATGGGGCGAGGTCTGGGGCATGAGGTGGGTGGGTATCGTCTCCCAGCCCAAGTTCTCCCAACTGTTGGCGAACGGCACATGCGACATGAGATCGAGCGTTATCGTGTAGTAAAACTACACTAACTCGTCTTCGTCGTTTTCTCTTGATAGCAGCAGATAGTTTGGTGAGCTGGGTTGAATATTTGTCAGCGTTTGTAATTTCATTGTGTAGTTCATAAAACAGCATGCCTTGCGCGTCCGAGAAACAGCAAAGCAGAACTTTTAAGCGGTTCTTTTGACTCAACTTTGGTTGAGTTGGTAGCGTTTCTTCTATAGGCAGCCAAAAAGCACGACGTGTATCGTTCTCGTAACGAATCCATGATACATCTCCAGTGACCAGATCAGGCAAAAACTCTACTTCGGGGTCGCAGCAAAAGTGATTGACAGATAGCGACACGGACTGCATGACTGGCGTCTGTAAGGATGTGCGGTACCCACTGAGCCAAAACTTTTCGATACCCACGCTCATGCAGATAGTTTTCCATGACATGGTGACTGCAGTTAATTGCTACCGCTAATTCACGAGTGGTAGCATCCGGATTGGACTGCAGTTCGCGGCGTAAATCGTCATCATTCACTGCGGGTGGTCGTCCAGAGCGTGGTTGACTTTCAAGGCTCCTGTCTCCTGATTTAAAACGGTCAAACCATCGGGACACCGTCGCATGGCTTGTACTTCCAGCACCCAATGCAGTGTTGATATTGTAAGCCGCAGCCCGCGCACGGCGCGCACTGTGGTGGCCTAACAACTACTCGTATAAGTATAGTGTTCGAACTTGTCGCTCGTCCATTTTTCTTCAAACTGACTAAACCGATTGCGAGGGCGGCTTTATATAACCCCACATCAAGTAACTAGAATGTTCTACAACATTCTACAATATTATCGAAAACAACTTGAAAAAGGAAATGTAGGTATAGAGTTTTGTAGAGTGTCTCATTACTATTGTGCCAACCCAATAATATATCTTAGTTACCTACCTACATTTTAGAGAAAATGGGCAATGTTTTGCTTTTCATTTCACCTACTTATAACTCTCGTTCATAAAATTAAAACAACATAAATAAACTTCAGTTCAAAATCAATCTATTTCCTGAAAATAAATTCAAAAATGGCAATAAAAAATCTTATAACAACCTAAATCTAGCATTATAAACTATACCCAAAAAAAAACGGTCAAGAGCGAGTCGGACTCACGGTTCCGTACCATCATATATTAAAAGAAAGTGTGATAACAGAGACATCGTTTTATAATATTTCATGTTATCTTTACATAAACTTCTACCACACAGAATCATTTCAGATTTTTCTCTATGCAAACTTCGGAGATAAGGGGGGGGGGGGAGACGGTATTTTTTACATTTTTCATCAAGGTCGAAAACTGCGGCTTAAAAAAAATAGAAATAATGTTTGAGAATGTGCAAACAACGCTCTTTCATATGATACCCCACACGCCCTAGCCCCACTTCGAATTTTTAAGACCCCCTTTCAGTCCATGTTGTAAAAAAAGAATATATATTTTTATTTCTTTCTTATTTGCAAAATAAGAAAGAAATAAAAACGGGCAGTCTATGGGTCACATACACCAGAGGATCGCTAAATACCTTACGCATTCAGTATAACAATGTTTTCAGGATGATGTTGGGACTTCCCCGTTTTTGTATTGCCTCCGAAATGTTCGTGCAGACCCGGCTTTCATGCCGTCATCCGTAAGAAACCTGCGTCTGTGGTGAGGAGGGTGATGGGGAGTAACAACAGCATCCTGAAAAGTGTTGCTGAGGAAGTGCATGCACCTATACGGAGGCATCTCGTGCGGGCGATGACTGAGATAGAAGATGGTCACTCCGTGACTCGTGGTCGTCCACACGGTTTGCCTCACAGTACATGCTGTACGACTAGTTGTTGTATGTGAATTGTTGTGTTAAGTTAGTATAGGTATACGTACTAATATAGTTTTAAGTGTGTTTACTAACAGAGGGACTTATGTTATCTGAGAATAAATTATTTGAATTTGAAAATAGTTGGGCAAACGTCATCTAAAACTGTTCCAAAATTCAAGTTGATAGCATTAGGAGTTCTTGAGATATCCAGCTGTGACAGACGGACAGACAGACAGAGTCGCACCATAAGGGTTCCTTTTTACCATTTTGGTACGGAACCCTTAAATGTAGCTCATTCATTAGATCATAATTGAAATGATCTTTCATGTTGAAATACAGTGATAAATGATAATGATAAATGATTTTTATTTCTGTAAGTAGGTTTGTACAAACACTTTTACAAGTCAATCATGTTTTTTTTTTAAACTAGATGAGGTCGGCGCTTCCTATCTGACGACTCTGAGAAGAAAGACCGAAACAAACTCAGAGGTCACAGTCTCTTATAAAGTCCAGACATAATCTTGGTCACTTCATGTGAAGACCATTGGATGTCGGTGGAGATTGGTGTCTGAAATGGTCTTTTGAGGAAAGAACCACACAGATTGAGAGGACCTGTCCAGTCAGTGCACGCATTTGTCAGTAATCGCGCAGCTCAACTCAGAACTTAAGGAGCTCAACGATTCGACGAACAGTACCAAAGAAAGGACATTGGGGTAGGCCGCATAAATTACTCAAACTGCCAGACCACGATTAAAAATTACTGAGAGAAAAAATAAAACAAACAAAAAAAGCAATGACCTACATAGTCTTCACATTCAGAATAAATTAAAATAATATAATACTTTACACAGTATTATGACTTTACTGTAAAAATACGTAAATCTGTGAAATCGGCAAAATTTCGTATACGGCTTCTTAAGTTTATTTTGATCCAAGCATTGTCGCGTCGGCGGGGGCAGCTAATGAAAACGTCAAACAGACGAGGCTTATTACACCTAGCGATAGTGAACGTATGATCCAAGCATTGTCGCGTTGGCGGGGGCAGCTAATGAAAACGTCAAACAGACGAGGCTTATTACACCTAGCGATAGTGAACGTATGATCAAAGCATTGTCGCGTCGGCGGGGGCAGCTAATGAAAACGTCAAACAGACGAGGCTTATTACACCTAGCGATAGTGAATGTATGCTGCTGTAGAACGGATAGCTGCTGTTAATACATTAGGCGCGGCAGACGCACATGCGCGTTTTCGGACGATCACCAGGTGCTTGACGGCGCGTGTGCGCGTCCATAAAATTTACAAAACTTTCTTCGAGTGCGGCGCGCCGCACCTGTGCGTTCGTTGTGCATCTCTATTGTTTCGAAAACATCGTAAAATAAGGGACGGTAAGGGTGTCTACACCCAATATATTTTTTGCACGCACCTGAGTGTTTGCCACACAGGATTAGTGTAGCATAAAGAAGCGTTTGCATACATTTCGCTAATAATTAAGCAGTTAATGTGTTAACTTATACCTAGCGATAGTGAACGTATGATCCAAGCATTGTCGCGTCGGCAGGGGCAGCTAATGAAAACGTCAAACAGACGAGACTTATTACACCTAGCGATAGTGAATGTATGCTGCTGTAGAAAGGATAGCTGCTGTTAACTTACACCCAGCGATAATTAATGTATGCTGTTGTAGAAAGGATAGCTGCTGTTCACTTATACCTAGCGATAGTGAATGTATGCTGTTGTAGAATGGATAGCTGCTGTTAACTTATACCTAGCGATAATGAATGTATGCTATTGTAGGAAGGATAGCTGCTGTTCACTTATACCTAGCGATAGTGAATGTATGCTGTTGTAGAAAGGATAGCTGCTGTTAACTTATACCTAGCGATAATGAATGTATGCTATTGTAGGAAGGATAGCTGCTGTTCACTTATACCTAGCGATAGTGAATGTATGCTGTTGTAGAAAGGATAGCTGCTGTTAACTTATACCTAGCGATAATGAATGTATGCTATTGTAGGAAGGATAGCTGCTGTTCACTTATACCTAGCGATAGTGAATGTATGCTGTTGTAGAAAGGATAGCTGCTGTTAACTTACACCCAGCGATAATTAATGTATGCTGTTGTAGAATGGATAGCTGCTGTTAACTTATACCTAGCGATAATGAATGTATGCTATTGTAGGAAGGATAGCTGCTGTTCACTTATACAACAACACTAAAATTTTGACCTTAGTTTACGATACAACAGTGACAGATCATTGCTCTTCTTTATTATGTCTGTCCAATAAAAAAACTAAATTAATTTCTCAAAAAACTGTTTGTAAGGTAAATTATGACGCACTTGATACCGCTATGAAAATACTGGACTTTACCCCCCTATACAATGTCTCCGACCCTAATAATGCTATGGACCAACTAATTGAGTTGACAAAAGGTGCTATAACAGAATGCACAACAACTGTCAAAATCCCTGCAAATAAAAGAATATTGAAACCATGGATTACGCCAGGCTTGCTGAGGTGCATTCGGAACCGAGATTCACTACACAAAAAGGTTAAACAATCACCCGATAATCTAACTTTGAGTTTAACGTACAAACGATACAGGAACTTCACCTCATGTCTATTAAAAAAAATAAAAAGAAAATATGATGCTGATGAATTAAATACGGCTTCAAGAAATCCTAAAAAACTTTGGGACACTATAAAATACATTACGAATACACAGAAAAGCAAAAACTCCGCCAAGCAACTACTACTTCATTCACAGTCGCCGACACAGTCTTGTAATGACGTAAATGATTTCTTCGTTAACATTGGGTCAAAGCTCGCGGAGAGGATCAGCAGCGTCCGAAACCATTCACCATGTTCACAAACCTCAAACAACAACTCTTTCGTATTAGAACAAACAGACCCTGATGAGGTTCTAAGGACTATAAACCTACTCAGAGTCGACGCTGCTACTGGCTGGGATGGCATATCTCAGACGTTCTTGAGACGTTATGCCCAAACCCTGGCACCTATCCTATGCCACATTTTCAACCTTTGCTTTCAATCAGCCATATTCCCCACCTCTCTTAAACGGGCAATTATTCATCCGGTTTTCAAGGGTGGTGACGGGAGCTTACCTAACAACTATCGTCCGATAGCAGTCCTCAGTGCCTTGTCTAAGGTTCTCGAACGCCTCATAAATAAGCGCTTGGTACATTACCTCGAACACTTTAAACTGTTATCTCCTCAACAATTTGGATTTCGAAAGAATAAGTCGACTTGTGAAGCGGTTCACATGTTAGTTAACAATATAGTAGAAAACTTAAATTGTCACAAAAAAGTTCTCACTATATTTCTGGATCTTGCGAAAGCATTCGACACTGTCCCCGTCTCCACTCTTCTACTCAAGCTTGAAGGTTTAGGTGTCAGGGGGTCTCCACTTAACTTTTTTAAGAGTTATCTTACTGATCGTACACAATCGGTTACTATAGAGAACTACAGCAGTGATGATCTTCCCATTCGGTATGGCGTGCCTCAGGGTAGCATTCTGGGGCCCACATTGTTTCTTGTATTTATTAACGACCTTTGCAATCTCCAGCTACCAAATGCAGCGATAGTTTCTTTTGCAGATGATACTGCCATTACCTTTTCCGCGGACTCATGGTCGGAACTTCAGGCAGTTGCACAAAATGGCTTTAACTCTGCCTTAAAATGGCTGACCTCCCACACCTTGACCCTAAATGCTGACAAAACTAAGTTTATCACCTTCTCAATCACCAACGTTTCCCAACCTAAAACTGTCATTACCTTAAAAGCTCACTCTTGTCCCACACAAACTCAACCTGATTGCCAATGTCCTATTCTTTCCCCAGTAGAACAAATCAAATACCTTGGAATAATTCTGGATAAAAACCTTAACTTCAAATCTCACATCAACACTCTCTCCGGCCGCATACGTAAGTTAATTTATATATTTAAAACCCTGCGACATGTAGCGAACCCCATAATCATACGTAATGTATATTTTGCGCTATGTCAATCAATCTTAGTCTATTGTATCTCATGCTGGGGCGGAGCTGCAAAGACCATACTTAAGCCTCTGGAGATTGCACATAGAGCTATTTTGAAAGTGGCTACTTTTAGACACATACTTTTTCCAACTACCGAGCTCTATAAATCTTGTAACGTCCTTAACGTAAGACAGCAATTTATTTTACACATTGTACTATTACAACACCAAAGAACACCTTTCCGTCAAATCTCCAAACGCCGTAAGGACATGGTATGTATTATTCCACATGCACGCATGTCATTTATAAAAAGATTCGCTACCTACCTTGGCCCTTCACTTTACAATAAAGTCAACAAGAAAACCCCTATATTTAGTTCAACGTTTTTTATTTGCAAAAAGACTGTTTGCACTTTTCTTCGAAGCCTAAATTACTACGACACTGAAGAATTCCTAAAGAAGTGAACACAACAGACATACATACATCACACACACACATAAATACAGACACACACCACACTAAATACTAACACTACCACACACCACACTGACTTACTCGTACACGCCTAGATCTTTGTTTTTATTTAATTGTTTATATAAGAATTAAAAATATTTACACGTGCTACTGTAATTTTTCCACTACGACAGGGACCCGGAACTGTTTCTTCTAAACACAGGCTACCCTGTAGCCTATCTAGAAGAGCAGAAATCCTCCCACAAACTAGATGTAAGACAATCATTGTTCTTCTCTTACTTCGCCATGTATCTAGTCTTAGTTAAACAATAAATAAACTTTATTATTATTATTATTATACCTAGCGATAGTGAATGTATGCTGTTGTAGAAAGGATAGCTGCTGTTAACTTATACCTAGCGATAATGAATGTATGCTATTGTAGGAAGGATAGCTGCTGTTCACTTATACCTAGCGATAGTGAATGTATGCTGTTGTAGAAAGGATAGCTGCTGTTAACTTATACCTAGCGATAATGAATGTATGCTGCTGTAGAATGGATAGCTGCTGTTAACTTATACCTAGCGATAATGAATGTATGCTATTGTAGGAAGGATAGCTGCTGTTCACTTATACCTAGCGATAGTGAATGTATGCTGTTGTAGAAAGGATAGCTGCTGTTAACTTATACCTAGCGATAATGAATGTATGCTATTGTAGGAAGGATAGCTGCTGTTCACTTATACCTAGCGATAGTGAATGTATGCTGTTGTAGAAAGGATAGCTGCTGTTAACTTATAGCTAGCGATAATGAATGTATGCTGCTGTAGAAAGGATAGCTGCTGTTAACTTATACCTAGCGATAGTGAATGTATGCTGCTGTAGAAAGGATAGCTGCTGTTAACTTATACCTAGCGATAATGAATGTATGCTATTGTAGGAAGGATAGCTGCTGTTCACTTATACCTAGCGATAGTGAATGTATGCTGTTGTAGAAAGGATAGCTGCTGTTAACTTATACCTAGCGATAATGAATGTATGCTATTGTAGGAAGGATAGCTGCTGTTCACTTATACCTAGCGATAGTGAATGTATGCTGTTGTAGAAAGGATAGCTGCTGTTAACTTATACCTAGCGATAATGAATGTATGCTGCTGTAGAAAGGATAGCTGCTGTTAACTTATACCTAGCGATAGTGAATGTATGCTGTTGTAGAAAGGATAGATGCTGTTAACTTATACCTAGCGATAATGAATGTATGCTATTGTAGGAAGGATAGCTGCTGTTCACTTATACCTAGCGATAGTGAATGTATGCTGTTGTAGAAAGGATAGCTGCTGTTAACTTATACCTAGCGATAATGAATGTATGCTATTGTAGGAAGGATAGCTGCTGTTCACTTATACCTAGCGATAGTGAATGTATGCTGTTGTAGAAAGGATAGCTGCTGTTAACTTATACCTAGCGATAATGAATGTATGCTGCTGTAGAAAGGATAGCTGCTGTTAACTTATACCTAGCGATAGTGAATGTATGCTGTTGTAGAAAGGATAGCTGCTGTTAACTTATACCTAGCGATAATGAATGTATGCTATTGTAGGAAGGATAGCTGCTGTTCACTTATACCTAGCGATAGTGAATGTATGCTGTTGTAGAAAGGATAGCTGCTGTTAACTTATACCTAGCGATAATGAATGTATGCTGCTGTAGAAAGGATAGCTGCTGTTAACTTATACCTAGCGATAATGAACGTATGCTGCTGTAGAAAGGATAGCTGCTGTTAACTTATACCTAGCGATAATGAATGTATGCTGCTGTAGAAAGGATAGCTGCTGTTAACTTATACCTAGCGATAATGAATGTATGCTGCTGTAGAGAGGATAGCTGCTGTTAACTTATACCTAGCGATAATGAACGTATGCTGCTGTAGAAAGGATAGCTGCTGTTAACTTATACCTAGCGATAATGAATGTATGCTGCTGTAGAAAGGATAGCTGCTGTTAACTTATACCTAGCGATAATGAACGTATGCTGCTGTAGAAAGGATAGCTGCTGTTAACTTATACCTAGCGATAGTGAATGTATGCTGTTGTAGAAAGGATAGCTGCTGTTAACTTATACCTAGCGATAATGAATGTATGCTGCTGTAGAAAGGATAGCTGCTGTTAACTTATACCTAGCGATAATGAATGTATGCTGCTGTAGAAAGGATAGCTGCTGTTAACTTATACCTAGCGATAATGAACGTATGCTGCTGTAGAAAGGATAGCTGCTGTTAACTTATACCTAGCGATAATGAATGTATGCTGCTGTAGAAAGGATAGCTGCTGTTAACTTATACCTAGCGATAATGAATGTATGCTGCTGTAGAAAGGATAGCTGCTGTTAACTTATACCTAGCGATAATGAACGTATGCTGCTGTAGAAAGGATAGCTGCTGTTAACTTATACCTAGCGATAGTGAATGTATGCTGTTGTAGAAAGGATAGCTGCTGTTAACTTATACCTAGCGATAATGAACGTATGCTGCTGTAGAAAGGATAGCTGCTGTTAACTTATACCTAGCGATAATGAATGTATGCTGCTGTAGAAAGGATAGCTGCTGTTAACTTATACCTAGCGATAATGAATGTATGCTGCTGTAGAAAGGATAGCTGCTGTTAACTTATACCTAGCGATAATGAATGTATGCTGCTGTAGAAAGGATAGCTGCTGTTAACTTATACCTAGCGATAATGAATGTATGCTGCTGTAGAAAGGATAGCTGCTGTTAACTTATACCTAGCGATAATGAATGTATGCTGCTGTAGAAAGGATAGCTGCTGTTAACTTATACCTAGCGATAATGAATGTATGTTGTTGTTGAATGGATAGCTGCTGTTAACTTATATCTACCTAGCGATAATGAATGTGGGTGAATATTCGACCTTTTAACCGCCCGTCATTACCTTCCGCCAAAAGTTGATGAAAGAGAATATATTTAATGAAATATTTCAGCAATTCTTGATTCTGGTCCTTAAGCAGATTCTGGGAATTGATGAAATATTTCATTAACGATATTCTCCTTCATCAATTTTTGGCGGAAGGTAATGACGGCGGTTAAAAGGTCGAATATTCACCCATGTATGCTGCTGTAGAAAGGATAATCTCTAATAATGTATACTGTATGTCCATTACTGTTTATAACAAATTACCCGATTGCTTCAAAACCCTCAGCCTCAGAACATTTAAATGTAAATTATTTAACTTTCTTTTAAACAAATGTTATTACTCGACTGAAGATTTTATGAATAACAAATTTACCTAATTATTTGACATTATTGCCTATAAATCATATTGTATCTGCTTGACTTCATTGCATTTTGACTTATATAATTAATCTCTTTTACAACTATTGTTCAATTTATTCAAAATTTGTAATTCTAATTCTTAATTTTAATGTAATGATCCTATATTTTTGTACGCCGGAAACGGCAGAATATTATGATCGCAATACATAATTCATATAACAACTTTGTACAATATTCTGACAAATAAATGCATTCTATTCTATTCTATTCTATAGCTGCTGTTAACTTATACCTAGCGATAATGAATGTATGCTGCTGTAGAATGGATAGCTGCTGTTAACTTATACCTAGCGATAATGAACGTATGCTGCTGTAGAATGGATACCTGCTGTTAACTTATACCTAGCGATAATGAATGTATGCTGCTGTAGAATGGATAGCTGCTGTTAACTTATACCTAGCGATAATGAATGTATGCTGCTGTAGAATGGATAGCTGCTGTTAACTTATACCTAGCGATAATGAATGTATGCTGCTGTAGAATGGATAGCTGCTGTTAACTTATACCTAGCGATAATGAATGTATGCTGCTGTAGAATGGATAGCTGCTGTTCACTTATACCTAGCGATAGTGAATGTATGCTGCTGTAGAATGGATAGCTGCTGTTAACTTATACCTAGCGATAATGAATGTATGCTGCTGTAGAATGGATAGCTGCTGTTAACTTATACCTAGCGATAGTGAATGTATGCTGCTGTAGAATGGATAGCTGCTGTTAACTTATACCTAGCGATAATGAATGTATGCTGCTGTAGAATGGATACCTGCTGTTAACTTATACCTAGCGATAATGAATGTATGCTGCTGTAGAATGGATAGCTGCTGTTAACTTATACCTAGCGATAATGAATGTATGCTGCTGTAGAATGGATAGCTGCTGTTAACTTATACCTAGCGATAATGAATGTATGCTGCTGTAGAATGGATAGCTGCTGTTAACTTATACCTAGCGATAATGAATGTATGCTGCTGTAGAATGGATAGCTGCTGTTAACTTATACCTAGCGATAATGAATGTATGCTGCTGTAGAATGGATAGCTGCTGTTCACTTATACCTAGCGATAGTGAATGTATGCTGCTGTAGAATGGATAGCTGCTGTTAACTTATACCTAGCGATAATGAATGTATGCTGCTGTAGAATGGATACCTGCTGTTAACTTATACCTAGCGATAATGAATGTATGCTGCTGTAGAATGGATAGCTGCTGTTAACTTATACCTAGCGATAATGAATGTATGCTGCTGTAGAATGGATAGCTGCTGTTAACTTATACCTAGCGATAATGAATGTATGCTGCTGTAGAATGGATAGCTGCTGTTAACTTATACCTAGCGATAATGAATGTATGCTGCTGTAGAATGGATAGCTGCTGTTAACTTATACCTAGCGATAATGAATGTATGCTGCTGTAGAATGGATAGCTGCTGTTCACTTATACCTAGCGATAGTGAATGTATGCTGCTGTAGAATGGATAGCTGCTGTTAACTTATACCTAGCGATAATGAATGTATGCTGCTGTAGAATGGATAGCTGCTGTTAACTTATACCTAGCGATAATGAATGTATGCTGCTGTAGAATGGATAGCTGCTGTTAACTTATACCTAGCGATAATGAATGTATGCTGCTGTAGAATGGATAGCTGCTGTTAACTTATACCTAGCGATAATGAATGTATGCTGCTGTAGAATGGATAGCTGCTGTTAACTTATACCTAGCGATAATGAATGTATGCTGCTGTAGAATGGATAGCTGCTGTTAACTTATACCTAGCGATAATGAATGTATGCTGCTGTAGAATGGATAGCTGCTGTTCACTTATACCTAGCGATAGTGAATGTATGCTGCTGTAGAATGGATAGCTGCTGTTAACTTATACCTAGCGATAATGAATGTATGCTGCTGTAGAATGGATAGCTGCTGTTAACTTATACCTAGCGATAATGAATGTATGCTGCTGTAGAATGGATAGCTGCTGTTAACTTATACCTAGCGATAATGAATGTATGCTGCTGTAGAATGGATAGCTGCTGTTAACTTATACCTAGCGATAATGAATGTATGCTGCTGTAGAATGGATAGCTGCTGTTAACTTATACCTAGCGATAATGAATGTATGCTGCTGTAGAATGGATAGCTGCTGTTCACTTATACCTAGCGATAGTGAATGTATGCTGCTGTAGAATGGATAGCTGCTGTTAACTTATACCTAGCGATAATGAATGTATGCTGTTGTAGAATGGATAGCTGCTGTTAACTTATACCTAGCGATAATGAATGTATGCTGCTGTAGAAAGGATAGCTGCTGTTAACTTATACCTAGCGATAATGAATGTATGCTGCTGTAGAATGGATAGCTGCTGTTAACTTATACCTAGCGATAATGAACGTATGCTGCTGTAGAATGGATAGCTGCTGTTAACTTATACCTAGCGATAATGAATGTATGCTGCTGTAGAATGGATAGCTGCTGTTAACTTATACCTAGCGATAATGAATGTATGCTGCTGTAGAATGGATAGCTGCTGTTAACTTATACCTAGCGATAATGAATGTATGCTGCTGTAGAATGGATAGCTGCTGTTAACTTATACCTAGCGATAATGAATGTATGCTGCTGTAGAATGGATAGCTGCTGTTAACTTATACCTAGCGATAATGAATGTATGCTGCTGTAGAATGGATAGCTGCTGTTAACTTATACCTAGCGATAATGAATGTATGCTGCTGTAGAATGGATAGCTGCTGTTAACTTATACCTAGCGATAATGAATGTATGCTGCTATAGAATGGATAGCTGCTGTTAACTTCCTATTTTCATTAGTGGTCCCCCGACGCGACGACGCGAGTACGCGACGCTTGGATCAATATATTACCTGCCAAACTTATATTATATTTTCATTTATTTTCTTTTTAAAGGATTTTGTTGATTTTGTGTCGGGGGTTTTTTATATTAACCTTTTATCTTTATTGAAGATCGCGTACGTAATGCGATAATTAGTATTTTTTTATCATTTGTTAAAACTTTGGTTATTAATATTGAGCGTATTTATTTGTTTCAGATGAACGAGAAGACGTCCAGAAGAAAACGTTCACTAAATGGATCAACTCTCAGCTAGTGAAAGTAAAGTATTGCACTAATAGACCTTGTAATGCTAGTTGTAAGTGTTTGTACTGCTTGGTTTGCATAAACTCGCAGGCATCAGACTGCTAATTATACTGTAGCTCGCGGGCACATCATAGATAGTTGATCAACTAAATTGTTTTGTTGTCGATCGTCCGCATCGCGCGCCGCCCTCTACTGAACCACGCGGTCACTGGACACACATTCATACTTGTTTATTAGTATTGAAGAGACGCTTTCGAAACATTGTGAGACGTGTTGGTGGACGTCACAGAACAGATGATGTGGTGGACATTGATCGTGTGCCTGACCCTTGGCGATTGACTAAACTTTTTGATGTCAGTGACACAATCACATATCTATTTTGATTGGAGAAATTGGCAATGCATACATCGATCGTATTTAGGTACAGCATAGTATGAAACCCAACTTATTTGACTGTCTATAGAACGTTCAATATAAAAACTGGAAGTGTGTCTGCACTCGCTGTAACCTCAATGTAACAACCAAAGATATACATATACCTAGATAATGCAACTATCACGATCTAAAACCAAGCGTGCCATTTTTTCCTACGTACTATGACGTCACAAGCACTACTTAGTGATGGGAAGGAGAAACCCAAATCTATTCAAAGTCGCCGCCGCGTGCAGCACCCGTCTTGCCCCACCCAGAGCTAGTACCCTTCCAATATCGTTTAATATCATCCAAAGAAGCCGTGCCTTTGGTATGTATATACTCTTTCCGTTACACGTTGTATATTATACAAAATATACATTTATACAATAAAAACAGTGATATTCACAATGTTAACACCAGAAATAAGGACAAATTACGTGCTCCATTTCACCGGGTTCATGAGGTTCATAACTCATTTGTTGGGCTTTTTTTTTGCGTGGAGAAATGCTGCACTACCACGGGGAGATAGTGCAGTTATGTGGGACTCCAACCCACTAAAACTCCACGGTGTGCTCCTCTGCCGCTTGTGGCGGGAACACGGGCACGCGTTAGCACTCACCGCGAACCCGCCGCGGCTGTCCGTCACCGGACCCTTCTCTGGGGAGCAACCCCCATCACCGGCGCACAAGAACATATTGCGCGCCGTGACCACCTCATGGACCAAACCAGCACATGGTCGCTAGACGACTCCGTGTCTAGGCACCCTTGGTCCCCCTGCGACCGGTCAGGTCAGTAGCCCGGCCGCCAACCACTTTTCGGCCGCAGAGGATAGGGAGAGCGGCCAACGAAATACCGGCACTCCTCTCCCGCTGCGGCCTCCAACCCTCAGCCGCGATGCCTCCCTTACGACATCGCGGCCCGCCTCAGTTGCGATGTCGCCCAAGCGGCACCGCAACCTACCTGTTGGCCGCTACGTCGTCAACTTCCTGGAAAATTTGGGCTTGGTATATCCTTTTATAACAAGCTACCCTCTTCTTTGCTAGATTTACCCTACAATGCGTTTAAAGCTAAAGTAAAATGTAACCTTTGTTCAAAGGCATAGGTACTATTCTATCATCGTTTACTTAAACTATAAGAATAGTTGGTCGCTGTGTTTAACCTAAGACAATGTTTATGTTCTTTCTCCAGAATTAGCATACCTACTGACAGGTTATATGAGTTCATATAATTATTTATTTTCTTTCGACTGTAAAGGTCAATTTATTTTAATTTTATTTTAATTTATCATTGACATAATCTACTCATTATAATGTTTTTTTTATGGTTAGCTAGTGACCTCGACAATTGATCATAATTATTCTTGCCTGAGCAACCGGCAGCAAGTTCGTCATGCTCCCTTAGATGTCACTGCTTGTGGTAGCGTCGGGGGTCGGGTTGCCTCCTTCCCTCAAATATGGCGAGGGAGGTAATGGCTGATTTTTGCGTTATGCTCGTGAACGGGTGCTGCTTGTGGTGACTAGTCGTCTTGCTGACCTCGGTTTTGTTTTGTTATTAGTAATTTAACTCGTTGTTTATTTTACTTCGATGGTCCTAGTTTATCATTTGTGACTTCGAGTTACGACTACATGTACGGCTATATGTAAGTGGGCACGCCCTTTATTACTGGAGGCTTTTATTTAGGTAGGTATTAAGTTCTGCTTATGTTTTTAGTTTTGTATTTTTGTTTCTGCTGTTTCTGCTTGAGTATAGTTTTCGATTTATTTTCTTTTCTTCTATTTTTTTTGTATATTGGCATATGCTAGCTGACTTATAGCAAATAATTAAATTTAATTTAATGTTTGTGTTGCGTAATGTACTTAGATTATATTATTTTGCGCAGTGTTGTACAGAATATATATATATACTTTTTAACTGAACAGACAGCTGTGCTGCTGGGGAGTTTGTTGCGCCACTTCTTCTCCTCAGTTAAAGCACTAGGAAGTGGTGAAGGGCGGGCGTTTTGGGGGACTGTCTTATGTAATTTTGACCTTCGAAAAGTGCTGATTCTCAGCCTAGTTTGAATAAATGACTTTTGATTTTGAATGTTATTATATTTTAAGGAAACATAATAGAACTGTTTTGCGTTAAAACAAGACAGTTATTATGTTATGAAAAACATAATAACAGTTGAGTAATGTGCTTGCTGTTGAATTGTAAAGACTTGTATGAATGACACTTGACAGTGACAGCTACAGCTCGCTAAACACTTAGTTCTTCGCGAGTCTCTGACATGATGAAAGAAGACACAGTAATTAACAGGAGAATGTAAGTACGTATATGGTTATTATTTACAGTATTTATGGCAAGATTTAAAACCGCTTCTTGACATCAAATGTTATTATGTTTTTCATAACATAAAAACTGTTTTGTTTTAATGCAAAACAGTTTTATTTTATATTTTTGACTGTTCGTCAACTAGCGCGGCGGACAGGCGCAGACTGAGCATACTCAAGCATTTTATGCTTAAGCTGGGCACGCGAAGTATATGCTCTTGCGTTATCTAGGTATATCTACGTATATATCTGTGGTATCAACTAATAAAATAACAAACTTGCACAAATGGCAGCATAGAAAGTAAAGAATACTGTTTTAGTCACAATTGAATGTTGTCAGATTAGAGGATGGTGATCAAGAGAACAGCGTCGACTCATGATACCGTCACCGTGTGTTCAAACACATCAGTCCGCGGTGTGGCGGCGTGGCGGTGTAGCGGTGTTCACAAATTGTGTGCGTGAAGTAATTAGGGTCCGTTCTCGACAGTGAGTGCGCCTCCGTGAAAGCTGTAAACAGTGGCAGTGAGCCGCTGCCACTGTTTACAGCTGGAATTATATAATATGGCGGAGGTGCTAGCTGCGACAATGCTGTACACTACGCACCACCTACTCACCTAATACAAATAAGTAGGTAGCTACATTGCTAACCGTTGCATGTGTAGGTTAGTAATACTTATACTTAGGGCCGCGTACCTTTCTATTCTCAGTGTCGGGTATCAACACTCGTATGTCATGTTTTGCCTAAGACGTAAGTCGTCTAGTTGTGGATTCAGAAATATAAGAACGTAGGAGTATCCAGTCTGTCTTGTGTAGGAGTCTGCTAAAATAAGATGGGATATTATTAATTGCACATCAAATAAATAATCACCTATCAATTTATTTCCATCATACTTTGTTAAAATCAAAAATACTGACTGCACAACAAATTAACCAGAATTTACATACATAAGACACACACTCATAGCAAAATGACATGGCGACTAATACTAACCCCGAGGTTAGGTTTGATTAGGTTATTTGAAACTCTTTATACAGAAATAGGAGCCCCGCTAAGCGGGGCTTCGTCGACATAGGATGCAAGAGCGAGCGAAGGGCACGAAGAATAAAGTTACAATAGTTTGTTTATTCTCGAGAATGGTAAAAGGTAGTCGGTTTAATGTGCGCTAGTGATTATTAGCTATGTATTAATAAAAAAGCTTTATATTAAGAAAAAAAAAGGGTGCGCCACGAATATAAATTGTTGCTTATTTAGTTATATGTATTTTGAGTTGAGTATTTTGCCGTACAATCAGTAATTTTGATTGGAATTCGGATAATTATTGAATACAAAAAGTAATTTAATAAAAAAAAAAATTGCAAATTTTTGCATTATAATACTACCCAAATAAGATTATCTGTATGTGCCAGCAATCACTTAGCGCGTTTGATGAGCTGGAGATACCATCTACAGCACAGCATTCTAATGTGTTTACAAAACCACGCTAACACAAAATAATAATGAAAGGCCTTAAGTAACCCTTTACTTAGGGGTCTACCCTTTATAGCAGAACTTTTTATGTCATAACATTATTTTGCATAACAGCGGATAGCAGAAACTTCATTTCGCAGAAAATCGTTTGTCAGACACTCATTTATCATGCATTCAATCATCTTTAGGCATAAATTACATATCCATAATAATTAAAAAGTAGAACCATCATATCGCAGAAAGTTCACAGTCAGAATCGTCTTTTGGCATACATTTCGTATCCGTAATAATTGAAAGATTGAACACTGATTTGTTTTTGCCACGCAAATACGACGATAACGTTTATTGCTACATCTTGTTGCAGCATGCAAGCAAGCATGCAGCATGCAAGCAAACAAGCATACACCATGCATGCAGGAAGCATGCAGCATGCAAACATGCAAACAAGCATACACCATGCATGCAGGAAGCATGCAGCATACAAACAAGCATACACCATGCACGCAGCAAACATGCAGCATGCAAAAAAGCATACACCATGCACGCAGCAAGTATGCAAACAAGCATACACCATACATGCAGCATGCGAACATGCAAACAAGCATGTACCATGCATGCAGCAAGCATGCAGAATGCAAACAAGCATACACCATGCACGCAGCAAGTATGCAAACAGGCATACACCATACATGCAGCATGCAAACAAGCATATACCATGCACGCAGCAAGCATGCAAACATGCGAACAAGCATATACCTTGCATGCAGCAAGCATGCAGCATGCAAACAAGCATACACCATGCAAACATGCAAACAAGCATACACCATGCACGCAGCAAGCATGCAGCATGCAAACATGCAAACAAGCATACACCATGCACGCGGCAAGCATGCAGCATTTATAACATGCAAACAAGCATATACCATGCATGCAGCATGCAAACATGCAAACGAGCATATACCATGCACGCAGCAAGCATGCAGCATATAAAACATGCAAACAAGCATAAACCATGCATGCAGCATGCATAACATGCAAACAAGCATAAACCATGCATGGTTTATGTCACGGCTCCGGCGCTGCGGGGTGTGGGCGGCCCCACGCGAGCTTATCGTCGCAGATGGTTTTAACGCTCACCACCGCAGCTTCGGCTTGCTGGCCTCAGCCGCGGCGGCGAGCGTCACAACCTGCTCCTCAGCTCGCGGGCCGCCTCGCCCCTCCGCGCCTACGCGGATTTAAACTACACTCTAGGGTAGGGCAGACAAGACTACGTGGATTTAAACTACACTCTAGGGTAGGGCAGACAAGACTACGTGGATTTAAACTACACTCTAGGGTAGGGCAGACAAGACTACGTGGAGTCGGTTTTGCAGCGATTCGTTTCTGTCACTAACTTTTGTAGCACAACATGTTGACTTTTTAAGACAATATTTTAATTTTAATTTAAGGTTAAAAATGCTATTTTATAGAAATGGCATCTGTATAGTATGCCAAGTGAAATTGTACCAAATAAGCGTCGCTCTAAATAAACGTCATGCTAAACGAAATTATGCGAAATTTCAACTCTGCCAAATAAAATTCTGCTATCTTAAAAGTATGCCATTGTAAATTCGGACATATGAACATTCGGCCAAACAATAATTGTACTAAACAATTTTTATGCCTTAAAAATTTTCGTTTAAAGAAGATTATGCCAAGTGTGTTATGATAAATAAATTTCGAAGCATCAAGATTCTGCCAGATAGGGGGAACCCTTTACATAGAACGTCTGTTCCCGACTGTTGGATAGTTAAGGTGACGGAGCCACACTTTTATATTTGTATGGAGCCACACTTGTTAGAGGAGAATATAACCGTTTGGAGCCAACACGCGCACAGCTGGGCAATCATTTGCTGCAGGTTCCATGCTGCGCGACCGTGATGTGGATGAGTACATCAAGATGAGTGTTTGTGTTACAGAACGACAAGCCGCTGGTGGAGGACCTGTTCCTGGACCTGCGAGATGGAGAGATCCTGCTGTCGCTGCTAGAGATCCTCACCGCGCAGCAATATGTAAGTGCACGAGCCCCATGAGCCGCGAGCGTCAAACGTCTGCTGGTCAGGGGATGTTACATAAAACTTTGACTACAATGGCTGCATGCCAGGGCTGGAAAGTGGCAGTTCTGATTTTCATGCAGATTTAGATAGATTTTCTTTTTTTGTTAATCTTATTGCTGTCTCAGAGGCAGCCGATGGTCTGTTTATTTGTAAGCCGACCCCAGCACCGCCAGACAGTTTCAACCGTGTAGTGTTCATTATTCTGAAATCGCACTCTTGTCTCTGCAGCTCATGTCTGGTAGTTACTATTTCCTGCACTTCCTTTTAGATGTCAACTTTCACTTTCTCTTATCTCTGTGCAAATCAACTTTGTTTCGGCCTCGGCAGACCTTTGTGTGTAAAGTATCTATATGTTGGTCGTTCACATGTTGCAGGACCGACTTCTATAATATGTACATGTCGTAGGATGATTTAATAATTCGGATTTTCGCGAAAACCGCGAAAACACGGTTAATTAGACAATGGTGAAAACATTTCTCAATCTTACTTGGATAAAGATAGGATTTTTGCAAAAACACGAGTTGTCTTGGCATGCTTTCCACCAGGCTTTTGATGGTGACCTGTGGAATTTGTTCCACTCAGCCGAAATCATACGTTTAAGCTCCCTGATGTTTTCTGGTAGAGGTTGGACAGATCGTACTCGCCTTTTTAGGAGGTCCCAGACGTGCTCTATGGGGTTAAGGTCGGGGCTCCGCGCTGGCCAATCCAAACGACGAATACCGACCTCTTGCATATAAGCATCTACATCGCCAGAACGGTGGGCCCGAGCATTATCGTCCATTTAAATGGCATCTTCACCAATTGCAGTCAGTGCGGGTTGTGCATGTTGACAAAGGGTTTCTGTTATGTATCTTTGCGCATTAAGTGAGCCATTTTCAATGAATACTATTTCGGTACGATAGCTGGAAGTTACACCCGCCCAAAACATAACAGACCCTCTACCATAAGGGGTGATTTCTTCAAAATACACGTCTGCGTAGCGTTCCCCTGGTCTTCGTAACACTCGCCGACGTCGGTCCTCACCATTCAGACAAATTCGAGCCTCATCGGAGAAGAGTACGCTACTCCAGTTACCTAGTGTCCAAAATAGGTAATTTCTAGCGAACCTCAATCGAGCATTCCGGTGCTCACGGAGTAACTTGGGGGCCCGCGCTAGTCGTCGACTGCGTATATCAACCGCTAAAAGCCTCCTCCTCACTGTCCATAGCCTAACTTGTGCTCCTCGTACCTCTTCAAGGTTTCTTTTGACGTCTATGTAACTGCATTTGCGGTTCGTCAGCGCCTGAATCACTAAAAAGCGGTCGTCTCGTGGTTGTGTGCAATGTTTTCTCCCAGAAGCTTGCCTCTCTGAACGGAACCTGTCTCTTGGTATCGAGTCCAGGTTCTTTGGACGGTTGAACGACTCACGTGTCGGTGTAACCGCTGTGAGACGTAACATTGGCTACACGCCTCTTCCAGCAGCGCTATAATTTTACTACCTCTTATTGCTTTTCCTGCCATTACAATCGACATAAAGATATCTGTTTTAAGTCACAATAAGACAGGATTATGCGACAAACATAAATTATTCTACTAAAAATAACGACAACTTAGTTTTAGTTGCCGGATAACCTTTTAACCGCAAACCCGCGAAAAGTAAGTAACAAGTCACAAACTGAAAAACGGATTATTATTTAAAAAAATAAAGTTTCGAATTTGATATTAACTTTTTTTCATACTCAGAGTATTAAGTTCCAGTAACATAGTTTGGCTATTAAAACCTCTTTATAACTAAATGATTACCAATAATGTAGAAAAATCAAAACCGCTCGTTTTTTTTGTATATGTATATCTGTCACATGTCTGCAGGAGCGACTTCTATAATACAGGATTTACACTGTAACGTCATCGTTATTGAACCGCGCTTTACGCGCCGAGTGCCACGCGCGTGGCTTTGCTAGTCAATGTGACGTGTTCTTGAATAAAATATCAATGTTATCATTTATTTATTTTACAACTGCTCCTTACGTCAAGAATTATCTCAAATTAGTCATCCAGCTATGCTGAGCCAATAACTTGATAGGTAAGTACTTGTTAATGAAAAACAAGTAAAATAAAAGCCGTCGAATATTGTAAACAGTAGAGAGCATGTAAGGAACAGTTTGCAAGCTGTGCTCCTGCGTACAGTATAGGCTCAGCCCGTGGCACACGATGACAGTGCTGTTTGGTTGCGTGTTGCAGAAGCGCGAGCGCGGGCGCATGCGCGTGCACCACATCAACAACGTCAACACGGCGCTGCACGTGCTGGACCAGAACGGCGTCAAGCTCGTCAACATCAGCTCCAACGACATCGTCGATGCCAACCCCAAGCTCACGCTAGGTATACTCGTACATACTAATATATTATTATAAATGCGAAACTGAGTTTGTTTGTTTGTTACCTTTTCACGCCTAAACCACTGAACCGATCATCCTGAAATTTTGCATATACGTTGTCACGTGTACAGAAACGGACATAGGGTACATTTCAACCCGAAAAAAAGTACTGTTCCCGAGGAAAACAACAATAACATTCTTATAATAATAGAGGACGCCACGTGTCTTTCGAATCTTGATTGAATTATATTATTATAGAACACACTTAGAACATAATAGACATAGGATACTTTTGATCTCGGTAGTGCGTTCCCGTAGGATAGTTTCCGACAACAACGCGGGCAAAGCCGCGGGCAAAAGCTAGTATACTTATATATCATATATATATCACAAATTCACAACACACGTGCTTGTAGTAACAACGTGTTGTTTGTCCTCTGACATGCCCGAGCTGCGCGTGCGCCGGAATGCTGCACAACATTTAACTAATTTAGTAATCCCTTCAAGACCAACATTATTAAAAAATAAACCGACTTTATACACCTAAAACTAATTAACTAACTTTCATAAAAAACTTAACAGCTTCTGAAGTCGGTGCCAAGCTATTAGTGCATTGAAGAACTGAAGGCACCGACTTCAGAAGCTGTTAAGTTTTTTATGAAAGTTATTTTATTACTTTTAGATTTTTGAAGTCAGTTTTTACTTTAGTAAATTTATTTTTCCATTTTTAGTTGAATATACAAAATACCATATGCTCAAGACGATCGAAAAGAAAAATCCTCAAAATCCGCTTAGAAATGCCGGAAATAATCCATACACATTTATGCATATAACTTCGTACATAAGAATAATTAAATGTATTATATACTAAAATCTTCCTGAAAGTACGTAGATCATGTTAGTGAAAGAATAATCAAAATTGGTTCATTAGTTTTTAAGAAAATCGTGGACATATAAACATACAAACAAACATACTTACGGGTCGAATAGAGAACCACCTTTTTTGAAGTCGGTTAAAAAGTATGAGCGACTACACGTCTTGTAGGCTATATTTTCTGGTTACAAATGAATTAGTGCATTTTTTTATGGAAGGACATTGTGCTAAGAAAGGGATACGGCCTGGAGCCAATAAGACAATAAGGCGGGTCTGGAGATGGTTCAGAATATCTCGACAGTCGTCTCCGAGAAAGGCTTACATCTACTGTATGGAATGAAATTAAATAGTATTTTCAGTGTGCGTTGCAATACTAATGTTACAGGTCTGGTGTGGAGCATCATCCTGCACTGGCAGGTGCACTACCACCTCAAGGAGCTGATGTCGGAGCTGCAACAGACCAACCTCGAGAAGACGCTGCTGGCGTGGTGCCGCACGCACACGCAGGTCAGTGCAGCAGTGGGGCAGGCTGCCCGCGCTCGCAGTTCCGCAATACTAACACGGCTGTACGAGTATACAGAGCCAGCGCCTAGCTACACTCTCAACTCGTAACTCTGTAAAATTAATTTTTGGTCTGATAACCGCTGTTGTTTGTAGTGCGCAATGTAGGACAATCAAAGACTATTCGTGTGTAGTGAACGGGACAACGCACATGAAGGTATTACAAGTTGTTAAAACTTTTTTCGTGAAAACGTAACCAGGCCTGCAGTGATGTTGTTGCCGCGAACACTACTCGTAACTGATGTTTAGTACATTGTGTACCCGGATTACAACTGCAAGCTTATTGTTTAACGCTACGTGTACTTTTCGAGATACCGAGATATGTTTAAAAAAACAAAATAAGCAAATTTTAAACATTTAATTACTTTATTTTACAGATAGGAAGCATCTTTTTTTTGTTATGATCCTCCCGTGTATACTCCAACAGTAATCTGCCATCATATTCTCATCCCAGCGACCTTGGTACCTATCTTTCATCACATTTAGATCCTGATGGAGGCGCTCTCCTTGTTCTTCGCTGTAGGAACCAAGATTTTCAGGGAACTTGTCCAAGTGGCTGTGCTGGTGCAGTTTCATGTTACATCCAACATTTTTAAAGTTATCTAGAAGGTCCTGAACTAATTCCACGTAATTTTCTGCCTTTTCATTACCTAAGAAATTTTTGACAACTTTGACGAAAGATTTCCAAGCCGCTGATTCCAAATTATTAATTGAACTTATGAAATCATTGTCTTTCATCAAAGTTTCTATTTGAGGCCCATCGGAAATACCAGCTTTTAGCTTCTCTGTACTTAAACCTGGAAACTTTTTTGAAATAAAGGCCAAACACGAACCTTTTTATCTAATACCTTTACATACTGCTTCATCAGCCCTAATTTTATGTGCAGCGGAGGTAAAATGATCTTATTCTGGAAGCCAAAGGTGGGTTATAACGTTTTGTTTCCCAACTACCATGTCTTCAATAGGGCCACTTTCTTAATCCCATGATCGTGTTTTGCTGTACTGTGCCATAAACACATTAAGCCTTTCTTAATCCCATGATCGTGTTTTGCTGTACTGTGCCATAAACACATTAAGCCTTTCTTAATCCCATGATCGTGTTTTGCTGTACTGTGCCATAAATACATTAAGCCTTTCTTAATCCCATGATCGTGTTTTGCTGTACTGTGCCATAAACACATTAAGCCTTTCTTAATCCCATGATCGTGTTTTGCTGTACTGTGCCATAAACACATTAAGCCTTTCTTAATCCCATGATCGTGTTTTGCTGTACTGTGCCATAAACACATTAAGCCTTTCTTAATCCCATGATCGTGTTTTGCTGTACTGTGCCATAAACACATTAAGCCTTTCTTAATCCCATGATCGTGTTTTGCTGTACTGTGCCATAAACACATTAAGCCTTTCTTAATCCCATGATCGTGTTTTGCTGTACTGTGCCATAAACACATTAAGCCTTTCTTAATCCCATGATCGTGTTTTGCTGTACTGTGCCATAAACACATTAAGCCTTTCTTAATCCCATGATCGTGTTTTGCTGTACTGTGCCATAAACACATTAAGCCTTTCTTAATCCCATGATCGTGTTTTGCTGTACTGTGCCATAAACACATTAAGCCTTTCTTAATCCCATGATCGTGTTTTGCTGTACTGTGCCATAAACACATTAAGCATAGAAATTTTGTGTACCCGCTATGCTGATCTAATAAAAAGTTCACCATTTTTAAATGTTGCGTACATTTAAAAATGGTGAACTGACCCATTGGTGGTCCCGATACTTATTTTTTTCTAAAACAATCTTATTCTTAAAATAGTCACAATACGCCTTTATTATGAAGGCTGTTATAAGTTTTACGAAGGCCGTTATAGGTTTTACGAAGGCCGTTATAGGTTTGACGATGTCCGTTACAGGTTTTACGAAGGCCGTTATAGGTTTTGTAATTTTTTTTCACCACAAAAGTAATCAAAATGTATTCGAATTATCGGATAATCACACAAAATGCCGGAATGCGAACACAGTAAACATAACAAATTGCCGGGATGTGAACACAGTAAACATAACAAATTGCCGGAATGCGAACACAGTAAACATAACAAATTGCCGGAATTCGAAAACAGTAAACATAACAAATTGCCGGAATGTGAACACAGTAAACATAACAAATTGCCGGAATGCGAACACAGTAAACATAACAAATTGCCGGAATGTGAACACAGTAAACATAACAAATTGCCGGAATGCGAACACAGTAAACATAACAAATTGGCGGAATGCGAACACAGTAAACATAACAAATTGGCGGAATGCGAACACAGTAAACATAACAAATTGGCGGAATGCGAACACAGTAAACATAACAAATTGCCGGAATGTGAACACAGTAAACATAACAAATTGCCGGAATGCGAACACAGTAAACATAACAAATTGCCGGAATGTGAACACAGTAAACATAACAAATTGCCGGAATGTGAACACAGTAAACATAACAAATTGCCGGAATGCGAACACAGTAAACATAACAAATTGGCGGAATGCGAACACAGTAAACATAACAAAATCGGTATTTTTTTTTCCGATGTGGATAGTTATGATGTTCTAAAACTTCTGTACGACTTATTTTTCAGTCATTCATCAAATCATATTACAGGATTGACAGCAAAAATACTTTTTATTTTTTCAATTATAATTGAGAGTTTGAACTGGTCATAACTAAATTCATTGAAGAATAGTTATGACCAGCTTTTCCCAGGTAGGCCGACCAGATCAAAATTAGCATCGACTGTAAGAATATGTGACTTACCTTAGTGAAGGATGGGTCTTCTACAACTGTGAGATAGCGCTGCACTTTGTGTCGGAGTGTACCTATATGAGTGCGTTTGTGGGTGCAGAACTACACGGGCGTGAACGTGAAGAACTTCACGACGTCGTGGGCGGACGGGCTGGCCTTCAACGCGCTGCTGCACCGCTGGCGGCCGCAGCTGTTCGACTACGCGAGCGTGCTGGCCCGCGCGCCCGCCGCACGCCTAGAGCACGCCTTCAGCGTCGCGCACGACCACCTCGGCATCGACCGCCTGCTGGACCCGGAAGGTAAATAACTCGTTCAACGCGCTGCTGCACCGGTCGCGGCCGCAGCTGTTCGACTACCCCTAAGATAGTTAAATTTGTAATAATACCCGTCGTAATTGGCTCCAATAAACAATGTACACTAGCTATTACCCGTGGCTTCGCCCCCATGCTCTATCTCTTGGGAACCGTGCATTTTTGCCGGGATGGAAAAAAGCCTGTCACTGACTCATAACTATCTCTAAGCAAAAATCACGTGAAACTAACACTGACGAGTTTATGTTGAAGGATGTTTAATATTTTCAATGAATACAACGTGTTTTATTTTTGTTTCCAGACGTTAACACGCCGAACCCCGACAAGAAGTCCATCATGATGTACGTGATGTGCCTGTTCCAATCTCTGCCGCACTCTAGCGAGGATGTGGCTGACCTGGAGAGCATCCACTCGGAGCCCAGCACGCCCGTCGCCACACAGCCCCCCGAGGTAACACTCACAGAGGGTGCCCCGTGCCGGGCTAACATTAGCGCGGCACTAAGTTTTGTTCCAATAATTTGCTTCTAAACATGACAAGACTAGGCAAGTGAAAAAATTGTGTTTCTGTAAAAATAATTGCGAAATTTGAGTTCGTCTGGTGTAAAAAAAGGTATGGAAAACCTAGCTGCCCATATTTTTTAATACTTGGCAGATTCCATATTCCCTATCTGTTTTAGATACAAAGTTGTTTGCTTTACAGATACAATGTTTTCACTTTAAGATAAAAAAAAAAACACATGAGGTACTCTAAAAATGTAGTACACATCTTATAGCACGTTTATTTAAAAATAATATGGAGTGATCATCAGATAGTGAACACGGTGGCCGAGGACGTGACCAAAGGTGGACAATTTTTCAAAAAAAACATTTATAAAATAAAAATTGCAGGGACCCATCGACTCCGGGGGTTGACAATTTTTTATATATTATTATAGGGCTTGGAGTCCCCAACCGCAGATACAGGTTTATCCATTAATCACGCTACACCCTGTCTGTATATAAAAGGAAAGCGTGACTGACTGATCTATCAACACACAGCTCAAACTACTGAACGGATTGGGCTGCAATTTGGCACACAGATAGTTATTATGACGTAGGCATGAGCTAACAAGGGGTTTTAGGAAATTCGACCTTTAAGGGGGTGAAAAGGGGGTATATTGTTTGTATGAAGTGTGTATTGAGTTAATAGACTTGAAACTTGACACGAATTCTTACCTAAATAGATTATAAAGTAGACATTTTTAGTTTTCCTAAACTGAGGTAGTTCTAAGGGGGGATTGGCGGATGTCATAGTTTGTAAGGAGGAATTTTAATGCGTGGTCCGATTAACCCGAAACTCAGTATTTATACTTGAGACCAAAAATAAAAAATAACGTGTAACAGGGATTTTTGAAAATCAACCCCTAACGGGGTGAAAAGGGGTAGTCAATTTTACAGGGCAGAATTTTACTGCGTGGCTTGATTAATTCGAAAATTGGTATAAATAATCTTTGAGTCAATTTTGGAAATATATGAAACGATTTTTCAAATTTTCACACCTATGGGGGTGAAAAGCTGGGATACAGTTTATATTGAAAAATCTTATTCTTTTGATTAATAAACTTGAAACTTAGCACGAATATTCGCCTAAGTAATCAATAACATTTATCCCCCTCAAAGCGGATCAGGGGTGTTAAAGTTGGTACTGAAGAATTTTAACGTGCGGTCCGAGATTATCTCGAAACTCAGTATTTGAAAGAAAAGAAACAATAATAAGTTTTGGGTTATTCGAACAACGACCCCTGACGAGGCGAAAAGAGATACTTAATTAGATTTTGTTAACTTTGGTGAACGAAACGTAATATAAATGTTTTATTGTTACGAAATCTATGGGCGCTTAGTGTCCCACAAAGTGTTAAAGGGAGGATCTTCTTGCGTAGCTTAACTCAATAATTGGTATAAATAATCTTTGATTCAAGTTATGGAAACATCCGAAACGAATTTTCTAAATTCCACCCCTGGGTGGAATTTAGAATTGAGGGGATGCAGTTTATATGGAAAATCTTATTTCTTTGGTTAATAAATTTGAAACTTGGCAATATTTGCGTGAGTAAATAATAAAGATTGTCACTTTTAGTTTTTTAAAACTTCCCCTCGCAGAGGATTAACGAACTTACACAGGAACATGAGTTAATCGATCGAAATCCCGTTGTCTACATAATCTACTGTTATATTATTTTAGTGATCAGCGCCAGGAATAATCTGTAAGAATGAATCAGTCAGTATATCAGTGTAGTGTCATTAGGCAGTATATGCAGGAATGCAGGAGTTTATTAATTCTCTAAAAAGCTAAACATTTCGCAAGCAATGGGAATTGCTAGTGCGCGGCTGCGGACAGGTGTGGGGCTCAGCACGAGCTGCTTCTCATGCGGACAACTGTACGTCGCTTGTTGTGCCTCACCACTCATGACTCTCTTTATATCTTGGCTGCTGAGATCAAAACTACAAAGTTTTAAAAAAATGCGGCTGTTATTTTAGTACATTGTGGTGTGTTAGCACTTTCACGCGAACGAAGTCGCGGGCAGAAGCAGTTAGTGTATAAATAGGCTTCGGCCGTTCTCAAATTATAAAATTAAAATCGCTTTTCTGTCTGTGAGTTTCACGACCAGGTCGACAATGTATTCCGGAAGGTTTATGTGTATAATAATAATTATAATACATTCATATAAACTGTAATATTACAAAGTCGTAGACACCATGTGCAGTAACGCTAGTTTAAAATAAGTAAGTGAGACGACGATACGCGTGGTGATGTTGACGTGATATCGGCGGGAGTTGCAGCAGGTGTCGCTGTCGCGGCCGCTGTCCACGGCCACCACGGGGTCGGCGGAGCTGGGCGGCTACTACGGCGCCTTCGAGGAGGCGCTGGCGTGGCTGCTGGAGGCCGAGGAGCGCCTGGGTGCCGCCGCCGCGCCGCGGGACTCCGACCTGCCTGCGCTCAAGGACCACTTCCATGCGCACGAGGCCTTGCTCACAGGTACCCCGACTATCTTGTATCTATTTTTGTAAATAAAACCAGCCAAGAGCGAGTCGGGCTCACATACCAGGTTAGTTGACAGTAAGCAAAATACCTTATGAATATTGGTTGTGAGCTAAAATATCAAAACACAACTTAATTTTGTAAATGATTTTAGATTTATTAATGTTTAAAAATAAAACTAATGACGTGTCACGTTGCGTTCAATGTTACGCGACTCATCGATTCTTTTAATTGACTGTGTTTCAAATATAGTAAATAGAAATAAACTTTATGCGTCAGACATAAAGTTTCTTTTGCATTATCAATAAATGTACGAAAATAACGGTCTTAAAGTACAACACTGATTGGTAGTATGTCCCTCTCGCACAATGAGGCACTGTTCGTTAATTTAATAAATTACAATTACTATTAGCACGCTTCTGTTACCGTCACTTGCAACTAACAAACAATTTAAAAAAATCTTGGAACTCAATTTTAACCTACTTCTAAATGTCAGTCGTATCGAAATGAAACTTTGTATGTGCATGTCTTCGATCAACAATACCTACTGGATATCTGGTCAGCGCAAAAAATACGTCTCGGTAAATAACAGAACACTGGAGACGTGAGCTCTCATTTTGTTTAGTTCGCTTGAAACAGCCAATGTAAACACGTTTCATAATGCCGCTATGTGTATTCAAAAGTTGCAAAAATAATGTCCGAAAAAGCAATTTAACGGCCGGAGTGTCTTATTTTTGGTAAGTATTATGTAGAATAAGTTATATTTTAAGCATGAAACTCAACAATATCGGTGCCCATTCTGTTGTACACAAACTAAATTTAGGCTATTGCTAACTTTTTCTCTAATAAAACAAGAAAGAGACGGACGTACGTATAAATTAGAGCTGTCAAATTCAGTTGGCACGAATATTTCCATACAAATTCAGACGACATTTAAAAACATGTCGACTAAAAACACGGTGAAGCGCAAGGCGTAAACTAGTTTGACATCTCTAACTTAGTTCATAGCTATAGCCGTCCTTTTCTCGCGCTGCCTGTTAGTAAAAGATAGCTATTCTCTAATTTTAGTTTAGTTATTGAACAAGAGAATCGGCACCAATATCAAGTTGTGAACAAGATTAACGATTTTATAACTTAACCTTAACCACCACTACAAATGTTTGGCGAAGAAGCAACCAGAAAGGGAACAAAACGATGTAGGTCGGAAGGCAATAACGTGAAAAAGTACTTTATTTGTTACCGCTTAAGGTAGATTTCACACTAAATGTTATTTAACCCAGCTTTTCATTTCTAAGTGACAGGAGTAATTTATTGCTTTGCTTGTTTTTTGCGACGAATGATCGTGAGTATAAGAGGATAATGTTTTAAAGATTTGTGACTTTATTATTTATTTATTTTATTTTTAAGGTTGTAATTCGGTTGAACTTAAAACTGTCTTAAAACTTTTGTCTCAGTTCGTTAGTAAACAAATGTAGCTGTTTATGTACATAGGGTGACTGGTAATTAGTAATCGATACTTAAACACATGATTGTACTCATGATAACCAACAACTTTTATTGTGGGACCAAACCTGAAATGGCAAAAATAAAAATCAGCTGCTCCCTTCATTTTGACGAGTTATACCAACATGAATGTGTGGGACAGCAGATTTTTTTTCGCGAATTCAGGTTTGGTCCCACAGTAAAAGTTGTTTGTTATCATGAGTACAATCATGTGTTTAAGTATCGCTCACTAATTACCAGTCACCCAATATATTCACGCGGACAGCATTTAGCTTTGATTTTGTACGTGACCCATTGTCTACTTGGTATTGTTAATCGAATCGTATGTAGTTCGGATGACAATACTATACTGTGGTATCTTGGAGCTGATCTGATGGTGGAGCCAGGAGGTACCTAGATAGTGGAACTCTTCAAGGGCTACTAGTTAATCCTTTGAGTTTGGGCTCATATGATTCGTTCTGATGAGTCCAATATAATATATAAATAATAATAATAATAACCTGGGACATTTCACACACGGTCATCTGATCCCAAACTAAGCAAAGCTTGTACTATGGAAACCAGATAACTAATACACTACGTACACTCATTTTTTTTTTTGTAAATACATACTTCACCCAAACTCAGGACAAACAGACATGTTCATGCACACAAATGTTTGTCCTGAATGGGAATCGAACCCACGACCTGCGACATGATAGGCGGTATCTTAATCAACCACGCCAGCTGACCTGTCAATATATTGCACTAGGCATCGAGGGTCTGGTGATGGAGTCAGGATGTTGATAGTGGTACTCTGCAGTGGCTACTAGTAAACCGGTCAAGTTATAACTTCTTTGACTTTAGACTTATTTACTAAATGAAGAATATACTACACTAAAAATTCCATAATTTGAAAAAAAAGAGGTGTTTATTATATACTATTTTGTATGCCGGCCATGTCCATGTCCGATATTATTCATATATATATATATATATATATATATATATTGAAATATGGATCGAAGTGGTCAGTGATGAAGATTACGAGCCGGTCTATTTTGTAAATATCTCACCGTGAAAACTTAGGTGAGTAGTCAATAGTGACAATCCCTAGGATCAGGTGCAGTGACAGCTCACTTCAAACTCACTTGACCTAAGTTTTTACAGAATAGATCGGCAGATGTAACTAACGTGCTCGGAACTGTCGGTCACAAGTATCGTGTTGTCGCAGGGCTGGCCGAGCAGCAGGCGCGCGTGGGCGACGTGCTGGAGCTGGGCGCGCGCCTGCTGCACGACGCGGGCCTGACGCGCGACGAGGCGGGCGAGGTGCGCCTGCAGCTGCGCCTGCTCAACACGCGCTGGGAGGCTCTGCGCCGCGCCGCGCTGGCCACGCAGGCGCACGTGCATGCCGCACTCATGCGCAAGCAGCACCAGCACCTCAGCGCCTTCCGGTACCTACTCACCAGCGTGATTGCCTCCGACCGACAGGCTGAACTCTAATGTTTCACGCGTTTACAGACAATGGCTCACCAAGACCGAAGACCGCATCTCCCGAATGGGCGCGCTGCGCGGCTCGTCGCACGCCATCCACGCGCAGCTGGCGGCCGTGAGCGCGCTGCACGACGACCTGCGCGCGCAGCAGCCTACCGTGGACGCGCTGGCCGACTGCGTGGTGGTGGTGGACGACGACGCCATAGACAACTGTACGTACCTCTGTACAACTAGCACGTGAGCGCGCTGCACGGCGACCTGCGCGCGCAGCAGCCTACCGTGGACGCGCTGGCCGACTGCGTGGTGGTGGTGGACGACGACGCCATAGACAACTGTACGTACCTCTGTACAACTAGCACGTGAGCGCGCTGCACGACGACCTGCGCGCGCAGCAGCCTACCGTGGACGCGCTGGCCGACTGCGTGGTGGTGGTGGACGACGACGCCATAGACAACTGTACGTACCTCTGTACAACTAGCACGTGAGCGCGCTGCACGACGACCTGCGCGCGCAGCAGCCTACCGTGGACGCGCTGGCCGACTGCGTGGTGGTGGTGGACGACGACGCCATAGACAACTGTACGTACCTCTGTACAACTAGCACGTGAGCGCGCTGCACGACGACCTGCGCGCGCAGCAGCCTACCGTGGACGCGCTGGCCGACTGCGTGGTGGTGGTGGACGACGACGCCATAGACAACTGTACGTACCTCTGTACAACTAGCACGTGAGCGCGCTGCACGACGACCTGCGCGCGCAGCAGCCTACCGTGGACGCGCTGGCCGACTGCGTGGTGGTGGTGGACGACGACGCCATAGACAACTGTACGTACCTCTGTACAACTAGCACGTGAGCGCGCTGCACGACGACCTGCGCGCGCAGCAGCCTACCGTGGACGCGCTGGCCGACTGCGTGGTGGTGGTGGACGACGACGCCATAGACAACTGTACGTACCTCTGTACAACTAGCACGTGAGCGCGCTGCACGACGACCTGCGCGCGCAGCAGCCTACCGTGGACGCGCTGGCCGACTGCGTGGTGGTGGTGGACGACGACGCCATAGACAACTGTACGTACCTCTGTACAACTAGCACGTGAGCGCGCTGCACGACGACCTGCGCGCGCAGCAGCCTACCGTGGACGCGCTGGCCGACTGCGTGGTGGTGGTGGACGACGACGCCATAGACAACTGTACGTACCTCTGTACAACTAGCACGTGAGCGCGCTGCACGACGACCTGCGCGCGCAGCAGCCTACCGTGGACGCGCTGGCCGACTGCGTGGTGGTGGTGGACGACGACGCCATAGACAACTGTACGTACCTCTGTACAACTAGCACGTGAGCGCGCTGCACGGCGACCTGCGCGCGCAGCAGCCTACCGTGGACGCGCTGGCCGACTGCGTGCTGGTGGTGGACGACGACGCCATAGACAACTGTACGTACCTCTGTACAACTAGCACGTGAGCGCGCTGCACGACGACCTGCGCGCGCAGCAGCCTACCGTGGACGCCTGGCCTATAGGAGGGGTTAGGCGGATAGGAAGGGTCATGAGCTCTGCATGGTGTTCTGTAAGAAAAAGGCGTGAGTTAATGTATGTATGTATATACATCAAATTCACATTTTATATTGCTGCATTTTCCAAGAAAAACCTACATTGTAAATGAGCCCTCCGCGAGGGCTCCCGGCACTGAACGTGTAACACACTCATGTTCGATTTTCATATTGAAGATGTTCCCTAAATTAAGATTACAATAAAAAACCTTTTTATTTTTATTTTTTAGCCGTGACCGAGATCGAGGACGAGTTGACTGCACTCAGCGAGCGCTGGTCCCACACGTGTCAGTGGACGATGCAGCAGCTGCAGCGCTTGCGCGACCTGCAGGCTCGCTGGGCGGCGCTGGATACGCAGCACGCAGAGCTGCTTCAAGCGGCCGACACATACGAGACGGAGCTTAAGCAGATGGAGGCCAACCCCGCCAGCGAAGTGGGCGCCGTGCTGCAGCGCGTCGCGGCGCTGCAGCGCTTAAAGCGCGAGCTGCTGTCGCGCCAGCGCTCCGCTGCAGCGCAGCTGGAGGCCACGGCTGAGCTGGCGCAGCAGTGCGGCGCGCCCGAGCCCGCGCTGCTGGACCGCGCGGAGGCGCTGCACGACCGCCTGGACGCGCTGCTCATGATACTCGACGTGCAGGCGCAGCGGGTGAGACGCTCTTGTTACACATAGCTCACACCGGCGCCAGCGAAGTGGCGTAACAAGTGACGAACGGATATAATGGCAGTCTTACTTTAGTTGTACTAAATTGAGCCAAAGACATAATATACGAATGGCTGCTTGTCTCTTCAGATAAAAGACTTGGGCTTCGACATCGACCTGGACTCCTCCTCCTCGGCGGCGCCGGAGCCACCAGCGCGTGACGTCACCGCCGCGCCCGCCGCCCGCGAGGAGGCGCACAGCGGCTGCAAGAAGCCGCGCCTGTCGCCCGACGCGCGCCAGGACTTCCAGCTCGGGTATAAGGCCTTCGACACCTGGGCCGACGAAGCGGAGAAAGCGCTCGATGATGTGAGTATGCTACAACTTAATACTATGCTAACATCTTACAACGCGGACTACTCTTACTCGCGGTGCTTCACTGTCCACATCTTTTTGTTGATATCGTTTGTCAACTCTCTGAACTTTGGAGCTGACTTCTCACGGTACTTCACTGCCTACATCTTTTTGTTGATATCGTTAAGATCTGATATCGGAGATTATAAGATTGTGATATCGGAAGGGTTTTAAAAGGTGATTACAAATATATATATATACAACTTATATGGTTAAAAGTCATTCGAACTGATAAATCTTTAAAAAGCTTTTAAATAACTCTCACGACCAAAACTCCTTGCAAGAACTAAATCATCTGCGAAATCTTTCACATTTGTAAAGTAAAAAGCTGGAAATATAAAAAAAAGTAATTAAAAAACTAAAACACCCGGCTGCGGTAAAATTATTATTACAATTCAGCTCAAAAGCACAGTGAGTTGACAAACGACATCAACAAAAAAAAGTAATAAAAAAAAAACTAAAAAAAACCGTTTGCGGTAAAACTGAAAAGCTAAAACCAAGCCCATTTTATATTAAATAAAAGTTGGAAGTAGGCGGGACCCCATTCCATTTTTTTTTATTTTTAAACTCAAATGGGTCCCGCCTGCTTCCAACTTTTAATTTAAAATGGGCTTGTTTTTAGCTTTTCAGCAAACGGTTTTTTTTTAGTTTTTTTTTTAATTACTTTTTTTTGTTGATGTCGTTTGTCAACTCACTGTGCTTTTGAGCTGAATTGTCACTTGACTTTGAATGTGGACATTTTTGGCTTAACTTTAAATAGTTTAAAGTGCCATTCGTAAAACTTGTTGAATTATAAAATGTTTTTGTTAAATTCCTAGTTTTATAGTAAGATAGGGAGCTATAGGTTCGTTAAAAACTACTCGGATAAGAATCAAGTTGTTTGTGAATTTAGAGGTCTCTCGTAAATAAAAGAAATGTGTATGGGTACGAATCAAAATGGAATGAATTTATTGCTGTAAAACATCGCCTTATATTACGGTCGGGTAGAAGACAATGTGGTGGTACACCAATGGGCGATCAGGTCAGCAGCCCGCCGAGGATGACGGAGGATGTTGTCGCTACACGATATGATCGTCAGCGCAGGCGCACAGGCCGCAGAGGTGTCGCATTCGTTCGGAGAGCTGGCGCGCACCCTGGCGGTCGCTCAGTGCGCTGCGTGCGTGCTGTGGCGGCGGCCGGACGTATGGTGCACTTGTATTTATTTATTTATTTATGGAGAGCACTGCCACATCACATACATACATATAACATTAAAAATATTATAAAAATGACTTCATAGCGGTCGCACGTGACAATAATGGCGTACATAACATTTACAATTCTTCGGCTCGGTGATAAACACAAATATTAAAAAAAGAAAAAAAGAACTACAGTACAATGCAAATTAAATTAAAATTTTAACAATGAATACGATTTAAATGTCCAACATAATATAATATTAGGACTGTCCAATATAACTTAATAGAGGTGACAAATAAAATATAATAGGAATGTCCATTAAAGTGTAATAGAAATAGAAATGTCGACTATCAATAGCAATAAAATAAAAAATAAAATAGCATAGCATAACAATAAAATATTTTCAAACTATTAAATACTTGTATGATTGTGTAGTACATGAATAACTGTTTGTTCCTAAATAAAATAAAAAATAAAAAAACTTATTTTGTCGACTTATGCAGATAAGCTGAAGCTCATTTTACAGCATCTAAGTATTATGTAACGTTTGCGTTTTGGAATGTAGCCTTAACCGTTTCTTATACCAATAAATAAAGTTTAATAAATATGTATATTTCGACCGTCCCTATTAACAATGTCGGTTCTGCAGGGAGACTACTGTTTAGTCCCTACTGAACTGGTCTTTTTCGCAGAACTGACATTGTTAATATTATAAAGATTATTTTTTATCGTTAGTTTATCGTTATTTTTTATCGTTAGTTTTGACAGTGTAGAATTTCTTTTTTGTTATCCGATTTATTTAAAAAAAAGTGAAAATTGGTAAAAATGTATATCCGACATTGTTAATAGGGACGGCCGATTTTTAGATTAATTTAATTTAATGTTTATGTTGCGCAATGTAGTTAGAAATATTTTTTTGCGCAGTTTTGTATAGTTTCAGCTGTGCTGCTGGGCAGTTTGTTGCGCCACTTCTTCTCAGATAAAGCACTAGGAAGTGGTGAAGGGCGGGTGTTTTGTATAGTTTCAGCTGTGCTGCTGGGCAGTTTGTTGCGCCACTTCTTCTCAGATAAAGCACTAGGAAGTGGTGAAGGGCGGGTGTTTTGTATAGTTTCAGCTGTGCTGCTGGGCAGTTTGTTGCGCCACTTCTTCTCAGATAAAGCACTAGGAAGTGGTGAAGGGCGGGTGTTTTGTATAGTTTCAGCTGTGCTGCGGGGCAGTTTGTTGCGCCACTTCTTCTCAGATAAAGCACTAGGAAGTGGTGAAGGGCGGGTGTTTTGTATAGTTTCAGCTGTGCTGCTGGGCAGTTTGTTGCGCCACTTCTTCTCAGATAAAGCACTAGGAAGTGGTGAAGGGCGGGTGTTTTGTATAGTTTCAGCTGTGCTGCTGGGCAGTTTGTTGCGCCACTTCTTCTCAGATAAAGCACTAGGAAGTGGTGAAGGGCGGGTGTTTTGTATAGTTTCAGCTGTGCTGCTGGGCAGTTTGTTGCGCCACTTCTTCTCAGATAAAGCACTAGGAAGTGGTGAAGGGCGGGTGTTTTGTATAGTTTCAGCTGTGCTGCTGGGCAGTTTGTTGCGCCACTTCTTCTCAGATAAAGCACTAGGAAGTGGTGAAGAGCGGGTGTTTTGGGGGACTGTCTTACGTAATTTTGACGTTCGAAAAGTGTTGATTCTCAGCCTAGTTTGATTAAATGAGTTTTGATTTTGATTTTTTGATTTAGAGCCACCACGGCCGCCATCGTCCACTCTGAGAGCCCTACTGGCTGGCAACCCATGGTCTAGCCTGTATGTCCCACAGGCGGGCGCCGTCTTCTCACCGATGGCATCTTTTCGTTGCTACATGCTTGTATATTGTTGCAGTGCGTGCGCTCGCTGGAGCACGACAGCGGGCGACGGCGCGAGGTGCCCGCGGCGTTGGAGCGCGTGGAGAAGCAGCTGGAGGTGCAGCGCGCCGACTTTGCCAACGTGGAGGAGATACAGCGCCGCCTGGCCGCCGACCCCGACCTGCAGGGTGAGTCGACTGACGTGTGAAGTAAACAGGGCTTGTTGAGAAGCAGCTGGAGGCGTGGCCAGGCGGTACTGTGCCGCCTGGCCACCCCAGCTGTTTATTTCAAATTATAATTGTATTAAATTTCTTATATTTTATTGCCATAAGATAGTGATAACTACAACGACTGTAAAGTTTTGTCAGTCAATTTGAAAGGCTCTATATAAGTGTATATTTTTGTTATTGCAGAAGAGGCCAAACGACACGCCGAAAGTATAGAGGATTTAAAGAAACGATGGGAGAACATACAACGAACACTATTAGATATACGTAACACCATGAACCTGCTCGAAGACAAGGAGAACTTCCACCGCCACGTGGAGGCGCTGCAGACAGAGCTGGATGAGGCGGACGCGTGGCGGGACAAGGTGCAGGCGGAGCGCGCCAGCAACAACCTGCTCATACACGTGCGCAACCGGCTGCGTGGCTTGCGCCAGCTGCGCGCGCGCATCGCCGAGCTCAGCGCGCAGGCCATCGTGCTGCGCGACAAGCCGCTGCCGCAGCCGCACAAGCAGGACATAGAGACCGACTCCAAGCGCGTCAACGACAACTACGACCGGCTCCTGCAGCTACTCACCACACGAGAAACCGAAATCAAACAAGCGATCAGCAAAAAACCGCCCGAAACCATTGAAGACGACTTCAAAACTCTACAGAATAAGATACAAGCGATGGAGTCACAAATAATCGCGGAGCACGCCATGATCTCGTCGCGGGACGTCATGTCCGGCAAGCTGCAGCAGCTGACGGCGCTGCGGCGGCAGTTCGACGAGCTGCAGTCCACGTACGACCGCGTCGTGAAGGAGCGCCGCGAGAATTGCGAGAAGGGAAGCGTGCAGGAACTCAACTTTAAGAGCAGCCTCGAAAACCTGGTCACCAAGTTCGGAGACACGCGCACTATACTGCAGCAGAAGATCAACAAGCTGGAAAATGGTGAGGACTTTTATTTTATTTTTTTAACGACGCACAAACTGGTATTTGAGCAATCTAGCAGGCCAAAATTATTTATCGATGCACAAACGGGTATTTGAGCAATCTAGCAGGCCAACATTATTTATCGATGCACAAACGGGTATTTGAGCAATCTAGCAGGCCAAAACTATTTATCGACGCACAAACGGGTATTTGAGCAATCTAGCAGGCCAACATTATTTATCGACGCACAAACGGGTATTTGAGCAATCTAGCAGGCCAACATTATTTATCGACGCACAAACGGGTATTTGAGCAATCTAGCAGGCCAACATTATTTATCGACGCACAAACGGGTATTTGAGCAATCTAGCAGGCCAAAACTATTTATCGACGCACAAACGGGTATTTGAGCAATCTAGCAGGCCAACATTATTTATCGACGCACAAACGGGTATTTGAGCAATCTAGCAGGCCAAAATTATTTATCCCTCTTATTCATTTACAAATTGCTCAGTAACTCATAAAACATTAAATTCAAGTGTACATTCAGTGCTAATTTCCAGTTATTGGGCAAGGGGTATACCAAATACGAATGTAGGAGCAAAAGGATGCGCTCGAAAAAACAGCCTTTTATTTACAAAAGGACAGGATGTATGGAATCCCGTACCAAGCTGCGTCAAAATCAAACTTTGTTTTTTTATATACTACACTTCTCATATTAACTCCTACAAAAGTTTTTTTTTTTTTTCTAAAACATTCGGGTTTCGGAGTTATTTTATAAAATCGAAAATGACCTAAAAACAAGGTAAGTAGTAGTACAGACGCCAGCAGGTCATATTACCCGAAAATGTCAAGTTTTCCCAATCAACATTGAACCTAATGCTTTAGCGATAAAGTTGAAAATCTATTAAAGAAATTTGACAGATTGTAGTAGCTTGATGTACTGGCGTCTGTACAATTTGTTAGACGCTATCAATGACGTATTTTGTATATACGAGTGAATATTATTGTTCTAAAAAAACAGCGTAATTTGCTACTATTAGCAAGAATTATGATTTCTGGGTATCAAAAATGAACAATTGATACATCGGTTTGGCCGGGTGACTGACGGCGTCAATCGGTCGACCTCACGACTAGACTTATTTACACAATGAAATAAACAGAAATAAGTTCATTAAATAGAAACAAGTTCTACTTCACAACACACGATTAATAATAATCTTAACTCTCAAAAACACGACGGACGCTAGCGCAAACCATAGACAATACATGATCTCTCAGGATTTAGGGATGTGATCGATAAATCAAAGGATTTAGCAAGAAAAACGATTTTGTGTCAATTAGCAATACTAAATCGATTTGGATTACTGATTTTACTTAATTGTTACTGTTAACAAAAATAAAGCAAAGTTAATAGCAAACGTTATTTATTATACAAAAGAAACACCACTCAAGCACTGGTGGCACCAATAGGTGACCGCTCACGGGGTGACGGTGGCGCCACCCCTTCGCCTCCCCTTTTTTGCGTAGAAATTAAACTAAATCAATGCCGAATATTTATCCTACACTGGCAGTGGTTTACAAATTTTAATGTTACTTAAATATACGGTAATCTACAAAATCATTTTCTTTTTCCCTCTTCTTTTGCTTATATCTCGAAAACGGTGTGTCCTATCGCAAAAATAATGAAAGTTTCGACCCCCCTTTACATAGGCTATAAACCCCTTAAACTCTACATGTAGGTAATATTTTTTCATATGTATACGTATGTCTCAAAATCAATAGTCATTTAATCAAACTAGGCTGAGAATCAGCACTTTTCGCACGTCCAAATTACATAAGACTGTCCCCCAAAACGCCTATTACCCAATGTTATCGGCAATGGAGCCGCGAGTTTGTTGCGAATTTGCTCGACTTTTGGGTACTAATATGAATCTTCTACTTACAAATCATTCACTGTCAGCAGACAACGCATACAAGACTAGTTAGACTTCTTTCCAAAATAATAAATAGTTGTAGCATAATTTTTGGGAAACTCATTCCCCAAGGCTTCTGGGAAGTTGTTGATGGGAACTCCCGTCGGGCCGCGCTTTGTTACTGTATCAATAAATACAAATGTGTATGTATATGTGCAGGTGTAAAGCTCACGCAGCAGCTATCGGATGACAGCGAGGCTGTGGCGCGCTGGCTGGGTGACGTGCAGCAGTTCGTGCAGGCGCACGCGCACGTGCCGCTCGGCGAACAGGACCAGCTCGAGCAGCTGCTCGACCAGAGCAACGTGAGTGACACTTTACTTGACTTACTTGCTAAACAAATATAAAAAATATTACCTTCAAATATAATTTGTATTATGTTTCCTATGACGTCTGAAGTCCATTATGAGAGAACATCGTCCTTTTCACACGCCCCTTCCGTTAGATGATGTCACTTCCGTCACCTGGCCTGTGACCTGGCCTCAGCACCACCTGTGGCCAAACCTGGAACTAACTGGACACCACAGAGCAAGCCGCCATACCTTATATCATTGTTCGACTCATAATGATACACCAGGGAGAAATTATTTGGACTTCAGACGTCATAGGAAACATAATGCAAATTTTAAATGTAAATTTATTATATTATGTGTTCCGTTAGTCGTCTGAAGTCCGTTATGAGAGACCTGTTTATCTCCTGGTGGCTTGCTTCATAAAACGCAACAATGTGATTAGGGTAATTATGTAGCATAATAATATAAAGAAAACCCAATAATAAAATTTTCCAGGAACTGACTTGAATACACAATCAACATTGCTGAGTTACAATTAATTAATAGGTTTATTTTTAATTAGAAACTGCAAATAATTGAGAAAGTGACTTCTCTGACTCAATACTATTGTTGTGGTTTGTATTTTCTACCCGTCTGTAGTAATATTTTGTAAAGGTATCTTCATGGCGCCAATTTGCCTTAGCAGAAATATCATTAACTGGGTATTTATCGAAACAATTGAGAGATGAAACTGCTGCCCTAAAACTGCCAGGTGTAGCCTGTATTCCAGCTTCGGAAAGAATTCGTCTGATCCATCCACCTATAATTACGGCACGAGCTGGTTTACGAGGCTCCCTCGTGGTGATAAACTAATTTGTCAGACAACCTCTGATATTTTTTGAAATTCCAATCAATGCTCTTGGCCAAAACAAAGGATTTGTATTTCTATCTGGAGAAGCGAGTAACGTCCAACTTGATTGTTGGTACGACATTGAGTCAGTTTTACGCAGTGATACGCACGCATTAGAAAACGACGCAACAATGATATAAGGTATGGCGGCTTGCTCTGTGGTGTCCAGTTAGTTCCGGGTATGGCCACAGGTGGTGCTGAGGCCAGGTCACGTGACGGAAGTGACATCATCTAACGGAAGGGGCGTGTGAAAAGGACGATGTTCTCTCATAATGGACTTTGTATGTTTAAATAATATGTTTAGCGCTAATCGCATTTTGTATTGGGTTGGCTAATAAGTAATGAGCGACATACAACTATTTTATTTGTATTTATTTATTAAATGAATAATTGTTAATCATTAATAATATATTCACCGTCGTTTTATACTACCATTCGCCATCGATCTGGCAAAGAGTGAATGGCGTCCGCATAGAACTTCGTTGGATTTGAATTGAAGAAGTCATCTATGTATTGTTTCAAGTGTCAAAGCTTTTTTCCCGTAAATTAATACTAAGTGATCGGAACAAGCTGAAATCAGTTGGTGCTAAGTCCGGCGAATATAGAGGGTGGGGTATTATTTCCCAATTAAGCTCCAATAGTTTTAGCCTGGTACTCTTAGCAATATGCGGCCGGGCATGGTCGTGCAGGAAAAATATTTTGTCGTGTTGTGGACGTTTGCGATGGATGTCAAGCTTCAGTTTTTCGAGTTGATCACAATATACTGTTGCTGTAATCGTAGTATTAGTAGGAAGGAATTCCCAGCTTATTACTCCATGTATATCCCACCAGACAGAAAGCATTACCTTGCGGGGATGTAGATCACCTTTTGACGTTGGTTATCCCTGTTCTTTACATCCCAGCCACTGGCGCTTGCGTGTGTGATTAACATAGAGAACCCACTTTTCATCTCCAGTGACAAGATGATCTAACCAATTAAATGTGCGGCGGAAAGATAAAAGTTGTACACAAATCTGAGCTCGGTAGGTCAGCTGATCTTTACTTAATTGATGGGGTACCCAAATACTATATTTGTAAGTCTTTCCCAAACCATGTAAATGATTTTCTATGGTGTCATGAGAGCACTCGAGCTGACAAGCCAAATCGCGTGTAGTTCTTCGAGGATCTTCTTCGATTAATAGTTTTAATTTATCGATATCTATTTCCACGGGGCGCCCAGACCTTGGTTGATCGGTTAAGGAAAAATCGTTATTGCGGAACCGTTGGAGCCAGCGCTTTGCTATTGCTTCGGAGATTGCATCGTGAGTTATCCTTTGACATATATTACGTGTAGCTTCTGCAGCAGAATGCCCAGATTGAAGCTCATATAATAAACAATGTCATACGTGAGTTTTAATATCACTCATTTCTTTGTGAACTTTATTTAACGCACTAACAGCCAAACTATCAATAACGCGCATGAGCGCGACTCGCTCTTTATATACCCTCTGCTACAGAACGTTCTCGAACCTTTCCGAAAATTATAGAAATTATAAACTAAAACGCTCATTACTTATTAATAATAATATGGCAAAGCAAGGAGCTTCACGGACGCTTTTTCCGGGCCCTTCATGGGCCCGACGTAGATTTCTTAGCGTCCGTGGCCTGGCTACGCTTCGGTAACCTCTTTGGGGAAACCGAAGGTTCAGTCTGTGCAATTATGGATGAAGTTATGCTAACGAATAACTACCGGAAGTATATAATGAAAGACGGGACGATCGACATATGTCGGGCATGCCATTGTCCCGGTGAGTCTATCAGACATATTACTTCTGGGTGTTCTCGTTTAGCTAACGGCGAGTATTTGCACAGGCATAATCAAGTAGCCAGGATTATCCATCAGCAACTTGCTCTGAAATACGGCCTTGTGGACTCTGAGGTACCGTATTACAGGTATGTGCCCGACCCAGTTCTCGAGAATGACCATGTCACGTTATACTGGGATCGATCTATTATCACTGACAGGACTATTGTAGCCAATAAGCCTGATATAGTGGTAATAGATCGATCAGTGCGCCGCACAATGATAATCGATGTCACTATCCCGCATGACGAGAACCTCGTGAAGGCTGAGAAGGAGAAACAATTGAAGTATCTCGACTTAGCCCACGAGGTTGTCGCTATGTGGAATGTGGACTCGGCAATCATTGTGCCGATAGTCGTTACGGTCAATGGCCTTATCGCTAAGAGCCTCGACCAACATCTCAAGAGGCTCTCGTTGGGTGGCTGGGTGAAGGGCCTGATTCAGAAGGCAGTCCTCCTTGATACGGCGCGTATTGTGAGGAGGTTCCTGTCTCTGGGGCCCTAACCACCGGTAGCTTGGACCCTGCACCCGCTACCGGCGGATCACTATTTTTTTATATTTTTAAATGTTTTTTTTTTAATGTTTTTATAAAAATATTTAAAAATGTAATAAAATAAGTTTAAAAAATAAATAAAGGAGATAATAATAATAATAATTTATTTGCAGACCAGTGTCCATATTGTTAGTAGATACATATTCACTTATTAAACTATTGTTAGGAGGTACACATAATGAGACAAAACAAAACAAAACATTACACTTCACTAACAAAAGAAAACAAAACATAACATAACAGTCATAGAGCCTGTCTAGCCTATCTTGCAGCAACCTGTGTGTGCAGTCCCACCCATCGGCTAAACATTGGACAGTCCCACCGATCATTCAATGCCCTCAGTATGCTGTGGGGGCTGCCGCATGTTCTGTGCCGTAGAGAAGCGCAACGTTTGCGGATAATTGCGTAGAAATCATCCACTCTCGCATCGGCAAACATACCCGACGCGCTACAGAACCGCGGCAGCCCCACAAGCATCCTGAAAGCATTGTTATACTGGACACGCAGAGCGCTGTATGCCCTCTGCGTGTACTTAACCCACAGACTGCAGGTGTAGAACGTCTGACAAAAGGCTCGAAAGAGAGTCATTTTGACCTCATGAGTACACCCTGCAAATCTGCGGGCCAACATATTACCACGGACAGACAGCGCCCTGCGCTCCCTCTCTATGTCCAAGTCGTCACATAAGTCCTCGGTGACCCAGTGGCCCAGGTATTTAAACTTTGTAACCCGATTTAAGGGTGTACCTGCCAGTGAGATAGGCGGCACATTCCCGTCACCTTTGGTGCCGACTTTAAAAACAAGAAACTCACTCTTACTAACGTTATACCTAAGCCCATGAGCCACCCCGTAGTCCTCACATATCTTCAATAGACGTCTCAGCGCACTGATCGATGGGCTCAGCAAGACCATGTCATCCGCATAGCTGATGTTATTTACAGCAATACCATCAACATGACAGCCAATGCCAGTATTGCCGAGCTCATCGATCAGCTTGTTTAAATACAAATTAAATAGGCGCGGGGAAGTAATTATTAGCCAACCCTATAATTTGTGATGCAACCAAGCCTAACATTTGAAGAAATAAATATGTTTAAATCCTTAACGGCGATAATACACATGCCTGTAGCTGGCACAACACTATACAAGTGTCTGGCATGCCGTGTGCCATAACCACTTCTGATTGGCCAATGTCACAATGGCATGCCAGCTATTTGCATAGTTCGGTACCAGCTGCAGCATGTGTATGTTCGCCCTAACGCGAAATGGTTTGTTATGTCTTACAAACCGTATGTGGTTTGTTTACAACACTATACGTATAGTGTTTGTTAAACAAACAGCCTGCTTGTTTAACGGTCGCTTCATTATATGCTAATATATTTTTACTATTCACAGAAATTCGAGGAAGAAAAACAAGCATACAAAGCCAAAATCGAAACGATCGAAAGCACCAAAGAGTCAATTCTGGAAGACTGCGACGAGGTGCTCGCAAAGACGATACAAAACGACACTCGAGCCTTGCGCAAACGATACGAGACCGTCGCCGACAAGGCGTTCACTTTAAACGAGAGCTTGCGGAGAGGTCACACTCATTCTACTTAACATCTATATTTATTTAATATATTACATTGGACGCCATCATGCCATCGTTGAAAACCAGCGGCGTGGCTCATGTTGCATGAGGCAGGCAGTCTGCTATGCCTGCATGTCGCACCGTTGCGCGCGCCGAGTCCCCAATACCTCGCACATCTCTTGGATTCTAATACAACAAACGAATCTGTTTGCGAATGAACGAAGTCTCTATTCTCTTGTCAGAAGTACTGTGAGACCAATTCATGAAAGTGTCGTAAACCTTTTTTAATGTTTTAACCTCAACTTTATAATTTTCTCTTTTATGTGTCTTTAATTATTGTAATTGGTTTTTAACCGTTTAAAGTTAATAAATAAATTAATTAATCACAGCATTAAGCTGGGCGTTGGCAATTTGGCGCTGATGTGACGCATAATTTCCTACGTTAATTTATGTTTTATTTTTACTTACTAAACATATTTGGTATGTGTTAGGCCTGGAGCGCACAGAGGCGGTGTTCCGCAAGATCGCGGAGACTGAGGCGTGGCTCGCGAGCATCGAGGAGCAGATGCCGCGCGAGCACGAGTGCCGCATCACGGACTCGGCCGAGCTCTACCAGATGAAGGCGCGCTTCCAGACTCTGCGCGATAAGTGCGACGACCACACGCAGCAGTTCCGCAACCTCAACGAGAGCAGTAAGCACTCTAGTACACTCCCGCTCCCACTCACTGGACACTCACTCTCACTCACTGGACACTCCCTCTACCACTGACTGCACACTCCCGGTCCCACTCACCGGACACGCCCGCTCCCACTCACTGGATACTCCCAGTCCCACTCGCCGGACACTCATTCCCACTCACTGGACACTCCCTCTACCACTGACTGGACACCCGGTCCCACTCACCGGACACGCCCGCTCCCACTCACTGGATACTCCCGGTCCCACTCACCGGACACGCCCGCTCCCTCTCACTGGATACTCCCGGTCCCACTCACCGGACACTTTCATTCCCACTCTCTGGACACTCCCTCTACCACTGACTGGACACTCCCGGTCCCACTCACCGGACACGCCCGCTCCCACTCACTGGATACTCCCGGTCCCACTCACCGGTCACTACCGCTCCCACTCTCGGGACATAGTATGCAGCCAGTCAGCTTGCAACACTGCATCGATCTTTTAAGAGGGTTGTCGCATTTTGTCACCTCTCTCGCTCACACGTGACCAAATATTTTAAGAATGTTAACTGAAAAGATGCTTTTTTGAAAAATGTGATCAATTAGCGAACCCGTAAATAATATTAATTTAATAGGCAACTATTAAAAACACATTTTTATTGTGGCATTTATTTAACTCATCTCAAAACAGACCATAATACTTTTTGAGCTGAGTTCATTAGTGTATGCGCTGCTGAATGGATCGCACACACCTTGGATGTTAGCTTGAGTCACGGATAGCCCAAGATGATGGTTTATTGAATATTTTTAACTAGCACGTAACTAATGCTATATGAGTAATAATAATAATAATAATAAAACATTGGTCAGGCAGGGGACATAGTTCTTCCATAGTTCAAGTTACCCAATCCACTTTAGCCACCCAGACCCATAGCCCAATATGTTTTGTTTCCACGTACAACAATAGTCCTGTACCAACCGGGGGTTGTCCTTGGGTGCACTTGCATAGTGCATACAGGGATAATCGTCGGTTGGTGCCTCCTCATCATTTAAAATTATCTAAGGGACCTCTGCGAGTTGGCTTCGGCTCCTCGTACGCCTTCCAAAGGTCCGGGACCCCAGGGTCCCAAGAAATATCAAAATAATAATAATAATAATAACCCCACCGCTGTATCTCTACGTTGACGTCGTGGTGGGGCTTGCGCGCTCCAAACTTTAGGTCTGTGCCGGTAGGGTTTACTTTGCCGGAACGGGTCTAGGATGAGGAGCCAGACCAAGAGAGATACAGAAACCCGCAGGGCAGCATGTGGCGAGCTGTTGAGCAGTAGCGACCCCACGGACCCTATCTCCCGGGAGAAATCTTGTCCTCATCTCTGGCTTGCCTTTATTGGCCGACTGGAGTGAACACTGACGAGGAACAGAGCTCCCACCTCTTTCTTGCCTTTATTGGCCGGCTTGAGTGGAGATTCGCAAGAGCAAACGTGCTCGGAGGAAGGAAGTATTCCAGTAAGGTGCTGGTAGGGATCTTGACCGTACTTCCGGGATTGTCCTGATAGCCATGGAATACCTCTCCACTCCTCAAGCCTCTCAGGAAGTGTGGGCAACACTTCCTGAGAGGCTTGAGAGGCCTGAGAGGTTGCCTATTAAATTAATATTATTTACTAGTTCGCTAATTGATCACATTTATAAAAAAAGCATCTTTTCATTTAACAATTTTAAAAATTAGTTCCCTGCTGAGCTAAAGAGGTGACAACATGTGACAGCCCTCTTAAATGTTCCTTTTAGAAAGTATACAGTTGGTGAAGCTTTATTCACATTACAATGTAGCTTATTTGTTAACAAGTAATTCATTTTAAAAATTCTATATTTCTCATTTGTGCGTTCTATTCTAGACTTTTGTAGTACTGTATGGAGCCCATGTTTTAACATACATATAAATAGGATAGAAATGATACAAAAAAAGTTTTTAAAATCACTTAGTTATCGCAATAATACTTACGACGCTGCGTATGAAGATGCAATGCGTAGGCATAAACTGATAAGTCTACGTAACAGACGTAATATGTTCGACATTATTCAATTGTTCAAAATTTTAAACTCTTTGACTGATTCACCATCATTGCTTGGTAAAATATCACTGAAAGCACACGCTCGCCTGCCCGTACGCCCCTCACGTACAACATCTCCTCCTTTTTGTTCCTCCTCGACTAAATAAAACATACACTCGTAATTCATTTATATACCGTTCCACTAACAATTATAATAGAGAATTTATGGATATAGATCTTTTTAATATCTCTCTTAATAGCCTTAAACAAAAACTTAAAATTAGATATTCCTATCACCTAACTTAAACTTACATTTTTTTTTACTTTGTCTACCTTCACTTTGCTTTGTAAACTATGTTGCATTGAATATTAGTTCTGATACAAAAATTAATATGTATTTCTTGCGCGTCTTTCCTTGTTAAGAGTTTATTGTAATTATTTTTATCACTATATCAAATTGTCGGCACTATAGGTCTATTGTAAGGAACTAATTCACTTAAGAATAATATTGTTTGTAAGTATATGACTGTTTGATGCCAAAATAAAATAAAATAAATAAATAATAACTTAAACTGCTAAGTTACTATAATAATTAAGTATAAGTGTGAAGTCATTATTAAAAATAAATAATAGCAGTGAAATGGCCTGGAAAGACTATTCTGCTTTTGCTTGTTTACCTGTTTGACTTTACTGGAGATCCGGTCTCTCACACAGTGCAGCTGGGCCGGTTTGGGCCAGCTTTCAATAAACTTCGTGCCATTGACACGAAGAAGAAGCACAAGACAGTATAGCTGATCATTTAGAATAACATCAGAGAGATTTAATATTGTATAGAGAGGGTTCAGAAGAAGTGTCACAGAAAAACTGTGATTCCTGTTTTGGTGCCGCCATCTAGCATAATATACACATAATAGCCAAGTTGGACACGAAACACTTACCGACACCTTTGATTTTGTCAAATCTAAAGAAAATTATTTAATTTATCTAAATACTCGGTAAATTATAAAATACTGGCGAAAATATACCGTAGTTAAGTCCGCGCAATATAAGGAGCTGGTGGCGCGCGGGGGCGAGCGCGGGCGCAGCCCGGTAGTGACGCGTGCGCACTGTCTGCAGGTAACGACATCCTGCTGGCGGCGGAGGGCGGCGCGCCGGCCGCACTCGCCAAGCGCGTCACGCACCTCAACGCGCGCTGGACCGACGTCACGCACGGCGTCTACGAGCGCTACAAGTGAGTACTGTGTATGCTTTGTATATTTACGTGTTTCTTCTTAGCGTAGTCAGATAGGAAACACCGAACTCGGTTATAAAACAATTTATTTTTGTCTTGTAAGTGTTTTTAAGAATACATTTATAAAATAATGAGTTATCATTATCATTCAGGGTGCTAGCCGAGGCGTGGCACGAGTCCGGCGAGCTGCGCGCGTGGCTGACGCAGGAGAGCGCGTGGCTGGACGGGCTGCAGCGCCGCCTGCGCCGCTCGCCCAACGCGCCCGCCGATGCCGAGGAGATCTCCGACGAGCTCTACGTGAGTCGAACACCACTGCCATCATACATGTACAATTGTGAAAAAAGATCACATCATTGAAAATTATCTCAGTTACCAATACTTTAGTCGCACGATAACAAACGCGTAATATTACGCGGCATATATAAAATTACAAGATTCTTATTGCGCGTGGGCACAATCTGAACGAAAGCCGCCATCTTGTTTGTACATTTCACAAAACAATATTGTACTTACAAATATTTACCAACAGCACCCCCGTCGCGAGCAGCATACTTACTTTTCTCATCTAATTTATGATCGTAATGTTTAGGACCTGGAGAACTACATCCAGAACCACAGCGACGAGCGGCTGTCGCGCATCCAGGACATCGGGCGCCAGCTGATCGACGCGCACATCATGCCGGGCTGGATCCAGGCCGAGATCGACGCCGTCACTGACACCTGGAACACGCTCAGGGCTGAGGTATAGTAGCTGTCTTCATATTGTAGTATTATCTACTGACCGTTTGTGTTACGTGGAGCAAGCTTTTTGCTTACGAATGAATTAAGGCAGTTACAGATTGTGAATATAATCTAGATTAAAAAAAAAAACCGGCCAAGTGCGTGTCGGACTACGCACAATGAAGCGATCCGTAATTGGGATGAATTTATCTCATGAACAAACTTAATATTATAGTGGAAAAACATGTTCTCCCATACATTCCAACTGCAAATGTAAGTTTGTACTCACAATATAAAGAGATTTACCATGGTATTTTAAGACCATAGACTTCTTATAGGTTTTCCTGTAATCTATAGGTCTCTTTCCTGTATTTTTTTAAATTTTAAGCTCTGTAGTTTCGGACCAACAATGGACCATATACAAAAAAATAAAAGAAAACAAAAGCACATACAATTAAAAAGACCACATAAACGAACAAGATTACAGACTTCGATTGCTCAGTGTGTGAACCATACAGCAATGGTTCAGGCAATGAATGGTAAATTTTCTTCTAATTTCTCAAATAACTTTAAAACAAATTATTTTACAACGATAAAAAAAATATTTGAGACCCTCACAGTAGGCCCTTTTGTTTGATATGTCACACGTACAGTTTCAAAACATTTTTTCTTACTTCATTTATTGGACGTTACACGTCCGTGTTTGGCTCACAGAAGTTCATATGTGTAGCAAATTTCAACTTAATCGGTCCATTAGATTCGGAGCAAATTTACTGTGAGACAGATAGACACACAAGTGATCCTATAAGGATTCCATCTTTTCCTTTTGAGCGTACGGAACCCTAAGTAATAGGTTGGGGAAAAAGTTTCTTCGCATTTTTTAAGAAAACTCAAAACATTTTTTAATATAGTTTATTTACATTTAACTAAAGTATGTAGGTACCATTTTGTTCGATAACTTTTTGCCATCTTGTAGGTAGGGACATGATCCCATTGCTATAGAAATTTTGGGACTTCTGGTCAAAATACCGCGACAAGTGGTTTTGGCAGTCCTCTCGTGATGTTAACCTGATACTGCCTAAATAATTCTGAAGAGACCGAAACAGGTGGAAATCTGAAGGTGCAAGGTCAGGACTATACGGCGGATGCATTAACACCTCCCAGCCAAACTCTCTTAATTTTTGCTGAGTGGCTAAAGATGTGTGAAGTCTAGCGTTATCATGATGAAAAACCACACCCCTTCTGTTGATTAATTCCGGCCGCTTTCTCTCAACTTCTTGCTTTAATCTCATCAGTTGTTCGCAGTAGAGTTCAGAGTCGATGGTCCTGCCTGGTGGTAACAGCTCATAATGAATAATGCCCTTCCAATCCCACCACACACACAGCATCACCTTGTTGCGAGTTAACCCGGGTTTCGCCACAGTCTGTGAAGCCTGACCGGCCTTTGACCACGACCTTTTTCGCACGTTCTTGTCATACGTGATCCACCTTTCATCACCAGTTATCAGCTTCTTCAAAAATGGTTCGGTTTCATTACGTCGTAATAAAGAATCACAAATAAGTACACGGTTCATTAGGTTTCTTTCAGTGAGCTCGTGAGGTTTTTTTTTTTTTTTATTTGTGATGGGTTTGCTCTTGACTCTAGTCTAGGTCAGAGGTGACAGAGACAAAGTCGACGATGGAGTGAGCTTACCCAGAAGAAGCCTGTTCACTCTCACCTTGAAGAGATTAGGGTTGTATACGTTCGGAAACACAGACGCAGGTAGTGAGTTCCACTCCTTTGCCGTGCGCATCACAAAAGACATTTGGAAGCGCTTAGTGCGAATTGGTGGAATAGCAACCAGGTAGGGATGGTAACTGGCAGTGCGTCTAGATGTCCGGTGGTAGAAGGGGGCCGGTGGAATGAGGTCGTGGAGTTCTTGGGCACACTCTCCGAAGTACAATCTGTAGAAGACCGACAAGCAGGCAACCTTGCGGCGATGAGCCAAGCTATGAAGCTTGGCATCCACCAGTTTTACGTCGCCAATGAGCCTCTTAGCTCTGCGTTCCACCGAGTCAAGCGCGGCTAGTTGGTACTTAGCTGATCCATCCCAAAGGTGACTGCAATACTCCATGCAGGATCGGACTTGCGCTTTGTAAAGGGTTAAAAGCTGTCCAGGCGTAAAGTATCGCTTCACCCTATTTAGGATGCCCAGTTTCTTGGCCGCAGTTTGGGCCTTGTACTCGATGGTGGCGCCGAAGTTGAGACCAGATGTCAACTCCATGCCTAGGAGCTCAAGTCGATCAGTTACAGGAACAGATGTACCCCGAAAAGTAGGAGTTTGGGCGAAACGACTCTTTTTAGCGGTAAAAAGACACGCCTGCGTTTTGGTGGCGTTAAAAGAGACCAGATTATCATCACCCCACTGGGAGACAAAGCTTAAGGTCAAATCTGTCCGCTCTACCATGGCCTCTCTCAAGGAACGAACTTCGGCCCCGCTGGTTTTTGCGCTGGACAAGTATCTCTCTGAAACTGTACTGTCATCTGCGTACCCAACAATACCAGGCCGAAGCAGGTCATTGATGTGCAGCAGGAAAAGAGTTGCAGAGAGAACAGACCCCTGAGGAACTCCGGCATCAATAGCCATAAGGTCAGAAGAGCAGCCATCAACAACTACTCTAATCGACCGTTCACTAAGGAAATCTGATATCCAGCTACAAAAATCAGCTGGGATGCCATAAGCAGGAAGCTTGCTGAGCAGAGCAGCGTGCCAGACCCTGTCAAAGGCCTTCGAGATGTCAAGCGATACAGCCAGTGCTTCGCCGTGTTTCTCGATGGCTTCGCCAAAGCAGTGCGTGACATACACAAGAAGATCGCCAGTTGACCGTCCCCGGCGAAAGCCATATTGACGGTCACTGAGAAGATCATTGTCTTCAAGGTAGTTCAGCAACTTATTGTTCAGTACCCTTTCCAAAACTTTGCACAGAATGGAGGTAATGGCGATCGGACGGTAATGGGCAGGGTCTGCACGGTCGCCTTTTTTGGGCACTGGTTGTACATTTGCAAGCTTCCAGGATTTCGGCACCGTTCTTTTTTCAAGAGAGAGGCGGAACAAACGTGTCAATACAGGAGACAGTTCAGGCGCACACTGCCTCAACACTCTCGCTGGAATGCCGTCAGGCCCGCTGGCCTTGTTCACGTCTAGACTGCACAATACTCTTCGGACCTCTTTAATGTGTACTGCGATCTCCGGCATCGAGGAGTCACAATGAGGTACAGTAGGTGGTTGCTTTGAGCCAGCGTCCAGACGTGAATTGCTTGCGAAGAGAGATGCAAATAAATTTGCCTTCTCAGTTGCAGAGTGAGCCAGCGACCCATCAGGTTTTATCATAGGAGGTAAAGTGGGACGACAGAAATTCGTTTCAACCGCTTTAGACAGGGACCAGAACTGTTTACTACCCGGACGGTGCGAAGCCAGCCTGGCCCCGATATGTCCGACATGGTCAAAACGTGCCCTACGCAAAACCCGCTTGCAGAACTTGGCGGCAGAATTAAAGGCTCTCTTCTTTGCGCGAACCCTGCGCGCTCTAACTTTGCGGTCGCGGGCCTTGACCCAGGCTTGGTAGGCAGTCTCTTTTCGGGCCTCAGCGTGGGCACATTCTGCATTATACCAAGGCCGAGATTTGTGACCGAGCGGGATGTCGGAGAATGGAATAAAATATTCCATCCCCTGCCGAATCACGTCCGCAACCGCGTCAGCACAGCGCCCAAATGTCGAGCTTTTTTGTGTACCCAGTTTTTTTCAAATGCGCCAAAACTGTTTTGTGGTCAATTTCCAGTTCTTCAGCTACGTCGTAACTACTGATATGCCGATCTTGCTCTACTTTTTCAAAAATGGCATCCATTTTATCCGTAATAGGGCGACCAGAGCGACGTGCATCTTTGACATCAAAAGAACAATGGCAGCTGCCCATACATTGTTTTATTTGAAATTAAATCACTATGTCTTGAAATGAAAAATACCTTATTTAACTCAGCATCGTTTTCCGAGATAGTTTGTGCAACATTTTTTGATAGAGAAAGGTCAGATTAATAGTTAATCAGTGTTGAACTTTTAAACAACATAGGACAAAGCCACAGACTACATAGAGATACAGAGCACAAGCATCAGATGTAAACTGTCAACGGTTGTCAATGTCAACCACCAATAAATATTTTTTTAAGACATTTGATATATTTCCTACTTTGCTGCAATACTTTTATCTAAGGAAGAACACAATAAACTCAAACATCAACAAAATAAATACATTATTTATTTGAAGTCTTTCGACTTTCATTTAATGTGTTCTCCATGTTCAGGTAGGCGTGAATTATCGGGTAGGAAGGTAATAAAATAACACCTGTCACAATCACTCCACTTCTAATTCTCCATAATTCAATCAAACACTTTGCAAAATAATTATAGATCGCTTAGATTAAGAGGGATGCGATTAAAATATAACGTCTCCGACCACGAGTTCACTGCTCGTTTTGCAAAATGGCCGTGTCACCAGTTCTCGATGTTCATTTTTGAGGTTGACATTTATACAACAAGTCTATTAACAGCCTAGAAAAGCGGAGGTGCCGACCATGTTCAGGTAGGCGTGGATTATCGAGTAGAAAGGCAGTATTTAAAAAAATAACACCTGTCACAATCACTCTACCTCGAATTCTCAATAATTCAATCAAACACTTCACAAAATAATTATAGATCGCTTAGATTAAGAGGGATGCGATTAAAATATAACGTCCACCGACGATATAGTTGCGTGCGCACCTTACTGCAATCTGAAGTTCCCTGCTCGTTTTACAAGATGGCCGCCTCACCAGAGTAATCGGTGTTCGTTTTTGACGTTGACATTTGTACAACATGTCAATTGACAGCAACAATTTCCTAACCTTTTAGAACGAAGTAGTCAAAAAACTTTTCATTAAGCATAATTTTTTATTTGGCCTTAATTAGATAATTTGATAGCATGAAAGAACATAGATAATAAATTGAATTACTTTTCTATAAGTGTCACTTTTAGACGTTCAAATTTATTTCAAATAAGAATTCGCCATTGTTCTTTCCGGATTGAATACGCTTAAACCAAATTTGTGCTACTCTCACAGACACTACACTAGGTCCATAAACATCGCAAATTTTTTTCGCGGCTTGCGTTGCATTTTTACCTTTTTTGTAGTAAAATTTTAAAATGTATCGAATTTCTTCATTAGATTCACTCATCTTGACGGTACGAAAAACAAATGAAAATCACACATTTTCCTAATTTGAATTTGGAATTATGTTCTTTAAAATTTAAACTTTCAATGATACCAAAACCAGCCAGATACAAATAGTATAGCCAAGGAGATTTTATTACAAGTTCATACATACTATAATGCGAAAAGACTTTTTCCCAAACCTAATATGCCTTTGCAAAAGTTCTGCGGAAGATAATGTCTTACCAAGATTATCTTTATTTAGGCACTAGCTTTTGCCAGCGGCTTCGCTCGCGTCGAGTTCGAAAACGTACTACCCGGATAAGAAGTAGCCAAATTTCGTCCAGATCCGTTTAGCCGTTCGGACGTGATTGAGTAACAAACATCCATCCATCCAAACTGTCTCATTAATAATATTGGTAGGATTAGGCGCGTCGCCCACACGAGCTAGAGTCGAGGCGGCGTCGTAGCGCGGGCTTGCGGCGCAGGGATGTGCGGGGCGGGGGAAGGGGGTGCGGGGGTTTTCCACACTACCCCCGCACCCCCTTCCCCCGCCCCCCCCACATCCCTGCGCCGCAAGCCCGCGCTGCGACGCCGCCTCGACTCTAGCTCGTGTGGGCGACGCGCCTAGAGTACCCATGTAAAGTATTTGTAAGGCCCACTTGCATCACATATCACTAAAAGTATTTAGCGCTTGGCGAATTCAAAACATCGTTCTGTTTCTGTCAATCGTTTGACGATGACAGAGATAGAATAATGTTATATACGTTTAACGTTTAGTGTTTTGTGGTACACGTGGACCTAACAGTGTTTCTTTTTTTAATATTTTGTTTGCTGCGTATTAACGTTATGTATGCGATGCAGGCGGCGTCCCGCAGCGCCCTGCTGGAGCGCGCGGTGCGCGAGGCGGCGCGCTCCGAGGTGTCGGTGGACCAGCTGCAGCAGTGGCTGGACGACGTGGCGCAGGAGCTGGAGCCCGGCCGGGCCAGCCTGCCGGCTCAGCGGATACAGGTATGCGGTGCAGGCGGCGCCCCGCAGCGCCCTGCTGGAGCGCGCGGTGCGCGAGGCGGCGCACTCCGAGGTGTCGGTGGACCAGCTGCAGCAGTGGCTGGACGACGTGGCGCAGGAGCTGGAGCCCGGCCGGGCCAGCCTGCCGGCTCAGCGGATACAGGTATGCGGTGCAGGCGGTGCCCCGCAGCGCCCTGCTGGAGCGCGCGGTGCGCGAGGCGGCGCGCTCCGAGGTGTCGGTGGACCAGCTGCAGCAGTGGCTGGACGACGTGGCGCAGGAGCTGGAGCCCGGCCGGGCCAGCCTGCCGGCTCAGCGGATACAGGTATGCGGTGCAGGCGGCGTCCCGCAGCGCCCTGCTGGAGCGCGCGGTGCGCGAGGCGGCGCGCTCCGAGGTGTCGGTGGACCAGCTGCAGCAGTGGCTGGACGACGTGGCGCAGGAGCTGGAGCCCGGCCGGGCCAGCCTGCCGGCTCAGCGGATACAGGTATGCGGTGCAGGCGGCGCCCCGCAGCGCCCTGCTGGAGCGCGCGGTGCGCGAGGCGGCGCGCTCCGAGGTGTCGGTGGACCAGCTGCAGCAGTGGCTGAATGACGTTGCGCAGGAGCTGGATACCCGGCCGGGCCAGCTTGCCGGCGCAACACACGGGCTTTTTCGTTTTTCTTATTTAATCGTTCAACATATAAACAGACAAAAGAAGAAAAGGTACAAGAAAAGAACAGTAAAATACGTAAAATGCTTATTTATATATGAATCTCAGTAACAATTTACTTATTTAAATAAAACATATAATGTGAAAATAACATACCTTATATACTTCAAAATAAATATAATGTAAATTAAAATAATAAAGACCTAAAAAACTATGACAAAGTGAAAAGATATTGTTGTTTCACTCTTCTTTTAAATACTGCAACAGTTTGGCAGTCCCTAATGTCAGGCGGAAATTCCACAACAGCACCGCGTGCGCAGCCAAGCGGCAGCAATACAAGTAGAAGTCGGTAGTTTTATTTATTTTAGGAGTTTTGTCTAACATGAGTATGTCGCGGCATTGGCCCTAAGCACCTTATCGTCGCTGTCATATCAAAATGTCGTATTGTTTAAGTACCTGTTTCAGGAAACACAAAAAACTGTTTTTTTTTTATAGTACTGTGTAAAAAGTAACTTTTTTTTTGGGAAATTGCATAATTTTACGGTGTCTATTCAACTATAATATCCTTAAAAACAGATTGTAACTGGTACCTAGAAATTTGCAAACATACGACCAAAAAAAAAACAATAAAAAACATACGACATTTTGATATGACAGCGACGTTATCTTACAATACAATACATGTACTACACAAACTAATTACAATATGCATCCCAGGTCCTTACTGACGAGTTCAGTGCGCAGCGCGCGCGCATGGGAGACGTGCGCGCGCAGGCTGAGGCATACAGCCGCGCAGGCAAGCACGAGGCTGCCAACAGGCTTGCTGAACAGCTGGAGCTGCTGCAGGTTAGTTGAGTCATGCCTCATAGTTTCCACGAGTTCATTTGATTTGTATGTATCTCCTTTATATTAATATCGTTCCGATCATTATTTTCTGTGAACATCTAGTATTTTTTGTTTCTGGTCCTTTCAATTTGGATACGACAAGACTAAACAGACGACGACTAACACAGTAACAGCCGCAGTTCAGTTTGGGTACGACAAGAGCACGACTAACACAGTCACAGCCGTAGTTCAGTTTGGGTACGACAAGAGCACGACTAACACAGTGACAGCCGTAGTTCAGTTTGGGTACGACAAGAGCACGACTAACACAGTCACAGCCGTAGTTCAGTTTGGGTACGACAAGAGCACGACTAACACAGTGACAGCCGTAGTTCAGTTTGGGTACGACAAGAGCACGACTAACACAGTGACAGCCGTAGTTCAGTTTGGGTACGACAAGAGCACGACTAACACAGTCACAGCCGTAGTTCAGTTTGGGTACGACAAGAGCACGACTAACACAGTGACAGCCGTAGTTCAGTTTGGGTACGACAAGAGCACGACTAACACAGTGACAGCCGTAGTTCAGTTTGGGTACGACAAGAGCACGACTAACACAGTGACAGCCGTAGTTCAGTTTGGGTACGACAAGAGCACGACTAACACAGTGACAGCCGTAGTTCAGTTTGGGTACGACATGAGCACGACTAACACAGTGACAGCCGTAGTTCAGTTTGGGTACGACAAGAGCACGACTAACACAGTGACAGCCGTAGTTCAGTTTGGGTACGACAAGAGCACGACTAACACAGTGACAGCCGTAGTTCAGTTTGGGTACGACAAGAGCACGACTAACACAGTGACAGCCGTAGTTCAGTTTGGGTACGACAAGAGCACGACTAACACAGTGACAGCCGTAGTTCAGTTTGGGTACGACAAGAGCACGACTAACACAGTGACAGCCGTAGTTCAGTTTGGGTACGACAAGAGCACGACTAACACAGTGACAGCCGTAGTTCAGTTTGGGTACGACAAGAGCACGACTAACACAGTGACAGCCGTAGTTCAGTTTGGGTACGACAAGAGCACGACTAACACAGTGACAGCCGTAGTTCAGTTTGGGTACGACAAGAGCACGACTAACACAGTGACAGCCGTAGTTCAGTTTGGGTACGACAAGAGCACGACTAACACAGTGACAGCCGTAGTTCAGTTTGGGTACGACAAGAGCACGACTAACACAGTCACAGCCGTAGTTCAGTTTGGGTACGACAAGAGCACGACTAACACAGTGACAGCCGTAGTTCAGTTTGGGTACGACAAGAGCACGACTAACACAGTAACAGCCGTAGTTCAGTTTGGGTACGACAAGAGCACGACTAACACAGTCACAGCCGTAGTTCAGTTTGGGTACGACAAGAGCACGACTAACACAGTCACAGCCGTAGTTCAGTTTGGGTACGACAAGAGCACGACTAACACAGTGACAGCCGTAGTTCAGTTTGGGTACGACAAGAGCACGACTAACACAGTCACAGCCGTAGTTCAGTTTGGGTACGACAAGAGCACGACTAACACAGTGACAGCCGTAGTTCAGTTTGGGTACGACAAGAGCACGACTAACACAGTGACAGCCGTAGTTCAGTTTGGGTACGACAAGAGCACGACTAACACAGTGACAGCCGTAGTTCAGTTTGGGTACGACAAGAGCACGACTAACACAGTCACAGCCGTAGTTCAGTTTGGGTACGACAAGAGCACGACTAACACAGTGACAGCCGTAGTTCAGTTTGGGTACGACAAGAGCACGACTAACACAGTCACAGCCGTAGTTCAGTTTGGGTACGACAAGAGCACGACTAACACAGTAACAGCCGTAGTTCAGTTTGGGTACGACAAGAGCACGACTAACACAGTGACAGCCGTAGTTCAGTTTGGGTACGACAAGAGCACGACTAACACAGTGACAGCCGTAGTTCAGTTTGGGTACGACAAGAGCACGACTAACACAGTGACAGCCGTAGTTCAGTTTGGGTACGACAAGAGCACGACTAACACAGTGACAGCCGTAGTTCAGTTTGGGTACGACAAGAGCACGACTAACACAGTGACAGTATCATGCGTAAGGTATCTTTGCATGTGAGATTCTATATACCCTCAGAGCATCCTAACGGCGGCGGCAGGATGGATTACATTGCATGAGCTATCGTCTATCGACTCGTTTGAGTCGCTCAAAGGCTTTGTTTCATCATTTCATTTTCATAAAATCAATATGGCGGATTTTATTAGAAAAGAACGAACAATTTGTATTATTTAACTATTTATTGTAAATAGTGGCTATGAATTGTATCAGACTGCTTGATAAGCGTCAGTCGCTTGAAAATGATAGAGGCAGAATGATGTTTTATCGTATATATGTTAAGCGCTAAACGCATTTCGTAATTAGTGGTGCAAGTAGGTCTAGACAATTCGTCGAGTAACGTGTGTGTGCTTCGCAGCGCAAGTTTGACACTGCGGAGGAGTGGCTGCGCCTCGCTAGCAGCTCCGGAGACGCACTCGTCCCACCCGCCGCACACGACACTGAGATCAGCGCGCGCTTGGCTTGCGCCTCCGCCGCGCTACAGAACGTGCAGCGCGAGTGCACGCGCGCGCTGCCGCTGGCCGGGCACGAGCCCGACAGCGTGCGCGCGCAGCTCAGGACCTGTCTTGTGAGTACACTATGCGCACGCGGCACACGACACAGAGCAGCGCGCGCCTGACCTGCACCTCCACCGCCCTTTAATTTCAGCAATTACCTTTTAATAATCACAAAGAAGAAGACGCAGTAGAAGTATGGAAGAAAAAGACCGCAAAAGACCTTGTAACAATCCATCACTTTCTTATATTTAAAACTAGCTCACCCGACAGACGTCATCCTCTCCAAAAAAATCCCAATGAAAATGCACTTTCCCGGGAACTTTATTTTTTTTATTTCCGTAAGAATCTGATTTGAATTTTAATTTAAAATGTTCGTAATATTAACATTACGAACATTTTAATGGAGGATGGCGAGGTTGCATGTACAACGGAAGCCACTGCTAGGAGTATCGTACAGTATTGAAGCTTATAACTACTTGTAGAACTATATAAAACTAGCAAAAAAACAAATGGGCAGTAAGTCGTAGAGCGAACCGTAGTTGCGACCGAGATTCCTTCTGAAGTCGGGTCGCACATGCGTGTGCAGTCGCGTGCTATACGTTACACCCACATTTGGCCAGTTACATATGTTTAACTCTCATATAAGAGGGGTCAGCCAACTGTCACTAACCGGGCACATATTCAGACTTCGAGCTGATACTGAGAATTTCACCATGCCTGAATTGAGAATCGATCCCAGGAACCAACGTTCGGCAGTCGTGCTTACGATCACTAGACCAACGAAGCAGTCGATAACGAAGTGTAGGTCATCATTCTCCTGCCCTTGTCCCAATTTATTTGGGGTCGGCGCAACATGTCTTTTTCTTCCATACTTCTCTATTAGTCGTCATCTCGGTAGTCACTCCCTTTCTGGCCATATCATCTTTCACACAGTCCATCCATCGTTTCTTTGGTCTTGCCTTACTCGTATAGCCCTCCACGTTCATACTCAACACTTTACTGACGACATTTTCCTCATTCCTCCGCATCACATGCCCATACCATGACAACCGACTTCCGCACAACTTTTCAGTCACCGGTGTCACTTTCAGACTTCCTCTTACATACTCATTTCTTATTCTATCTATTCGCGTAATACCACACATCCCTCTTAGCTTTCTCATCTCGGCTGCATGCAATTGCCTTTCATTCATTCTTTTTATGGCCCAACATTCTGATCCATACAAGACAGCAGGTCTAACCATTGTTTTATAAATCTTCCCCTTGAGTTTAAGGGGAATGCGGGAGTCGCAGATTGTTCCCGTGACCTGCGCCATTTCATCCATCCAGTGTTAATTCTGTGCTTAACAGTCCGGTCTACTTCGCCATCGCTTTGCACAAGTGAACCAAGATACCGGAAGTTGGAGCAGACCGGGAGAAGCGCTCAAATCCAAGCCATCAAGCGCTATGGCTCCAGCATTGGAGAGACCGCCGAAATCGCAGAACATATACTCGGTCTTGGTTCTGCTGATTTTCAAGCCGACATTCTCCAGTTTCCGTTGCCATTTCTCCAATCTGCTCTGGATCTCAGGTCCATCTTCACCGACAAGAACGATGTCGTCGGCAAATAGCATGCACCAGGGTGCCTCTTCCTGTATGTCCGCTGTCAGAGCGTCCATAATCAACAGGAAGATGTAAGGACTTAAAGCCGACCCCTGGTGCAAGCCTACCGCCACACTGAACTCGTCGGTGTTGCCAGCAGCCGACCGGACGTAGGTACAAGATTGACTGTACATAGCACGAATTAACTCTACATACTTCCCGGGCAAACCTTTCTCTTTCAAGGTCCACCACAAGACATCCCGAGGTACCCTATCATACGCTTTTTCCAGATCAATGAACACCATGTGCAAGTTATTGTGTGCACGTCTGTACTTCTCGCACAATTGGCGGAGTGCAAAAGTGGCGTCCACTGTTCCTCGACCTGGCATAAACCCAAACTGGTTTGGGGTAATCTCACTCTCCTCTCGCAATCTTTTCTCTATTATTTTCTCCCATACCTTCATACTATGGGACATCATAAGCTTTATCCCTCGATAGTTGTTGCAGTCCTGTACATCACCTTTATTCTTGAAGATGGGCACTAGCGAACTATTGCACTATTCTTGTAGGATCGCTTCTTCATGCAACAACTTATTGAAGAATAAAGTCAGCCACATACACCCAGCTTCTTTTAAACACTTCCATACTTCTACTGGTATGTCATCTGGGCCCATGGCCTTTCCATTTTTCATACTTTGAACTGCCTTCCCTACTTCATCCATGCTAATTTCCCTCACCATACCCATATTTGTTTGTACCTCTTTGTACTACTCTTAGGTACTACGAATAAATATCTAGCCATCCTACATAAATAACAGACATAGATCTGGAACTTCCTCCATGAAAAGCAAGTTAGCAAAGACGTGATTTTATGTACTATTAACTTTTGGCTGCGGCTTCGCCCGCGTGTAAGTTGGAAATTACGTACTACCGGAATGAAAGTTATCTGAACCCAGGTCATGGCCTATCCTTTAAGGGGTCCAAAGTTAACAAATACTCGTAGACAGGCAGACAAAAATAAATTCAAATAATCTTTTTTATACATTAAACAGGTTTTTCCGATTCCAAGGCCTTCACCTTCGCCTTTTATTAGAACATCACTCCATCCTTGACAACTTTACACAATCCACAGAAATTGAACATTCGTTTAGTGCTTTAACATTCGTTTGGTGCTAATGGGTCTAAATTTCTAACTTAAAAATAATTATTATTAATATGATCACCATTCATTTTTGTGATTGATCACCATTGACCCCGTGAGTGAATGTGTACTTGTTAGCCAAGTTATTTTTATGACTTTAAATTATTATAACTTTAAGCAGGTGGACCGATTATATTGAAGTAAAGATTAAATGTACACAGTCCAAAATCCTGTAAATCTCTTAAATAAAGTACACAAAATATTAATATTACAAGATCTCCTCCCCCCCCCCTCCCGTTTTTGTAAAATAATAGCCCCCTTGGGCGATTATTTTACAAAACTCCTCATAAACGCCACGCCTGTTCCATCCCTCACCTCACAGTGTTGGGTGACTTCTCATCACAGGTCTGTTCTGCTGATTCGGTCAATAGTCACAATTTCCCTGTACATGCAGTGCAGAGCACGCCTATGATCTTCATTTTGACACATTTTTCACCACATGTCTGAAACATTTCAGGATTGTTAATAATCTTAAGTCTATCGTTACATAAATACCGATATTCATCTATTTGTAATTTATTTATTTGCTTCCATAATACTTTATTTTGAGGTTTCTCAGACATTGTTAATTACGGTGGAATAATACTTAGTTTACACTCAATAATGAGAGGCAAGTGATCGGACCAGTACGTATCATGACCAATACAGATATTTGTTATGGTTTGCCAAGCTGATTCGTCACGACGCAGTGGTCTAACCATCTTTTACTGCCATTAATATCACTGAAATAAGTAAAAATGCCAGAGTATGTGCCCAACCGTTCTACGTCGGCACACAGCCAATGTTGGTCAACATAAGCTGACTCAATTAATTCCAGAATGGTTGGCGTGGGTGTGAATTAAAATCCCCTAACATGTAAATGGCTTCCACATTATTACTTTCCACAATTGCACTTATTTCACTCATACAGTTGGTAAACTCCACAAGATTATCTGTGTCATTATACAATGTGTCCGGGCATGGACTAGAGATATTCTAAACACTTAAATTTAAGCTATTTTAAAGTACAATTACACTCTAAGCTTGGGTCCAAATCACTTCCCTGCTACGTGGCAGCCATTTTGTTTTTTTTTGTTAAAATATTCCATATGAAAATACAAAAAAAATCATATCTCTCTAAGTTTTTGTCATACTGAGATAAAAATAGGCTTATTTGAAAGGCCACAATATTGTCTACCGTTAGCATTACAAAACAATGTGTTCTCCGTTCCATAACTTTTTAATCAACAAACAAACTAACACACTTTCGCATTTATATATAAGTTAGAATAGTTAGGAGGATGAAAAACCGGTCTATCGTCACTCTAGACTCACAAAATGTATTAGGTACTTAAATAAAAAACAAAAGAAAACACTACTAAAGTTTCTATAATAATATAATTCAATCATGATTCGAAAGACACGTGGCGCCATCTATATTGTCATAAGAACGTTATTGTTGTTTTCCTCAAGAACAGTACTTTTTTCGGGATGAAAGGTACCCTATGTCCGTGTCTGTACACCTAACAACGTATATGCAAAATTTCAGGATGATCGGTTCAGTAGTTTAGGCGTGAAACGGTAACAAACAAACTAACAAACTTACTTTCGCGTTTATAACATTATAGTTAGGATTATATTAATTTTCATGTCTATATTAAATTTCAAAATAGATGCAATTTTTGAAATGAACGTCCCGAAAAACCATAAAAACGACACCCATGTTGATATTTAGACATTTCAACACCGTCGCACCCCAACAGAGGATGATGGTATTTCACGTCCACCACGTTGGATTTTAAAATCGTTGTTGTTTTCGTAATCCGCGACCCGAAAAACCATACAAACGCTACCCATGTTGATTTTCAGACTTGGTCACCCCATTTCCCCCTTTTAGGGGTTGAATTCTGAATAAAACCTGAAACACTCAGGAGTACTCCTGTGCACTCGTTCCACTAAAATCCCCTAGATCAGTCCCCAGGGGACTACACAGCACTCAATGTTCCACTACGACCCCCTATGCTGGGGATTCTCTAAGTACTAATAAGTGCTATTCCTTTATAATCCCTTCTAAATAAAATAAACACTTACAAAATAACAGTAATACATACACACATCAACACTATCTAGGGATATTGAACATTTGATTGATTATCTAGAAAACTATAAAACAATTGTTATGACTGTAAATGGAAGAATTAAAGATAATAATTATCATGGCCGATATTTAAACATTAACTTCAACTTGATACCTCGACGCGGTCCTGCGGAAAAGGCTCTTGACAGACGGACAACGAAGTGATCCTGTATGGGTTCCGTATTTTCCTTTTGAGGTACGGAATCCTAAAAAGAACTTTAAGTTACACCATTTCATGTTAATGCACGGACATCGACATGACAATATGGAGAACTTGTCCCTTCTGAGCAAATTAGTAGAAATACGAGTAACAGAATCACGAAACTACATCTGTACCTACGAGTATTGGTATTGGGACACAGTATCGGGTGACATATCGCGTGACAGCTGTTGCAACACTTGCATACCTTGTGCGCGGCTGGAGGGTGCTCGTCGTTGTGGGGCCACTCGTTTATGCACACACACTAATAATACTTATCCACCTGCCAACATATCGATCTCGGCGGCCAAGCTCCTGCGAGACAGTAGTTGACCTGTCTGTCCACGCAGATATTGTAGTCCACAAGTGTGTGCGCACTATCTGGTGCAGTTTCCGACGCGACTTGCGTGCTCTGCGAGGCATTGGGTCCGCAGCCGGAGCCTCACGCTCCCAGCCGTATGAGCAGCCACAAGACCTGCCAGGCAGTTGAACAATAAACAAACAGTAAACTGCGCGCAGAAGGTTCACTGCTAGCTCAAGTATTGCTATCGTAGGACTAAGTACTGAGGTGTCGAGTGTGTTACGTTTGCAGTGTAGCTTCGGCTAATTTCCTGTGTAGTGGTGACCGGAACTGAGCGGATTACGTCCCAACAAGATAATGAGGTTGATACGTTTTGTGCGCGTTATCGTGAGCGGGACTATGGTGCGCCTGTGATGTTGGTAAACAATGCCATTGTTCAGGCGCCGCTACTATCTGCATATGCTCACAATACCAACTATCTGCGGTTTAGGTATATATATTTTGTTACTGAGCCCATCATCTTTAAATATGATTTGTATGTTTAAAAAGACATCAAACAATAAAAAAAAAAAAACAAGATTAGAATATTTACTATAAATTACACAGACCTGCAAATTTAAGGTCATGACGTCCTCTCTAGAATGTGATAACAGATTCTGGGGTATTTTGATGCGCTGATTACAAATATGTACTCAATTTTTTTCTATCACCACCAGATTTTTCAGAAAAGCTACAGATAGAAAGTTGATAAAAAACACGATTTTACTCAGAAAAATAAAATATTTAAAAAACTGCTTACTTTCTAACTTTGAAAACTATTAAAATATGAATAAAATACATATAAATTTTCTTTTTTAGAACCTGTTCTTTTTTCCCCAAAGCTTGTTGTGCGATTTTCTCTTAAATTTCCGTTTTGGATCGTCGCGCTTCAGTAGCCAACAATTGTCCGTCATCATGCTGGAATTCCATCGTCCTTGATACCTGTCTTGAAGTTCTTTCAAATCTTAGTGAAATCTTTTGCCTTGTTCTTCGCTAACGGCTCCAAGATTTTCTGTAAAGTATTCAAAGTCCGAATTCAGGCAATGAAGTTTTATGCACATATTACAGCCCATTAGACCCAAATTCGCTGTCATTTTGGCTACTATTTCTTTATAGTCGGAGCTTTTATTGTTCCGTAAAAAGATTTTCATCACTTCCTTCAATTAGTTCCACGCTTGTAACTTGACATCATTGAGTTTTTCGTCAAAGTTTTGATCCGACATCTGTTTTCTTATCTCAGGGCCGACGAAAGCCCTTCTTTTAACTTAGCTTCTGCTAAAGATGGAAAAACTGAATGTAGGTATTTGAAACCTTCCCATCTTTATTTAAAGCCTTCACAAACTGCTTCATTATTACCCAATTTGATATGTAAAGGCGGCAGCAGAACTTTTTGCCTGGGAACCAAATTCTGTTTAACTACGTTTTTGATTCCTGGGGTTCGTACTTGTACAAAAACTTATTGCTTACTTTCATTATACCCTCTTCTAGTAATATTCACCACAATAAGGTAATTTCACCTAATCGTCACATATTGACAGGCACATTACGAAATGAGGCTAAAATGACCCGTTTCCGACGTGGTAAAGGCGTATTACTTATACTTATTATGTAGTAATTAGCAAATTACGGGAATTTTTTTTTTTTTTTCAGAATAAGAAAATGCATTTAAAATTAAGCTAAACTAATTTAATAAAGTTTTATAGCATTTCAAATGTAGGCGCCCAGGCAATTATAATTAAAATGCTAATATCAAATAATCCTGACGTCATGGAATATATTTATATTTTTTCTCGGAATCAGTACATCAACAACTATAATAAAAGTTATTCAAACCCTAGAGAGGAAAACCATTGTAGGCCTGTGTTATTAGTCCCTAAGTAATGTTAGTACTTTTCTTAATTGAACACGAAAATTTATGAGCCGTATTTTCATTATTTCTAGATGAAGAATTAAGTTGGGTGCAGCCGAAGTAAATAGCAACAACCAGTGCTTTGTTAAAGTAGCGGAATAAACGGAAGTCTATAGAAACTAGATCTGTACAATAGCTTGCCTACAGTCTGCTGACTAGTACAGTGCGGCGCGCGGCTCGCGTGCGCGCTCATCACTCACATTGAAAGGATTCTGTGATTCCATTTGTGATTGCGCCGATGTACGAACATTTCTATGAGCGTGGAGCGGGCATCTCTGTTTATCATTTATTTATCTGATGCAACAGTATATTCATATCTATTTTACTTTCGTATTTCTAATAGGGTATTACTCGTATTTAGGTATTGATTAAAATGTGTAACCCATTGCTAATTACACTTAAGATTACCTCCGAAAACAAAAAAAAGAATTCTGATATTTGTATGTGATTCAATGACAGGCGCAACAGTAACAGCAAACAACACGATGTTGTGTAGGTAGTGTTCAGCACAGAGTACTTTATACTGTACTGAAGTGTTCAGTGCGAGTGCGCGGTGTGACGCGCGGCACTCGCCGGCGCCGCTCGTGACCGACGCTCGCGACACCGACACTACTCATTCAACCACACGACATGAGTTGGGACTCCCTTTACTTAGTTGTCGTGCTGAGCCTCGCTTTGTACAAATGGCTCGTAAGTACGCGTATATAGGCAGCAGTCCCGGACGTAGTTGTATGTTTATTAATGTGATGTCTGTGTCGACAGAGGTTCTATCGCACGCTGAGCGAGATCAAGTCGGAAGTAGAGTCCGTGATAAAGACGGGCCGCAAGATGGTGGAGGAGGCGGCCGTGCCGGCGCCGCAGGAGTTCTCCAAGAAGATCGACATGCTGAAGGAGCTGTACAACAAGCTGGGCGCGCAGATCACCGAGTCCAAGTCGCGCCTGGAGCGCGCGCTGCTGACGGCGCGCGAGCTGCAGAACGATCTGGCCGCGCTCGCCTCCTGGTTGGACGGGCTGGGCGGCCTGGGCCAACAGACGCTGGAGCTGGAAATGTCGCGCATGCAGGCTATCCGCGACAAGCTCAACGCCAACTACGAGGACTTCGCACAGAACTGCGACCCCGCCCACCTGGACAAGCTGAGGGAGCAGGTCGAGGGGATCAACTTGCGCTGGGAGCAGCTGAAGAAGCATGGGCTGGTGAAGCGCGGCAACGACATCGACGTGCTGACGCGCTGGCTGCGCGAGGCCGAGGCGCAGCTGGAGTGCCGCGACACCGCCTCGCCCGCCAAGCTGCGCGTGCTGGCTGGCGAGCTGCGCGCCCGGCAGCCGGAAGTGCTCGCTACCGACAACCGCGCGCTCACCAAGCTGTACGAGAGGATCCGCGACAAGGTCACGGTAAGTGCTGCGTGTGTATCACTCGAGGGGTTCATTGTAACTCGCTCGGAACGAGCTGCCTTACCATTTGAACGGTTCGACAATATTCATCATGTTATATTTGTTTTGAAGAAGAAAAATATATGTAACATAATAACAATGGATCGCCATTCCGAGTGAGTTACTCAATTCGAATGTAGATAGTTGCATTGTATTGAACTCGTCGAATGTTTATTTAAATTCATAAATCAACGGATCTAGTCATCTCATCATCATTGTCATGAAAACATGAATCTTAAATATTCGTACGAATACGTAGATTTACAATCATTTGTGCAAACGTCTATTTAAATGTAATGCTTGTTCGGTTCACTGAATATATTGCACGTAGTCGCTTCATCGCCACGGTAAGTGATCATTGGTACATGGTGTTCGACAGCTGAGCCTTGTTCCTGAGATATTGAACATGTCCAATAACAAACTAATCGTACCGACGATGTTTGTCGCGTGCTCCTCACGCGCGCGTGTACACTCGCTGTTGTCGCGTGCTCCTCACGCGCGCGTGTACTCCCACTGTTCGTGGTGCGCAGTGGCTTACAGCGCACACGTCTCTATACATATGTACATAAATACGGTGTTGGTGTAAATGTGTGGTGTGAACTACGCTTTGTGTCTCACGGCATACAACCATTCTATACATTGGTGCCACCTCAAGCTTTTAACGGACTCACCTGTGGGGATCATGCTTTATCACGCATCTCATCCGACACCGCGGCGCTCGGGACAGCATCGAGCGAGGTACGAGCGGGCGGCACGAGTTCACTAACATGTAAATAACTGTGTGGCTTGTAACACATTAACGATGCTATGGACACTAAGCGACCAGCGGTTTGTGCTTGCAGGCCGCCTCTGGCGCCACGACCGCCGCCCCAGACGCCGCGGTCGTGGTCGAGTACGAGAACGTCACAGATACTATTAAGAGACGCCTAGAGAGCCCCGTCAATACTCCCGAGACTGAGAAACCTGAGTTCAAAAAGTCTAAGATACCGCTGGCTTTGAAGAGCCCCGTGCCCATCAAGAAGGCGATCAAGGAGGGCGGACATCGCAGCCGCGGGTCGTCGCTGGAGCGTCGGCGCGTGTCCGAGAGCCCCATGTCCGGCTCCGTCATGTCCGCGGACTCCATCGAGGCCAGCTCCGTGCCGTCCACGCCCGGCACGCCTCGCAAGAACAGCAGCACCTTCAACCTGCTCACAGACAGCGAGCTGTTCACGCAGATCTCCAACAACAAGATACACCCGACGTCAGCGCCCGCGCCGAACAAACCGCAAGCCGACCCCTGCACCATGGTGGAGGTGAAGGAACATGAGATAGTCAAGTCCACCGTGAGCCCCATCGAGCAAGAGATCTACCCGTTCGAAGCCATCGATGCCGTCGTCGAGTTCATTCCGCAGAGCGTCGAGACAGTCGACATCATCGACGACACCGAGAACGAGTCGCTCAGCGAGTCCGACGAGGAGGACATCCCTCTCGGGGGCGTCGACGGACGGCGAAGCGTCGACCTGGGCACCGAACCCAAGACCTTCGTGATCGAGGTGAAGACTCTCGAACATCGAATGAAGCCGACGCTCGGTATATTAAAACGGAAGAACAGTTCGGATGACGATAAGCCGAAAGCGATGCGTGTGAGTATGGTCGCCGTGCCCGATCTGATCCCCAATACGGAGAAGGAAGACAACGACGGGGGCATGAAGACGCCGCTGCCCACGGCGCTCGGCGAGCATGACGACGCCGAGTGTCCGCTGCTATACGACCTGGTACTGCGCCAGGCGCAGGCGCAGCGCACGCTGCGGCGCGACGAGGTCAACGAGTACCTCATCCTGGACGACGTGCCGCGCGACCAGGCCGCGCTGCCCGAACCCTCTGCCACCGACACCTGCGCCCGCGACGCGCACGACGACAAGCACTTTACCGACACCTGCACCCGCGACGCGCATGACGACAAGCACGTCACCGGCGCAGCCGCGCCCGATAAACTCATGAGCAAGTCTGCCGGTAGTGAAGTAGAGGAAGAGGTTATTTACTCGGAGGTCGAGGACACACCGCAGGTAAACGATCTATATGTATACGGGATTTTTTAAATTAATTAGCGTAACTTCCCAGACATGCTGGTTCTTGGCAATAATCTGAATAACCAAAATATAATGATTTATGAAAAAATAAATCCAGTAAGTACGCACGACACGACGGTATCCCAGTTTAGCAACAGTTCACATTATTTTTGTTTGTGCTGTTGCACACCTGTGAATGGTTCGCTAATTAATTTAAAAACCCCCGCCGTGTGTACACTGTCAAGTGTTTCTACGCCGTTCCTTAGGATTTTATATAATTTAAGTACCTTAGGAATAAGGATAGATAGGGATAGAGGATATTGTAAGCCATTGCAGGAAATCAATAACCAGGGCAATTGTGTGTTGTATGTATGTTTGTGAGCAGAATATCAGATCAGACATCATCGTCCCGGTAGTGTACCGAGGCTGCTCCACAAGAAGCACTCGCCGCACCGTCACTGTCGCCACCGAGGCCCGCTTGCAACACAAACCACTAAACACATTGAACGCTCAACAAAGAATTCTGTTTCTCTCGTGAACGAACGAGAGAAACTGAACAATGTTTTAAATTGTTTGAAGCTGACAGAGACAGAATTATGTTTTTAAATACTTTTAGCGTATCTTAGAAAGAAGGACATTTATTTGACAACAGTTCGTCAAACCGGCCAAGTGCGTGTCAGACCACGCACAATGAAGGGTTCCGTAGTTGGGATGAATTTATCCCAAGAACAAACTTAATATTGTAGTTTAAAAAACATGTTCTCCCATACATTCCAACTGCAAATGTAAGTTTGTACACATAATATTCAGTTATTTACGATGTTATTTGAAGACTTCCTATAAGTTTTCCTGTAATCTATAGATAAGTATAGAAGTATTATCTATATTTTTGCAATATTTTAGTGTCAGTAGTTCCGGAGATACGAGTACGGGGGCAATAGTCAACTTTTGTTTATTTTCTTAAATAACTTTAAAACAATTTATTTTAAAATTATAAAAAATATATTTGAGACTCACAGTAAGTCCTTTCATTTGATATGTCACCCGGTACAGTTTGCAAAACTTCTTTTGAAATTTTCTTATTTAGGTTTAAAGAATTTTATTCTCATAAGAACATAACAGTTCACTTAAAATGAGATACATAGTGTTTACAATTATTCTAGTAAATTAAAATAATATAACAATTGCCTCTGATGTGTTGGTGACGTTATAGGGTACGTACATGTTCTTGAGTCTCGCCTTAAATATGTTCATACTATCACACTTCTTTAAATCTTCCGGTAAATTATTGAACAGCTGTGCTCCCTCAACCAATATTGTTTTTTTTACCGTAATTAGTGCACGTGCGGTCATTAGTAGAAACTTGTTTTTACTTCTAGTGTTATAGGTAACTTTTTTTTAATGTAATTGTATGTTTGATTGTACGGAATTTGTGGTGATTTTTTTTATGAGTATGCAGGTGTAATATGTGTAAAGTTGTTTGAGATTTAGTAGTTCAGTTTTTTCGTATAATTTTTTTGTTGGAAATAGGTAGTTATAATGAAATAATACTTTGATAATTTTGTTCTGTAATTATTTGCCCCCCATATTCAAAATTCATTTATTTACGTTACACGTCCGTGTTTGGGTCACAGAAATTCATACGTGTACCAAATTTCGGAGCAAATTGGCTGTGACAGACGGACAGACAGACATACACACGAGTGATCCTATAAGGGTTCCGTTTTTCCTTTTGAGATACGGAAACCTAAAAAGTGTAAGATTTTAACAACAGCAGTGTGCGCTTCACGGCTGCGCAAAGAAGGTCCATAGTGGTATTTAGTGTTTGGTGGTGCCAGCGGGCCTAAGTATAGCACGCGAGGGGCTCGGGCTTGTATCTCACCCGTGTGCACCGTTGCAGCTGCGCACGACGTCATGTAGCGAGTTCGAGGACAAGGTGCCGCTGTCGACGTCTACGCCCATCAAGCAGCACGCACAGGTGGTGGCCATGTCGCCCAAGCTGGCCCACTCGCCGCCAGCCTCGCCAGCGGCGCCCGCGCCCAGCGACCAGTCCCCGCCGCTGCCGCACAAGTCGCACATACCCATCAGCAAGGACCGCCTCAAGGCGCAAACTGACAAATATCAGAAGACGGACGACTCTGTCAAGGTATGTGTTCCTAGCCCCACTTGTTAGTTAGATGTACACAGTTGCAACCTAGCCGGATGTATTATTCAGGCCGCTAGTTCCACGGCGCCGTTCAGTTACCAGGCAGGCGGTTTACTAAACCGCTAATTAAGCTGGTTGGCTGTGACATGTACACTACATAACATTAATATATACAGTTTAATATATTAAATTCAATTAAAACTATGTATATATGTGTAAGTACAGTCACGAACCGGGATTGTTGAGCCACTAGCTTATCATCTTAACTTGGTTGTGTTACACGAATGCCGCCCGGTTTTCGTTATTGAAATGTCACAAATATCAAATGTCACGGGTGGCATTCGTGTAACACAACCAAGTTAAGATAATACTCGTAAGCTAGTGGCTCAACAATCTCGTTTCGTGACTGTACATTACAAAGTTAATTTAATCTAACTCATTCTTTTTTCGACTCACTAGTTTTTTTTATTGTCAGAAACTAGTATCCCTCCAACTGTCAAGTTACTGAATACGATTACAAACGAACGAAGTACAAACTTAATTATGTCAGTTGTCGCTTAATCTAATGAGCATTGAGTACATAACAAGTTATATTATCTGCGCAGCCAACTCCGGCCCCCGAGAGCCAGTCAACCGAAGAGTGCACTTCGAGCGCGGCCTCTGCAGGTTTCACCGAGCCCAGCGCGCTGCAGGCGCAGTTCGCGGAGCTGCACGATGAGGAGCTGGCGGCCTGGGAGGCTGCGGCTGGCGCCCTGGCGCGCCGTATGGACGTCATGCTGCTCACCGTGGGCGGCGTGGCCGCCGAGCGCGACCCCGCCAAGAGGCTCGAGGTATTATACAAGTCTTCAGTGACCGCCATCTTGGATTTAAGCATGGAACCGTAGGCCCGCTTGTACAGTCACAGCCAAATTATTTTCGTCACCTTCGTCACCTGTGTTTTTGTTTGCTCATGGCACGATAGAATCTGCTGTATAAATGTTCACGCTATATGCTGTGAAGGATGAGCAATATTGTATTATGTTTGTATTCTTAAATATTTTACCGCAAATTGTAAACAAAAAAAACGAACCAAAAGTTTAGAATATTGCAGATAGATACGTAGAAGTTACAGATTTAACATTTTAAATGATTATCATCATGATCTTTATGAAGCTAAGCAGTTAATCATTTATATGAACGGCGATTTCGTTCAACTTTCAACAAAGCAAATAGCTTAGGGGTTCGACGACTGCTTTGCAAACATGTTGTTGTAATTTAGATTTTTTTTCATTTTGTTCGTAGAACGTACACAGAACTACAAGTTTAGGTCTCTTCTGTCATCTACGTTTATAATAAGAACAAATATCTATGGTTACTTTTAATGAGAAGTCCCGTGTGTGTACGTGTACTGTTTTGTGCCGGACGGGTGTGATCGCTGGACGCGACGACCGTAAGGAGGTGTGTGCCTGCCTAGGTTTATCTCATCCCGGTGTGAGGGTAGCCCTCCCAGTCCAGGCGGCGCTGACGCCCTGCACCTGTACCTACAGGTACAACATGACATGTTCAGAGCGACGGCCGGGAGCTACGTGTTGCAGTCTATACGGGGAAGGGTTTCTTAATGTTGAAATAATAACACCAGTGCGATAAGTGTTCATGAGATTTCAGGACGAGATTTGCGGAAGTTTTCAGGAGCACTAGTTGAAGATTTATTGAAGAATAATATAGCTTGCCGATGAGTACGAATTCATAAAGTTTGCGCGCTTAGCTACTCAGAAAGTTAACAGTAACGAGAACCGCTAATTGTTTCAAACTTTTATTTATAAATAACACATGTTACACATCATTGGATTCCTTACAAAATTATCTGTCGACTGAGGTATCTACATTTTCTTTATGTTTCCATTGAAAATATATTTCAGTGCAAAAGGGGAAAAAATGTAATTTTTTATCAGAAACTATTTTATATGTTAAATTACTCGGAAAAGTTCTGAACCGATTTACAAACTATTTATAGATACCTAAAGCGGGTCTAATGAACTAAAACAATCTGATATTTAAAATACCATACGTATGACTTACAGAGCGTGACGCGCCTGTGAATGATGGTTGGAAAAACCAAATTTTACAAAAAAACTACAAACTAAAGTTTCACAGCATATAAACTCAATTAAGTAGACTTTTCAAAAGGACTAGACTTCTAAATTTTATGTCCAAGGCTAGGTCTTGATCTAGGGTAGGTACCCTAGATCAAGACCTAGCCCATCTAGCCGCCTAGGCCTGGCTAATTTAATTATTTTAGTGATAGCCGTTCGTCGGGAATAATCTGTAAGATTAATGCATCAGTGTATCAGTGTTGTGCCATTGGATAGGAAATGTTAGAACACAGGCGTTCATTAACTAAACACTATTAACGAAGACCGTCGCAAGCAATGGCAAATTACTACTGAAGCCTGCGGGTGTTGACCTCAGGACGAGCTGCTTCTCATACGGACAACTGTACGCCGCTTGCTGCGCGTCGCAAGCCCTAACTCTTTATATTTTGGTTGCTGAGACCAAAACTACAAACGTAGTGTACACGGAAGCTTTATAAAATGTGGCTGTTGTATACAACGTGTTTATTTTTATATACCATAACTCTAGGGTATTAATGAGACCATCATTTTGAACAACTTACACTATGGGATCACAACTGAAATCGCGAAAAAAAAAATCAGTTGTCTCATACATTTATGTTCGCAAAACTCGTCAAAATGTAGAACTGCAATTTTTTTTCGCGATTTGAAGTTGAATCCCCTAGTAAAAGTTGTTCAAAATGATGGTCTCATTAATACCCTAGAGTTATGGTATATAAAAGAAAAACACGTTGTATATTGTGGTGTCTTACGACTTCCACGCGAACGGAGTCGCGGGCAGAAGCTAATTTAAGCCTGAACTCGCCAACCCGTCTTGAACAAGCGTGGTGATTAATGCCTATCATTGTCCCAGTGCAGGGCAAGGCCTCTTCTCGTACAGAGCAGGCGCGCGCCTTTGTCCCGCAGTGGGGAAGTGGCCGCCATGTTACACCTAAATATGGTAGTTTGCCTGTGGTCGCTGGGCTGTGCCACTCATTCACACGTGCTGTTGTGCAGATCCTCAAGAACCAACTGGGACAGCTGGCACCGGACGCGGCGGCGCTGATCTCGCGCGGGGACTCGCTGGTGTACGCCAGGCACAAGGACAACCCGCTGCTCGCAGACTACATACAGACGCACTTCCAGGTACACACACGCACACACACATGAAAAAATGGCATATCAAAAGCAAAAATAATATGATTTTAAGATTTCTTTAAACGAATATTGTTTCTTTTTTCTTTTTGCTTTTTGTTCACAAAACTTACAGTACTTTTTTACAATAATTGACAAAACCTCACAGACCTGGTAAACAAAAACATCATGAGTCTCCTCTGCCCTTATCCCAATTTATTAGTGGTCGGCGCAACATGCGTCCTGCCAGACCTCTCCACTAGCCGTCATGTCAGTAGTCATCCCTAAACAAAACAAACAAAAAAAAACATGTTAACGATAACAGCTCACCAGCTCTGACCGTCACTGAAGTCACGTTGACATTGTTTGGCGCAGGACAAGCTGCGCAACAAATGGTCGATGGTGATGTCGGAGATCGAGCTGAAGCGCAACCTGGCGCTGCAGGCCGAGGACGAACTAAAGGAGCTGGCGCAGCTGCTGGAGCAGCTGACGACCTGGTGCGACGGGCTGGAGCACAAGCTCGCCACCGAGCCGGTAAGCTATTGTTAACAGCTTGGTTTTGTTAACACCGGGATGATAACAACCAAAGACTCCACGGGAGGTAACGGTAGGGACAATACGCTAGTTGACAGTACGAAACATAACTTATGAATTTTGTTTCTAATCGACTTCAGAAAAGGAGGAGGGTCTCAATTCGTCTTTATATACTATACATACCATACATACTGGCTTTTGCCCGTGGCTTCGCCCACGTGGATGTCAGAATATATCCCACGGAAACGTACCACCGGGATTAAAAAAAAGTACCCTGGTTAATCCAGGTAAACAATATCTTCTCGCACTGCTCATATAGTATCCGGGGAGCGGCGCGCGGATTGATATATGATTGCTGGAGGAGTAAAAATCCTAAAATCTATCAATAGTAACGGAATATATGAATAACGGAACGGAAGATTACCTACTTGCATGCCAAATGTGAAGGCAACTTTAAAGCAAAAATATAAATCCTCTTTATTCCATATCTCGTGGGAATTACGAAACATTTACCTAAATAATTACGGTACGAAACTTAGTTGAGTTACTGTTCTCTGAATTACTAAAGTGTCTTTGGCGATGGCGAAAGTCGGGCTGAGCGTGATGAGTTTTAATAAGGATTTTGAACCCCCTAGGACAGGGATGACGAACCAATGGCACGTAACAAAATAATTTGGGCACGGCATGATATCAAGAATTTAGGCATAAAGGTACCTACCTATTAATGTAGTTTGCAACAGCAGAAGTTGCACTAATTTGTTCCTTCATTTAAATAAATCAAAATCAAAAGTCATTTATTCAAACTAGGCTGAGAATCAGCACTTTTTGAACGACAAAATTACATAAGACAGTCCCCCAAAACGCCCGCCCTTCACCACTTCCTAGTGCTTTAGCTGGGGAGAAGAAGTGGCGCAACAAACTCCCCAGCAACACAGCTGTCTGTTCAGTTAAAAAAAATGAATCTATATAACACTGCGCATAATAATTTAGGTACATTACGCAACACAAAACATTAAATTAAATTATTTGCTATAAGTAAGCTAGCACACGCCAATATACCAAAAATAAAAAATAAATCGAAAACAGAAACAAAATACAAAACTAAAAACGTAAGCAGAACTTTATACCTAAGTAAAAGCCTCCAGTAATAAAGGGCGTGCCCACTTACATATAGCCGTACATGTAGTCGTAACTCGAAGTCACAGATGATAAACTCCTAGTTTATCATCTCCTAGTTACCATCGAAGTAAAATAAACAACGAGTTAAGTCACTAATAACAAAACAAAACCAAGGTCAGCAAGACGACCTGTCACCACAAGCAGCACCCGTTCACGAGCATAACGCAAAGATCAGCCATTACCCCCCTCGCCATATTTGAGGGAAGGAGATAACCCGACCCCCGACGCTACCGCAAGCAGTGACATCTAAGGGAGCATGACGATATTGCTGCCGGTTGCTCAGGCAAGAAAAACTATGATCAATTGTCGATGGTGAGGCGTGTAAATAGCCTGCACCTTTATTAGAATGATGTGAGAAAAAACTTAACTCAAAGACGTAATGGCGGACTTCAAAAAATAAAATAATTTCCCCATTGATGAATCCTCGAGGAACCAATACCATAAAATTAATAGCAGATAAACATGCCCACGTATCTTTACAATCCAGAGATCCCACTCAGACCCAGGGAGATGGGAAGATATCTCGTTCATGCGTGCGTGATGGCTTGTAGGTCTGTAGCTGCCGGCCGGCGAGCAAATATTAAATCTACCGGTGGAATGGTTGAAACTCCAAAAATCAACACTGCACTGTAAGTCCTCAATGAAACACAGATGCAGGTCCATTTATTTTACGAGTATCGTCAAGGTTTCATCAAAAAAGGAATATTCAAAAGGCGGAGCGATTAGCACTCGCCATGTCTCTTTGCGGGGCGGGAAGAACACACACGCTGACGCCATCTATCGGTCATTTTGCGAGAAAACTAAAGAAAGTTCCGATACATGGGCGCTGCGACAACGAATATTGGCGCGAGGATTCATCAATTGAGAAATTAAAATATTTAATTTGAAACACTAACATTATTATATTATAGAAACAAATCCTAAAATGTTATTATTTTATTTTTTACATTGAAAAAAGCATTGAGGCTTCTCCAGTCGAGGTCACTAGCTAACCACATATTGCAATACCACTCATAAAAAATAAACACTGAAATGAGTAGATTATGTCAATAATAAATAAAAATAAAATTAAAATAAATTGACCTTGACAGTCAAAGAAAATAAATAATTATATGAACTCATATAACCTGTCGGTAGGTATGCTAATTCTGGAGAAAGAACATAAACATTGTCTTAAGTTAAACACAGCGACCAACTATTCTTATCGTTTAAGTAATCGTTGATAGAATAGTATGCCTTTGAACAAAGGTTAGATTTTACTGTAGCTTTGAACGCATTAAAGGGCAAATCTAGCATAGAAGAGGGTAGCTTGTTATAAAAAGATATACCAAGCCCAACAAATGAGTTATGAATCTTATGAAGCCGGTGAAATGGAGCACGTAATTTGTCCTTATTTCTGGTGTTAACATTGTGAATATCACTGTTTTTAGTGTATAAATGTATATTTTGTCTAATATATAAGATGTTGGCGAAGATGAATTGTGATGCCACCGTGAGAATACCAATCTGTTTAAAAAAATCTCTCAAAGATACTCTGGCACCGAGCTGGTAAATTGCTCGAACAGCTCGTTTCTGAAGAACAAATATATTTTGAATGTCAGCGGCTTGGCCCCAGAGCAGAATACCGTATGACTAAAATAGTATGTAATGTAATAACTAAAATAGACTAACCGAGCTGTATCAACGTCAGTGTATTGTCTTACTTTCCTGACGGCGTAGGCGGCTGAACTGAGCCTTCCCGCTAGGCTTGATGTGTGGGTGAGTGGGCTCCACTGAAGTTTGGCATCTACTGTTATACCCAGAAAAACTGCCGAGTCTACAGTTTTAAGCATCTCTTTATCTAAAACGATGTTGGGTCCTAGATTTCTAACATTCGGTAAAGTTAACTTTATACATTTCGTTTTTTAGCATTGAGAACTAAGTTATTTGTCGTAAACCAATCTGTAACCATTGAGAGTGCACTGTTTACGTCGTCGAAATCTTGTCTATACCTGTCTACTTTAAAAATAAGAGAGGTGTCATCTGCAAACAGTACAACGTCACAGATACCCTTTAAACAGAATGGTAAGTCATTGATATACACTAAAAACAAGAATGGACCCAGTATTGAACCTTGAGGTACACCTGACTGAACTGGTAGCCCGGAAGATTTCACACCATTTACATCTACACATTGAAACCTATTACGTAAATTTGAATTTATTACTTTAAGAGCTTCGTTTTGTGCACCGTAATGATGTAGTTTACGCAAAGCGTGTCATGGTGCACGCAATCAAAGGCTTTGGAAAGATCACAGAAAATTCCAATAGCATTTTGCGAGTTCTCCCATGCGTTAAATATATGTTTCAGCAGAGCAACACCCGCATCTGTAGTCGAACGACCTTTAGTAAAGCCATATTGTTCATCATGACGGAGGCCATTTAAATTAAAATGTCTTAGCAACTGCTTGAGTATTAACTTTTCAAATATTTTGCTAAATGCAGGTAAGATAGAAATAGGCCTAAAATTGCCAACGTTATTTTTATTACCTGATTTAAATAAAGGTATAACTTTACTACTTTCCATGAGGTCAGGAAAAGTTCCTACATCAACACATTTATTAAAAGTAACAGCTAGATAGGGGGCTACTATGTCTATTATATTACTTAACAGTTTAATGGAGATGCCCCAGTAATCACCAGTGTTTTTAGACTTAAGTGTGTTAAATACATTAACTACATCACGAGGTGTTATATGTTCGAAGCTAAATAAGCGACCACATTTAGGCACACTACTATGCAAAAGGTTTTCAGCTTTAGACGGGGATGAATTTAAGAAGCGAGTCGTAGTTATAGGTATGTTGGCAAAAAACTCATTAAATGCCTCAGCAACGTCTGCTGCTTTATTAGCTGATTTGTTATCGACCATAACTTCAAGTTGTTTGTCTTGTTTAACCGACTTACTCGTTTCATTGTTAATAATTTTCCAAGTGGTTTTTACTTTATTATTGGAATTTTTAATTGTATCGCTTAAAAATTTAGATTTAGCACAAACACAAATACTTTTAAATAATTTTGAATAATTTTTGACCGTACTCTAAGAAAGGAGTATCAAACCTGTGCTTTTTCAAACCATATAAGTCGTATAGTCTCCCTCTACTTTTATAAATACCTGGAGTAGCCCCATTAATATTAATGGTTTTGGTCTTGAAGGTAGATTGGTACTCTTTTTGCACAACATCAAAAAGGGCGCCATAGATTTCTTTAGGATTATCATGTTCTACTATAGATGGTCTAATTCTTTGGGCTACATTATTTTTAAATTTGTTGCAACGACTAGCTGTATAAGGCCCGCATTCTATTTTATGCGGCTTTTTATGTAATGGCATAGGGAAGCTAGCTAATAAACCACAGTGGTCAGACCTTGTCACTTAGCACTAATTTATTTTTGGCATCACAATCATTAAATATATTATCAAGACATGTTGACGAAGATGCCGTGATCCTAGTAGGTTCAAAAAACAAGTTAAATAAATTATAAGACCTAAAAAGATTGAGAAGTCTAATACTTAATGGAGTAACATCTAAAATATTAATATTAAAATCTCCACATAAAATTATACTTTTATTACTAGATTTTAACCTATTGAGTGCATCTTCCATTACTGATTCAAAATGAATAAAATCCCCAGAAGGGGGTCGATATACGCAAATTATAACGTATCGCTCGAGTTCAACACAAGACAACTCAATAGTGCGCTCGATAGAAAGATTAACTAAATCTAACCGTTGTTTACATTTCAACTTGTTTGAAACCAGAACTAAAGACCCACCGCGAATAGCACTTTTCCTTACAAATGCACTCTGTACAGTAAAATAATCATCATTCATAAACAATACTTCATGTTCCTTCAACCAGTGTTCAGTCATACATAACACCTGAACATTATAGTTCTCCATAAATAAACTTAACTCTAACTCTTTGCCGGACAGACCCTGCATATTTTGATGTACAACATTCAATATATGCGGCTGACCCATTGTCGCACCTAATAATTTAAACTACAAGGTGTGTCAAAAGTGGTGTTAGTACCAGTACTAACAGTATTCGATGGTACACTACAGGTACCGGTGTCACTTTGTATATTGTATGCTAAAAGATTAGCAATAAGTCTCTGACAACTAGGTGGCAAATACATTGTATTATTTGTCAGTTTGTAATCAGTAATAAATTGATTACAGTAGAAATATAAAATAGCATCACTGTGATGACAGGTCCTATTATAAATGTGCCTATTTTGCTCATCAGACAAATAATGCGAATAAGGTAAGGCACAGAAAATAAATTTACGATTCTTGGTCTTGTTAAGATGCAACATCAAATGGACACATTCATTTATGTCCTTTTTTATTACAGTTAAACTATCCCCATACAATAATATAACAATGGAGCTGGCGTTTATTTTTGTCAATTTAATTTTCCGTTGAAATATAAAACTGCCTAAAATATAAAATCCTATACCCTGCGGAACAACACAACGCTTCCATTGACACCTCGTTTGTCAACAAACGTCGAGTAGCTTAGGAGCTATGAGCGAACAGATGAACATACATAGCCTGTTAAAATCACAACCTTTCTTTGGCTTTGCCGTAGTCGGGTAAAAATTTAATCTATTAATGTTAATATTTCGCTGAATTGATTACCTCGTCCATGTAATCAATATATCGTGTACTTGCAGGACGCCGCCCGCGCCGAGTATGTGGAGTGCCAGGCGTCTGTAGAGAGGATCCAGGCGCTGACCCGCTCGCTGCGCGCGGCGCACGTGGGCGTGCCTGACCGCGCCGTGAGTGACGCGCTGGCGCTGTGGGCCGGCGCCGAGCGCAAGTGTGAGCCCGCCAAGGGCAAGGTAGGTGCCCGGCATACTGTAACACTGGACAAGATCCAGGCGTTGAACTTGGTTGTGTTACACAAATGCCGCCCGTGAAATTTGACATTTGTGACATTTTAATAACGAAAAACGGGCGAGATTCGTGTAACACAACCAAGTTAAGATGATAAGCTAGTGGCTCAACAATCCCGGTTCGTGACTGTACAATGAAGTTTAATTAGTCAGTTTTGGGGAGCAAATAAGAAGTTAAAAATAAAAAAGTTTTAAATAATTTAAAAGTTATTTATGAAAATAGACGAAAATTGACCATCCCCCCATTCTTCGAAACTACTGAGCCTAAAATAAAAAAAAATACAGAAATAGTTCTATACCTATAGATTACAGGAAAACTTATAAGAAGTCCATGATCTTAAAATAACATTGTAAATCTCTCAATATTGTGCTTACAAAATTATATTTGCAGTTGGAATGTATGGGAGAACATGTTTTTCAACTGCAATGTTAATTTTGTTCTTGGGATAAATTCATTCCAACTATGGAACCCTTCATTGTGCGTAGTCCGACACACACTTGGCCGGTTTTTAAATTTAATACGTGAAAGGTTTTAAATGGACCGTGTTATGCAGAAAGCAGCCATGTCGGGAAAAGTACAAACAGTACATTTTTCTGTCGATGGTTGCATTCCGGATGTATGGACATGGCTGCATTTGACGGCTCATATCTCCGTGATAAATAGAGATATCGACATGGCTGTTTTTGCAAAAAATCTTGTAAGTATGTCGAAATTAATATGACTGTGTTTATAACTCATTTTTGGAAAAAGTGCCATATGGCTGCATTCTGCATAACTAGGTCCAATTGTATCTCTACAGGTAATATGTTCAAATTTACATTCAGAATCGCAAATATTAATATTTTCCTTAAGCAAAGACTCACAGACTCACACATCTAGAGTAGGCAATGGAAGACAATGTTTTCCTGTGATTTTGTTTTATTGTATGTAACCAATCTATCGTGTGTCACAGGAGGCGTCGGAGTCTTTGTGCGGCGCGTACGTGACGCGCGCGAACTTGGCGCGCTCCGCCATCGCCGGGCAGGCGTGCAACCTGCGCGCGCACCCGCTGGGCGGCCGCGACTACGACGACTTCCCGCTGCAGGAGGACGCGCTCGCGGTACGTGCGCCGTGCGCTGTCTGCCGACAACTAGTCGCGGTTGTCCCGCTAAGTAAAGATCATATCCAGATATATGTGTTGTGGTTGTGCAGCGCGTGAAGGTGGCCATGGCGGAGATCGCAGCCTCCGTGGAGGAGGCTGAGCGGGAGTACTCGCGGCTCAGCAAGCGAGCGCGCGCGCCGCCGGAGCAGGCGGGCCGCGTGCGCGACAAGCTGCGGGACGAGTGGGCCGCGCTGCAGGCCGCGCACCAGCACAGACAGGACAGGTGCGTCTCTCTATACTCTAGCTGTTCGAACGCACAAATACCCCTCAAAACCAAACACCACAAAATAAATAAATAAAAAAAACGCCATTCTAAGTACTCGAATAACATGAAATCCAAAGTGACAGAAGTGGCTAGCTTGGTGTATTAACATAACGTGCGCCGTGGGTTCCTTACGTTCTGCCGAAGTACTGATATCTGTTTGTCTCGGCACAGATGGACTAAGTGCCAGACGGTGTGGGCCAGCCTGTACTCGATGCTGGAGTCGTGCGGCGAGTGGCTGGACGCGGCCGAGCGCCAGCTGGAGGACGCGCACGACCCCGCGCTACCCTTCAAGGACCTCAAACAGAAGGTCCGCGACCTCGACCAACAGGTTCGTACTCGCTACCTGTACAATCTTGAAATTCAGAATAATTATACATTAAAAAAAATTCGTCGCCATCTTGGATTTAGAAATGGCGTACGTATGCTATCACCACCACAGAAAATAAGGGATTGACGCCCATGACAAAAAAAAAACAAATGTTCGTCGATTTTTAGGGTTCCGTACCAAAATGGTAAAAAGGAACCCTTATGGTGCGACTCAGTCTGTCTGTCCATTTGTCACAGCTGGATATCTCAAGAGCTACTAATGCTATCAACTTGAATTTTGGAATAGTTTTAGATGACGTTTGCCCGACTATTTTGCAAATAAGAAAGTCTTAAAAATTCGAAGTGGGGCTACTAGGGCATGTGGGGTATCATATGAAAGAGCGCCGTTTGCACATTCTCAAACATTTTTTGTTTTTTTAGGCCTCATATTTTTGGACTTTTGATGAAAAACGTAAAAAAATACCGTTCCCCATTATCTCCGAAGTTTGCATAAAGAAAAATCTGAAATTATTCAATGTGATAGAAGTTTATGTAAAGATTACAGGAACAATAAAACGATGTCTCTAAATAGTACACTTTTTTAATATATGATGGTACGGAACCCTCGGTGCGCGAGTCCGACTCGCTCTTGACCGGTTTTATTTTTACTTACAGATAGTTTAGCTGGTAAAGATCGAAAGCTGAGAATAAATATAATGTGTCAAATAAAAAAATGGCTATTGCTATTGATTTAAAGATATTTTTTTTTTTTTAATTATTTTATCAATTAACTGCTGATTTTCAAAATCCAAGGAAATGTTGTTATTACATGTGTAACAACTACATGTGGATTTTGTAAATCAGCAACTTTTGGAACTGACCTCGGTCGTATAGATCAGGTATTAGAATCAAATTCCAAATCAGAAAGAGAAAGTATTTAAAATTATGTTCTAAATTGTAGTAGGTATGGCTGCAAAACTGGAATTATTAAGGCTCGGTGTCGAAGGTAAACGACGGTACGTCAGCAGTAGTCGAGCTCCTTCTATCATTGGTTTTTTGACCGGATAACTGAAGTAGCTGTGTCTTCGTCATTTCTTATCCGATTTCAATATTTTTTCATAAAGACTATTTAAAAATGTTGTGGTTTCCAACTCGACGTGTTACAGTCAGTCAGTTTGTGCATTCTACAATGTTTACTTAGGGGATAACTTAAAATTGAATGAGATCATTATGGACCCTGTCGGACACAGCAAACTAGTAGGAGAGAGGAAGCTTTAAAAAATATCAGTCTTCTTCACTACCTAATGTTGTTACGGTTTTATCAAAATTATGAATTTTGAAATGTATACATTATGTATCAGAAAGGCGTGCTCAAATTTAAAGGTGTCACTGAACATCTTTCTCCATGGGCCCAACGTCGTAATCGCGAAAAAATAATCAGCCGTCCCATACATTTGGGTTGAAAAGGTATTGAAGTTCTGTATAGGATTTCTGATTATTTTTTCGCGATTACGTTGGACCCTTGGAGAAAGTTGTTCAGCTTGATGGTCTGTACCACACTTAGACTTTACCACACCTTTCTGATACACTCTGTGTAGTTTCTGTAGTAAATGTTGGTGTGTGTGTGCGTGTGTCAGATGTCGTCCCGCGCGGGATCAGTGCAAGCGGCTCGCGCGGCGGGACGGGGCGTGGTATCGGCGTGCGGCGCGCCGCTGAGCTGCCACGTGCAGGACCAGCTGGAGCTGCTCAACGAGCGCTGGCACGCCGCTGCCGCCAGCATACAGAAGCTCAACGACAAGTAACTACACATTTCCTATGAAACGTGAGCGCTCCGGGAATCATCGTCTATCTTCAGAAACACGAACGCGCGATGATGAGATCTAATATAGAGCTGTTACAACCATGGAAGCACTTGCTTATTTTATATTACCATGATTACACAGAGAGAAAACTTCATACAAATGCGGTATGACAGCTGCACTTTGTCACTGTGGCGGTCACTCCGTGGCGCGACGTTCGTGAAAGACGGAGATTACCGAAGCGCATATCTCTTTTGCTTGTAACTTGTAAGACTTGTAACTTATCTCATGGAGCGCTAAACAATACTTGTTAAAGATAAGACAAAACATATTATCTAAACATTTAAAATATGTTAAAATAGGTTATATGAGTTCATATAATTATTTATTTGCATGTAAGTCAATTTATTTTATTTTTATTTATCTTTGACATAATCTACTCTACAATGTCTTTTATGTGTGGTATTGCGATATGTAGTTAGCTAGCGACCTCAACAATTGATCATAATTATTCTTGCCTGAGCAACCGGCAGCAAGTTCGTCATGCTCCCTTAGATGTCACTGCTTGCGGTAGCGTCGGGGGTCGGGTTATCTCCTTCCCTCAAATATGGCGAGGGGGGTAATGGCTGATCTTTGCGTTATGCTCGTGAACGAGAGCTGCTTGTGGTCTGACTGGTCGTCTTGCTGACCTTGGTTTTGTTATTGTTGTTAGTAATTAACTCTTATTTTATTTATTTTACTTCGATGGTCCTAGTTTATCATTTGTGACTTCGAGTTACTGCTACATATATGGCTATATGTAAGTGGGCACGCCCTTTATGCCTGGAGGCTTTTATTTAGTTATAAAGTTCTGTTTACGTTCTAAGTTTTGTATTTTTATTTCTGCTTGAGTATAGTTTTCGATTTTTTTTAATTTTTTTGGTATATTGGCGTGTGCTAGCTGACTTATGGTAATGAATTTAATGTAATCTCATGTTTTGTTGCATAATGCTTAAATTATTTTGCGCAGTGCTGTATACGATCAATTTTTTTAACTGAAAGCTGTGCTGCTGTTGTACCACTTCTTCCCAGCTAAAGCACTAGGAAGTGGTGAAGGGCGGGTGTATTGGGGGACTGTCTTAAGTAATTTTGACGTTCGAAAAGTGCTGATTCTCAGCCTAGTTTGAATAAATGACTTTTGATTTTGTTAACAAAATGTTTTCGCTACAGGATCAGTTCAGTGGAGACTCACAATGTGGTGAAGGAGGGCGGTGCGGCGTGGGCGGCGGCTGCGCGTGCGCAGCTGCGGCGCGTGGACGAGCTGCTGCGCACCACCAGCGCCAACAGCGCCGACCGCACCTGTCTCGCTATCCGGCTCAGCCTCGTCAAGGTAAAACACGTCCTAGATTAAAGATCTTATTTTTTAGGCATCAGCTCCTCCGAACTCTTGAATTTGCAAAATGTTGAATCCCGAAATGTTTTAATAGCCGCCACCTTGGATTTTGATATTATTTTTTCGCATCTGCATCTCCAGAATGACTACTAGCTAGACTGTGGTATTATTTTAGCGATCTCATCCCTGCTGAACACGAATTGGTACGGCGACATAGCTGGCAATGGAAATACCATGCTGCCGATCTTATTCTCTCGATATCCCTCGATGTTCTGTACAAGGTATAAAATTGATCAGATGTCAGCACTGTACACGAAATAAAACTCCAAACTGCTACTGAACTGAACTATTTATTTAAAAATCATATCAGCGGGTCCTATACTATTAGTGGTAACCAAACCATAACGCGAATTTAAACAGAGCAACGCCATCTAGCAAGCTATGAGGAACTAAAATTTCAACTGAAAGAAATTTGCTCATTTGTTATTCTTACACTAATATGTAATGAGTATATAATACAAAATAAATACTATAGCGTACGGTATTTTTACTCTAAGGTAGGATAAAATTTATTAGACAAGCTAAACAGTTTTCTGTTGGTTAGAATTCCATACGATACTTGTATGTTAACAAACTACGCGTAAGTTAAATAAATGAATTTGAGTCCACGGATGTTCTTTCTCACACAACATTACTTTACCTGAATACATTGTTCTTAAATTGTATGTTGCGTTCGCTGTTTCTGTAAGCAGGTTGTTTAGTAAGCAGCATGAAGACGAAACACGTTGGGATCGCTCGCAGCTGCGTGTAGCACTAAAATTGTGTTTATTTGTACAAAAACTGCAAGTGTAATGTGCGGTGGTCCAGCTAGCGGGTAGGCGGCTCCTCGCTATAAATCACAGGCTGTAGGCTCGCTCACTACAGCGTTCTGAACGGCGTATCGGCCAGTGCAGCGCTGGCACTCGGCCAAGGCGGACGATGCACGCCGCTGCGGGGGAAACTTTACGATCAAGCGCGTAAGAATCAAAGTCAAACGTCGCCGCTACTGCACGGCAATGCAGTTCCCCGCATATACTCGTATAGATCTCATTTCTTCCATGCAATTTTAAACCTTATCCCGTAAAATTTAGATAGTATATCGGGTCCTGAGGTCGGTATCGCCACGTGTTCGTTGGTGTCGGTCGTGTCGTGTATTCGCAGTTTCGTTTCGCTTCCTAGTTCGCTGTTGTTTTGTAAAGGACACAGGCCCGTTTGATCTATAATTTATCTGCCATCAAGTTGGGAATCCGCATTTCTCCGTTCGTCTGCAAAATGTTTTGCTGCTGTTTTTATTCTTTTAAATTAAGTTGTCTATTCATTTTGTCAATGCTTTTGTTCAATATATCTGCATAAAACTCACGTCACAGTATTCTACGTATTTTAAAAAAAGTATTATAACCTCGCACATGTGTGTTTATGCGCGCGCTCGGCGCACGTCGCACGTCCGCGCGCGCTTTGTTTATGTTTATGTAGCGTACACTGCACTTCATGTCGCGCGCGCGTTGTTTTTCCGATGTAACTCCACCGAGCTAACAGATTTATTGCCACATGTATTTATATATTGCTTATACAAATGTTGAATTCAATATGTATGCATTTTATGTTGATACAAACATGCATAGTTTTGTTTTGCCTTTCTTCAAAGGAACAATGTCCGTGTCGATACTTGTCCTTATTTAGCAAACTAAAAAAAAAAGTAGAAAATGCCCGGCATTATGTCCGCCTTTGTACGGTTTTTTTTACTTGTTCGTAAAGTTTTAATAAATCTATATAACTAAAAATCAATTGTCGAATGTATGTACGCTCGTAAGTAAGGAGCTCGTGGCTAAGTAATAACAGCCGCACGTGTCGATCCATCAGGTTAAGCTACGCTTGCCGGGGTTGGTCTATGGATGGGTGACCATATTTTCATACCGAGACTCCTCCGTGCTTCGGAAATCACGTTAAGCCGTTGGTCCCGGCTGTCATTCGAGGATCTTTGACAGTCGTTACGGGTCGTCAGAAGCCCGAAAGTCTGACAACCAGTCTTACCAAGAGGTATCGTATTACCCAGTAACTGGGTTGTGGAGGTCAGATAGGCAGTCGCTTCATGTAAAATACTGGTATTCAGCTGCATCGGGTTAGACTTGAAGTCGACCCCAACATAGTTGGGAAAAGGCTAGGCAGATTGATTTGAAGGTATGTAAGCGCATCACTTCAGAACGGTTGTACTTATTTGACTATTTCATTTTTGTTGTGTTTGTAATTGTCACGACAAGGTTTCTATGAAAGAAAATGTTTGAAAAATTGCACGCAAAAGTAAAACAAAAGGTACCTATATAGGGATATCTTCAAAAATATTATTAAAATATTGACAGAATTGACGTTAAGCTGTTCAGTTTCTTACAACGTTTTATCCATTACATCCGAAATAAAAGTTGTTTTGTGAAAAAATTAGTAAAAAACTTGTAGAACGTTATATTATAGATACCTGCTATTTTAAAAAATACCAGCCGCAGCAGTTTATAGAACTGTGAGTGTTGCCGTTGTGTAAAAGGCAGATTTTGAGACGCGTTTGTTTTAAATAAATAAATATTGAGACGCGTTTGTTTTGCGTGATTTCATGGTATCTCTTCACTTAGGGCGGCTGTAAAAACCACAGTGTGCTGAGTACTGAGTGCGATAGAGGATCGTAGGTAGTGCAGCACACGACGTGCACGGCTGAGCCTGGCGCCGCGCCAGCCAGACGCATCATCACACTCGTGTAATGAAACCTAGCTATGTAATCATGAGGATCTCTCACGTTTGCACAATTATTTAACACTTTGAAGGATACGGCTATAGCAGCAATACTCGTTAGTGTCCTTCAAAGCGTTAAGGGGATTACCTCGCTCAAATCCCAAAAACACAGTAAGTTTAAAGAAGATTGTAGATGAATCCTTATGTGCGTTTTCCATAAAAAAAATATATGGTATACTTGAGGTCATCACAAATATATTGTATTGTTTAAAAGTTTAATAAACTTTCCCAAATTTTGGGAAAAAAATCTTTTAAATAGGTCGTTTTCCAACCTAAATTGTAAATTTTCTCTGTAACGGCTAAATAGTTCGGCATGAATTTTGTACTAAAAAATATGTAATGACGTATTTCACAATTTGTATTGTTTTTTTTTTCTTATTTCTTTTGATATTTTTAAATAATGAATAAAAACCCGAAACTTCACCAGTACCCCACTGGAGCACCCCCGCTAAGGCCTGTGACGCGTACTCGGGACGCGATACATTAGTGTCTCGATGACTCTTGTGACGGGAGGACTATACGCGCGTTATTTTTTCCAAATAAAAACTAAAAGTTCACGTTTTGAATGATTTTTGAATGAAATCATATTGTAAATAGTACAAATATAAATATTCCGTAAAACAACAATAGAAATTAAGTTTGTAAATATATGTAAAGTAGTTTGTAATTTCGTTTTGTTTTTTGAACCTATCATAGAGTAAGCCTGACTATGCCTAAATATAAGAATAAATGTAAGGTGAAGCGTGGTCGAGCTCTCCAAAACTATGGGTAGTACCTACATTGAGTACATTATTTCCAGTGTGTTTATTTTTTTATCGTTTTTAGCTACAATATTTATATATCTTGAGAATAATTTAGTTTGACGGAGGATGTAGACCTAGTTGACTGATGATGTCACCTACCTGATGGTGGACTCCGAAGGTGGGTATAGGATCTCATTGACGGTACAATGTAGAACCATCGTGTTTGGACTCATTTGAAAGCTCTAATGAAGACCTTGGTAATTGACGATGTCACCTACCTGATGGTAGACTCCGAAGGTGGGTATAGGATCTCAGTGACGGCACAATGTAGAACCATCGTGTTTGGACTCGCTTGAAAGGTCTAATGGAGACCTTGGTGATTGACGATGTCACCTACCTGATGGTGAACTCCGAAGGTGGGTATAGGATCTCAGTGACGGCACAATGTAGAACCATCGTGTTTGGACTCATTTGAAAGGTCTAATGGAGACCTTGGTGATTGAAGATGTCACTTACCTGATGGTGGACTCCGAAGGTGGGTATAGGATCTCAGTGACGGCACAATGTAGAACCGTCGTGTTTGGACTCATTTGAAAGGTCTAATGGAGACCTTGGTGATTGAAGATGTCACTTACCTGATGGTGGACTCCGAAGGTGGGTATAGGATCTCAATGACGGTACAATGTAGAACCATCGTGTTTGGACTCATTTGAAAGGTCTAATGGAGACCTTGGTGATTGACGATGTCACCTACCTGATGGTGGACTCCGAAGGTGGGTATAGGATCTCAGTGACGGTACAATGTAGAACCATCGTCTTTGGACTCATTTGAAAGGTCTAATGGAGACCTTGGTGATTGACGATGTCACCTACCTGATGGTAGATTCCGAAGGTGGGTATCATCGTAACTATTCCCGTTACTGAGAACCGATAGGCACTTACCTGGTCCTCATCTGACCTTCAGAATGTATCATGTAGTAGCACCCGTGCTCAATTATATAAGTGTTGAAAGCTAGGTCATCCTAACTATTCCCGTTACTGAGAACCGATAAGCACTTACCTGGTCATCATCAGACCCTCAAAATGTATCGTGTAGTAGCACCCGTGCTCAATTAGATAAATATTAAAAGCTAGGTCATCCTAACTATTCCCGTTACTGAGAACCGGTATGCACTTACCTGGTCATCATCAGACCTTCGGAATGTATCATGTAGTAGCACCCGTGCTCAATTAGATAAGTGTTGAAAGCTAGGTCATCCTAACTATTCCCGTTACTGAGAACCGATAAGCACTTACCTGGTCATTATCAGACCCTTAAAATGTATCGTGTAGTAGCACCCGTGCTCAATCAGATAAATGTTGAAAGCTAGATCATCCTAACTATTCCCGTTACTGAGAACCGATAAGCACTTACCTGGTCATCATCAGACCCTCAAAATGTATCGTGTAGTAGCACCTGTGCTCAATTAGATAAATGTTGAAAGCTAGGTCATCCTAACTATTCCCGTTACTGAGAACCGGTATGCACTTACCTGGTCATCATCAGACCTTCGGAATTTATAATGTAGTATCACCCATGCTCAATTAGATAAGTGTTGAAAGCCAGGTCATCCTAACTTTTCCCGTTACTGAGAACCGATAAACACTTACCTGGTCATCATCAGACCCTCGGAATTTATCATGTAGTATCACCCGTGCTCAATTAGATAAGTGTTGAAAGCCAGGTCATCCTAACTTTTCCCGTTACTGAGAACCGATAAGCACTTACCTGGTCATCATCAGACCCTCAAAATGTATCGTGTAGTAGCACCTGTGCTCAATTAGATAAATGTTGAAATCTAGGTCATCCTAACTATTCCCGTTACTGAGAACCGGTATGCATTTACCTGGTCATCATCTGACCTTCGGAATTTATCATGTAGTATCACCCGTGCTGAATTAGATAAGTGTTGAAAGCCAGGTCATCCTAACTTTTCCCGTTACTGAGAACCGATAAGCACTTACCTGGTCATCATCAGACCCTCAAAATGTATCGTGTAGTAGCACCCGTGCTCAATTAGATAAATGTTGAAAGGTAGGTCATCCTAACTATTCCCGTTACTGAGAACCGATAAGCACTTACCTGGTCATCATCAGACCCTCAGAATGTATCGTGTAGGAGCACCCGTGCTCAATACAATAAAATAACTGATGAAAGCTAGGTCAATTACAAAATAAATTATAAGTTATGAATCTTATGTATTGTTATGGTGTAGGTACTAGTACTAAACTCTTAGAGAAACTCTAATAAAGCTCTCAGAGAACAAATAAAATAGGCAAAAACGACGACAACTCTGTGACACATCTGTGTTCTTGCTTATCTTCAGTTTGTATGTTTTTAGTATGGTCGTTCGTCGGTAGCGGGCGCCAAAAATAACAAATGCTAGTACAGCGGTCAAATCTTCAAGGTCATCGAGCAATGTAATATCCTTAAGCAAAAAAGCTCACACGAATGGACTGATATACACGAAAATTCCAAGCGGATTTATGATGCATGTAGCTTATGATCAAAATCAAAATCAAAAGTCATTTATTCAAACTAGGCTGAGAATCAGCACTTTTTGAACGTCAAAATTACATAAGACAGTCCCCCAAAACGCCTGCCCTTCACCACTTCCTAGTGCTTTAGCTGGGGAGAAGAAGTGGCGCAACAAACTCTGAAAAACTGGTAATAGAACTATCTATATGTGATACAACTCGAACTACTTATACAAGTGAGGCGCGGTGGCGGCGTGGTGGCTACACGCTGACACGCGCGTAGCGGGCGAGTGCCGGCGCCGCCCGCGGTGTCACGCGGTGTGTGAGGGACTGATGATTATGATACGCGAGGGTTTTCATCATCTGTACATTCCTCCTGTAGTCGGCACTGCTTTCGCCTTTTTTAAACACCACAATATGTATATTTTATTATACATATTGTGGTGTTTCAAAATAATAATAATATATTTTAACCCGACTGCGTTTTTCTATCCTCTATTGACCAAAGCTCCACCATAGCTTTCCACTCTTACCTGTATTTTGTCTTCTCCGGCCATGCAATCTCCCATAAACGACCCCAATTTATCACACTAGGCGTTTCCTAGGCCTCCCTCGGCGCCAAACAATATCTTAGTAATATTTGATCAGTTTTAGTAAATCAAACCAAATCAGAAATATTTATTTGCCAGAATATGGTACAATAGATTACAGTAATTTTGGTTTCAGCATGTCCCGCCATGATGTGGCGCGCAGGTCAGTTCATTATCATTATTATTGTATGATTATTAGAAATGTACATAACGTATAGGTTCTGTCGACTTGTCTTCTAATTAGGTAATGTTCCTTAATAATGTGACATTTTTGTCTACTCTCATATCTTAAAATTTTATTTATAAACTTCAAAACGAGTTTATATTGACATACTTTATAAACACAATACCGAAATTTAAAAATAGAATACCCAATATTGTAACACTTTTTCTCTAAAAAAAAATAATGTTTTATTAGTTATTTATGCTACAGATGCGGAAAGTAGGTGATTTCCGGCGAGTGTATAAATCGACACGAGGCGGAAATCATCTTACGCGCGTGTATCATACAACGTTTTACTATACATTGTGCGAGGAAATAAAAAAAAATATATATTGAAAAAGTTTTTTTATGTTGATTTAGCCGATAAGTGGCTGTTGTTGGCATGTTGTGCTCCTTGAATAACATTTTCCGGGGTTAAATTAATTGATTCGTCCCTTTAACTCGACATTTTTAGCAGATTTACCCATCGTAGACTTTGTCTATGTCACGTCTGACCTAGACCAAACCCATCTCAAATAAAAAAATACACAGATCGACTTCGAACTAAGCAAGAAATTAGTAAAATGGCGGGATTATTATAAATGCATGCTCAGCATTATCTACTAATGCGCATGTGCAAATAGCTACCACGTCGTATCGCAAAAACACACGAGCAAAAACGTTCAGCCAAACATATTTAATGAATATTTAAAATTAATTCATTAATCTAAATCTAGAGTAATTAATAACGCGATTAATGATGTTTTAGTTTTATTGTAACTTTTATATGAATTATAATCTGTACTTTACTATTTTGTAAAACTTGTCTTAAATAATAAAAACACTTTTTGTCCGCTAATCACTAGTGCGAAAAAGTGGCACTTTCCGCACAGTTTGGCTGCTTGGAAAACGCTTTTCGAGCACATGCATTGTAAAACAATTTGTTGTACCGTTACGATACAGGGCACCAAAGACCAAGGAGTTTTCAATTCGATTTTTATCATTGTATGGGGACCGCGATAAGGCGCATGCGCGGTTGATCGATGATAGCTCTATAACCACAGTAACGTAATTCACGTTGCTGTGGTTTCAGAGCCATTATTGTGTTTGTTTACTTTTTGCAAACTTTAGTTTTTTTATTTAAATAGGTTGTAAACCTGTTGCATGAGTGTAGATAGTGTATGAAACTGCATATAACTAGGTATATATACTAATACATTTGCTTGCTAAAAAATTTGTCCACCCTGTGTGCTTTGATTTGGAACAAGATATCTCAAAAAGTACAGACACCAAGCTACCCGAAACTGTCAAATTTTCCCAATCAACCTTGAACCTAATGCTTTAGCGATAAAGTTGAAAATCTATTAAAGAAATTTGACAGATTGTAGTAGCTTGATGTGCTGGCGTCTGTACAATGAATCCTACTATCCTACATAATATTATTATAAATGTGAAGGCTTGGATGTTTGTTAATCACGCCAGAACGGCTGAACGGATCTGGATGAAATTTAGCACAGAGATAGATTATAGTCTGGAATAGCACATAGGATACTTTTATCCCGAAAAAATGTGCGGTTCCCGTGAGATAATATCCAACATCCACGCGGGAGAAGCCGCGGGCAAAAGCTAGTCAAAATAAATGTTGATATTATTTAATAGGTGAAAAGGTTAGGATTCAATAAATTTATTGCAAATTGAAATTGAAAGTTGCATAGCAACTTAACAAGCTAAAAACAAAAACGGTTTAATAATCACAAAATTTAATTCGCCGTTTCCGGTCGTCTCATTTCCGGTTTCTAGAAATCTTCGGTATACCCGTCTCACCGTAGGAACTCGAGGTACCCAAGGGGAGTGAGACGTATCCCTCAGAAATTCATCTTAAATTTAATAAGGCCGATGAAAAATCAGATAGAAGCTACAATTAGGGCAAGGGCAATACGAGCTATTGAACCAAGCTTACGAGTATTTGTTTTTTTTTAACGAGAACAACCAATTTTCCGCGAATAAAATTTTATGATCATAAACCGTTTTTTGTTTTAAGTCTGTCAAGTTGGTATGCAATGTTCAATTTCGATTTGCAAATATTTATTGAATATTAACCTTTTCACTTATTAAATGGTATCAAAAGTTATTTTTTTATTCATTACTTGAGATATCTACTTTCAAATCGAAGCGTACAGGATAGGCCGATTATTTTGCACGCAATTGTATTAAAACACTTGTGTGATGCTATTAAAACCTCGCCTGTTAATACCCCTCATTAATCTACAGTTTCATAACTATCTACTGTTATAGACTGAGTAAGTACACACTTGCTATAAAATACAGTTTAAACTTTTACTATATAAAAACGTTTAGAGAAGTCGATAGAACCTATGCCTAATGTGTGTAGGATAGGGATCCCCTCGCACACGCACACGCACACGCAGCACGCTGCACGCTGCACCGCTGCGCCGCGAGCGCACGCGCCTCCATGTAAAAATACGCGCCGCGGATATTTACAGCACGCGCTTTAAAAATAGATCGATGTTTGTTTGTGTTTTATAAATACGCGCTCTTGACGGGGATGCGCATTACTTGTTTACGATCACAGTCTACAAAAACATGAATAAAAATGTATAGTATTTGTAAAGACGTGTTATTTGGTAAGTGTGTACTCTGCAGAGTGCGCACAGTTTCAGAACAAATTTCATCACATTTCGTTGAAAACAATAATATTTGGTCGCAAGTTTCGATGAACTGTCAACGGACGAAGCTATTCCTGTTTCATGTGACGTGTGCTTATGAAACGGTATTTCGATGGCTGCAATAAAGATGGCGCGCATCTCGGACCGCTGCGCGCTGGGCCGCTCACATCTGTGCTCTGGAACTCGGAATGGTGACATTTATCAGAAGTTGGCATACGACAATATTACAGATGTTTATGTTCCTTGTAGTGTTTATTGGGCGATAATTAGAAATAATGTGCAAGTACACAAATATGTCATTTATAACTTTGTCGTGAATGACTGTGTGTAGTAGCGTCACCTGCCGAGCCTCGTGTCAACATGTCGGGTCGGCTTCCCACCATTCAGTTTAAATACATTTTACAAAACAACTATATCGAACTACAAGTTAGTTTACGTGAAGAACGTGATATTGATCGGGAGATCTTCCAGCCTCGTTCTGTGACGCGCTCGTTACACAGCATCGTCATATCAGCCGAGACACGTCCGCTGCTGGCCACAGCCTCCCCAAGCACCGCCGCTGCGACCGGTTCTGTGGTTCCCGCATCCAGCTCGTCACTCGCCGGGCTGCACTAGGGCACTACTACGCCAGCAGCAGTAAGCTCGTATGTTATGACGTCACGGCTCACTACGATGTCGTGTCTGGGCGCCAGCTAAACACCCCGCTTCCGCAGCGGGATGCGATCCGCACCATATTCTGTTAATCTTCGCGCTCTTTGTATGTTTAAGGATTTTGTGTCGACTGGTTTTGTTCTTGTTTTTAATCAAAATGAAAGGGCTTCGTCGCTTATGCGATTACGCCGCCCTGGTTGGCTTAACAAAATCGTACTATTTCTATTTAAAATGACCTTAGCATAGAAAGTGGCACAGCTAACACTATTACACTAACCTATTTCTCTAATCCTACAATCCATTTCTAAATACCTCGTTGCGGACACACTGTTAATGTGTGATGAACATCATCAACGGAATTAATACAAAAATTTCAATTAACCGTTGTCGTTGCCATTAGGTAAGAACTTATTACACGGAATGTGGCCAGGACGCAGTCTTAGTGCGAGAACAGTATCACACATTATCTGTTCATCAGCTGATTATCTATCCACGGTGAGTTCCAGGGATGTGGTTGGACCGTTATTTACCAGATTCCTTTATCTTGTGATATTTTATTGAAGTACTCCTTTGACTGTAAACAAACAAATTAGTCATCACTGAATCAAAATCACATTGTTATGTTGAAAGCAGATATCCAACACATCTGAGGTACTTTGAAGTTTACATCGTAGTCGAACTTAATAAATGAGTGCCTGCAGTGTTCCTAGGAAAACGCGGTAAATAAATTAAATACAGTTCTGAGCTGAAACACACCCAGCTTTATAGGTTCCAGTTCCATTGCTAAAGCAATTTGTTAGGTTACCAAGAAGAGTCCCTATAAGGAAGTCAAGTGATAGTTAGCAAGCTGGCTGACTGGCGGAGCGCGGCGGCATCGCGTCTATTTCTGAATCTATGAAAATATTCGTGTCGCATCTTGTTGGCGGCCCACTTGCGTAGAGACGTAACAGTTGCGTGAACCGCGCTCAGATATAGATCTACTAGTGATCGGCGTAATGTTTACATTGGTATCGGGATCCTCTGCCGGTTTATATCGTCATGAAAAATGTGCTGGCGGGCTTAGTTCGCCGGCGGGCACTTCCGCGAGCGTGCGTCCGCGTCGCAGCAGCCAGCGCCGCGTCACTGCGATATACTCGTACGTCGTGATTATCAGTGCGTTGTGTTACGTCCGCGTGTGACGAGTGACGAATGTCCGCATGTGACCTGTTGACATGTGTTGTTAGACGATTGCTTCGCTTGGAGGAGTGAACTCGGCGCCCGCCGCGCCGCTAGTACGTACTCGTATATAGGTAACTTCAAGCTCGTTATAACTTATAACTATCGGTAACGTTTCTTATACCTAGAAACGCTTTGGTTACTTAACCAAAATGCAAAGTAGGTATGAATAAAAATACAAGGCGTGAATCAAAATGCAATCTAAAAGAAGTAACAGAAATATTGGCCAAAATAGAGTTAAAAATTAATATGAAGTTGACAATAGCAAAATAATGTCGGATGACGTCACATATCGGCCGTAAATCTGCTCAGAAATGAAAAATAATCCCTACCGAAGAAAGCTTGCGTTAAAAAGAATGCAATCTAGTCCGAGAGAATACAATAGCTACGGCAGTGTCATATACCGTAATAAAATCTGTTGCAAGTAGCGTACTAGTTTGGGATGTCTTGTCATATCGGCCGTAAATCTACTCAGAACTGAAAAACATCATAATTAATGAAAGCTTACTTTATAAGCCACGCAGTGAGCCTACTAAGTGTAGTATCGAGCAAATACAATGGCTACGGCAGTAACGGGAACCGTAGTAACATTTCAATCAGTTTTCACGAAAACAAACGGCGCGGACTCGAACTGCACCTACTAATATATTTTGTTACGGTAGTATCGTGTAGCTCCAGCAGCCGCACGCTTAGGGCCGGTTTTCTGATCCGTAGTTAAGTCAACCAAAGGTTAAACATAGTAACTAATGGTTGAATTTTGGCTACTATATTTGCCAAAATACCATTATTAACTATTTTTAACATGAATGAGTTAATATGAATACATTATAAATACATCTGGGTGTAATTATCTATATAAGTATGTATTTACAAAAAAAAGTAGTATATGTAGTATATCAGTTATTTGGTTTCCATAGTACAAGCTCTGCTTAGTTTGGGATCAGATGACCGTGTGTGAACAATGTCCCAGGTTATTATTATTTATTATTATTATTAGTGATAACTAATTTATATCTTTTAGCTTTTCACATTTAGCCAAAATTCAACCATTAGTTACTACTATGTTTAGCCATTGGTTGAGTTAACTATGGATCAAAAAACCGGCCCTTAGTTGGCCAATGGTAATTCAGCGACCAATCATTTCGTTCGTGTAGATATACCTATTTGAGAAATTATGAACTGGATGCTCTACAAGTCGGAAGTTCTCATACTGTATAAATAAATCCGTACTGCTCTGTATGTAGGCACTGGTATGGTGCAGATGCTGTTCCTCGACAATGAACAGAGTCCAGGTCCAGGTTCCTTCGAGTCGGTCTGCCTAGTATTGATCCTGCCTGTAATGCGTATCGCTCGGCACTCACACTCGCACCCGCAGTGTGGCGCTAATGTCACTTAACGACGTCATCAAACTCGCTCGCTCACGATATCGTTTTATGCCTTTAATGTTAATGTCATCCAGGACGAGTTATATTCATCCTATTCCTATACTATTAAATAAGCAGGTACTTCTGTACGTCTGTGTTATGTAAGCAAGTCCTAGATTGTGATGGATACGTTCTTAAAAACTGTCCGGTAATACCGTCGTTAATAAAGGCCTATTCAAACCTAAGCGGTATTCGCTGCCGCTATGGGTAGAGGTACATACCGCGCGGGATTCGCTTAGGTATTTAGTATTATGTTTCGCGGCAAAAGCGGTACAGATGAATGAACAGTAATATTACCGCATACCCACTCGGTTTTCTCTACCCATAGCGGCAGCGAATACCGCTTAGGTTTGAATAGGCCTTAATGTATGATTCCAAGATCGTAAAGTTCTTATTGAAAGCAATTTATCTGCTTTCACTCATTTCGAATTCGATTGTGAGTTCTATATGTAAAATTTAATATCTCGGTTTTATCCTTCAACCTATTGGTACGAATGAATTCCTTATTTCAATATGTCCCAGGAGAAAACAACGTTAGATGTTTTATAAAGGTATTACAATGTAAACTCACAGCACGCAGTGTATAGCCTGGGTACAGCTACAGAGAGGAGCATCTCTCGTCTGGCACAGCTCTGTAAATAGAACACTAGCCGTCCGTAAGTCAACACCATGGAATTATAACTCGCATACATTCATATGTTCATAGTTCATGTTAACATAGTTTACATTTAGTTACTGCGTCTGATATAAACAGATAAAGAGAAAGTAGTGAAGGAGTGAGTTAATGCAAATCGACTCACGCCTGTAAAGCTGACGTTATTGGACCAGGCGCCGCGGTGCGTGCGGCGTGTGCGGCGCGTGCGGCTGACTGTTTACATCTTATAGTAGAATAGAGCACGCGCAACGAAGTGGGAACAGTAGGCACGGGTGAGAACAACACGACGTTCCCGCCGCGAGCGCTTATAGTTGTGGTTGAGTGCTGGCAGTGTGCGTTCCTCTAGAGATTTTTTTCGTATTTCCGTATCAAAATGGTCAAATGTGCAGTTCAATCTTGCAAAAACGATACTAGGAAACACACAAAACTAAAATCCAGTATCACATTTCATCGGTAAGACGATTTTTATACTTAATTTTGTGAAATCAAATCACGCATCGCGGGGTTGAACGAGACGTGGGAGGCGGGCACGCTTAGGCCCACCCGCGCACCGCGCTCTCCACGCAAGACTGTAGTGATGTACCGTGACCAACGCCGTAGTCGATATTTAAAATATTTTTTAAATGTTTGCTAGAGTACTACATATTATATGTATTTATATGTATCTTTAATCAAAACCTTATTATCATTTATTATAAATAATATTGATGTGTTTTGTATGATATTTGTAACAATTTTAATGCGATAGTATTGTAGCGTAAACGTTATGGAATGTTACATATATGGAATATCACGTACTAGAATGCTTAATTGATTTAAAATAATTTTGGTAGCTATATATAGAATGGAGTATAATTAAATAAATAAAAAAATGTGTATGTAAACATTTTTTTTTTCTCATTTTGCAGCTTTTCAAAAGACCGAAACTTGATATGAGTCCTAGCTAGATCGATTTTTCGCCCAAGTAGCCAAGCCCATTTTGCAAATTTCATCGAAATCGTTAGAGCCACTATCGAGATCGTGATTACTGATTACAAACAAATATGTAAATAAATATACAAACATTTCTTGTTTAATAGTATAGGGCAACATAACATATGGAATAGCGTTGAAAAAATCAGCGAAAATTTCCGTTACTTTCGAATTCCGTTTTTTTTTTTCAATGCAAGAATCGAAAGTTTCAAGAAAATTCGCCAGTATATATTTCATTTTTTTTTCAATATTTCGGAATAAAAAACCGAAAAATATTAAAGAAACGGGAAATATTTCGTTGTTTTTTTTCAAATACGTACTTAGTATTTACTAGTGTATTGTAGTTATTTACTAGTGCACGAAATCTCCACTTTGCGTCAGTGTAAACAGTGTAAGTAGAGCGGAGCTAAGCGGAGCGTAGCTAAGTAGAGCAGAGCGGAGCGGAGCTTAGCTTAGCGGAGCGGAGCCAAGCAGAGCGGAGCTAGGCGGAACGGAACTAAGCGGAGCAAAGCGCACCGGAACGGAACAAAGTGGAGCGGAGCAAAGGGATCAAAGCTAAGCGGAGCGGAGCTAAGCAGAACGGAGTGGAGCAAAGCATAACGTAGTGGGGCGAAACGGAGCTAAGCGGAATGGAGCGGAACAGAGCCAAGCGGAGCGGAGCAAAGCTGATCGGATCAAAGTGGAGCTAAGCGGAGCAAAGCGAAGCGGAGCAAAGCTGAGCGAAGCTAAGCTGAGTGGATCTAAGCGGAGTGGAGCTAAGCTGAGCGGAGCTAAGGGGAACGGAGCTAAGCGGGGCGGAGCTAAGCTAAGCTGAGCTGAGCGGAGCAGAGCTAAGCGGAACGGAGCTAAGCTAAGCGGAGCTGAGCTGCGCGGAGCATAGCTAAACTGAGCGGAGTGGAGCGGAACGGAGCTAAGCGGATCGAAGTAATTAATATACTAAGTACGTATTTGAAAAAACAACGAAATATTCCCCGTTTCTTTCATATTTTTCGGTTTTTTACGGAAATATGGAAAAAAACATGAAATACGAGTATATACTGGCGAATCTTCTTGAAACTTTCGAATCTTTCATTGAAAAAAAAAAGGAAAAAACGACAATTTGTTTTTTTCGCGAAAATTTCAAATTGGTTTTTTTTTTCGGAATTTTCAACGCTATATTGAACATAAAAGTACCTAACAAAGATATTTATTTCATAACTTATCGATAGCTCGTTGCCGATCGGCACGTGACTTATACATCCCTATCTGTCATACAATCATCAATATAAGTATCTATAGCTCATTTGCCTACGATGCGTACTAAGCGATTTGTGCAATATGCGTCCTCTATAAACTGTAATATATACTCTAAGGTTTACATCGTATTCTGTGCTTTGTCTTTGATATTGTCTGCGGGAGCGTTTTATTTTGATATAACATAAATTGATAACTGCATAGATTACAGATTAGTTGTAGCATTATGCCGAATAAAGTAAGCGAAATATGTAAAACCATTTTATCTTTAAGACCTTACTGTACATATTTCATGCAAATACAGATATTATTATTATGTAGAGACCAATGTTTATATTCAAGCAACGGTGTAGGTGTTTGGTTCTTTACTAACGTGCTCACATGCTTCGCTTGATCCTAGGCTCGCGAGGAGGAGCTGGCCAGCAAGCTGAAGGACATGGAGGTGCTGCGCAAGTGCAAGCAGCTGCCCAAGGGCGAGCAGCCCGCGCAGCTGCAGGCCGAGCTGGAGAAGGTACCCCACAGCACACGCACACCACACAGTCAAGTATCAGACGAAAGTGTACACACCCCCTGTTCACGTTACACTCTTACGCAATCACTCGCTAAAGTATCAGATGAAAGTGTACACAGCCCCTGTTCACGTTACACTCTTACGCAATCACTCGCTAAAGTATGAGATGAAAGTGTACACAGCCCCTGTTCACGTTACACTCTTACGCAATCACTCGCTAAAGTATGAGATGAAAGTGTACACACCCCCTGTTCACGTTACACTCTTACGCAATCACTCGCTAAAGTATGAGATGAAAGTGTACACAGCCCCTGTTCACGTTACACTCTTACGCAATCACTCGCTAAAGTATCAGATGAAAGTGTACACAGCCCCTGTTCACGTTACACTCTTACGCAATCACTCGCTAAAGTATCAGATGAAAGTGTACACAGCCCCTGTTCACGTTACACTCTTACGCAATCACTCGCTAAAGTATCAGATGAAAGTGTACACAGCCCCTGTTCACGTTACACTCTTACGCAATCACTCGCTAAAGTATCAGATGAAAGTGTACACAGCCCCTGTTCACGTTACACTCTTACGCAATCACTCGCTAAAGTATCAGACGAAAGTGTACACAGCCCCTGTTCACGTTACACTCTTACGCAATCACTCGCTAAAGTATAAGATGAAAGTGTACACACCCCCTGTTCACGTTACACTCTTACGCAATCACTCGCTAAAGTATGAGATGAAAGTGTACACAGCCCCTGTTCACGTTACACTCTTACGCAATCACTCGCTAAAGTATCAGATGAAAGTGTACACAGCCCCTGTTCACGTTACACTCTTACGCAATCACTCGCGAAAGTATCAGATGAAAGTGTACACAGCCCCTGTTCACGTTACACTCTAACGCAATCACTCGCTAAAGTATCAGATGAAAGTGTACACAGCCCCTGTTCACGTTACACTCTTACGCAATCACTCGCTAAAGTATCAGATGAAAGTGTACACAGCCCCTGTTCACGTTACACTCTTACGCAATCACTCGCTAAAGTATCAGATGAAAGTGTACACAGCCCCTGTTCACGTTACACTCTTACGCAATCACTCGCTAAAGTATCAGATGAAAGTGTACACAGCCCCTGTTCACGTTACACTCTTACGCAATCACTCGCTAAAGTATCAGATGAAAGTGTACACAGCCCCTGTTCACGTTACACTCTTACGCAATCACTCGCTAAAGTATCAGATGAAAGTGTACACAGCCCCTGTTCACGTTACACTCTTACGCAATCACTCGCTAAAGTATCAGATGAAAGTGTACACAGCCCCTGTTCACGTTACACTCTTACGCAATCACTCGCTAAAGTATCAGATGAAAGTGTACACAGCCCCTGTTCACGTTACACTCTTACGCAATCACTCGTTAAAGTATCAGATGAAAGTGTACACAGCCCCTGTTCACGTTACACTTTTACGCATTCACTCGCTAAGGGGAATTAGGGCCTGTGCACACCACGTTTTTTTATACGCGCCGTTGACGCGCGTTTGTAGCGACATAGACGCAGCCTGTAGACCTTTGCACACCTGTATAAATTCAAATACGCGTTTGTATCGATACAGACGCGCGTGTGTAGCGATACAGACGCGATGCAAACGCGCGTGTGTAGTGATACAGACGCGATGCAAACGCGCGTGTGAAATCAAATCAAAATCAAAAGTCATTTATTCAAACTAGGCATAAGACAGTCTCTCAAAACGCCTGCCGTTCACCACTTCCTAGTGCTTTAGCTGGGGAGAAGAAGTGGCGCTACAAACTCCCCAGCAGCATAGCTGTCTGTTCAGTTAAAAAAAATGAATCTATATAACACTGCGCATAATAATTTAGGTATATTACGCAACACAAAACATTAAATTAAATTATTTGCTATAAGTAAGTTAGCACACGCCAAAATACCAAAAAAAAAAAAAATCGAAGCCGAAGCCGTACATGTAGTTGTAACTCGTGTGTATCGATACAAACGCGCTGGCATTTTGCGTTTTTAAGCAGAACCTCGTCAAAAGTAGCAAGATGGCGTCGGTCGAGACAGGATTGAAAGAAAGGAAAGAAGAAGAAAATTACCGACGTTTTTGGGCCATTTACAAACGAGAGAATATGAATCGATACAAACGCTATACTAACGCGCGTGTGTATCGATACAGACGCGCCGGTGCCGCGCGTTTGAATCGATACAAACGACAACAAACTGCTCTGTAGGATAAAAGCGCGCCATCGACGCGCGTTTCTGAATCGCGCGTCGAAGGCGCGTTTAGAAAACGTGGTGTGCACAGGCCCTTAGTCACACATTTATTTGTATTTAGAAGGAACTTTATATCTCACTACTTTTTCTAACAAATATTGTTTGTATAACATTATTAGATGGTAATTGAACAATCATCGACGAATATTGATATTATAATATTAGCCTCCATCATACGATGTGGTCACACCCATAAGTACGGTTTCTGATCCAGTTGTTTATTATTTTCATCGGCTACTTTTGTAACAGAGAATAGCTTGAAGCATATGCGATATAAATATTAAATGGGATTCAATCTGGAATATCGAAGAATAACAGTGCTCGTGTCATAAATATGTAGAGGTCGAGCAGGTATTTCATATTTGAATGACACATCAGATTCTATCCGATATTTCAAAGTTAGTACTGTAGTATTCGACAAATTATATGTTTTCGTTCGTGTACGAGGTCAATGGCTCTGCGTCGTCAGCTTGACGCGTGTCGTGGCGTGACGTGCTGATGACGCTGACGAGTTAAGTAGATCTTTTAAGACACTTTTACACGTCAATATTTTTGGCCAATATCTTAAAACTAGATGGCGCCGGCATTTCCTGGCTGACGAGTTTGTTTTGGCATTTCTTATCCCCGAGAAGAAATGCCGAAACAAACTCGGAGGTCATAGTCTCTTTTGAGGTCCAAACATTATATCGACATTATAACGACTGAGGCTGTCTTTTGTAACTTTTGACGTTGAAGTAGTCACAACAGAGGTTGCAACATCCCTCGCTACAAAACCACCCCGCTCTCGCATGCTTGTGTCATTCCGTTGAATAAGTGCACAATATTCGCTGATGCAGTGTAATGTTTGAGCACACGTCTGTCTGTCATAACTAGCGCGTAGTGCGGCAGACGGGAGAGCGTGGCTAGACTAAACAGCCCTCGAGCCGAGAGGGGCTGAGGGCATCGTGTCGGCGGCTCACACCGCCACTCACTAGTACGTACAGAAGGTCGGCGCCATGCGACGAGCGATAACGCAAGTAGATCTCTTAGTACGCTTTCTGTGGCGGTACATCGTCGCGTGTGTATGTATACCTACAAGGTGTAGAAACACATCACAAAGCCGTCAACTATGCATGCTGTACATCTATACGTAACTAAGTAGCCATGCGCAAACATGATTGCTGGGAAACTACTTTTATTTTTAGGTACCTATAAAAAACAGCAATGTATTATTGCGCGCAATGTATCGCGAAGTTCGCGAACCCAGGCAAACGGCCGCGCGTAAGCGGACGCGTAGGTACTCGTACTTGTGGCAGAGTGCGTTTGATATTCATTGTCTTTTTGTAACTTATGCGTAATTTGTTAAGAAAAATCGAAATTTTAGGTAATGTTTGTTTGGAAAAAGAAAAGAAATTTTGACTTTGACCTTCAATATCTCCAAAACCAGTGGATTCCCAGGTAGAATATGTAGCTTTCGGCTTCGGAACATGTCTTTTTACACCCGATATTTGTGTCCGGGCGTTTTCTCTCGTACATCGTCGCGTGTACAAGGTTATTGGTAAAACACCAACAACCTCTTAAGGGGTCATTGTAGTCATCATTATGAACAACTTTACTATGGGACCAATAACCCTGTATATTTGTGTCCAAGCGTTTTCGCTCGTTGTATGGAGCGGACCTACTGTGCAGTCTAGTTTTTTATATCATCATCAGATTTTGAATTCTGCCCTTCATCGGAACATATAATGGTGCCGACTCTGTTGTGCACAAACGAACAGCTATTCTAAACTACATCTAAAAATACATTAAAAATGATTAATTATTTAATTAATAATTTACAGCAGACCTACTTACTGTTTTTTAAAAGTAAGTAAGTAGGTCTGCTGTCTCAGGTGATGGCTGCGCTAAAACTTTTAAACTTAATTTAGGTTATTGCTAACTTTTTCTCTCCAATAAAACAAGAAAGAGACGGACGCAAATTAAAGCTGTCAAATTTAGTTGGAACTAATATTTCCATACAAATTCAGACGACCCGTAAAAACATGTCGACTAAAAACACGGTGAAGCGCAAGGCGTAAACTAGTTTGACATCTCTAACTTAGTTCATAGCTATAGCCGTCCTTTTCTCGCGCTGCCTGTTAGTAAAAGATAGCTATTCTCTAATTTTAGTTTAGTTATTGAACAAGAGAATCGGCACCAATAGCTTTTGAAGTTACGGCACTGAGCACTAACAATTGCGTAATAAAATAAAATTGTATTCAGTTACTTGATAAGTAGGTACATATTGTGGATGTGACTGTAGCTTTCTGTTGCGTGCCACACACGAAGCACACACGTCACTTCGCACGTGCGTCACCGAGCGCACGCACACACAGCGCCCGCTCACTCGGAGCTCGGCGGGGCTACGAGGGCACTAACTCGCTTACCCAACTGAACTTCACGAACACGACTCGCGTTGTTTGTGTGCGTTAACAGGCGACGAGTTCTGGAAGTAATTCAATGACGACACACAAATGTTTAGAATTTAGTTAGAAGTGCCAAATATAAATTAAAACGTAGCAGAAAGCTGTTCTAACGTTGTAATTGTTATTTTCAAACTTTCTTCAATCGCAGGATAACTCTAGCAAAATATTTTATGGCCATTAATTGTTAACTAATCAAATGAGGCATATTACACTATCAGTCAATACTATCACGCGATCCGTGAGTATCACGCTACGTATTGAAGCAATATTGATTTGTATTGCAGTATCGTGATAATATTGCACTATTTATTATTGACTTATATATTACTGCGTAAGGACCGGGCTAACCGCACGACGAAATGAGGGCCAGCGCTGGCCCTGAAATCTATGTTTAGGGCCATCGCAACTCAGTCGACCGCGGTCCACGTGCAGAAGCTTTGCTTGTAACGGAAAAGCCCAGTAAAAGGGTGCAAACATTACCGATACAAAGGTGAAAAAGGAACAAGGGATATCGTATCATCGGTACGTAACCTTACATTACTTTTGTAAATAAACACATTTCTAAAGGGATAATTTTACTACCGAAATCCACAATGGCGGCCATGTCGCGCGCCTATGCAACCCGGAACTCACGTAGTTCGTATGAGTTATCAGATATGGCGCTACTAGATTTGCTTGTATGAAGGTTTGGGTAAAATGTTCAGATGGGCGTATCCTTCCTTTTGACATCATTGGTGTTTATAGATATATTGAAATCCGCGATACTTAGGAGCGTGGCTTCAATAATATTGTCAGAGCAAACGCATCGTGATGTTAGTGTCGTCAGAACGCGCTCGACAGCCATTGATAATTTAAAAAAAAATCTATAGATATTGAACTTTTGTATGAAACAGCACATTTTTTTTTCGTGATTTCAGAGTTGGTCCCATAGTGAAAGTTGTTCATATTCATGGCTAGAACACCTTGTGAAAATTTAGCTGGTCATTGGAAACTAACCCTGTAAAATAATATCGACAGCTCTCGTCAGAGAGTATTATGTTCCTTGAGCCATGGCGGAAGAACATGATGAGTTGCGCTTTGATTCTGAGCGTGCGGACAAGACGAGTGGAAAAATGATTCGAAAGGTTTCGTTCATATGTACGAGAAATGTAGAACACAAAACACAAGCAATATTTAAATACAGTTAAAAAATATAATATTTTATAGAAGGAAACACGACTATCCCTACTGTTAACTCCACTGGAGCTGCACACTGAAGTGATCATATTGACAGTTTGAAAGCTCACTTCAATATTGGGATCTTGTCTTAATATTGACATTACTAGGATCACGATAAATATAATAATAATAATAATATCCTGGGACATTTTCACACACGGTCATCTGGTCCCAAACTAAGCAGAGCTTGTACTATGGAAACCAGATAACTGATATACTACTTTTTTTTTGTAAATACATACTTATATAGATAATTACAGACTCAGGACAAACAGACATGTTCATGCACACAAATGTTTGTCCTGGATGGGAATCGAACCCACGACCAGAGCATGATAGGCGGTATCTTAACCAACCACGCCAACTGGCCTGTCAATTGATTATGTAATATGCCCATAATATTACGCTATCAATATTTATTATATAATATTTATTAGTATTAGGTAATCGTCGATTAGTAAAAAATTCGAAGATACTTTTGTTCTCTGTGCTGCATCACTGCAACTTGATTAGCACTGAAAGAAATGAAATTATTTATTCTGTAATAGCATATCGAAATCACTTATACGTCACTTCATCATACGGGTGAATATTTGACCTTTTAACCGCCGTCATTACCTTCCGCCAAAAGTTGATGAAGGAGAATATCGTTAATGAAATATTTCATCAATTCCCAGAATCTGCTTAAGGACCAGAATCAGGTAATTGCTGAAATATTTCATTAAATATATTCTCTTTCATCAACTTTTGGCGGAAGGTAATGACGGCGGTTAAAAGGTCGAATATTCACCCATACAATACAGACTATCTGTCTGTCCACGCGTGTAACTCCCTTCATATCGCGTGCGTGGCGCACGTGTGGCGTATGTATTGCGTGTGACGTGCTCAGCATGCCATTAGCGACAGCTCGAGGTAACGAGACGTATCGATCTAGACACCGTGACGCGTGAAAAAAAATACCGGTCTAATGCGTGTCAGTTAGTGGGGGTTCCACATGAAAAACTGTTCACTTAAACCAAAAATCAACAATTAAAATAAAATAAAATTACTACGGGTAAACCAGACTTATATAGCCAGCGGCTCTCAAACTTTTTTGGCGACGGAACTATTTTTGAAAACGAAAAAAAATCAAAAACTCCGTTTTATGGATAATTCCACGTTGCCCCACCGATCTGCTCTGAGTTCACTGTTCCCACTAGGGCTGGCACTGTTGGATATGATAAAATATTATAAAAATAGTTTTAATAGGTAATAGTAGGTGAGTATTGGAGCATCTGGATCAAAAGCTGATACGCGCGCTTTCTTCGCGCCCGTATTATCTTTTAATCCAGATGCTCCAATACTCGCCTACTATTACAGTGCCTTTGACACTAGAATGTCCTCCTCGCCGTGGGCTTAAACATCACGACTCTGTAGAAGCACGCTGTAGGTGAGGGTAGATCACCTAATGCCTCCAGTGGCGCGCTTGCGATTCGTTTTGTGTCCGTACTAATGACCGGATCCGACATATATTTTTTATAATTTTAAAATAAAGTGTTTTTAAGTTATTTAATAAAATAGACGAAAATTTACCATTCCTCCCCTTAACTCTGAAACTACTGAGCCAAAAATTAAAAAAAAATAATACAGAAAATAGGTATATACCTATAGATTACAGGAAAACTTATAAGAAGTCTATGGTCTTAAAATAACGTGGTAAATCTCTCATTATTGTGCGTACAAACTTACATTTGCAGTTGGAATGTATCGAATAACATGTTTTTCAACTACAATGTTAAGTTTGTTCCTGGGACAAATTCATCCCAACTACGGAACCCTTCATTGTCCGTAGTCCAACACGCACATGACCGCTTTTTAGGGGTAAGGGACCCGTGCGCAGAGGCTTTTAGAGCCCTAGGGCTCCGCGGAGCACTCTTTGAGTATGGTTGACGTAGATGATAAGAACTCTTTGTTTTAAAATCTCTAAATTCTTATAGGTTGGCTTAGCAAATGACAAAACTATGGGCTCCCATTTTTGTCGACAGCTTACGGAACCCGAAAATCGTGTTGAAAGCACCTTCTTTGTGTTGTTAGTAAAATAGTCGTCTATTGTGCGACGAACATTTACCTACATATCTACGGCGGGGACGGTAATATGTAGGATATTAGTTTGTGTAGCTACCTCGTCCATTTCCGTGCTCCCTCGCTTGCTGTAGACAGGCCTTCATTATAAATAGCTTATCGTTCACACCACACTCGTTAATAATAGTGAATGAAATCTGGTCTCAACTTCGGCGCCACCATCGAGTACAAAGCCTAAACTGCGGCCAAGAAACTGGGCATCCTAAATAAGTTTAAAGCGATACTTTACGCCTGGACAGCTTTTAACTCTACAAAGCGCAAGTCCGATCCTGCATGGAGTATTGCAGCCACCTTTGGGATGAATCAGCTAAGTACCAACTAGCCGCGCTTGACTCAGTGGAACGCAGAGCTAAGAGGCTCATTGGCGACGTAAAACTGGTGGTTGCCATGCTTCACAGCTTGGCTCATCGTCGCAAGGTTGCCTGCGGTGAGTGTGTTCAAGAACTCCACGACCTCATTCCACCGGCAACCTTCTACCATCGGACATCTAGACGCACTTCCAGTTACCATCCCTACCTGGTTGCTATTCCACCGATTCGCACTAAGCGCTTCCAAATGACTTTTATAATGCACACAGTAAAAGAGTGGAACTCACTACCTGCGTCTGAGTTTCCGAGCGCATACAACCCTAATCTCTTCAAAGTGAGAGTGAACAGGCTTCTTCTGGGTAAGCTCACTCCATCGTCGACTCTGTCTCTGACGCGTCCGACCTAGACTAGAGCAAACCCATCATAAATAAAAAAATAATAAAAAATGTCACGTCCAGTCCAAACAGCAATCCAAACGGATAGACGTCGATGTAAAGCTACGTAATTATGGTAAGCTCACCAATATTTTTGTGGCAACGTGATTTTGTGTTGTTGGAAACATTTTAGCTCCGCACACTGTACGCAGTGTTCCCGCAACGTATCCGTAACACAACAACTAGGTGCTACAACCACGTTGCGCTACTTTTGTTTACCATTACACAAAACGTTACCGAAGCCGACTGATTTTATCAAACTTCAGGGTTCACTGAAGTGCACTGCTTCCTAGTCTGCATCCGGAGTTATTTGCCTTAAACAGATTCATGAGCGCACTGAGTCAGTTTGTGCAAGTTTTCACCAAAATTAGTCGCAAAGTTGACAGCAACTGTTACCGAACAATAAGTAAGTGTTAAGTAGGACAGGCGCGAAGTTGGACCGCGGTAAGAACAGTACGAGTAGCTAGACAAATAAGCCGTCGAGTTGGGCGGACTTGTTACAGAGCCGTGCACTCCACTGTGTGTTTGGACACAACTCTGGAATATCTTAACAATATTAGCGCGAAAACTAGACATCCTAAACTTAATCCTTAAAGTTTACCTAGCAGATAGTGGAAATGTGTTGTTGCAGGATACTATTTGGTATTTAACTTACGTTAGGTTCGTTACCCAAATATGTAGTGATGATGTTGGGATCTGTCATGATTAGCGGCCGAATGAATTATTATGAAAACTCATATCTTTTAACTCTACTTCGATACATGGCAACCAAGAAGGTAACTTATCAAAAATGTTATTTAAATTTGGAACTGGCTTAACAAATAGAGCTGTTTAAAGTTAAAAGAAACAAATGAACATAATGCGTGGAAAAATATTGTTGTTCGTCATTGATTCTGGAATTTATCATTTTCAAATAAAATGTTCTACATTATTATGTACTACTTAGTTTGAATTTCCGCGCATTATTTGAGAAAAGTCCTATAAGCCTTGGCCCCAACCAGGCATTTTGCTGGACTCACGTAGTTTGCCTCGATTTCGTCTCGGTCCACATTTTCACGTTCGCCCATCAATGCCTGTTTTGCCGGCCACTGCAGTAATGTACTATATAAAGTATGTGTTGTCAGGCTCAGGCGAGTCTTGCTGCGCACGGCGAGTACATCAACAGCAAGCTGAGCGCGCTCAGCAAGTACAGCGCGCGGCTCGACTCGGCGCTGCAGTGGTGCGGCGACACCAACGCGCGTCTTGATGCCGCCGCTGCGCTGTCTCAACCGCAACGGCGCGACGTCACTGACAGCGTCGCTGTAAGTGCAACCTACACACAGACGCACATTTGATTGTTTAAATAGTAATAGTAGATTTTTCACCAAGGGGATAAAGCAGTGTCTTATGTCACTGGTGATATATACAGGGCTATTTTTAAATCATTAGCTAAACTTTCACAGCGTGTTCTACCCATGAATATGAACAACTTTCACTATGGGACCAACTCTGAAATCACGAAAAAAAATCAGCTGTTTCATACGAAAGTTCTATACATACCTCGACCAAAATGTATGAAACAGCAGATTTTTTTTTTCGTGATTTCAGAGTTGGTCCCATAGTGAAGGTTGGTCATAATCATGGGTAGAACACGCTGTGAAAATTTAGCTAGTGATTTAAAAATAGCCCTGTATATTGAATTGAAGCTCGCCCAAGACAAAGACAACTTTATCCCCGAGGTGAATACTCTACTTTTCACACTTGCGCGGTAACAAAAAGCAATAAAATTTTTGAATAAGTTTTTTTTTTTTGTCAAAATTTGGTATGAATTTTTAGTTAAGATTCTAAATTCAAATCACATTATTAACCAGCGGGTTATAATAAAATTCAGTACACTGTTACTACCCGGCTAGACTAGGCTATAATGACTTAATACTTTAGGATAGGTTTGTGCATGACATATCGTTTGACATTATCAAGCAGGTGGTGTGAAAAAGGAGTTTACATTTACTTGTCAATATCTCCAGGAAAGCGTAAAGGACCGCGAGTCAGAAGTGCGCGAGATCCTCGAGAACTACAACAACATGGAGCGTGAGTGCGTCGCCGCCAAGCAGACCGTGGCGGGGGACGTGCGCGACGCGGCCGCGCGTCTTCGCGACGCATGGGCCGGCCTGCGCGCGCGCCTGGACGAGTGCGACGTCCGCGCGGGCGACGCGCGTGCCAGTGCCACGCTCGCCAGTGACACGCTCGTGCAGCAGGCGCCGGTCGCGGCTCCGCGTCGCTCGCCCGACAGCTTGGAGCGCAAGAGCTCGTCGGACAGCGCGCACAGCGGTGAGTGGCGGGGGGCGGGCTTGCTTGAGGGGGTCACCTGAACACTAAACTGTACTAACCAAGCAAATGATACGATCACACCCTTCACGACAGGTCAAGTCTTTAAGGCGAAAGCGCGTACGTTGTTTGATCGACATACAACCTGACACTGAATTGCAAAAAAATAAGAAAATTTTAATTTCGCGGGCTACCATGGACGATATTGCATACATTTTCAGTCAGCTAAGCGCATTTTCTGTGCGTGCAGACAAGACTATCGTAACGTTTGCTCACAAACTGTAATCGCTAGAATTGTCAAAACATCAGCTTTGAATCACCAAAACTGACATGTTTTGACAATTCTAGCGAGAGACCATCAGGTCTGTAGATGTACTGGTGTTGGCAATAAAACGATTGGGATACTAACAGCTCGTTTCATTCACTAATATGTAAGTTGTTTACATTAAAATGATAATATTCTGTTCTATGTTCACCTGTAAAGTGCACTAAAATGACGCTAGGTGCAGTTTGACCTCGAGCGTCGTTGTAGGCAGCATGTCGCACGCACGGTTTGTGTTTGGTAGCGGTAGCTAACGAACAACTAACACTTATGTAGTTTGATCAGTAGACGCTTAGTGTAACATCTGACACTGTAGTAGTTGTGTACATGATATTGTCGCATAATGCGCCGCGGGTAGCGCCTGCCGTGACATGGCGTGCGTGGTGTGGACGCAACAGTGTGCAATCATATCGCTGTTAGCGCGCGCGGGGCGAACTTTGTACGACGGGATACACGCGGGGAGTGATGTTCATAAACTGTGGCGCGAGGAGACGAGCCAGACCTCACTCGCACTGATACCACGATTTGTACGACGGGATATACGCAGGGAGTGATGATCATAAACTGTGGCGCGAGGAGACGAGCTAGACCTCACTCGCACTGATACCACGATTTGTACGACGGGATATACGCAGGGAGTGATGTTCATAAACTGTGGCGCGAGGAGACGAGCTAGACCTCACTCGCACTGATACCACGATTTGTACGACGGGATATACGCGGGGAGTGATGTTCATAAACTGTGGCGCGAGGAGACGAGCCAGACCTCACTCGCACTGATACCACGATTTGTACGACGGGATATACGCGGGGAGTGATGTTCATAAACTGTGGCGCGAGGAGACGAGCCAGACCTCACTCGCACTGATACCACGATTTGTACGACGGGATATACGCAGGGAGTGATGATCATAAACTGTGGCGCGAGGAGACGAGCTAGACCTCACTCGCACTGATACCACGATTTGTACGACGGGATATACGCAGGGAGTGATGTTCATAAACTGTGGCGCGAGGAGACGAGCTAGACCTCACTCGCACTGATACCACGATTTGTACGACGGGATATACGCGGGGAGTGATGTTCATAAACTGTGGCGCGAGGAGACGAGCCAGACCTCACTCGCACTGATACCACGATTTGTACGACGGGATATACGCGGGGAGTGATGTTCATAAACTGTGGCGCGGGAGACGAGCCAGACCTCACTCGCACTGATACGACGGGATATACGCGGGGAGTGATGTTCATGACACATACGTAACTAATAAACTTTCTTAAAACAGTGTATATAACAGCAGGCATTATGAGAGCAATCCAACGTAACAACATTCGTACTACTCGTACGGACACAAACATACCTACAGCCTAATCTCCTAACGCGTCTGCTCGCGAGATATCATACACTCGGCTGATAAGCCATTGGCGAAGTAGCGCGCTTTGAGAGTGCCGCGCCGAGCATCAACAACCCCAGCAGAGAGAAATGCCTGAATTATTCTCGTTTAGCCGTCTTCGCAGTTCATATTTGACGACATTCTCGTTGGCCCCTCAGTGCTCATACACATTACGTAAGAGCTCTAATGTCTAGTAGGTACTTATATCTGTAGTTTCACTTAGATACCTAGCTAGGCTCATTAAAACTCAACGTCTGTCTGACCGCTTAAAACTTAATCTGATGGTGAACTAAAAATGAGATTGACTTCATTATGTCTACGAAGAAGCAACTATTCAATGATCTCTCTGTGATTAACGCGGTGAAAACCGAAAGTTATCATTGCATTGTAAGAGGCACATTGCCCTTAAATATCAAGCTAGAAAGATCTCGACTGAAGTCGAACTAAAGTCCACGCTCCGCCCAGCACCGATCAAAGTCGAAAACTCCGAGAGCTTTCAACTCGCACTTCAAAATCGTTTTCGAGTGCCTAGAGAGCTCCGTCGACGATTATAACGAGGAGTTCGTGAAAACTGTCCTTACAGTCGGGTCTAAGAACTTCAAGACCCGTCGTAGAAATAGAAGCTCTCTGATCTTACTTTACAATTCATGGAGGAGAGGCGTGAGATAGATGATCCTGCAGTCTTCAAACGATGCACTTAACCCTTAATTGCATAAGAATATTTATACACACAACATAATAATAATCGCCTCACTTGGACAGTTGATTGACCATGACAATTGACTGTTTTTTTTTTTCGTTCAAAACTGTTGCCTAAACATTAATCATCATCTTCCTGCCCTTATCCCATGTTACTTGGGGTCGGCTCAACACGTTTTCTTCTTCCATTCTCCCCTGTCAACCGTTACGCTATCATTCACTCCCTTCTCTTTCATATTTCTTTCTTTCTTTCTTCTCACACAATCCATCCATCTTTTCTTCGGCCTTCCTCTCCCTATCCATCCATCAACATGTATATTCATCACTTTTTTAGTCACATGCGTTTCGTCCCTTCTCATCACATGCCCATACCAAGCCAAACGGTTTCCTTTCTACTTTTCTGTCACTGGCGCCACTTTCAAACTTCCTCTTATATACTCATTTCTTACTTTATCCATTTTATCACTTTATCCACACATCCATCTCAAAATCCTCATCTCCGCTGCATGCAATTTTTTTTCATGCGTCTTCTTCACGGCCCAGCATTCAGACCCATAAAGTTCGACAGGCCTTATCACGGACTTATAAATTTTCCCCTTTAACTTGAGGGGCATCCGTGGGTCGCAAGTTGTTCCTGTGACCTGTCGCCATTTCATCCATCCTGAGTTGATCCGGTGCGTTAAGTCTCGGTCTGTTTCGCCATCTCCTTGGACAAGCGACCTGAGGTACTGAAAGTCGGAGCAGATGGATAAGGGCGTTCCGGCGAGAGATATATGCACAGGACTGGAGCGACCGCCAAAATCACAAAACAGATACTCAGTTTTGGTCTGACTTACTCTCAGGCCAAAGGTCTCAGTCTTTCCCACCACACCTCCAATCTGCTCTGGACCTCTAAGCCGTTCTCGGCAACCAGCACAATGTCATCGGCGAACAGCATACACCAGGGAGACTCTTCCTAGATATCCGATGTAAGAGCATCCATTATCAGCAAGAAGAGGTAAGGGCTGAGTGCTGACCCCTGGTGCAATCCGACAGCCACATAGAAGCTGCCAGTAGTGCCCACGATAGTCGGAACTTGGGTGCTGCATCGGCTGTACATCGCTCTAATCAACTGCACATACTTCCTGGCACACCTTTCTCCTTCAGCGCCCACCACAAAACTTCACGAGGCACTCGGTCGTATGCCTTTTCGAGGTCAACAAATACCATGTGTAAGTTTTTATGTGCATTTCTCGCACAGCTGACGGATAGCAAAGATGGCATCTGTTGTTCCTCGACCAGGCATAAAACCGAATTGGTTTTGCGAAATATCACTCTCTTCTCTCAGTCGCCTTTCAATAACTTTCTACCAAGCCTTCATACTATGTGACATTAGCTTTATTCCTCTATAGTTGTTGCACTCCAACACATCATCTTTGTTTTTAAAGATGGGCACCAGCGAACTGTTACACCATTCGTCAGGTATGGCTTCTTCCAGCAACAACTTATTGAAGAATAAAGCTAACCACGTCCATCCATCTACCCGTAAACATTGATGCCTAAACATTGATGTTCTGATAAAAGTCCGTAAATAAATTACTTCTAAAAATATATACAAAAATTCTTTACGATGGAAATTTCCATCACTATGAAATAACCGGCAATGTACCGGCAGCTCAATAGACGGATCTCTAAATCCTTGAAAAGTGACCTTCGCCGCTTTAATACAAACCGCATTAAGGACGCGATAGACCGGAACAAGGGATCCAAGGTCTTTGCAAGAGATCTGTCTATTAGCCATTATTGCCAGCTTACGAAACTGAAGACCGATGATGCCAGGATCGCATCCGCCAAACCTGAGCTGTTAGGGGAGCTTGAGAGGTTCTATGGACAGTTATACACGTCAACAAGTAACCCCGTTATGAATCTGGCAAACGAATAAGAATAAGAATAATTTATTTACAAACACACTAGTTAGGTAACATACAAACAGAAAATATAATGAAAATAATAAACATGCAAAGTAATAAACATGCAAACGACCCAAGAGCTCGGGAGCTCGCAGCTTGTACGAGATTAGGACGGCTCTGAAGCAGCTCAAAAACAGCAAGACGCTGGGTGACGACTTAATTACGGCCGAACTCTTGAAGGCCGGAGGAAAACCCATTCTTAAGGCCTTTCAAAAGCTGATTCCGTCATACTCGAGTACAAAACGTCGCAGGCGTGAGGGGTGGTGATCCTTTTGTTAAAGAAGGGTGATAACGCCCTTCTTAAGAATTATAGGCCCATCTCACTTCTGAGCCATGTCTACAAGCTGTTTTCAAGAGTCATCACGAGACGTCTCGCGTGCAGGTTTGACGTCTTCCAGCCTCCCCAATCCGTAAAGGCTTTAGCACCATTGACCACATACTACGCTACGGCAGGTTATACAGAAGACCGCAGAGTATAACCTGCCTCTTTGCTCTTAGCCTTTGTGGACTGGCTTGCCCGCGGTCGATTTCGACTCGAGCTTTTAGGAACCGGAGGCACCCTTGCCCTGGATCAGCGCTCCAGATTTGACGGCGCTCTTCAGATATTTCCTGATGAACGGAGCCAGTGTCATGGGCTGTACTGTAGTCTCTTCAACGGTGTCAGAACGACTATCGGTACATTGGGGGTGCTGAAGTGTCTGTGCGAAAATGCCACTATGTCAGTCCGACTCCAGGACCGGACCTTGAAACCTATCCTTTTGCAACAAGGTGTGAGACAGGGAGACGTTATCTCTCCGAAACTGTTTACTGCGGCACTGGAGGATGTGTTCAAGGTTCTGGGCTGGAAACGGCTAGGCATCGACATCAATGCGACGAGTACGTCACTTACCTTCGGTTTGCCGACGATATAGTAGTCATGGCTGAGCCTATGGAGAAACTCAGTATAATGCTCGAGGACCTCAGTAGATCTTCCGAAAGAGGGTCTTAAAATGAACATGGACAAGACAAAGGTCATGTCAAGTACCCGTGTAAAACCACTCATGAAGATCGAGGACGCTACACTCGAAGTTGTGGAAGAGTATGTTTACCTAGGATAAACTGTCCAGATAGGTAGGTCCAACTTCGAGAAAGAGATCAAGCGTTAAATCAGACTCGGCTGGGCAGCGTTCAAGAAGCTACGCAATATCTTGTCTCACATAACGCAGTGTCTCAAGACGAAAGTCTTTGAACAGTGCGTGTTGGCACTGAAACATGGTCGCTCACAATGAGCCTTAGTAGAAGAAGGCTAAAAGTCAGCCAAAGGGTTTTTGGAGAGAGCTATGCTTGGAGTTTCCCTACGTGATGGAATCAGAAATGAAGAGATCCGCAAGAGAACCAAGGTCACCGACATAGCCCGAAGAATTTCCAAACTTAAGTGGCAGAGGGCAGGGCATATTGCTTGCAGAACAGATGGCCGATGGGGCCGAAAGGTTTTGGAGTGGCGACCGCGTACCGGCAGTCGTACTCGTAACGTTGAAAGGCTTCCCACAAGGTGGGACGATGACGTTATGAAGGCCGCAGGAATCCGCTGGATGCGGGAAGCACAGAACCGGTCGAAGTGGCGGTGCTTGGAGGAGGCCTATGTCCAGCAGTTTCGGCTGAAATTATAATGATGATGACATTTGTAGCAATGCCACGCAGCCCGGTCGCAAGCAAATGTTAGTTTTAGTTCGCAACATAGAGAATAGAGAGCCAACATCTCTTAAAACTGCAATCCAAAAAAATGTTTGGCAGTAGTGTTAGTTCTGCCTAGAATAAAAAAAGCGGCAGTGAATCATGTGGAGGGTGCGCCCATACAACGCAGCCGGCATTACGTTCGGTCGGCGGCGGCGGCCGGCGACGCGATGCGGCGAACTAATCACTGGAGATGCGTGTGTGTGACGTGCACGCGACAAACACGCGTGTGACGTCACCATCTATTCGATTGTTTGGCAAATTATGAGCCTTTTTAAAAAGCGGATTACACGCGGTTGTAAACAAAGAGACCACTGCTGGTCATAGACTCATAAGACTCATAGATCAAGCCAGCAAGCATCGCCACAACGAACAACAACGGGAAAAAATTGTAATTCTGTAAAGGAACGAATGTTATTTACGAACGAACGTTATAACTTTTTGCAAAATAAATTATTTATTATTTATTTTTTGTTATACGAATATTGCTTGTTAAATTGCGCACGTTATCCCAAGTTAATGATGATAGTGCAGTCCATAACATATGCGGGCGGAATTAATATCGGCCGGTACTTCTTCTCAAACACCAGAATAATAGAAAGGCATCTGCATGCCGAGACGTGAGCTCATTTCCACTACAAACAGAGCGACGCGGCGCGAGCCATGAGCGACGGGCGGCCGGGTACGGTACCTACCTATGAGCGACGAGCGGCCGGGTACGATACCCATGAGCGACGAGCGGCTGGGTGCGATACCTATGAGCGACGAGCGGCCGGGTACGGTACCTATGAATGTGTTTTGTCTAACATTAGGGTTTTGCCTTTGGCATCCAAATAAAACAACCAGGTGCATTTGATCTACTTAGATTGGTAGATCACCCAATAACTGGGTTGTGGAGGTCAGATAGGCAGTCGCTCCATGTAAAATACTGGTATTCAGCTGCATCTGGTTAGACTGAAAGTCGACCCCAACATAGTTGGGAAAAGGCTAGGCAGATTGATTGAACACCGATAGATCTTACCCAGTCAGTCTATTTCTTGCAATAATCTTAAGTATGGAAGAATAAGACATGGTAAGCCGACCCCAAATACATTGGGATAAGGGCAGGAGAACGATGATGAGCTCACAGTCTAATATAACGTAATAACGATATCCGTGTCACCTTCACAGGTGCTCTTGTGCTAGTGCGTACTCTTGTTTCCGCGAATGGGTTTGAGCGAGACGGCCCGCGGCCTCCCGTCGCTTGCACCTCACCGAATATTCTCACAGAGCTTGTAAATTTCCTTATTATTAGCGAGTTTACGACTAACGTTCAGTGTAGCCGGAATGCGGCGCACTACCCGCTTACAATAACGACGCTCGCGCAGATCTAAATGCTAAATATTGTCACCGAACATCTCGCAACGGTTCCTTTGCTTATTCATTTCTAGAGAAGCTTAGAAAGTGGGTCGACTGAAAGAGACACGGCCTACTTATTTGAGAACGTCGCTCAAAGGCGAAAAAACTGGAATAACAAACAATAGGCGGCGTGCGCATTGTGGCGCACGCGAGTAAGCGCGGCACGTTGCGGCGTGGCGACGCGCTTCTCCCGGCGCACACAAAGCGCACTTCTGGGGCGCGCGCGATGGTGGCGCCGTAATCAGCGCCAACACTCGCTGTTTCATTTGTAACTGCGATACTACTCACAGAAAAGTTCTCAACGGTTTCTTAAGGACGCAGCGCCGGGAATTACAACTGACTATCACGGTCTGGACTTTTGTCACGAGAAATGCGACATTAACAAGTAAGAGTCTGAGATTAATAGGTGTGGCTTCTCGTTAGCTCTTAGCTGGCAACACCGACCTATTGGTGATTCGGTAATGAATTGCTTCGTCGGTTGCAGCACCTCACGATCGTGTATTACTGAAGCACAGGGGTCTGGCGTAGAGATGAGAATATTGGTTGAAATTTTTTATTGGTTAAATGTTAATTGATAAATAAAAATATCGATAAATTTATTGGTTGAAAATATTAGTTGATATTTTTATTCACGTAGGTATCTGCAACATGGTTAATGGTTGAATATTCTATTATTGCATGTTGATATTGTTAAGTTAAACTCAATGAACTTTCCTTCATACTTGAACAGGCTTAGAACTGACTAGTCTTTATCTTGGTTAGATATTCGAATATTTTGAACGCGTGAGCTAGGCGTATTTAAAAGTTCATTGACTGTATTATTTTTCTGTTTTTTTCTTCTGTTTATTATATTTTATTTACATTTAGGAACATGATTAGGGACATTTGATGTGAAGCGGGTTCTTCTGTCATTCACGAGTTGTGACTTTTTCAACTCCCACGAGCCTATCGAAATGGTTCAAGTAGGTATCAATCATTATTTCGTCTACTGTTAAGTGATAAGACTCAACGTGTCGAGATCTCGTCCCGTCTAGGGATGAAAATTGCCGAATGTTTCCGAAACTTACCAGGCAGGAATGATTCCAATACTGCCGGCAAAATTGGGCAATATTGCCGGAAAGTTGCCGAAGTTGCCAGATTACATAGCGCTCATCAGGTTTTATGTAATGATGTAATTATACGTATTACTAGTAATCCTGTATCTGTATAATTAAACGTTCTTTATAATTAATTTATAATTGTCCATGCATTTATATGAGTTGTCTATTGTTTGCCCGAAGATTATATGCCATAATCATCATTTTCCCGAATTTCATTTGCCCGAATGTTTCATTTGCCCTAAAAGACATATGACATACTTTTAATTGCCCGAATTTTAGATACCATAAGATACGAATGCCATAAGTATTGTTTGCCTTATTTTTATGTGCCATAATAATTATTAGACATAATATTTAAATGGCATAACAAGTATTAGACAAATATTTAAGCCCCGTAATAATCATTACACATGATGACATTATATTTAAACGCCACAATAAATTGTTTTCGAATCTTTTTCCAAGCGACGCATTTACTCATGATGTTTCTACAGGCGCTTTAAAATGTACTTTAGTTATAAATACATTGGTGGGTACAATGTTTGGTATAATAAGAATAAACTTATTTATTCTGTGCATGGTTTTTTTTTCTGTGCATGGTTGATGGTGGGCTAGGTCGACGGAGCCCCGCTTCGCGGGGCTCCTACTTCTGTGTGGTTTATAAAAAAATAACCACGAAGGGGATGGCGGGGTCGTGTGAGCGAGCGAAGCGAGCGAATAGACCCCGCCAACCCCTTCTAACCTAACCTGTCCGAGTCGGGGTGCCCTAAAGTCCCAATTGCATCCAATTATATCATAGGTATATCAATTCAAACCATAAAAAGAAAACCCATGAAAAAATACGATTTCCGTAAGGCCAATTATGATGTTATCAATGAACAGATCAATGTAATCGAATGGTCGGTCCTGTTGGATCATCTTTCTTCCGAAGAAGCGGTGGAAAAATTTTATGACGTGCTGAGCGACATTGTTTCACCGAACGTTCCTTTGGTGAAGTCTCGAGCGCTTGACTTTCCCGTTTGGTTTTCTCCTCACTTGATTAAGACCTTCAAAAAGAAACAGCGCCTTTGGATAAAGTGGAAGAAGTTTAAAAATATTAAAGACTATAATATGTTTTCTGAACACCGAAAAACTTTTAAAGAAGACTGTAACAATTGCTATTCCACCTACATTAAATCCGTTGAGGATAATCTAACTTCCAATATTAAATGCTTTTGGACTTATATATCAAATCGCAAAGATAAATCAGGTATCCCATCTACGATGCATTACCAAAACCTTAAGTCAAGTGCTCCAGACTTGGTTTGCAATATGTTCTCCGATTACTTTCTGTCAGTATTCGAACCCGCATCGCCCACGTTGTCGACGTGGACACCGCCATCTCGCTGTGACGCTGACATCTTAATCGACAACTTATGTATCGAGGAACCTAAATTAGTTCAAGAGTTGAAAAACCTCGACCCATCCAAAGGGGCTGGCCCTGATGGATACCCAGCTCTGTTTTTTAAGGCTACTGCTGATAGCATCTATAGACCGCTTCATATAATTTATAATAAATGCCTGCGTGAAGGGGTGTTTCCTGAAATATGGAAACGAGCCAATATAACGCCCGTACACAAGGGAGGCTCGAAACATGATATTGAACAATATCGACCAATTTCAATTCTGTCGACCTTGTCCAAGCTATTTGAAAGACTCGTACATAACGAAATCTATCCAGTCCTGCACAACGTATTAATACCTGAACAACATGGTTTTGTTAAACACCGATCTACTGTTTCCAATTTACTAATCTTCACCAACTATCTTTTTGAAAACATGGATAGACGTTTGCAAGTGGACGCTGTTTACACAGATTTCAAAAAGGCCTTTGACAAGGTCGACCATGAAATTTTACTTAATAAAATTGCATATAATGGCATTCGGGGAAACTTGCTCCGGTGGTTTTCATCCTACATTAAAAATAGAACGCAAAAAGTTGTTGTGAGTGGCCATCAGTCTGATACAGTGTCTATAACTTCTGGTGTCCCACAGGGCTCAATTTTGGGACCACTCCTATTTAATATTTATATAAATGACATTGGGAAATGTTTCTTGGCTACTAAATTTCTTATGTATGCTGATGATTTGAAAGCCTTTAAAACTATTACTACTATAGAAGACTGTTTAAAGTTTCAAGACGACTTAGATAGACTCTCAGCATACTGTCTTGACAACAAACTACACTTAAGCGTCTCCAAATGTCATTCTATAAGTTTCACAAAAAACAAATTTATCACCAATTTTAAGTATAGGCTAAATGATGCCTTTCTGAGCAGCACCTCTGTTGTAAGAGATCTTGGTGTTCTACTGGATAATAAGTTATCGCTTAATCAACACGTAGAAAATATAGTTAATAATTCATTTAAGATGTATGGTTTTGTCATGAGATCATCTACCGAGTTCAAACGGCCCTCCACCTATCTTTACTTATACAAGACGCTTGTACGCTCGCAGCTCGAATATGCGGTCCCAATCTGGAACCCGTTTTATAAGAAATATATAGATATGATCGAGAAGGTCCAGCGTAAATTCCTTCGCGCCATGTACTATAGGTGCTGTAAAAGGTGTTTGTCATATTCGCAATTACTAAGCAATTATAATATGTTAACATTAGAATCTAGACGTAAGTTTCTGGAAGCCAACATACTACATGGTATTGTCCATAATCACTTCGATTCCATTGATCTCACGAGTAAGTTATGTTATGTGGTCCCCCGCACTGTCTATAAGCGTAGTGTTCGTGCAGGTACATTGTTCGCTGTAAATACCTGTCGGACTAATTCAGGACTGCGTTGCCCTGTTCGTCGCATGGTGGAATCGTATAATTGCAACTTCATTGACATTGATATTTTTCTATGTTCCAAATCGAAATTTAAGTCCAATGTTTTTAAAATTTTATCTAAAAATAATAAGAAATAGTGCGAGTCCTTTATTCTAAATTTAATATATTTCAATTATAATTCCTTTATTTTTTTATTTTTATTTGTGATAATAAGGAGCAATCCCAAATTTTTGATGCATGTATGTATGTATGTATGTATGCACATGTATATCGTATGTAGCCTAGCAGCCGGGAAGGGATGAGCGACGTTTTTTTTTTTTTGCGGAATGGACTTGTATAACGAAATGGCCGCAAAAAGGAAAAAGCCGAATCTAACCATATATGCAGGACGATTTCGCAAAGGGGTGTCGCTTGTCCCTTTTTGGCTGTTGGGCGTCGATATGTGTATGTGTGTATATTTATGTATGTGTATATATATATATGTATTAATAATTAATTACTTGTATTGTATTTTAATAATCATTTATTTTCTATTTTATATATCTGAGTAATGCTAATCTAGTGGCACTTTTTAGATTATCTTAATTTTGTTAACATGCGGATAATGTAGTGGGCTGCAATATTGTTAATACTACTTATGAGCCTATATTATTGTTACTTGTATACTTTTTATATTGTAGCTGTTTATTGTCCCATATTAAATAAAATAAAATTTCTCTTGATATAAACAACCGTTACACACCCGATGTCGATGGCAAATTATGTTATGGCATATCATAATTATGGCATGTGATAATTAGGGCTTACAATGATTATGACAAATGATGTTATGGTAAGTGACTTTATGGGAAACAATGATTCTGGCACGTTACTAATATGGCAAATGAGAGTAGGGCAAATGAGTTAATACTCATTTGCCCTATTCTCATTTGCCATATTAGTCACGTGTCGTATGATATTATGGCTGTTGACTATTATGGCAAATGATATTATGGCAAATAAAATTCGGGTAAACGGCGGTATACCATTTATATGAAGATAAAGTTAAACTATGACACTGGTAACTTCATGAGAGATGACCCTATAGTTTATTTTTAAGAATTTCACTTACTTATAAATTTTATAAAAAAAGAAAGAGTGTATTGATACCGAATGAAATAAATAGAAATCATGTTACTGTATAGTGTGATTTATATTTAGCACAAATCGTGCCGTACAAAACGTACATGCATACATATTATACATTCGGATCGAATAAACAACCCTTTTGAAGTCGGTTAAAAACGTCAATTAGTTGTTGCTGATCAAATCGTCTTATAAGGTTTGACCCTTTTATTAATACAGATATGTATTGATATAGATGTTACGTACTTTCTTACATACGTACTAGTGAAGTTAAATTATAAGATAGTAGAAAAAAAAATACGATATCTCTAAAATAGTTATGGCTTCATCACCAATGAACTATCATGGATAGCTTTTTCTTTTCTTTAGTATATCAGTGAGAAAATAAATGTAATCAAATCTGTAATTAGAGTTGACAATATATGTGCAGCTCGGTGTCAGGAATGTGCGAGCGGTCGTCCGCGCGGATCCGACGGTGTCGGAATGTACAAGTTTTATATCTCGAGGTGTTTGTTGTTCATTGTTTAATGTGTTGTCTGTCGGTATGCTGTAGTGTACGAGGAAGTTAATGGTCGGCGCAATTCAGTAACTGTAAAAAAGGAATTTTGAGTTTACAAACAGCACGCAGTGCTAATGCAAATTGTTCAAATTGTGCGTGTCTTTTTAGCAAAAACAAGAGACTTTTACCAGTCCAACGTGTACAAACGTGTACCTACATTATTAAGGAGTTAGTGAGTTTATGAAAGCATCTGTCTCGAAGGTATGCGCTTAGAGCTTAAACTTAATGTTACTATACTTACTTTCTTAACAAATCATTTTACTGGATTCATTTAAAAATTACAAATCCATATTCATTGATTTGCGTTCCACAAGGTAAAACAAGATGTTAACAAAAGGCTTAGAGCAAAGAGCCGTTGTAGACCCTGACAGGACACAGCAAATTAAAAGTTATTGGTTGATACATAGCTATTTCATTGACCAGTAAAAAAAAACTTTTCGATAGACGAAGAATAGTGTTAGAGTTTCTGCTCAGTGCTGGCTTCGTAACATATTGTTGATACGTATTTACAAATATGTGACAGTTAGTGTACAAATAAATATAGACATAACAACGTCCTCTTCAGTGCTATATTGTCCGGAATACAAATGTGTGTCGGTCACAGATGGTTTATATATATATATATATCGGCAGCCGAGAGGCTCTCGTGACGGGCGGCGTAGAGGGCAGCACTTGTACTGTGCCGACACCACTTGCACAAGTGCTGCCTTCTACGCCCAGGATCTAGGATCCCCAAAATCATTGTCTAGAATCTTTGGGGATCCTGTGCAAGTGATGTTGTGTGCTACTGGCCACGACACTATTAGCCGCAAGCATCATCACAACTACGTATAGACTTAGATTAAGCTTCAAATGAAGGCGGAGATCATTTTGATCATTGTGTCATCAATCTTGGACCATAAAACACGCATGTCCGGCACCAGCGGATTCTAAGTCATTTACAATGGTTTTAATTCAGCATTTTAAGTCTCTTTAAATTGTCGATATAGCGGCTTCATATCAGTGTCCGCTTATATCGTGGGCTACCTGTATTATATCGTGGGCTACCTGTATTATATCGTGGGCTACCTGTATTCGATCTCTAATGTATTGTAATCGAGCGCGTGTATTGCCTGCACAACAAGAACATCTACCCGCCACTCAACACGTTAGCGTGCGTTAAGGGCTCACCGCATACTGAATGATCGCGCGTAATCGCATGCACTCTTATTTGCGCTCATTATGTTATGCCAATAACGTTCCTGTGGGTGAGGGGACCAGCATGCATATGCAACAGTATGCCGGGGTGTGGGGTCGAGGCTCGCGTCACGTCGTTATTGAGAACTGTGTAATGTTAATTGAAGCTAGTTTGTGTGATCTTGGATGGTTACGGTTTCCGGTGGTGGTTGCTTGTAAAAGTAAACTAGAGAAGACAAATGAATCATTTTGCTCGAAAAGTTTAAAAATATTTTATGTTCATATTTTTTGCCTAATTTAATTTATTATTTTGGTTGCTTATTTTTATTTTTCTCTTTCAGGTAAGTTTTCCATAGATTGTAATCCTGCCTGCACGGGTAAGATATTGCTTTATATTTGTGACAGCAGTGGAGTGGGCGAGCGAAGCGCTCACCGCTCCACAAACTCAAGCTAAGCCCTCAAACACCATTACCGACAGTTGTAAAAATGAGTATTATTTGAATTTGCAGCTTTTACTGCACTCTGGACCAATGAAATCTTTCATAAATCTACTATTATTCGTTTGCCGAGTGTCCTTGCAAATAAAGCTCCGAAAGGCTTCGTAATGGAGTTTAACCTAGATTTACTTATTCTTTGTTTTGCTAACAGCAGTGAAGCTGTGCGTTCTACAACATTCAACGAAATATATACCTACATATACGTACTACTTTAGTCCGTCTCAGTAGGGACGAAGCTTCCAGCCATGCGCAGCTATCCGCAGCCAGTCGGGCATGTCCCAGGCTAAACGGAAAGCCTCTTAAACTAACAGTTAGGTTCTAATCACGTATTCTCAATTAAGCTTTGAGGACAAATCCACCGCCGTCCGGCCGCGGCCGCCGCCGGCTGAGCTCGGCGCCCGGTGGCGCCCGGTGGTGCTCCCGTGGTGAGGCGGTGTACGCACGGACAGAAGGTGCATAGCCCGCTATGATGCCAGCCTAATATGGCAAACGCCTCTTCTCATATAGAGACGGCATGAGCAATGCGCACCACGCTTGCGGCGGATTAGCGATTACAGCCTTATATTAATGAGTAGCTTCTGCCCGCGACTTGGTTCGCGTGAAACTTGTTCCCTCGAGCCACGCTGGTCGCATCGCATAGCGTAGCCCGCCGGCGCGATTATTTAGTTTTCGCTTAGCGTTCTTTCTGACATTTTTTTTTTCTTTTTGCTCGGTTCTTAAGAGTCATATTGTGATATTAACCTATAGCCTTCCTCATGAATTGAGCTATCAAATGCAAAAATAATTTTTCAAACCCGTGAGATAGTTCCAGAGATAAGCGCGTTCAAACAAACAAAAAAACAAACTTCAGTGTTATTATATATAATTCGATTATCATTAAAAAAGTTATAGTGAGTTAATCTTAAAAGATACACATACAAGTATGCTATCGCGGACATTTTTTTTACTTTTTAAGAGGAACAATTCCGTCATACATGATTGTTGAGTAACTTTAACCGTTTACACAGCGCATGCAACGGAAGCTCTCAAAAGGAATAAATTTTCCCAGTTTTTGTAACATTTTTCATTGATGCTCTGATGAATCGACCCGTGTGGCTGTTATTACATAGCCACGAGCTCCTCTTATATGATAAAGTATACTTAATCCAAAAACGTCGAATAGACCGCTCCACTATTTATTGGCTGTCCCTTTTTTCACTCGGTAAAATTCACTGAAATAGGTTTTAGGACAGCTGCCGTAAGCCATTCAAGTCACTCGCTGCGTGAGTCCGCTACTGAACCAGCTGCAACGGTGCCCCACGTTGTTAGCACCGCATGCACCTTCTGTCGTGTGACTGTGGTGTGGCGGCTCGCCTCGCTCGGCCTCGTCCATTGTTCTACACAACATGCGCTCACTATCATCAGATTCAGACGGATATCCGGCCAAACGTTAAATTAAACGGCCTTAGCTAAGTATTTGTGTTAGAGCGTTCTCATACACATACGTTACTGATCGGGAAACCGATAAGAATTGCTGAGGATCTCCATTCAGCTCCCAACACACTTCAATATAGTTCCCAAGACACTTGTCATGCTTAATGTAGTTTCTAGCAATTACTCAACTTTTACAACGACTCAACGAAAAAGGAACACGAATACATTCGTTCAAAACTTTTCAGTCTTAATGTTGCCAACAATAACGGCAATGTATAGCAAACAAATTAACTACATCATGATTTCATAACATGATGCTGCGTGTACTTGCCGGACATACGAATTGAAGCTGTTTAATTAAGAAACAAACATCCCCGCTAGTGTGGGTACAGACAGCGACTACGGACCTAACCTAACCTACAGGTAACATTAGTTTCGTTGTTGACTGTACTTCCCTCACAGGTATCTGCAGTGCTAGGGACTACTCACACTTATTCAGCTCCTTTCGCGTTTCGCTGAATGATTTTGGTCACACTTTTACAGGTCTGCTTTATCAGCCGCGTACAGCGTCGGAAGATTGAGAAAAGCCGTCATAGCGTGTTATCTCCGCTGAAACGCTACTATCGCTTTTATTTCGTAAAAATAAAATAATTATAATCACTTTAAAAGACGTCCGAACTATCTTAATCCTTGCGTGTATAATGATTACGTAATAATAAATCAAATCTATGCAGGAACTATGCAGGTCGCAACTTGTCAAGGAGTCGAGAACCATCCGAGTACAGCGCTGTTCTGCCGCGTTCGACGCTGACCGCGGCAGAACAGCGCTCAACTCTAGCTGTAGCACTCGCAGGATAGACGTGTAGCAGGTGGCACGCTGGCGCTGCTACTCGTATAACAACATGACGCCGTCACGCTTGTAATCCTCCGCGCAGTAGTAAGAGGGGCGAGTGCGTAATTTATAGCGTGCAATTCCAACATGGGGCTATAAAGTGGAGCTATTTTCTTACAGAATGACTCTACTGAAACTTTCGCTCCCAAACGTGTTATCAACAAAAACAGCATTCATTCCGCGCGTGTCGGCCGGCATGGCATGCGCTTGAACAGTCGTAGCAAGCGCGTAGCAAGCTGTCGTAGACTCGTAGCACTGGAGCTGCTACACCCGCTACGAATATGCTACGGATTTATTTTCGTAGTAGCGCTATTTTCTTCGTACTCTGCAGTGTTTTTAATATTCCTGCCGAGTATTTTATAAAATAAAATAAATCCGTTGTCATAAAACTTAAGCGGAGTTTTGTTATTCCAGACATGTGTTGGTGTGTCCGCCAACTTGTACGAGTCGTATCCGATGTTTCAAGGAGTCGTTTCCAACCAATTGTCAGGGGGTGTAACCAAAAGCAATTAATTACATGCACAAGTAGTTCACCCCCCTACAATGCACAAGTAGTTCACCCCCTTACAATGCACAAGTAGTTCACCCACTTACAATGAAACACTTTAACATTACGTACATACAATGCGATTGACTTGCAGTAACTGAAATCCACTACCAGTCGACCTTCTGACGTATGAATAGAACATTCCACCGCGTCGGTCGCCCTTACAATTCACTCTCAAAGGAAAATTAACAACTCTCAAATCGCATCAACTTAATACTATCAATCGGCAATACTAAAACGCAGAAAAAGGAAAATAATCAACCTCTTTGGATCCAATCCTTTAACATTCCGTGCACGGTAAGCGATTACAGGCATTCCACTAGCCAGGTAGGTGGCGGCGGGCGAGGGCGTCGCGCGCGCGGGGCGGCTGCGGGGCGACTGCGGGGCGACTGCGGGGCGACTGCGGGGCGGCTGCGGGGCGACTGCGGGGCGGCTGCGGGGCGGTGACGGGACATGTTTCCGCCGTGAATAATATAGCACAATGCAGGCGCAGTGATTTATCGCCGTCAGTCGTTTGTATGACGGCTATATTTTGTTCAGCTGATCGAGTCACCCCCTGTATATTGAGATAGTGTATTTGTTAATGAATATTAATTAGAGCTTCGACCTGTGTGTGACGTGTGACGTGTGGGGACTTCCTGCAGATTGAGCGTCTCCTGGGTGTACGTGCGCAGGCGCAGTCGTGTGTACTCGCTACATAGACAGGAGGGACGGTTTGGTCGGTGTATTAGATGGGGATGGAGGGCACCACCTTATCTTTAGTGATGAGTTCCTAAATATTCCTAAATAACTGTGAGAGACGGTTCGATTTTGATTGACCCCTGCACTGCTTGCACTTGTGGGTTTTTCATTCGTTTTGATTCTTTTAAAGCTAAACCAGTGGGGCCGAAGTTCGTTGTTTGAGAGAGGCCATGATAGAACGAACAGGTTTGACCTTAAGCCTTGTCTCCCAGTGTCTGCTTGTCAATCTTCTGCAGATTGTACTTCGGAGAATGTGGCCCAAGAACTCCACGACCTCATTCCACCATCGGACATCTAGACGCACTGTTACCATCCCTACCTGATTGATATTCCACCAATTCGCACTAAGCGTTTCCAAATGACTTTTATAATGCGCACAGCAAAAGAGTGGAACTCACTACCTGCGTCTCTGTTGCCTAGCGCATACAACCCTAATATCTTCAAAGTGAGAGTGAACAGGCTTCTTCTGGGTAAGCTCACTCCATCGTAGACTTTGTCTCTGTCACCTCTGACCTAGACTAGAGTCAAGTGCAAACCTATCTCAAATTAAAAACAAGTGTGGGATCAAGAGATTCCATAAACATACGTCACTGTCCTATTTAGGTCAATAAATACAAACCGTGCATCGAAATAAGTTAGTACATGCAGATAGTATTGTGCGGCGCCTGAAGGTTAACGCGCGGCGGGACAACACGCTGTACACACACGCAGCGCCGCCGAGCTACAGACGGACAGTGTACCAACATCCTGCATGATGCCACCGCAGTGGAAGCCAGTGCGGGCTGAAGAAATGTTTGTGTAGTAGTTTGATAGAAACAGCTGTTGCAGACAGACGACACTCCGACTTGCGAGCGGCGCGCTCCAACTTCACTATAACGTATACCACAGATTACAAAGCTAGCTATAGCAATATTCCTCTACGTGTGAACTCACGCAGCGGCAGCATTACTTTACCGCCATCGAAACAACTCGCATTGCAACCGTGAAAAAACATCCGTTTGGCTCGCGTCGTGCGGGCGTCAATGAAACAAGGCGACATTCACTACGCGCCGGGAAAAGTCACCTGAGACAAACATACGCTTTCTTACGCGTGTGAGAGGGAGAGAGGACAGTAGGGGATGATTTCCCTCTCGTTTGGGCGGGCGGCAGCGACAGTGTGACTGGGGCGGGCGCGCGTGTCGCACGCGGCCGACGACGCGCGTGCTGAGTGTCACGCGCGTGCGAGTGAGTGATGTGACAGTGACGAGCAGCGGCAGCAGTTCCCAAGCGCGTGGTGCTGTAGCAGCGGCGTCGTGAATACAAGTGCCGGTGTGTGTGTCTGGATGTGAGGCCAGCAGCCGGCGCCGCTCCTGGCGATACGTGCGGACACCAGCTGTTGGTGGACGATATGTACGTACACCAGTTATTACTAAACATTCACAAAAATTACGGGATTTTATTTAAAAAAGAACCTCCTGTTTTTATTTTCATAAGAAAGTTCAACTCACATGTTTCGCACTACGTTTTGTTTCGCAACAAGTTCCGTGTACTTACAGCAACTTCACAGTTGGTCAACATCAGTATGGCGCGACAATATAACCACGTAACGTGTATTAGTTTTCAATGAGCCGCGATCGCAGTACGCAAGTGACTATAATTGTATTGTAGCACTTTATGATAATTGCAGGACACTGAATTAGATAAGCAGTTCAATTGTAAATGAGCTTGGGATGTTAACTAAGCATACTGATGTTCACAACTCGTTAGGAGGAGTTGTTATCCATTGTCAGTTCTCTGGGAAAGTGACGTTTGTCACGTCAGCAACTTGTCCCAGTGTTCTGTAGCACGTTCTGCAAGCGTTACTTGTTGTCACAACACGCTGAAGTTTTCAATCTCGCAGGTACAAAACACGTATCAGCAAATATTAGAGAAGGCGTTGAACTGTTCAATAATTTGATAATATCGGTATCTGCGCCGCACGGGGTGCTGCCGCTCTGCCGGCCCCCGCGAGGGATGCGCGCAGTTATCTTATTATTTATTACGTCTTACCCTACCCCTTGCACTTTAAAGTATCTTCCGTGGAGTCCCCTACAATGGCCCAATCATTTCATATTACTGCCGACTTTGGAGACTTTGAAAAGTGCATAAAGTTGCAAAGGAAACTGTGTGAGGTGGAGCGCACGTGCTTAGATAACGTTTCGTTCGATAGTTCGCTGGAATTGTCAGTAGGTTTTAGGATTTATAGAAGTTATTTTTTCGAACCCATTCCGCCTTGGATTTTGTTTGGCTAACGATATTTCAGTTAGGTATATAGAATCTCACATCATGTGTCACATACCTACATGTAGATATTATGATCGCGTATGTTATACACACGTCTGCTATGATAACTACGTTGGGTTCTGTTCAAGAAGCTCCTCTGTGTCTGTAATTGAATATTCAATTGCGGATCCAATACTCGTAAACCAATTTACGAAGATATTTATATAAATTATCGGTAGAGGAGACGCTTTTTGGAAATTCCAATTGGTTACAAAGTTTTCATACAAAAAGAAACAGAAACACACGTGTATGGCTTATCTGATAAGGAGGGTAGCTTTCAGGCATGTTTTATTCAGGCCCAGCCACACGGTTCCGTTTTATTCAATAACGCATATCACAAAATCATTCGCCGCCGATCCGGGAATTAAACAAAAACAGCGGGTACTCGCGTAAGCTGCTTAACTTGCTGCTACTCGTATTGTGGGAAGTGACGGGACCGGGGCGCGCCGCCGCCGGCTCGCGCTGCTTAACTTGCTGCTACTCGTATTGTGGGAAGTGACGGGACCGGGGCGCGCCGCCGCCGGCTCGCGCTGCTTAACTTGCTGCTACTCGTATTGTGGGAAGTGACGGGACCGGGGCGCGCCGCCGCCGGCTCGCGCTGCTTAACTTGCTGCTACTCGTATTGTGGGAAGTGACGGGACCGGGGCGCGCCGCCGCCGGCTCGCGCTGCTTAACTTGCTGCTACTCGTATTGTGGGAAGTGACGGGACCGGGGCGCGCCGCCGCCGGCTCGCGCTGCTTAACTTGCTGCTACTCGTATTGTGGGAAGTGACGGGACCGGGGCGCGCCGCCGCCGGCTCGCGCTGCTTAACTTGCTGCTACTCGTATTGTGGGAAGTGACGGGACCGGGGCGCGCCGCCGCCGGCTCGCGCTGCTTAACTTGCTGCTACTCGTATTGTGGGAAGTGACGGGACCGGGGCGCGCCGCCGCCGGCTCGCGCTGCTTAACTTGCTGCTACTCGTATTGTGGGAAGTGACGGGACCGGGGCGCGCCGCCGCCGGCTCGCGCTGCTTAACTTGCTGCTACTCGTATTGTGGGAAGTGACGGGACCGGGGCGCGCCGCCGCCGGCTCGCGCTGCTTAACTTGCTGCTACTCGTATTGTGGGAAGTGACGGGACCGGGGCGCGCCGCCGCCGGCTCGCGCTGCTTAACTTGCTGCTACTCGTATTGTGGGAAGTGACGGGACCGGGGCGCGCCGCCGCCGGCTCGCGCTGCTTAACTTGCTGCTACTCGTATTGTGGGAAGTGACGGGACCGGGGCGCGCCGCCGCCGGCTCGCGCTGCTTAACTTGCTGCTACTCGTATTGTGGGAAGTGACGGGACCGGGGCGCGCCGCCGCCGGCTCGCGCTGCTTAACTTGCTGCTACTCGTATTGTGGGAAGTGAAGGGACCGGGGCGCGCGGGCGCCGGCTCGCGCTGCTTAACTTGCTGCTACTCGTATTGTGGGAAGTGACGGGACCGGGGCGCGCCGCCGCCGGCTCGCGCTGCTTAACTTGCTGCTACTCGTATTGTGGGAAGTGAAGGGACCGGGGCGCGCGGGCGCCGGCTCGCGCTGCTTAACTTGCTGCTACTCGTATTGTGGGAAGTGAAGGGACCGGGGCGCGCGGGCGCCGGCTCGCGCTGCTTAACTTGCTGCTACTCGTATTGTGGGAAGTGAAGGGACCGGGGCGCGCGGGCGCCGGCTCGCGCTGCTTAACTTGCTGCTACTCGTATTGTGGGAAGTGAAGGGACCGGGGCGCGCGGGCGCCGGCTCGCGCTGCTTAACTTGCTGCTACTCGTATTGTGGGAAGTGACGGGACCGGGGCGCGCCGCCGCCGGCTCGCGCTGCTTAACTTGCTGCTACTCGTATTGTGGGAAGTGAAGGGACCGGGGCGCGCGGGCGCCGGCTCGCGCTGCTTAACTTGCTGCTACTCGTATTGTGGGAAGTGACGGGACCGGGGCGCGCCGCCGCCGGCTCGCGCTGCTTAACTTGCTGCTACTCGTATTGTGGGAAGTGAAGGGACCGGGGCGCGCGGGCGCCGGCTCGCGCTGCTTAACTTGCTGCTACTCGTATTGTGGGAAGTGACGGGACCGGGGCGCGCCGCCGCCGGCTCGCGCTGCTTAACTTGCTGCTACTCGTATTGTGGGAAGTGAAGGGACCGGGGCGCGCCGCCGCCGGCTCGCGCTGCTTAACTTGCTGCTACTCGTATTGTGGGAAGTGACGGGACCGGGGCGCGCCGCCGCCGGCTCGCGCTGCTTAACTTGCTGCTACTCGTATTGTGGGAAGTGAAGGGACCGGGGCGCGCGGGCGCCGGCTCGCGCTGCTTAACTTGCTGCTACTCGTATTGTGGGAAGTGAAGGGACCGGGGCGCGCCGCCGCCGGCTCGCGCTGCTTAACTTGCTGCTACTCGTATTGTGGGAAGTGACGGGACCGGGGCGCGCCGCCGCCGGCTCGCGCTGCTTAACTTGCTGCTACTCGTATTGTGGGAAGTGACGGGACCGGGGCGCGCCGCCGCCGGCTCGCGCTGCTTAACTTGCTGCTACTCGTATTGTGGGAAGTGACGGGACCGGGGCGCGCCGCCGCCGGCTCGCGCTGCTTAACTTGCTGCTACTCGTATTGTGGGAAGTGACGGGACCGGGGCGCGCCGCCGCCGGCTCGCGCTGCTTAACTTGCTGCTACTCGTATTGTGGGAAGTGACGGGACCGGGGCGCGCCGCCGCCGGCTCGCGCTGCTTAACTTGCTGCTACTCGTATTGTGGGAAGTGACGGGACCGGGGCGCGCCGCCGCCGGCTCGCGCTGCTTAACTTGCTGCTACTCGTATTGTGGGAAGTGACGGGACCGGGGCGCGCCGCCGCCGGCTCGCGCTGCTTAACTTGCTGCTACTCGTATTGTGGGAAGTGAAGGGACCGGGGCGCGCGGGCGCCGGCTCGCGCTGCTTAACTTGCTGCTACTCGTATTGTGGGAAGTGACGGGACCGGGGCGCGCCGCCGCCGGCTCGCGCTGCTTAACTTGCTGCTACTCGTATTGTGGGAAGTGAAGGGACCGGGGCGCGCGGGCGCCGGCTCGCGCTGCTTAACTTGCTGCTACTCGTATTGTGGGAAGTGAAGGGACCGGGGCGCGCGGGCGCCGGCTCGCGCTGCTTAACTTGCTGCTACTCGTATTGTGGGAAGTGAAGGGACCGGGGCGCGCGGGCGCCGGCTCGCGCTGCTTAACTTGCTGCTACTCGTATTGTGGGAAGTGAAGGGACCGGGGCGCGCGGGCGCCGGCTCGCGCTGCTTAACTTGCTGCTACTCGTATTGTGGGAAGTGACGGGACCGGGGCGCGCCGCCGCCGGCTCGCGCTGCTTAACTTGCTGCTACTCGTATTGTGGGAAGTGAAGGGACCGGGGCGCGCGGGCGCCGGCTCGCGCTGCTTAACTTGCTGCTACTCGTATTGTGGGAAGTGACGGGACCGGGGCGCGCCGCCGCCGGCTCGCGCTGCTTAACTTGCTGCTACTCGTATTGTGGGAAGTGAAGGGACCGGGGCGCGCGGGCGCCGGCTCGCGCTGCTTAACTTGCTGCTACTCGTATTGTGGGAAGTGACGGGACCGGGGCGCGCCGCCGCCGGCTCGCGCTGCTTAACTTGCTGCTACTCGTATTGTGGGAAGTGAAGGGACCGGGGCGCGCCGCCGCCGGCTCGCGCTGCTTAACTTGCTGCTACTCGTATTGTGGGAAGTGACGGGACCGGGGCGCGCCGCCGCCGGCTCGCGCTGCTTAACTTGCTGCTACTCGTATTGTGGGAAGTGAAGGGACCGGGGCGCGCGGGCGCCGGCTCGCGCTGCTTAACTTGCTGCTACTCGTATTGTGGGAAGTGAAGGGACCGGGGCGCGCGGGCGCCGGCTCGCGCTGCTTAACTTGCTGCTACTCGTATTGTGGGAAGTGAAGGGACCGGGGCGCGCGGGCGCCGGCTCGCGCTGCTTAACTTGCTGCTACTCGTATTGTGGGAAGTGAAGGGACCGGGGCGCGCGGGCGCCGGCTCGCGCTGCTTAACTTGCTGCTACTCGTATTGTGGGAAGTGAAGGGACCGGGGCGCGCGGGCGCCGGCTCGCGCTGCTTAACTTGCTGCTACTCGTATTGTGGGAAGTGAAGGGACCGGGGCGCGCGGGCGCCGGCTCGCGCTGCTTAACTTGCTGCTACTCGTATTGTGGGAAGTGAAGGGACCGGGGCGCGCGGGCGCCGGCTCGCGCTGCTTAACTTGCTGCTACTCGTATTGTGGGAAGTGAAGGGACCGGGGCGCGCGGGCGCCGGCTCGCGCTGCTTAACTTGCTGCTACTCGTATTGTGGGAAGTGAAGGGACCGGGGCGCGCGGGCGCCGGCTCGCGCTGCTTAACTTGCTGCTACTCGTATTGTGGGAAGTGAAGGGACCGGGGCGCGCGGGCGCCGGCTCGCGCTGCTTAACTTGCTGCTACTCGTATTGTGGGAAGTGAAGGGACCGGGGCGCGCGGGCGCCGGCTCGCGCTGCTTAACTTGCTGCTACTCGTATTGTGGGAAGTGAAGGGACCGGGGCGCGCGGGCGCCGGCTCGCGCTGCTTAACTTGCTGCTACTCGTATTGTGGGAAGTGAAGGGACCGGGGCGCGCGGGCGCCGGCTCGCGCTGCTTAACTTGCTGCTACTCGTATTGTGGGAAGTGAAGGGACCGGGGCGCGCGGGCGCCGGCTCGCGCTGCTTAACTTGCTGCTACTCGTATTGTGGGAAGTGAAGGGACCGGGGCGCGCGGGCGCCGGCTCGCGCTGCTTAACTTGCTGCTACTCGTATTGTGGGAAGTGAAGGGACCGGGGCGCGCGGGCGCCGGCTCGCGCTGCTTAACTTGCTGCTACTCGTATTGTGGGAAGTGAAGGGACCGGGGCGCGCGGGCGCCGGCTCGCGCTGCTTAACTTGCTGCTACTCGTATTGTGGGAAGTGAAGGGACCGGGGCGCGCGGGCGCCGGCTCGCGCTGCTTAACTTGCTGCTACTCGTATTGTGGGAAGTGAAGGGACCGGGGCGCGCGGGCGCCGGCTCGCGCTGCTTAACTTGCTGCTACTCGTATTGTGGGAAGTGAAGGGACCGGGGCGCGCGGGCGCCGGCTCGCGCTGCTTAACTTGCTGCTACTCGTATTGTGGGAAGTGAAGGGACCGGGGCGCGCGGGCGCCGGCTCGCGCTGCTTAACTTGCTGCTACTCGTATTGTGGGAAGTGAAGGGACCGGGGCGCGCGGGCGCCGGCTCGCGCTGCTTAACTTGCTGCTACTCGTATTGTGGGAAGTGAAGGGACCGGGGCGCGCGGGCGCCGGCTCGCGCTGCTTAACTTGCTGCTACTCGTATTGTGGGAAGTGAAGGGACCGGGGCGCGCGGGCGCCGGCTCGCGCTGCTTAACTTGCTGCTACTCGTATTGTGGGAAGTGAAGGGACCGGGGCGCGCGGGCGCCGGCTCGCGCTGCTTAACTTGCTGCTACTCGTATTGTGGGAAGTGAAGGGACCGGGGCGCGCGGGCGCCGGCTCGCGCTGCTTAACTTGCTGCTACTCGTATTGTGGGAAGTGAAGGGACCGGGGCGCGCGGGCGCCGGCTCGCGCTGCTTAACTTGCTGCTACTCGTATTGTGGGAAGTGAAGGGACCGGGGCGCGCGGGCGCCGGCTCGCGCTGCTTAACTTGCTGCTACTCGTATTGTGGGAAGTGAAGGGACCGGGGCGCGCGGGCGCCGGCTCGCGCTGCTTAACTTGCTGCTACTCGTATTGTGGGAAGTGAAGGGACCGGGGCGCGCGGGCGCCGGCTCGCGCTGCTTAACTTGCTGCTACTCGTATTGTGGGAAGTGAAGGGACCGGGGCGCGCGGGCGCCGGCTCGCGCTGCTTAACTTGCTGCTACTCGTATTGTGGGAAGTGAAGGGACCGGGGCGCGCGGGCGCCGGCTCGCGCTGCTTAACTTGCTGCTACTCGTATTGTGGGAAGTGAAGGGACCGGGGCGCGCGGGCGCCGGCTCGCGCTGCTTAACTTGCTGCTACTCGTATTGTGGGAAGTGAAGGGACCGGGGCGCGCGGGCGCCGGCTCGCGCTGCTTAACTTGCTGCTACTCGTATTGTGGGAAGTGACGGGACCGGGGCGCGCCGCCGCCGGCTCGCGCTGCTTAACTTGCTGCTACTCGTATTGTGGGAAGTGAAGGGACCGGGGCGCGCGGGCGCCGGCTCGCGCTGCTTAACTTGCTGCTACTCGTATTGTGGGAAGTGAAGGGACCGGGGCGCGCGGGCGCCGGCTCGCGCTGCTTAACTTGCTGCTACTCGTATTGTGGGAAGTGAAGGGACCGGGGCGCGCGGGCGCCGGCTCGCGCTGCTTAACTTGCTGCTACTCGTATTGTGGGAAGTGAAGGGACCGGGGCGCGCGGGCGCCGGCTCGCGCTGCTTAACTTGCTGCTACTCGTATTGTGGGAAGTGAAGGGACCGGGGCGCGCGGGCGCCGGCTCGCGCTGCTTAACTTGCTGCTACTCGTATTGTGGGAAGTGAAGGGACCGGGGCGCGCGGGCGCCGGCTCGCGCTGCTTAACTTGCTGCTACTCGTATTGTGGGAAGTGACGGGACCGGGGCGCGCCGCCGCCGGCTCGCGCTGCTTAACTTGCTGCTACTCGTATTGTGGGAAGTGAAGGGACCGGGGCGCGCGGGCGCCGGCTCGCGCTGCTTAACTTGCTGCTACTCGTATTGTGGGAAGTGAAGGGACCGGGGCGCGCGGGCGCCGGCTCGCGCTGCTTAACTTGCTGCTACTCGTATTGTGGGAAGTGAAGGGACCGGGGCGCGCGGGCGCCGGCTCGCGCTGCTTAACTTGCTGCTACTCGTATTGTGGGAAGTGAAGGGACCGGGGCGCGCGGGCGCCGGCTCGCGCTGCCAATTCATACTACCTTTGTTTGTAACCGTTCAGACGTTTTCGATTTTAATCTTACTTCGCTTTGAATAATATTCATATTTTCCTAGATCGGGAATGTAAGTAAATGTTTACGCGAGCTCGACCACGATCTAACGGGTCGTTTAGGAATGTCTATTTGCCGATGGTATTTACTCTGTGTCCGCCTGCCGGGGTGGGGTTTAACAAACATCGTGCACGTCGTTGAAAAGTTACACGGATACCTCCCTCGCCAGTGATGCCACATGACACTCCAAAGCTCCACAGGGCTTCCCTCGCTCTTATGGGATGCCAAAATTGACAGTCCTAGCGTAGCAACGCCATGAACCCTGAAACTTTGTAATGGCTCCATCTTCCTTCAAAAAACTTTTTGGAATATACATAGTCTGCTGATTTTTTTTTTGTGACGTTGCTGTCGTATGGATATCATGTCTTTTGAATCCAATTGAATTGAAATATCAACCGCTACTCAAGTAATCCTACCTGACGACACGACTGATTGACGTACCTACTACACCGTACATGATATACAGACAGTTTCCGCGAACGGGAACTGACCGACAAACACAATAAAACGTGCTGCCTAGTAGTAGTGCAGGCTTTCAGCTGATGGCTGCGCGGCCTCGGAGGCATGACATGGTGCAATGCTGCCAAGCTAGTACAATATTTAAAGTGGGCGCCTTATTGCTAAGCGATTGCGAGAGCTGCGAATGAATGTGCATGTTCTACAACATTACGGCAACAGTTACGAGGAGCAGTTTCCTTATTATTTTGATTCCATAAGAAAACCGGGACAAAAGCTGCATCTTCTTCTAAATTGTTGAGGTACCGAGGTCAAGGTCACTCGACCCATAACTTAAACCACTCGTTACGCGGCGCCTGTTGACGCATCTACGCGAGCACTCGAGCAGTCTGCATTAAGTGCCACTTCCATAATATCGCTATGTAAGGCTGTAAAATAAGCGCGAAGGTCAAGGTTAACGCCGCCATTACTCCTCTCGTTAACCCGGGAGAGAGCAACAAGACGCTTATAAGGTGTTTCAACGCGTTTTACATTCTCTCTGTCAAACATATGAACTGAACTTACTACAAAACCTATAAACCTACGTAAACGTTCACTGCAAAACCTACTTATGTACCTCTGAATATTTGCAGTTAGAGGAGGAGTCGCATTTATTGGTACTTAATTGGATGTCAGGGAGTTGCAATACGCAGGAGTAAAGTAGGATGCTGTTGCCAGTCCTTGCATAAAGATTCTAAGTTCTCTATTACCGAGAGATCGTGGGTAGAAAAGGGTGAACTTTTATTTGCAAGGATGTTTTTGTGTGCTCTCAATCTCGATATTATTTTGTAGCGTACAAAGTCAAGGTCACACGGTACTCTCACAACAATCGCGTTTGTATCGAGTTGCATAAATATCCACTTTCGCTCAGAAAAGGGTGAAGAGTGGAACTTTTGTGTTGGAACTTAGATACGTTTTATGTTAGTGTCTTCAGGTCAATTCATCGCCAAGCATTTGATGGTGTACGAGTATGTACATGATTTTGTATTATTTGCTTTTAGAATTAAACCATCTACCAGGACTCATAAGCATTTTTTTTTTTCAATTTTTTTTTCAAATTCTTTTCTTTACTCATACTCTTGTCCGTATCGCACCTGTTGGCGCCTAAAAGCCGAAATTGGCGCCTACCAGATCCGCTGTTGGCGCCCAACAAACGAGCTCTTGCAGTTCGCAGCCAAGTGTGTATTGTGACGAGCGAGGTCAAGGTTACATCTCGCGCGCCCTCATTATCTGCCTTGTTCAGTGCACTGATACTACTGTATTCCATATTCTCATTCAATGGGCTTACGCTAAATGGTTATTGGCCAGTTTTCTAACTTTAATAAAAACTAAATCCATTAAAAAAGAGTGTGTGAGTTCGTGTGAATAAAAGCATGTTAAATAAACGGCCCACACAGCCACACATCTACATGCGTAATATTTGCACATTCGTACACTACCCACTATGCCGGCGGGTTTCTATTAGTGCTTACGAGTATTTATCGTATGTTATAGCGCGCGCCGCCGACGCTATAACATATGCCGCGGAGTTTCATTTGCGCGTAACTCGGCTATAATGATACTAAAACTGTTTACCACCACGTAACGTAGTTACTGTGTCACATCACGTGAAGTGATATAACGATATATACGTATATACTTACTGACTAAAAAAATATCTTTTTATTTGTGGAGTAACAACTTAGGCAATACTTTTTATTTGTGGAGTAACAACATAGACAATACTTTTTATTTGTGGAGTAACAACATAGACAATACTTTTTATTTGTGGAGTAACAACATAGACAATACTTTTTATTTGTGGAGTAACAACATAGACAACACTTTTTATTTGTGGAGTAACAACTTAGACAATACTTTTTATTTGTGGAGTAACAACATAGACAATACTTTTTATTTGCTGAGTAACAACTTAGACAATACTTTTTATTTGTGGAGTAACAACATAGACAATACTTTTTATTTGTGGAGTAACAACATAGACAATACTTTTTATTTGCTGAGTAACAACTTAGACAATACTTTTTATTTGTGGAGTAACAACATAGACAATACTTTTTATTTGTGGAGTAACAACATAGACAATACTTTTTATTTGTAGAGTAACAACATAGACAATACTTTTTATTTGTGGAGTAACAACTTAGACAATACTTTTTATTTGTGGAGTAACAACATAGACAATACTTTTTATTTGTGGAGTAACAACATAGACAATACTTTTCATTTGTGGAGTAACAACTTAGACAATACTTTTTATTTGTGGAGTAACAACTTAGACAATACTTTTTATTTGTGGAGTAACAACATAGACAATACTTTTTATTTGTGGAGTAACAACATAGACAATACTTTTTCCGCACACTATTCCTCATTAGCTACTGTCCGAGCGTTTTAGTACCGAATTACAATTTTGTTCTCGCAAAGACACGACTATCCAATACGTAGGTCCGTAGGTATGCAGGGGCGTATTACAACATAAAAGCAAATTATCCACTGAAACAATTTCCTATAATTAAACTCCTCTGTAGTCTTCACAAAGCTCCTCTTAAATTTTCAATATGAGGAGAGGGTGAGTGGCTCATGAGTGACGTCACGTTCTCGTTTACAAAAGAGTCAATTTGGCGAGACTAGGCGATTAAAGATGGCGTCCAAATCCGAGAAGCCCACAGGATTAGACTAGAAGAGGCTGACTAGGTGTTCAGCTTAGCGGGACGGCGCCTGGTAGTCAACGGTTAGTGGGACGGCGCCTGGTAGTTAACGGTTAGCGGGGCGGTGCCTGGTAGTTAACGGTTAGCGGGGCGGCGCCTGGTAGTTAACGGTTAGCGGGGCGGCGCCTGGTAGTTAACGGTTAGCGGGGCGGCGCCTGGTAGTTAACGGTTAGCGGGGCGGCGCCTGGTAGTTAACGGTTAGCGGGGCGGCGCCTGGTAGTTAACGGTTAGCGGGGCGGCGCCTGGTAGTTAACGGATAGCGGGACGGCGCCTGGTAGGTAACGGTTAGCGGGGCGGCGCCTGGTAGTTAACGGTTAGCGGGACGGCGCCTGGTAGTTAACGGTTAGTGGAACGGCGCCCGGTAGTTAACCGTGGTTAGCATGGAAAATGCAATAACAGTATGTCATCGTTATTTTTGAAACATTTTGTTTTTAAAGAAGGGAAGGTTTAGCTTACAGGGTGTTGCGCTTGTTACTCGTACGACAGCAGAGCCAAAGATACATGGCCTATTGCTAGACTATGTTTCTTGAATATTCCGTCATTTAATCATTTTCAAGATCTGTTTTTTTAAATTACTACCTGTCCATGTGTGGACTCATGTTTTGGACAAATAAATATGCCTAGTTATCAAGATTGATTCGTTAGCACCAAGAAACTAAACACCTGCAACATAATCCGACACCATCCCACAAGTCAACCTCCACTTTCACAATCATGAGTACATCGCATACTTCCCCTGAATTATGTTCAAACTACGAAATATAAGCTTATCACGAAGAAGAAGCGTCATTACGTCTGTGTGTGACGGCGTCAAACGCGACGCTCGTGTGTTACCCGAGCGCTCCGCCAACGTTATTTCTCGTACAATTTGAGCTCAGAGATATAATGAACTGGAGTCTCAATAGGCTGACTACGAGGATATTGCTTGCGGTAGCATCACTGGGGCGATGTTGCTCTGTAGGCTGTGTCTAGACTTGTAGTGGCTATCCAGAGCAAATGAGTTGACGAACTCGAGGCATAGTGGAGCGGCTAGAACCAGCCGCGTGAGGATTACGATATGTCGTTTCTTGTTAACTTGCTACTGACAACGAATTGGTAAAGGTTACAAAGGGAGTTAAGTTTGGGGCTATCATCATTTGCCTAACCTTATCGCAACAAGGTCGTCTTCGGGCCATTCTAACCGGATGCAGCTGAATACCAGTATTTTACATGGAGCGACTGCCTATCTGACCTCCACAACCCAATTACTGGGTAACACGATACCCCTTGGTAAGACTGGTTGTCAGACTTTCGGGCTTCTGACGACCCGTAACAACTGTCAAAAATAAACAAATGACAGGCGGGACCAACGGCTTAATGTGCTTTCCGGGTCAGTATGCAAACAAAAGGCTACACAAAAAGTCAGCTTTGTAAAGCCAATGGATAAAATTTTTCAAAGGTTTATCTTCTCTGAAATGCCTTAGAGTATTGTATAAAAATAACGGATACTGTATTTAGCATGTCGTCTGCGATTTTCCCTTATTCAGTAGTTTAGACGTAGCTCAGCTGTCCGCTGTCGGCCACATATTTATGTTATGAGTATCGCTCGGTCGGTGGCGTTGTGTTGTGTTATGGTGTGGTGTGGTGTGGTGTGGCGCGGTGTGGTGTGGTGTGGTGTGGTGTGGCAGTGCGGATCGCATTGACGTTTTCAATTTACTGCCTGTGTCGAACGGTCGAGTATGTATGTATTGTATAGTATGGTAAGGTCGTGTTCTACAGTTCCTGCGCGTTATTGAGACATGAATCATACGAGTATTTCATTGTAGTGATTTTGAAGTTCGGCCGGACTCTCGAGTAGCCAAATAAACTGTTAATTTTCAGACTAAAAGGAACAAATAATGGAATAGAACAGAATACACTTAATACCCAGTATTCACGTACTTACGTAGACATTCACGCAGCAATCTATCTAATATCCCAAACAAAATAACATAATATGCTTTTCCATTGTTGGATGTAGATAAAACCTAAACAATGATTGCAGCTGGTTGCGACCCCACACTATCTTGTAAAGCTACGTTTCGATCTGGGAATGCACCTCGCTCGGGCCGGAGTCACAGCCGACACACGCCCCTGCTGCGCCATTCGGTGGTCATTATTAAAGTTAAGCACATTTGTTTCGTCTAGACCGTCCCTATAACAGAACTAACATTTTGTCCCACAACTCGTCCCCGGCGTTATCCTGGCTTTCTGCCAGACACTCGTTTTGTGCAGCGCGATATAATAGCGCCACTTAACTTACTTTGTTTATACTTTTTAGGGTTCCGTACCTCAAAAGGAAAAACGGAACCCTTATAGGATCATTGTATTACAGATCACTGTCACTGTCCGTCTGTCACAACCAATTTGCTTCGAATCTAATGAACCGATTAAGTTAAAATTTGGTACACGTATGAATTTTAGTGATCCAAACACGGACGTGTAATTAACGTAAATAAATGAATTTTGAATATGGGGGTCAATTTTGGTGGCCAAATAAGAAAATTAAAAAATAATCCAAAATGTACCGTGTGATGACATATCAAATGAAAGGGCTTACTGTGTGGGTCTCAAATAATTTATTTTTATAATTTGTAATAAATTATTTTAAAGTTATTTAAGAAAATAGACTAAAATTGACCATTCCCCCTCTTATCTCCTAAACTTAAACTAAACTAAACTACTGATACTAAAATTTTGAGAAAAATACAGAAAATAGTTTTATTCCTATAAATTACAGGAAAACCAATAAGTCTCTATGGTCTTAAAATAACTTGGTAAATCTCTCAATATTGTGCGTAAAACTTACGTTTGCAGTTGGAATGTATGGGAAAACATGTTTTTCAACTGCAATTTTAACTTTGTTCTTGGAATAAATTCATCACAACTACGGAAACCTTCATTGTGCGTAGTTCGACACGCACTTGGCAGGTTTTTTAAACACTGTCGCCAAAATAATTTGCTTGCCTATTAATAAGAAAGCAATGGTCTGAAAATATTGTTACCCTCTGGTACTCCATGTTGTACTATGGTTTCTTTGCTTCGATAACGTTTCGTTGTGTAATCGACCCCGCACAAGAGTAGAGAACTACTTTGGACCACAGAAAACACATCACACCCTTAATAATATCCTCCTCCTATCTCCTATCCTTAATTCCTAATATCTAAACCCTATTATAGGGTCAACAAATATTTGAATGATAAATTTTAAATTAGGTAAATGTTTTTATAAAATAATTACATTATCAATAGAAAATAAAAGCCCTCGTCCTCTCCTACTTCTGCAGTGCCCGACAGGGTCCACAATGATAATATTTTTTGTAACCCTAGCACCTGATTTGACACATGTGGTAGCAATAAAAATATTGAGTATCGAGAACATAAATGGAACTTTACGAAAATGTTCATTTTACGGTATGGCCGTTTTAATTTTTTTTTAAGTATTATATGATATGGAACTAAAAAATATACATAAAGATTTGTATCGGCTTAAAATAACAGTTTAACTAACGTTGTTTCGGTATCCAGCGGGCGCGCGTTTCGTCTTAAGCATTTTAACTGTATACTTAACTAAAAAATGTAATTTTTTGTATAGTGCCACTTATGTTTTAAGGGTGCGACATGTCATGATCAACTGAGCCCCGAGCACTACTATGGAACACAGAACACGTGTCATGATCAACTGAGCCCCAAGCACTACTATGGAACACAGAACACGTGTCATGATCAACTGAGCCCCAAGCACTACTATGGAACACAGAACACGTGTCATGATCAACTGAGCCCCAAGCACTACTATGGAACACAGAACACGTGTCATGATCAACTGAGCCCCAAGCACTACTATGGAACACAGAACACGTGTCATGATCAACTGAGCCCCAAGCACTACTATGGAACACAGAACACGTGTCATGATCAACTGAGCCCCAAGCACTACTATGGAACACAGAACACGTGTCATGATCAACTGAGCCCCAAGCACTACTATGGAACACAGAACACGTGTCATGATCAACTGAGCCCCAAGCACTACTATGGAACACAGAACACGTGTCATGATCAACTGAGCCTCAAGCACTACTATGGAACACAGAACACGTGTCATGATCAACTGAGCCCCAAGCACTACTATGGACCACAGAACACATGATCAACTGAGTCTAAACATGCTTTTTTTCACAAACTGGATTGAGTTCCACAAAACCTTGTATATATATAGTAGCTCTATAAACTGTGCAGCCAGTGTCGCGTGTCAGTGGGTGATGAAGGCGGTCGTTACGTTGTCACAAACGAGCCACCACCGTCGCTGTCCACCCCCAGAAGATAACTAGCGCAGTAGGCGCGCCGAGGGGACTGTTGATAATATTGGCAGACGATGCTAATGCGGAGACCCTTGCTGACAGTAGTTGAAATGTCTGTGGAGAAATAAGACCCATAGACATTGCAAAAATAAATGGCGGAGATTGTTTTACGCCTCTTCTAGACTCCAAAAGTATCGTAAACGTAAAGTGGATGTCGGTTCCAAACAAATCTCAATCTTGACTCCGTTATATTGTATTTAGCAGAAAATAACCCGCAATAATATTTCAAAATATCTCTTCTAAGTTTTCGTAAATCCATTATCAGGCAGTATGCAGGGAGCATCTGCAATGATATCCATTAGTCGTGCGGCCCGCTGCATGCATTTGTTAAATGGCGGCGCGTCGCCCTCGTACTGTGTAATTGCTTACCTGCCGCGCTTTTGTTGATCGTGTTTTGTTTATGGTACCAAACGGGACAATTCTTTTTTTGATCTGGTCTGTCCCACTGCTGGGCAAAAGTCTCCCTCATACTTTTCCATTCGTCTTTGTCTGCTGCCTTTTCCGGCCAATCGGTCACGAACGAGTCTAGGTCGTCGCGCCAGTCCTGCCTCGGTGACGACGCCCGTCTTCAGGCACCTACTGTGTGACGACGCCCGTCTTCTGGCACCTACTGTGTGACGACGCCCGTCTTCAGGCACCTACTGTGTGACGACGCCCGTCTTCTGGCACCTACTGTGTGACGACGCCCGTCTTCTGGCACCTACTGTGTGACGACGCCCGTCTTCTGGCACCTACTGTGTGACGACGCCCGTCTTCAGGCACCTACTGTGTGACGACGCCCGTCTTCTGGCACCTACTGTGTGACGACGCCCGGCTTCTGGCACCTACTGTGTGACGACGCCCGTCTTCTGGCACCTACTGTGTGACGACGCCCGGCTTCTGGCACCTACTGTGTGACGACGCCCGTCTTCTGGCACCTACTGTGTGACGACGCCCGTCTTCTGGCACCTACTGTGTGACGACGCCCGTCTTCTGGCACCTACTGTGTGACGACGCCCGTCTTCTGGCACCTACTGTGTGACGACGCCCGTCTTCTGGCACCTACTGTGTGACGACGCCCGTCTTCTGGCACCTACTGTGTGACGACGCCCGTCTTCTGGCACCTACTGTGTGACGACGCCCGTCTTCTGGCACCTACTGTGTGACGACGCCCGTCTTCTGGCACCTACTGTGTGACGACGCCCGTCTTCTGGCACCTACTGTGTGACGATGCCCGTCTTCAGGCACCTACTGTGTGACGACGCCCGTCTTCAGGCACCTACTGTGTGACGACGCCCGTCTTCTGGCACCTACTGTGTGACGACGCCCGGCTTCTGGCACCTACTGTGTGACGACGCCCGGCTTCTGGCACCTACTGTGTGACGACGCCCGTCTTCTGGCACCTACTGTGTGACGACGCCCGTCTTCTGGCACCTACTGTGTGACGACGCCCGTCTTCTGGCACCTACTGTGTGACGACGCCCGGCTTCTGGCACCTACTGTGTGACGACGCCCGTCTTCTGGCACCTACTGTGTGACGACGCCCGTCTTCTGGCACCTACTGTGTGACGACGCCCGTCTTCTGGCACCTACTGTGTGACGACGCCCGTCTTCTGGCACCTACTGTGTGACGACGCCCGTCTTCTGGCACCTACTGTGTGACGACGCCCGGCTTCTGGCACCTACTGTGTGACGACGCCCGGCTTCTGGCACCTACTGTGTGACGACGCCCGGCTTCTGGCACCTACTGTGTGACGACGCCCGTCTTCTGGCACCTACTGTGTGACGACGCCCGGCTTCTGGCACCTACTGTGTGACGACGCCCGGCTTCTGGCACCTACTGTGTGACGACGCCCGTCTTCTGGCACCTACTGTGTGACGACGCCCGGCTTCTGGCACCTACTGTGTGACGACGCCCGTCTTCTGGCACCTACTGTGTGACGACGCCCGTCTTCTGGCACCTACTGTGTGACGACGCCCGTCTTCTGGCACCTACTGTGTGACGACGCCCGTCTTCTGGCACCTACTGTGTGACGACGCCCGTCTTCTGGCACCTACTGTGTGACGACGCCCGTCTTCTGGCACCTACTGTGTGACGATGCCCGTCTTCAGGCACTTACTGTGTGACGACCCAGGCCCATCTGTCCTGATACATACTGCAGGTGTGGCCCGCCCAGTCCCATTTCAGCGTCGCGGTCTTATCGCCAACATCGGCAACGCCTGTCTTCGAGCGTATTTTTGTGTAGCGAATTCTATCCGTTAGTTTTATTTTCACAATGCGCTCCACCGCTCTTTGACAAACCTTCAGTTTGGACTTCCGAGCCTCGGTCAAAGACCAAGTCTGAACGCCATAGGTTAGGATAGGCTGGATACACCATGCCGACGAGCTTACGGTTTAGTGATATTGGAAGGTCACCCTTCATTAGCGCGTTCATGGAGCAGTAGCTTCTCCAGGAATGTTCGACGCGACGTCGATTTCTATTTAAAATCTGCTAATTTTATTACAAAGAAATAGAGAACAATTGGAAAACTATTTTAAAATATTAAAAACCAAATACCCTCTAGTATACACTTACGGTGCAAACAATAGCCAAATCCACGCAGCGGTTTTACGAGGTGATTCTACACATGAAGTAAACTGGGAGCGAACAACAGACGTCGAACATTGTTGCAGTTTTATTATGAGAGGAGGTTTATTATTTGTTGAGAAGGGACTGTCTGTCTGTCTGCAATAAACTCTACAATACACCTCTAGTACGTACAGTTTACTACGAATTAAATGGTGCAGCCGTGGAGCGCCCATTTTCGTTGTCGGAGATCGCGAATTCTATGTATACATCACCATCAGTAGTTACAGGAGGTACATAAAGGTAGACGAATAAAAATGTATTTAAACACATATAACGAGTACATACAGGGTGTAGCGTGATTAATGGATAACCCTGTATGTGCGGGTGGGGGACCCCAAGCCCTATAATACAGGGTTATTTGTAAAACACCAGCAACCTCTTAAGAGGTTGTCATTGTACTCATCATTATGAACAACTTTTACTATGGGACCAAACTTGAAATCGCGAAAAAAAATCAGCTGTTCAGTACATTTATGTTCGCGTAATTCGTCAAAATGTACTGAACAGCTGATTTTTTTTAAATTCTACTAGCAGTTGCCCGTGACTTCGTCTTCGATCCAGGATGAATAGTAGCCTATGTGCTTCTCCAGGTCATGTTCTACCTAAGTGCCAAATTTTATCCAAATCCATTCAGCCGTTTTAGCGTGAAAGCGCAATCAACAAACAAACACACTTTCGCGTTTATAATATTAGTTAGGATGGTTAGGAGGATGAAAAAGCGGTCTCTCGACACTCTTAGCAGACTCACGAAATGTATTAGGTACGTACACTTAAATAATAAAAAAGCTCTTAACACACTACCACAGATATTATAACACTACTAAAGTTTCTATAATAATATAATTCAATCATGATTCGAATCACACGTGGCGCCATCTATTATCATAAGAACGTTATTGTTGTTTTCCTCGGGAACAGTACTTTTTTCGGAATGAAAGGTATCCTGTGTCCGTGTCTGTACACCTGATAACGTATATGCAAAATTTTTGGATGATCGGTTCAGTGGTTTAGGCGTGGAAAGGTAACAAACAAACTTACTTTCGCATTTATAATATTAAATAAAAATAATATAGTTAGGAAATTAGGATTAACGATTAAATTTTTGAACGAATAGATTTACCTGTTGGCACGCAACCTTCAATTGGAAGTAATCCACCATTGAAACCTTTATCATAAAGAGTTAAGGATCGCTGTCATGCTGATTATTCTCTTCCTCCTGCGAACTCCTGCGGGACGCGTGACTCAGCGCCGGATGGGGGAGTTAAGGTGTGTCTTCCGTGATCTATGATCGCACACGATTCGATTACCATTGTTCTGTAATTATTACGATATCTGTTGGGGTTTACGTTATGGAAGACATGATAGGCTCTCCTTATGAACTTTTTGTACATTTATGAGAAAGAATCGTTCCCGATAGTAACATCTATCTGTCTAGTTTCCAAACAGACGACGTAGTTACATTTCTGTTCAATTCAATTCAAATTGTTTATTGTGGTACACACGTAAAAATATGGTGTTACAGTTTATTAGCGTTACAACGTTAATAATAGGTATTTTCTGATAACCTCCATAACAAACAAACCCGGTCTCCGCTACTCATTCATACAGATATTCGCTTCGTTCAGTTTCATGGCTGTCGGCGTGTGATCCCTCTCGCGATGCTAGGTGATATCCACGTCGACAGTCGACGTCCTACAGGGTGTCGGGTCGAGGTCCTACAAAAAGTGCTGATTCTCAGCCTAGTTTGAATAAATGACTTTTGATTTTGATTTTGATTTTATCAGTGTCACCACTCCACGTAACTAGAAAGGGATTTGGGCCACTCCATTTTATTTTATTTTTAATTTCTATGTGAAATAGCGAGTGGCTACAACATGAAATCATGTTTTATATGTAGTTGAAAGTACCAGTGACTTTAGTACACGGACTTTGGGTTATGAGAGACACACGGTCAGATCCTCAGGAAATTAATTAAAATATTGCGCAGCGTAAGCCTAACCCATATTGTAGCAGATAATTGTCAGGTAGACCCTAACTAACTAGTATAGTCGCGACAGGTGGAGTAGGGTGCGCTTACACGGCTGTACTTAGTTAGGGGGATCGTCGTAAGGTTCGGGGCCGGTCCCACGGCGCCGGATCACCGGCATCACCCGATGCTTACCGATGGGACCCCGGAGACTGCACAGATTCCCGCGCTGACTATAGGTACACCTGCTATAGAAAGATCCTTCTAAGCCACGATAAGGGATTCGTCTGAAAATCATTGCTACTACGGTGAAAGTGTTATGTGACAGGCTCGATTCTTTGAATCGTTGTCTGCCTTATGGCTTCCGAGAAAATACGTTGAAAAGTTCATTGCTGCGAAACCATGCAGTTAGTCTTTGGTGTAAAAGTCGTTTGTATCAAACGAGCGAACGATCCCCACACCGCGGATTTTTTTTTGCGTAAATAGGGACAAAGCGTTCTTTCATAGGTCTATCCATACTAAAATTTGAAGACTACTTAAAAATAATGCTCAAGTTCCTGTTCTGGTTCTGTTTGTTTGATCGAAACCAACCTTAAATGTGCTATAAAAATGCACGATACAGTGGATCCTACATATTATGAAAGGACTATTTCGTTACTTCGCAGTGGCAATCCTGGTGAAAGTGTTGGCGACGCGTGTGTGGTGCTTGTGTTAGTTATAATAATAATTGATTTCATAAGAAAGTGGTATCTGTTACAAAGACGATGACAACTTACGAATAGTTTACATCTGAGATGAGTAGGTAACAATACAATTTTACGATCTGATGTCTTAGCTAGGTTATGGCGGTGGTGTGTCTCGCGGAAGTGTCTAACAGCGGTTATATTGACCCACACAAGTATAAAACTGCTGAAATACGTTTTGTGGTTATCCTATCTAAAATAGTGACTTGAGGGGCCGTATTATGAACTATTAAAGCCATCATGATTCCGTTGCGAAAAAGGGATGGTGCTATAGGTCATGTATAGCTCCGTCTCTCTCTAGCACTGGAAAAATGATAGCGTTAATAGTTCATAATACGGCGCCTGGTACAATCTACTTTTGGGATATTTATAGGTTAAATAGTGCCTAGTGCCTGAATTACAACTAAAATTATGTGTTTTGTAATTTTATAGCCCTAATATCTAGTTACTAAAATAGAATAATGTTCAAAGAGATTTAAACATAAGAATAGATGATTGTCACGTGAGGTAACCACTCAGTCATAAGATGACTGCAATCCTCAGTATACGTAATTCTTGAGTACTTTTTTATAGCACCAATGGGAATTGCTGGGGTTGTTCAATAGCACCTGGCTGAAATAATGCTTCTAAATCTTTATTATGACATTATTTTTGAGAATATCCAGTTCGTGGCACGACATAAATCAGAAGAGGGTTCGTAAGGAAATGAACACTTTCAGTACGCGGAACGAGCGCGAATTATTTCTTACCCGAAAGTGAATGAAAGAAAAGGAAAGGAGCTCGGAATATATTAATGTCACCTGTTTGTTATTGTAATGTAATGGGGTTGTACAGCTGACAGTCGCGGTGAACAGTGGACAGTGTCGATGTAGGCGCGTGTCGGTGACAGGCAGGTGTGACTCACAATGTACAGCTGACAGTCGCGGTGAACAGTGGACAGTGTCGATGTAGGCGCGTGTCGGTGACAGGCAGGTGTGACTCACAATGTACAGCTGACAGTCGCGGTGAACAGTGGACAGTGTCGATGTAGGCGCGTGTCGGTGATAGGCAGGTGTGATTCACAATGTACAGCTGACAGTCGCGGTGAACAGTGGACAGTGTCGATGTAGGCGCGTGTCGGTGACAGGCAGGTGTGACTCACAATGTACAGCTGCCAGTCGCGGTGAACAGTGGACAGTGTCGATGTAGGCGCGTGTCGGTGACAGGCAGGTGTGACTCACAATGTACAGCTGACAGTCGCGGTGAACAGTGGACAGTGTCGATGTAGGCGCGTGTCGGTGACAGGCAGGTGTGACTCACAATGTACAGCTGACAGTCGCGGTGAACAGTGGACAGTGTCGATGTAGGCGCGTGTCGGTGACAGGCAGGTGTGACTCACAATGTACAGCTGACAGTCGCGGTGAACAGTGGACAGTGTCGATGTAGGCGCGTGTCGGTGACAGGCAGGTGTGACTCACAATGTACAGCTGACAGTCGCGGTGAACAGTGGACAGTGTCGATGTAGGCGCGTGTCGGTGACAGGCACGTGTGACTCACAATGTACAGCTGACAGTCGCGGTGAACAGTGGACAGTGTCGATGTAGGCGCGTGTCGGTGACAGGCAGGTGTGACTCACAATGTACAGCTGACAGTCGCGGTGAACAGTGGACAGTGTCGATGTAGGCGCGTGTCGGTGACAGGCAGGTGTGACTCACAATGTACAGCTGACAGTCGCGGTGAACAGTGGACAGTGTCGATGTAGGCGCGTGTTGGTGACAGGCAGGTGTGACTCACAATGTACAGCTGACAGTCGCGGTGAACAGTGGACAGTGTCGATGTAGGCGCGTGTCGGTGACAGGCAGGTGTGACTCACAATGTACAGCTGACAGTCGCGGTGAACAGTGGACAGTGTCGATGTAGGCGCGTGTCGGTGACAGGCAGGTGTGACTCACAATGTACAGCTGACAGTCGCGGTGAACAGTGGACGGTGTCGATGTAGGCGCGTGTCGGTGACAGGCAGGTGTGACTCACAATGTGCAGCTGCCAGTCGCGGTGAACAGTGGACAGTGTCGACGTAGGCGCGTGTCGGTGACAGGCAGGTGTGACTCACAATGTGCAGCTGACAGTCGCGGTGAACAGTGGACAGTGTCGACGTAGGCGCGTGTCGGTGACAGGCAGGTGTGACTCACAATGTGCAGCTGACAGTCGCGGTGAACAGTGGACAGTGTCGATGTAGGCGCGTGTCGGTGACAGGCAGGTGTGACTCACAATGTGCAGCTGACAGTCGCGGTGAACAGTGGACAGTGTCGATGTAGGCGCGTGTCGGTGACAGGCAGGTGTGACTCACAATGTGCAGCTGACAGTCGCGGTGAACAGTGGACAGTGTCGATGTAGGCGCGTGTCGGTGACAGGCAGGTGTGACTCACAATGTGCAGCTGCCAGTCGCGGTGAACAGTGGACAGTGTCGATGTAGGCGCGTGTCGGTGACAGGCAGGTGTGACTCACAATGTGCAGCTGACAGTCGCGGTGAACAGTGGACAGTGTCGATGTAGGCGCGTGTCGGTGACAGGCAGGTGTGACTCACAATGTGCAGCTGCCAGTCGCGGTGAACAGTGGACAGTGTCGATGACAGGCAGGTGTGACTCACAATGTGCAGCTGCCAGTCGCGGTGAACAGTGGACAGTGTCGATGTAGGCGCGTGTCGGTGACAGGCAGGAGTGACTCACAATGTACAGCAGACAGTCGCGGTGAACAGTGGACAGTGTCGATGTCGGCGCGTGTCGGTGACAGGCAGGTGTGACTCACAATGTACAGCTGACAGTCGCGGTGAACAGTGGACAGTGTCGATGTAGGCGCGTGTCGGTGACAGGCAGGTGTGACTCACAATGTACAGCTGACAGTCGCGGTGAACAGTGGACAGTGTCGATGTAGGCGCGTGTCGGTGACAGGCAGGTGTGACTCACAATGTACAGCTGACAGTCGCGGTGAACAGTGGACAGTGTCGATGTAGGCGCGTGTCGGTGACAGGCAGGAGTGACTCACAATGTACAGCAGACAGTCGCGGTGAACAGTGGACAGTGTCGATGTCGGCGCGTGTCGGTGACAGGCAGGTGTGACTCACAATGTACAGCTGACAGTCGCGGTGAACAGTGGACAGTGTCGATGTAGGCGCGTGTCGGTGACAGGCAGGTGTGACTCACAATGTACAGCTGACAGTCGCGGTGAACAGTGGACAGTGTCGATGTAGGCGCGTGTCGGAGCCAGGCAGGTGTGACTCACAATGTACAGCTGACAGTCGCGGTGAACAGTGGACAGTGTCGATGTAGGCGCGTGTCGGTGACAGGCAGGTGTGACTCACAATGTACAGCTGATAGTCGCGGTGAACAGTGGACTGTGTCGATGTAGGCGCGTGTCGGTGACAGGCAGGTGTGACTCACAATGTACAGCTGACAGTCGCGGTGAACAGTGGACAGTGTCGATGTAGGCGCGTGTCGGTGACAGGCAGGTGTGACTCACAATGTACAGCTGACAGTCGCGGTGAACAGTGGACAGTGTCGATGTAGGCGCGTGTCGGTGACAGGCAGGTGTGACTCACAATGTACAGCTGACAGTCGCGGTGAACAGTGGACAGTGTCGATGTAGGCGCGTGTCGGTGACAGGCAGGTGTGACTCACAATGTACAGCTGACAGTCGCGGTGAACAGTGGACAGTGTCGATGTAGGCGCGTGTCGGTGACAGGCAGGTGTGACTCACAATGTACAGCTGACAGTCGCGCTGAACAGTGGACAGTGTCGATGTAGGCGCGTGTCGGTGACAGGCAGGTTTGACTCACAATGTACAGCTGACAGTCGCGGTGAACAGTGGACGGTGTCGATGTAGGCGCGTGTCGGTGACAGGCAGGTGTGACTCACAATGTACAGCTGACAGTCGCGGTGAACAGTGGACAGTGTCGATGTAGGCGCGTGTCGGTGACAGGCAGGTGTACCCACACACATACATACATATCTGTACTTACATACCTGTACCTACATACCTGTACCTACATACCTTTACCTACATACCTTTACCTACATATCTGTACCCACATACCTGTACCCAGATACCTGTACCTACATACCTGTACCCCTGTACCTACATATCTGTACCCACATACCTGTACCCACATACCTGTACCCACATACCTGTACCTACATACATATACCTACATATCTGTACCCACATACCTGTACCTACATATCTGTACCTACATACCTGTACTTACATATCTGTACCTACATACCTGTACCCACATACCTGTATCTACATACCTGTACCTACAAACCTGTACCTACATACTTGTACCTACGTACTTGTACCTATTTATCTTTACCTACATACCTGTATCTACATACCTGTACCAATTTACCTTTACCTACATACCTATACCTACATACCTGTACCTACAAACCTGTACCTACATACCTGTACCAACATACCTGTACCTACATACCTTTACCTACATTAGGTATGTATGTACGTACATACCTTACGTCAGAATCTGAGCGAAAATTGCAAGAACTTCCTAGTCCCTCAGCATCGATCAATGCATCGAATCACTTCAATTAGCAATTTACGAAACCCAAACACAACCCCTCAGATTACTAGAGTAGGTACTCTGTACTTACTTACCTTCCTATCAAAACACACGAGTCTTCACACAAAGCTAACGGCTTCGTGCGATCGCGACGTCTGCGTGTGCGCCTCATCGCGCCACGAGGAGCCTAAACAACAAACATAAACAACTCGCCCCTCACCCCCGCAAACCCCCCCCCCCCCACACACACGAGGGGCGGCTGAAGGACTGCCACTGCAGCGCTGCATCGAGGGCTCGCAATGATATTTGTTTGCAAGTTTCGAGTAGTATTTTCCATATTGCTTTGCTATGGGGACGCGGTATTGTGGTTGGGGTCTATGTCTGGGTATTCACTTTTGTATACACTTAATCGTGGTTTTATTTTCTGCATTAATTAATATCACACTAACACTATAATAGCTACATACAAGTTTCAGCAGGCAGTAGCTGCTGCCCTGTACGCATGCGTCACTTGACGTGTTTGTTATTACTTTACTCGGTTAGTAGTTTCCCGGATATTTTTAGGTCCTTACAAAACCTATTAAAGCCATTCACAGATCCGATTGAACTCACTCGACAGCCGCACGTGTACAAGAACACATTTGTGTCGATGCGCTGACACGCCACTTTGAACAACGTCACGTCAATGTATTCAACCTGCGCTAGCTGAGGGTGTCGACTGGCGGGGTAGGCAGAGCACCCCTCGAGCGAAACAAGCGGAAAACAAGCATACTAAGCACTGAGCACACGAGTGGAAATAACTGAGGGCACTTCTCTAAATAATAAGAGAGAGGAAAATAATGTGTTCGGGTGTTAAAGCTTCAATCATTCCAGCATTAAACTGACTACTTCTAAATTTTCCGATATAGGTAACAATTCTCTCTTGCCGCGTGTTCAACAGCTGCGTCACATAAACTTGTAGCGCACGTACTAAATCAATAATTCGAAGCCGTTTCAAGTAAATTGTGTGTTTTACAAAACAGCCTGTTGTAGCCGCGAACAGCTCGCGTTAGTGTAATGGTGTCGAAGTAACAACAGCTGATGTTAGCAGAACTCGGAAGTGCGGCACACGAGCGATGTTCCGCCGCAGTAGCTACAGGCACTTATATTCTGTTCCTGGTAGTTATTTACGCAACGATGACGTTTCCTCACTAAGTGAAACTGGTTTAGGTATCAGAGGCCGAGCTCGAACATAATCAGCCTGTAATCTTCCTACTGCTGGGACTTAGGACACAGGCCTCCTCTCTGTGAGAGGGAGTGGGCCGTAATCCAGCACGCGGGCTCAGTGCCAGTGCGGGTTGGTAGATGTCACATGTCTTCGAATTTTTGGTTCTAGGACAAGCCGGTTTCCTCACGATGTTTTCCTTCACAGTTTTGAGATCGAACCCAGGACATTCGCATTTACGTTACGATTATCTATATTTTTGTTCCACAGGAAAAACCATAAAATCATTTACAAAAAAAAGAACGTTTACAAAAATTGTATAAATAATACAGGGCACTACAAATACAGGGCAACGCTTAAACGACTTCCATTGAGCTCAGACATTATTATAATTTTCTCTGCGTTCTTAGCTCTTTAAACCGCGGGTTCAAATATTCCGTAGGCAACAGCAGTTCCGTTTCTATGGAGATAACACGATGGTATTGAACGCTTCGAGCCAAACTAGATACCTAATGGCAATGAATGATACACGAACTGACTTGGTTGCAGCGTCATCCTGTTTGCCTAGTGATGGAAACTTGTTATTTACGCCGCCAAGGTTGATTAGAGACAGTTTGTATATTTTCTTAAAATTTTAGCGTGGAAGTTACCAACCAAACGTAAATTGTGTACCTACCTATAGCTATGTATGTACCAGGGTGACAGGGACGTCGCGCAACCAAAAATTTAACAAAAAATTGCTATTCCTTACATTTTGACCGCGTAGGTTATTATTATTATTATTTTTTAATAACGGCGAACTATTTCAACGCAAGGGTTCCGGAAGATGTACTGAAGCCATGGTAACAGGTTGTGTGTCGATGTCCTTGCCACCCTGTACATCTTTTCATTTGAACTTTACAAGCTGTGAAACATAAACAAATTCGTGACATGAGTGAAAAGTGCAACTTACGTAAATAGGAAATCAATTTGTCGGATTATTATTGAGAACTTACGTATAGAGATTCAACCGTGCTTTAAATCTTCCCCATCAAATGTACTGAAAGGGTCTTATTTGTGTAACATCTCATAATGAAGCCACCGTGACGTAATATTAATAAACGGGAACATTCACTCGTCTCACATATTTGCCTAGTACACACAGTCGGGGTAAGGTCGGGCACACACGGGATAAGTCGTAAAGCGAGTAATTACTGGTTTATTAGCGCGTGGATCTCGCCCGAATGATGTTGACACTGTTTCGCACGGAAAATGGATAAGATCTGAATGTATCTAAAATAATAAAAAAAAAAAAACTTTTATACAAACAAAAAAACCACCGACTTCCAAAAAAAGCACCACAAAGTGAAAAATTACTTTAATTTCAGAAGTCAGTGTCTTTGGATATCTATTTTAGTTTTTTGCCACCGACTTCTGAAATTAGAGTTATTTTTCACTTTGCTAGTGTTTTTTTGGAACTCGGTGGTTTGTTTTTTTAAGTTTTTTATTTTTCACTTTTTAGTGAGTCAGTTTGTAATATATCTAAGTTACAATAGCGTAATGTCAACTGCTCATCACCTTTTACAAAATATTGCTTTTCCCGATGTAGGGACGTTAATTATTTTAATCAAGACTGTGCTGCAATATAATTTAATTTCGCCGACATGTTTATGTAACACTAGTGTATTAATGTTGACTTCGTGATCATCTGCGCAAACTTTTCGGTCGGCTTCCAGTCTAACCGGACATGATGACATTACATGTAGCTACTTATCTTTGACATAGTATATCTGCCTAGCCTTTTCCCAACTGTTGGGGTCGGCTTCCACTCTAACAGGATGCAGCTGAATACCAGTATTTTACATGGAGCGACTGCCTATCTGACCTCCACAACCCAGTTACTGAGTAATATAATACCCCTTGGTAAGAATAGTTGTCAGACTCGGGCCTCTGACGACCCGTAACGACTGTCAATGATCTTGAATGACAGCCGGGACCAACGGCTTAACGTGCTTTCCGAGGCACGGAGGAGTCTCGGTGTGAAAAGATGGTCACCCATCTACAGACCAATATCCTGCAAGCGTAGCTTTACCTGATAGATCGACCCGTGCGGCTGTTATTACTTAGCCACGAGCTCCTCTTTGACATAGTATGACTTATTTATATTAATTTATTTGTGAAATGTATGACACAACTTGACTTATAATTTTTTATTCTTCTTTCTGAATTATTATAATAAGCTGCTATTTGACATTGTAATATGATTATTGTTCGCGTCTAAGCGTTTTGGTAAATACAACTATTAGCTCAGAATGTATATCTGAATAAATAAATTGTTGAGGAGTTCGCCTAGTAAGAACCAGGAGAACTGTAGCTGATGGTGAAGTCACCATCAGCTACACTTCACCATATACAGTATGACGAGCATAAATTGCTTAGCAACCATATTAAAGTAGGTACTTAATGTAATCGCAACCCGTGAAACACTTACTATTGAGTAGTTCCGATGGCCATCTGTGGTCTTATCATCAGTTGCACTTCACCAAATGGTGCTTTCCGAAAGTAAATGCTCAAGTTACTATAAAAAAATATCCAAATTGCTATAGGTGTTCCTATAAAATTTGAGGGTTGCCCTCGATTTCCATGGGGTCCCTTCATCTGATTATGACATGGTGACAATGGGACCACCTCGAAAGCATACCCTTTCAAACAAAAAAAGGATTTTCGAAATCGGTCCACAATTGACTTGATTGAAATCGGTGTACATACATAAAAAAAAAAATAATAATTTTTTAGGTCAGAAGTGGTGTAAGCTTTGAAGAAAACCACATGGGTGGTTAACCTAACATTTATATAGATGAAAAATAGCACTCAAGGATATACGCGACGAATTGAGAACCTCCTCCTTTTTCTGAAAGTCGGTTGAAAATGAAATGCTGTTCGTTGATATGCGTATGACTACAGAGAACGGCAGGAGGTACGAATCAGGGTCGGAAACATTTTAAAAGTTGCCGGGAAAGTTGTGAAATTCGGGAAAACTGTAAGTGCATTTTGGATGAATTATTAAAACTTGAACAGGACAACGTCTGTCGGGTCAGCTAGTAGATGGAATCCCGGCAGCAGTGGCAGTAATTCTACCGCCAAGTTCTGCAAGCGGGTTTTACGTAGGGCACGTTTTGACCATGTCGGACGTATCGGGGCCAGGCTGGCTTCGCACCCTCCGGGTAGTAAACAGTTCTGGTCCCCGTCTAAAGCGGTTGAAACGAATTTCTGTCGTCCCACTTTACCTGATGAAACCTGATGAATCGCTGGCTCACTCTGCAACTGAGAAAGCAAATTTATTTGCATCTCTCTTTGCAAGCAATTCACGTCTGGACGCTGGCTCAAAGCAAGCACCGAAGAGTATTGTGCAGTCTAGACGTGAACAAGGCCAGCGGGCCTGACGGCATTCCAGCGAGAGTGTTGAGGCAGTGTGCGCCTGAACTGTCTCCTGTATTGACACGTTTGTTCCGCCTCTCTCTTGAAAAAAGAACGGTGCTGAAATCCTGGAAGCTTGCAAATGTACAACGAGTGCCCAAAAAAGGCGACCGTGCAGACCCTGCCCATTACCGTCCGATCGCCATTACCTCCATTCTGTGCAAAGTTTTGGAAAGGGTACTGAACAATAAGTTGCTGATCTACCTTGAAGACAATGATCTCCTCAGTGACCGTCAATATGGCTTTCGCCGGGGACGGTCAACCGGCGATCTTCTTGTGTATGTCACGCACTGCTGTGGCGAAGCCATCGAGAAACACGGCCAAGCACTGGCTGTATCGCTTGACATCTCGAAGGCCTTTGACAGGGTCTGGCACGCTGCTCTGCTCAGCAAGCTTCCTGCTTATGGCATCCCAGCTGATTTTTGTAGCTGGATATCAGATTACCTTAGTGAACGGTCGATCAGAGTAGTTGTTGACGGCTGCTCTTCTGACCTTATGGCTATTGATGCCGGAGTTCCTCAGGGGTCTGTTCTCTCTGCAACTCTTTTCCTGCTACACATCAATGACCTGCTTCGGCCTGGTATTGTTGGGTACGCAGATGACACAGTTTCAGAGAGATACTTGTCCAGCGCAAAAACCAGCGGGGCCAAAGTTCGTTCCTTGAGAGAGGAAATCGTAGAGCGGACAGATTTGAACTTAAGCTTAGTCTCCCAGTGGGGTGATGATAATCTGGTCTCTTTTAACGCCACCAAAACACAGGCGTCTTTTTACCGCTAAAAAGAGTCGTTTCGCCCAAACTCCTACTTTTCGGGGTACATCTGTTCCTGTAACTGATCGACTTGAGCTCCTAGGCATGGAGTTGACATCTGTTCTCAACTTCGGCGCCACCATCGAGTACAAGGCCCAAACTGCGGCCAAGAAACTGGGCATCCTAAATAGGGTGAAGCGATACTTTACGCCTGGACAGCTTTTAATCCTTTACAAAGCGCAAGTCCGATCCTGCATGGAGTATTGCAGTCACCTTTGGGATGGACCACCTAAGTACCAATTAGCCGCGCTTGACTCGGTGGAACGCAGAGCTAAGAGGCTCATTGGATACGTAAAACTGGTGGATGCCAAGCTTCATAGCTTGGCTCATCGCCGCAAGGTTGCCTGCTTGTCGGTCTTCTACAGATTGTACTTCGGAAAGTGTGCCCGAGAACTCCACGACCTCATTCCACCGGCCCCATTCTACCATCGGACATCTAGACGCACTTCCAGTCACCATCCCTACCTGGTTGCTATTCCACCAATTCGCACTAAACGCTTCCAAATGTCTTTTATAACGCGTACGGCAAAAGAGTGGAACTCACTACCTGCGTCTGTGTTTCCGAACGTATACAACCCTAATCTCTTCAAAGTGAGAGTGAACAGGCTTCTTCTTTACCCAGCTCACTCCATCGTCGACTTTGTCTCTGTCACCTCTGACCTAGACTAGAGTCAAGAGCAAACCCAACACAAATAAAAAAATAAATAAAAAAAGTGGGGTACATGATTTGTGTCTGTGAAGTAAATATTAATTTTTAATATTACCAAAGCCTATTCAATAATACTTATACGCCAAGCTTTTTATACATTTAATTACACATGCTGCTAAATCTGTATTTAATTAATGCTGCGGTTTCGGTAGCAGTTCTGATGAAGACGTAGGGGAAACCACGTTGTCATGTAAATTACTGTCTTAATAGCAAATATACTCCATTGTAGAAGGGCCGTCTAGCCGTATTCACTGGTTCGGTGTGAAACAGACTTAACGCAGTCCCTATCTCGATAAGTTCTAATATTAGTGAATAGTTAATCGACAAGTTTAGAGCTTGCGATCTAGATAAGCACTGATGCTGTAAGCGAACTATAATGTAAGTAGTTTAGTGGTCAGCCTACATTGTCAAGTTTAGTAGGCAGCCTTCCTTGTCGAGTTCAGTAGTCAGCCTTCCTTGTCAAGTTCAGTAGTCAGCCTTCCTTGTCAAGTTCAGTAGTCAGCCTTCCTTGTCAAGTTCAGTAGTCAGTCTTCCTTGTCAAGTTCAGTAGTCAGCCTTCCTTGTCAAGTTCAGTAGTCAGCCTTCCTTGTCAAGTTCAGTAGTAAGTCTTCCTTGTCAAGTTCAGTAGTCAGCCTTCCTTGTCAAGTTCAGTAGTCAGCCTTCCTTGTCAAGTTCAGTAGTAAGTCTTCCTTGTCAAGTTCAGTAGTCAGCCTTCCTTGTCAAGTTCAGTAGTCAGCCTTCCTTGTCAAGTTCAGTAGTCAGTCTTCCTTGTCAAGTTCAGTAGTCAGCCTTCCTTGTCAAGTTCAGTAGTCAGCCTTCCTTGTCAAGTTCAGTAGTCAGCCTTCCTTGTCAAGTTCAGTAGTCAGCCTTCCTTGTCAAGTTCAGTAGTCAGCCTTCCTTGTCAAGTTCAGTAGTCAGCCTTCCTTGTCAAGTTCAGTAGTCAGCCTTCCTTGTCAAGTTCAGTAGTCAGCCTTCCTTGTCAAGTTCAGTAGTCAGCCTTCCTTGTCAAGTTCAGTAGTCAGCCTTCCTTGTCAAGTTCAGTAGTCAGCCTTCCTTGTCAAGTTCAGTAGTAAGTCTTCCTTGTCAAGTTCAGTAGTCAGCCTTCCTTGTCAAGTTCAGTAGTAAGTCTTCCTTGTCATGTTCAGTAGTCAGCCTTCCTTGTCAAGTTCAGTAGTCAGCCTTCCTTGTCAAGTTCAGTAGTCAGCCTTCCTTGTCAAGTTCAGTAGTCAGCCTTCCTTGTCAAGTTCAGTAGTCAGCCTTCCTTGTCAAGTTCAGTAGTCAGCCTTCCTTGTCAAGTTCAGTAGTAAGTCTTCCTTGTCAAGTTCAGTAGTCAGCCTTCCTTGTCAAGTTCAGTAGTAAGTCTTCCTTGTCATGTTCAGTAGTCAGCCTTCCTTGTCAAGTTCAGTAGTCAGCCTTCCTTGTCAAGTTCAGTAGTTAGCCTTCCTTGTCAAGTTCAGTAGTAAGTCTTCCTTGTCAAGTTCAGTAGTCAGCCTTCCTTGTCAAGTTCAGTAGTCAGCCTTCCTTGTCAAGTTCAGTAGTAAGTCTTCCTTGTCAAGTTCAGTAGTCAGCCTTCCTTGTCAAGTTCAGTAGTCAGCCTTCCTTGTCAAGTTCAGTAGTCAGCCTTCCTTGTCAAGTTCAGTAGTCAGCCTTCCTTGTCAAGTTCAGTAGTCAGCCTTCCTTGTCAAGTTCAGTAGTCAGCCTTCCTTGTCAAGTTCAGTAGTCAGCCTTCCTTGTCAAGTTCAGTAGTCAGCCTTCCTTGTCAAGTTCAGTAGTCAGCCTTCCTTGTCAAGTTCAGTAGTAAGTCTTCCTTGTCAAGTTCAGTAGTCAGTCTTCCTTGTCAAGTTCAGTAGTCAGTCTTCCTTGTCAAGTTCAGTAGTCAGTCTTCGGTCAAATAAGGGTTCTTTTATGCCAAATAAAAGAGCTTCAAAAACAGTGGCCATTGATTGACATAATAAAAGAGGTTTCGTCTCGACTCTAAAGACATGGTGTAAATGTCTCCAACACAGGCAAATAAATTACGACATTATGTTAGTAAACTTAGCCATAACTTAGATCAGTGGTAGGTCGTCCTGACGGCCTGAACTTTCCACATTAGCGGTCACGTTATTCATGATAACTAGAACCACAGAATATAGTAGAATATAAGTTTAAACATTGAGCTCAGATTGATGGACGCACTGAACGATAGTAAGTACTACCTGTGCGACATTACTGTGCAACTCGCGCTGTGACGTAACTCTGACAGTACTCTTGTCTTTGCAAAAACAGTTAATTAAGTAAAAATACTTTTTTTATTATTTAGTTTTCTACATGCATAAGCAAAGTTGGTACCTATGGTAACACACAAATTATATTAAAAAAAATTTGATTGACAATGCACTGTAATGCAATGCATTGAATGCACTCACAATGTAGTGTTTTTTTTTTGGAAGGCGGAGGTTTTTTTTTTGTAAAAAAGGTTTTTACAAAATTTTTTAGGGTTTCGTAACCAAAGGGTAAAACGGGACCCTATAACTAAGACTCCGCTGTCCGTCTGTCACCAGGCTGTGTCTCATGAACCGTGATAGTTAGACAGTTCAAATTTTCACACATGATGTATTTCTGTTGCCGCTATAACAACAAATACTAAAAAACAGAATAAAATAAATATTTAAGGGGCTCCCATACAACAAACGCGATATTTTTTTGCCGTTTTTATAGATACGGAACCCTTCGTGCGCGAGTCCGACTCGCACTTGGCCGGTTTGGTGATTTTACACTTTTTAGTTAGGAAGGATTATTTTTCTGTCACTGTTGCTGTAACGGTCCTCAAAATTATCTTTCAAAGCAATACAATTTTGGGTTTGTCACTCAATTTTTTTTTTTAAATCATACGAGAGAAGAAACTTCGTTCCTGAGCGGGGTCCCCCGACCACACGTTTTTTTTTTTATCATTTCTCATTCCAAATTACATTTTTACATTTAATTTGTATACTGGATGACATTTTTTACTATCTTGAAAAAAAAGCCTAAAATAGGTGAACGAAGTAGAAGCCTATGGCAAACCTATTTTTTTTTTATTTAAACATCGAAATTCCTCTGATGCGCAGAGGGTGTGCAGTGCGTATTATTTGAATTTCGATATTTATTAACGATCTATAAAGTTTTTTTTTTCAAAAATTTCTGATTTTATTGTTCAAGTTTACTTCAAATGTGTAGTGTTTATTGATAGAGCAATTTCTATCTAGCTTTTGAAAAAACAAAAAAAAAATCTAGGTATGCCATAGGATTCTACTCCATTCACCTGTTATTGTAAATATCCTATTTTTTCAAAACGTTAAAAAAATCATCCAGTATATTTTGTACCACCTCAAAATCACCACCAATCAATCACCTTTTAAAACCCTTCATTTTGATACCCCACTCTATAGGTTTAGGAGATTTTTCTTTTTTTTTAAACACATTTTGACGTTAAAATCCACCATTTTGATTTTAATAATTTTAATATACCCAGTGACACTCGCACAATAAAGACGAATCTAACAACATATCAACTCTTTTTTGGCTTCGCCGCAGTCGGGTAAAAAATCACATACCTAACATGCCTAAAAATTTGATTGGTCAGGTGTCTATCAGTTTCCGGAAACCAATGCATGGCCAAGATTAAGAAAAGGGACCATTCTGATCGAACTTTTTGCTCCTACTTCCCTTTTCTACACGCATGGCTTGACTGGCCACAACTTATGTCATCCCTATAATCAAGATTGATACCTTGAAGGTACTGAATCGATGGCTTGCTATTTATCCACACGACGACACGACGATAATATATCGCCCACAGACGCATGTGAGGTAGGCAGGTGATCAAGACAGATGAGTGTCCTACCCGTATCCCGCTGGTGTCAATAGTGCCCGTCATAGCGAGTACGTGATCTTGTGCGGGCGCAAATATCCCGGGATTACGTGCGGACCACGAGCGACGCGGATTATACCGGATTGTGGCGAAAAAATGAGGGAATAATGTTCAGTTCTTGAAAAATAATGTTCATTTTGAGAGAGATGGTGGTGTTGTTCAATTATATTTGTTTCTCTGCTTCGTTGTTTCAACTTTGGCAGCACTAGGCTGATACGAGCTTCAATATTTTTCAAAATAATCATTTAGTTTTAAAACCCATTTCTCTTTGAAAAGCTCCTCTTCTTAATTTTTACATGTAGAAAATGTTTAAATAATAACAAGGCAAAAGCAGTAAGTGGTTATCATGAAGGATGACTGTAATGTAAGACGTCACTTGACATGTTATTTTATTTCTGTTCAGACATTATTACGTAGGTTTTCACAACCCTCTAACCGCTCCCAACTTGTTCTGTGCGTCCAGCGTCTAATGATGTAGGTACACGTACTATGTGGCGCAGATCACGTCTTCCTGCTTTCCGGCAATTGACACCGATCCGGTCTTACACCTCTGTCTAGCTATAGAGTGCAATAGCGTGCACAGGATGGATGAGAGCTCGACATGCCACCAATCCAGCTGGCAGTGGTGTCACACGCGAGCTCTCAGGTGCATCTGTACTTATGCTACTTACTACTCATATAGATTGCTCTGCACTCGGCGTAACATATCATGTCTGCCAGTTGCGGACAGAATGGATTAGATTGAGGATTATGTTTGAAGATGTTGGTGCACAAGTGTTTGAAGATACTGCTTCAGCTTTTAAAGTTAAATATTAAGAAGACTAAGTAACATCAATTCAGTAGGTGGGAACAATGGGAACGAACGAGGCATTTATATTCTCTTAATAGTATCCTTCTCGCTTATTTTCCAAGTTATAAATCAGAATAATAAATATGTTTGCTGAGCAAGCAAAGTTATTTTAACTACACTATCAGAAAAGATAAGCTTGCAACCTCGGAGAATAGCTCCAAGATGTTTGCAACCTCGGAGAATAGCTCCAAGATAAGCTTGCAACCTCGGAGAATAGCTACAAGATATGGTTTCAACCTCGGAGAATAGCTACAAGATAAGCTTGCAACCTCGGAAAATAGCTCCAAGATAAGCTTGCAACCTCGGAGAATAGCTCCAAGATATGGTTTCAACCTCGGAGAATAGCTCCCAAGATAAGCTTGCAACCTCGGAGAATAACTCCAAGATATGGTTTCAACCTCGGAGAATAGCTACAAGATAAGCTTGCAACCTCGGAAAATAGCTCCAAGATAAGCTTGCAACCTCGGAGAATAGCTCCCAAGATAAGCTTGCAACCTCGGAGAATAACTCCAAGATATGGTTTCAACCTCGGAGAATAGCTACAAGATAAGCTTGCAACCTCGGAAAATAGCTCCAAGATAAGCTTGCAACCTCGGAGAATAGCTCCAAGATAAGCTTGCAACCTCGGAGAATAGCTCCAAGATAAGCTTGCAACCTCGGAGAATAGCTCCAAGATAAGCTTGCAACCTCGGAGAATAGCTCCAAGATATGGTTTCAACCTCGGAGAATAGCTCCCAAGATAAGCTTGCAACCTCGGAGAATAACTCCAAGATATGGTTTCAACCTCGGAGAATAGCTCCCAAGATAAGCTTGCAACCTCGGAGAATAACTCCAAGATATGGTTTCAACCTCGGAGAATAGCTACAAGATAAGCTTGCAACCTCGGAAAATAGCTCCAAGATAAGCTTGCAACCTCGGAGAATAGCTCCAAGATAAGCTTGCAACCTCGGAGAATAGCTCCAAGATAAGCTTGCAACCTCGGAGAATAGCTCCAAGATAAGCTTGCAACCTCGGAGAATAGCTCCAAGATATGGTTTCAACCTCGGAGAATAGCTCCCAAGATAAGCTTGCAACCTCGGAGAATAACTCCAAGATATGGTTTCAACCTCGGAGAATAGCTACAAGATAAGCTTGCAACCTCGGAAAATAGCTCCAAGATAAGCTTGCAACCTTGGAGAATAGCTCCAAGATAAGCTTGCAACCTCGGAGAATAGCTCCAAGATAAGCTTCAACCTCGGAGAATAGCTCCAAGATATGGTTTCAACCTCGGAGATAGCTCCAAGATAAGCTTGCAACCTCGGAAAATAGCTCCAAGATAAACTTGCAACCTCGGAGAATAGCTCAAAGATAAACTTGCAACCTCGGAGAATAGCTCAAAGATAAGCTTGCAATCTCGGAGAATAGCTACAAGATATATTTGCAACCTCGAGAATAGCTCCAAGATATGCTTGCAACCTCTGAGAATTGCTCCAAGATATGTTTGCTACCTCGGAGAATAGCTACAAGATAAATTTGCAACCTCGGAAAATAGCTACAAGATAAACTTGCAATTTCGGAGAATAGCTCCAAGATATGTTTGCAACCTCGGAGAATAGCTCAAAGATAAATTTGCAACCTCGGAAAATAGCTACAAGATAAACTTGCAATTTCGGAGAATAGCTCCAAGATATGTTTGCAACCTCGGAGAATAGCTCAAAGATAAATTTGCAACCTCGGAAAATAGCTACAAGATAAACTTGCAATTTCGGAGAATAGCTCCAAGATATGTTTGCAACCTCGGAGAATAGCTCAAAGATAAATTTGCAACCTCGGAAAATAGCTACAAGATAAACTTGCAATTTCGGAGAATAGCTCCAAGATATGTTTGCAACCTCGGAGAATAGCTCAAAGATAAGCTTGCAACCTCGGAGAATAGCTCCAAGATACCTAAAAATCTAAATTCAAGGATAGCGGAATACCTTTACGACACGATATTTTCTAAACCCTTTAGGAAAGCATTTCAATTATGCTGTGCCAGAATGTTCACGAGAAAATTATCAATCAATAGTTTGGATCTCAACCCGCGAGCGCGAACGATTTTAATATCGCCCCTTATTAAGGATTAGCGGGGACGAGATGGCACGAGAGGGGCGAGTGGGTCCACCTCGTTAGTAAGTGTGGCGGGGTTCCTGCCGGCCCACTTAATTAAGTGGTAATATATGAATTTTAATTATGGGACCTCATTTGGTGACAGGGACGATGGCTTTTTGGCATTTTATTGGATATCGAGCCTCTCGGTATTTGCCCACGGGGTTGAACATGTTTTGAGAACTGTATGAGCATTTCGGTGTACGGGGTTCATTTAGCATTTAGTCGTATGGCTTTTATGGATACAGTTGAGTTTGCCAAAAATATTTTTTCTCAATTTTGTAACAATTAATTAGGTAAAAGTTGAGCTTACACCAACGTTATCAAAAGCCACAAACAACTTTTTCTTCGTAACACAAAGGAGGCCAGTTTAGTAACAAAAATAACGGGAAAGTAGAGGAAAACAAAACTTGGCATTCAGCACAATACGTGCCCTTTACCGCCAGTACTTTGTGTGATGGTACTTTTGGTACTTTGTGGTACCAGTTCGTCCTAATTCCGAGGTGTTGAGATTGCCGCACGTTGTCACGTCGGAGGGACGTGATGCGTGATTGTTTTAAAGGAATATACGTAAATAGGTTGAACCCCTATAATATTCTTACAAAACAAAATAGCTAAAGACAACCATTTTGAACAAAAGACGATAATACAAAGTTGACTTACATAATGTCATAGGTGCTGCTCTAGATCAATAACAACTTGAAATCATCTCGCTAGAAATAAGAGAATTCCTTGTTTTTGGTCTATTTTAAAAACATACTGTGTTATGATCGTCTTTTTGTGTCGATTTTTTTCACAATTAATAGGGACCCATGATCCACTTATAATTAACTACCACATTAAGTACCACCCACAACTTCACGCGAGTACTTTACTGACAAATAGATTATAAGTAATTGACAAAAATCACAAGGCAACTATATTTAGGATTCTATTAATATTGTCTTAATTAAATTAAGCAGAAAAGAAGCCTCAGTTGTGTCACGTGCGTGGGCGCCATGTCCGCCATAGTGATGACGTCACGTAACTAATGACAGAAGACGCGAGGATACTGAATAAGAAAGAACAGAAGGTTCACTGCTTTCAAAACGCGTCGTGGAGGAATTGTAAAGAAAAACAAATTATATAAAAATGCTGTTGTTTTTTTTTTATATTGAGATGGGTTTGCTCTTGACTTTAGGTCAGAGGTGACATAGACAAAGTCGACGGTGGAGTGAGCTTACCCAGAACAAGCCTGTTCACTCTTATTTTGATTGAAAGCGCTGGAGTGTCCATTCGTACGTGCTTTAGTGATAGGTTTTCATTTTTTGTTGTGTCTGTGTAGAACGTGAGCGTTTTTATAAATCGCGATCAGTCTGGTTTTGTCTCCTGGAATCGATAGAGGATGAGGCGAGAAGGGTCTTCAGAGCTACACTTTAAATAAGTAATATTAGCTTCTTCGTTGGGGGATACCTTCGCGAATTTCGAAACCTTGAAACCTCAACAGCTTTCGCTTTATCAGCTGAACAATATTAACTGCATTGATATTGTTTTCGGGAATACCCGCTCTACAAATACATAATAACAACCGGTTAAAACGATGTTTGTCTGCCAGAATGAAAACCAACTCTGCCGTCGTAAGCAAAAAGGGCACAACTAACATTTAAAAAAAATTGAGTTACATACATATTTAGAATCAGAAAAAAAGGCTAATCTGCTCAATTTTTTGTAGATTTTTTTTTTAAATGTTAGTTGTGCCCTTTTTTCTTACGACGGCAGAACTCATATTTCTGAAAATTCTTCAGCTACCTCCATTATGTCCGTGTTCGCGTTAGTGTCGTCATTTGGTTCGCATTAACGTTGTGTTATAGTTAGCTTGGCGGCGGCGACGGCGCGGGTGGTTCAATCACTTGGCGTCGTCGGCTTTGTCTCGCGTCACGTGACAACGCCGTCCGTTGCTGTTTGCCTGACAGCTGGCTGTAGCTTTGGTAAATTATTATTGTTAACAAAAAATATGCAATTAGGATGATAGGTCAGGTGTGTTGCCATAAATTAAACTGGGTGTGTTTTGAACGGCATATTTCATGATGACCAGTAAACCACAACCTGAGATAAAATGGTATTCGACTGTACCCAAAGAATGGTTTACACTCCGACCAATGGCTAAGCATTGCTATTCAACGCGTGATAAATCGAATCAGAATCAGAACTTTATTTGCTATGCATGTAGGTACAGGTATACGATGTTGTACATAATTTAATAAGTTCGGCTACAGTCTACCTTACGGCGTGCTAATTATTACATACATTAAAATATTAATACATACAAACAAAATAATGTCAACAAAACAAAACAGAAATTATAGTGAAGTCAATTACTTAATGATATTATAGTCAGGTACGTAAGTAGTCAAATTTGCAATTAATTATAACAATCATAATCTGGATAAATTCACATCATTTAGATAGTCTTTCACTGAGTAATAACATTTGTCTAAAAGTAGTGCAGTTACCTTAGATTTAAAAATGTTTATAGAATAATCCTTATAACCATGAGGTATTTTATTATAAATGACAGAACCCATTGTTAAAATACTTTTCGTCAATAGTGCTGTTTTGTAATTACCCGAATGTAGCAAGTTCTTGTATTGGGATCTCAAGAGGCCATTACGTTGTCTTATATCGAACCAGTGAAGGAAATAAGTTGATATTGGTTTTTACAAAACTCGCCACCTCCAGTATGTACAAACATGGAAAGGTTAGTATCCTCAGAGACCGAAACACAGGTTGACAGTTGTCTGTGCTTTTTAGGTTTGACATAGATCTAATTCACCGTTTCTGGGCCTTAAATTCTCCGCCCCCTCACTACAATTACCCCAAAATATGATTCCAAAATAATCTTAACACTGACGCAACCAACCCATGATAAGCTAGTAGAAGTGTGTCATTGCTAACTTTGTGTGATAGGTTGTACAGTACATATGCTGATTTATTCAACTTCTTACATACGTCATCGGCATGAGGTTTCCAAATTGTTGTCAATCAGGATGCATCGAAATTTCGCTACACAAGTTGTATCCACTTTTTGATCATTATAACTAACATTTATATCATCAGCGCGTATTCTTTGGAAGAAGTGTATTATTTTTGTCTTTGGTGAAACATTATTTAGTGTTTGTAAATCGTATTCGTTTTGTTTTTAGTGTTAGCTGTAGGCACTCTGGATTGTTATGGTCGCGTTGCATGCAAATAAAAATTTTAGCATCGAAAACAAACCTCACCGATTTTTATGTTTTGAATAAAAGGCTTTTTATTTTTCCTCGCCGTAGCAGTTTATGTTTTAAAACAAACAGCAACCCTTGTGTTTTTTTATGAATATTGGTGATGTACTTACATAAATACCACAACTAGTCTAACTAATAGTAAAACTAACACCTTTAATTCGTAATAATATTTTACTTCCACATAATAAGTTTCGATAAAGCAGATAAAGCTTTTTCGGAATTGCGATTTATTTCTAAACCGAGAAGCGATTTAGTCCTGAAACATAAGCGAGACCAAAAAGGTAATTAGATGATGTAAGTACAGCAGGGCGCCGGCGGTGGTGGGACCTTTCAACTGGTTTTTAGGGTTCCGTACCTCAAAAGGAGAAAACGGAACCCTTATAGGATCACTCATGTGTCTGTCTGTCCGTCTGTCACTGCCAATTAGCTCCGAATCTAATGGACCGATTAAGTTGAAATTTGATACTTACACGTATGTATTTTAATAAATAGATAAATAAATTTCTGTGACCCAAACACGGACGTGTAACGTTTAATGAATTTTGAATATGGGCGTTGATTTTGGGGGGGGGCAAATAAGTAAAATATTATTTTTTTTTTTTGCAAACTGTACAGTGCGATAAATCAAATGAAAGGGCTTACTGTGAAGGTCTCAAATATATTTCTTTTTATAATTTTAAAATAAACTGTTTTAAAGTTATTTAAGAAAATAGACGAAAATTGACCATTCCACCCCTTTATCTCCGAAACTACTGAGCTTAAACTTAAAAAAAATACAGAAAATAATTCTATAGCTATAGATTACAGGAAAATCTATAAGAAGTCTATGGTCTTAAAATAACACGGTAAATCTCTCAATATTGTGCGTACAAACTTACATTTGTCCATAGTTAAACAACTATGGACATTTGAGTGTTCATCTCTTTCACACAAATCAATGAGCAAATCTATGCGTTCTTGTCACTCATCGCCTATTAGCGAGACAGGAGTGATTGAGAAGGTGAGATGTGGCAGCGCAGAGAGCGGGACTGAGACGGAGGGTGAGTGTGTGTTGCGCCGCTGCACGAGCGCTGTTACTGATGATAACGCGGAGCGACCGATTCTAGCTACGGTGAATGGAACAGCTGTGGAGCGCACTGACAGGTTAGTGAGTACTGTTATTGTAAACGATAAGGAGACTAATAACAAAACTAATAATGCCCTATCGCCGCCGAAACACGTCTCCTTTGCCGAGGTAATTCAGAAAGAGGGTGAATGGAAGGTGCCAGAGAAGGGTGAGGCTTGGCATGTGGTACAGAGAAAGAGATTTAAAAATCGTTTTATTAGTCAGAGAGGTAGTGCGGTTACTGATTGTGGTGAGAATAGCTCCAGGTTCAAAGCGGCGGACACGAAAGTGCCACTATTTATATCTAACGTTCATAGGGACGTAGCTGAACAAGATATTATTAATTACATATACGAGAAAACGCGAGAAACAGTTTCGTTGGTAAAAATCAAAATGAGGCAAGAAAGGAACTATAACGCCTACAAACTCTTCGTTACAAAATATAAAATCGCCACGTTTCTGGATGACAAGTTATGGCCTTCAGGCATATCGTTCAGGCGTTTTGTGAACTTTTATGAGAGCAGAGATAAGAGCAAGGGCTTTGAAAGTAGTGCAGAAAGAATTAATAATAATATTTGATGGATAATCATTACAGTAAAATAATAAGTTTCAATTGTAAATCTATGAAGAGATCTTTAGAAGGAATCAGAGCGTTATGTCTGGCAGCCGATGTGGTAGCCCTCCAGGAGACCTGGTTGTTGCCGCATGACTTGCCACTGCTCAACACAATCGACGACAAGTTCGGAAGCACCGGCACGTCCGCGGTTGACACTGCGGCGGGTATGCTCTGCGGGAGGCCATATGGTGGCGTGGCGCTGTTATGGCGTAAAAGTGCGTTTGAGTCTGTGTCCGTGATAGAATGTAATAACGTGCGAGTCTGTGCGATAAAGATAGCTGTGTGTGGTAGGTCAGCAGTACTCTTTAGTGTATATATGCCTACAAACTCGTACGACAATCTACCTGAGTTTACCGCGTGTTTTGGTGCGATTCGATCCGTAATTGAAGTGGAGGAGAACAATGGAGTTGAGGCTTTTTATATACTAGGTGACTTTAATGCCCACCCAAATGAGTTGTTTTGCAATGAAATGTTAGATTTTTGTATGGATCTTGATTGGCTTTGCATAGATTTAAATATGTGCCCTAAAACTTCTTATACGTTTTATAGTGATGCTCACGGCTGTACTAGATGGTTGGACCACTGCATCATCACAGAGTCAGCACGAGATTCAGTCGTTAGTGTGTCTGTGCTCTACGACGTGTATTGGTCGGACCATTATCCACTCGTAGTGGAATGTAATCTAAATAAGCTTAAGCCTAAATTTAATGACTTGATAGCGGAAAAACCTATAAACCGTGTTGTATGGGGCGAAAGACACAAACATCAAATTAACCAATACCATAACATTTGTCATTCTAAACTACGGTTGATAGATTTTCCGCAGGAATTGAGTGAATGTTGTGATGGTTTTTGTACTAACAAGGAACATCACTCGGTTCTTGATAAATTGTATGAGCAAATTACTGGTACGCTGTCACGAGCAGCCATTCAAACACATAGAACGCAGTGTCGCAGACAGGGAGGTTGTGTTATTGGGTGGAATAAGCACGTAGCGGGTCCACATCGGGAGGCGCGGCTTAAATTTCAATTGTGGAATTTAGCTGGGCGACCAGCTAATGGTAGAATCTTTGATGAGATGTCGGAGGCAAGGAAACATTTTAAAGCTAAATTAAAATGGTGTCAGAGTAGGCAAGAGCAACTTCAAATGGACATTCTTGCATCCGATCACTCCTCTAAGGATTTTAAAAATTTCTGGAAAAATACTAAGAAAATGAACGGTAGGCCTAGCTTCCCGATGAGTGTCGGCGGTTCTGCTGACCACAAGAACATTGCCGAGGCTTTTAGGGAACACTTTACTGTGCGGTCGTCCTTAGGTCCCACGTCTGGTGAGGTGAGCGATGGTGGGCCCGTTGTGACCGGGCAGAATGTAAAGATACCTGCGACGAGTGTGGCTAGGATTATTAGAAAAATGCAGCATGGAAAATCTCCCGGCCACGATGGGCTCAGTATCGAGCATTTTAAATATGCAGGGGTTCATCTGCCGCGAGTACTGTCTATGTTTTTCAGTCTGTGCATAGGTCACTCATATTTGCCGGAGCCGCTAATGCGGACGATAGTCGTTCCGATAGTTAAAAATAAAACGGGTGATACGTCTGATATAGGTAACTATCGGCCCATCTCACTCGCTACCACAACAGCCAAGGTGCTTGATAGTCTGCTGAATAGTCGCCTCACTGCACAGGTTAAGTTGCACGATGCCCAATTCGGGTTCAAAGCGGGAGTGTCAACAGAGAGTGCTATTCTGAGTCTGAAACGAACTGTCATGTACTACACAGCGAGGAAGACGCCGGTATATGCGTGTTTCCTCGACCTGTCAAAAGCTTTTGATCTGGTTACATATGATATACTGTGGGACAGGTTGAGGTACACGGGTGTATCGGCGGAGTACACCTCCCTCCTAAAATATTGGTACTCTAACCAAAAGAACCGAGTGAGGTGGGTGGGTACTCTGTCGGACGAGTACAGGCTGGAATGCGGAGTTAGACAGGGGGGGTTAAGCTCCCCACTGCTATTTAATCTGTATATCGACCGGCTTATCGAGCGACTGAGCAGTACACATGTCGGCTGCCACATTGACGGAACATGTGTGAATAATATAAGCTATGCGGACGATATGGTGCTGCTCAGTCCATCGATAGGTGGTTTGAAGAAGTTGCTGTCGATCTGCGAGGCTTATGCGGAGGAGCACGGCTTGATATACAACTCGAAAAAGAGTGAGCTTCTTGTATTTAAAGCGCCTCAGCAACAGCCGCGCAGTGTTCCGCCCATAAGTCTCAATGGCGTACCGCTAAATATTGTCAGTAGCTTTAGGTACCTCGGCCACATTGTCACGAGCGACCTAAGGGACGACGGAGACATAGAGAGGGAGCGCAGGGCATTGTCTGTGAGGAGCAATATGCTTGCCCGCAGGTTCGCTCGTTGTACTACAGACGTCAAAGTAACTCTTTTTAAGGCGTACTGTCAATCGTTTTACACGAGCGGCCTGTGGGTGTCATATACGCGTCGAGCCTACAATGCCCTGCGTGTTCAATTTAATAATGCCTTCAGGATGCTGTTGGGACTGCCATGGCGCTGTAGCGCGTCGGGAATGTTCGCGGAGGCTCGCATAGATAGTTTTCACGCTATCATGCGAAAGAAAGCGTTCTCCTTACTACAGCGTCTGCATGGTAGTGAAAACAGCATTTTAAAAACGATCGTCGCTAGACCGGACTGCCCCTTCCAGAGTCACTGGGTGCGGACAGTCTTAGGTCTGATATAATAATAAATTAAGTTAAGAAATTATAAAAACTAACAATACTAACCTAGTTACTTAAGTAATATTGTTACTAACACCAAATACTAACACAACTATGGACTTTAGTCTGAAATAAAGTTATATTATTATTATTATTATTATTTGTAGTTGGAATGTATGGGAGAACATGTTTTTCAACTACAATGTTAAGTTTGTTCTTGGGATAAATTCATCCCAACTACGGAACCCTTCATTGTGCGTGGTCTGACACGCACTTGACCGGTTTTTTGTAGTTCTACCCTCACACGAGTCGAAATAGGTTGCCTACCGAAGGTACTGACATAATGTATTCTTTAACACCCTGATGTTTTTTTTTTTTATCGTAATTCTTTTGTTTTTTCTTTTAGTAACATTGTTTTAATGTTCTGGTAAGGTGACTTGAACCTCAACTCGATCAACAACAAATCCCTCAAAGTAATAAACTTTGAGCATAAAGTTACATTTTTAACAAAATTACATTCTTTTCACACAATTACGCCTTCAAAATCTCTATTTACTGTATATACTTCGTGAGTAAACGCCCATTTCATCACAATTTATTTTGAACTTTATGTAATGGAAGTTAGGCTTAAAATCACTTGAATAACTTTTGGTGTTGTAAATACAATTTGGGCATGGTGTAATGGTTCGGGTAGACGCCATTAGGCCGTGACGTCACGGGCCCTTTGCGAAGTCACAGGGTAAAACGATAGCAGTAGGCACACTTTCAAACACACGGTAGTTAGCACATTTCGTATCTCCTCGTTGTACACTCGTAAATCGCCGCTACCTCATTATTATACACAAATTAAATACTGACGCCCTTCGGGACCGACAATAATTTTCCTTCTCACATTTGATTTATTGGATTTTCTTGGCAATATTACTTGCGCTGGGCGTACCCATATGAGGAGTGTTCCTTCTGTATTATATTTCTGCTAGATACATAGCGTAGTGCCGACGCAGTGGCTCCCACCTCCAGCACGGATATGATTGAGCTAACACCTTTATACTGTCAAACCAGGACGTGGTGGACCTTCTCATTTTCCCCTGTGCTGTGTCCGCCCTGGTAGTGACGTGCCCCGGTAGCACCTCTAGCGCGGACATGATTTAGCTAACACCTCCATTATTGTGTCGGCAGTTAATGGGCCGGATCCACGTTTTGTGGTGTTATCTGTCCCTTATTTCATTTTATTCGTTTATCATGGTGTTTCTGGGGCAAACAGACACGATTATGTCGTCAAAGTAAAGCAGCCTATTTCCGGCAGTAGGTACGTTTTTGAGAAATCAACGATCATACTTTTCAAGGCCGACGTTAACCCTGTTTCACGATGTTGCATAGTTAGTATCCATTTATTCCGTTAAAGATTATATTGAGGACAAAAAGGCTTGGGATTGAGCATTGAGCTGCTCCAAATTTTATTTTTTTTATTTTTGCATACTGAATGTTGACATGAATATTTAATTTGTAAAGTATTATATTATTTTAATTATTGTGAATGTGAAGACTATGTACGTCATTGCTTTTTTGTTTGTTTTATTTTTCTGTCAGTTATTTTTAAGCATGGTCTGGCAGTTTGAGTAATTTATGCGGCCTACCCAAATATCCTTTTTTTGGTATTGTTCGTCGAATTGTTGAGCTCCTTAAGTTCTGAGTTGAGCTGCGCGATTACTGACAAATGCGTGCACTGACTGGACAGGTCCTCTCAATCTGTGTGGTTCTTTCCTCAAAAGACCATTTCAGACACCAATCTACATGGTCTTCACATGAACTGACCAAGATTATGTCTGGACTTTATAAGAGACTGTGACCTCTGAGTTTGTTTCGGCCTTTCTTCTCAGAGTAGTTAGACAGGAAACGCCGACCTCATCTAGTTAAAAAAAAACATGATTGACTTGTAAAAGTGTTTGTACAAACCTATTTACAGAAATAAAATCATTAATCATTTATCATTACCTTACGTGTTAGTGTCGATAAACGGTTACATGAATATAAATACTGTAGAGGTTTTATCTTGACGTGCTATTAGCATGCAACCTTCGTGGACTTAAATTGATTACGAGACAAACATGGATTTGAAAATAGAGCATCGAAACAGATCACAGACAGAACAAGCGTGAGAGCTGCTGACAAGCACAGATCTCTGACTTATTATATAGTTATCTGTGAGCACAGAACACTATTTCTCCTCCGACAAGCCGTGTTAGTGCTGGAAAAGATTTTATTTGAATAATATTTAATTATACGGTTATAGTTCTAGTAGTATTCCCGGAGAAGTAAACGTCCCTCCGACGTTTACAATACCTACCCAATGGTAATCTTTAAGCAAACACAACGAACTGTAGTAGCTTCCCTGCCGTAACTCTCGCACTTCGTCGTAAAAATAGGGAGTCGCTCCCTATAATATCTACTTAAACTTCTGAACAAAAACCCTGATAATATCACAAGAACTGCCACACGGAGCAATAACGCAAATTAAACATCCACCGTCTGAAGGGACACATGAAACAATAAAATACGCTCAACGACTATAATAGTGCCGGGGCGCCTCGGGGGCCCGGGGGCCCGGGTACCTGGCAGGGGGACGTAGTGGCACCCGGGGTGACTGCGACTAAAGAGCCAGTGATTCATATTAAAATTACATTTTGGGGAAAATTTACCTCCGTTTTTGGTGACCGTACTTTTTTTTTGAGCGGCAGGTGGGCGTAACCCGCGGTCGCTGTGGTTGCTTGCTAGTTGCCGGGATACGGTTGTAGTTGCTTGTTCAAGGGGATGTCAGTCACAATAGCTGTTAATATCTTTTAATGTAAATGTTGTCGCGGTCTGTATTTATGTATGACAAGTGCCGCGACGGAGGGTAGATAAGGTCGGGAATATAATTTGCTGTGGAAAGTCCCTGAAAGAAATATTGTTAAAAGACCGAAGCAATCAGTTGCCGTCAGGCTTTCTATAATAAAACGCCAGATTTACGATTTTAGTGTATAATTCAACGTCTTGATATCCGGGCCCGGAGAATAAATTCAGGTGCATTCAATTTAGAACTTTATCTTGTGTATTAAACGTTTCGTATTCGCTTAACTTAAGAGCACCCCTGTTTCTTGCAAAGTACGCACGTGAGCTGAACTTTTAAAAAGCGTCCAATTTCCAAGTTCCCCTGTATCCCGAATAACATAAATTATTGTAGAAACATCCGCAATTTATGAGTGTAATTCACAAATTGTATATCTCCGCAACTACTTTTCTGCGAATGATGAAACTTTCTGCGTACGTTTATTCTTTAAATTAAGATGAATGAAGCTAATAACAACACAGCGACTTGGAACAACGCAAATGTTTTGTGTTGTGTTAGGAAAGTTGTTGCGGTATCGAGTTCAACGAGTACAATTGTGACTTTTGCCTCTATTTTCAATTCATAGTTACAGCAGGTTCTATAGGCTGTTTTGTTTTAGAGGCGGAGAACGTTACATTGCAATAAAACACAGCAACGTGTTTTTAAAATCCATGAAATTGGCTTTATTTGATAGATCATTTTATGGCATTATTGTTTGAACATGTGTCCGCCGCGGGTGACGCGCACGTGACGTCTCACTCTTCGCAGTAAATCAGGCTGTATTTATGCGATAATGTTTCGTTGGCATCCAAGTGCTCAATTGTTAGTGGTTTATCTGAGTAGACATGCGACTTTACATATCCCCAGAGAAAATAAAGTAATGGCTTCAAATCGCACAAACGAGCTGGCCAGATTCGTGGCCAAAGTCATGAAATTAGTCATTTGTCAAATGTTTCCTTTAGTAAATTAAGCCATTAAAAAAGTTAAGTTTTCAGTAAACTAGGCGTTCGTGTCAGCCGCGGCGGCCACATGTTCGGAATCATGTTCTAACATTAATGCCATAAAATTATCTATCAAATAAAGTCAATTTCATGGACATTAAAACATTATTCTGTGTTTTATTGCAATTTTAAGTTCTGCGCCTCTAAAAAAAAAAACATCCTTTATAATGTCAGATATGGCACACGTAATTATTTCTTTCGGCCATTCTACCTGTCATATAGGCCATTAACAAAACCCATGAATAAAATAAAAACCGACTCATTACAAAAGACACAAAGCTACACATAAAGGGTGTAGCGGCGCCAGTGACTCGTGCAACAAGTTAGCAGAGCGTGAACGTACGCGCACCTGAGCACGTCCTGTATACCAACCACACTACCGCACAAACGTTACAGAACTAACTTTCTATATAATGAACTCGAGAAAAAAATAGACGATCGCATATCGACACGTGCAATTCGCTTCTTCATATCCTATCATGGTATGGGAACCATTCTTCTCAATTCTTCTCTTACTAGGTACATAATTTCGTTATTGGTACTTTTTAGGTCTTGCCACTTGACCAGGAAACTAATGAACACAACTTCCTTGGACGTTCAGTTCTAAATATTGTGGTTTCGCGCGTTGTAAGAAGTTGGTCTTCTGTACTTTCTTACTTTGTAGCGGCTACCCCCACTTGCGTCCCGTATGTTCCGCACAGAAATATCCGGGCTGCCCTTTACAAGCTATTTCCATGGGATCGTCTGAATAGAAGGTTATTATTGTTGTCCTACATAAGGTTTAAATATAAAAGAATATACTTATGTTCCTGCATTCTTCGTAAAATGTCAACTTTGTTTTGCCGTGGATGGTCGCAAGAAGATTGTCTAGTTATTTATAGATTTGTATACCGGTAGGTACATAAGTACACAGAACATTGCTAATTTCTAAGCCGTAACCTAGACTCAGGACAAACAGACACACACATACATAGAGGATAACTATTATCGTAAAACTAGAAAACGAAACTCTGGTTTTGTTTTGTTGTTGTTGTAATAGAAACCCAATTTGAATTTTGCCAAAATCAGTAAGATTACTGTTACAGAGAAGCATCGCTCATACACAAACACATTCAATTAAATATAATTTACTGTTTGTAGTCTGCCGATAGAGGTACGCTCACAGTTCCCGGCGTGCTCACGTGCTAGAGTCGCCCGCGGGCACGGAGCCCGGAGCCCGGAGCCCGGTACCCGAGACCCGGGATAATTGGTATTAAGGCGTTACTCTGTAAGTCACACGACTGAGGCAGGATTAAATTATTGAACTTACAGAAAGTTACTTAGAAGACTTCGTTCAACCAATTGTAATGCACATTGAGGAAGATAACGTTTTGGTGAAAATAACTCGTAAAGAATCCAAAAAACAGTCCAGAAAAGGACTTTGATCTAAATGAAAAGGCTTATTTTTATTTCCACACATGTCTATGCTTTATGTCCACAGACTAGTAATGTCGTCTAACTTCGTTGTATTACCACTATTTAAATATATACCACTATTTAAATAGGCAGTCGCTACTGTTATGAACACAAATACAAGTGTCAATTTATTTTGGCCGGTTACCACCGTTCATTCGGTTGTTCGTTTCGTTCGTTCACTAATCGTCGCTTCTCACGGTGAGTTAACGTGAAACGAATGATTGTATTATTAGGAACTCACACTCGCAGGTTAACGATAGTCGATGCGTTTGACGTAAACTAGATTTACTCGATCGAGACGTTACTCGAATTTTAGTATGACACTCGCACTAAGCATACAGGAAGGAAGTATTCCAGTAAGGTGCTGGTAGGGATCTTGACCGTACTTCCGGGATTGTCCTGATAGCCGTCGAATATTTCTCCACTCCTAAAGCTCCTCAGGAAGTGTTGCCCCCTTATCGTTACGTCACTATGTGCGAGCGGCCGTTTCCGGGGGCCCATTATTGAGTGTGCAAGTCACCCCCTGCCAGTTTATCCGTGTATCCTATTATAGATATAACATTGGTCAGGCAGGGGACATAGTTCTTCCATAGTTCAAGTTACCCAATCCACTTTAGCCACCCAGACCCATAACCTAATCAAAATCAAAATCAAAAGTCATTTATTCAAACTAGGCTGAGAATCAGCACTTTTTGAACGTCAAAATTACATAAGACAGTCCCCCAAAACGCCCGCCCTTCACCACTTCCTAGTGCTTTAGCTGAGGAGAAGAAGTGGCGCAACAAACTCCCCAGCAGCACAGCTCTGTTCAGTTAAAAAAAAAATTGAATCTATCCAACACTGCGCATAGTAATTTAGGTACATTACGCAACACAAAACATTAAATTAAATTATTTGGGTTGGTCGTGGGTTCGATTCCCATCCAGAACAAACATTTGTGTGCATGAACATGTCTGTTTGTCCTGAGTCTGGGTGTAATTATCTATATAAGTATGTATTTACAAAAAAAAAGTAGTATATGTAGTATATCAGTTATCTGGTTTCCATAGTACAAGCTCTGCTTAGTTTGGGACCAGATGACCGTGTGTGAAAATGTCCCAGGATATTATTATTTGCTATAAGTAAGCTAGCACACGCCTATTGACCAAAAAAAAAAATCGAAAACTATACTCAGGCAGAAATAAACATACAAAACTAAAAACGTAAGCAGAACTTTATACCTAAATAAAGGCCTCCAGTAATAAAGGATGTGCCCACTTACAGATATGAAGATTGTATATGAAGCCGAAACTCGAATTCACGAATGATAAACTAGGACCATCGAAGTAAAATAAACAAAGTTAATTACTATTGGGTTGGCTAATAAGTAATGAGCGACATACTACTATTTTATTTATATTTATTTATTAAATGAATAATTGTTAATCATTAATAATATATTCACCGTCGTTTTCTACTACCATTCGCCATCGATCTGGCAAAGAGTGAATGGCGTCCGCATAGAACTTCGTTGGTTTTGAATTGAAGAAGTCATCTATGTATTGTTTCAAGTGTGGTTCATCGTCAAAGCTTTTTTCCCGTAAATTATTACTAAGTGATCGGAACAAGCTGAAATCAGTTGGTGCTAAGTCCGGCGAATATGGAGGGTGGGGTATTATTTACCAATTAAGCTCCAATAGTTTTAGCCTGGTACTCTTAGCAATATGCGGCCGGGCATTGTCGTGCAGGAAAAATATTTTGTCGTGTTGTGGACGTTTGTGATGGATGTCAAGCTTCAGTTTTTCGAGTTGATCACAATACACTGTTGCTGTAATCGTAGTATTAGTAGGAAGGAATTCCCAGCTTATTACTCCATGTATATCCCACCAGACAGAAAGCATTATCTTGCGAGGATGAAGATCACCTTTTGACGTTGGTTTTCCCTGTTCTTTACATCCCAGCCACTGGTGCTTGCGTGTGTGATTAACATAGAGAACCCACTTTTCATCTCCAGTGACAAGATGATCTAACCAATTAAATGTGCGGCGGAAAGATAAAAGTTGTACACAAATCTCAGCTCGGTAAGTCAGCTGATCTTTACTTAATTGATGGGGTACCCAAACACTATATTTGTAAGTCTTTCCCAAACCATGTAAATGATTTTCTATGATGCCATGAGAGCACTCGAGCTGAACAGCCAAATCGCGTGTAGTTCTTCGAGGATCTTCTTCGATTAATAGTTTTAATTTATCGATATCTATTTCCACGGGGCGCCCAGACCTTGGTTGATCGGTTAAGGAAAAATCGTTATTGCGGAACCGTTGGAACCAGCGCTTTGCTGTTGCTTCGGAGCCTGCATCGTGAGCTATCCTTTGACATATATTACGTGTAGCTTCTGCAGCAGAATGCCCAGATTGAAACTCATATAATAAACAATGTCGTACGTGGGTTTTAATATCACTCATTTCTTTGTGAACTTTAACGCACTAACAGCCAATGCGCATGAGCGCGACTCGCTCTTTATATACCCTCTGCTACAGAACGTTCTCGAGCCTTTCCGAAAATTCTAGAAATTATAAACTAAAACGCTCATTACTTATTAGCCAACCCGATAATAACAAAACAAAACCAAGGTCAGCAAGACGACCAGTCACCACAAGCAGCACACGTTTACGAGCGTAACGTAATAAGTGTTTCCACGTACAACAATAGTCCTGCACCAACTGAGGGTTGTCCTTGGGTGCACTTGCATAGTGCATATAGGGATAATCGTTGGTGCCTCCTTATCATTCATCATCAAAATTATCTAAGGCGCATGTGCGAGTTGGTTTCGGCCCATCGTATGCCTTCCAAAGGTCCGGGACCTCAGAGTCCCGAGATATGTAAGGAAAATAAAATACAAAATAAAACGTAAACCAAGTGTCTCATTACTTTTGTGCCTGTCGACCTGATATTTCAGACGTAAACATGTTGTTTTTTTATCGAGGAATTGGCAATAAGTAGGGCTTATGAAAGGTGGGCTGTGTCTGTGTGTCCCTCAGCTTAGCTTTATGAGCCCCAGGGGACAAGAGTATTGTTAGCTTGAGTCGGTACAGTCTACTAAATGGCAAGAGACATTAAGTCCTCTGTGTTTACAAATCCTTAAAAGCCCTAGTTTGTGCATGTACATATTTTGATAAAAAAATCTGGAATATTTAGCTTCATACAACAATCTCATTAAGTTCTTCATACACAAGAATGTTTATTAAAAAAACTTTTATCTGCTGAAGATCGTGGCATCGCAAATTTTGTTGAAACTATCAGCCACAGCAGAGTGAGCAAGGTATCGATATCTAAAGTTAGCCAACTTGCCGATATAAGTAACAGCACTTCGCCAAGTTTCCAGTTTCACTTACCAGGAAATACACGAAATATTGCCAGGTGAGAAATGGTTTTGGTGGGAGATGGGGGATAGTGTTGCCAGTTACCTTTAGTACCTATTCCTAAATTGAGTTGGAGGTTTGGTTTCTTTGTGTATCGAGTATCATCTAGCTGTAGATATTACGTTTCGTAGTAAATAAATAAAAAATATAGGTAAGTAATGTAATAGACTGTCATAGGGAGTCAGTATTTGTCTTCAGGTTTCAAGTCAACCTCAGTTTTTCTTTTTCTTTTACTTTTTGTTGAGTAAATCATATTCTTTTCGTTTCATTTTCTACTTTGTGGATGTGAAGTATCCTAAAGGTCATAAAAGCAAACTTTTTTTTTATTCCTAAGAGCTCTAGTTACAGGGAACCTCAGTTAACTGTAGCAAACAGTAAATTCAGGCGAACCTGTGCCATAACTTTAGTAGCACAACTTGTGAACACAGCCCGTGCGTTCCTGCCGCTGCATAGTGAACACAGCCCATGCGTTCCTGCCGCTGCATAGTGAACACAGCCCGTGCGTTCCTGCCGCTGCATAGTGAACACAGCCCAGGCGTTCCTGCTGCTGCATAGTGAACACAGCCTGTGGGTTCCTGCTGCTGCATAGTGAACACAGCCCGTGCGTTCCTGCCGCTACATTGTGAACACAGCCCGTGCGTTCCTGCTGCTGCATAGTGAACACAGCCCGTGCGTTCCTGCCGCTGCATAGTGAAGTGTAGTTTTGATATAAAAAGGCTGTACTTAGAAAACAATGTTCGTTGCAGTGGTCTGAAGAAGCTATACTGTATGTACGTATTACAGGTTGTAACATAAGGCTACTCGTACTTGGTGACCCATTGTCCACTAGCCTCGTAAAGAAATGGAATAAAATGAAACGAATGGATCAGCTAATCTTATTATCTGTTTACTCAGAAACCTTAACGAACGACTGCCAAACAGAATTCTTACAAAACAATGAACAGTACTAAAATGACCGCAATCCTCCTTATATTGCTGACATTTAGGGAATCTCTTAATAATACGAAATACGAGTCTTGCCAATGCCAATAATGGCGCTTTTTCCGAATATCCTACACAAATGGTAGGCGTCCATTGTTGTACGAGATGCGGGCGCAACCGGGCCGCAGAGCCGGGCCGTTGTTGTACGAGATGCGGGCGCAACCGGGCCGCAGAGCCGGGCCGTTGTTGTACGAGATGCGGGCGCAACCGGGCCGCAGAGCCGGGCCGTTGTTGTACGAGATGCGGGCGCAACCGGGCCGCAGAGCCGGGCCGTTGTTGTACGAGATGCGGGCGCAATCGGACCGCAGAGCCTAATATCAGTTGGTTGGGCAGTTCAATACAAAACCGGCGGCATCAAGCATTATGGATAGTACGTTGTGAATGTCTTATGGGGTGCGTCTCATATCATATAAAGTTATTTTGTATATTTTCATTTCAATAACGTTCACAAGATGTAATAAACGTGAGATACCTACTGTTGATATATTATATTTGTTTATTACATAATATATAATATTTATATACTCTTAAACTTATTTCGTATAACGTTATGGATATAACGTTTATTTAATCTAAAATCATTAGGTCTGTCGTTTAAAATATTTTTTTCACAAATTTAGTGACAGAAATGAATTGCTGCAAAACCGACTCCACGTAGTCTTTTATGCCATACCCCTATGCTGCATGCTTGCTGCTTGCTTGCTTGCTGCATGTTTGCTGCGGGCTTGCTGCATGCTTGCTTGCTGCTTCTTGCTTGCTGCATGCAGCAATGTTTGTTTCATGTGACGATTTGACGCTAGGGTTTCTGTTGACATAATCAGTGTTTTTAATTACATGTTTTTAACTACGCGTTTTTACCATATTAGACTAAATAGGTTTTACGTCTTTTGAGTGGTATATCAAACGATTTTATATTCAATGCTTATGAAAATTTTGAAATTAGGTATATCAATCGTTTATTATATGAACTAGTCATTCAATCAAATAAAATTATAGATTCATTTGATATATATTTTAAATATTAGAGATTTTTTAGTTATATCATATATTGCCTACAAGTCATTGTTTCGTGTGAGGCCCAAGCAACCAGTCAAATCTAAACTAATGCAGATTTCTCTGTTCTGATTCATCTCTTAGTGTATGGTAGCCTCAACATTTTCGGATATTTTGGGGAAAGCGAGGTATATTCTCGGCGCGTGTTTCCACAACACTGGTGTTCGTATCAGTAACGTCACGGTCCATTTGTTCTATCGTTCGCTTGTCCGGCCGATACAATGGATACTGGGCTTCACGTTTTATTGAAGGGAATTTTGAATTTCATGTAACGATGAGGTAACTACTATGAGATTGAGGTTGTTGTATGAAAGCCGTGCGCTACTGTTCTATTGGGAGCTAAAGGCCAATTAATTGTAGAATGTTATATGATAAAGGAATAGCGCCCTTGTAACTATCAGAAACTCTTAATTTTCAAACCACTGTTCACCTGTTAGGTACACATAAGAATATTAGTTACTAAGACTGATTCTCCCACAGACAAACTAACCCATAGACACGTACTTGTTCGAGCTAAACTTCACGTTCAGACTTGAACCACAGACAAGTTTGCCCATTGTGGTTTGTGGCGAGGCGTGACGTCACACAAGCCGTGGTAATAGGACCCTAATGATTGTGCTCGGACATTATCTGTACCGAGATATGAATATTCAGGCTGGGTAGGTTTAAGCGATATTTAATACTAGATAACTAACTAATTAAATAGATTATGCATGTAAGGACTAGTTACTTGTTAGTTAGCTACGACGTGATTTTGGTCCCAATTTTAGGATACTATTAATCCTAAAGGGATTTATCATTATTTGAGTAATAAGTTGTCTAGTTTAGGTAGCGTAGTTCACTCATTGCAGATGTGAGCTCAGTAGCTTCTGGTAAATCGTGATATTGTCTTTCGAGAGTGACTGTGGTAAATAAAAAGCAATTACAGGTAAACTTAAATGCTGGAATTATTTCTAGCCACATAATCATTAATCTATTAACAATTACTTAGCAGGTACCTAAACGATATTTTAATTACTGTGTTGTACCCGTAATTTATAAAGATATGGTGACAATGGCACGCTCCGCTCGGTCTGAACAAACAGTCCTTCAAACTGTGACAGCTACTAATGGTCGGGTTCTGGACGAGCATCACTCATCCTCATTCGTTCAGGAGACGGCTTATAAAGAGATGGACCAAGAATATACAATTTGAATTATGAGAGGAGTCTGTAGTTGTAGAAAAGTTTAATTTTGAACACTGAATAATCATACCAGCCTTGCCATGCATTGGCAAATGGATCATACACATTCTGTTTCTTTATCTTTCGAATTTCGAGAAAATGTTTTTCTCCGATAGCTCCATATAAAGTCCAGTCATTTTATTGTTTTTTGTTTAAACTTAAACGTCAGCAGCTGGTTACTGACGATGTAAACAGAGCGATCTCAAAAGTAGTTCACTGGTTCAGTGTTAATAATTTACTCCTTAATGAAAAAAAAACCAAATTCATTAAGTTTACACTACCTCACGTTAGGCAGGTGAAAACTAACGTGTTGATAAAGGGCGGAGAGTTGAATCCTGAAGATAGCACAGTATTCTTGGGCTTAACTTTGGATGCTAAGCTTCAGTGGGGCCCACATATAGATAAATTGTCAAAAAAGCTAAGCTCCGCAGCATACGCTGTTAGGAAAATTCGTAATTTAACCAACATAGAGACAGCCCGTTTAGTGTACTTTAGCTATTTTCATAGTATAATGTCGTACGGTATTCTGTTGTGGGGAAATGCAGCCGACATTCAGACTATCTTTGTTTTGCAGAAAAGAGCTGTTCGATGCATTTATAAATTAAGTCCGAGACAATCTCTCAGAGAGAAATTTAAGGAGATTAATATACTGACTTTGCCTTCTCAGTACATTTTTGAAAATCTTTTATATGCCCATAAAAACATTAAATTGTTTAAAAAATACAGTGATATCCACAATATAAATACTAGGAACAAACACAAATTTGTTGTACCTCCAACAAGGCTCAAGAAAATAGGTGGGTCATTCAGGTGTCAATGTATACGCTTTTATAATAAACTTCCAAGCCACGTTCAAGATCTGAGTCTTAATAAATTCAAATCATTCATTAAACGCAAGTTGTGTCAGAAAGCTTTTTATACCGTTAAAGATTATATTGAGGACAAAAAGGCTTGGGATTGAACTGCTCCAATTTTATTTTATATTATTTTTATTTTTGCATACTGAATGTTGACATTAATATTTACTTTGTAAGTATTATATTATTTTACTTTATTGTGAATGTGAAGACTATGTAGGTCATTGCTTTTTTTTTTTGTTTGTTTTATTTTTTCTCTGAGTTATTTTTAATCATGGTCTGGCAGTTTGAGTAATCTATGCGGCCTACCCCAATGTCCTTTCTTTGGTATTGTTCGTCGAATCATTGAGCTAGTTGAGCTGCGCGATTACTGACAAATGCGTGCACTGACTGGACAGGTCCTCTCAATCTGTGTGGTTCTTTCCTCAAAAGACCATTTCAGACACCAATCTACATGGTCTTCACATGAAGTGACCAAGATTATGTCTGGACTTTATAAGAGACTGTGACCTCTGAGTTTGTTTCGGCCTTTCTTCTCAGAGTAGTCAGATAGGAAACGCCGACCTCATCTAGTTTAAAAAAAAAATATTGACTTGTAAAAGTGTTTGTACAAACCTACTTACAGAAATAAAAATCATTTATCATTTATTAGCCGTCACTGTCTGAGGCTGCACCTATGTTTATTTTACAGATATGTATTTCCTTTTCGAATACCTATGTACCTAGGGTAGGGGGACCATATAAAGCCCTGCTCTTTGTAAGGCCGATTTTCAAAAATTGCAGTTATTGTTGTGTGATCCATCCAACTCAAGGACACATACGCCAATACGCGCCGCCGTGTCGCTGGCGCTGCTATTTGTGCGGTGCGGTCCTTCGCTTTGTGGAAGCCGGTTTTGGTCGCAGAAATTCTAATCCCCGCTCACATCAAAACATAACTTTTCAACTGGTCTTTTCGTGTAGATTTTTATTCTGGATTGATATATTATGATGATTTTGCTTTTCAATTGAAAAACGAATTTATGTTTCAATATAATTAGAAATGGGGAATAATTAACTGGGCGAATAAATAATATATGGATGACTGTTAATGAGATACTTTAATACTAAACCGAGTGGCGGTCAATTATGTTTGCGAAACATTTACTTAACTGACGATAATTTATGAATGATTAAAATTCGTAAAATGAGCTGCTAGAGGCGGGAAACAGTTAAGCTAGCAACTAAAATTTCAAGTGTCTGAATTAAATACTAAATTGGGCGAAAATAATACTAAGTGAGTGACTATATAAGTAACCGATTTGATTTAATACATAAAGTGCTTAAAAAAATACCGTTTTAGGATGTTTGTGAGCTGCGGTAATAATATAGTTAAATACTGTAATAATACTATTTGAGTTACCTAATATTTTTTTCTATTCTAGCATATTATTCTTGTGAAAATAACACACAGGATTCGTTCGGCTGTACAAATGTAGGGGGCGGGGCGACGAAGCGCCAACGCTGCGCAGCGCGGGAGTCCGGGTACACTTCAAGTTAGTTTAAGGTTTTATTGTTAGTCTTTGGTTCATTGCACAACATGATATATGTAAAACACCTCGATTAGGGTACAAGGCAGATCTTTTGGAATAAAATATATGCCAGATGTTGAACATAATGTGAGCTGCAAAGTAGTTTCTCAAATAGAAATTTGTTCGCTTAAGAATTATTATACTAATCGTTCTGAATAACTCGTACTTCAAGTTCGTATTTTTATGTCGCCGTTTTCAGTATTTGTGTTCGCCCTCAGACTTTCGCCCACTTAGTATTTCAGTACGCCGTAATCAGTATTTTTGACACTCTTCGTTTGAATTTATATTTGATCGTTTAAATACTAGCCATTAGAAAACCAGTATAGTTCCTAGGAAGGCCAATGTTTTCTTGTAAGGCCAATCAATAAATTAACGGTTGGTCTTGCTAGGGCACAATTGGACTCACGGGGAACATCGTCCCAGAATTAAAGGTAAAGCTATGCTTAAGCAATATACTAGTAACATTTTGGCCTTGCAAGGAACGGGCCCCTAGATAAGGCGATTTGGTGTTTTTTTTTTAAGTTTATTATTTAATTAGAAAAGTTATTCGATTCTTATTTTTGGTTTCCTTATAATACCCAGCAAAACGTTTTTTTTAGCATGTACATGACTACATCCTTCGTTTTCTTGTTGCGTTCTAGGTGACGTTCAGAGAATAATTACGTGAAAATATTAACAAAAGTGTGTGTTATTTTATTTAAACAAAGTATTATTAAATTTAGATATTACCCATGTCATTGATTGTTATTATTTTTTATGTTAAATAATGAACCAGTGTTACTTAATACTTAGTTCATTTTATTATATTCCATGTTCCACCCACTTTATCACAATGGTCGATGTGGCTTTCGAGCACTTTGTTAAAATAACTTTTAAACCCGAACAAATCTCAAGTTGTCAGCTGTCACCGAGTTACCTCGCAGCACTGACAGCACAACGCAATTAGTACCTTTACATCGGTATTCCGATCAGTACCGTTTAAATATTAATCCACATAATCCAGAGCCGCACACCGAGCCCCGCTAAGCCGCGGCCGCAGTCGGGAGTATCAACTATAGCACCGCGCCACAATAACAGGCTCGTGTCTCTAATGCTCCTTATAATTATTATTATCACTAGGCTGTGAACTGCCGTGATTAGTGATAGTTGAGCTTATTGTGTAGGAGTGTTTAGTGCAGAGATGCATGATTAGTGATAGTTGAGCTTATTGTGTAGGAGTGTTTAGTGCAGAGCTGCATGATTAGTGATAGTTGAGCTTATTGTGTAGGAGTGTTTAGTACAGAGCTGCATGATTAGTGATAGTTGAGCTTATTGTGTAGGAGTGTTTAGTGCAGAGATGCATGATTAGTGATAGTTGAGCTTATTGTGTAGGAGTGTTTAGTGCAGAGCTGCATGATTAGTGATAGTTGAGCTTATTGTGTAGGAGTGTTTAGTACAGAGCTGCATGATTAGTGATAGTTGAGCTTATTGTATAGGAGTGTTTAGTACAGAGCTGCATGATTAGTGATAGTTGAGCTTATTGTATAGGAGTGTTTAGTACCTACAGAGCTGCATGATTAGTGATAGTTGAGCTTATTATATAGGAGTGTTTAGTACAGAGCTGCATGATTAAACTGCAACATACATTTAAAAAAAAATCTATAGAAAACTCCCGCCTTCTCCCAATGGGGGTAGGCAGCTACTACAGCACGCCAGCTGCTACAGTCTGCAACATACTCGTAGTAACGTTATTATTTAGACGTATCTACGTATACGTACAACTATGTAGGTGCAATAATTCCACCAACTTTTTCCAAGTCATCGTCAAAATACTTATCTATTATTCTAATACGATACTCATTTGACTTTCAAATTCACTGAAGTTCGTCCTTACGACGCGTCCAAATAGATATATTCATTAGCAGCCTCTAGTTTATCCCCCAAAGACTATCAAACAGCCAGACGACCGGCCGACAGGCGGACTACACACGAAGTGCCCAAAGAAACTCTGAACTAATTTAACAGGATTAGAGCGTTGAGTCGCGAGCAACCGGCCTAATGCTGCCAATCTATTGTATACCAGCTCAGCTCCGCTCATCGTTATTCACAAGAGAAGTAGTCTTATTTAATCGAGTTTATTTCACATTTATTTGCATTATCTTTATTGTGAGTCGCTTTATTGGTGAGGCTAAATAAAGAAGCATGCCCACTGCCCAAGTTTAAATGAAATGGTATACATTTGTAGGAATTTTCTGAAGACAGTCTATAAAAAGCTGAGATCAATAAAGAAAGCTTAGAAATAAATGTATTGAAACTATTTCTGTAACAAAATATATTATTTTTGTTTCCTTGAAATGTTAGTAAGCCATAGAAATATTAGAAATATTTGTAGAGAGAACCCGGAATCTGCGTCATTCAATTGCGGAGAGAACCCGGGATCTGCGTCAGTCAATTGCAGAGAGAACCCGGTATCTGCGTCAGACAATTGTAGAGAGAACCCCGGATTTGCGTCAATCAATTGTAGAGATAACCCGGAATCTGCGACAGTCAATTGTAGAGAGAACCCATGATCTGCGTCAGGCAATTGAAAAGAGAACCCGTGATCTGCGTCAGTCAATTGTAGAGAGAACCCGGGATCTGTAGCAGTCACTTGTAGAGAGAACCTGGGTTTTTATCAGTCAATTCCTCCATAGCTTTTCTAGGGTGTTAAACAAATGAGGAAGACATTATCTCGAGTGTATGGGCGGTAGAGCATCTGCATCATTTATCTCGGCGGTAACATCTACACGGCCACTAATTGGCACTAATCCGGCAAGCTCGGTGATTATAGCTCGGTGACCGATCTTGTAGAGATTTATAGCAGTTACCGTGTAAGTTATCGGTTTATTATGACACACTGATTGCTTCATTGGTGTCATCTGCACGCGGTCCTCATGATATAAAAAATGAAATGAAAACACTAAAATAAATTAAAACAAGTAAAAAAGAATTTTAATACTACGTTACCTATAGCTTACCAATGTTACGTATTTTTATACTACCTACTTAACGATTTACATTTTACTAAAAAAATACTTTTCCTATATATTATTATACCTACATAATTTACCACCGAAAACATCAAGATCGCAATTACTGTGGAACAATAGTCATTGCACCTTCTGAGGACTTCTTAGGTTTCGACTGGATTTGATCGAGAAAGGTCTATAATTTTGAACTGTGGCGGACGAACTAGGTACATTCATGCTCAGCTGATTCACCAAATCCACGCCTTGATTAACAACTTTAAATAAGAAAGTTAAACCTAAGAAGTCTCTACGCCATTGTAACGATTTAATTTTGAAGTTCATAATGATTTTCATTTTCATTATAAACATTCTAAAAACGAACCACTAGCCGTTCAAGTTTCACGCCAAGCAACATTTCCAAGTTTGTAAACAATTTGATATTCGCGCCATCAGTTCATGCTACCGACAGTGACTGTATGTATGCACTTGTCCAATATGTCGCCGGTAGGTACAGGTTACGACAATCGCCACTGAAGGGTGACCACCCCAAAACGATCTACCCTCGGAAAGGGGCACAGAATAACAAGATTGGATTGTCCAAATTGTACCATAGCATGTACTGTTGTCGTGTTCTCAATATTGTAGCTGGCTTATCATATTGTAGCTGGCTTATCATATTGTAGCTGGTTTATCATATTGTAGCTGGCTTATCATATTGTAGCTGGTTTATCATATTGTAGCTGGCTTATCATATTGTAACTGGTTTGTAATATTGTAGCTGGCTTATCATATTGTAGCTGGTTTATCATATTGTAGCTGGCTTATCATATTGTAGCTGGCTTATCATATTGTAGCTGGTTTATCATATTGTAGCTGGCTTATCATATTGTAGCTGGCTTATCATATTGTAGCTGGTTTATCATATTGTAGCTGGCTTATCATATTTTACGTTAAAAGATAAAACGAACAAAGAAATACAATACACGTCACACACTGAACACGTACGTTATATATACACTGAAACTGAATTTTGCGTTAATTTATTTTTGAAATCGATTTAATGTTGTTAAATTTATTGTTTTATTTTGTAATTTGTATTTTTTTGTGAAAACTTTGTTGTAATTATTGCAATAGAATTTGACCAAGGTTGTGAGAAGTTTTCCCTGTGACGTCACACCCGTAGATATAAGCCAGGCCGTCACACTTACACGTATTAGTTCATTATCTTGAAAACTACTGAACAGATTTTGATGAAACTTGCACTGTTCCCTAAGTTGAAGTAAATATAAGTCAATAAAAATAAAAGTAATGAAAATTCGGAGAAATGCGTGGACAAACCTACATACATACAAACATACATAAAATATACATCTATAAAATTTTGTTTATTTGTTTGGAAGCCCTAATAGATTATCTTATATGAATAAATTGCAGTTTCAATAATATTAATATCAAATATATAGACAGTTCCAATAATAATAATATCAAATTGATAACCTCCTTTTTTTAAGTCGGTATAAAAAGATGGAAACAACCTATTCTGTCTCCAACAATCTCATGCAGTCGGCGGCATCTTCGTAAATTTAACAATAACGACCTATTTCCTCTGGCTGCATAAGATTGTTCGGGGACAAAGGTCACCTTGTTTCCATTTTTTTTTTCAAAACTTCTTTTTTATTTTGCAGTATTTTTTGTTTTTTTTTTTTAAATTTACTTTTATTTTTATGTCACGATCTTCACATAATTATCACAAAACATGCTTGGCGCGCTTTACACAATTGACCTTCTATTCGTATTTTGTGTAAGAAATTACCAACTTGATGTTTTTTTTGCAAACATAGCTGGGAAGTGAGGAGGGTGACGAGCGACCTCGAGTCCTCACAAATAAAAGTACAGGACGCGACTCCGGACGACTTTTACCGAAGTTTTACAAAATATCTCCGAAGGGCCTGCGTTGGCGGCGCGTTGCTGAGTTCAGTTCATTCATATTAATACTCTACGACTGCCGCTAGATACTTAATGATGAGACGAAAGTTGGGAACAAGTTTACGGGAACTCAGTTTTTAAGTAGATTGAGGGTACACATCGAAATGAAAAAGACAAACGCTTTCATTACGGCAAAATTTTTCTTCACTCTATCTTAATAGCGCTCAGTAAGCAATGAGATTTTCAAATCAAATCAAATAAAATCAAACAGTTTATTTATGATACACAGGTTACAATATACGTTCAGTGAGTTCATGCTATGATCAGCCTAATAGGCGTACAAATTTATATATAAAAAAAATAAAATAAACAATAAACTATTATTAATATAGTTCACAATGCGCTCAATCTGACATTAACACTTTATTTCAAGCAGTAAGAGGAAATAAATAATATAAACAGTAAAATCATTCTAAAAACACCTTTACTGAGTAAAATGAGTGTTCGTTAAGAAATTTAAATAATTTAATTTTTAAATTTAAGGAGATTATTGCAGTCTCTAATATCCTCGGGGAATTATATTATATATTTTAGCCGCCATGACAAATATAGAATTGTTTTATATTGCGTACTTAGTTTTGTAAATATTCTAGTTCTGTTGCGTGATCACGTCACTAATTCAAATAAATTTGGATGGTTTTTGATAAAAAGGGCCATTTCAAAGATATAGGTACAGTGATGGTACTGTGAGTATTTTTAGTTTTGTAAAAGACAGCTCTCAGTTTTTTTGTAGACCGCATATTGCTCGGATACATCTTTTTTGACATTGAAAGACCTTATCCCAGTTAGTAGCATTGCCCCAAAAGATGATACCATACCTCAAACGTGAAGCAACATATCCGTGATAAGCCACAAGTAACGTCGGGAGACTAACTTATTTTTGCTAAAATATATAGAGCATAGGATGATTGTGATATTTTTTTGGTCTAAGATTCAGATTTTCAAAACAGCTGATTAGAACGCGTAATGATATATCTTGTTAACGAAACCATTCAATCCTTCAATAACAATTCCTTCTAATCATAATATCAGCCTCACTAATTACTGAAATCTGTAACAAAACACGGCTTGTTAAACAAATGATTAATGTTACTTAGCAGCAGTCGTTGCGATCAGTCGCCGGTTGCCGGTTGCTACAAAAAGCCGCCAACAACCACCGGCAGTGAGTTACCGCCACAACTGCGCAACTGTTTGCTTTTCGTTCCAGTATTTGGAGCAAGCCTATAAATTGTGTATTGGTTGGAAACTAAGAGAATTCGGTATCGGTTACGTGAAAATATCAATTTGTAGAAGAAATCAGATAAGCTAAAGTTATATTCCATCAAAAACATAACGTACAAAAATGCCAAGTCTCGCAACGCATTTTTTCTGCCGTAAAAAGTTTTGAAATCGAATATAAACCAAGTCGGATAATTCAGTTTGTCATAAATCGATACCTTATTAGTTAGCTAACAACATTTTATAGTAACCATATCAATATTACATTTCCTTATTTCTTTGATAAATAGAGTGACTTGGCAATTGCACACAGCAACATAATCTACTAGGTAATTTAAATAGTCCTCCATATAACATCTAGCTTTGTGCTTTCAAACAAATAAAAGCACAAAGCGCTAATATTAGATAGATTTTGTTTTGTGTATATTGTATTGCCGTGTGCAATTGCCAAGTCACTCTACTTATTAAAGAAATAAGGAAATGTAATATTGATATGGTTACTATAAAATGTTGTTGGCTAACTAACAAGGTATCAATTTATGACAAAGTGGTTGGATAGCTGCTCCCATAGATAGGTAGGTACTGAATTATCCGACTTGGTTTACATTCGATTTCACAACTTTTTATGGCACGAAAACTGCGTTGCGAGACTTGGCATTTTTGTACATGTTATGTTTTTGATGGGATCTCATTTCTTTTTGTAGGTAGTCTTCCTTTTTCTTTTCTGCGGTTTATATGCGGTATCATGGAAGCTTTTAAAAGTGCAAATTACCTATTTCATCAATTTAAATGAAGTCTAATTGAGAACTGTAAAAGTAACTTTGAATTACATACAATTTATATAGGATTACAAAGTTACTTCAGTTTGTATATCTAGAAAACGGGACTATAAATTCGGAATGTCAGAGTTTTTCCTTGCTGTATAGCCTAAACAGTAACTGTGTTCAAAATTTGGAGTTTGTGAGTCTGCTAGAAGTACCTTAGAATTTTGATGATCGGTGAGTCAGTAACAAAATTAAGGAACTTTGACTTGCAATAATTCTTAAACTACTGGTTCTTTAATGTAATTTGGAAATATATCTACAGATTTAATGCCCTCTTGGTCACTGAAATCTGTCTTCTAGTTTTTTCCACCACGAAATTACAGGGGGTCGAAAATGGCCCGAATGGCTTCAAGAAAAGTATGGTACGACCGTGCCTTTGTTTTGCTCGACTTGGCGTGGGCACTCCCGTGCCCCCAGATATTTATGGTCATCAGTGGTTGCAAAATAATTGACTAGACAAAGCTCTTTAGAGATTATTAACCGACTTCAAAAAAGGAAGTTCTCTGTTCGTCCAGTATTCACGAATTTCTCAAAAACTAATGAACCAATTTTGATGATTCTTTCACTAACGATGATCTACATACTTTCATGAAGGTTTTAGTATACAATACATTCGGTCATTATTCTTATGTACGAAGTTATTTGCATAAATGTAAAGTATTTCCGGCATTTCTAAGCGGATTTTGATGATTTTTGTGTATATTCAACTAAAAATGGAAAAACCGTTTTAGGTTTTTAAATAACTTTCATAAAAAACATAACAGCTTCTGAAGTCGGTGTCTTCAGTTCTTTAATGCACTAATAGCTTGGCACCAACTCCAGAAGCTGTTAAGTTTATTATGAAGGTTATTTTATTCGCTTTAGGTTTTTGAAGTCGGTTATTACTTTTTTAAAGTAAATTTACGTTAATTTGCTTTTATTCGGTTTTTCTACACGAGGAAATTGACATGTTTTGATCAAATCAGTGTCACAATGTCAATTAAGTATTTGGTTGTGATATGGTCTATTCTGTTTATGGTCAATTTCAGTGGCATGGAGCACTGTGTTAATAAAATCATATACCTATTTTACTTTGCTATCAAATAAAACAAATATCAAACGATGAAAAATCAAAGCGCCGTCACAGGAAAACATCGCAAAAGCAAAACATAGCAACTATCGAATACAACGTTACCGTTTGCAATCTCCAGCAGAAGTGAGATCATCTACACAGGGAATATGAATGCAGTCCGTTTGTACATACCTAGAGGAGAATGCAGCTCAGTCGCCGGGGCGTGTGTATTCCATCGCGGGTTCGTTTCCTGTCGCCGGCCGGTACCGACCGGCCGCCGGCGGACTGTTTATTTTCCACTGCAGAACGGTTCAGACTTTAAATGTTGGCCCGTAGTTTGTATTTTTATGTTAAAAGCTTGGTTTTTGACGAAGATGCTCTTGCTATATTTTTAAACTTGACCCTTAATAAAAAAAAGCCTAATATTCCACTTTGGATATAAAACCTATTTGTTGTATTATACTTTAAAATAGTGAAGTCTAGCGGTAGTTCAGAACCCTGTACGATATCATAGCTGCATTTGCTGCTCTACCTTGTCATCTATCATCGGTTTCAACATGATGACAGAAACCATGTCTGTTGCATGCAGCAGACATGGTTTCTGTCACGGCTCCGGTGCTGCGGTCCCACGCGAGCTTATCGTCGCAGATGGTATTCACGCTCACCACCTGCTCCTCAGTTTGCGGGCCGCTTCGGCCCTCTGCGGCCTACGCGGATTTCAATTACACTGTACGGGTAAGGCAGACAAGACTACGTGGAGTCGGTTTTGCAGCGATTCGTTTCTGTCACTAACTTTTGTAGCACGACATATTACTTTTTAAGACAATTTTTGAATTTTAATTTATGACTATATGACTGATAATTTGAAACAATATTCGTTAAAAAATAATTCTACTGTTTGCTAAGTTTGTTAAACAAAAAAATTTGATTAAAAAATCATTGAAATGTGTTTCTGTGAAATGTGTCATGCAAGTAAATAGTCTTTGAAACAATAATATTCGATAGATTATTGTTTCAAAGACTATACAAGACGAAACTACAAGGACCAAATATTATATTAAACATTTTCTGGGAAACGAAATTCTATGAAATTTCTGTCTGCGAAACAATGGGACACCGAAATAAATGCCTTAAGATTGTGTGTGAACCCTACTGTAAGAATATCGCTTGTTAGCTGGTTGCTAATGTTACCTTTGTGCTTGTTTCAGATTGGAGCGCGCGGCTGTCGGGCCGGCGCGGGCGCCGCTCCTCCCAGCAGTCGCCGGCCGCGCTGCTGGCGCACTTCGACACCACCGTGCTGCAGGTTTGTATACTTGCCCGTTGTTATCATCACCAGTATCAGTATACTTGCCCGTTGTTATCATCACCAGTATCAGTATACTTGCCCGTTGTTATCATCACCAGTATCAGTATACTTGCTCGTTGTTATCACCACCAGTATCAGTATACTTGCTCGTTGTTATCACCACCAGTATCAGTATACTTGCTCGTTGTTATCACCACCAGTATCAGTATACTTGCTCGTTGTTATCACCACCAGTATCAGTATACTTGCCTGTTGTTATCACCACCAGTAGCAGTATACTTGCCCGTTGTTATCATCACCAGTATCAGTATACTTGCTCGTTGTTATCACCACCAGTATCAGTATACTTGCCTGTTGTTATCACCACCAGTATCAGTATACTTGCTCGTTGTTATCATCACCAGTATCAGTATACTTGCCTGTTGTTATCACCACCAGTATCAGTATACTTGCCGGTTGTTATCACCACCAGTATCAGTATACTTGCCCGTTGTTATCATCACCAGTATCAGTATACTTGCCCGTTGTTATCATCACCAGTATCAGTATACTTGCCCGTTGTTATCATCACCAGTATCAGTATACTTGCTCGTTGTTATCACCACCAGTATCAGTATACTTTCTCGTTGTTATCATCACCAGTATCAGTATACTTGCTCGTTGTTATCACCACCAGTATCAGTATACTTGCTCGTTGTTATCACCACCAGTATCAGTATACTTGCCTGTTGTTATCACCACCAGTATCAGTATACTTGCTCGTTGTTATCACCACCAGTATCAGTATACTTGCTCGTTGTTATCACCACCAGTATCAGTATACTGATCTCTTTGCAATCGTAGTTTTTAAAACTAACTTTGGCTTCATTATTATTAGAACTTAAACGGGATATTTACCATGTATATACAGTGACAGTGGTGTCAATCGCACTAAACGAACAAGAAAGAGGGTAGACCGTTTTGTCTGCTCGTAAACATCCACCCGCAATAACTTCAGTTTATCCGTGATCATGGCACTTGCAACAGTGCCGAAATATCGGAAACCCGAAAAACTTAATAATACATGGTAAATATCCCGTTTTAAGTTCTAATAATAGTGTTAGTGACCATGGCGGTTTAAAAACTTATAACTTTGGCCTCGCTAGTCATACGTGGACGCATCGGTTTCACCAAAAATTGCTTTGAAATAGTTATTTGCATTATAAATATGATTACTATGCGTTTGTGGGTGTGTGTGTGTGTGTGTGTGTGTGTGTGTGTGTGTATGTGTGTGTGTGTGTGTGTGTGTGTGTGTGTGTGTGAGAGAGTAAGTCGTAGGTTCGAACCCAGGTAGGTGCTTGACTTTGTGTAAAATATCACGTTTTCACCACTGCTCTCAAAATGGTGAAGGAAGACGTCGTGAGGAAGTTAGCATGTCGCATGTGACATCCACTCCTACTCCCACTCCCTCTCACACAGAGGATGCTTGTGTTCCAGCAGTGGGAACATTACAGGCTGCTTACTCCAGGCGTTGGAGTGATGGTGATGCTCCCCCACGTTGAAGTGATGTTGATGCTCCCCTACGTTTGAGTGATGTTGATGATCCCCCACGTTGGAATGATGTTGATGATCCCCTAGGTTGGAGTGATGTTGATGATCCCCACGTTGGAGTGATGGTGATGCTCCCCCACGTTGGAGTGATGTTGATGATCCCCCACGTTGGAGTGATGGTGATTCTCCCCCACGTTGGAGTGATGTTGATGATCCCCCACATTGGAGTGATGGTGTTGCTCCCCCACGTTGGAGTGATGTTGATGATCCCCCACGTTGGAGTGACGGTGATGATCCCCCACGTTGGAGTGATGTTGATTCTCCCCCACGTTGGAGTGATGTTGATGATCCCCCACGTTGGAGTGATGTTGATGACCCCCACGTTGGAGTGATGTTGATGACCCCCACGTTGGAGTGATGTTGATGATCCCCCACATTGGAGTGATGGTGATGCTCCCCCACGTTGGAGTGATGTTGATGATCCCCCACGTTGGAGTGATGGTGATGCTCCCCCACGTTGGAGTGATGTTGATGATCCCCCACATTGGAGTGATGGTGCTGCTCCCCCACGTTGAAGTGATGTTGATGATCCCCCACGTTGGAGTGATTTTGATGCTCCCCCACGTTGGAGTGATGTTGATGATCCCCCACGTTGGAGTGATGTTGATGATCCCCTACGTTGGAGTGATGTTGATGATCCCCCACGTTGGAATGATGGTGATGCTCCCCCACGTTGGAGTGATGTTGATGATCCCCCACGTTGGAGTGATGGTGATTCTCCCCCACGTTGGAGTGATGTTGATGATCCCCCACGTTGGAGTGATGGTGATGCTCCACCACGTTGGAGTGATGTTGATGACCCCCACGTTGGAGTGATGTTGATGATCCCCCATATTGGAGTGATGGTGATGCTCCCCCACGTTGGAGTGATGTTGATGATCCCCCACGTTGGAGTGATGGTGATGCTCCCCCACGTTGGAGTGATGTTGATGATCCCCCACGTTGGAGTGATGGTGATGCTCCCCCACGTTGGAGTGATGTTGATGATCCCCCACGTTGGAGTGAAGTTGATGCTCCCCGCGTTTGACGACTGTAGTGCATCCAGTACACCACAGACAGTCACTTTGCTGACGAACTCACTGGTTACTACAGCATCTCGTGTAACTTGTGCCGACACAAGAAAAAGAACTGAAATATCTTTGAGACTGCCACCTATTGTTATCGTTAATTCGAGTTAGTTTCATCTTACCCAGTAGGACTGTTATAACTGCATCAAACACCTCTCAGCGGTGCGGGTAGTATCTCACTATTCACATCGAGTGATCTGAGTGCGGGTAGGTACTTGTGAACCGCTGACGATCACAAGTCAGCCGGTGTGAATATAATCTGAATTCGCACGACGATTACCCTCCGGGACCAGCCGTTATACAGTGTAGGGAGATGCAAAGACCAACTTAGAACGGATATTGAAAAGGAACTTCAGCTTGCACAGTCGGTGCTTTACGGATGTGCTTTATTACCTATGTTATTAGCAATCTGAGTAACTGTGCTGGACAAAGATACTGCTTTAAACAATTTAGGGTTTAATTGAGAAACTATGTCAGATTATCGAGTATCTTTGCTAAACACGAATGCTCACCTGGGCCGCGTTAGCAACTACATTCTTCAACGCATTAAGATTCAGGTGTTTGCAGACAAGTTTGTCAGTTTTGTAATTCAGTAGACGATAGTACATGAAGATCATTTACAGATGACATTGACGAAATATTGTGAAAGCCTGATGATAGGTAGAGGATAGATATCTCTTGATTTAAAGGTGACTTTTTTTTAGGCTCATTTGCGGGTGTTGTTCTGAGTGGGGCTTCTGTTCACACCTTTTATGTGGCTGGATCTAGTAAGCACTCCGATTTAGCGAACACAACGCGATTGAAGCACCACCAGTCGCTGTGGGGCGATGTCGCCCAGATATTAAATTTAACAAACGCTTCAAATGCAATATAAATGGCGAAGCAACTGAAATGCAAATCAAATATCGTTATCGAATGATAAAATAGGGAAGTTAAAAAGTTATCGGAACATAATGAATAGCAGTTAGCTGACCCACCTTTGCATGAATGATTGAGAATGGTTGAGGTTTTTTAGAATAGGAATCGATAGATTTTTATAATTCTTTTATATTTTTTTTTTTTAAAACGGTAATTCTTTCGTATGTGTTAATTGGTATTCTAAAAAACCTCAACCATTCATGCATAGGTGGGCCAGCTAACTGCTATAACTGACTGTACCTATATTCTTCACGGCGCAGGATAGCCGTTACCAGAAGTGATCATCGTCTTAGTGGTTTGCAGCTACATTATCATCAGGACTGTGCCCATCTCCCTATTTATTAGTTATACTCGTAACCTTTGGCCGGAATATATAAAATTCGGTGATTCCAGTAACTTCGTAACTAAGCAGAGCGGCGCCACTTGCTAGGCCGCCGTACTTATCTACCAAAAGAAATTCAATTCCTTTATAATGATGATAAAATAACCGGCTAAGTGCGTGTGCACACACAATGAAGGGTTCCGTAGTTGGGATGAATTTATTCCAAGAACAAACTTAACATTGTAGTTGAAAAATATGTTCGCCCATACATTCTAACTGCAAATGTAAGTTTTTACGCACAATATTGAGAGATTTACCATGTTATTTTAAGACCATAGACTTCTTACCTATAGATTTTCCTGTAATCTATAGATAAAGAACTGTTTTCTATATTTTTTTTTCAAAATTTTAGGCTCCGCAGTATCGGAGATAAGGGATAATGGTCAATTTTCTAAAATAACTTTAATAGGATATACAAAAAAAAAATCTATTTGAGACCCTCACAGTAAGCCCTTTCATTTGTGGTACGTGGTACAGTTTGCAAAACGTTTATTAATTTTCTTATTTGCCCCAAAAAGTGACCCCATATTCAAAACTCACTTATTTATGTTACACATCCGTGTTTTGGTCACAGAAAGTCATACGTGTACCAAATTTCAACTTAATCGGTTCATTAGATTCGGAGCAAATTGGCTGTGACAGAGAGACACACACACGAGTGATTCTATAAGGGTTCCGTTTTTTCCTTTTGAGGTAAGGAACCCTCAAAATATTCTACATTTATCGTAAACAATACGCGAACAAAATATAATAGAGCAATAAATTCGATGGCAAAAAAAAATTCACAGTAAAGTCGTCGATGTAATCGGTAACATTTTTCTTTAGTGGAGCGACGTGATTGCATTGAGTTCTTTGTTGCGACTTGTATCAAATGTTGGCGGTCGCGACACACAGTAAGGACGTGTAGAAGCTTCACTCACTCACATGTCACACAGCAATGCGATTGGGAACAACAACCGAACCTACATAAAGAGTTGGTGGGCACTGTTGTCCACCAACTCGATGTAGGTTCGGTCAGTCGGCACAGAGCATAATATAATACACTGGTATAGGAATGCCATCTCACGGGATTTTTATGGCAAACTGTCACGAGCAGCGCCATCTGGATGTCTTGTTCCATAACTATGTAAGATATAGGTTAGATATTCGTAGGATCTTACGCATATGAATCCGAAAAGTCAAGAGGCGCGTGCCCTGGGAGCGAACTCGAGAAGTCGAGCCCACGACGGTCGCACCACTAGGCTATCACTGCTGTTGAAGAGATAGATGGCGCACCTATGAAAATTGTTCTCGGCGTGAAATTAACTTTACCCCCCGAAAACGGCCATCGCTCAGTATAATGCAAAACTGATCAAGGATAAAATAAATATTTAATAGCTAAGTCTCTTCTAGTGGCAGCGTTTCTACAAAACTGCCTTCCTTGAAAATACGTCGTCCACGAGAGTACATGGTCATATTCATATTGAAATCTTTATTATATAACATCGGCTCGAGTCAACTCGAATCCCTTCAATGTGTAAGTTTAAGATCGCAAAGTTTCGTGGACTAAGCCTTCTGTACCTTTCCATTCAAGGGTGACTAAGTTTATCTCTTCCGCACAATTGGGCGAGGGTAGGTGCAGGGTAGCAAGCTCGCGGGAATGAAGGCATTCCTTTGAAAACGCCGCGGTTTATTGCACAACATTTTTACCCGCCTTGCCAGCTCATTCCGACAAAAATTTTATTCCGAGTTGTAACGTTTTACGTCTGGTTCGACGGACGGAGTCGATATAAACGCGGATGGCAAACGATGCACCGTCAAGGGCATGTGTGAAACTATTCGTTAGTTTTGTATGAAAAAAGTGCCTTTAAAACGTAATTTGTTGATATTTTCTAACAAACATTTGTCGAAATACGTTGGAATAAAAGCAAATGTTTTGAGTGATTTCTATTGGATTTATTTTCTGTTTGAAAAACATTGTTTACGTTCTAATGAACAAGTAACAGGCGTTATAGTAGACCGCGTTTTTATTTTCATTTGGTAGTTGGCGCATGCGGCAAACCTTGAACCTCGCTCGCAGTACTTACACAAAAGTTTTCCCAACTACCTAATTTCCTCAAGCGAAGTCATTTACCATAGTTAATTTTCGAAAATAATAGTTTCCACGATACCATCAGAATATAAAACAAAGTAATTTTCAGCCGAAAAATATAGCCTCTAAGAATTCCAATTTACCCAAGAAAGTTCCTTAATCCAACAAAATGGCTAACGCCTGGAATTCATTCCGACAGCAAACTACGACAAAAGACGAAAATAGTGAGAAAAGGCATTCAATCAAACACTTAATTAAGGAGTAAATGAAATTAATTCCGGAGGTAGGTCGACACTAAGGGTGTGTTCATATTTAGGAATAAACCACAAACGGTGGCAGTTTGCACGAAGACTGTACTGTTCGTGCAACCCGTCGTCTATAATCACCATACAAATGAAATTCACGTTTGGCGAACATCCGCAGATGTATACGAACCCTAAGCGTGCCGACTAGTTCACTTTGAAAGTTAGCTCCAAGTTGGAAAGATTAGAAACTTGCATTAAGTACAGAGAGATTAACGTTTTGTTTGTAGAGAGTACAGTTGCGGGAGCCAGCTACTGAGATGTTGTGGACTTTGTAGAGAGTACAGTTGCGGGAGCCAGCTACTGAGATGTTGTGGACTTTGTAGAGAGTACAGTTGCGGGAGCCAGCTACTGAGATGTTGTGGACTTTGTAGAGAGTACAGTTGCGGGAGCCAGCTACTGAGATGTTGTGGACTTTGTAGAGAGTACAGTTGCGGGAGCCAGCTACTGAGATGTTGTGGACTTTGTAGAGAGTACAGTTGCGGGAGCCAGCTACTGAGATGTTGTGGACTTTGTAGAGAGTACAGTTGCGGGAGCCAGCTACTGAGATGTTGTGGACTTTGTAGAGAGTACAGTTGCGGGAGCCAGCTACTGAGATGTTGTGGACTTTGTAGAGAGTACAGTTGCGGGAGCCAGCTACTGAGATGTTGTGGACTTTGTAGAGAGTACAGTTGCGGGAGCCAGCTACTGAGATGTTGTGGACTTTGTAGAGAGTACAGTTGCGGGAGCCAGCTACTGAGATGTTGTGGACTTTGTAGAGAGTACAGTTGCGGGAGCCAGCTACTGAGATGTTGTGGACTTTGTAGAGAGTACAGTTGCGGGAGCCAGCTACTGAGATGTTGTGGACTTTGTAGAGAGTACAGTTGCGGGAGCCAGCTACTGAGATGTTGTGGACTTTGTAGAGAGTACAGTTGCGGGAGCCAGCTACTGAGATGTTGTGGACTTTGTAGAGAGTACAGTTGCGGGAGCCAGCTACTGAGATGTTGTGGACTTTGTAGAGAGTACAGTTGCGGGAGCCAGCTACTGAGATGTTGTGGACTTTGTAGAGAGTACAGTTGCGGGAGCCAGCTACTGAGATGTTGTGGACTTTGTAGAGAGTACAGTTGCGGGAGCCAGCTACTGAGATGTTGTGGACGTTGTAGAGAGTACAGTTGCGGGAGCCAGCTACTGAGATGTTGTGGACTTTGTAGAGAGTACAGTTGCGGGAGCCAGCTACTGAGATGTTGTGGACTTTGTAGAGAGTACAGTTGCGGGAGCCAGCTACTGAGATGTTGTGGACTTTGTAGAGAGTACAGTTGCGGGAGCCAGCTACTGAGATGTTGTGGACTTTGTAGAGAGTACAGTTGCGGGAGCCAGCTACTGAGATGTTGTGGACTTTGTAGAGAGTACAGTTGCGAGAGCCAGCTACTGAGATGTTGTGGACTTTGTTCAAAAAGCTGGACTGGACTAGTGCAGAACAGCAGAAGATAGATTACTTATTAGTTTGTTTTCTCTATCTAGAATTTTCGAACAGAAAAGTTGTACTCTTGTACCTAATAAATTAGGCGAGTGACGTTAAACAGTCGAATGCAAAACTTTTCCAAATTTGAGAAGGTATTTTGATTTAGATAGACCTTACTGCCTTATTGCGTACCGCACTAATTGACTAGGTAACACTTGTCAAAACAATGCATAAGTAGGTACAGACGGGAACATTGTATAGAAAACTGTGTTCCTATTAATTTTCCGATATCAGTTGATTCAAACACTAACCGACTGAGCTGAATTTCGTCAAAAACTCGATTCAAATGCTTGACATTCCGCAGTTCGGAATGGCAGCGTTTGATCCGGCAGGCGACGTCGGGAGGCCACTGAAGCGCGGCTCAGAACCATACCCGCAAGTGCCGCTTACCATGTTATATTTCTTAGCCGAATTCTGTAAACATTGGGGGAGATATTGCAGACATGCACGCTAGCGTCATTTGTTTGGTTTGTTTGCGTGTGTAGCAGAAGCCTAGTCGGATAACTCACTAAAGTTTACATAAGTAAGTGATGCTAATTATTACGAAAACAACGCGAGAACATGAAACTGAGAGATATTTGCGAGCGTACAATGGTGTCTAGAATCCGATGAAAGGTGTATTGATAATGAAAACAGGAGTGTATGATTTTTATAGCATTCATATAGCCTTGTGCACTTCATAGCATTCATATAGCCCTGTGCATTTTATAGCATTCATATAGCCCTGTGCACTTTAGTGTGTGCAAACGACAGTCAGTCAGCTATGCAACATACGAGTGCTATGCAATATACGAGTGCTATGGAATATACCGAGTGCTATGCAATATACGAGTGCTATGCAATATAGGTACGAGTGCTAAGGAATATACGAGTGCTATGCAATATACGAGTGCTATGCAATATACGAGTGCTATGCAATACACGAGTGGTTGCGATTCGTTCCGGTAATAAGGTAGTATTTATTATTATTACTCCTAAGGATTCGTCCGCGATCGCAGTAGTATTTATGCTGTAAGAAAAGATAAAGTTATCTTTATTGCATTTCAATAGGACAAACAAAACTAAACAGTGAACAAACAATATGCAGTAATAATACAGTATCCACAGTTGTCTACTCATGTACCTGTGCAATGCTTTGCTAAAAAAACAAACATGAGTTAGAATGCGAAGGATTAATATAATATGTAAAACCGCGGTACAACACATTAGCCACCCGTGTGTTTCCAAAAAGGTCGCAGAAGGCCTCGGTAAATCAGAATTGGGTGTTCGGCATTACACGCGGCGGTCGCAGATGACCTCGGGCCTTTATATCCGAAGAGAAATGGAAAAAATGCGCCGTGTTCGCTCTGATTCCTATAAAATTCCTTGCGCACCCATCCGAAGGCAATGTACTAAAATATATGTATATATTTTTCTACCGCAGGCCTTTTTCTAAAGTACCTACAGTATTGGAATAAAATCTTATTGTTATCGGGCAGGTCGGGAGCTCGGCTGCATTGTTATCGGGCAGGTCGGGAGCTCGGCTGCATTGTTGTCGGGCAGGTCGGGAGCTCGGCTGCATTGTTATCGGGCAGGTCGGGAGCTCGGCTGCATTGTTATCGGGCAGGTCGGGAGCTCGGCTGCATTGTTATCGAGCAGGTCGGGAGCTCGGCTTCATTGTTATCGAGCAGGTCGGGAGCTCGGCTGCATTGTTATCGGGCAGGTCGGGAGCTCGGTTGCATTGTTATCGAGCAGGTCGGGAGCTCGGCTGCATTGTTATCGAGCAGGTCGGGAGCTCGGCTGCATTGTTATCGCGCAGGTCGGGAGCTCGGCTGCATTGTTATCGGGCAGGTCGGGAGCTCGGCTGCATTGTTATCGAGCAGGTCGGGAGCTCGGTTGCATTGTTATCGAGCAGGTCGGGAGCTCGGCTGCATTGTTATCGGGCAGGTCGGGAGCTCGGCTGCATTGTTATCGAGCAGGTCGGGAGCTCGGCTGCATTGTTATCGAGCAGGTCGGGAGCTCGGCTGCATTGTTATCGGGCAGGTCGGGAGTTCGGCTGCATTGTTATCGGGCAGGTCGGTAGCTGGGCTGCATTGTTATCGAGCAGGTCGGGAGCTCGGCTGCATTGTTATCGAGCAGGTCGGGAGCTCGGCTTGTTATCGGGCAGGTCGGGAGCTCGGCTGCATTGTTATCGGGCAGGTCGGGAGCTCGGCTACATTGTTATCGGGCAGGTCGAGAGATCGGCTGCATTGTTTTTTATAGGAAAATTATGTTAAGATGGGATCGCCCCTTATAATGTTGTAGTGACATTTATTCGTTATATTTTTCCTGTTCCTGAAAAGTCAATGTGGGAAAGGAAATGTTTTCAAACATTAGGGAATATTGAATATATGTTTCAGTTAAGGAATATGTTTACCTGAGGCGCTTCCGTAAACAATATTGTAAAAGAAATGTTGTGGCTTCAGCTCGAATGTCATTGATACAATACATACGTTATGTCATGTTAATTGTGTTTAATGGTGGGCAGGTGTTATTGCCCGAAGATATACGGTCAACTGTTTATCTTATGGCTACTTTTTCAGTGCGAGTTGTCGATCGCAGCGTACTTAATGTGAGGGAATGTGAACTGCTGTGTCTTACACGATATATGCAGCAGGCGCTGGTATACATCAGCAAGATGTACAACAGGGCTGACTGGCCGGGGTGCTCCGGACGTACATTTCAGTACCTATCGCCACTGAAGGACTCAGACGCGACAAAATCTCTTAATTCGCCGGAATTTGCAAAAATTGGAACGGCTTAATCCTACTGTTTTTCCGTAGTACCTATTGCGATTTTCCTAATTATGTTCGTTTTGTATGACAGATTCGCGACTGGGTGTCGGTGGAGGTGGACATGCTCCGCACGCAGGCGGTCGCCGTCGGCGATGTGGAGGACATCCTGCAGCAGCTCGACAAGCAGAAGGTATGTACCCTCACTTTTATACCAAAGTATGAAAGAAAGAGCATACAACGCTACAAGTTACTGTGGCGCGCTGTGGTGGCGGTCACACGCGGCGCTAACGCCACCATGTTCTTCTGTCAATTTCACAAATGTCTACCGTGCACGCTCCCAGTGCGACAATATCCGTGTAGCAGTCTGTGTTTGTCACATGTCTTATGTCCACCAGTCATACAGGACACGGACACTTTTTGTATTGTGTCTCCTCTAAGTGCTTTTACTTTTCTGAAAAATTGTACGGAAAAGTGTGTTGCTTAAGTACACACAGCGTCAGTATGTGCTAACCCCTAAAATGTTACACAGCTACAACATTGAATTCGTTACGAATAATCTAAAGAATACTTCAGAAAGAGTTAATTGTTTCGACTTGGATTCGAACCATCGCATCACCGAACGTCGTCATCATACCACCAGTTTGATGAACTAGCCAGCGAGCCCATGTGAATTGCCATGACATTGTTATCTATATCGTCCGCGTCACTTTAGATCTCTGTCTAATCGAAAGATGTTATAATTTTCCCTTACTTACGTTTTCTTTATAAAATTAATCCATACCATCAAGTTACTACATCATTTGATGTATACGTTCACATAAAACGACGAAGAGTAAACGACTACGATCTACCCATTATTTTTTTAAATGATGACTAATTTTATGAGAACAAAAATATAAATCTGTGTAGTAAAATAAAATCAAAATTTTGTTACATAATAGCAATAATAAACATGATTAAATTGCTCTTAAAGTATTTTATTTTTCTCGATTTTTAAATTCTTTTTAAATAATACTAAAACAAAATAGAAAAAACTTATAAAAAATGCATGACAAAAAGCACATTTTGTGCCTCAAATTTGAACCTCCAATTTTATGCACGGCAAGCGGTCTTGAAAACACAGGTCTGTTTAGACGTTGGATAACTTTTCGTAAATGTTAACTTTATATCACTTGTCATTATACGCAATATACGCAATAATAAAAGTATTAACATTCACTAAAACAATACATTTTTAATTATAATAAAATGTTTTGCAAAATACATAAACCGACTTGGGCCTATCACGGATTTGAACGCACATGCCTTTTGTGGGGGTAACCACTTAACGGAGCTGTGTGTACATACGTGTGCAACAGCAGATGAATTGAGAAAGAATTTATAAATGTGTTTCGGTAGTCTTTGAAGAACTGGCTTGTCTTGATCACCACAAAAGTTGACCACACTGATCTTTTTGAGATCCAGCTGTGTAGTTTTTAGACATTGGACGAAAGTTTTAGTTTCATGTTTTGTTATTAAGTAATTGGAAGTGAAGTGTTCTAAAGTAACGCAGTGCAATCAGTTGCAACATCCTATAAACTCGCGATAAGCAAATAAATTAATTTGAATTTAAAGTAACTGAATGTTTTTAATTTTTTTGACATCTTAACAATTTGTTCCCATTTATAAAGCAAAACTTTCACATTACGAGGAAATTGAAATTTTTCAATATATCTTTGACACCCAAAATATGCAATAAACATAATGAATGCTCCTCCACGGACAATATACTACCATTGAAGTAATTTAAAACAGAACATAGATCATTCTGCGAACATTAGGCGAAAGATTAAATTTATTACTAGCCCCTAATTGTAGCAAACTAATTTTAACTTTATTACTTATAAGTGAGAGCTCATTTCCGCCCGTCATGCGTCATTGTGGCGGAACCCCGCGTGAGGTCGATTCCTGTATGGTACCTTTACACTACCCGATACGAATTGACGCCGGCGTGTAAGTCCGTGTTATGTAGGTAGCACACAACATATCATCACCGGGGATCGCAAGCTAACGGTTTTGTTAAACCTGATTGTTCAAATTTTAATGTAAAAGAAAATGTAAGATTTTGTTGCAAGCACCACAGGAACTAAGTTTTGTTGCAAGCACCACAGGAACTAAGTTGTGTTGCAAGCACCACAGGAACTAAGTTGTGTTGCAAGCACCACAGGAACTAAGTTGTGTTGCAAGCACCACAGGAACTAAGTTGTGTTGCAAGCACCACAGGAACTAAGTTGTGTTGCAAGCACCACAGGAACTAAGTTGTGTTGCAAGCACCACAGGAACTAAGTTGTGTTGCAAGCACCACAGGAACTAAGTTCTGTTGCAAGCACCACAGGAACTAAGTTTTGTTGCAAGCACCACAGGAACTAAGTTGTGTTGCAAGCACCACAGGAACTAAGTTGTGTTGCAAGCACCACAAGAACTAAGTTGTGTTGCAAGCACCACAAGAACTAAGTTGTGTTGCAATCACCACAGGAACTAAGTTTTGTTGCAAGCACCACAAGAACTAAGTTGTGTTGCAAGCACCACAAGAACTAAGTTGTGTTGCAAGCACCACAGGAACTAAGTTTTGTTGCAAGCACCACAGGAACTAAGTTGTGTTGCAAGCACCACAAGAACTAAGTTGTGTTGCAATCACCACAGGAACTAAGTTGTGTGGCAAGCACCACAGGAACTAAGTTGTGTTGCAAGCACCACAGGAACTAAGTTCTGTTGCAAGCACCACAGGAACTAAGTTGTGTTGCAAGCACCACAGGAACTAAGTTGTGTTGCAAGCACCACAGGAACTAAGTTCTGTTGCAAGCACCACAGGAACTAAGTTGTGTTGCAAGCACCACAGGAACTAAGTTCTGTTGCAAGCACCACAGGAACTAAGTTTTGTTGCAAGCACCACAGGAACTAAGTTGTGTTGCAAGCACCACAAGAACTAAGTTGTGTTGCAAGCACCACAGGAACTAAGTTCTGTTGCAAGCACCACAGGAACTAAGTTGTGTTGCAAGCACCACAGGAACTAAGTTTTGTTGCAAGCACCACAAGAACTAAGTTGTGTTGCAAGCACCACAAGAACTAAGTTGTGTTGCAAGCACCACAGGAACTAAGTTTTGTTGCAAGCACCACAGGAACTAAGTTGTGTTGCAAGCACCACAAGAACTAAGTTGTGTTGCAATCACCACAGGAACTAAGTTGTGTGGCAAGCACCACAGGAACTAAGTTGTGTTGCAAGCACCACAGGAACTAAGTTCTGTTGCAAGCACCACAGGAACTAAGTTGTGTTGCAAGCACCACAGGAACTAAGTTGTGTTGCAAGCACCACAGGAACTAAGTTCTGTTGCAAGCACCACAGGAACTAAGTTGTGTTGCAAGCACCACAGGAACTAAGTTCTGTTGCAAGCACCACAGGAACTAAGTTTTGTTGCAAGCACCACAGGAACTAAGTTGTGTTGCAAGCACCACAAGAACTAAGTTGTGTTGCAAGCACCACAGGAACTAAGTTCTGTTGCAAGCACCACAGGAACTAAGTTGTGTTGCAAGCACCACAGGAACTAAGTTGTGTTGCAAGCACCACAGGAACTAAGTTGTGTTGCAAGCACCACAAGAACTAAGTTGTGTTGCAATCACCACAGGAACTAAGTTTTGTTGCAAGCACCACAGGAACTAAGTTGTGTTGCAAGCACCACAAGAACTAAGTTGTGTTGCAATCACCACAGGAACTAAGTTTTGTTGCAAGCACCACAGGAACTAAGTTGTGTTGCAAGCACCACCGGAACTAAGTTGTGTGGCAAGCACTAAGTTAAGTTTTGAGTGTGACGGCATTTTGCTAAGTCGAATTCGGTAATTAATTAGTTTTTTATCAACTAGTACAATAATAATAATAATAATAATATCCTGGGACATTTCACACACGGTCATCTGATCCCAAACTAAGCAGAGCTTGTACTATGGAAACCAGATAACTGATATACTACATATACTACTTTTTTTTTGTAAATACATTACTTATATAGATAATTACACCCAGACTCAGAACAAACAGTCATGTTCATGCACACAAATGTTTGTCCTGGATGGGAATCGAACCCACGACCTGCGACATGATAGGTGGTATCTTAACCAACCACGCCAACTGGCCTGTCAATACAAGGTATAGAACGCCGTGTAATTGTGCTGTTTCTAAGCTTGCTGAAGTTGTTACTTAAAAAATTGTCAGGTAGCCTAAAACTAGACACGAAACCTATTTGAAATGTCATATTAGCTACTGGCTGTTGCCTGCGGCTTGCCCGCAGAGGTCGGACACTATCCCACGGGGACGTAGGTACTACCGGTATAAACAGTATCCTGTCGTCGGGGATAGTGTAAATCCGCGAATCTATACGTAGAGTGCGCGTATCTGCACTACTCGTACGTGTAGGTTTACACGGGAAGGTTATAAGTTTATATTTTCTTTTATTTCTACGGCTTTTACCTCATGTTTACATGGAGAGTAATAATTCATGTGTTCTATGTATTGTTAACAATATACATAAATCTAGATTTGTCAGATACGCGGAATTATCCAATGCTAGTTCCGCAGATTTGCACTAACCCCGACGCTATGTCCTAATCCAGGTAATGACTACCCATGTACCAAATTTCATCTAAATCAGTTGAGTCGTTTTAGCGTGAAAGCGTAACAAACAAACTCACTTTCTCATTTATAATATTAGTTTTAAAGGATAATAAGATAGGTATAATAAAAAAAATTACACACTTTATTAAAAAACCGGTCAAGAGCGTGTCGGACCACGCACAATGAAGGGTTCCGTAATTGGGATGAATTTATCCCAAGAACAAACTTACCATTGTAATTGAAAAACATGTTCTCCCATACATTCCAACTACAAATGTCCATAGTTAAACGAAAAGGATCAAACCCACATTACACCTAATGTGGGTTAGATTCTTCGTTTAACTATGGACAAATGTAAGTTTGTACGCACAATATTGAGATTTACCATGTTGTTTTAATTCCATCGACTTCTTATAGGTTTTCTTGTAATCTATAGCTATTTTCTATATTTTTTTTCAAAACTTTAGGCTCAGTACTTTCGGAGATAAGGGGGGAATGGTCAATTTTCGTCTATTTTCTTAAATAACTTTAAAATTGTTTATTTTAAAATTATAAAGAAAATACATTTGAGACTCTCACAGTGAGCCCTTTCATTTGATTTGTCACACGGTACAGTTTGCAAAACTTTTTTTTAAATTTTCTTATTTGCCCCCTAAAGTGACCTCCATATTCAAAATTTATTTATTTACGTTACACGTCCGTGTTTGGGTCATAGAAATACATATGTGTACTAAATTTCAACTTAATCTGTCCATTAGATTCGGAGCAAATTAGCTGTGACAGACGGACAGACATACAGGCACACGAATGATCCTATAAAGGTTCCGTTTTTTCCTTTTGGGGTACGGAACCCTAAAACCAGGGTAATGTGAACGACCGCAAGGCTCGGTGCAGGCCTTTGAGGCGGCTTCTTGTGACTTTCTGAACAATGGCTGAGATTGTGTGCTGTGTATACTATGCTCGAGCCAGTCTCGTTATAATGGAGTGTACTACTTTGATATTAAAACAGGTAATTGTTTGAGGAGCCTGCGTTGTGCGAGTGACGAACATTTTGGGAAAACCTTTTAACTGTTTGATTTGGTAGTCTATTAGTGAAAAACTTGTCGTTACAAGACAATGCACACTCTAATAGCTTTCTCTTGAATATTCTGTGAGTACTAAGGACTCTATAAAAATAAAATAAAATAAATAAAAGTTGCTTTCGGAACAATAACACAAGATAAGTAGAACAAGTAAAGCGATGATAGAAGTAAAAGTATAAACTGTAGCGCAGCTAACGAAGCGCTTCTCCAGATACAGAATGGAATTAATGTTACATGCAAAAGTATAAACTGTAGCGCAGCTAACGACGCGCTTCTCCAGATACAGAATGGAATTAATGTTACATGCAAAAGTATAAACTGTAGCGCAGCTAACGACGCGCTTCTCCAGATACAGAATGGAATTAATGTTACATGCAAAAGTATAAACTGTAGCGCAGCTAACGACGCGCTTCTCCAGATACAGAATGGAATTAATGTTACATGCAAAAGTATAAACTGTAGCGCAGCTAACGACGCGCTTCTCCAGATACAGAATGGAATTAATGTTACATGCAAAAAAAAATGCTTAACAGGTAATTAAATACTTAATTGATACTTAACAAAAAAAAAAAACAAAAAAAAGAAAATTTCATTTTGCATTTGTTCTTTGTTAATGTGTAGATGTGTAAGTGTACTAAGCCAGTTAACTTGATGATAATTAATCCAATAACCAGTTTAAGGAAATAAACCCGACAAAAAGGTGACACAAAATAAATAAATAGGGTAGGTGTAGGATTGGCATACAGAAAAGTTGACCTTTGAACAACTTCTGTGTTCACCCTAATTCTATGTAGTACCTATTGAATAGAAGAACCCTTTGAAAGGCAAGGGGTTTGAAGAGCCATTCATATACAAATACGGATATAAAACCAATACTAAAGGTTTCTATAGGAAGGTGCGTAGGGAAGCTCTGAGCAAGAAGACGAATGAGGGAAATACAAAGATACTCGTAAAATAAAAAATCGTCTATTCTTTTTTTGAGTTTTTAATTTCACCGCAATAAGAAACGTTATTAAAATATTTGTTATCGTCTGTTAAGAGTTAAAAATTAAAAAAAATGTTATCATCCCTTTTGGAGGGATTTTTTTTTTTGTAGGAACAGATAGTATAGTTATAGATAGATGGTTACATAAATACAACACCTTCATCCCGAAATACGGCAGCCATATTGTTTTAGCAGGCATTCGTGCGCGGCCCATCGCATTGGTTAGTATGCGCCGCTACTCTCTCCCGCGATTAACATCCATTGCGCGTCCACTACCCGGCCCGGGAGACAAACTGGACATTTTATGAGCATTGCATTCAATGTATTCATGGCTATATGTGCGCTCGTCAGTTCGGATTAAGGGATTGGATACGTGGGGGGATTTGAGGTGTAGATATGCGAAGGATTCTGGAAGTGGATAGCTCCATTCTGGAAGTGGATAGTTCGATTCTGGTTTCCTATGATTTCAGATTTATAATCAATCAGTAGATAGAGCGGAAACATTCCTTGGAATGGTGCTTTATTATGTTTGGCAAAGCAATAGGATGATGTCCTAAGCACCCAACACTTGGTAGCATCTTCCTGTTCAACCGTTTCATAAAACCCGTCTATTGCTTTTCACGACACCCGTGGATTAGAATAGGCCGCGTTTTTCTTGATGAACGTCGGTATTTTGCTAAAAAATAATTTAAAAAATTAAATCTAAAGCACAAGGGTAGGAGAATGATGATGAAATCGATGATGAAATCGACTTCAAAAAGAAATTAATTCAAAATTATGAAATAACTTTAATTTCGGAAGTCGGTGTCTTGGGAGCTGTATTTTAGTTTTTTGCCACAGATTTCCGAAACTAAAGTTATTTCATAATTTTGAGTTAATTTCTTTTAAAGTCGATTTATTTTTATTATTTTTTAGTTTTTTAGTAAAAACTGGAATATTTGTTTATAATAAGTATTTAATAGTTTTGTTATAAATATTGCACTAGAATTTGACCAAGGTTTTGAGATGTTCTCCCTTTGACACCTCACCCGTAGCTCGTATCAATAAGCCAGGCCGTCACACTTACACGTATTAGTTCATTATCTTAAAAACTACTGAACTGATTTTGATAAAACATTCACTATGCCCAAGTTGATGTAAATGTAAGCCAACAAAAAAAGAACAGTCACGATCCGATTAATAGTTTCGGAGAAATTCGTGGACAAACATACGTACATACGTACAAACATACATACATCTATAAAATTTTGTATATTTGTTTGGAAGCCCTAATAGATTATGTGAATATTGCAGTTTCAATAATATTACATATGTACATACGTGTCAAATTTTTAACCTCCTTTTTTTTTTTTGAAGTCGGTTAATAACTTATACCTAAATGAAAGTACCTATCATAAAAGAAAAGCGAGTAACTTTACGTAAAGCTAACAATGTTCTCAACATCGTTTGTTCTGACTCGTAAACAAGATAATACCGAGAGCATTCTTCGTATAGTTTGACAAAGAATATGATTATGAGAAGTCTGTTCAAACAAGGTAGCTATTTGGACAGGAATTCATTTATTCAAAGGCAAGGCTTTGGCAAAGGCTGAAGACTGATTTCTGGATCATGAAACATTAGCCAAAGCTGAACACATAATAAATATCTTCCATTTTATATCAGCAATGTACTGTATCAACCAAGATGTTTTTGGCAATACCTACCTACCTTAACAAAAATCGTAAAGCAAATTCATGTGAAATATTATATTAATGAGTCCTGGTTTCGATTCTCAGGTCGGGCAAAGTTTCATTGCGTTTTTCCATCTGAAATTTCTCAGTAGCAGCCCGTAGTCTGAACTTGTAGCTTGTGCGCGGTAGATGGCAACAGCTCGCCCCCCTTGTACCGCGTTCCCTCGGCCCGTCGCGGCCCGTGCTGAGCATTTGACGGATCATCCCATACATTCGACCGGACGGGCGACGACAGGCCACCGCAGGCCGACTGTTCCCACGGCCGCTCGGCCTGGCCTGTGAGAGGACCGCGGGCGTTACATGGGACTTAAACAAGAACTGGTGAAATGTGGGTGTATTATTATAAACAGGTACACGTCTGCCTCACCCTCGGGGAGTACAAGCGCGGTGGTATATGTGGGGTATTTATGATATTTGTATCTTGTTGAAGTCAGCCATAAACTAATATTTTCCCATTGTTCATAACATAAGAAGCACTTTTGACCGTCAAATTAAAAAAAAATAGAATTGATTCTAATCGCTGCTTCCAAAAGGTAGTTTCGTATGGAGAAGGATGAGCAAGAAGCTCCACCGTTACTGAATACCTTTGTCAGAAGGTGTTAATACTGTCAGTCAACACATAACACAATCTTCTCTGGTGTATGTTATTACTTGAGTACTCTTCCTCCGTTTTTTAAAATCTGATCAAGGCTCTGATCAGTAGAATGTTTCCTTCCGTCGAACAGTTGTGTACGGTCAAAGAACGGTAATGTGAAGCAACTTCCAAACAAATTCTTTCCCACACAGCAGGCGTATCACCTTTTCGAACTATAATTTTCATTCAAAACAACTGCGGTAGTCGGAACTATATAATAAGGTGCAAGTAAATATTTACCTTGGGATGCTTAACATCCCGCCAGGGTTGCGGGTTGTTCGAAAGAGTTACCGTGGCCCTGGCACAGGCAACTGAAGGAACACGCGTAGGTTTTAGTCAGTAAAAGTCTGACACGCCCTCCCGCTCCACCCAAAGCGGGAGAAGTTATTTGATGATTTCCCATCCACAAAAAAAAGGATGCTTAACATATTTATTACTTGTCTGTACATAAGTAAATACTCTAATTTAAATTCTGTATTTTTTATTATTAACCGACTTGAAAAAGGAGAAGATTAATTCGACTGTATGTTTTTTTTTGATATTACGCGATTACTCAAAGACGGCTGGATCGATTTGGAAAATTATTTTTTTGTTTGAAAGCCTAAGTGGCCCCGTATAACATCGTGAGGAATCCGGCATGTCCTAGAACTTCGTGAGGTACTCGGCATGTCCTAGAACATCGTGAGGAAACCGGCATGTCCTAGAACATCGTTAGGAAACCGGCATATCCTAGAACTAAACATTCGAAAAGACATGTGATATCATTCAACCCGCACTGGGCCTGCGTGGTGGATTAAGACCCGCTCCCTCTCACAGCAGCAGGAGGAGGCCTGTGTGCCAGCACTGGGAACATTATAGGCTGGTTACGATGACCAGGTGCGGGAGAGGGTGCGGCTGTCAACAAGTACTACTTAGTACTAATCACTCCAGCAACATGACAGGAGCTTATCACCTCTCACTCCTGTAATGACGGCAGCATGTGCACCACGTGACGTCACGCCCCTGACCCTGACCCACCACACGTTACTTATTTAGATAAGGGTCACCGCAAACCTACGAATTACGAACGTTGTGATCGATGTGTAGTGGCTCTACTTTTAGTGGGTTACTTTGTAGCTTTAACTATTCAGGTATAGAAGGAAAACGATTTAGTTCATCGTGTGCCGCACGCTTATTGTAAATACATACTAGGTATATGATAATTTTGAAAGCGGCGGGCATCTAATTGTTTGGACCTCAATAGTACTCTATACTATTGAGGTCCAAACAATTAGATTCCCAAGTTTTCATTCTTCTTATAACTAAAATCAGACCAGTAGATGCTAAGTCTGCATGAGTGCATTTACCCCACCATATTGTCCCCTAGCAATAAATAAGCGCTTCCGCTTGTTACCCACATTACGAGAACAGTAAAGCTTTCAGCTTCACAATTAAAACCGAATTAAAATCGCCGCTGGCGTCAATTTAAACACACGCAGGAACGTAGAATCAAATAAATTCATACGTACGTGTATGTGATCACTGTTATTTTTACCTTGATGGGTGAAACAGAGATTCAATTAGTGCTAAACAGTGCTGAAACTACGTTTTCTTTATAGTAGAATCATGGTTATGTTATATTTTCTTTACCTGTAAGACGCTCCTTTCAGTCGTGTGTCGTGTTCGCTTACTGCAGCGCGACTGCCTCGTTCACCCTCATTGCGCCGTTTATATACACTAAGTATTTCATAGTACGCATGCGCGAGAACCAGTGAGGGGAACGTGTCGAGAGGTGAATTTATTTTTGATTCGGCGGGGCGATATATTATGATTCGAGACATGACAAAAAATCGTAGTGATAGCAATTTAGCAATAAATGGCGTTACAATATGCTGATCCATCTGTTATAAACGCGAATTTAGATAAATATATAGCTTAACGAAAAATAAGAATGTAACTATTTTTTCAATCTATTGAAGCACATTTTAGTGTCCAAACGGAATAACAATTGGGACAAGAGAATCTGCGTATTGGAACAGCTAAAAGATATCAGATATAAGAGGCAGATAGCTGAACCAACAATAACAATCACATGGCAAAAATGGTATGGAAAGTCCAATTAGTAGTAGAATGTACAAGGATGCTTTAAATAATTTACTTCGTATGCAAAGAATAGAATATAATATTTCTTATTATATTCTATTCTAGTCATAAAGACTTAGCTGTGGCTTGCTACCAAGGTCAACAGTCCGCAGTCCCTGCTCTTTGACACTCAATTGCTGCTCTACGACAGTCAAATGGTCCGCAATCCCTGCTCTTTGACACTCAAATGGTCCGCAATCCGTGCTCTTGAACACTCAATTGCTGTTCCATGACGCTGAAATGGTCCGCAATCCCTGCTCTTTGACACTCAAATGGTCCACAATCCCTGCTCTTTGACACTCAAATGGTCCGCAATCCCTGCTCTTTGGCACTCAAATGGTCCGCAATCCCTGCTCTTTGACACTCAAATGGTCCGCAATCCCTGCTCTTTGACACTCAAATGGTCCGCAATCCCTGCTCTTTGACACTCAAATGGTCCACAATCCCTGCTCCTTGACCCTCAAATGGTCCGCAACTCCTGCTCTTTGACACTCTGCTCTTTGATACTCAATTGCTGCTCTATGACACTCAAATGGTCCGCAATCCCTGCTCTTTGATACTCAATTGCTGCTCTATGACACTCAAATGGTCCGCAATCCCTGCTCTTTGATACTCAATTGCTGCTCTATGACACTCACATGGTCCGCAATCCCTGCTCTTTGATACTCAATTGCTGCTCTATGACACTCAAATGGTCCGCAATCCCTGCTCTTTGATACTCAATTGCTGCTCTATGACACTCAAATGGTCCGCAATCCCTGCTCTTTGACATTCAAATAGTACGCAGTCCCTGCTCTTTGACACTCAAATGGTCCGCAGTCCCTGCTCATTGATACTCAAATTATTCAATTTCAACATGCCAATTTAGAAGTTTGTACATTCAGTCATTTGGTCACACACAGTTAGTCACAGACGGTCTCATTTACCGCGGTGTCTTTAAAACGAGTGGGACTGAGCACAAGGTGTGCAGTACTAAACTGCCGCTCCATTTCTGAATTCATCTCTGCAAAACTGACACTCCACAAAACAAAAAAAAAACTATTTATTGTTTGTTAGTGTAATTATTCTTTGTAAAATAGTAATGATAACAATTTCTAACAAACAAAAATGAATTAGTTTTATGTATTTAGCCTCGAACTGAAACTGCATACCTACACTAATGAGGACCACCAACCTGGCTAAGTTGCTTTAAATCTAAAAGATTCTAGCTTTTTGGTAGTAAGAAACTAGTTTAACATTCAACTGTGCTAAAATATAATTTTTCAGTAAAAAAACTTACTTTAAAAAAGTAAAAACGAATAGAGAACCTCCTTTTTTGTAGTCGGTTAAAAAAAATTCGTCGATAACAAAATCATCGACATCTCACTTATCGATACGCTTCACAACTCTCTCACCCACCCCACCTCTATCGTGCGGCGGCGTTGCTAGGCTACGGCGGGCAGCCGGCACGCCACACGTGGTGCCGCGCACGCCGCGCGCCGCTCTGCACCCGCGCCGCACCCAGTATGGCCGTGCCCGCGACCACGGCGCACGCCAGACGTCTCACCTCATGGAATTCACACTAATGAATTAATGAATATTAATATTGAATTGAGCTTTATACTATGAATCTGCTGAAATACACTATTTACACAAGATATTGATAACCTGACTTCTTCAGGCTATTTAGTTAATCTATTTCCGCTTTAGCCAATATTTAATGGGGAGGTTCACGCCATACGTATTTGCCCTCTTCAGAACCAATATCTAAATATTTTCAAAATCCATTATTGAAGTTTATTAAACTCCATACCAAAAGAAATGCCAAATTTTATAGGCACACCTATAGTAATTTGGGTATTTTTATAGTAACTCGTGCATTTGCTCTCGGAAATCACCATTTGCTGAAGTCGAGCTGATGATGAAGACCACAGATGGCCATCGGAACTACTCAATTTTACCAAAGTATATCACAGGTTGCAGTTCGATTACTTTAATATGGTTGCTAAGCAATTTATACTCTTAAATAATTTTAATTTCGGAGGAGCTCGTGGCTAAGGGTCGATCCATCAGGTTAAGCTACGCTTGCTGGGGTTGGTCCGTAGATGGGTGACCATCTAACATACCAAGATCCCTCCGTGCCTCGGAAAGCACGTTAAGCCGTTGGTCCCGTCATTCGTGGATCTTTGGCAGTTGTTACGGGTCGTCAGAAGCCCGAAAGTCTGACAACCAGTCTTACCAAGGGGTATTACCCAATAACTGGGTTGTGGAGGTCAGATAGGCAGTCGCTCCATGTAAAATACTGGTATTCAGCTGCATCCGGTTAGACTGGAAGCTGGACCAACATAGTTGGGAAAAGGCTTGGCAGATCGATTTTGAAATAATTTTAATTTCGGTAGTCGGTGTCTTTTGTTTTGTATTTTCTTTTTTTGCCAGACTTCCGAAATTAAAGTTATTTGTTACTTTGTAATGTTTTGATTTGGAAGTCAAAAGATTTTATTTTTCACTTTTTAGATGTGGTACCCACAAAAATTCGAATACCAACCTGCTATGTAAATAACAGTGATAGGAAGTTATTAAAACATCATCTGCATAGATTAACACATCATCCACATAAAATAAGTGGAAAAAATACGCATTATTGAAGCTAACTCAAAAACTTGGATAGTTTTTGAGTTAATAAAATTTATATGGGACTACCCTTGGGATATCTTCTTTCCATAAAAAAAAGAATCATCAAAATCGTTTTATACATGACGAAGTTACCCGCGAACACACATAAAAAAAATGTATATATTAGGTTGGGGAAAAAGTCTTTTCGCATTATAGTATGTATGAACTTGTAATAAAATCTCTTTGGCTATACTATTTGTATCTGGCTGGTTTTGGTATCATTGAAAGTTTAAATTTTAAAGAACATAATTCCAAATTCAAATTAGGAAAATGTGTGATTTTCATTTGTTTTTCGTAGCGTCAAGATGAGTGAATCTAATGAAGAAATTCGATACATTTTAAAATTTTACTACAAAAAAGGTAAAAATGCAACGCAAGCCGCGAAAAAAGTTTGCAATGTTTATGGACCTAGTGTAGTGTCTGTGAGAGTAGCACAAATTTGGTTTAAGCGTTTTCAATCCGGAAATTTTGATGTCAAAGATGCACGTCGCTCTGGTCGCCCTATTACGAATAAAATGGATACCATTTTTGAAAAAGTGGAGCAAGAGCAAGATATCAGTAGTTACGACGTAGCTGAAGAACTGGAAATTGACCACAAAACAGTTTTGGCACATTTGAAAAAAACTGGGTACACAAAAAAGCTCGACATTTGGGTACCTTGCACCTTCAGATTTCCACCTGTTTCGGTCTCTTCAGAATTATTTAGGCAGTGTCAGGTTAACATCACGAGAGGACTGCCAAAACCACTTGTCGCGGTATTTTGACCAGAAGTCCCAAAATTTCTATAGCAATGGGATCATGTCCCTACCTACAAGATGGCAAAAAGTTATCGAACAAAATGGTACCTTATGTAGGTACCATTTTGTTCGATAACTTTAGTTAAATGTAAATAAAGTATATTAAAAAATGTTTTGAATTTTCTTAAAAAATGCGAAGAAACTTTTTCCCCAACCTATTATGTGGTCGAATTGCGAAACCTCCTTTTTTGAAGTCGGTTAAAAAAGTTAAAAATAAAAACTGTTACAAAAAAAAACAACTTCCAGAAGAAAAACTACAAAAGGAAAAATAACTTTAATTTCGGAAGTCGCTGGCAAAAAACTAAAATACAAATCCGAAGACACCGACTTCCGAAATTAAAGTTGTTTTTCACTTTGTAGTGTTTTTTTGGACGTCGTTTGTTTTTTTTATTTTGTAAACAGTTTTTTTATGGAAGAACGACTAGTGTCGCTACATGACTGCTGGCAACAAGCCAGCTGCAGGATGCACACTAACACTGGTTTGAACACCGATTCTTGGACTGCTAATGGTCACAATTCTGGCAGTTGCAATGCAAAAACGGGGTGACATTTGTAGCTGTTGTTACAGATAAACTGAGGAAGCAAGTTTCTTTTAATTATCATCTGACTCTTATCTTTATTGAACGTTGGGCTCAAAGACGAAGTTAAAAATGTTTGATCGTTACTCCACGGAACACTTTTCGGATTCGTCTATGTATACAATCTATCGCCTCATAAATTGAGAATAATCCTTAGAGGTACTAACGATATATCTAAAATAAATATAGAACAGAGTCAAAGACATAACGTAGTTACACACAGTGGGTGTAGGTGGCAGCACAAGTCCAAGGCGAGTCATTTAGAAATAACTAACACTATTCGTAATACTACAAGTCTTTATTCTAATTGCTGAATAAGTAAGTTTCCCAGGTCCACTGGTCTTTTGAGGCACAATTCAGATCACGATCCCGAGCTATTTAATTGCTAGTAGTAAGTACCTAACTGATGAATAGTTAGTGCACACTTTGGTTACTAACTAGTTTATGTTTATGTACTACTTCTTTGGTACTTTAGTCGCAGGTAGGTGCGACCGTAAGTCCACAATTTGTACTTTATTTTGTATGTAGTCTAGACATGGAGGATTTCATGCGCTATAACATGAGATTGAAAACCATTGCCAATACAGTGTGCATAAACTACTTTGTACGTAGTCCTTACTTCTTCCCAGAGTCGACATAAAAAATATGTATAGTAATAGTACCCATAACAGTAGCTAAGGATAGGTGAGCACAGTTCTGCAGTAACCCACCAAATGGCCCATTAAGATGCTCTGTGTAATTTATGAACTCGCTTACATAATGAAATACTTTAAGAGATGTTTACGTAAAATTAAATCGGACCTTTTACTTACTTTTGTAATAAGAACATTTGAAGTAATAATAATAATAACAATAAAGAAAAAACACCAACACCTAAGGAGGCTCTCGTTGGGCAGCTGGATCAAGGGCTTGATTCAGAGAGCGGTACTTCTGGACACGGCTCGCATTGTTAGGAGGTTCCTCTCTCTGGAGCCCTGACCGCCGGTAGCTTGGACCCTGTTCCCAATACCGGTGGTTTTTATATTTTAAATGTTTTTATTTTATTTAAAAATATAATTTATGTATGAAAAAAATAAATAAAGGAAATAATAATAATAACTTTATTTCCAATTTTACAATTTACTTTAAGGTGATAGGTTAATACTACCACTATTGTGTTTTGGCACCCAAGCTAAGATTAAACTTGCGTTATGGGTGCCAGCCGCCAGGGCTCTCTATTACGCGGTACATTTTCCAATGTATACATACTAGTACGGAGTTACATTGGGTAAGTAACAATCGTTGAGTACAAAAAGAAAACAAAGTTAACAAAATAAAGAAACAAAACTTATTCATGATGAATTTATATTAGTTCCATTTTTGAGCTGTATGTGTTGATATGACATATTAGCACACCATATGTAATGTTAGAATGTATTTGGGCCACGATACTCTTAATTTCTTTAACTTGTACCTACATTCTAGCAAATAAATTAATTTGAATTTGAATGCATTCGCTAAACTTAAGTTTTCCTCATGAAGGCTGGCTGGTTAAAGTGCTGTCTATGGTTTACAGTGAACCTTAATTTCAAAACTCCTGATCTAGGCGTAGCTTCACTAGCTACATTGTGTTAACGCGTACTCTGTACTAATTCCAGTTAATGATACAGTACTGCATGGTCGTTACGTGGCGTTAAACAAGCCAATACGTCACGTAACCCGTATAGTAACATGTGTTCAGTACGCCGGGGCGTTATGACACACTACGACGGCCGTGCAATACGCGTAGCTTATTTTATTTGAGTTTCAGTTTTAGTTGGGGTCTTGGTAAATTTGTGAGTATATTAATGTCGTTAGAAAGAGGATATTATACAAAATCGAGTACCGCAAGATTCGACACACAAGGACAATCAAATGCTTGTCGTGCTTTGTACTATTCAAGAGGTTTCGCAGCAGTATTCAGATAATGATGGCTGTTATTCAAATAATCCAAACTTGTGTTAAAGTAGGAACAACAGTGTGAACTTAATCCACGAATGAACACGCGGAATGAACAGATACATGAACGAGCAGTTGTATTTAGTAAGCACTCTCACACTCTCATCTACTATTTTGCTTACGGAATGCGAAACAAACAACACTAGCGCACACGTCACGCCGCCACCGCCGCGCTTCAGAAACAAACAACACTAGCGCACACGTCACGCCGCCACCGCCGCGCTTCAGAAACAAACAACACTAGCGCACACGTCACGCCGCCACCGCCGCGCTTCAGAAACAAACAACACTAGCGCACACGTCACGCCGCCACCGCCGCGCTTCAGAAACAAACAACACTAGCGCACACGCCGCGCCGCCACCGCCGCGCTTCAGAAACAAACAACACTAGCGCACACGCCGCGCCGCCACCGCCGCGCTTCAGAAACAAACAACACTAGCGCACACGCCGCGCCGCCACCGCCGCGCTTCAGAAACAAACAACACTAGCGCACACGCCGCGCCGCCACCGCCGCGCTTCAGAAACAAACAACACTAGCGCACACGTCACGCCGCCACCGCCGCGCTTCAGAAACAAACAACACTAGCGCACACGCCGCGCCGCCACCGCCGCGCTTCAGAAACAAACAACACTAGCGCACACGCCGCGCCGCCACCGCCGCGCTTCAGAAACAAACAACACTAGCGCACACGTCACGCCGTCACCGCCGCGCTTCAGAAACAAACAACACTAGCGCACACGCCGCGCCGCCACCGCCGCGCTTCAGAAACAAACAACACTAGCGCACACGCCGCGCCGCCACCGCCGCGCTTCAGAAACAAACAACACTAGCGCACACGCCGCGCCGCCACCGCCGCGCTTCAGAAACAAACAACACTAGCGCACACGTCACGCCGCCACCGCCGCGCTTCAGAAACAAACAACACTAGCGCACACGCCGCGCCGCCACCGCCGCGCTTCAGAAACAAACAACACTAGCGCACACGCCGCGCCGCCACCGCCGCGCTTCAGAAACAAACAACACTAGCGCACACGTCACGCCGCCACCGCCGCGCTTCAGAAACAAACAACACTAGCGCACACGCCGCGCCGCCACCGCCGCGCTTCAGAAACAAACAACACTAGCGCACACGCCGCGCCGCCACCGCCGCGCTTCAGAAACAAACAACACTAGCGCACACGTCACGCCGCCACCGCCGCGCTTCAGAAACAAACAACACTAGCGCACACGCCGCGCCGCCACCGCCGCGCTTCAGAAACAAACAACACTAGCGCACACGTCACGCCGCCACCGCCGCGCTTCAGAAACAAACAACACTAGCGCACACGTCACGCCGCCACCGCCGCGCTTCAGCAACAAACAACACTCGCGCACACGCCGCGCCGCCACCGCCGCGCTTCAGAAACAAACAACACTCGCGCACACGCCGCGCCGCCACCGCCGCGCTTCAGAAACAAACAACACTAGCGCACACGTCACGCCGCCACCGCCGCGCTTCAGAAACAAACAACACTAGCGCACACGTCACGCCGCCACCGCCGCGCTTCGGAAACAAACAACACTAGCGCACACGCCGCGCCGCCACCGCCGCGCTTCAGAAACAAACAAAACTAGCGCACACGCCGCGCCGCCACCGCCGCGCTTCAGAAACAAACAACACTAGCGCACACGTCACGCCGCCACCGCCGCGCTTCAGAAACAAACAACACTAGCGCACACGCCGCGCCGCCACCGCCGCGCTTCAGAAACAAACAACACTAGCGCACACGTCACGCCGCCACCGCCGCGCTTCAGAAACAAACAACACTAGCGCACACGTCACGCCGCCACCGCCGCGCTTCAGAAACAAACAACACTAGCGCACACGCCGCGCCGCCACCGCCGCGCTTCAGAAACAAACAACACTCGCGCACACGTCACGCCGCCACCGCCGCGCTTCAGAAACAAACAACACTAGCGCACACGCCGCGCCGCCACCGCCGCGCTTCAGAAACAAACAACACTAGCGCACACGTCACGCCGCCACCGCCGCGCTTCAGAAACAAACAACACTAGCGCACACGTCACGCCGCCACCGCCGCGCTTCAGAAACAAACAACACTAGCGCACACGCCGCGCCGCCACCGCCGCGCTTCAGAAACAAACAACACTAGCGCACACGTCACGCCGCCACCGCCGCGCTTCAGAAACAAACAACACTAGCGCACACGTCACGCCGCCACCGCCGCGCTTCAGAAACAAACAACACTAGCGCACACGCCGCGCCGCCACCGCCGCGCTTCAGAAACAAACAACACTCGCGCACACGTCACGCCGCCACCGCCGCGCTTCAGAAACAAACAACACTAGCGCACACGCCGCGCCGCCACCGCCGCGCTTCAGAAACAAACAACACTAGCGCACACGTCACGCCGCCACCGCCGCGCTTCAGAAACAAACAACACTAGCGCACACGCCGCGCCGCCACCGCCGCGCTTCAGAAACAAACAACACTAGCGCACACGTCACGCCGCCACCGCCGCGCTTCAGAAACAAACAACACTAGCGCACACGCCGCGCCGCCACCGCCGCGCTTCAGAAACAAACAACACTAGCGCACACGCCGCGCCGCCACCGCCGCGCTTCAGAAACAAACAACACTAGCGCACACGTCACGCCGCCACCGCCGCGCTTCAGAAACAAACAACACTAGCGCACACGCCGCGCCGCCACCGCCGCGCTTCAGAAACAAACAACACTAGCGCACACGTCACGCCGCCACCGCCGCGCTTCAGAAACAAACAACACTAGCGCACACGCCGCGCCGCCACCGCCGCGCTTCAGAAACAAACAACACTAGCGCACACGCCGCGCCGCCACCGCCGCGCTTCAGAAACAAACAACACTAGCGCACACGCCGCGCCGCCACCGCCGCGCTTCAGAAACAAACAACACTAGCGCACACGCCGCGCCGCCACCGCCGCGCTTCAGAAACAAACAACACTCGCGCACACGCCGCGCCGCCACCGCCGCGCTTCAGAAACAAACAACACTCGCGCACACGCCGCGCCGCCACCGCCGCGCTTAGAAACAAACAACACTAGCGCACACGCCGCGCCGCCACCGCCGCGCTTCAGAAACAAACAACACTAGCGCACACGCCGCGCCGCCACCGCCGCGCTTCAGAAACAAACAACACTAGCGCACACGTCACGCCGCCACCGCCGCGCTTCAGAAACAAACAACACTAGCGCACACGCCGCGCCGCCACCGCCGCGCTTCAGAAACAAACAACACTCGCGCACACGCCGCGCCGCCACCGCCGCGCTTCAGAAACAAACAACACTAGCGCACACGCCGCGCCGCCACCGCCGCGCTTCAGAAACAAACAACACTAGCGCACACGCCGCGCCGCCACCGCCGCGCTTCAGAAACAAACAACACTAGCGCACACGTCACGCCGCCACCGCCGCGCTTCAGAAACAAACAACACTAGCGCACACGCCGCGCCGCCACCGCCGCGCTTCAGAAACAAACAACACTCGCGCACACGCCGCGCCGCCACCGCCGCGCTTCAGAAACAAACAACACTCGCGCACACGCCGCGCCGCCACCGCCGCGCTTCAGAAACAAACAACACTCGCGCACACGCCGCGCCGCCACCGCCGCGCTTCAGAAACAAACAACACTCGCGCACACGCCGCGCCGCCACCGCCGCGCTTCAGAAACAAACAACACTAGCGCACACGCCGCGCCGCCACCGCCGCGCTTCAGAAACAAACAACACTAACGCACACGCCGCGCCGCCACCGCCGCGCTTCAGAAACAAACAACACTAGCGCACACGCCGCGCCGCCACCGCCGCGCTTCAGAAACAAACAACACTAGCGCACACGCCGCGCCGCCACCGCCGCGCTTCAGAAACAAACAACACTAGCGCACACGCCGCGCCGCCACCGCCGCGCTTCAGAAACAAACAACACTCGCGCACACGCCGCGCCGCCACCGCCGCGCTTCAGAAACAAACAACACTCGCGCACACGCCGCGCCGCCACCGCCGCGCTTCAGAAACAAACAACACTCGCGCACACGCCGCGCCGCCACCGCCGCGCTTCAGAAACAAACAACACTAGCGCACACGCCGCGCCGCCACCGCCGCGCTTCAGAAACAAACAACACTAGCGCACACGTCACGCCGCCACCGCCGCGCTTCAGAAACAAACAACACTAGCGCACACGCCGCGCCGCCACCGCCGCGCTTCAGAAACAAACAACACTAGCGCACACGCCGCGCCGCCACCGCCGCGCTTCAGAAACAAACAACACTAGCGCACACGCCGCGCCGCCACCGCCGCGCTTCAGAAACAAACAACACTCGCGCACACGCCGCGCCGCCACCGCCGCGCTTCAGAAACAAACAACACTAGCGCACACGCCGCGCCGCCACCGCCGCGCTTCAGAAACAAACAACACTAGCGCACACGCCGCGCCGCCACCGCCGCGCTTCAGAAACAAACAACACTCGCGCACACGCCGCGCCGCCACCGCCGCGCTTCAGAAACAAACAACACTAGCGCACACGCCGCGCCGCCACCGCCGCGCTTCAGAAACAAACAACACTAGCGCACACGTCACGCCGCCACCGCCGCGCTTCAGAAACAAACAACACTAGCGCACACGTCACGCCGCCACCGCCGCGCTTCAGAAACAAACAACACTAGCGCACACGTCACGCCGCCACCGCCGCGCTTCAGAAACAAACAACACTAGCGCACACGCCGCGCCGCCACCGCCGCGCTTCAGAAACAAACAACACTAGCGCACACGCCGCGCCGCCACCGCCGCGCTTCAGAAACAAACAACACTAGCGCACACGTCACGCCGCCACCGCCGCGCTTCAGAAACAAACAACACTCGCGCACACGCCGCGCCGCCACCGCCGCGCTTCAGAAACAAACAACACTCGCGCACACGCCGCGCCGCCACCGCCGCGCTTCAGAAACAAACAACACTAGCGCACACGCCGCGCCGCCACCGCAGCGCTTCAGAAACAAACAACACTAGCGCACACGCCGCGCCGCCACCGCCGCGCTTCAGAAACAAACAACACTAGCGCACACGCCGCGCCGCCACCGCCGCGCTTCAGAAACAAACAACACTCGCGCACACGCCGCGCCGCCACCGCCGCGCTTCAGAAACAAACAACACTAGCGCACACGCCGCGCCGCCACCGCCGCGCTTCAGAAACAAACAACACTAGCGCACACGTCACGCCGCCACCGCCGCGCTTCAGAAACAAACAACACTAGCGCACACGCCGCGTTGCCACCGCCGCGCTTCAGAAACAAACAACACTAGCGCACACGCCGCGCCGCCACCGCCGCGCTTCAGAAACAAACAACACTAGCGCACACGCCGCGCCGCCACCGCCGCGCTTCAGAAACAAACAACACTAGCGCACACGCCGCGCCGCCACCGCCGCGCTTCAGAAACAAACAACACTCGCGCACACGCCGCGCCGCCACCGCCGCGCTTCAGAAACAAACAACACTAGCGCACACGCCGCGCCGCCACCGCCGCGCTTCAGAAACAAACAACACTAGCGCACACGTCACGCCGCCACCGCCGCGCTTCAGAAACAAACAACACTAGCGCACACGCCGCGTTGCCACCGCCGCGCTTCAGAAACAAACAACACTAGCGCACACGCCGCGCCGCCACCGCCGCGCTTCAGAAACAAACAACACTAGCGCACACCTCACGCCGCCACCGCCGCGCTTCAGAAACAAACAACACTAGCGCACACGTCACGCCGCCACCGCCGCGCTTCAGAAACAAACAACACTAGCGCACACGTCACGCCGCCACCGCCGCGCTTCAGAAACAAACAACACTAGCGCACACGTCACGCCGCCACCGCCGCGCTTCAGAAACAAACAACACTAGCGCACACGCCGCGCCGCCACCGCCGCGCTTCAGAAACAAACAACACTAGCGCACACGCCGCGCCGCCACCGCCGCGCTTCAGAAACAAACAACACTAGCGCACACGTCACGCCGCCACCGCCGCGCTTCAGAAACAAACAACACTAGCGCACACGCCGCGCCGCCACCGCCGCGCTTCAGAAACAAACAACACTAGCGCACACGTCACGCCGCCACCGCCGCGCTTCAGAAACAAACAACACTAGCGCACACGCCGCGCCGCCACCGCCGCGCTTCAGAAACAAACAACACTAGCGCACACGCCGCGCCGCCACCGCCGCGCTTCAGAAACAAACAACACTAGCGCACACGCCGCGCCGCCACCGCCGCGCTTCAGAAACAAACAACACTAGCGCACACGTCACGCCGCCACCGCCGCGCTTCAGAAACAAACAACACTAGCGCACACGCCGCGCCGCCACCGCCGCGCTTCAGAAACAAACAACACTAGCGCACACGCCGCGCCGCCACCGCCGCGCTTCAGAAACAAACAACACTAGCGCACACGCCGCGCCGCCACCGCCGCGCTTCAGAAACAAACAACACTAGCGCACACGTCACGCCGCCACCGCCGCGCTTCAGAAACAAACAACACTAGCGCACACGCCGCGCCGCCACCGCCGCGCTTCAGAAACAAACAACACTAGCGCACACGCCGCGCCGCCACCGCCGCGCTTCAGAAACAAACAACACTAGCGCACACGTCACGCCGCCACCGCCGCGCTTCAGAAACAAACAACACTAGCGCACACGCCGCGCCGCCACCGCCGCGCTTCAGAAACAAACAACACTAGCGCACACGTCACGCCGCCACCGCCGCGCTTCAGAAACAAACAACACTAGCGCACACGCCGCGCCGCCACCGCCGCGCTTCAGAAACAAACAACACTAGCGCACACGCCGCGCCGCCACCGCCGCGCTTCAGAAACAAACAACACTAGCGCACACGTCACGCCGCCACCGCCGCGCTTCAGAAACAAACAACACTAGCGCACACGCCGCGCCGCCACCGCCGCGCTTCAGAAACAAACAACACTAGCGCACACGTCACGCCGCCACCGCCGCGCTTCAGAAACAAACAACACTAGCGCACACGCCGCGCCGCCACCGCCGCGCTTCAGAAACAAACAACACTAGCGCACACGTCACGCCGCCACCGCCGCGCTTCAGAAACAAACAACACTAGCGCACACGCCGCGCCGCCACCGCCGCGCTTCAGAAACAAACAACACTAGCGCACACGTCACGCCGCCACCGCCGCGCTTCAGAAACAAACAACACTAGCGCACACGCCGCGCCGCCACCGCCGCGCTTCAGAAACAAACAACACTAGCGCACACGTCACGCCGCCACCGCCGCGCTTCAGAAACAAACAACACTAGCGCACACGTCACGCCGCCACCGCCGCGCTTCAGAAACAAACAACACTAGCGCACACGTCACGCCGCCACCGCCGCGCTTCAGAAACAAACAACACTAGCGCACACGCCGCGCCGCCACCGCCGCGCTTCAGAAACAAACAACACTAGCGCACACGTCACGCCGCCACCGCCGCGCTTCAGAAACAAACAACACTAGCGCACACGCCGCGCCGCCACCGCCGCGCTTCAGAAACAAACAACACTAGCGCACACGTCACGCCGCCACCGCCGCGCTTCAGAAACAAACAACACTAGCGCACACGCCGCGCCGCCACCGCCGCGCTTCAGAAACAAACAACACTAGCGCACACGTCACGCCGCCACCGCCGCGCTTCAGAAACAAACAACACTAGCGCACACGTCACGCCGCCACCGCCGCGCTTCAGAAACAAACAACACTAGCGCACACGCCGCGCCGCCACCGCCGCGCTTCAGAAACAAACAACACTAGCGCACACGTCACGCCGCCACCGCCGCGCTTCAGAAACAAACAACACTAGCGCACACGCCGCGCCGCCACCGCCGCGCTTCAGAAACAAACAACACTAGCGCACACGTCACGCCGCCACCGCCGCGCTTCAGAAACAAACAACACTAGCGCACACGCCGCGCCGCCACCGCCGCGCTTCAGAAACAAACACAAATAAACAAACAGCCCGCTGTTGTAGCTACATCCCACTGCAACATCAACAATATGATCAAATGGCCAAGTTTTAATAATGTCAATATTTTTGTAAATTATTAAGATGGAGGAGCCGCCTCAGCTCTCGATATAAAAATGCTAATATTACCTGGACGCATTTGCCATTATAATGTGAACTCTTAATAAGTAGCGCAATTATCCTAAACCGTCTTGTAGAGCACTCGACACGAGGGAGGAAATAGTTCTTATTAAGTTGGTTAGTTGTTACTCAGTGGAGCGGCGGGGAGGGGATCAATAAGGGGTGTCGCAGGTGGAGGGGGACACGCACCGGCCGGCAGCAGCACTCGAGCCCCCGCCGTAGAGCGAGGTGGACGTATGGACTTTGAACATTAATTGAAAAGGAAAATTAATAATTCAATGAGCTCGTATTATTTTCCTAATCAGTTGTAGACTATCCTTGTAATGATGTAGTGTTGAACTTGTTAGCTTCTGTCTACATCCAACAATTCTTGAATGCTTTTACTCAGACTGTTCGGTAGGTGGTTATCAAGTTAAGTCCTCTACCTCTACAAATATCTCCAATGCATTCACATGTTTTTTGAAATCGTGTATAAGCAACGGAACGCGAGAAATATCTAGCAATTCATGCATATATAACCTTTCCAAAATTCGCCATGTGTCTCATTGCGGTTACACACAGACATGACAGATAGGGCAGAAGTTGCTCGACATGTTCGAGTGTGTCGGGCCACTTGTTAAAACTTCGCGCTCAACTGTTGTGCCAACTTATTCATATCTTCACTGGAACTCGTATTATGATTCTAAAATAACTTAACTACGGAATATGTGCTGGTTTTAGGCTGAGAGGGTTCTTGTGATTGTAAGGATTCATGAAAATGTTGAGAACTATTTGAAGCTGGTTTGCTTCTGCTGTATTCACGCTACTTAGAGACTGATATCCAATACTTGCTGTCAAGATAAAAGACAGAAAATAGAAGAGCGTGCAAACAGATATCACGCTTTACTTACAGGCTCCATAAACACATGTCCGAATTGGACGTGATTTTGTAGTTTTTACACCACGTTTTTTACCATTTTGTGAACACTGACAATACCATATCATACCTTTACGAAGTCAAGTTTGTTAGGTTGAGGAACATGGTCTGTTAGACCAACAGTTGAAGGACGAAACCTATGCAAGAAACTACCAAAAAGAAATTCCATGAAAACTAATAACCTACAGGAATATTATAAATATTACGAATTCATCTCGCTAGATTCCAACTTTATGATCTCAAAATCTAGAATTAACCACAACTTAAAGTGCTAATTACTAGCTGTCATTAAAGTAAAGTCAACTTGTCGAAACTTAAAGTGCTTGCGTTCCTTTCAGCTGAAACTTATTGGTGAGAACTAAATAATTTAAGTTTAACACACTTTTACTTTGTACAAATTAATGGCTCAAAAAAAAAAATCTAAGTATTTAGTAAATTGCTACTTCACTTGATTGTCTGAAATATAGCTGTTTTAGTCGTTACGCGAAATCAAAATCTCAAAAATGTGCATCAGCCTATAAGTGTGTTTGTCCATAACTCATACCAGTAGATTTTTGTTAAATACTCGTAGGTGCTGAGATTCAGCCGCGTCTGGTTACACGCGAACATGTTGATATGTAATTGGTTGGTCACGTTTTTCCCATAGAGTTGAGCAGCTTTCTTAAAAAGATCTCACGTTGTTATCAATACTAGTGCTTCATCAATACATGGTTCGATGCTATTTTTGTATGTCTTAAAATCCCTGCTCAAACTGTAACCTAACTAAATAAAGTAACATTATCTGATGTATTTTGTTGTGCAAGCAAGCACAGCTATTAAGCAACTGTTCGCTGCTCTTAAAACTTCTGCTCAATACAAAGTACAGTGTCTGCTCAAATTGACTTCAGCAGCTTGTACCAGAAGGCAACCTCACCTTTTTCTTGCTTTGGCGCGGAAATAAATAGATTTAGGTTAGATTAGATCTAACTATAACACTACCTCGGTGTGGGCAAAGGGTACAGTCAAGGAGATCAAGGTTATATTTGGTTTAGAGGCTGGCAACATTGGGTACTATGTTCACATTTGGAAGGAAAACTAAGAAGAATATATCCATGATTGGGTCACAATGTTTAAGTACACCTAATAGCGATTTATTAAGCCGGAATCCAATTAAATACTATGTGAAAAGTACCCAATACGAGCAAGTATTAACTTTTCATATAGGTCTAGCACTCCTGTTGTACAGCAGTTTCATTAAAAGTTGACTAACATCGTGATTGATGTTTGGTATTAATAAGTAATAACTTTGTAATTGGTGATTAAGAAATTAAATTAAGTTTATGTGACAGGCACAATATGGAGCGGTGGGTGATGATGAACGAGAATGTTTTATTTTACTAGAAGACTTTTCATTTTATTGATAGCTCTGAAACCCAATGCTGTCTGATATTTGTACTTTGTGACTACCATCACAAACAATTTACAGCCGGCGTTACTTGGGATTCAATAATAATATTGCATTTAAACTCGTTTTGATATACCGTGAACGTATGAATGTATGATCCGCCTACATTCCCCCTGGGACTGCGCAGATGTCCCGGGAAGGCCCGGGATACGAACGAGGTGTACTCGCTACATTACGCGGTAATACATATTGATAAGATTGTCTTATTGTACTTGCGAATATCTTGCACACTTGGCCAGAAAAATGTTTTGTCGGTATTCGGAAACAAGAAATGTAGAGAGACCGATATGTTAAAGGAAATTATAAAACCTATTTATTTATTAATAAACCTTCTTTATGGATAATAATAGATACTAAAATGGTTAGTTACTTACAAATTTATTTTCGAATCGATCCTATTGTGTGTTTTGTATAAAAATGTATACCATTAACTTGCAGGCTACCCACCGGTATTTTTGCAGCTTCCCGCGAATAAAAAAGAAAATAAACGGAAGTGCTGCTGTTCTTTGTGCCCGCCCGCTGCAAAGCGTATTTCTGCCAATATTTTCAAACCTGATCCGCCGCCATGTTGAATTTTCCCGGAAGTCGCTACACATTCGAACACTATGAATTTTATATATTTTTGTGGACAATAGCTTAAAACCTCGTACATATTCCATGTGGAAATCCTTATTTCCAATGTATGTCAATTTTATGAAAGTGTTAATTAAGTTGATTTTGGAGTGATTGGTACTAATTAAAAGAATTTAAAGAAATTGTAGCGCAAACCAGGGGCAGATACAGTCTGCTATTTCACATTTGAATGAGTTCTTACGTCATATCGAACAGCTAGGTACATATTATTCCGAGCCACTGTTGTCTATTGTGCACCCACATGATCGTCACCAGCCTAGCGTTATCTCAACTGACTCGGGGTCGGCTTCCACTGTAACTGGATGCCGCGGAATACCAGTATGTCGCAGCCACAATTTGCAATAAAAGCATAGCCTTTACCTTTACTCAATCAAACAGTTGAACGCAAGGGCTCTTTTTCACAAGGTTGACATTCCTTCCGGAAAGTTTATGTGTGTACCTCAGATTAATACAGACGGGACACTCCGCAGTTTATGTGTGTACCTCAGATTAACCCGTGAGAAGGCGCGCTATGAGCAATTTGCTCACACAAAAATCTAATTCAAAAATTTTTTGTCTTTCCCATGCCACACCAATTCAAGCACTTAAGTACCTTCCTAAATATTCACCCCCTCTCCCCTGACGCAATTCTCGATCCGCTCAGTGGCGTTGCGACCGCGCAGCAAGGCGTTTGTGGAGGCCGTGTACCAACGTGCGGCAATTTGCTCATTACGCGCCCATCCAATTACTTTGCACCGAACATGTAAAATACATGTGTTCAGTGTGTTTCGAGAGGCACATTAGTGTAGATTTAATGGATGAATAACACTTTTTAGTTTTTGTTATGTAACAGTTTTTATTGTGATTTTTATGAAACGTGCCAAAAAAATTAATTAATACTAGGTTGTTTTGTTATTTGCGTTAGAAGTTGCTATTATGTTTAATAGTTTTGATTAAAATACTTGTTTTCTTACTTACTAAACCTTGTGTTATTTATTTAAATACATTATAAGCCAATAAATATAGAAACACTAAAAATATAAACATTTATGATAGTGTGAGCAATTTGCTCGCACGCGCCTACTCGTGTAAGAAAATTAGGCGCGCCTTCTCACGGGTTAATACAGACGGGAGACTCCTTATGGGTGACCATCTTTTCATACCGAGACTCCTCCGTGCCTCGGAAAGCACGTTAAGCCGTTGGTCCCGGCTGTCATTCGTTGATCTTTGACAGTCGTTACGGGTCGTCAGAAGCCCGAAAGTCTGACAACCAGTCTTACCAAGGTATCGTATTACCCAGTAACTGGGTTGTGGAGGTCAGATAGGCAGTCGCTCCATGTAAAATACTGGTATTCAGCTGCATCCGGTTAGACTGGAAGCCGACCCCAACATAGTTGGGAAAAGGCTAGGCAGATTGATTGTTGTGTGGGTTTTCGTTTATTTGTATTATGTTTGTATATGTTTGTGTATTTTATTTGTTCAAAAAGTGAACAATTTATTTTAACAAACTTAGCGACTTCATATATTAGGTTGGGGAAAAAGTCTTTTCGCATTATAGTATGTATGAACTTGTAATAAAATCTCTTTGGCTATACTATTTTTATCTGGCTGGTTTTGGTATCATTGAAAGTTTAAATTTTAAAGAACATAATTCCAAATTCAAACTAGGAAAATGTGTGATTTTCATTTGTTTTTCGTACCGTCAAGATGAGTGAATCTAATGAAGAAATTCGATACATTTTAAAATTTTACTACAAAAAAGGTAAAAATGCAACGCAAGCCGCGAAAAAAATTTGCGATGTTTATGGACCTAGTGTAGTGTCTGTGAGAGTAGCACAAATTTGGTTTAAGCGTTTTCAATCCGGAAATTTTGATGTCAAAGATGCACGTCGCTCTGGTCGCCCTATTACGGATAAAATGGATGCCATTTTTGAAAAAGTGGAGCAAGATTGGCATATCAGTAGTTACGACGTAGCTGAAGAACTGGAAATTGACCACAAAACAGTTTTGGCGCATTTGAAAAAAACTGGGTACACAAAAAAGCTCGACATTTGGGTACCTCACGAGCTCACTGAAAGAAACCTAATGAACCGTGTACTCATTTGTGATTCTTTATTACGACCTAATGAAACCGAACCATTTTTGAAGAAGCTGATAACTGGTGATGAAAAGTGGATCACGTATGACAAGAACGTGCGAAAAAGGTCGTGGTCAAAGGCCGGTCAGGCTTCACAGACTGTGGCGAAACCCGGGTTAACTCGCAACAAGGTGATGCTGTGTGTGTGGTGGGATTGGAAGGGCATTATTCATTATGAGCTGTTACCACCAGGCAGGACCATCGATTCTGAACTCTACTGCGAACAACTGATGAGATTAAAGCAAGAAGATGAGAGAAAGCGGCCGGAATTAATCAACAGAAGGGGTGTGGTTTTTCATCATGATAACGCTAGACCTCACACATCTTTAGCCACTCAGCAAAAATTAAGAGTTTGGCTGGGAGGTGTTAATGCATCCGCCGTATAGTCCTGACCTTGCACCTTCAGATTTCCACCTGTTTCGGTCTCTTCAGAATTCTTTAGGCAGTGTCAGGTTAACATCACGAGAGGACTGCCAAAACCACTTGTCGCGGTATTTTGACCAGAAGTCCCAAAATTTCTATAGCAATGGGATCATGTCCCTACCTACAAGATGGCAAAAAGTTATCGAACAAAATGGTACCTACATACTTTAGTTAAATGTAAATAAACTATATAAAAAAATGTTTTGAATTTTCTTAAAAAATGCGAAGAAACTTTTTCCCCAACCTATTATATAAATGCAAGGAACTGTGAGAAGGTTGCATGATTTATTCACTGGCCTGCAGGAATTAGTCCAGTCCATATTGAAAATTGCTCGTATGCATTTTTTTTTGTGCCAACAGAACTCTTTCATCAATATGCTCCTTCCAGGTGAAATGTTCATCTAGTGTTCAACCAAGAAATTTTGTTTTATGTAATTGTTCTACTGTTTGATCTCTATGCGATATTTTAAAGTGGGTATATTTACTTTTCTGCGTTTTGAAATTGATTTTTTTAGTTTTTTCTATGTTAACTTTCAAGGCGTTGTTATCTAACCAAGTAGTAATTTTTAACAAAGTGTTATTTATGTCAGACGAGTATGATTCTTTTTTTTACAATCAAGGATAACCGTTGTGTCATCAACAAACAGAACACAATCCTGTTCTATAGATTGAGGGAGATCGTTAACTGGAACAGTAGGAACAGTAGAACGTATAAGGAACAGTAGTGCCCTCAGATGCTTCCCTGTGTAACTCCGAAGTAATTTTGTCGGGGTTGGGAGTTAAAGTCGGTGATAATATTTACTTTGTCATCAAATTTTGTGATTCTTGTGATCTGGGTTCTATTTGATAAGTAAGATTTGAGCCGTTCTAGGGCTGGACCTCTAATACCTATTTTTTTCTTTCATGCCGTTCGAAAGGCAGAGCTTTGGCAAAGAATTACTGAAGCTTGGGCGCTTACCTACACCTACTTAGATAGTGTCGGGGTCCCCTTTGCTAATGCACCTACTGAGGTAGTGTCGGGGTCCCCTTTACTAATGCACCTACTGAGGTAGTGTCGGGGTCCCCTTTACTAATGCACCTACTGAGGTAGTGTCGGGGTCCCCTTTACTAATGCACCTACTGAGGTAGTGTCGGGGTCCCCTTTACTAATGCACCTACTGAGATAGTGTCGGGGTCCCCTTTACTAATGCACCTACTGAGGTAGTGTCGGGGTCCCCTTTACTAATGCACCTACTGAGGTAGTGTCGGGGTCCCCTTTACTAATGCACCTACTGAGATAGTGTCGGGGTCCCCTTTACTAATGCACCTACTGAGATAGTGTCGGGGTCCCCTTTACTAATGCACCTACTGAGGTAGTGTCGGGGTCCCCTTTACTAATGCACCTACTGAGATAGTGTCGGGGTCCCCTTTACTAATGCACCTACTGAGGTAGTGTCGGGGTCCCCTTTACTAATGCACCTACTGAGGTAGTGTCGGGGTCCCCTTTACTAATGCACCTACTGAGGTAGTGTCGGGGTCCCCTTTACTAATGCACCTACTGAGGTAGTGTCGGGGTCCCCTTTACTAATGCACCTACTGAGGTAGTGTCGGGGTCCCCTTTACTAATGCACCTACTGAGGTAGTGTCGGGGTCCCCTTTGCTAATGCACCTACTGAGGTAGTGTCGGGGTCCCCTTTACTAATGCACCTACTGAGGTAGTGTCGGGGTCCCCTTTACTAATGCACCTACTGAGGTAGTGTCGGGGTCCCCTTTACTAATGCACCTACTGAGGTAGTGTCGGGGTCCCCTTTGCTAATGCACCTACTGAGGTAGTGTCGGGGTCCCCTTTATTAACGCACCAAATTAATTGTAATAACTCTCGACGTGAAAGCGTGGTTAAAATTGATTGAGTGAAAAAATGTCTCGACCTTTCTTAAAGTAATGGCTGATTATGTCTTTCCAAAAGGGATTAATTTAAATCTATTTTAAATTAATGACATTTCGAGTTTGATTTCTAGCGCGTATTTATGCTATTATTTAAGCGTAGTCTTTTTAAATGGTTATTGGTCAACAATGTTTTTATCGCCGTTTAAAAGACCAGGCTTAACCAGTTGTATACAAGATTCAAGTATTTAATATAAAAGGGATACTTAGAGCAAATTAATAGCCTTTTAGTTCATGTTCAGTTGCGAAAATAAACTGAAATTCAGGAAGTGACACCGTAATATATATATATTTGTGGAAAAAATGTCGCAACCGTATTTTTTAGGGTTCCGTACCTCAAAAGGAAAAAAACGGAAACCTTAGAGTATCATTTCATTGTCAATGAAGGGTTACATTGAGCGTGGTCCGACACGCACCGGGCGGTTTATTTTTTATTTAAGTATTGACTGATTATCAGACTTTTAGTTGATTTAGTCACATCCATAGCTAAATATACATACAGTGCGTCGGTGTGTGGCGTGTTAATAACGACTGCGGTCAGAATCTCGCGCCTCGACACACTGTGTTGTGTGCGGTGATAGAACAGCACTATTCATTCGTTTGTAGCTAATTGAAATTTGTTATGATGGTATGAATATGCCTGAAAGGACGCTACCGAATACAAGAAGGCTTAAAAAGATAATAATAAAAAAGTATTAAAAAAGAAAAGCTCCCTTGTCGTTTAGTATAAGTAATTAAACTTTTCACACAATTGTAGTAAATCAAAACATAACATTTTATCTGTGTTTTTATTTGCCGAAATACTATACCTACTTATAAGCCTCGTCATTTAAAAATTAGAACAGAATGACGAACTTGTTAAAAGAAATCCACTAAGTGGGTAATTAACATTATTGAAGAATTTTAAAACAATATTTAACGAATATATAAAATTTATTTTATATTTGTAACTGTTATTTCTGACACGGTTACAGAAGTTGTTAAAGTCCTTAAAAAGCAGTAAGCCCTACTACCCCCCCCCCCCCCCCCCCCCCCCCACACACACACACACACACACACACACACACACACACACAGGTAAACTCACAACTTTGCTTGTTATGCATATTGTTGAGGAGTTCGCAGGTCGTCGCTCCACTGAGGAAACAAGAAAAAGTATAAGTGGAATAAGAAATACTGCACGTTATTTAAATACAAACATGTTATTCCATTCCAAGGATTTATTTTAGGTAAAAAGTTTCGTACAAAAAAAAAGCAACCGACTTCGAAAAAACACCACAAAGTGAAAAATAACTTTAATTTCGGAAGTCGGTAGGAAAAACGAAAATACAAAACCAGAGACACTGACTTCCGAAATTAAAGTTATTTTTCACTTTTTAGTGTTTTTTTTTTTAAAGTTGGTTGTTTTTATTTTTGTAAAAAAGTTTTTCCTATTGCTGATTACTGTAATTTACAAATTACTGTTAGGGGTAGGTACTTTTATTGGCAAAATCTGAATATTTGTCTATTTTAAAGTAATTTAAATCATAGATGGCTTTTACGTAAGTTATCAACTTATCACAGATCAGCTGAACGAAATTTTCTGAGTCAATTTATTTGCCCAGTCGGACATTCAAGAATTCGGTCGGAGATTAAGATTGTGATTTTGATTTTAATTGAATATTTATTTTAATTGAATTTTGATTTTTAATTTTGATCTGATTTTTGTTTTAAATTTTGTGTTAATTGATTTGATATAGATTTAATTTTGATATAATTTTGATTTTTAATTTAATTTTCATTGAATTTTGACTGTGATTTTGATTCTAATTTTAATTTTATTTGTAATTCTAATATTGATTTTGATTTTAACACTAACATAGCTTGTAAGTTCTAGTACTAAAGCAATATGGATGATTTCCGAAATAAAAATGATTAATTAATTTATTGATTAAAGAGACACCACACCACCACACGTTTTCTTTTACCAACTGCGAGGAAAATATCTAGGAACTTATACATAAGGAATTTTTTCGCAATTGTCTATTTACTTAATTATTCGTAAAATTAAAGCTCAAAATACTTTAATAGTCGTGTGAATCGACGGTGTTATACTTACTTTTACAATACACTTATTTTTGTTTTCTATTTCTATATTTATTTTTATATTTCAGTTATTGTTAGATTTAAATTTTTCCTTTGTTTTTTTATCACTATTGTGTATATTTGTTTTTCTTTTTCTATGACTGTAAATTGTCTACATCTCTTTACCAACTAGCTTCATGTTTCTAATCTCCTCCTCTCTTGCAGGGTGTACTCCGTGAGCTGGAGCAGAAGAAACCGCAGCTGGACGAGCTGTTGCACACCGCGGAGAGCCTGAAGGGCACCGAGAACCGGCAGCAGCTGCACGGCAAAGGTAGGACTAGATGTATGCTTACAGGTGTTAGGGAGACGGTTGGACAGTGTGGGTGTCATTGTAGGTGCGAAGAACATGATTACAGATGACGGAATAAGTTGTTACCGGATTTGTAGCCGTACGTATACAACTTTAAGGAATCATTTTACGTGTTTATCATCAAAATTTTTAATGGCTTACAAGTGATTTTTTTTCACGTGTTTACCTGCGGTATTTATTTGTCGATGTTTTAAAAAGAGGACAATCATAGTTTTAATGCAGTGTCTACATATGTATAGAGTAGGTACTAGGTGTACATAATGTATCCGAAAATCCATTGGTATATTGAAGATATCGGCCTTTTTTACCCGACTGCGGCAAAGCCCAAAAGAAGGGTTATGTGTTTGACCTGTATGTATGTATGTATGTCCGTTTCTTTGTTCCCTCGTAACTCCTAAATGATTGACAAGATGTGCCTAAATTATACGTCTGTAGATTTGTCTTGGTAGAGCGAGTGTCACTGACAACTTTAAAATAAAAACAAAGTAGAATGGCGGATTTGTGGTGCCATAAAAAATCGAACTCCACAAGGAGTTCGAATTTATTTTTTTCTTCAAATACCATCGAGTGGGATGTCAAAATAAAGGATTTTAAAAGGTGATTACAAAAATATATACAACTTATATGTTTAAAAGTAATTCGAAGTGACATATCGTAAAAAGCTTTTAAATAACCCTCACGGCCAAAACTCCTTGCAAGAACTAAATCATCTGCGAAATTAAATTTAATTTCGGCCCTGGCCGAAGTGACCGGACTCCGGCCCTCGCTGGAGTGGCCGGACATCGGCTCTGCTGATTGGCAACCTCCGACAAGGGGCGAGCTATTACTTTTTTATCAGCTGATCAATAATAACGTAATATTTATTGTTTTCTATTGATATTGTGCGCTCGTGGAGGATGGAACGAGAAACAATTTAAAATTGATACTTTATGGTCAACTTATAACTTAGGTGCAGTATGTCCATGTTATTTCTTAAACCTTAATTTGAAACTGCCCAAATTCGTGTGAGGGTAGCCAAACATTCGTTTAAATAAAGCCCATTCATGCTGAGGCACATTTAAGATTGGTATTTTTAAAACAATGTCCGCTTACTCTGCGAACTGCGTGTCAAGAGTTACTAATACAAACATAAAAATAAATAGTTAGAATCCTTTTATTTTAATTTTTAAATCACGCGAGATCATCCGTGACTCGAAGCAGTGATATATTAAAGGTAACAGCTCCAGTTATTACAAACGAAGTAATTTTACATAAGAAAAGTAATCTGTTGGTAACAAACGGTTGGTAGCCGTTACCGCTGCCTCCCGTCGTTGTGATCAATGGCGACGATTCGACGCGTTTTATTACGTCGGTGCGAGGTTTGTATCACTCATTGTCTTAAGTTTTATGTGCTGCGATGTTTATAAAGTATTAATGAGGAAATAATAATATATGTAAATGTGGAATGTAATAATAATATATAAATATAAAAATGAATCATCATTAACGAAACCTCTATTGGATGTAATTATATAATATAATATTCTCCAAGTGTTTCTTCAAAAATGAATCTTATAGATAAATCTAAACAATATTCTCACAATAATTATCAACTGTCTACTCAGCTAGCAAGTTCAGTAAGACACAAGTATATTTGCGCGTGTAAAAAAGGAACAAGTCCTAACATAATTTGCTGAAACTTGAGCACAATCTCGCAGCGAGCTAAACGCCCGAGTCAGACGGTAATTATGACTCGAGTGCACACTACACAGCTATCGAGTGCAGAAGAACAACTTCCAACAACTTCCAGGCAACAAAACTGCGGAGTACAAGTTGTGACGACTTTGGCATCCAATGCATTCATGTGTCCCGCTCTCGAGTCATACTAGGTAATGATTTTGCAATTAGTATCTAGATTAGATGCACCCATGTTATACATATGCCCAAGAGCGGGTCGTAATCAGAAGTGGTTATAAAATGGGATGTGCCGTCCTCCGTCGGAAGAGCTAATCTTTTCCACCAGTAGGAAATGGTTTTGCCCATTGTTGGTAATAACGTGCCATTTTGCCAGCCCCCGTCCATAGATCGCCTCCTTTTGTTTAACGTATCCTTAGCCGAGTTGAGTCTAAAGTCTGTTCAAATCCTTGTTTCCAATTCATGTTATTTCCACTTAAACAAATATAACTTTAAGCTAGTGTAAATGTAAGTTGAATGTTATGATATTGACATCTAGTATGTATGCAATATAATGTTAGCTTTAACTATAAATTAACCTAGGTATAAGTTAAGGCCCGTCCTCCCTAAAATACGGCGAAACTAAGTAACTTTGTGTCCATTTTTTACAGTAACTATAGCATATTTTTGATAGAAAAAAATATATAATAATCTACAATACATAAGAAGTGATTTCATGTGTCCAGAAATCTGCTTTGGTTTATATAACTAAAGAAAAAAAAAGGTAAACCCAGGTCTATTTTTTCTAGTTTTTACCATATTACTCCTACAATTTTCATTAAAAGTGTTCATAAATTTACACAGTTCTCTACAAAATAATAAGAAATGATTTCATGTCATTACTTTTTTTAAATTATTTTTATTTGATTTTAAATTAATTTACAAAGCAAATCATTAGCGGCAAATTTATGCTGCGCCCCGCTCTCGCCCAAAATCTCAGTGCGGGGCGAGACGTGTTGCTAGACGGACCTGTGCCGCGTTGTGTGACGACCTCCTCGCTTCGATAAACATTGTTTTTTTTGTGAACAGTGTAGCCACACGGACAGAGTTTCATTTAATTTTTGGTATCTTACCTACCTTATACGTGACTATATTTTTTTTTTGTGTGAATACATCCTTTACTTTGTTAATATTAGTGTATTCAGTGTGTTTTATTATATTATAGTAAAAAAATTAACAATCATTTTCTAAAGCATAGTGTGTTCAAGATGGGAAGTAAACAAAGACAAAAAAACGAAATCTCAAAAAATTATACAAAAGAAGGGGACAGAGATTACAAGAGTAAGTTTCCTATTTCAATTAGGTACATTGAAATAGGAAACTTACTCTTGTAATCTCTGTCTCCTTCTTTTGTTGTTTCTAGTACCTACTTCAATTCATATTTTGGTAATTTTCATGTTATGTATTATAGGTAGGTACTTAATTAACCAAAGAATAAGTAAATATTCCCTATCCCTACTACAAAATCCCACCTACAAATGGTAGGTACTGTCCAATGGTCTCTGCTGGCTGCATCAGATCGTGCGGGGAATATCTGATGTTTGTCTATCCCTTATCATCCTATCAAATTAATTTTAAATACAAAAGATTTTGACGGTAATGACGACATTCCTTCAAGACACGGATAGGGCTAGCGGCCAGTAACAATTCGTAAATTGAAAAAAATAAACAAATTTCAAACAAACTAAATAATAACGAAAATTAGTATAGCCCTATGGTGTCTCCAAGATACTATTTTAGAAAAATGTAAATAAATCAATAAATATTAACGTTTAATGAAATTAAAATATCCTTATAAAACGAAAACGTGGAACCGTATACGTGTGTTGATTTCATGCCGCCATTGCAGCGCCACGTTGTATAATTCAATGTGTAGATGTAAATGGTGTGAAATCTTCCGGGCTACCAGTTCAGTTACGTGTACCTCAAGGTTCAATACTGGATCCATTCTTGTTCTTAGTGTATATCAGTGACTTACCATTCTATTTAAAGGGTATCTGTGACGTTGTACTGTTTGTAGGTGACAACTCTCTTATTTTTAAAGTAGACAGGAATAGACAAGATTTTGACGACGTAAACACTGCACTCTCAATGGTTACAGATTGGTTTGCCTTACCGAATGTTAGAAATCTAGGACCCAACATCATTTTAGATAGAGATGCTTTAAACTGTAGACTCGGCAGTTTTTCTGGGTATAACAGTAGATGCCAAACTTCAGTGGGGCCCACATATATCAAGCCTAGCGGGAAGGCTCAGTTCAGCCGCCTACGCTGTCACGAAAGTAAGACAATACACTGACGTTGATACAGCTAGGTTAGTCTATTTTAGTTATTTTTCATAGCACTATGTCATATGGTATTCTGCTCTGGGGCAAAGCCGCTGACATTCAAAATATATTTGTTCTTCAGAAACCAGCTGTTCGAACAATTTACCAGCTCGGTGCCAGAGTTTCTTTGAGAGATTTTTTTTAACCATATTGGTATTCTCACGGTGGCATCACAATTCATCTTCGCCAACATCTTATATATAAGACAAAATATACATTTATACACTAAAAACAGGGATATTCACAATGTTAACACCAGAAATAAGGACAAATTTAGTGCTCGATTTCACCGGCTTCATAAGGTTCATAACTCATTTGTTGGGCTTGGTATATCCTTTTATAACAAGCTACCCTCTTCTTTGCTAGATTTGCCCTTCAATGCGTTTAAAGCTAAAGTAAAATCTAACCTTTGTTCAAAGGCATACTGTTCAATAATCAACTAATCAAAAGACGTCCAAATGTCAGTTGCGGAAATCTTGTTAAATACCTTTTATACAAAGACTGTATTAGTCATGTAAAATCTATAAAACACGGAGTTGACAACGAAAAAATCGCTTTAGAGCAATTATCAAAACAGGAAGGGATTAAAATACAACCGTGTGTGTGGTTTGTTTCTGGACGAACGATTGCCCTACATAGGCTCTAGCACTGACGGAATCTGCAATGACATGGCAATTGAAGTAAAGTGCCCTATTTCAGCCTACCAATTCAACTTTGAAGAGGCTGTAAGAAAAAATTAAATGAAAATGGCAATATAACCATAAACAAAAATCACAACTGGAAAAAAAAACAAAGACCAAAGCAAGTAAAACTATTAACAATGGCGGAGCAACAGAAAAGATGGAAACAGGGAAGAAAATGGGACAGGGAAACAACACGATCCTCTCAACATACTTGCTCATAAATGATAAAAAAAACGAAGGAACATGATGAGGTAGAAAACTAGAAAACAAACACCACGAAAAGGTTCCTTTTTTGTTCATTTGAACACTGGCAAGAAAGAAAGCAAGATTCAAATAAATGAAGAAGATACAGAAAATACTTTTTATTACTCTACTGACTTTCCGAATGCTTCAATTCAAGAGTTCGGTAATATACGAGTAAGCGATGATGAAGAAGTTCAAATAAAAAGAAGAAAACATTGACCGAAATTCAATGAAATTTTAATGAATTTTGAGTAATCTGTCAATAAACAAGTTAAATATTGGTTTTCTTTTTGACAAACAACAAAAATGTTATGATGCACCAGCAATGCCCGCAACTTCGTACGTGCAGGCATTGAAATAAATGCCGATGCCGATTGTTTTTAGCTACTAATATTCTTGGTTCTTGAGCATATCCACTAACAAAATGAAAAAAAGACCTACAAATTGATCTTGTCTTATAGTACCTATATTTTTGTTTGTGGAGTAGGCTCTTTCGCTATCGTCTAGTTGTACCTCTAGGGTTTCATATCAGGTCCTACATAACATGAATTTAATATCATATACAGTGTTCAAAATCCCTTACCCTTTTTTTCGTTCGCTTTTTAATTTCTTCTCTGTGCTATACAGATAAGACGCTATTTTATAAAATTGTAAATAAATCAATAAATAATAACGTTTAATGAAATTAAAATATATCCTTATAAAACGAGAACGTGGAACCGTATACGTGTGTTGATTTCATGCCGCCATTGCAGCGCCACGTTGTATAATTGTTAACTGGTAGAAATGTACATACGTTTATTTCAGAATGTGATTGATGTGACTAATAAAGAAATATCTAAACAAGATGTTTTATGTGTTGCCACTCTTTAAAAATTGTAAAGTTAATTTTTTAATACCTTATATGTAGGTATTTATAAAAACATCTGCGGTCTTACTACAAAAGGTTTAAAAACATGTTCAACGCATGTCTAACGTCAAACTCCATACATAAAAAAACATAAAATACGCGTTGAACATGTGTTTAAATCTTTTGTAATAAGACGGCTGTTATTAATTACTGTATGTCGCGCGCGGCAGTAATCGTGTACACCCTAGCGACGCATCGCGCGCGATGTTTAGGTTCGGGTGGTGCGGGGAGTAGTACAAAGCTCCGCCCACACACGCAAGGTCGTTGGCGCCGGTAAAAACCTTAAATGTAGGTGATAATACTTGCTGCGCCCTGACAGGCTCGGAGGCATATCACAACGTTGCGTTTTGACAGATTAGTTATACAGAAGCACGGCGACGCATCACGTTATGTAGCAGTTTGGCTGTTGTAACTAATCATAAGCAAGTAGTTCATTTTACGACCTCAAAAAAATGCATTCGCGCATTTTATGAAAAACTTGCATCGGAATTTTGGCTTTTTAAATAATGTACGTATGTTAACTTAATTATTTGAACTTAGCTTATAATTTTTCACTTAATGTGTAGAACACATTATCATAGAGCCATTTCTTAAGTTTTGTATTGGAATAATCTAATGGTAGCTCTCTGATCTGTTTAAAAATAGATAAGAAAAAATTGCAAAAAGTGAGGACGCTATGATCTAAAGTCTAAATTGTCGATGTATTTCACTTTCTCAGAATAATAACGCACTAGTTGGCCATTTTAAGCAAAAATCGCGGTCGAAATGTAATAAGTTGTAGCCAAGCCTCTAACTGAGTGTACATTATGCAAAATAAATAAATAAATTGTTATTAGAATTACTAGTACTATTGAAAAAATCATAAAGATGTTAAAGTCGAAGCGCAAATTGGACTTTATTTATACGTACCAATTAGAATAAATTTTCCAAAAACACGTATTTGATTATCAAATACTCGTAGTTCACATATTGCAGCCTTCATCTTTACTTTGTTTATTTTTATGTTTATTTTGTTTATAGTGGACCTTCGTATCCTTCCGTGCTCATGTGTTGGGTGATAGAACTACAGACGTACTCGTCTTAACCTAAATATAAAGAGGTATGAAAACTGTCTGCGTGTGCGCTCTTCACACGTAACTAGTGACCCTTGTTAGTGTTGGGGCGACGCTTCATTAACGCGAACACTTCAAACTTATTAAATTAATTACCTACGTGAAGAATTCACATTGTAATGTGGAACAGTTTATTGAGATTGAGAATGGTACAATCTTTTATTTCGTCTGATCCATTTATAAACAAGGTTTAAGCAACTCAAGTATTATCCAATCTCTAACAAAAAGTTTACTTAAAAAACCTGGACTTTACATGCGACAATACAAACATAAAAAAATCTATAATTTGAAATGATGATGTATGAACGTGTGGCGGCATCTACATCGCCACATGCGAACTACACATCACCCTGACGTCACGCAAAAGTCCTGCATCGCGCAATCAGAGTTTACCGCGCGACTTGCATATATACAACGTCCCGACAACAATCGTCAGGCAGTAGCCCACCAGATACAACACCCGTCTGCTCGGAGGATCCTCCTGCCTCTATGGAGGATGAGTGAACTTTACACCCTGTTCCTCATACCGCTATCAACGTAAATGAAGCAAAAGTAGTAGGTATGTAAGGATCGTATCAGGTGGCGTTCTGTTGTTTCTGCCTACCCGCATAGGAAGAAGGCATGAGTTTGAAATGATAATATGACAACACAAACCTTTTTTCCCTCATCAAAAAACTTGCCATGATCGCGTGAAGTAAAGGTGACCCTTGATCTGGTGACGCGCTCTTCCTCGCTCCTCGCCGGAGGGACACGCTTTATGTGAGGAAGAGTATGCTCAAGTATAATCAAGTTTAGGCAAGCCCTAGACCCGTGAGCGACTCGAGAGGGACTTTTGGCGATAATTGAACCAATTAGCGACCATTTTTGAAGGATTTTCTTTCTAGAGCTGTTGTTTGCATACGTCTAGAGAATGTCTGAATTTTTGAGTACGGTTCAGGGGTTATGAATGGTTTGGACGTAAGATTGCTGATTCAATATTTTTCTTGCCATCGAAAGAAGAAGCATGTTTTTTTTTCTGAGATACGAGAAAGTTACGTGACACGGTTACAATGTTAAACTTTTGGTGTAAAACATAACGTGAAGATACTCTCTGGATTAGATCTGCTGATGCCAAGGTACCGTTGTTTCCCACTGAACATTTCTGAGCAAACAATTAATTAGTGATCTCACGAACACACCGCAACTTGCACCTCGTGACGACACCCTTGTGTTACACGCACCCTTCGGAGGGACACCTCGCTTTGTAGACCAGTAGGAGTACCAATGTTGACGAAATAGTAAGAAGTACGTTTTAACTGCTTCAGGAGTATACGTATATTGTGTATTGTGTGATTGTGTTTACGAATTATGATATCGATGTGATTTACGAAAATGGTAATGTCTCATTGTTAACCGACTTCAAATAAGTAGGTCTCTATTCTACCCGTATGTATGTAAAGTTTGTATGTCCGTGTTTTTCTCAAAAACTAATGAAGCAATTTTGATGATTCTTTCTCTAACGTGATCTACATACTTTCAGAACGGTTTTAGTATATAATACGTTAGGTAATTAAACTTATGTACGAAGTTATATACATAAACGTACTGTATCTCCGGCATTTCTAAGCGGATTTTGATGATTTTAGTTTTCGTTAGTATTGGGCTTATGTAATTGTATATTCAACTAAAAATGGAAAAATAAATTTACTTAAAAAAAAAAGTAAAAACCGACTTCATAAACCTAAAACGAATAGAATAACTTTCATAAAACTTAACAGCTTCTGAAGTCGGTGTCTTTAGTTCTTCAATGTCAATGCACCTTAGCTTGGTACCGACTTCAGAATCTGTTAAGTTTTTTTATGAAACTTATTTTATTCGTTTTAGGTTTTTGAAGTCGGTCATTACTTTTTTTAAGTAAACTTATTTTTGTATCACGTTTAAACGTCTTTACAAATCATAACTTCAGTCCAGTTTATTAACAATCACCAGATATTATCTCGTGTAGACCATCAGGCTCCGTGCTCATAAGTGTACATAAGAGCATTAGTACTGTGCGCTGTGCCAATCCTGAAGCAACTCTTACAAAATGAATCTTACTAACAAAATCCCCCAAGCATTCGTAATTCCCTCTTCCCCGGATAAATTGATTCACTCCCTTCCTCTCAGCTGTTGATTATAACCATCCACACTCACTCGATAACAAACCTTATAGCTTCTCGTTACAGTTGATTTTCTAATGAAAGATTCTTAAGATAGCACTGAGGGGGTTGCAAAGGAAATTGAATTTTAAATGCTAGTTGTTAAGGTTAATAATTGATTGCGTTGTGGTAAGACGTGCATTCTTGATGGCGTGAACCGGTGCGTCGTTTATAATGCTGGCAACACCGGCGTGGCTGCCTAGTGTGGCGGTACTGGCAAGTATGGCAACATTCAGTTTATGCGGCACACGAGTCGCAGTCGTTAGGCGTGGCGTGACCGTCTGATAGCGCGCTCCGGTTGCTAATGTGCTCTAGGAATGGCATTTCAATTTTGTTTTATTTTTATTGATATAAATATACAGTTGCGATCATATTAAATTCATTTTATCGGATGCTGGATAATAACCTAAAATCAATTATTTATATAGGTGCAACATGGATGTTTGTATGCAAGTCGTAAGATTTTATGTAATATGGTTTCGAACGCCCGGTTGAAGAAAACAGACTATGTAGAAACAACACACGGTAAATAAACTTGCTGTGATAAAATAAAAGACGCAGTCTTCTCATAATGCTCGAACTCGAACGGAGCCCTTTGTCTAGACGCAGTCTTCTCATAATGCTCGAACTCGAACGGAGCCCTTTGTCAAGACGCAGTCTTCTCATAATGCTCGAACTCGAACGGAGCCCTTTGTCAAGACGCAGTCTTCTCATAATGCTCGAACTCGAACGGAGCCCTTTGTCAAGACGCAGTCTTCTCATAATGCTCGAACTCGAACGGAGCCCTTTGTCAAGACGCAGTCTTCTCATAATGCTCGAACTCGAACGGAGCCCTTTGTCAAGACGCAGTCTTCTCATAATGCTCGAACTGGAACGGAGCCCTTTGTCAAGACGCAGTCTTCTCATAATGCTCGAACTCGAACGGAGCCCTTTGTCAAGACGCAGTCTTCTCATAATGCTCGAACTGGAACGGAGCCCTTTGTCAAGACGCAGTCTTCTCATAATGCTCGAACTGGAACGGAGCCCTTTGTCAAGACGCAGTCTTCTCATAATGCTCGAACTCGAACGGAGCCCTTTGTCAAGACGCGGTCTTCTCATAATGCTCGAACTCGAACGGAGCCCTTTGTCAAGACGCAGTCTTCTCATAATGCTCGAACTCGAACGGAGCCCTTTGTCAAGACGCAGTCTTCTCATAATGCTCGAACTCGAACGGAGCCCTTTGTCAAGACGCAGTCTTCTCATAATGCTCGAACTCGAACGGAGCCCTTTGTCAAGACGCAGTCTTCTCATAATGCTCGAACTGGAACGGAGCCCTTTGTCAAGACGCAGTCTTCTCATAATGCTCGAACTCGAACGGAGCCCTTTGTCAAGACGCAGTCTTCTCATAATGCTCGAACTCGAACGGAGCCCTTTGTCAAGACGCAGTCTTCTCATAATGCTCGAACTCGAACGGAGCCCTTTGTCAAGACGCAGTCTTCTCATAATGCTCGAACTGGAACGGAGCCCTTTGTCAAGACGCAGTCTTCTCATAATGCTCGAACTGGAACGGAGCCCTTTGTCAAGACGCAGTGTTCTCATAATGCTCGAACTCGAACGGAGCCCTTTGTCAAGACGCAGTCTTCTCATAATGCTCGAACTGGAACGGAGCCCTTTGTCAAGACGCAGTCTTCTCATAATGCTCGAACTGGAACGGAGCCCTTTGTCAAGACGCAGTCTTCTCATAATGCTCGAACTCGAACGGAGCCCTTTGTCAAGACGCAGTCTTCTCATAATGCTCGAACTCGAACGGAGCCCTTTGTCAAGACGCAGTCTTCTCATAATGCTCGAACTGGAACGGAGCCCTTTGTCAAGACGCAGTCTTCTCATAATGCTCGAACTGGAACGGAGCCCTTTGTCAAGACGCAGTCTTCTCATAATGCTCGAACTCGAACGGAGCCCTTTGTCAAGACGCAGTCTTCTCATAATGCTCGAACTCGAACGGAGCCCTTTGTCAAGACGCAGTCTTCTCATAATGCTCGAACTCGAACGGAGCCCTTTGTCAAGACGCAGTCTTCTCATAATGCTCGAACTCGAACGGAGCCCTTTGTCAAGACGCAGTCTTCTCATAATGCTCGAACTGGAACGGAGCCCTTTGTCAAGACGCAGTCTTCTCATAATGCTCGAACTCGAACGGAGCCCTTTGTCAAGACGCAGTCTTCTCATAATGCTCGAACTGGAACGGAGCCCTTTGTCAAGACGCAGTCTTCTCATAATGCTCGAACTCGAACGGAGCCCTTTGTCAAGACGCAGTCTTCTCATAATGCTCGAACTCGAACGGAGCCCTTTGTCAAGACGCAGTCTTCTCATAATGCTCGAACTGGAACGGAGCCCTTTGTCAAGACGCAGTCTTCTCATAATGCTCGAACTGGAACGGAGCCCTTTGTCAAGACGCAGTCTTCTCATAATGCTCGAACTCGAACGGAGCCCTTTGTCAAGACGCAGTCTTCTCATAATGCTCGAACTCGAACGGAGCCCTTTGTCAAGACGCAGTCTTCTCACAACGCTCGACTAGTTCAAACTCGACCGGAGCCCTTTGCCAAGAGCCCTCCAAGAGTTCTCAAGTCGTTGTGAGACCGTGCACTATCGTGTCAGGCTACATTCTAAGATCTACCCACTGACTATGGATACCATGAGTTGGGATTGGCCGCCCCGTAGGGTAGCCCCATGAAAGTAATATCTGTTACAATGTTATAATGTTGACGCCTATATTTACCTAACCTGAAGTCTGTGATACCGGTTATAGTACACAATTTCACATAGTAGAAACCACAGATCCAGACTCCAATCTGCTTCTGAAAATTTCTTAATAAACAAAACCATATATAAGTTGACTAGACCCGTAGATTGAATCGTGTAACCTCAGTGTACCCTCAGTGTACCCTCAGTGTACCCTCAGTGTACCCTCAGTGTACCCTCAGTGTACCCTCAGTGTACCCTCAGTGTACCCTCAGGTCCGCAGTGGTTCTGTTACCACTAGATCAATGCGTCAGCCTACTTCTAATAACGTTATGACAACTGAAGCTTGTATATTTCTAAGCACCTGTTATTTTATCTCTGATATATGATCTCCACGTGTTGTCTGTATATCTAGTGAGTGCTTGAGTTTCATGAGTGTTTCTCTCGGGAGGCACTTTCTACTCAAAAAGTTACACAGAATATTTGAGTTCAGTTTTTTTTCCAACTTTAGACATTGTTCTTTTAGACGGAGAGCAATATATTTATACATAATATAAGCGTAAATGTGTGATGTATATATCGTTAGTTAAATGGAAAAATGACATTTCTTGCTTAAAATGCAAATTTGAATAAGGCCACTTTTCTATTTAACCGTTTCGTTAAATGTGTCTGTGGCAAGATGTAGCTTCAGAAGTAAATATATAAAGTGATACTAAATGTAACATTCATAGTTTCTGCAATACAATATTAATTTCGACAGCCTTAATACAACTGAGCAGCTTAAATATCTCTGTATTTAAATGTTTAGCTCGCCGACATGCCTCAGAGCGAAGCCTTTGCCTCCAAAATAATACAACGCTGTGCCAATCATCAGCCTGAAAGGCGTCTGTTTGCTTCCCTCCGCTTCTACAAACCAATTTGTGGCTCAAATGAATCTTTGAGTTCTGTAATAAACTTGTACAAATATCTGTACAAATAATTGTAACGTTGAAATCTAATTTTCCGCAAATTTAAAGCCTTTAGAATATTCTCTCTTACAAATTACGATCTTTGCTGGAGTTCGTAGCGCTGCGTAGAGGGCGGGGCTACGAGGCTACGCGCTACGCGCTACGGAGGGTCGTAGAGCTACGGGCGGCTGTAGACGTCTACGAGTGAGCTGTCTTGTAGTGGTGTGAATGTGTCGATGAATTTTATATTACTGTATCAAATGTTAAAGACGATATTCTCGTGTGGTTTTCATGAATACACAATTAAAATGGCAGCTACAAAACACATGTAAACACTTCGTTCACTTGTATTTTAATTTAATTATTGATTACTGTCATTTATGTACGGAGTATTCATATGCACCGCTACAGTAATTATAAATGCTTCATTCGGGAAATAACTTCAGCACTATTTAATTGCGCTTTAATTCAGAAAACAATTAACGAATATAAAATAGAACCATCGAGCACACATTAATACGCACCGCACATCACTGGTCCTTTGAGGTGCGGTCCGTCGGTAAATATTCGGGTCTGCGGGGCGGCTGCGGGGCGTCTGCGGGGCGGCTGCGTGGTGGCAGCGGTCACAACTAGTGTTCCATTAACTGTGCGATTTCTACCTTTTACTCTTTGTGACGGTTTGCTCGTGTATTGAGTTGGCATATGTAGTAATTATGGCTTGTTTTCTGTTCTGTAAAAAGAAAGACATAAAGAAATATAAAAGGCGGAAAGTTTTATTTAAATGAGAGTTAACGGTAATTTTAAGTGAGACATGCAGCAGCATTGCTGTAGCTGCGTACCTCGGCCGTACCTGGCATACTTGCTGTAACTGGCATACTTGCTATAACTGGCATACTTGCTATAACTGGCATACTTGCTATAACTACCATACTTGCTATAACTGACATACTTGCTATAACTGACATACTTGCTATAACTGGCATACTTGCTATAACTGGCATACTTGCTATAACTGGCATACTTGCTATAACTACCATACTTGCTATAACTGACATACTTGCTATAACTGGCATACTTGCTATAACTGGCATACTTGCTATAACCGGCATACTTGCTATAACTGACATACTTGCTATAACTACCATACTTGCTATAACTGGCATACTTGCTATAACTGGCATACTTGCTATAACTGGCATACTTGCTATAACTGGCATACTTGCTATAACTATCATACTTGCTATAACTGGCATACTTGCTATAATGTCACATGTTGCAATAATAGTGCTTCATTTGTTGTGTATAAGTGTCAGTGTAAAGGTATCCAGGGTATTCTATTCCTTCTTGTTTGTGCTAACAGTTTCCTCTGCTAGTGAATATTACGAGGCAAATGCCTTTTAGTTTAACATCTTCCCTCTGAGATAATAAACTGTCTCTGTATGTAGGTTGCAAATATATTATTTCAAAGAAAGTTCCAATAAGACTCGCTCTTTTAAATTCTGGGAAGCGTGTCTGTTAGTCTCAATATGGCGGCAGCAACGACTGGAAAAATAAATTAAACGTTTTTAAATCAACATGGCGTGCTTCTTGTATTTTAATTTATGACTGTGTATAATAAAACTGTAAATAACGTCTCGTATTATAGAAATTAAACATAATTTATTGTCTACAAACATCTGAGGAATGCATGCTCCTTTGCTGCGCAATCACTTCATAACTCATCTGGTTTAAATACCAAAACAAGATACAGTCCATTCAATTTCCAGTCTGCCCAGCTCTCAGTATTTCCAATAGGTATCTCCTAAATGCACTGGTTCTATATTTAGCGGCGTGTATCTCTGAAGACATTAAGGCTTCGAGGGGAAAGTTCAGACGTATCGTGATTTACTTCAGGCTTTGGCCCATAACGACGTCTGGCAAGTTTGTTGTAATACAATCGAACCTTTAGTACATACACACACACATACATACATACATACATACACACATACATGCCGTGAATCTAGCCTTTTATACTTATATCATAACTCTGTATGATAGCCCTTTGTTATTTATTTATTTTACCTGGACCTAGGCGAGTTGATAGACATCGTAAGACCTGGGCGAGTTGATAGACATCGTACGACCTGGGCGAGTAGACAGACACCTCAAGTATCACAGCTTTTAGGGTGCTTCGAGGGTATAAATAAACCCACTTACAAGGATACACAGATACACGTGAAAACATAACCCGGTAGTTGGCGTCGCGCAGTCTACTACAATTGTCGCTTTTACTTTACTTAGGTGGAACAGTTTCAATCTCTTTTAATTGTAGCTAACTAATAGGTTGGGGAAAAAGTTTCTTCGCATTTTTTAAGAAAATTAAAAACATTTTTTAATATAGTTTATTTACATTTAACTAAAGTATGTAGGTACCATTTTGTTCGATAACTTTTTGCCATCTTGTAGGTAGGGACGTAATCGCATTGCTATAGAAATTTTGGGACTTCTGGTCAAAATACCGCGACAAGTGGTTTTGGCAGTCCTCTCGTGATGTTAACCTGACACTGCCTAAAGAATTCTGAAGAGACCGAAACAGGTGGAAATCTGAAGGTGCAAGGTCAGGACTATACGGCGGATGCATTAACACCTCCCAGCCAAACTCTCTTAATTTTTGCTGAGTGGCTAAAGATGTGTGAGGTCTAGCGTTATCATGATGAAAAACCACACCCCTTCTGTTGATTAATTCCGGCCGCTTTCTCTCAACTTCTTGCTTTAATCTCATCAGTTGTTCGCAGTAGAGTTCAGAATCGATGGTCCTGCCTGGTGGTAACAGCTCATAATGAATAATACCCTTCCAATCCCACCACACACACAGCATCACCTTGTTGCGAGTTAACCCGGGTTTCGCCACAGCCTGTGAAGCCTGACCGACCTTTGACCACGACCTTTTTCGCACGTTCTTGTCATACGTGATCCACTTTTCATCACCAGTTATAAGCTTCTTCAAAAATGGTTCGGTTTCATTACGTCGTAATAAAGAATCACAAATGAGTACACGGTTCATTAGGTTTCTTTCAGTGAACTCGTGAGGTACCCAAATGTCGAGCTTTTTTGTGTACCCAGTTTTTTTCAAATGCGCCAAAACTGTTTTGTGGTCAATTTCCAGTTCTTCAGCTACGTCGTAACTACTGATATGCCGATCTTGCTCTACTTTTTCAAAAATGGCATCCATTTTATCCGTAATAGGGCGACCAGAGCGACGTGCATCTTTGACATCAAAATTTCCGGATTGAAAACGCTTAAACCAAATTTGTGCTACTCTCACAGACACTACACTAGGTCCATAAACATCGCAAATTTTTTTCGCGGCTTGCGTTGCATTTTTACCTTTTTTGTAGTAAAATTTTAAAATGTATCGAATTTCTTCATTAGATTCACTCATCTTGACGGTACGAAAAACAAATGAAAATCACACATTTTCCTAATTTGAATTTGGAATTATGTTCTTTAAAATTTAAACTTTCAATGATACCAAAACCAGCCAGATACAAATAGTATAGCCAAAGAGATTTTATTACAAGTTCATACATACTATAATGCGAAAACACTTTTTCCCCAACCTAATATTATACTGCTTAATGACGAAGGGATAAGAAACGGGTATACAGCAATATTTCGCCAGTTGTTACACCAACACAACAACTACATAGAACACAACACAACATTACAATCCAGTTCTGTATGTTGTGATAACAGTGTGGCAATGTTGCAGGTTACTTCACTTATAACGCATCATGGAAACAAATTCACGGTAACAAAAACATAGTTTATCTTAATAGGATACACCGACCTCATATAGTTTTAAAGTTTCAAAACATTATTTATTTTTGACGTGTAAAAGCAATTTTTTAAATCATTTGTCATTTGTTAATCGTTTAATAATATTCCTTACATATCCACAGCTAAACACAGAGCTATCAACACATCGACAGCATACGATCTGATAATCATTTTCATCCTAATTAAGCTAAATAACCAATGTATATGAGCCTCGACACTTCATACATGATTTGCACTAATTCAATAAAGTGGAGATCATGAACCGTTATGTTTGCTCTACACTACTCGATCGCATTACTATTATCGTTTAGCATTGCTAATTAGGCTCTACACTTCTCTACATAGCCCTACATAGCTCTACATGTGCATATAGATATGTTTAATAATGTGTTGTATGTTTGTTCGGGGGTGCATTGTTGTATATAATTGATGACATCATGATCTAGTAGATAGTAGATTAGTAATATGGATGTTCTATTTCTATTCTGATGTCATATTTAGCTGGATAGTTTAATAAAGTTTACATGCTCTTATTTAATGAGCATAGGAGCATCTGTCCAAAAGGTCGTATTTCTATTATATTATAAACAAACAACAAAATCGAATTAAGAGGATTGTGAAGCTGTAAATTTTCATACAAAAAGAGATAACGTTTTTCTCCCCGTAAACATGGTCTAATTTTCATAATTTTTGGAAATGTTGTTGGTATAATAAAAAACTAGGTCCGTACGTTTTTATTATAAAGAAATATTGTATACAATATAAGTTATTAGCATCTAAATATCTATATTTTTGCCATAAAAACATCCTCGAGCATTTTTATTTTTTTTAAATTAAATTAAATTGAATTACTAAAAACGAAAAACGTACAGACCTCGATTAAAGTATACTGAATGTAATGAAATCAAAATTGTCTAATTTCGTCAAGGTTTAGGGGAGTAAAAACGTTATCGCCTGAATCAATATTTATGTAAATAATTGTATGAAATGTAAGTAATTGCCTCCAAAAATCGCGCCGCGTATCGGCACTTCACAATCCTCTTAATCGATTTTTATTAAAGTTACGAAATATGGAAAAAATATGACCTATTGAACAGAACAATAAATAAAATATCCTTTTTGTAAAAGGAATATGCTTGTTCTGCTTAAAAATCTGAGAATATTGATGTAGTAATACCTACATTTTGATTGGAATTTTTTTTTTTTTTTTGTTTTGTCTATATGGAAAATACGATCCTTTTTTTGAACAAGTGTTTAAGCTCGATGGACTTTTTTTACTTGGTATGGGTTTGCTCTTGACTATATTCCAGGTCAGAAGTGACAGACAAAGGATGCCTGATGAACTTAAGTAGGTATCAACCGTCATGCGGAACACCTGATGGACTTGTATGTCAAAGGATCACAAAAAAATATATTGAAAGTTAGAAAATTAAATACGAACTTTTGAACAGATGCTCCTCATATGAACTTGGTCTTTCAAATAAGCTGTGAGACCAGAGAAATACGTAGGATAAATAGAATCGAATAATTCTATATTCAACTCACAAGTGTCATCCTTTGACAGTTATATGGAATGGCAATAACGCGGCAAATTGACGTAAGCTCTCAATTTGTTTATCAATTAATTTCCCTGACAGTAAGTATTAACTTCAACATCGCACAAGTGTGGAGGAATCATAAACTAATAAAAGGAGTATGTAATCACATGCCGTGCTGTATTTTCCTCACCCTCTTTTTAATGGCAGTCGACGATATGTATCGCTTAGAACTGAAATTCTTCAAATAACATCAATTAATTTCCCAAATGGTATGTTTTGGAGATTTTCCACTTCATTCGAAAGCGTGCCGTAGGACCTAATGGAGCGGCAAGCCCACAGTCGTCGGTAAATACTTGGACAAAGTTGGCAAACAAGGCCGTCTTTATCTGCGGGCGAACCTTAGAACAGCCGGCGAATGTTCGTTATCATTCATAAATAGAATTGTTTAATAGTGAATAGGTTGTTAGATAATGATATAATTCTAAGTTTTCGCGAGAAACATTTATGATTGTTTACGATCATAATTGTGGCCATGTTTGAAATTAGTATCATAATCAAACTGATCGTAAGCAGAGCACTCATAGTCCTTTAATTACGAGAACAGCTCAAGCTATGTTCTATTTATTGTTCATGAATAAATGACTAATGACTAATGACTATGATAAGAGGATTATTTAGTCAGCAAGGTCAGAGAACTACCCTACCCTTGATTTAAAAAAGTGTCCGTGGAGTTTGTTGCCCAATCTTCTCCATATGAACGTAGTACACTTTGTAATGGGCAACTAGCTCCATCTTTCTGACTGACGCCTCCGTGACAATTCAAAAGTGCCTGTATTTGGTTTAATTCAAATAAATAGGTTCTTAGAGTTAGCCCCCGGAAGCACCTGATGAACGTAAATAGGTATCAACCATCATGGGGAGCACCTGATGAACTGAAGTCCGTCATGGGGATTCTTTTCCGTTAAACCTATGTTTATGGGGTAAAGGACCAATAAGTGAAACTCCACCTTTGTATATATTTCCCTGAACGTAACAATAAGCGACAGAGGCGAGTCTGAATAAAGCGCTGTTCGTCCATGATTAGTTGTTTCCTCAACCACTTCCACATAGTGCGACAAATTCAATTGACTTTAAATTGCACAGCGATGCAATGTTGCCAACTGTCGATACATTTGTTTCATATTTCCTCGTAGTTATTGGAGAGATTGGATATTTCCTTCCAAGCTTAGAAAATATTACTGAAGTAGAAAATGGAATGGAACCGAATGGGTCGACGTACTTGCTGTTGAAAATCAACACGTTATATACAATTGATCTCACGGAATTCTTGAACATGCAATTCAATTAGCAGATATTATATGAAAGTCTCTGTTACGGATACTTCCGTAAATGTTAGAGGTTTTAGAAATTCATAGGAGAATTTAGATTTCGGGGATATAATAAAACATTTCTGTGACTCAAAGGACCACTCTTATTTATTGACCGAACCGACCACTCAAAGCCTCGACAAACTTTGTCAAACAACCTCCACCTCCACTCCACTCCTCCAGCACAAAGCTCGTGGTCATCAGATCTTAACCTTCAATCGGTCCACAATCACAAATCAAGCTGAGCATTATCGCTGCTGTAAGGAAACGTGATCGTTAACCTATATAGCTCGGGACACCCGCGCCGCCCTTCGTCAGTCGGCGCCCGCCCTCCGGACCGCACGCACGCGCGCCGCCCGCCCAAACAAATATCCCGAAAATAATGTGCCGCGGCCGGCCGGTCATACTAATCCGAGGCCTATACTAAACATATCAGCTTATTAATTATGTATTTTAGTGTTATAGTGATAAGGTGTAATTTACAACGAGTTAGTGTCGGTGAGATGGCATAATGAGTGAAGCATTGTGATCACGGTGAATAGTTAGGATTCGCCTTTTGTTGAGCATTTTTTGCGTTATTAAGCTTTCCAGTTTTATGTTAGACTTAATTTGAATGTATTCAACACTTGACTATTATTTCTCTCTTCAACACCCATTTGAATAAGATTACGTAGTAAGTGATGCCCCTTGGTTATATTGTTCAAGGGAATGTGTTAGGGGTGATCGTCCGTTCTGCTTTCAATTTTATTTTATCGTTATTCTGAGCTCGATCAAGTAACTTGTTTTCATTGAAACCAACAGGTGACGAGCAATCGATATCAAATGTCTTTCTTTAAGTGCTCCGTAGCGATTATTAAAACTGTGTTTAATATAACAACTATTATCTCTTTTTCATAACGGGAGACCATTTTCTTTTCATTATTTATCCTTCTACTGTAATTTTAATCTTTTATACGTATTTTATATTTAAAATTGAAACGTGTGTAGTGAAGAACTTGTTGCGTTACTACCTGTTTGTCCCGCGACTTCTCTTGTAATTAATTGTTTCACACATACTCGCCACTTCACGGGTCTACTGTTACGGGGCCTCGCTAAATTATTCAAGTCGTGAATTACTAGCTGTATTATATTTTAATAGGTACCTTCAATACACTAAAGAAAATACAGTTATTTTAAGGATATTAGGCCGTACTATTAAGCAGTGTAGACCTTAAATGTTATAGGCTAGCTAACCATCCCCCCGGAGGCGTTATAAGAATCAATTAAGTAATATCAACCAGGTGGGTGTTACCATAAAAGTAAATTGCCTATAAAATAATAATTACCGCCGGATTTATTAATAATAGCGGACACAAGGCAATCGAAATCTTTCCATCAAATAGAAGGAAGAACCGAACTTGAGCCTTTGAAGTTTACAAAAATGTTATCAGGCAGAAGAGCCTATTTCGTTCTTAAATGAATATATCACCTGAGCGCAATAGCTCAGCGGCTAAGTTGTCGACCGGGTATTAAGTTCGAACTAAACTCTATCCATATAGACGTGATCCCCAACTTTTAACAATAACACATTTAGCAAGATTTGAAGGGTTATCATGGGCCATCCATTTATTAGGTTTTTTTAGGTAATACGAACTGTTCAAGTTGCTATAAGTAGCTGAGCTAAAAGTATGTGTTTCTATGAAGCATGTCCATATTGTACATTAAATACGCTATCATAATTAGATTGTTGTGTGAGCTCGTGCATACATCAGACATCCGGCCTCATTAACTAATTGCATTCCGTCTCCATTATGAGCGGCTCCATGTTATCAAATCTAGAGATGAAAGGACACCATCGAGGGAAGGAAAATTATATTTTATGTTCATTTCATAAAGAATTGATGAAAGGCATGTAAAGGCCGGGTTTTTGAAAGACAAATGAGGCATTTGTACCTTTAGATCTTGTACCAAAGAATTTGTAGGAACAGTTACTTACTACAACCTAGTTTGAAAAATAGACTTTCAGTTCAGCACAATATTATGCTATATACCTATTCACCACGTAATTACTGTTTCGGAGAAGGCTAATATTTATATTCTCTGCAGCAGCAACAGGACACACCTACGAATTACCACTTCGGTCTCGGTTGACATCCGAGTACCATTGACATACGTCACGCCACTCGGAAGCACAAAAATATTCGACAAGCACTCACATACGGTGTCGGTAATTGCCTCTAATTGGGACTGCAGACGACAGATTCTGATGGCAAACACTCCGTGTAAAATGCAGATATTTGTTAGCCCATCTAGATGAGAGGCAGGCTACAACAATGTAGACGGGAAAAGAGCCTTCTAAGTCTGATGAAAAACTAAATATGCAAGACCTAATAATATCGCAAGGACAGTTTAATTTACTGAATGAAAATGACGTCAACATCCCTATATCTTGACGAGAAACTTAATAATAGTTTCGTTTGTGACCGCGACGAGAGCATGCTAATCCATTCGGTGGCTCCGCGAGCACGCAGCGAGCGGCCCTTGTCGCTGGCTCTGTGGGAACGAGAACTGTTGCACAAGTTGGATGAGTGTGAGACGAGAGGTGTTATCAGGTTTATGTTTTATCTTTGAGTTGGGATTAAGGACATGTGTCTCCGCCGGGTTCAATTTGAATAATAGGTGATGGGTCATTTGGTACTTTCTTCAAGCGGATGTCTATCAGGATTGACCACAACTACCACTGGCTGCTAGCCACAATCGCAAACATTGGACTGTTAAACACATCACGGTTCAAACTTGTGTACACTATGCCAATGAAGCATTAAAATTACACACCGTTGGCCACAGCATACCGATTTCATGTCATAATTATAAGATTATCAAGTTAGCCCGCTGTAATGTCATCGACAGTTAGCGGGTAATTCTTGCTCTGTGATCCAACCGATTACTGAATAATTACTGTAATTACTGTACCATTGTAAGCCAGTATTATTGAAGCGTCCACCGATGGTTTTCATAGTGCTTTTGGGCTGTTTCATACAGACCATTTTTTTTTTTTTTTGTGGATGGGAAATCATCAAATAACTTCTCCCGCTCTGGGTGGAGCGGAAGGGCGTGTCAGACTTTTACTGACTAAAACCCACCCGTGTTCCTTCAGTTGCCTATGCCAGGGCCACGGTATCTTTTTCAAACAACCCGCGACCCCAGCGGCATCGGCCCTATTGGACCCCATCTTTTGCTGACATCTCTTTGAGGCGCGCGTGGAACACAACGCGCCGTCGACCCGGGCCTGGTCCTCACCGGACGGCGAGCTACCCACTACTCACCGTCCGCAAGCCCGCGCCTACGGTGGCTGGGAATCGGCTATCGATTCCCGCCGCCCAGGGCGTCTCCTGCGGCGACTGAGGGCGTGAGGCTGCCTCTCCCTCACGCGTTCCGCCTCCTCCTTCGCAAGCATTACCGCTTCGCAGAAGGAGGTGACGGCCTCCCATGCACTCTCGCTCCGCACCATGGCCTGGACCAGGCTCGGACGCGAGAGATCGCCGCCGCCGATCGCCTCTGTGAGAACACGGCGGTGCTCTACCCAAGCCGGGCAGACCTCCACTGTATGCTCCACCGTGTCCTCTGGGCGATCCACACAATGGTGACACCCGGGCGTTTCCTCCCGCCTTATGCGAAACAGGAACCTCCCGAAACAACCGTGTCCGGTAAGGACCTGCGTCAGGCGGAAGGTGAGGACGCCGTGGCGCCTCTCTAACCACTCCTCAAAGAGGGGACTTATCGCCGCAATTGTGGCGTGCCCAGCGCTGGGCTGCGACAGTCGCACTCTCCATGTCGCCATGAGATCCCGCCGGAGCTCTGTCCGCTGTACCGTGATTTCTCGCGGCAGCGGAGTTACGCCCCGGCGTTTCGCCTCCTCGCGCCACTCCCACACGTGCGCGAGGACTTTCGCCTCCAGATCCCACGGCGGCAATCCGGCAAGGAGGTTCGCCGCCTCACCGGAGACCGTGCGGTAACCCCGGACTAGCCGAATGGCCATGACCCTCTGGGACGCGTTCAACCGGCGGACTGGCCGCAGCCTCAGGGAACGCGCCCACACCGGTGCCCCGTAAAGGGCCATGGACCGCACGACCCCCGCGTAAAGCCTCCGGCAGGAGGCGTTTGGACCACCTAGATTGGGCAGGAGCCGCTTCAAGGCAGCCCCAGCCCGCTCCAGTCTGGGAGCCAAACGTCGGAAATGCTCCACGAAGTTCCACCGGCTGTCGAGGACGAGTCCCAGGTACTTCATCGTCGACTCGACTCCAATGCGAACCCCTCCTACCGTTATTTGGGAACCCGACGGTGGCGCATTCCGAGGGTTTCATACAGACCATGCCTTTCAAAGAAGTGTAGTACAGGAGTATTTGTTCACAGTTAAGAATTACCAACAAGTTAGACCAGCTTCATGGTTCAACAATAACTTTGTTTTTATTATTGTCATCTAGAAAGGTTTGTAGTTGTAATTTTAATTATATAATATTAACACTTTTCTCTTTTGAACACCTGTAATATAATATTAATTTAAGCAATCATTAAAAACTCGTTTTATCCATTAACTTAAATATTATACAGTTTTTACAAAATCTGGTTTTTCAAAAGCAACTATGAATTTTCTGTATAATAAAATGCTTTTATACCAAAAATAAATATTATATTTATACAAAGTAAGCGAACAATATTTTGATACCAGGAAAATATAAGTTACAGAGAACAATGCGCGAAGAAAAATTGCCTATTCCTCTTCAGGAATAGCTCTCTATCATCATAAACAGCGGAGCACTTACCTACTCACCTAGTTTCGGAGATAAACTCAAAGAAAAGCAAGCGATGCAATGTACTGACTGTATGGACGGAGGAGTTGAGTTACTGCCGGATAAATAAACAAAGGAAAATAAAGTTTATTTGGTAATATTATAAGGTCTATTTTCATATTGTCAAACTCGAACGATACATGTTTTGTATATATATATGGTACTACGAAATTGTAGAGTTTCTCAAAGATAGAAAGATTTTAATTTAATAAGATTTATTATCATTCTCATTACTTTGGTAATTTATTTAAGTAAGATACGAACTGTCGTCGCACGAAGGGAAATTCTAAGTAATATTTCTGTCTGAGTCGAGTTTCAATATCCGATCCTAAGTCGCGCAGCCACGTTTCTATCGTAACTTTTATAAGATAGGAGTCGTATCTGAATATTAATACTTTCATTAATTTTATATACTCTCAAGCATTAATACATATTTTATTAGGAACCTACTACGCTGTGGAATGGGCAACTAGCTTCATCTTTTTGCCTTCGAATACATTATAAAAGTAATCATCATCTTCCCGCCCTTGTTCTATGTCACATGGAGTCGGCGCAATACGTATCATCTTCCATTCTCCCCTGTCATGCTATCATTATAGTATTTTAGGAAACAAATAAAATCTGGCCCTAAGATCCGCAATCGCATTCCTAAAGACAACTCATGAGTTATTCCGTCGGTGAAACAAGCAACACTACTGAATAAGCTTAATATATAAACAAATACACTAATGCACGTAAACTGTCTGTCTGTCCGTCGATGATATTAGTAATGTTAGTGAGATGCGATGAAACGTTCATCGCGGACGGGAATAGACTTTAGTATGAACGATTTGTGTTATACAGGCAATGATGGTGGATTGACTGGTATTTTATTTGTTTGTTTGTGTGGTATTCGATTTGTTGTTAATATTTGTGAGAAATTGCCTTAGACGAATGATCGTTCACAATATTCAAACGTTATAAAATATGACAGTAGATCTTGAATAGTATTACCAAAGTGAGTTAATGACAACACTTTCGTAATATCTCTTTGCTACAATAATGGCGTCTTAAAACAAAGTTTTGTAAGTTAAAATAGTCCTTACAAATAAAAATACAATTTACTCGTTTCTTGAATTTCAATTGTATACAGGTATGACTCAAACAAAATTTTTACCCATTTAATTAAACAAATATTTCAAGTTACTCCTTTTTAAGGCAGTCCGTCCTTTGTAATGGAAAAGTGTTATTACCTGAGAGTACTTGAGCACTTTAGATACGAACTTACCTATTTACTTCAAGATCCTTGATTAAAGCTCGGGTAATACTGATCTTACAGTAAACGGTAGTGTATTACAGACATTAAATACCAATTGCAGACTAAACACCCTCCTAACCTGACATTAATATTGTAGCTGACACACACACACTCACACAGCTCAAGCACCAAGTTTCACGCACACATACGTATGTCAAGAGAGACAAATGTGTACGTATGCGAGTCGCGTCGCAGCGTGAGATTGAGGCGATATGTTAGCGGTGTCGGCGCGCGCCGCTCGCTCATTAACTTAGTATTAGCCTATTTAGAGACTGTCTTACGTGTACTATACTTGTGTATCGAGCGTACAGCCCACCTTGATTGAGTGGACGGTATATTGAGTACCAGTTCGTGGGGCTCACCTACCTACTTGGCTTGATAACAAATTAAAGTGGTAAAATGTGGACTTGTAAGTTGAACGTACAATAAAATCCGTCAAACCAATGTGACATATTAAATTCAAAACATTTGGCTTGTTTTACGAAATTTATCAAAGGAACTGCAAAATTTTTTGCATCTTTTGATAAACATACAGAAAATATTGCAGGAAGATAAGCTAAAAGTATAAGAAGAACCTAGTTCAGCTTTGAAAAGCTCTTTGCAATGGAACCAGCTCGTAAGAAACTAGCTCGTAGCCAAAGAGAAGCTAAGATACATTTCTACTTAAGTAACAAGATTTCCTCGAGTTTATTTTTCGTGAAATGATAAGCAGCTGTCACACTTTGATTCCTCGCGATGTCGGGCTTGTTTTCGGAGGAAGATTTAAACTTAGCCTGTTTTTCGAAGTTTCTTGTATTTTCATTTAAATTAAATTTAAATTATGCTTACTACTAGAACTGTTCTGTGAGTTTTGATTTATGTCAGCTCAGATCGAATGAACATATTTTTTGGGATCGAGAATTTTATAGTCTTTCATCTATCATCTCTGCCTATATGAGAGGAATCTATAAGTATACATACTGGTATTCAGCTGCATCCGGTTAGACTCCTAGTCGTCCCCAACATCTTAGTTGGGAAAAGACAGGCAGAATGATAAAAGACATAAATCCCTCCCAAGATTGAATTCTACTGCATTGGTTAGTATTACGAACATATTGATAATCTTCAGATTACAATATAAAAGTTATTTAATTTTGCAAAACCAACATATATAAACTAGCAGTCGTATACACGATGCAAGTGTAGGCGGTCAGCAAGACTTGTGTTGGCAACTGAACTTGCCAACACGTGCTATCAAATTGTACTGGAGCTATTCTGAAATATCTTCTCATTGGATAGAATACATGCAAACATATGTTAACTTACCTATATATATACACATACATAAGGAACCTTGCCAATCTCAAACTCAAAGCATTTGATTCAAGTAAAGCGTTTGCTGGCACTTTTGAATGGTCAAGGAGTCGGTCAAACAGATGAAGCTAATTGCCAATTCCAAAGCGTAGTAGATTGATTGCTATGGAGCAGAACAGGCAAGAAACTCCACGGACACTCTTTTAAATCAAAATATTCTCAAGTTCAAATAACTGCAACATTGCATCGTTTGCTTTGGATGCTATGTCATTTCCTTAAATTTTTCCAATAGTTGGAAAAAAAAATTCCAACTATTCGAAACAAAACCGAATCTACCCTTAAATTTTCATTTGATACGAACTATTGTTAGTCTTCTGTGGAAAATCTACAGTCTTTCTTTCCATAGGAAGCTATACCATAAATCCATCTTGATTTAAAACCTAGTCCTGAAGTGATAGTACCTACTCGTGACGTCCAGACGAAGAATTGCTGCGCCCACTCGATATTCCCGTCGCAAGCTCTAGGAAGACTAGTGATGTACTTAGCAATGTAATTAGGATTCCAGTTATCGATAGATATTAAACCGTTATTTGCTGAGATTTTTATATGAAACCTTACGGAATACAAGTATTCGTTTGTGTAAGTAAGAAAAGTTAGGTGTTAATAGATAAATCGATGTCTTTGTAAACTTGAGTTTTACTGGTAAAAAAATACAATTCCAAAGTAATAAAATCTGACGTAAATCAAGACCGGAGCTTCACTGCATCAATACCAGATGTTTTTACTAAAATTTACAGCGAACATAAAACGAATGTTATTCACAGGTGAACAACTACTTCTTTATACTTTTATATTTAACAAACGAATAAACTTGAGTTTTATCGACTCTCAGTTCACCATCAATTAGCTTTCTGTGCAAAATGTCTGGTGTGGAATGTTAGCTATGTTCACCTTGTGCAATAAAACAAATCGACGTGAACTGAAATTGAAAAATGTACCACAGTTGTTTTTATACACAGCCGCTTTAACTTTAACTATCATTCTATTTATTTGGGGTCGGCGCAACATGTATTTTTCTTCCATACTTCTCTATTAGTCGTTATCTTGGTAGTCAGCCCCTGTCTAGCCATACGTCTTTCATACAGTCCAGTTTCACTTATAGCCATCCACATTCTTACTCAAAACTTTATTCACGACTTTTTCCTCATTTCTCTCCCATTGCCGCCTTAAGTTTCATATCAGTATAAGCGGCATATTGCAGTAAAATCGAAGGTAAAAAAAAACCATGGTTATCGATAATGTCCCACTACTAGCTGTGCGTCTGGCCTCTTGGAGGGAGTCCAGGCGGGGCCGCCTCAATAAATATGTATGAATCGGACATGTCGTGTTTTATAAGGGATAATACGAGTGTTCAGTTTGGGAGTGCTGCACGATATGCAATAACGTGTGCTTCGCAATCCGTCTCGCGAATATACTCCAGCGAAGGTTTATTTTCGATTATCGTAAATCCTTCATGATTTATGAAGGTAATTACTAAAATTAATGTTACTGTGTGTTGTTTTATCGTCTCTGTGTTAATTTACCGTAGTGGAGAGCGATACGCGTCGCGTGTTACTGGCACTTGGTACAATGTCCGTGACTTTTCATTAACACACCTACACAAAAAGATTTTGTAAAAGACCTTTGAGTAGACTTTAATTAAGATTCTTTCAATACTAAAGATCCTCCTTTCAACCTCCTTCCACTTCAATGAGATCTTAGTAATAAATGTTGATTAAAAGCGGCGACACAAAAATTCCAGACTCTTCCAGGGCAGGTGTTCTCAAAGGAGTTCAGGAAATTTACTTTATAATATCGCTAATTGGTGGATTTCGAGCTGAAGTACTACTAAGAACTAGAACTGAATTCAGTAAAAAGACTTCATTAGATCGCATTTCTGCGGTTTCAAGCGTACGTGCACGTATTTCGCTCGTGATAAAAGTACAAAATGTCCTCGTTTACTTATTTTACTTTGTTCACACCATGTGATCTTGCATTGTATCTTGCAAGTACTAGGCACCAGTCTTGTTTTTTAAAAGTCATCGAAGTTGTGAATCATAATTACTTACACCCGATCGGAAACTGTGTGAAACTTCCCAAAACACTCTTAAAGAGACAGCTGTCACCATGTCCCTATTTCACCTAAAATTCACCTGACAACACTATCTACGTCATAATTTGGCAACGATACAACTCTACACTGACAAAATAATTACATTGAGACACACGTGTCACAATACTACACGTGTGTCACAACTCTAGTACACACGTAGTGGGCGTGTCCACGTCGCGCGTGTGTTTGTTTACAAGTGACGTTACTAATATGGGGATTATTGACCCCTTTGGGGGATACACGGAAGTAAACGTAATGTTTTTATTTTTTTTTTGTAAGTTTGACAGCCGCACGTGTTTTTTGTTTGTTGCTTGATCGATTGGTCACGTAAGGTTGGCTGCCTTGTGGCATTGAATCGGCCTTAATTATGTACCACCATTGTGCGTAAAAAATGTAAATCCTAACTAGTAGTATTAGAAATTCCAAAGTGATTTTGTTTGTTTGTTTGTTACGCTTTCACGCCAAAACGGCAGAATAGATTTGGATGAAATTCGGCACACGGGTAGAACTTGATCTGTATTAGGATATACATAGGATACTTTTTATTCCTATAGTACGTTCCCGTGGGATAATTTCCGACATGCACGCGGGCGAAGCCGCTGCCAAAAGCTAATAAATAAATAATTTGTGACGAAACCAGGACTACATAAGTCTAAAATCCGTCAGTCAGTTAGTTATTAGTCTTAGTTTAATGTAAGTTTGACGGGTAAGTAATAGATGATATAACAACAAAATCTCTAATATTAACAACATATAACAACGGAACCTATAATTTTATTTAATATAGCGATTAGTTAATATAATGAACGATTGATATAATTTTAAAATAACTAATTTTTATAAGCATAACATACATTGAATATAACATCGTTTGACATACCACTCAAAAGATATAAAACTTTATATACTATAGTTTTTTGTAAGTTCTATCGTTATAAGTAAGTTATAGGTAATAGTAACCTAAGTAGATATTAAACATAACTAGTAACTGATTACCACCTGCGCTAAGATAGGTCGACGGAGCCCCACTTAGCGGGGCTCCTACTTCTGGGTGGTTTAAAAAAAAAAAACCACGAAGGCTAAGGCGGGAGCTCTGCTCCGCTTCGCTCCCGCCTTAGCCTTCTAACCTAACCTATCCGAGTCGGGGTACTCTGAGTCGGGGTGTTAACCATAATGACGTTTTTTATACATATTAATGATTTTCGATTACATAAACGTTATATCAAACAACGTTATACTAATTAAGTTTTAGAATAAATAAATGTTATATGTAAAGAAATTATATCAACAGTTGGTATATCTCACGTTGATTATATCTTATGAACGATAATAAAATGATATTAGACCAAATGAGTTTATACGTTATGAGACGCACCCAAGTCTAACATCACCAACCCGTCTTGAGCTAGCGTGGTGATCCATGCTCGTGCCTTCTCTGTAGGAGAGGAGGGCTTGGCTCTGCAGTCTAGTAATAGGCTGGTGTTGTTAAATGAACAATTATTTGGTCAATCGTTCCGTGATATTCCTCTAGGCTACTCTACGGCATTTAATAATACGTTGTAAATAATGTTCAAAACAGAAGCATCACTGAATAATACGCTGTTGCTGTTTTTCCGAGCAACGAATTTATAATTAACTATCTGTTGCCCGAGACTTCGTCTGCGATCTAACACGAAAGTAGCCAATGTCCTTTTCCAGGTCATAGTCTACCCATGTACCAAATCTCATCCAAGTCCGTTCATCCGTTTTAGCGTGAAAGCGTAACAAACAAACTCAATTTCGCATTATAATATTAGGATAACTTTTACGAATGCACTTTTATTTACTCACGACGTACTCTTTGATAAATTATTAAACAAAAATAATTGCTTTTGAATATTGAACAGGCGCTTATTTCAATATTAATGTAGCCTAATTTTACCTCGCTCGTTAGTAAGGGCAAATTCGAATTACTTCTTCAAATACACTTATAAATTCTAAGATGAACATAAAAGCCCTTTATAAATAGCTCAATATTCAAATATTTAGTAGGTATTTTACTAAAAATGTCTAATCCGACCATGATTTTAACTTTTGAAGCGGTTTGTCGCCAAAATAGCCGACATTTTATTTAACATTTTAATTACAGATTGGAGGGTGCGTTCTATTCATGTCACGGCTTGTTAAAAAGCGCTCGGTGCTGCCATGTCGTAGATGCGTACAGAAAGACCACTGCGTACTGCATGACGAGTATTTGTCTAACAACAGATGAATGTTGCACTGTATTTGATTAAATATGGGTCCCTTCGAGATATAGGTACACAAAGATTAAAGGCTCCCCCCCACAGGCGCGTTATTATCGGTCGATAATATCGGATGCGTTATTGCGACATTTTGTCCGATTCCTTGCCGTGTGGCACAGCTACGTTTTTATCGTCCCATATTTCTAACGTATGCGTGTAAACCAAATTATTGAGGTCCTACTGGTGGTGTGATCGTACAAACTCATATCGGAATATGGCAGGACGCAGGAACGCAAGCGTCCCACTTCTTTTGCGCCGTTATTATCGCAGCAGTGTGTAATTTCGTGGCCGTCCTAATAAAAAAAATACTGAAAACAGATATCGCAATAACGCATCCGATATTATTGACCCATAATAACGCGCCTATGTGCGAGAGCCTTAATCATCTCAACTGTAGTTCTAAAACGGGTTGACAAAGCTGAAATCTTCCTATGCGGTATTAGCTTCTGCCCGCGACTTCGCCCGCATGAATTTCTTTTTCCGCGACCCACCCCGTCGCATCACTTCTCCTGCCTGCACTATAATTATTGCTTCGTTTATGATTGTTAAATAGCCTATAGCCTTCCTCAAGGACTAGGTTATCAAATGCAAAAAGAATTTTTCAAATTAGCGCGTTCAAACATACAAACAAACCAAAAATATACTATAGCTTTATTATTATTATTATTATAGATGTATAGATTTCTCGTCTGAATGGTAACTGGAAAACCTTATTGGTAATGTTGTTGCGCCACTTCTTCTCCTCAGCTAAAGCACTAAGAAGTGATGAAGGGCGGGCGTTTTGGGGGACTGTCTTATGTAATTTTGACGTTCTAAAAGTGCTGATTCTCAGCCTACTTTGAATAAATGACTTTTGGTTTTAATTTTGATTAAAAAAAAAAAGGTAATAAAGGGCACTCATACTTTTAAGAGTGTTTCAGTATAGTTGCAAAAAGCTGGTAGTTACAAAACCCAGTAACTACTACTGCTAACTCCCTGGAGGAAGAGTTCCACCTAAACCTGGAACTCCTCTCTTCTCACGATCAGCCACCAATCTTGTTACCCGACCAATGATATGCAACATAGTCATTTATTTCGTCTCAGTCAGTGGTTCTTCGGTCATTATTGCAATGTGACACTGATGCAGCAAATACGTCGTAATGATGGCCGCGAGCCGCCGCGCCTCCATGCTGGCTTACAGGCGCGGAATACGAACGAACCTGATGCTGATGGCTGTTCTATTGATGATGCTACGGATCGCGACGTAATGGCGACTGTGCTGTCTTTTGTTGACTTTTTAATGATGAAAGTTTTTTTTTTTCTGTTAAAATCTTTATATCATCTTTCATAGTAGCTAATGTTCAATAGAATCAGTTTGATTGTTTGAATTTACGAGCAGCTATTATCTTAGACATGTTGCCGTCTCTGTCCTGCACGTGTAGTGTGACAGTAGTGCGACAGTGACAGGAATAACGCTTAGCCAAAGTACTTGCTAAGTAATATTTGTAGAACTCAGTCTTGAGATGTTCTCACAAACAAATTACTGAGTATCATATAATTCCTCTATTGTATGGATAATAGAAACCTTTACGGTGGTACCTAACAGACCTGCCAGGTGTAGTAATTGATTGTCAGTCTAAATCCCATAAACACGAGCTGAGATATAGAAGCCAGCTCACGAACTAATGTCCTCTTAAATCGTAAGTCACCTTGACAGAATTTACAATTCTTTTCAGTTTTATTTTCTTTGTAGTTGAATTCCGTCCAGAATACCAAGCCATCAATCATTCCACTTGCACAGAACATTTGCATCGAATACCTAATAGTACAGCAGACCGGTGTATAGCGGCCGTCATACTGACGGGAATACATTCTCGTAAAACTATGATATACGGCGCATGCGCCGGGTACGTTGTTACATACACACCTACATTTGTGGATGTTTGACTGATAGTACATACATATGTACCTACGTATGTACTGGAGATTAAAACAGCTGTGTTTGTGGCAGAAATCGATGCATCGGTGAATGTTTTCATTTCATTCCAAATTCCAAACTCAGTGGAAATAGTTTCATGTTTGATTTACAATATTTACGACATGTTAAAGTAGCTTCTTGTGCAAGTATTTTCCTATTTTTTTTACGGATTTGAAATACTAACTACGTACAGAGAGCAAAAAGTAAACACAAGCGTAATTACTAAATAAGACCGAAGAATCGTTTATCTTAGTCTGTAAGGCTTACTGCGCCTGAAATTCCTGAAAACCCTTTAATCGATTGCCATTTCAAGATTGATTTTCTTAATTAATTAAATAAATCACAACAGCTATCTACTATGAGTTTTGTCAGCATTTTTTTTGCTCCAGGAAATGATAACACTTCCAGAGGCGGGTAAATAGCTTCAACCAACACAATACCAATAAGACAAACACCCTAAGTTCCATGTGGTGAATAAACTTCATAGTGTCACTGAATGGAGATCGTTTACAGCTATCGTCGACATCTGCTCGCCTCCCGGCTCTGCCTAATGCGGCCTATCCTGGAGAACCCTCAGCCGTCATCCCTCAGCCCTCCTTGTCGTGGCGCATGTAATTGATTTTGTTAACGATAATCTTCGTATTTTGGGAAAACAAACGCTCTTTGATATTGTAACAAGAACGAGATATTAACTTGTGAGTAGTGTATTATGGTTTTGGTCACTAAGATCTAGTTAGTTGTCTTATAGTTGTTTCTTCCGTCAGTCGTCGCATGTGAATAGAACAGCTCTTTAGTAGTCTTGAAGAGCATGATATTGACTCCCATTTTCAGATTGTAAGATATTATCTTAAATATTCATACTTGAGACGAATTACTTTAATTATGTTATAACATTACCACCTACGGCAGTAAGGTTAATGATTCACTAATGAATTTATTATAAATGTTACTTACAAGCTAATAACTGTTGGAAAATTCCGGTATTTCCTTTGAAGTACTCGTATATCGTTGAAATTATTCATGTATAAGCGTCAAAATGTTCACATAACGACGCCATTTTGTATTTTGTTCACACTGACATGACGAATGGCGGGAAATATGACCGTCATTGTGTACAGTCAGCCTAAAAAATGTGTATACATCGACAATGATTCATTTAACTGTCTACAATTATGTACCTACACAATGTGTAATCAGTTTTGTGGCTGTAATTTGGTACAATATTATGGAACCAAAATTGTTGACGAATTTAATTTATTCGTGTCGATGTTTACGTCTTTTTGAAGCTGACTTTACTAGAGGCACTCAAATGATCTGCTTCAAAGAGCTGTGCCTAATATACTGAGAAGAATGTGAATACGTGTTGTATTACGAGGTTTTGATGTGTAATTGTGTGTTAAGAGTTGAGATAGCTACGCTAAATAAGTTAGATATAAACTTCGTACCCTAATAAGTTACATAAATAGACATCTTTCCACAGTGTTAAAACTGAGCATCGTTTCACAGACTGATGAAATATCAATTAGCGTTATTGAAAATGACACTGAATTAACGATTCGCAGGTTTAGAGAATTTAGTTATGTTTATTTGGCTTTTTAAAAATCATATTTAAATGTAGTTTGTTTCCAATAATATATTAGCATTAATAGATAAGCAGAGGGTTACACAATATGTTAGCGACTGGTTTGCTCTCATGTCCACTGGCAGTCGTAGAACGTTGGTCATTGATTAGTATTCAACGCATGCAACTGCACATCGCGGGATATAACACCCGGGTGACCTGTTATGATATGCGCCACATACTGGCACATCCCACGCAAGGATAAACTAAGTTGAAGGACGAATATGTATTTTCCGAGAGCAGGCTTTTATTAACAAAGGCTAATATTTATTCATTATTGTATTATTTGATAGGAATTGTATTATTATCATAAGAAGTAACTTATAACGCTTACGTTTTCTAAGGTAGGGGAAGTTATATTAAGGTTTAGATATCAATTTTTAGGGTTTCGTACCTCAAAAGGAAAAACGGAACTCTTATAGTATCACTCATGTCTCTGTCTGTCTGTCTGTCACAGCCAATTTGCTCTGAATCTAATGAACCGAATAAGTTGAAATTTGGTACACATATGTATTTCTGTGAGCCAAACACGGACGTTAATGTAAATCAATGAATTTTGAATATGGGGGTCAATTTTGGAGGGCAAATAAGAAAATTTTAAAAAAATATTTGCAAACTGTACTGTGCGATATATCAAATGAACGGGTATACTGTGAGGGTCTCAAATATATATTTTTTTTTATAATTTGAAAATAAACAATTTTAAAGTTATTTAAGAAAATAGACGAAAATTGACCATTCCCTCCCTTTATCTTCAAAGCTATGAACTTAAAATTTTGAAAAAAAAAAAACAGAAAATAAGTCTATAGCTATAGATTACAGGAAAACGTATAACAAGTCTATGGTCTTAAAATAACATGGTAAATCTCTCAATATTGTGCGTACAAACTTACATTTGTCCATAGTTAAGCGAAAAGAATCCAACCCACATTAGGTGTAATGTGGGTTGGATCCTTTTCGTTTAACCATGGACATTTGTAGTTGGAATGTATGGATGAACATGTTTTTCAACTACAATGTTAAGTTTGTTCTTGGAATAAATTCATCCCAACTACGGAACCCTTCATTTTGCGTGGACCGACACACACTTGACCGGTTTTTTTTTCTTATATATATTTATTTTTCACAATACTTAAGTACGTACGGTACCTGCCTGCTATCATTCTTTTAAGAGTTTTATTTTTATCATTTTGTCAACTTTATTCAAGATAATATTTATTTTGAAATTTGTTATTTTAAGTATTGCGTTTAAAGGACAAGTACATGCCATAATTGACTACCTTTCATAAATAAGGCTTCACGAAATACATTAGTATTATTTGAACATGTGCAACAATAGCAATTGTAACACGGACATGATCACATTCACCCGGACCTACAGAATATTTATTCCGTGGTAGTAGAACTGCCCAGCAGGGGGCAGCACAAGCTAGCTACTTGTATAATCTATACATATTAATAATTATAATTTAAATTTGCCTTTCCTGTCGTTCTATGTGAGCGCGTGAAGTTAGTCCGGAAGGTTTTTGTGTATAGGGTAAGTCCGGGGAGATGTGTATAAGGTAGGTCCGGGGGAGATGTATATAGGGTAAGTCCGGGGAGGTGTGTATAAGGTAGGTCCGGGGGAGATGTGTATAGGGTAAGTCCGGGGAGGTGTGTATAAGGTAGGTCCGGGGGAGATGTATATAGGGTAAGTCCGGGGAGATGTGTATAAGGTAGGTCCGGGGGAGATGTGTATAGGGTAAGTCCGGGGAGGTGTGTATAAGGTAGGTCCGGGGGAGATGTATATAGGGTAAGTCCGGGGAGGTGTGTATAAGGTAGGTCCGGGGGAGATGTGTATAGGGTAAGTCCGGGGAGGTGTGTATAAGGTAGGTCCGGGGGAGATGTATATAGGGTAAGTCCGGGGAGGTGTGTATAAGGTAGGTCCGGGGGAGATGTGTATAAGGTAGGTCCGGGGGAGATGTATATAGGGTAAGTCCGGGGAGGTGTGTATAAGGTAGGTCCGGGGGAGATGTATATAGGGTAAGTCCGGGGAGATGTGTATAAGGTAGGTCCGGGGGAGATGTATATAGGGTAAGTCCGGGGAGGTGTGTATAGGGTAAGTCCGGAAGAGATGTGTATAAGGTAGGTCCGGGGGAGATGTATATAGGGTAAGTCCGGGGAGGTGTGTATAGGGTAAGTCCGGAAGAGATGTGTATAAGGTAGGTCCGGGGGAGATGTATATAGGGTAAGTCCGGGGAGATGTGTATAAGGTAGGTCCGGGGGAGATGTATATAGGGTAAGTCCGGGGAGATGTGTATAAGGTAGGTCCGGGGGAGATGTATATAGGGTAAGTCCGGGGAGATGTGTATAAGGTAGGTCCGAGGGAGATGTATATAGGGTAAGTCCGGGGAGGTGTGTATAAGGTAGGTCCGGGGGAGATGTGTATAGGGTAAGTCCGGGGAGGTGTGTATAAGGTAGGTCCGGGGGAGATGTGTATAGGGTAAGTCCGGGGAGATGTGTATAAGGTAGGTCCGGGGGAGATGTGTATAGGGTAAGTCCGGGGAGGTGTGTATAAGGTAGGTCCGGGGGAGATGTATATAGGGTAAGTCCGGGGAGATGTGTATAAGGTAGGTCCGGGAGAGATGTATATAGGGTAAGTCCGGGGAGATGTGTATAAGGTAGGTCCGGGGGAGATGTATATAGGGTAAGTCCGGGGAGATGTGTATAAGGTAGGTCCGGGGGAGATGTATATAGGGTAAGTCCGGGGAGGTGTGTATAGGGTAAGTCCGGAAGAGATGTGTATAAGGTAGGTCCGGGGGAGATGTATATAGGGTAAGTCCGGGGAGGTGTGTATAGGGTAAGTCCGGAAGAGATGTGTATAAGGTAAGTCCGGGAATATGTATATGGGGTTAGTACAGGGAGATGTGTATAGGGTAAGACCGGGGAGATGTATATAGTGTAAGTCCGGGGGAGATGTGTGTATAGGGTTAGTACGGGGAGATGTGTATGGGGTTAGTCCGGAGACACGGGCCTACTAACATTAAAGATCTATAGACATGAAACCAAGTACAATAAAACAACCATTTTAATCACAAACAAAACAATATTTATATTTCTTATCAAATCTTAATTGAACACAGTCTTTGAATCAACGTAACATAGAAATAAATTTGGATAAAAAAAAAAAGTGTCCAAGAGTGATGGCCACGGGGCTGCGGAGATGGCCATATCAATTTCAAAAAAGTATGATGCAATCTCCAACTACCGTTTTTAGGTTAAAATACGAAAAAAAGTTCTAAAAAGTAAGAAATAAAACTTAAGTTAGAAAATGTTCTAAGTGGATAACTGTATTCTGTTTTTGAGGGATGTCTTAAACCATAAAAAGTTATTGACTTCACAATAAAACATAAAAAAGCGAGATTGAAGAAACCTTTTTGTGACCACATAATATGTTAACCGCTTATCTAAGATCATGCACCTGTAATAAAAACAATGTGGAATTTACTTACATTTTCATTTTATTGCAAAAAAAAAAAACACAGCAGCTGGTCGCCGATTACAAAACGAGGCGAACTAAATTATTTTTAACGCTATCTGTGGTTTCTAACTCGCAATATTTTCAACTTCAACTGGTTATCTTCCCGTATGGCTATCTCTCGCGACTTACCCTACATTTATAATGTATGTATGTAAAATCTCGATGTTTTTACATGTCGCCACATTAGTAGGTGTAACCCGTGCGAAGCAAGGGCGAGTCGCTAGTAATAATATAAAGTAGACTTGAACCTTCGACCCGTAGAGAGCCGCTGAAGTATACTACGAGCGAGCCATCACCTGCGTTATGATCGATGACGTCACGACGGCTGCGACGGTTTGTTTCGTGTCGTCATCACTCAGCACTTAAGTGGAGCGCCGCGATTGATTGGCTGCTCGTGTTAGTTATGAGACCGTCGGGTGATTTGTGTTATTATTTAATTATGTATTAATGTATGTGATATTATCGCATAAGTTGTTAGTTCATCAGTCAATTGGCTTATATATCCATAAAGGAAACAGTAGTTATTTCTTTTTTCTTTTAGAAAATGATCATAGAGGTGCCCTGAAGTTTTAAGTGTTCACTTCATACGTGACTTAGTACGTAATTAATACTAATGCTTTCTATAAAAGGAAACCTTCAAACTCCAGGTTTCTTTAAGGCCTAGATAAGGCGACGAAACAACGAGAACCTTGTGTCTTTCGTAGATAAGAGACTTTAATGAAAAGTGTAATTTGTTCGTTCCTCTCAGGACGGTCTCGGCTTCTTGCCAAACTTTACTTTTCTTCAACAAAATTTTCTTCTGCTCATTAGTAGGTAACAAAACCTTTTAAACAAAGAATTTTAAGTTTCATATTAGGTGCATAGCTTTAAAACCCAAAAATATTTTTTTTGTCCGAGTAGTTTTGGTGTTTTTAATTATTTATTTACCTACCTAGTTGTTGTGCAAATTGTATCCACCGATAAGAAAAGAGAACTTATGGTGTGGTATCCTTACGATCTTTTTCTTTATAGAGTGGAGTATGATTTAGATCTTTATAGAGCAAGATCCCGGGGCTGCCAGACCTTACTTATTTTGTGATTAAAAAAATGTATGGGATAGTGTAGTATTTGTAGGAATGTACTGAATGTACCTAGACATAGTCAGGGGGATGTTGGACCGCTACGATTGGTGAGCTGCTTACAAATATTATTGAAACAGTTCCCCGAGTATCATTATATAAAAGTTACGACTCAAACTATAAGTAAGATGACATCATTTTATGCAAGCTTTAAAGCGTCTGGCAGGAAAAAAACCACCGACGGAAGTGTCAGGCAGTACTGATTATTAATTACTAACAATATTCTGTAAAACATACATAAAAATCAGCAGGCACGACTTTAAGAAAAGTGAGTAACTTTAGTACCTAATACCTGAAAATTAGCCATCGGCCCAAGCTAGCAGGTTGTATGTTCAAAGTACCTAAAGACTAACACTACTCTATCCCATACATTTTGTTAATCAGAAAATAAGTAAGCTCTGGCGGCCCGGGGATCTTGGACATCCCTTTTAATTCGACTAACTAGCCTTTCAATCCCTTCTTACAAGATGTCCTTTTGTAAGCCGGAAATCAATTAACCTATTAATAGGTTCGTCCCTAAAACCCCACAGTACCCAAATTCACCGCAACACGAATGACATTAAATGGATCTTCCGGCATTGATAACGTCTAATTCTGATGGGTCAAATCCGTCGGCGAACGGGTCAGGGGGGCGCGATAACTTCCGATCGATATTAATATCGATAGGCAGCTGGATCAACGCCAGCTGTCGATAGCGAGAGCTGGTGCTTGCCTGCTAGAAATAGCGATGAACAGAAGATTCACTTCTAAGTAATTAGATATAAAAAAGGCTTTTTAAAAAATATATTCTTATAGGTTGTATATTGTTTACCCGAAGATTATATACCATAATCATCATATTCCCGAATTTCATTTACCCAAATTTCATTTGCCCGAATGTTTTGTTTGCCCTAAAAGACATATGACATACATTTAATATTGCCCGAAACTTAGATACCATAAGATACGAGTGCCATACTACGATTATTAGACATAATATTTAAATAATATATTTCTTATTTATTTTTCATAATATTTTTCTGGGTGGTTTATAAAAAAATAACTACGAAGGGGATGGCGGGGTCTATTCTCTCGCTTCGCTCGCTCAAACGACCCCGCCATCCCCTTCTAATCTAACCTATCCGAGTCGGGGTGCCCTAACGTCCCGATTGCATCCAGTTTGTCCTGATAGAACAACAGTTACACACCCAATGTCGATGGCAAATGATGTTATGGCATATGATAATTATGGCATGTGATAATTAGGCCATTTGATAATTAGGGAATGCGATAATTAGGGCATGTGATAATTAGGGCATGTGATAATTAGGGCATGTGATAATTAGGGCTTACAATGATTATGACAAATGATGTTATGGTAAGTGACTTTTTGGGAAACAAAGCTTCTAGCACGTGACTAATATAGCAAATAAGAGTAGGGCAAATGAATATTACGTCATATAATATTATGGCTGTTGACTATTATGGCAAATGATATTAGGGCAAATAAATTTCGGGCAGACGGCGGTATACCATACTTATAATAAAAGCCTGAATGTAAAAGTCGTGTATGACAAGAATTGAGGATTTGTGAATTAAACTAACCAAAAATAGCTAATTGATTTGTCAGCACAATTACTGATCAAACGTCTGATGTGGCTTTAAAAAATGGCGCTAGATAATCTAAGTATGACTAGTTTAAATACATAGACGCTGCCAAAATATAAAAAAATTGCAAGCCGTAGCCGTACTCGCTGTGGCAATGTTTTCATTGAATTCCACGTCTAAGTATGTGTGTATGTGTACTGCATGTAGGTGTAGTGTGTCGTGGTGTTCGTAGTGAGTGCTCTGTGCGCAGCTACTGTGTGGGCTGCTGCCGAGGCTGCAGTTGCATTTGCTTGAGGTTGAGCGGGAAGTGCTTGCTGTGGCTGCTGTGCTCGTGTATACAGTTTTTATTGTCGTGCGGTCGGGAAGTGTTGTTGATTGCTTTGGACCGGAATTAAGTCTCAGTCGCACGGATATAGGGAGAACGAGTGTTTACTCAAAGAGTTTATGAGGCTGTTTCAGGCTGAAAATATAATGATGCGGATGGCAGTAGAAATGTTGTGCATGCTAAGCTTCCATACGGCGAATAAAGTTTTTAAACAAATGCAAAGAAGTTTCCAGTCAGGCAACGACTCACATAACTGATCGTAATATGAATGACTACCCTAGTATTCAAATAGTTACTACTGTATACCCTGGAAAGGATCCAATTTAACATATGGCATAGTAATAATTCAGTTCATTAACACATTTACTGAGAACAAACTCATTTCAATATTTCATAGTTTAACTCGAACAAAACTATAATAAACTATAAACTAGTGGCGCTCGGTACGCAGTCATCCCGAAGTTGGCGACACGTTCAACTCTTAACGAGTGTTGGACGATAGTTGCGCAATTAATAGTGGTCGTGATTCACGTTGTGGAGCAGGTGCTGTTGTAGTAGGAGGGAGGAGTGGATCCCTTCATATTAGGAGGTCCGTTCAGAGGGTCCTGTACGTATGAGGAAGGGTTTTGTAGAATGAGATGATTTAATGTTTAGTTGAGAAACTTTTAATTTATAAACTCGGCTTATAATTTTTCAATTGTTGGCCTTAATAAGTCTGCTCAGTGATAATACTTTTCTATAATGTGACCGGGTCCATAATAATTATTTAAAATTTTTATACTAGAACCGCTCTTATTTAAAACGTACCATTACGTAGTGAAATGTTATTTATGAATGTATAAAGAAAACTTAAGCAACAAAAAATTATCTTATTAAAATGAAACAGTACCCGACTGCAACAACGCTAGACAATCTCATAAAATCAGGCTCATTAACGCCACAGACTCACTACGTCACAGTTCCAGCACGTAGAACTTTACAGCGACTTACGTAAATACGTTACGGCCTTACGGCCAAGTTGTCCGCCAAGTTGTAGGCCAAGTTGTACGTCAAGCCAAGGGCAGGCTCTAATTACGAGTAATGACCCAACTTGGGACGCCTCGAGCGCGTCGTGTTCTGAAGATAATGAGCTCCGATGGTTCCTGGCTGCATAGTCTTCAAAATAGAAATTATTGGTGATGCTAGTTGAAAGTAATTATGGAAAAATGGAATCGTACCCAGTGTGAACTGGTTTTGTTGAGGCTATCATTATTTACTCTTGGGAGAGTTGTATATCGTTCATCGTTTTTTTTTACGCCAACCCACACTGCGCCCGCGTAGCAGGACGGTCCACTCCCTCTCACGGAAAGGAGGACTGTGTCAGCAGTGGAACATTATAAGTTGATTACATTTATGCATATTTTTTGAGTTCTTCGCCTAGAGTTTCTAAGCGACAAAATATCGTCATTCCTAATAAATTATCTAAGAACATCACAAGATCAAATACTATTCTAATTTTGTAATAATAATATCAACAGTAATGGTTCTCTTAAGGCCTGTAACTAGTATTATTTAGTAGAGGATACACAAACAAATTTAATTAAAGCAGTTGTTTCTGTATAATTTGAAGGCTTGTTTCTGTAGCCGCGCGCCATTCATGTCCCACCCCCTTGCCTCGAATGCGATAATGTATGCGGTTGTATTATTTAGGAAACTGAATCATTAAACATGAGGAGAGATCATTAATTACTTCTTTTTTAGTAAAGTTTATTTGGTTTTCAAAGGTAACATTTTATTTTGTTATCACTCATTATGCCAGATTTGATAAAATATTCAGTGAGTTTAGTGGAAACTAAAGAACGTTTTCTTTTACCAGATTGTGTGTTTGGTTGTGAATGTTTTCCTATAAATTTATTGCACAATTAAAATAAACGTGGCTTCACTTTTTAAAAATTTATACTCAAACATATAACTTTGTGTATTCACGACTTTTATATATCCACTATTTGTGCAGAACATTTTAATATCCAGTGTTAGTGAGTGTACGTTTTGATGTATTTATAATATTAAAATAAAGTAAACATAATAATGTCTCAACCACCGCAACAAGGTTTTGTACCTGAAAAGATTCAGGAGTTCAATCGGAGGGCTTCTCAAGAAGTGACCGAGGCTATTCCTCATCCTAAACTTCGTCCTCAAGAGACACCAAAGAAGGATGCTCACCAAAACGGAACAGACAAACAAGCTGACAAGCCGGTCAGAGATGAGAAACCAAAGGTAGAAACAGGTTATGCATCCAGACAGAACCTAGAGAGCAAGAACCCATTCTCCCCCAACTTCTACCGGAACAGCCGACCGCATGGTCACTTCGAGATGGGACCCCGTGGTCTTGATTACTCTCCCCACAGAATGGGACTTGACTTTTCCAACCGATTGCGAGATTATGGCCCGCAAAGGTCCACGTCCATCCATGGACATGAAATGACTGATGCTCCCATGAAACCTGAGTATTTAGGACATCGAAGCCACTATGGAAGTCAGATTGTGCCGGGAGCGGTCAACCATCCTGATGTTGTCTTCAGACATGATTACTATAACAGCCAGCTGGGGTTCTCTCCTCCTCGCGCGTCGAGGTTCTCCTCCCAGGAGTACCTGAACGCACCAGCTCAGTACGGGCGCTGGCCTGACTACCGGCAGGAGTACAGGCAACGTCGCCGCTCCCAGCAGGATCTCCACTCACTGGGACAAAGTCCTGAAACAGGTATTTATTAATTTGTTACTTGACTTGTTCCATTACAAATACAATTATCTGTAATTGAATTTCGAAACTGTTTAGGTACTAGAAGAGGTTAGTTAAACTGTTCCTCAATGAGAAAAGTTATGCCGACTATAAATTAATCTAGGCTTTAATATTACTTTTACCCGAAACAATAAGCTTCAATTTTGCCTGTCGGCTATTTGTTCCGTTTCGGTATAAATACCGTTCGCGATAGAAATGGTCCGTTAATAGATTTATATTTGCGGAGCGGACTTGACAGACATTTTTATAAATTGGACGCGTAATGCCGCCCGCCTATTGCTCATACGTTTTGTTTCTATTGACGAATGACCTGTCTAAATGAACCGTGAACCGTGAGCGAAAATGAAACTTAACCGCACGGAATTAAATAACACATTGATATGTCATTTTCTCTCAAAATATTCACAGCAGCATAAAAACTACCAAGAAACTCGTGTATTAAAGAACGTACTAGAGACGCTTCATTTCGTGTTCTCATCAAGAATTTCTAAAGAAAAATCTGTTAAATGCGAAAATCGTCTTTATAGTGCCATCAGATAAGATTGGCAGCGCTTATAGCACCGAGCAAGAAGCTTCTAATTTAAAAGTACCGTGAAAAGAAACTCGACGTCTTTTAATAAAAAGTCAAAGAGAAAGTTCCAATATGAAATAATACGACTTTCTTACGGAATAAAAAATATATTGTAATTTTGCAATCAGGAAATGTAAAGGTGGTGGTCCTCCAATAATCCCGAAATTTGCTTAACATTTTTGTTCCGGCAATCCTTCGTATAAATGTAACGTAGTACCTGGCACGTTCGGGTAAGTTCGGCTATGTTCGGCTAAGTGTTGGAATTAGCCGACGCGTCGACTATGACTGATTTATAAGTTCGCACACACGCGATTTCGACGTGAAGGTGTCACGTACCTAATAGTTTTTATTTTAAGGAAGATGGATTTGAAAAGTTGTGGCAAACTTTGATTGAGTGTAGTTGGAATTGTTTTTTGGTTTGAAGACACGTTGGAAATACGAAGTACCTATTCGACTTTAATATGAACTAGTGGAAATCTTTTGTATTGAAGTTTGACATGAAATGTACCACTACCTGCCATTTTTAACATAAATAAACGAACTTTGTTTTCAAAAGCTCAAAAAAATTAAAAAACAAACTAATTTTCATCAATATATTTTTTTAGTAATTTACTTGTCATTATTTTAAAAGTTTGACATAATAATTATCACCCCTATATTTTTCGGTAAGTGTCAAAACATCCCCTGCATATTAACCATGTTTACTTATTAACAATAATAATTATTACTAAAATATGCCTTTATGACCCGACGCGACCTTCATAAATATGACTGCAGGCAATATCATTACTGAAACCCTTCCTCTAAAATACACTGAATTGTTTCACATAAACACCCATTAGCCTCAAACTTACGAGTGATTTGAAACCTTAAGGTAATAACATAAGGTTGAATGTTGAGTGTATGTGAATGAGATTTATTACGTGGTTATACAGGATGTTTTCAGCGCAGGTGATGGCTGAAAGTTTCAGCGGGTACTTTAAGCGCTTGTAGCACATATGAATGATCGGTTCCCAGTGTATTGAACGACTAATATAAGACTGATGCGAATTTTGTTGTAGAAGAGTATCTCTAGGGAATATATTTTGCCACTTAAAACTTTTTCATGTTATTTAATTCAATCTAAAGACAATTCAGATTGTTTTGGGACAGAAAACACTAAATATTAAAGTATAATTAATTCAGTCACGAAAAACTATGTAATTAGGTATCTTAAATAGGTTTTAGTTATTGAAATAATTTTAGTACTCAGGCTTGTCTCTGATCATAACTATAAACATCAATTAATGCTTATGACATGTTAATAAAGTGTCCAAGAAACCGAAGACTTTGTAAAACATGAACGAGATTGTGATTACCAATTCAAAGGAGTATCAAGAGCGTGTCGTCAAAGGTCCGCAGATTGTATTCGAGCCGATATCCCATTAAAATATCCTGTTTATTACGCTCGCCGTGAGATGAGGGGAACGTTATATTTTTCCAATCGGCTGTAGCTCCTCCACCATCTCTAGTAAAAAATAAAATGCAGAAAGTTAACTCGGAACAGCGTACGTAAAACGCTGGATGAATCAGAAATACGTTTGACTTATTATCGCTACATGCTTTAAGTCTTATAAACTGATATAAATAAAATATAACCATTTTGGCAAAGAAACGATTGATGGACTGTGTGAAAGATGACGTGGATAGAAAGGGGGTAGCTACCGAGATGTAGACTAAAAGAGAATTATGCAAAAAAGGGACATATTGCGCTGACCCCGAATAAATTGGAGAGAAGAAGAGGACGAGGAAAATATAAGGGCATCATGCAATTGTATCATTATCACTGATGTTTGAGTGTAAGTTGGCAATAATCGGTCTCCATAAGGATGGATAATCGACATTTTACCTCCAAACTATTCTTCGCAATTACCTTTGATCCTAAATGATGTTCTACACGCGCGAATAGGGTCAGTAACACGTAAGTCTCGTAGAACCGTAGCTGCAAGTCGTCATTACAAACATTTAAGTTAAAAAATCTATAACAAATTAAACAAAAGCTTACACATCTACCCATTAACCAAGAGCAAATGCAACAAAAAACTTGACTCCTGGTTAAAATCACAAAATTATGATAAAACAGAGAAACTCGTGGAAGTGTATCACTCCCTCACACACCTCAACAAAACCACACACAGCACACTTTTCACAAACTTCACAAACACCCCTCGCACACCTCATTAACACACAACTTCCACACTCATTCACCCTACACTCGCCACATTAACTCAACGTCTAAATACATCCCAAATAATAATTAATGTCCTGTACTGTTTATTTTTATCTTATTTTTTGTTTTTGTTTTTATTATCAATCAACTAAATTAATTTAATAACCTATTATGCACTGTTTTGCATGTAACATTAATTCCATTCTGTATCTGGAGAAGCGCTTCGTTAGCTGCGCTACAGTTTATACTTTTGCATGTAACATTAATTCCATTCTGTATCTGGAGAAGCGCGTCGTTAGCTGCGCTACAGTTTATACTTTTGCATGTAACATTAATTCCATTCTGTATCTGGAGAAGCGCGTCGTTAGCTGCGCTACAGTTTATACTTTTGCATGTAACATTAATTCCATTCTGTATCTGGAGAAGCGCGTCGTTAGCTGCGCTACAGTTTATACTTTTGCATGTAACATTAATTCCATTCTGTATCTGGAGAAGCGCGTCGTTAGCTGCGCTACAGTTTATACTTTTGCATGTAACATTAATTCCATTCTGTATCTGGAGAAGCGCGTCGTTAGCTGCGCTACAGTTTATACTTTTACTTCTATCATCGCTTTACTTGTTCTACTTAGTCTTGTGTTATTGTTCCGAAATCAACTTTTATTTATATTTCAGTAGGTGAAAGATCTTAAGTTACAATCTATAAAGTTTACAGTAGACCCCAATATTGATGACTAAAACCTGGGACAGGGATAAGTCCCTTTGTCTAATTATATTTGCTAATTTAAAATGTTTTTTACCATTGTATAAATTCGAGTTTTTCGAATCAGAATCTGTAAAAAAACATTAAAACGGCCAAAAATGGACTTAAGATCCTTCTCGTTTCATCTACAGATTTATTTTACACGTTACCGCTTTCTTACAAAACCCAGAGTTGGGAGTTAAGGACAGTCGGTATTAATTATCGATCGCTTTTTTATAATTATAAAAACGATGCTTAGTGAATTGAGTTTTCAATAGACTGAAATCAGGCGGAGAGTTTTTAAAAACTTGTGTTTACCGGTGCGTCTTTCTGGACATATGAGTTTCTTATAGCATGCACTACAAGTAGATCTTCTGCCTTGCTTCCGACATGTCGTACGCCAACTCCGGGGGTGTCTCGCCCGGGCTCAGCTCGCTCGAAGGTAGCTCGTCCCTCATCCCACCGCTTTCATTCAATTTTAGTGCGAATTATGTTTCTTGAGGCCCATGTTTTTGTTACACTAACAATATTTTGCTTTGATATCACGTGGGCTCTGGTTGGGAGGTTCTTATTGTCGCGTCTGTTTGAAGTTGCCAAGAAACCACTTTGAATTCTGGAAAACTTCATTTAAATGAAAATAGAATGAGGATCCTTAGAAGTGGTGGCGACTATGTGGAATTATCTGGAAAAGCTTTTCTTGGCGGCACAGTGAGGTCTAAATGTTACGACTAATATCTTGAATACAGTATATTATTGAAAACAATTATACCTATTTTCTACAAAATCCTCAACACAAGCGCAACTAAACATAACTCAAAGTTAATGAACCCGTTACCGCTGTGGTCGATTTCCAAGTCTCAACATGATACGATTCAACAAAACTACCCGAAAAATGTAAACGTTACCCTCAAAAACTAGCCGAGTAGTGGCGGGTTAACATTGACCCAAAGATGAGCGTAGCGCGCGGTCGTTGACCTGGCGTCGCGTATCGATCCCATTCATGCGTGGCGCTGAACACGCCGGTACCTGGCCGGCGATACTGCTGCTGTGGATGAAAGAAACGAGGCAGGATGAAGAAAATGTATAAAATTAACTTTTAATTAGTTACCGACATAGCTCTTAAATTAACTCAAAGCTATGACGTAGGTATTCGTTGAAAATCTAAAGGCTGCTACGAAGATACTTATATATTTTTAACTGAAACACGTTTTTTAAGGATGTTTTTAAATTGTTGCTGTTGTTTTTATACAAACAATTATAGGTACTACCTATCGCAAACCAATATTTTCACGACTGTTTATACAAAGTACAAAAATCTATGTTTTTTTTTTGTCCTTTAAAAATAGTTTCACCAGCAGCAAATAGCAATATTGTATGGAAAATTATCCTAAAGTTAACTGTGACAGGTCTATCAACTAGTTAGCGGTTTCCCGCGGCGACGCCTGACGGGGCTTTGTTGTCAAATTACGAGATCAAACCAATCAGCGCTAAGTTTGAGGTCAGCTGACATACTGCTTGCGGCAGAGATGTGTTCAGTTCGGTAAGACAGGGTTAGAACTTGGACAGCTGCCTAGCTGTCTACCTAGGTACACCTAATAATAACTGAAGTGAATTAAATTGATTACTTACTACTCGTATTACTTGATTGACACTAAACTGACATTTTATTCTAAGTATTAATTCATCGTTGTAATTTGTTTTTATAATTTTTATAGACTTGGACATTATTGCTATTTTTATAAATCTATTGTTAAGAGCATGTATAATATATTAAGCCATAAACGAATTGTCAGAAAATTATTCGTACGAGCGTTTTGGATGTTAAATCTGTTAGCTCGTAAGACCAATTGAATAAATAAATAAATATATAAGGTGTTAAAAAACTAACTCTACAAACTTAACGGAGTGGAGGACCATCGAACTGAATAACTTTCACTATGGGACCAACTTAGAAATCGCAAAAAAAATCTGCTGTTGCGTACTAAAGATTAATACCTACTGTTCTAAACTGTATGGGACAGCTATTTTATTTTTCGTCTATTTTAAAGTGCTTATCTAGTTCGTTTCGTCGAAATATATCATTAGTCTAGTGGTGGTCACGTCAAGAGAATCAGAAGTGGTCAAAGATATCCTCAATTCACTGACAATTAGCTGTCAGTGCCTCACTTCGATGAATGTTTTGACAATCGTTGATTGGGTGACGTTGAGTGGAGCTAAGGATTGTTCCGGGCAACAGGCTCGGCAACCCGAAGGGTGCTAATCAAATACAGTCAATTAATAGATAATAGGTATTAATATAATAATATCAGCAACTTAACTACAACTGACATTTTATTAAATTGTGCTGGTTTCTATCAATGATTACGTACCACGTCGATAGTACAAAGTTTTTATAGAAATTTCCCTGAATTCAATTAACAACATTTCTATAATTCTTGCTGATATTAAATTCCATACTAAAGCTTTCTTCGCAGGATCTGTATTTCCACAATAAAGTGTAAATTCCTGATACTCTCTGCTCAGGGAATGAACACTGCAGAATTAAATTATACTTATAAATTTTCATAAAATAAAACAGAACACGAGTTTAGTTAAATCCTTCTCTTTGAAAGTAAAGGGGGATTGGTATCTCTGGCCCCACGTTGTGGGGACTTGACTCGACGTGGGTAATTATAAGCCATAATAGTGTGCTAGCATGGAGGCGTGCACTAACAGTATGGCGGATATTATTATGTTTCATATTATGTTGTGACCCTGCCTTTGCTCCCAAGCGCAGTCTGATTTGATGAAGGTTGGGATTGTGCAATGTTGCTTTGACCTCGGCTTCGCTGGGGTCATGATTCTAGATTTCAAATATAGTAATTTCGGTGTTGTTTGGCGTCAAATAGGCAAGGCTTAGAGGTATTGCTAGTTCGTGTGAAGGTTTTCACTTAACTTGTACACAGTAGTCAATACTAAACGTATTGATTACTGTGTCGTAGTATATAATGAAGACAAGTATCAAATCCTTAAAAACATGATCGTATTAAACAATGATCAGTTTATCTCGCTGTTCCAGCGTTGTCTTCACAGAACTGTTCACATTCCTACTTCCAACTGTATAAAAACTATGCCAAAAGCTTGTGTGAGCTAGTACTAGTACTGTGTGAGCTAGTACTAGTACTGTGTGAGCTAGTACTAGTACTGTGTGAGCTAGTACTAGTACTGTGTGAGCTAGTACTAGTACTGTGTGAGCTAGTACTAGTACTGTGTGAGCTAGTACTAGTACTGTGTGAGCTAGTACTAGTACTGTGTGAGCTAGTACTAGTACTGTGTGAGCTAGTAGGGGCACCAAGTTCTACGTTTAAACCTGAATGTATACCTAATTATTTGCCCAAGATGGGACAAGTTGGAAGGGCTACGTCACATATACGTACATATCCAGTTTCACGGTGTTCCCCAACTATCTTTCGGGTTGTAGGCACTTGTAGGATAGCAACCATACCCGGGAGAAGAAACACTATGGGGTTTGGTGGATAGAAGTTGTTCAACTTTACCCTTTATCTTCCTCAGAGTGGAGAGTAAAATGTTATACCAGACTAGTATACTTTTGCCCGCGGATTCGCTCGCGTTGATGTCAGAAAATATCCCACGGGAACGTTCCCCCGGATAATCCTTCCTTATCCCTTATCTACATTATAAAGGGAACCACTTTTCAAAATTTCAGCTTTCTAAGTTCTAGGGTTTGGGCTGGGAGCTGATGAGTCCATCAGACAGTCAGGACTTCTCTTTTTATTTATATAGCTTTCCCCACATAACAGATATTATACAGAGTAATTACTACTATAAGCACAAAATACCTGAACTTGATCGGCAACACCACTAATTAATCCGTTCTCATTTATCACCCAACTATCCAGTCTATGGACTGGAGGCTGCAATGACGATGACGGCCGCTCATTAGCGAATATAACAATAACGCGTAGTTGCTGTGCCTGCGAGTGGTTGCGGCGCTCGTTAGCGATCCTTATCGACTATACTTACCGATGGTCGTACGATACGAGGCTTAGATAGTCATGTTTTGGTTACTTTCAGTGCAGTAGTGCTTTGTTTGTTGATTCGAAATTGTGAATTGAGTATTGCTACTATCGCTACATAATTAGGCGATCACGAAAACACTCTGATATTACTTCCTCTCTTTTTATTGGTCATGTTGATGGCAAGTATGAGCTGCCATGTTAGGTACTGGAAGCAAGGCCAGGGCTGGTGAGACAATAAGATGGGCCATAGTTTGTAACACACCCAGATTTCAAAGTTGCCTTTTCCGACAGGAACATAAAACAGAGTCTTCAAAAACCAATAGGTTTCCTTTTGCCGAAAATAGCTTATTCCAACCGAAAAACTAATATATATTTTTTGTTTATTCAAATGTCCCGCAAATGCATGACTATCTTACTAAGAGGGGCTATCGAACTGCATCACAAACTTGTCGTATCAATATCGAGCAACTTGGTCGGTGGCCAAGAGCATTTTTGTGTCTGCCGGCCGACTTAGCGGGACTTGGCCCAACTTGGCGGAACTTGGCAGTTTCTTTTATTCGAATATCGAATGTATTGATTTCTTTTATAGAAAAGTAGGTGTTGAGTTTCATTTGCGCGTTTTAAATGTCTTTTATGATCTTGTGTCGACGAGATGCGATGTGAATCTTGGTCATTACATTACCTTCTTTTAATTTTTATCTTCAATTTATTGCATCACTGCTCGTTATATACTTCAATACCTCTCGACAATTTGTTTATACTAAATACGGCTCAATTTCCTACTTAGATTTATTCACAACAATGAAACACACAAAATCCAGAAATAGGTAAACCTCAAATCACCACAAAACAATCCCTTCTTCCGTCACACTTAATTCATTCGTATCATCTGTCTCAACAAATTTAAAAACCGTCTCTAAACGAATGCGCATACAATTACTCGCGTAACTTGTTCTGTGGCTATTTGCGCGCAAGCTGGCGGTTGGTGCAAACGTTGGCCCAAGGCTGAATTAATATTATGTTGATGGTGACGAGTTAGGACATTACCATACGAGCACTTATGGGGTTGTGGGGTAGTAAGTGGCGGAGGGACGGAAAAGAGCATTTTTGTATTTGACAAAATAGCTATAAAAGTGTGCTTTACCCGTGTATTCCTAACAAGTTTGATGGGATTGTATTATCTGCTGTAAGTTGTGAGGGCGTTTATTTTGCATTAAGCCTGCCACGGAATTAAAGTACTGCAAAAAATGTTTTCTTATAATTCCACATAGCATTGCATTTCAGAACATCCAGCTGATGCCTTTTTGTTTTCCCTCGGGGACATCCTGCAATAAACGAACGCACTTCATAAAAATAACTAAGTGTATGCACAGTGGAATACAAAATGAAATGTATATAAAATCCAGTGTTGCCAGTATGCGAGTGAATGCACTATCGCGTTAAGGAGGAAGCGTCAGGGTAGCCCGCGAAATTCAATTTTTCTTACGTTTTTTGCAATTTGCAAGTCAGTCTTAAGTTGTATGTTAAATAAAGTATGATTTGCGGCCGTAACAAATAAGTATTTACAGAATTATATACAATAGAATCAGTAATACAACTCCTTAAGTTAGTATAATCCTAAAATGTCAAGATTTCATGAAATGTCATTTTTTAGGATTACCTGGTTTTAAAGAGTTGTATTGATCATTTTAATGATTCTAATTATGTAAATAGATACTTGTTACGACCGCAAATTATAATTTGATCAACGTACAATATAATACCGACTCGTAAATTGCAAAAAAAAAAACGTACGAAAATTTGAATTTCGCGGTCTACCCTGAAGCTTCCCCTTAAGATTTTGGATTAGACACGCTGTTGTGAGCAGAAATAAGTTATGCAATATCGCTTTATGAGCTCTGTGTATGTGTTCATATGGTTTTGTTCAACAGATTGGCTTTTGTAAAGACATTAGCTACATGTAATTGGTACTCAAAAAGTAAGACCAACTAAAAAGGAAACCTCCCTATTCGCGGTTATTTAGTAAAAGTAAATTTTAATAAATATTGTTTGACCGAAGAGGATACCTAATTAAACACTGTAGTCTCTTAAACTCTATAGTCTTCCAGACTGAGACATAGGCTCAAACCATTACACTTTAGATATACAATTGTATTATATGGCTTTACTGAATGATCATGGACATATACCTTGACCTTACTAATTGTCTTGTTAATTCAAACCATAATCATCGTTTTAATTTCCGTGATTCCTGTAAGTATTGGTTACGAGGAAGAACGTACTATCTGTGTTCATATTACTAAACTTGTAATGAATTTCTTAAGTATGCCTAGGCTGCCTTATAGTCAGGCTATCTGGTCTAGACAGACGCGGCTTACTCGAAATAATTTAATAACCATTAGGTACAGCATATTCCTATGGTATGAGACTAGCTACCGTGGCAAACCTCTCCGGTTGCTATGTAATAGTCATAACGTTTTATTTGCGAGGATGAGAGAATGCTAATATTCCGAGTCGGGAATTATATCGTAAAAGATGGCGCCTTCCAAGCAAGGAACAAAGTCGCTACATGGTAACTACTTATTAAAAGTGAAGCGTTAATTACTTGCTTATCTTACTGTGTAAATTGTAATAAGACTGGTTAAAATATATCTACTTACATTTATTTAATAATTGTTTGCTTAGCTAACCGCTACTGAATTCCATTGAGGCAAAGCATAAATCATAAATCTATTTATTTCCCCAGAGATATGGTATGGTGGTGCTCGAATGTGCGTTACAAGAAAGTAGTGCTTTACAAATCGCAGCTGTAGGAGGCATGCGAACACTTTACTATTAGATATATATGTATAGGTAAAATAGCATTGTGAAGAAACCAAAACTAATCACGCAGTGACAGTCAAGATTGGTGATCAATCACGCAATGAGTGTCAAGATCGGTGATCAATCACGCAGTGAGAGTCAAGATTAATGAACGATCACGCAGTGAGGGTCAAAATTGGTGATCAATCACGCTGTGAGTGTCAATATTGGTGATCAATCACGCAGTGAGTGTCAAGATCGATGATCGATCACGTAGTGAGAGTCAAGATTGATGATCAATCACGCAGTGAGAGTCAAGATTGGTGACTAATGCTCGTTTCTTCTCTACCTTATAAGTGCCTTATAAGTACCTTATAATTCTCCTTATGATTAGGACATTCTCATTGCCTAATGTTCCGTGTTACGAGTAGCTATAGAAATAGGCTTTAAATCCAACACGCAACTAACTAATCAGTAACTATCCAGCCATTCCATCGCTTCACATAACTCGCTACAAAAACATTGACACAGCGCTGTACAGCGGATGCCAATGATGCCTGCCAGCCTGTTGATTTTATTCCGTGCTTCATAACTCACTTTGTGTAGAACAAACAAAGTAAATTGTGTAGTACGCTTCGTTAGAAGTATGATTTTCATTTAGTGACATCATTCATTTGTGCTTTAGTAATTTAGTTTTCAAGGAAAATTATGCCATCGTCTACTGTGGGATTCGTGACCTAGGAATTTATTATGAATAGAATGAATTTTAACAATAGAATACTTTCCTCGTGTACCCTAATAGAAACTTATTGCTTTACCGAATATATTTACCAAGCACACTGATTACAGTAATGCACGATACGGTTTATATTAATTAGAATTATTTCAAAAATAAACCAAGCAGAGAATTCACACATGTTAGTTAAGAAAACTTAAAATTAATTAAACTTAAAAGTTAGTATCAAACGAATAATGGTATGCTAGGTTATGGGCGGTTCCAGTATGACGATAGTTCAACAGCGCGTATAAAGTATGCAATAGTGACGTCTGTGAACCTCGATCGGGTGATCGGTAAGTAATATCGTCAAGGCGAAGCCCACAAATAACATGAATCTACAGGGTTAATAGTAAAACACCAACAACCTCTTAAGGGGGCATCATTATGAACAACTTTTACTATGGGACCAAACCAAAAATCGCAAAAAATCAGCTGTTCAGTACATTTTGACGAATTATGCGAACATAAAAGTACTGAACAACTGATTTTTTTTTCGCGATTTCAGGTTTGGTCCCATAGTAAAAGTTGTTCATAATGATGAGTACAATGAACCCTTAAGAGGTTGTTGGTGTTTTACCAATAGCCCTGTATAACCAAACGAATTCGACCAAAACAAATAAATAAGAAGGAATAACGATAGAAATAAAAATCCTCGTCTTGGCATTATTATTAAATGGTTCTAAAGGAGGAAACAAAGAACAAGTTATTTTCCTGTTCAGCTCATCAATCGAGAGGCGATTGAAAGGGGGGCGGGGGAGGGGGGGGGGGGGGGTGCATATGATGCTGTTCAGGTGACGAACGACCCGTCGGGGACCTTTATTGAACCCAACTTATTAGCGTTTTTGTTTAGGATGAGAAATCACTTTTTATGTTCATGTTGATACGTAGGTCTAAAAGGGTGATGTTAGAAAAGTTCGTATTTTATAGACAAAACACATGTTTGAGTTTGATTCAACAATATGAGAAGATCACGATACAATTCATTTATAGTTTTATATTTTTAATTACAATATAAATCTCATTGATGTCAAATAGCATTGGGTAATGTATGATGTCACAGTTCAAAAGAAAAGGTTTGTTTACATTGCTACAAGACATATTGATGTCTTGGACTAACACCAACATCTCTCAATATCTGTACTATCGACCACAAAATTGTTTGGTTGACAATTTATTTAATTTTCATTTGTTTTAATAATCGACTTTTTGTATAATTTATTTCATAAATGTCAAAATGTATCAAGATGGCAGCAACTAGACAAGCACAGCAAAACATGCTCAATCAGCAAATTCATTTAAATATTCACTAATTAAAGAGGCAAGTCGACAAGAATCTGAGAAATTCGCATAACGATAATAATTCACGGCCGCTCGCAAACTAAGCCAATGAAACATGGCGCGATCACAGCGAGCAATGTATACTGCCGCTTATTATTTCACGTACCCTTACGAAAACGTTGATCACTTATTTATATAAATAAAGGCTTGCCAACTAAATAGGCACATACATAGCCTTAACCCACAATCTTTCTCATAATTATACATAGATAGATTTCGCATAAGTCTAAATTATAGGAAAACACAGCACTATTCATTTGGCATACTTTGGACTTTAATGTCGGGGATATTAATTGTAATACATTGACTACCGATATAAATTGTCTGTATATTATATTCAAACCACAGCTGTCATTGTTTGATAGTTGTATAAAATGTCTATGACATGGCAAGGTGACGTAGGGTGTCAATTTGCTTAACAATGAATTTGCTTGGCTGTACCTAATACTCACATTTTAACGTCGACATTTGCTCCGTATAAGATAAAAAGGTTCTAAGCATGGTTAAGGTTTTCGTTCGTCGACTGTACAACGACGTCACAATCACGGCATCCAAATTGCCTCCGAAACTGCTACTCGTATTATAGAAACGAGCGCAGACATTCGAAACCGCAGCAACATGGCGAGTAAACCCATCGTTCAACAATTCCCCTTAAACATTGGTTATTTGCTCCATTTATTGTAACGTAATGGATATTCGGCGATAAAACAAAGCTTCTGTTACCAAATTATTATTTCGTGAAAATGCGAAAATTCCACGTAACGTAGACGATGTTGTTTAAGTTTACTACGTCATCAAATTGAATCGCCATAATGTAAACTGATTTGTTCCTAAGTACTTATTTTTCTCTTAAATAAATGAAGTGAAAGTGCTGCACTTAAAATATCTCAAAATCAAAAATGTAACACGAAAAATCTTGGCTCTTTTCTCCAGAAATATCACTCCAACGAAAACCCATCACTGCGAGCAAAAGAAATTCAGACATGTTTCATTCGACCTTAAAATTTTAGTGTAACTTCAAATACTTATATCGAGGCTCAATATTAAAGATCGAGTATTTCCAACACGTTCGCCCTTCAAGCAATATTGATCTCTATTGGCTTTTGATATGGTTGATATTAAGTTGGTTTAGGAAAGCTTTGCACCATTCAGCTCAATCCACATCGACTCCATCGCTGGTTTCTAAGCCGTATTTCTAGACATCTGTGTTATATTTCTGAAATGTTGGTTCCATTAAGTCTTGCTCCAGAAGCTCCTGTTTTGCTTTTAACCTACTTTACGGAAGGGTGGTACCCTTTAAAGGGTAGTCAAATTTTTTTATGTATTATTCATGCTTTTGGAGGGCGAATGTCCGAGTTTTATCAACTCATCCTTTGACAGCACGTATATGTGGACTAACTAATATTGACAATGCTAAAGTGAGTTTGTTTATTTGTTTGTTTGTTACGCGATCACGTCGTTAACTACTCAACCGATCAACATGAAATTTTGCGTACACGTTGTCAGGGGTACAGAAAAGGACATAGGGTACCGTTCATCCAGAAAAAAGTTCTGTTCCCAAATGATAGTAAAACGCGAGCGAAGCTGCGGGCAAATGCTAGTAACATATAAAAGCACATGTAGTAAGAATCTTCCGAGGCCAAGCATGATGACTTACGATTGATACCTATCATATTACGTCCATCACATGGTTTTTTGACAAAGTATTACGTTATTCCGTCGAAGTCCAAATCCACCAAGAATTGAATAAACTTAATGCTTTTCCTGTGTTAGATCACCGCGGAAATAACGATAATGCAGTAGATACACCATACACATACACATAACAAGATTAACAGGTTTACGACAATAATAAAAGTACCTAAAATAAAAAGATAACCACGTTATGTGCGACTGTACGGACATAATGTTGGTACACATGCACAGCGGGTATAATTGAACAGCTGTGAACACAGTGAAGTTACAACAGTAACTCAATACCGCGACATCCTTCAGTTTTGTTTACTATAAAAACGATTTCGGTGGAAATAAAAGCGGGGTCTTTGATAACTCATAAAACAGGCGAATGGCAGCCATTGACCGGTGTGACGTCACGGGTTTATAGCAACCTGTGCTTGGGTTATTTCTGTCAGAGCCGTGACGTGGGCTTCTATTTCAATGGTTTTTATTTTGGTACGAATGTAGGCTATAAACAATTAAATCTTTTGTTAGTTCGGTTATGAATTTAAAAGAAAGGGCAAACTCGTTTGAGAGACCAAAAAAAATGAATAGTCTGATTGTCAACTGCAAACTGTAGTTTTAAGAGCTTGGTATTTTATCGCGTATTATTTAACATGATTATGAGACACATAAATAGTATTTGTACTCTTTATAGCCCCAGTAATTCCAATTATGAGAGAACAGTTGTCTTACTAAGCAAGCTCGCACGCGCGACGATCATAAACCATACAGAACGCGGTTTTATAGCATTTTTACTTTTATTGCATTACTGAATTAGATTAACTGGCACACGATTGAAAAGTGATATAAACATATGAAATATGTAGACAAAGCGCCTTGAAACTGATTTATAACGGTTGACTATACCTTTGTTGTAAAGAGATTTTAAAAGCGTCTAGAGATTGTTGATTCTCTAAATATTGAGGTAGAGTGCTGTTGTCCGATGCATTGAAAGAATAGACGCACGCATTCTTTGGTCTATAGAAAGTAATTGTTTTCATTGTTTCTTGAATCATGAGGTGATGAAAAGTGTTATTTTTTCATACCATATGGGGTATTGATACGGTAGGAACGCGAGGGTGAATCTTAATATTTGACTTATCTATCGTCCCATTGTTTCATTCGATTGTTTCAATAAGATTAAAAATAACAAACGCATTTACGACGTAATCGTAACGCGTCAGTTGTTGCTTCTCCAATTTCTTTGGAAAACAAGAATGTAATCCCTCGAAAGGATTTACTGTTGAGCTTACTGTTGAGTATTCTGTGAAAATTTACACAACTGTGTCAGTAAACTTTCTGCAATGAAATGTTTCTTCACAATCGTATCGTTACCAAACTCAAGTAACAGTTACTTTTATCAAAGAACTTCACTATCATTAAAAACTTCCGTTTCAGGGAACACAAAAGCATTTATAACACCTTTATTCAATAAAAAGCATTTATTGCAATTTATTTTTTTCCCCGAAACCAGGGTAGTTGGTAACTGGAGCGGATGATCGGTTCAGTGGTCAAACGTCTGAAAGGGTAACAGACAATACATAATCGACATTGTTGAAACTGTTGTTCGGGCAATGACCGAGTTTACCAACTGTCTTTGTTTCAGCCAGTTTTTAGTGAGCTTTAACTGACGGGTTTTCTCACGTGTCGGTCCGGTTGTTCAACTAGCTGCGGAGTCAGACTGTGGGCTGCTTGTGAATGAGAAAGACAGTATGGTGACATGAAGATAACCTGAACCATTCACACACGGTACATCTGATCCCAAACTAAGCAGAGCTTGTACTATGCAAGCAGGGACAGTTATTGAGACAATCATCTTAGGATCATGCTTTGTAAAAGTCTGGGATGGGATAGACCCAGGTCAGCAGCAGATAGACCCAGGTCAGTAGCATATAATCTCATTTTATCTCTCCGCTACCATATGCCAAACCAACGTTTTTTTTTTTTTCTTGTGTCCAAATCTAAACGGCTTATATTCTTCCCTACCCTATCCAGGAGCATCCTTTACGTAAAATTGATGTTAAATCCAGTATCTGTTGTGATATAACAACCTTTTTAGTGTTCCGCGGTAATAAATACAGTCGTGACGTATTTGTTTACAGACGTAATGTTCCAAAGAAATATATTGAAGCTGGACAAGATAAACGTGTAGTAATTCTATGTACATTTATATGTTATGTAGTGTTTTATGTCTTAGTAGATTTATGTTGAAGTTTATTATTTGTTTAAGAGATGATGATGAGAAAATTAGGTACCTATCCCAGTTGCCCAATAGGTTAAGCATGTGGTATTCGGGAACTGTGCTGCATCATTAACGTTAAATATCTAGCTAAATATTATGCCACCAATGTTATGTTGACATATTATTTGTTACGCCTGTATTAAGTGCAAGGTTAGGCAGAAGTGTACTACCTAGTACCTACACCCACATTTCACGAGTTATGTTGAAGTCCCATGTAGATAGTAAGGGGCGAGCCTATTGCCATCAACAAATCGTGATTCCGTCTGCTACTGAGAAATTCCTAATGTAAAAATCCAATAACCTGCCTGATCTGGGAATTGAACCCAGGACCATGAAGTCCCTTTCCTTTTCTACTGAGGTTCTAAGGAGGAGGTTCTCAATTCGCCTGTATGTTTTTTTTTGTGTGTTTGTTACGCGATTACTCAAAGACGGATGGACCAATTTGAAAAATTATTTTTTTTAGTTTCCTAGGTGGTCTCATATAAATTTTATTAACTTTGCTTGGGTAGTTTTTGAGTTAGCTTCAATAATGCGTATTTTTCCCACTTACTTTATGTGGATGATGTTTTAATAACTTCCTATCACTGTTATTTACATAGCAGGTATTCGAATTTGTATGGGGTAGGTACCACAACTAAAAAGTGAAAAATAAAAACTTCTTACCAAAAAATAAAACCGACTTCCAAAACAAAACACTATAAAGTGAAAACTAACTTTAATTCCGGAAGTCGGTGGCAAAAAACGAAAATACAAAACCAAAGACACCGACTACCGAAATTAAAGTTATTTTTCACTTTGTATTTTTTTTTGTAAAATAGTTTTTATGATGTTATTTCACTAAGCACTAGCATGCCACTCAATTACTTGTATGCTATTATATCTGGCGGAACATTGGCTCCTAAAACACAGCCTGTTGAGATCAGTTTTCAGTGTAGGAGGCATCAGTTCGCCCTTTAATGTGACTCTAGTTTACAACATTCTTTAATCCTTGTGTACTTATTGTTCTAAGTGTAAGTGTACAAATAAATATTTTATTTATTGAGAGAAGAAAATATCACTAATCACCTCACATGCACATGCACAGCTTGTTGGCGATTTAAGAGCATGTTCAAGTTTATTCTTGGAAGATTTTTTACATCGTAGTGATGAGGGGTCCAGATTTACTAAGCAAGTTCTGAAAGCACAGTACAAAGTATAAAAAGCCACGTTTAATTTCAAACATCTTAAATATTTCAAGGGCTTAAAAGATTATCACCCGGTTTCTGAATTGAGAATATGAAGTTGACAACTTGTCAAACTCTAAGCGACGCTTGCGAAATTTAAAATTTATTTGCAAAAATCTTAAGAAATTTTGAACTTCGCGACATTGAAGGAATCGCCTTAAATAATACTACAGTTTGGCAAGATCTGAAATTCAAATTGTTATTTCAGAAAGCGGGTGATAATGAGACGAACACCTGCAATGACGAATATTACTTGTACTCACCTTGAAGCTTAGCTCATTAACTAATCAATACAACTTACCCAGCTTATCCTAATTCAGCACATAAGCTAACACATAATCTCCTGTTGCTAATACTAATCTGCAAGCCGCAGTGATGGCCGCCCTTTGCGTGAGCAGAAGGCATCAATAGCATATAACTTGACGCTTGCTTAGGGACTACGCACATCTGTACGGAATCGACTGACACCAAAGAAAATGCAGAAGATTCCAGACGATCTATTCTGTAAAAATCTCAACGTAATTACTTACGAGTAGGTGAAGTGAGCTTGGTCTGTCAATCTCATGGTGGGATGGCAGTTCACTTCAAGCTCATTTCATCTAGTTTTACTTACGAGTAGGTGAAGTGAGCTTGGTCTGTCAATCTCACGGTGGGATGGCAGTTCACTTCAAGCTCACTTCATCTAGTTTTACTTACGAGTAGGTGAAGTGAGCTTGGTCTGTCAATCTCACGGTGGGATGGCAGTTCACTACAAGCTCACTTCATCTAGTTTTACTTACGAGTAGGTGAAGTGAGCTTGGTCTGTCAATCTCACGGTGGGATGGCAGTTCACTACAAGTTCACTTCATCTAGTTTTACTTACGAGTAGGTGAAGTGAGCTTGGTCTGGCAATCTCACGGTGGGATGGCAGTTCACTACAAGCTCACTTCATCTAGTTTTACTTACGAGTAGGTGAAGTGAGCTTGGTCTGTCAATCTCACGGTGGGATGGCAGTTCACTACAAGCTCACTTCATCTAGTTTTACTTACGAGTAGGTGAAGTGAGCTTGGTCTGGCAATCTCACGGTGGGATGGCAGTTCACTTTAAGCTCACTTCATCTAGTTTTACTTACGAGTAGGTGAAGTGAGCTTGGTCTGGCAATCTCACGGTGGGATGGCAGTTCACTTCAAGCTCACTTCATCTAGTTTTACTTACGAGTAGGTGAAGTGAGCTTGGTCTGGCAATCTCAAGGTGGGATGGCAGTTCACTTCGAGCTCACTTCATCTAGTTTTTTTTTTATTTCGCACGTTTTTCTTAAAAATAGAATAGAATAGAACTTTATTCTTTATTTTTAATAAACAATTTTGTCATAATTATTATTATGCAGCCGCTATCCTCTGATTGCTTTTTAAAATGTAAGTATATTGTGCAATATAAAAGTAGACGATATAAATTGTTTATTTATATCGTCTAGTTTTCTTGCATTGCGGAGCGTGCGATTGTGTCAGTCCCTAAGTAGTTGATAACAAATAGTATACGAGGTCTGCGGGCACTGCGGCGGTGGTTACTTAGCGCGGTCACGCGACACTCCTTGAGCTATCATAGAGGTGGAGTTAAAAGATAAATAATAGTACAAATGATGATGGTTTTAGTTAAGATGATCTAGGAAAAACGAATCTTACCGCAAGTTTCTGAAAGCCTAATGATCTTTGGTCAGTAAATATACTGTTAATCTCATGATAGATGTTGGAAGTGAGGAAGTGAGGATCGTAGAAGTGAGGAGTCAAACACATTTAAAAGCAAGGTGTTCAAATAATCATTAAGATAACTTGTACGCATGTCCATGCGTAATGTTGCTAGTCGCAAGACGGTTCAGCAGGGTATGGGTCACTTGAATTATTTAACGCTACAAGACTTGACATCTGTTACAACATTATTGAGCTTGAATTTACATCTGACGCGTGTGACAGTCAATTCTAGTAACGTACACTTCTAATGTTTTCTCTTGGAACACACACATACACAACCTCGCGCCTTCTCCGCAGGGGGTAGGTAGAAGAAACAACAGCACGCTGCTACGATCCTTACATACTCCTTTTGCTTCGTTTACGTTCATACATCTGGCTGTATAAACACGCCGTTCGCAAGTACTACGCACCTAACATTTTCTCTCTGGAATGACAATAATAAAAAAATAACCGCCAACATCAGGCACGTAAACTCGACCATTCTTATATTATACAACATTTAAGACTCAGTAGAACAATTTCTATGAAAACTTAATGAAACTTGTTCTACCAGAACTTCACTCAGGTCTTAACTCGACTTAACCCACCGTCCGAACGATTATCTTCTAAAAATAAACAAACAAACTCCTACATAATAATTTATCATAAAATAAAAATACAAAGGAAACCTTCCCCTTGCTATGCGGAACCCGCTGAAGACACAGCATGATTTAGGGGTCCTTAGTTAATAATTAATCGGATGGAACCCGAGAAGGGGACCACTTGAGCCAAGTTTATGAAAGTCAAGAATTTCGGGGATGGCAGTAAGTCAGCGGCAGGAGAGACAGCTTGTGTTCTGTAAATTTTGAAAATTGTGAGTTGTGGAGGGATTTTACACTCAGTAAAGAGCGATAATATAATATATAGGTACTCGTAAGTTTGTCAGTGATGTACAGACGACTGCGATAATTGATCGCCCCCCTTTACTAAGAGCCGATTTTTTGATCCGTAGTTAACTCAACCAATGGTTAAACATAGAAACTAATGGTTGAATTTTGCCTAAATGTGAAAGGCTAAACATGAATGTATTCATGTTAGCTCATTCATATTGAAAAATAGTAACTAATGGCATAACTCATTCATGTTTAGCCATTCACATTTAGCTAAAATTCAACCATTAGTTAATGTGTTTAACCATTGGTTGAGTTAACAAAGGATTAAAAAACCGGCCCTAAGGTTTTTGTTCGTGTGGGGGTACCCAGTTCAGTCAGGTTTACATTAGCAAGATTCAGTCCTAATCGTAATGCAAGAAAGAAGGGTACAGTACCTAAGCATAGTGTGATGAAATTAGTTTACAGTAAATGGTCATCGCTGCTCCCAATAATACTGCCTGACATCGCGCAGTAGTACTGCCTGACATCGCGCAGTAGTACTGCCTGACATCGCGCAGTAGTACTGCCTGACATCGCGCAGTAGTACTGCCTGACATCGCGCAGTAGTACTGCCTGACATGGCGCAGTAGTACTGCCTGACATCGCGCAGTAGTACTGCCTGACATGGCGCAGTAGTACTGCCTGCCATCGCGCAGTAGTACTGCCTGCCATCGCGCAGTAGTACTGCCTGACATAGCGCAGTAGTACTGCCTGACATGGCGCAGTAGTACTGCCTGACATCGCGCAGTAGTACTGCCTGACATGGCGCAGTAGTACTGCCTGACATCGCGCAGTAGTACTGCCTGACATGGCGCAGTAGTACTGCCTGACATCGCGCAGTAGTACTGCCTGACATGGCGCAGTAGTACTGCCTGACATCGCGCAGTAGTACTGCCTGACATCGCGCAGTAGTACTGCCTGACATGGCGCAGTAGTACTGCCTGACATCGCGCAGTAGTACTGCCTGACAAAAGTCACGTCCGAACGATTACCATTCGAGAACTTACGACCAAAATAAGTAGCCCACAGAACAGCACATAGGTATAATCGTTTGTTATTCCATATAATATATTATTTTACTAAATAAATAAAGTTTCCAGCAGTATTTATTCACGTGTATTATGACACACAGAGCTGATCTCAATGAATTTAGCGCAAACAATAGCTTTGAGCTAAATTAAATCTAAACTCAACGGATTATTTAAGCTGTTTGTGATTCTATTGTACCTTTGTTTCCATGCATTTGGAGTCGGCGGAGGGAAATTATTCATTTTACTCCTGAAATATTTTGCGTTGTTTATTTTAAGTGGGAAGTACATTATGAACACTGTTTTCTTTCCTTAATTTGTAAATCGCACGCGTGGAGAGGCTTATATTGTTTGTGGGCTTGGATTTACCGCCAAAGATGATTTAAGTTAATATACTGCGAAACCTTGCTCTGAGATGATCCTATAAGTCATACATAGGAATAGTCCTCTTTTCACCGTATCTGGTGACAGCGAATTTTCATTCCAAACTAGGTCAAATACCCCAAACCAAACCGTAAACCAAATTATCATCAGATGGTAATTTATAATAAATTATTATTATAAATTACCATCTGATCCCAAACTAAGCAGAGCTTGTGCTATGGAAACCAGATAACTGATAAACTACATACATTACTTTTTTTTGTAAATACATACTTATATAGATAATTACATCCAGACTCAAGACAAACAGACATGTTTATGCACACAATTGTTTGTCCTGGATGGGAATCGAACCCACGACCAGCGGCATGACAGGTGGTATCTTAACCAACCACGCTATCTGGCCTGATTGTAATGAAAATGTCAATTGTCACCATCTCCAGCAAGACCGCCACCGACTGTTTCTTACAAACTGTCGAGGTATCCTCCAACGTCTTTTGCACTTGTAAAGTTCATACTTTAAACAGTAGTTTTAAAAGTGACTCTTTAAAGAATAGTTTTAAAAGCCTTCAGTCTTGTACCGCACTGCGTCCCTCGTGAATAGTTTTAAATGCGTTTACTTGAGTGAGTGATAGGACAGTTTGACTTTAAGAAGGTGAGGAGAGCTTTTTTATTCGTGGTGCACATCGGTGGTGCATCGTGTATTACGTGTGACACACACACACACACACACACACACACACGACGAAAACTGAGGGTGTGCTGTGTATGTAGGAATGTAGTTGGCCTTTATATAAAATATATTAAAAAAAACTTACTTGAAGTTCCTGTCCGGGCTTAACATTACGACAATGTGGGTTTTATGATGTGTAGGTAAGTATTTAGTTGGTAAGTCTTTAGTAAATATCTATAGGTACATATAATAAAATAGTAACGAAGAATTTTTGTCCGTTTGTCTGGATGTATGTACCGGAATGGCGCAGACGGCTGAATGGATTTGATTTCGTTCTACAAAGAGCCCACGCTCGCTCTACAAAGAGCCCACGCTCGCTCTACAAAGAGCCCTCGCTCGCTCTACAAAGTGCCCACGCTCGCTCTACAAAGCGCCCATGCTCGTTCTAAAAAGCGCCCACGCTCGCTCTACAAAGCGCCCACGCTCTCTCTACAAAGCGCCCACGCTCTCTCTACAAAGCGCCCACACTCGCTCTACAAAGCGCCCATGCTCGTTCTAAAAAGCGCCCACGCTCGCTCTACAAAGCGCCCACGCTCTCTCTACAAAGCGCCCACGCTCTCTCTACAAAGCGCCCACGCTCGCTCTACAAAGCGCCCACGCTCTCTCTACAAAGCGCCCACGCTCTCTCTACAAAGCGCCCACGCTCGCTCTACAAAGCGCCCACACTCGCTCTACAAAGCGCCCACGCTTCTCTTCAATTCAATTCTCTTTCGAACATGATTAACTTGACCGATAGCCGAGTCAATGATCGCCAACTATGCTTATCTTAATAAGAACGCGGAACGGCCTCAGACATTCAAATAAAAATTTAGAGGTGAAACTAAAGAAAAGCTTGTAAAAATAACAGAGCCAACACTCCTAAAGGAAAATTTAAAATCGCGCAAAAATTGTTTCATTTAGGACAGGAAAAAACATCAAATCTCTTTTTTTACATTTACCTTGGAATTTTCGTAATTTGAACCTCTCTCTTTTGGAACCTTTAAAACGGTTACTTACAGAAGAAAAGTTACAAAACGCTGTCCCTTCATGAAATTAAAGTCGGGCCCATTTTGAAAGTCGGAAACAATGAAAATCTCAGAGGTATTAAAAAAAGCTGTTAGAATATTCGGCAGGTGAGAGGAAACAATTGAATTAGTTGTTACGACGATTTTACGAGTGGCCTGGCTAGACAGGGCTGTCGAGCATACGATGTAGGATATTATAGTGAATTTACATATTCTTCAGAAAGGCCAGGTTCGTAGAAATCGCAACCGGCGTGCGTGCATGACCAGATAAACCTAAACCAAACCGAACAAATAATCTTTCTTTCTTTCTTTAGATGTATGGACGTAAACGAAGCAACATTAATATGTAATAAGATCGTACCAGGTGGCGTTCTGTAGTTTCTGTCGAGGCCCGTGAGAAGGTTATGTATGTTGATTTGTTTTTTGGAACGTGTTGCTTCGGATTTATAGCGACATGGAAACCGAAACTTGAACGCGCACGAATAATATCTTTTTAACCTAAGGTTTAATTTTTGGATTCGTTAAATACTATACCTATAAGCCACCACTATACCACCATTTATGTTGGAATAGGATTGGCGCAGGATAGTGTTGAGTGGAAAAAGGAAATGGAGGCCTTTGCCTTACAGTGTGACTACACAGGTTCATTTATTTATTTATACCGACGTTGATCATTATCTCGTTTGTGGTTACATAACCAACAATTGCGTACAAAAATTTTAAAAATATATATTAGAGATCATTAGTTTACTAAGCCTGAACCAGAAAAACCCAACATCATTCGAATAAGTAATCCAATTGAAAGCGAACCTTAACCTTCTAGGAAAAAAGGTAAGGAAGACCATGACATTCGAAATTCAAATAGTTAAGTAGGTACTAGACCCAACCCTACATCTACCGGTGTTCTTAATTTGATTGTGCGCAGTTATCGACGAAGTTGTGACGTCAGCACCTCCACCTGGACAAAATGAGAAACTTTGTTTTACAAGTAATCTAGCAAATTATGGAATTATTGTAATAATTATTTTGATCTCACTTTGCTTAAGATTATTAGGCTTGAGTTTGTGAGTGACAATGTTGTTTATGGACTCATAAACCGTTAATTAAAATTTACTTTTAGTAGTACGACCAAGCTGCGGTCAAATGATCACTGTTTTATACACATCAATTCCTCATAATCCAGAATCCTAATCATAAGAAAGAAAAATCTGACAACTGCTCCGATCTAAATGTACCTGTTCCCATCCTTAATTGAAAAAATCTAACACTCGATCGCATCTGGTTATAGAAAGCCATATAAATGTAAAGATTTCATTTCCAATGTAAATAAGCCCGTATTTTTGTTCGTATAAGTCTGAGCCAAGAACCAGTCGCCCCTTTTATCCCACGGGCACCTATTTATCATATTCCAGCCTTCAAATATTTTTCTTACCTTTCCCGAAATAACACCGATACATACAAATTAAGGGCCCTTAGGGGTAACAGCATTATGATACATGCAAACACTTCTTCCCGCGTGACGTCATTAATAGGTTTGTCCTGACAAAGTAGCGGTCTCGTCCGCACGCTTGTTTGTAGTTCGGCTCGATGGACGCAAGTGAGGGTTAATTGTGGCGCGACAAATGTGGATGCATGTTTGGTGGTGTATGAAGATGGCTCATTTGTATTGATTTTGTACTGTTATTGTTGACGTGGTTAATTTTGTAGTACTACCAGTATTTACAAGTTCTTATCGCGTCGATGGCAATCTAAATAGAGTCGGCCCAGAACTAGGCTACTAGTTCGGCACCTTCAGCGGCGTCCATCAGCTCCTGTAACGTGCAGGCAGCACGCTGGACACGGTATTATTTCTACTACTGTTGTTGTATTCTAAAGCCGCAAATAAGCCGATTTTCTTTCTTCATACAATATTTTTAGTTAAATTCTCGATGGATACTGTTTAGCAAATGGATTATTTCATTTGTAGAAAATCGTTCTAAACATTGTTGGAAAAAATGTCATCATAATTTTAAAAACTTTTGTATTTTTTTTTTCCTAATTAGTTTGATTTTTGTGAACCGTTTTGCAATAGATAACGGACTCAATTTCTCAACAAAATGGAAACGTTCCTATAAACGTCAATAAATCCATGTGTTACGTATCGCACTAGCAACAGTTACGAAACTGTTTTCCTTTAATTACAAGAAAATTACATCTGAAACTTATATACGTAAGAAACCAACGTCTTTGAAGCACGGCCCCAGCTAGCCCCCATACTGATATAAACTTGTATCCACTATTTATTTATCTTCACGGAGCTGCAATTTTCTTTGTTTATTTATTAGTTTCTACCGCAATCAGTTGAACTGTCTGTAGTGTTTCTTGGTTAGATATAAAACAGTCTAGTTTGTAAGTTGCAAGCTCAGTGCTTACATGTAGTCATTCAAAAATGTGTTTATGTGTGACTTGAGAGCTAATGAGTGAATCTGACTGTAAGGGCGGAGAGTGCCGACACCCAGATACTCAGCAAACTCTGAACGTTGAGTTAAGGATGCTTGTAAACCTGATCTTGTTCCAAGATTGTAATTGAAATTGTATTGTGTGATTGGATCTGCTGGATGCTGCGTTGGATTAATAGTGCAAACGTACAATGCTGTTTGTTTCATTGTATTCAATTGAATGTTTGTCGTAAACTTTGAGCCACGTGTTTGTCATCTGCGGAGCTGTACGCCACATTTATTTATTTAATAAATAACACCAACACATTGGCGTCTTCGTCCAAGTTTTACGCAAGTTTTTCAAAAGAAATATCAATACCCAACAATATTTAGAACTACTTCCCATTCAAATCTGCTTTCAAACAATTAACCCAAGTTGTCAACTTTCAATAGATTTGTATCAATATCGATGTCTATACTATCCCATCTCTCGGCAGACACAACAAAAGCAGGGATATTCAACATTTTCCATATTTCCTCGGAGCGATATTACCTAACTACACTTTACAAACAAATAACTTTCAGCGCATTTCCCTTTATTTCCGATACGAAACAATTCGGGAGCAAATCCGGGACTAATCTGGTCAGTAATGCAACCGGGATTGCTCGGTATTGTACCGGTAACTATAGTGTGCTCTTTAGTACCGCGTAATATTCTTTGTTTTGGTAACTGACTCAGTAGTATGGACAAGAATGAATACTTTTCGAGTAACGCTATTTTAGATTGCAGCCGTGAGGCACACAATATTTGTTTTTTTTTTTTAGAATAAAATTTTTGCTTTGTTCTTTTTTTTTTAATATTGTGTCATTATGTGTACTTCTGAGATATGTCAAATAAAAATATTTTCTGTCCTTTCAGTCTGCTTTCTGTCTTAATAAGACCTTTGTACCCCCTGCGCAAGTACGCAAACAAAATATAACATAAGGTACAAATTGCCAGCAAATAAAAAGCGCCTGTATATATATAGGGTGACTGGTAATTAGTAACCGATACTTAAACACATGATTATACACATGATAACAAACAAATTTTACTATGGAGCCAAACCTGAAATCGCGAGAAAAAATCAGCTGTTCAGTACTTTTATGCTCGCATAATTGTATGTTCGCATAACAGCTGATTTTTTTTCGCGATTTCAGATTTGGTCTCATAGTAAAAGTTGTTCCTAATGATAAGTACAATGACCCCTTAAGAGGTTGTGCGTTATTTATATTACACCTTGTATATACCCCCAATATAGAAGAATATTGCAAGTGAGTTACATTTTCACTATCAAGCATTTAAAAAGGAAGCATATCTTTGAAACGGTTTATATTACGCTGCTCCAATGAACGACGTTTTTACTCGTACAAATAAAATCATATTACATAGACATTGTCTGAAGAGCATTGCTGCACCTGTTCTCAACCCTCTACGTCTACAAAGTACCTCTGAGATAGTACTCGGAATAAAATTACAGTAAGATAACACGTTCAACTGAAAGTGCTGAAAACTTCGCGCTGTTACTGAATTCAAGTAATTATCAGAGTACGAACAACAAAAGGTGTCGAGTTTTTAATTCGACTCGGAATTAAAAACTCGACACCTTTTGTGGTTCTAAGAGAAATCTGCATTTCTATTGAAGAGAGAATGGAGTGTGTTTGCTGATTATCGTCTTGTGAAAGATGTGGAAATTAAATTGAAGTAGAAGATGGTTAAGGTTACAGCTTGTGTATGTATATCTACATAGATAGAGCTCGTGCCAGGAGTACAGGGGTGTCAGGAGTGTAGCTTGGATATGTGCCGGTGAACTACAAGTAACTGCTAGCTTGGAGATGTGCCGGTGAACTACAAGTAACTGCTAGCTTGGAGATGTGCCGGTGAACTACAAGTAACTGCTAGCTTGGAGATGTGCCGGTGAACTACAAGTAACTGCTAGCTTGGATATGTGCCGGTGAACTACAAGTAACTGCTAGCTTGGAGATGTGCCGGTGAACTACAAGTAACTGCTAGCTTGGAGATGTGCCGGTGAACTACAAGTAACTGCTAGCTTGGAGATGTGCCGGTGAACTACAAGTAACTGCTAGCTTGGAGATGTGCCGGTGAACTACAAGTAACTGCTAGCTTGGAGATGTGCCGGTGAACTACAAGTAACTGCTAGTTTGGAGATGTGCCGGTGAACTACAAGTAACTGCTAGTTTGGCAATGGCGTCAGCTGAAGCATTGTAGGGTGAATATTCGAGCGTTTTAACCGCCGTCATTATCATTCGACAAAAGTTGATGAAAGAGAATATATTTAATTAAATATTTAATCAATTCCCAGAATCTGCTTAAGGACAGGATTTCATTAAATATATTTTCTTTCATCAACTTTTGGCGAATGGTAATGACGGCGGTTAAAACGCTCGAATATTACCCTGTAGGTTGCATAGAGCTACCTATAGTTGACTTATGTTTCACTAGTTATTCTAAAGTTACTGTAAAGATCCCTCGTATTTTAATAAAACAGAAAGGAATATACAATTAAAATCAACTCCCCAAAGAAATTTTTAAACATTACAATCTATTCTACAACATTTTATCTCCGCATAATTTTAAATCCGCCGTGCCAACCAAGTGTTAACCAATATGCACCGCGTACTATGGTTGTCTGCCACCATAAAGTACAAGAGATATTGCGATAGTCTGCTTGCAATATTAAAGCAGAATGCGACAACCCTCGCTTATAAACGACTGTGAAGTGCCAACGCGGGTAAATTTTGTATGCGAACCATTGTTATACTGAGTGTAACGCAGTGGGGTGTGAGCGAAAAGAATTAGTCTGTGGCTCTAGTAGTTATTCTGTTATCGGTCTGATTTATTATTTAAGTTTCGAAGTAAAGATAGGAAGTCTAGACTATGGAATTACTGCGATTTTGTTCGTGTTAAATAGGTACAGTCAGCGACAAAAATAAAGAGACGAACAGAGTCAAAATGACCAGAAAAAGAAAATTAAAGTTTATCTCAATTGATTGAAATTCTTGTCAGAATGGCGGTGTCGTTTATACACTTCTTGTGTACATTGAGATTAGTACTTTATTTTTCTTAGTTAATTTGATTATTGTGAACAGTCTGATCGTCCTGTTTTTTTTTTACACTGACTGTACTTTTTATGACCCAAGAGGAGTTCTCACTCACAATGTAGGTATTATCACATATTTAAACCTAAACCTTGCCTACCATTAGACCAAACATATTAAAACAATCCCACCTCGTCCGCTCGGCGACAATGCGAGTGGTCACAATAATCTGACAGCGCGGCAAACGACGCCATTTTGTGTCATTACGTCACTCGTGGGGACCGGGTGACGTGTGTTGGACATTGACAACACAAATTGCTATGGGACAGAGACATTTCTGGATTAGGGAACAATGCATTTTCTATTTGGAAGAGCCAGATTAGAAGAGACGCAAAAGTTATGTTTTTAGGCAATTTTGCACTGGTAAGTACGATTGCAGCTTTACGATGGCGATTGTAAGCACTATAAGGTACCGTTGAAAAAAAAAAAGTTTTTAAAAGTTTTCATTAAGCTAAGCACGAACCCTGAGTAAATTATACTTATTTCCGCGAATAATTTAGGTACCTAAAAGTACCCAATCATTAACTCTGAAACTGTCATTTCAATGCTCACAAATATGACAAAACCCATTTCCAATTCAAACTCGGACTCATTGTACCACCTGGTGCAGACCCCATAAACGATTTAAAAGTCATCCCAACGGGCTAATAACAGGCGGCACAAATCCGACGCAAGTGGGGACTTTGGGGACAGCGGGGTAAACGAGGACATTGAGGGACGCGAGTTCGGTTATTACGCCATCTATCATGAGTATGTTGTGTAGATTTCTGTAAGCCTGGTAGCACATTCGTGCTAGGGAAATACAATTAAAGCCTAAAAAATACCAGTTGAAAATCTTTAATGAAAAGTCTAGGTAATTTTTAAATTTTCAATAATTATATTTTTATATTATTTTTTAAGTTACAAATTGTTTGTATGAAATAGTCAGGAATGAACCACAAACACATTGTATAGAGCGAGTGCTGTAGCGTTAGCAATCTCACAACTCATTCAACTACATTACGTTCCAAAACTAACTAACAAAACGCTCACGAAACAAATGCCACTACACTTGTACGTCAGTAGTAAACTATAGTAAAGTTCGTTCGCGCTAACTCTATTGTAAGTACGGAGGGTAGTATTAATAAAAATTCAATAGTACGCTACATTGGCCGCCGCCGCCTACGAAGTTCAGGGGAAAGTGCGGCTATTTCGAACCAGACAGACGAAAATGGCGTCGAATTTTAAAAGAGGTGGGGTTGGGGCGAACGGAACACAGGTCAGTAATAGAGATATTTTGTGATTTAGTTTGAACGGGTCAAAAGTGAAGGGACGTACCGGTTTTAGTAAAATAAACACCCTTTTTCATTAAAAAAAAACTACTTGTAACCTTTCGACGTCGAAGTTGAAAGTAATTCCTGACTTTTTGTAGAGGCACTGTAAGCATTGCTTTGTTACTATAAAATTAAACATTGAAACTTGTTTGCACTGAATTGCACATTCACCGAAATATAAAATATCTTCATTAAACACATAAACAACTTAAGAAATTACTAAATAATTTTGCAACTTGCTTCAAAGCACCTTCGCAGCCTCATATCTTCCACTGATTAAAATGTCACGTTGGCCACGCGCGCGCCTAAGACCGCGCACAACGCGACTGCAATTAACTCCAGTGCCATACTTTACGCCGCGTCGACCCTATTGCATGAAATAAAGGGTAAGAAGGCTCACTTGAAACAATGCGGGATAATTTGATGTAAAAGCGCGAACAATCAGGGGACTTTTATTCCTATTGTTTAGATAAACCATTCTAAAAATGAACGCCTCTCCACCAAACGTGATTATTTCAATTACAACACTTTACTTAAGTGCGTCCGGTGACTTTACTATATAAACATCGACTCGTCGCCGCACTTAGAGGTCAACTAATCGTGCGATCAGTCCAGGTACGAGCATTGTACGGCGGGGAGCGTGAGTTTGTATGGAACGACACGTTCGCTGTGTCGCGCTTTCGTGTCATTTATGCACTAGTTGGCTGACAAATCCGGCTGTTCGGCGTTTGGGCAATTCGGGTAAGTACAGTTTGCATGAAAAAAAATCAGTATTTTTGTGTAATTTTAAACAAAAAATATTTACTTGACTGCGAAGATGCTTTTTCGTTGACGTTTCCGACCGTACTGTTGCAATGAAATCGACGCATGGTCCCACTTTCATGTCTCGCCGGTGACTAAGCAACCAATGACAAAGACCAATTATGAGTATTGCGTCTATACACCTTTCTTGCATATGAGAGTAACCGCTGTGGAGGGGCGTTCATTTTTAGAATGGTTTATGTATACTTTAAAGCGACTGTTTAAATAATATGATAGTCTATAGCATTAATCCAAGCTGAATGCCTAAGACTTGGTTTGATATATGCCTTCAGATTTAGTAAAGTTTGCTCAAGCTAAGAAATCTTGCATCGGCGCGAGCAAAAAGTCGAATAAAAAGAGGTGGATACTGTTTCGCCCATCAATGCCGTCCTCAAGAAGAGGGGTTGAAGTTTGGGAAGCTAAATAGAACTTAGGGACAGAGACAAAACAAAGCGTAATGCTTCGATCTGTCAAAATCACGCCAAAAAGAACTGATTTTGACAGATCTAAGCATTTGTTTGTGCTAACACTCTCGTGCTTATATTGCGCCCCTATTCACTTCCCCACTGCGAAGCACCCTTTATTCAAGCACGTGTGCTTTATTCAAGCACGTGTGCTTTATTCAAGCACGTGTGCTTTTTCGCGCCTGTTTTCAAATGAGCCTTCTGCACCTGCTCTGTATGTAGTGCAATACTTTACACCCGGAGCCTGTTAGCTGCGTTTTTTTATTTAGTACCACACTGGTTGATCGCGAATGGAGTCAATTTGTGTTGTATCCTTAGTAATGGGCTAGTGTTTACGCTGGCTGGATGAATTCTTGTAATGAGGATTTGTAGCGGTCTGCCAGGGGAGCAGTGTATTGGAGTTTGTAGCTGCAGCCAATATAACTTTTCATTTGTATTTTTTTTTTCTGAAAATGTACTTTTTATCCTATTAAATCTTTTGACACATATTGTGTCTTCTACTGAATAAAACTAATTCACGCTCAGAAATGATTGCATGAATCACATTATCACGTTTGTACTCCAGAAGAGTTAGGTTAGTTTCGCCAGGTACGCTCATGTCAAAGCGAGACTGTGGCCATTAACTGGGCACACAACTAGACACCTGCCGCCATACATATGCTCTGACCGTCTACGGCAACACAGTATATCCGATACCACATTACAACTCCCCCAATTCCTCAATCGCAGACAGCATGCCCAATTAGTACGTACCTACATACAAGTTCCCAGCCCCCGCCATTAAGGGTCGCGTGACGGCCGCCATAAACACTAGATTAGCATATCTATCGCGCCGCTCGCGCTGTGGCCCCACACCGCCGTCGCCCGCGCTGTGGCCCCACACCGCCGTCGCCCGCGCTGTGGCCCGACTTATTAATCGCTTCGTACCGAGCTATATGAGTGCTGCCTGTACTGCAATGTGGAGAAAATTGCAGCTTACGTATAGGTTAATTGTTTCGTGGTACGGTTTCAAGATTTGTGGGTTCTATGGTTGTAAATTGGTTTTCGTGGTGGTTATTCATTTTTGTTGATTTGCTGTTTTTCGGTGGTTAATATCCACTTTTCAGTTTGTAAATTATGTCGTATGTAGACTCAATTGTTTTTATTTAGTAGTAACTATGCCCACGGCTCTGTCGTCGTTCAGTCTTTAGTAATATTTAGATATAGTGTGCGCGCAAGTGCTAGTCACCGCTTGACGTACGTGAGTAGGTAGTGAGACGAGAGGAGGGCGCGGTTGACAAGATTGGCGGACTGAGTTAGCTTGACGTTTGTCCACCTCCCTCGTCACATCGCTCACATACCTCAGCCGGTGACTAGCACCTGCGCGCACACTATAGTAACTAGGTTCCAAAACATGTCCTTGCCTTTCATTATCATCGGCGCGTCGTTTAGCAGTGACAACCTACCAAACAGACCAACAACCCTCTCACATTTACAATTATTTGCCTAAACGTTTTTCCTCACACCGCGTATTTGTATAAAATCTTCTCTCAAAGCATTATCCTCATAAATAACTAAACACACCAATATACATTATAATATATCAAACGTCCATTTTGTCCGTTCCTCCCCTTCCATTACATCAACCCGCACAGTAGCGATGCGGTTTATACCGGTGTGCAGCTGACGCGAGCGGTGTAAGCTGACCCTTCGTCTGATACTACCCGCCATGGTAGGTACCTACTGTCACCGACACACAGTAGCAATGGCTTATATTGACAGTTCAACAACATTCATTGAGTTATTTACGTAGTGAGACAAACAAATTTTTCAAACATATGAAGCAATTGACTAGCACGTACCTTCAAAATCAGTTAGATTGTGATTGAAAGTGCCTTACGCTATTAGGATGCTGACCAAAGTCTCTGCTTACCTCCAATGCCACAACATCATCATCACAATTAGGGTGCTGACCAAAGTCTCTGCTTACCTCCAAGGCCACAACATCATCATCACAATTAGGGTGCTGACCAAAGTCTCTGCTTACCTCCAATGCCATAACATCATCATCACAATTAGGGTGCTGACCAAAGTCTCTGCTAACCTCCTATGCCACAACATCATCATCACAATTAGGGTGCTGACCAAAGTCTCTGCTTACCTCCAATGCCACAACATCATCATCACAATTAGGGTGCTGACCAAAGCCTCTGCTTACCTCCAATGCCACAACATCATCATCACAATTAGGGTGCTGACCAAAGTCTCTGCTTACCTCCAATGCCACAACATCATCATCACAATTAGGGTGCTGACCAAAGTCTCTGCTTACCTCCAATGCCACAACATCATCATCACAATTAGGGTGCTGACCAAAGTCTCTGCTTACCTCCAATGCCACAACATCATCATCACAATTAGGGTGCTGACCAAAGTCTCTGCTTACCTCCAAGGCCACAACATCATCATCACAATTAGGGTGCTGACCAAAGTCTCTGCTTGCCTCCAATGCCACAACATCATCATCACAATTAGGGTGCTGACCAAAGTCTCTGCTTACCTCCAATGCCACAACATCATCATCACAATTAGGGTGCTGACCAAAGTCTCTGCTAACCTCCTATGCCACAACATCATCATCACAATTTCCCGCTAATCTCTCCAATATTGCTCGCTACCAGAGCAGCGCGCGCTAATTGGCGCAGAACCCGCCAATCACGACACGCACCGTGATCACCGCTGACGTTGCGACATGACGGAGACGAAGATGATTAGTGTTCCAGCGCCACGTAAACTGATGAGTCGGTTGATTGGTGGATTTGTAATTAACGGCGGGCTAGTATTGCTTTGTGCTGAAATTGTAAATATAGAATAGTACGACCAACATAACTTTAGGGCCGGAATTTTCAATCGTTAGCTGTCAGTGTGATTTTAAGTATTAATATGGCGATCTGACATCATTATTTTCCTATAAGTAGCAAAAACTGTCAAATTGTCATATTTATTCCGTAGGTAAAAGTTATCTGAAGATTGTAAAATCAACCTATATGGCTTTTAGGTATAGTAATGTATAGTAATGGCCATAATAATGTAATCGTATAAATGTTTTGATCATTATATTTAAATGAAGCGGGAGAGCAATTATCCTACTAATATCATAAATGTGAAAGTTTGTGAAGATGTTTGTTACTCAGTCACGCCAGAACGGCTGAACGGATCTGGATGAAATTTAGCACAGAGATAGATTATAGTCTGAAATAGCACATAGGATATCCTTTTTATCCCGGAAAAATGTACGGTTCCCGTGGGATAATTTCAAACATCCACGCGGGCGAAGCCACTGGCAAAAGCTAGTTTTAGAGTTCCGTACCTCAAAAGGAAAATACGGAACCCTTAACGGATCACTCGTGTGTCTGTCTGTTTGCTCCGAATCTAATAGACCGATTAAAGTTGAAATTTGGTACACGTGTGTATTTCTGTGAACCAAACACGGATGTGTAACGTAAATAAATGCGAATATGGGGGTCAATTTTGGGGGCAAATAAGAAAATAAAAAAAAAGTTTTGCAAACTGTACTGTGTGACATATCAAATGAAAAGGCTTACTGTTAGGGTCTCATATATTTTTTATATTTTAAAAATAATTTGTTTTAAAGTTATTTAGGAAATAGACGAAAATTGACCATTCCCCCCTTTATCTCCGAAACTACTGAGCCTAAAATTTTGAAAAAATCCAGAAAATATTTCTATACCTATAGATTACAGGAAAACCTATAAGAAGTCGATGGTATTAAAATAACATAGTAAATCTCTCAATATTGTGCGTACAAAATTACATTTGCACTTGGAAATTATGGGAGAACATGTTTTTCGGCTACAATGTTAAGTTTGGTCTTGGAATAAATTCATCTCAACTACGGAACCCTTCATTGTGCGTAGTCCGACACGCACTTGGCCGGTTTTTAAATAATAATCGCACCCTTTTACAATAGCATGACATAACAATATCTACAATATCCTTTTACAAAACTTGCTAAAAATCTCTCTAGAATATAAATGAAATGGTGTGTATTCAAAAGTAACTTCTAAACAAACTTCTTTTAAAGGCGTCACACCCCAAACTTCAACAAACCGCTATATAGTCGGTGAGTGCGATCCCCGTGCTTCCGACGTGGAAATACGGCGCTTTTACTGAACCCTCCCATGATTGAGGAGCCACTTTCACCCTACGCGACCTGATGGTGCGCTGTGCCGCTAGGGGTGAGACCATGTCGATACCAGCTTGAATTATTTGTTTTAGTATGAGTAAAACGTGAAACGTCAAAATGATTGAAGTTTTATTTTTCGTATAGGTATTAATTTTTTGTCGTATGCCTGGCAGCCATGTGGCAGGTATGTGAGCCGCCATGTTTGCTAGAATAACTAAGTATTTTTGTAAAAATAAGTGTGTTCCTAACTTTTATCGCCAATAGCAAATGTAATTGTACTTATTTAAAATGTTGCTGTGGCCGACGGGGTCCATAATGTTTTCTATTTATTAAAACTTACCACTACGTTGTACATTATGGATTGTAATAAAGATTTATTGAATAATTGCTTCCTACAACTCCAATATAAAGTTGCTATTTATTATTGGTTAGGCCGATTCTAATCAAAACTAATTAAATTATAATTTGAAGGAAAAATAAACATCTGAAAATTACACTAACATAATAAAAACACCCGTTTTTAATTACGTTTGTGTAAATTTTAGATATTGATTTTGTTATTTGTATTATGTTCAGGATTGAAATAGAACACATCACACAATACAAATATCCTTTAATTACCATTCGATAACAATATGTCGATACAATCCCGCCCCCACAATTCGGGTGATCCCATCAATCCGTGGTATCATTAGCCCGCTACACTAATGTCCCCCACAAAGAACGTTTATTTCGACCGCCTTTGTATTGGGGAATTTGTCGCTACTTGTATTGGGGACTTTGGGGGAATTGGACTACTCACGCTGGTGAAATTACGAGCCGTTATAAACTAGTAATCTACTCGTGGTCTCATTAAGGTTGGTCGTGTTGTTTAGTTAATTTGTTGTAGATTTTTTATTGCACACAATTAACAGCTTTTATCCCGTGCGGGCTGGCAACGTCGCATTGCTACAGGTTTTTCGTGATTATTTTAATACATTTACATCAAATTACCATTTTTTTTTAATACACTCTATAAATCGTTGGTATTTATAAGTATGTACGCTATTTTTTTATAGTTATTTTGTTATTTACTCATAAAAATTGACAAAACTCTTACCTCATATATTTTATGAAAAAGCTTTAGTGTTCTAAATCAATGAAAATATTATCCTAACTTCCTAACTTAATATTATAAATGCGAAAGTAAGTTTGTTTGTTTGTTAGCTTTTCACGCCTAAACCACCGAACCGATCATCCTGAAATTTTGCATATACGTTGTCAGGTGTACAGAAACGGACATTGGGATTCATCCCAAAAAAGTTCTGTTCCCGAGGAAAGCAACAATAACGTTCTTATGATAATAGATGGCGCCACGTGTTTTTCGAATCATGATTGAATTATATTATTATATAGAAACTTTAATAGTGTGTTCAGAGTTTTTATTTTTTTTTTTTTTTATTTAAGTATCTGTTACATTTTGTGAGTCTACAGTGTCGATAGACCGGTTTTTCATCCTCCTATCATAACTAATATTATTAATGCAAAAGTGTGTTTGTATGTTTGTTGATTACGCTTTCACGCTATAACAGCTGAACGGATTTGGATGAATTTGGCACATGGGTAGACAGACCATGACCTGGAGAAGGACATGGGCTACAATATATCCTGGATCGGAGACGAAGTCGCGGACAACGGCTAGTACTATTTAAACACAAGTCTATCTAAAGACAAGCACCAAGTTAACCCGTCACTCAAAACAATCCATACATATAACAGAATCATATTTTTTAACCCTTTCTCGCTGCATGCTCGAGTATTGGGCTCACTCTGCCGTGCACTCGTTTATTCATGAACCGCGCGCACTGTTTGTTCTGCGTACACTCAGGAAAATGTATTGTTTAGCAGATTGACACACTACATCATTTCGCCGAATTATACCTATTTCATACGACTGGCAAAGAATGACCGGATTGATTTGAATCACCATCGTCATCGTCGTCTTCTTCTATTCTTCTCTACTCGTCGTCATCTCGGTGGATGTGTGAAAGATGATAATGGCTAGAAAGGGGGTTCCACACAGTTCACCCAACATTGTTTTAGGCTTCTCCTACTCTTATAGCCATCTACATTCGTACTCAAAACTCTTGCGACATTTTTCTCATTCGTCCGCATCACATCCCACGCTCAGGCACACAACGGATCAGGATTGATTTGAATATAAAGGACAATTTAAGTTGATAGTCAATTTGCTGATCCACCTGTTTCCCCGACTATAGAATGTTTGCAAACGACTGTCGTGTCGTCGAACCACTTCTAAGTGGTGGCATGTTCACTTTTATGAGGCGTAAAGCGAAGAGAATAATCAAGAAACTGTTTTATTTTATTTTATTTGGGAAACAAACAGATGCAATAACAAATATATGTATACAAATAGTTCAACACAATCCAGAAACAGTTTCCACAGATTACTATACAACTCAATTATATGTACCTAAGTGTCACAACAACCAGAAGTTCACACCGCTAAAATTTTACAGAGTTTAGAATTTAATATTATATAACATACAACAATAATATTATTTAAATTTCGATGCCAAAATATTTCTTATATAAAATTTGAATTTGGGTAGAGAAAGGTGAAAAATATCTAAATATCTAACTATGTAATGTAGTGAGCCATGAGAGCGGGTTGTTATTTACGAGTATATGGGGGTGGCGATGTGGTGGGGGTCGCAGGTGTTGGTAGGATTAGATAGATTGGATATACATACGTCGATTTGTGACGAATATAAAAACAAATAAGGTTAAAAACTATTTTACTCCTAGAATCGCGACCATAGCGCCGTATGCTTTGTATTGCATATCACAGACTTAACAATATCATGCTTTAACTTTGACGGTAGTGCTGCACTTTCGGTTAAGTTCTATAAACGACGAACTTTAAAAACCAATCGCTGCAAAAGATATTTTAGAACTCAGAACCGTTACTGTATAGAAAGCTGAAGATTACAGTACCAGTAATCATCCGTTTCTTCATAACTGGCTGGATGGAGTGGATATCGGTAATTATCTCACTGGAACGTACTACCGGCACAAAATGTATCGTTTGTCCTAATCCAGGTCATGGTCTACCCATCTGCTATCCAAATCTGTTCACCCGTTTTAGCGTGAAAGCGTAAAAAACAAATAAACAAACTCACTTTCGCATTTATAATAATAGGATATTAGGATTGGATTTCTTTCGTTTGGTCACTTTTTGGATTTTTAATCTAGTATGTAACGTGCGTTGATGCGTTCATTCTATGTTCTATGTTATTGTGTTTGGTTCCCGCACTTAGTTTGATTAGTTAGTTTGTTTGATGCGTATTAGTACTTCTATTTACCAATGACTAGTATCTCCTAATATATTCCTGTATACAAACACTGGCGGGTCGTCACTACGGCGGAAACCGTGAGCCGGCGGCGTACGGCATCGTTACTCAGTGGATCGATATCCACTGAGTAACGACGACTGTTTAAATCTGTGTGGTTTGTTTAATTTGATGTATCGCTTTAGATGACGTACATATTTACGATGTGAATATCTTACCGAGTGGATAGTTCGTGCTATGTAAGTTATGGCACAGTAATAATATAATAAAATAAAAAGAGGAAATAAGTAAAATAAAATGAATTTGAGTTTGTTTGTGACATACAAACAAACTCAAATTCATTCATTCATGTTCGTTTGACATATCATGGCGATTAATTCGATTTGTTGACTTCGCATAGGAATCTTATCTACATGGAGAAAGGCGTCACGTTTTTCGTTTTTTGGTGGTTTTTGTGACGTCTTCAGTTTTTCTAACGCCACTGGTTTTCAATAATTAATGAGCGAGATAGTACAATAAGTAATCACTGTTAAATCTACAGAAACTCACTGTCATCGATCGAGCACAAAGCCCAAACTGCGGCCAAAAAACTGGGCATCCTAGAGTGAAGCGATACTTTACGCCTGGACAGCTTTTGACCCTTTATAAAGCGCAAATCCAATCCTGCATATTGCATGGAGTATTGCAGCCACCTTTGGGATGGTTCAGCTAAATACCAACTTGCTGCGCTTGACTCAATAGAACGCAGAGCTAAGAGGTTCATTGGCGACGGAAAACTCATGGATGCCATGCTTCACAGCTTGGCTCATCGCCGCAAGGTTGCCTGCTTGTCGGTCTTCTATAGACTGTAATTTTGTGAGTGTGCTCAGGAACTCCACAACCTCATTCCACCGGCCCCCTTCTGCCAACGAACATCTAGACGCACTGCAAATTACCATTCATAACTAGTTGCCTTTCCACCAATTCGCACTAAGCGCTTCCAAACATCCTTCATAATGCGCACAGCAAAAGAGTGGAACTCACTACCTGCGTCTGTGTTTCCGAACGCATACAACCCTAATCTCTTCAAAGTTAGAGTGAACAGGCTTGTTCTGGGTAAGCTCACTCCATCGTAGACTTTGTCTCTGTCACCTCTGACCTAGACAAGAGCAAACCCATCTCAAATAAAATTAAAATAACTCACTGTCATATTTAGATCATTTTTCTCAAATAATATGTTATTATGCCGTCACTAATTTTTTCCAAATAACAAGTTATTTTATGTTGCTGAAAGAATAAAAGTGTAAATAAATGAACCGTCATCTTCGTCGCGTAGAATGTTGAATAATTCAGTGTTGCCAACAATTTACCATCGCTGGAAGGTTACTTCACTTCGACATCTTTCTTTATAAACTAATTGGGTTTCTGAACGTCACTGTTGTTTTGTTATTTTTATCTGACGGAGGGTTAATGTGGGCAAAGGTACGGAGTTAGGAGTATACGTAGTATATAAGGGTAATTTTCTAATTGGCACATTTTTAGGTTTGCAATTATTTAGGTAGAAGTGCACAATTTTCAACAAAACAATATAAATAGTTTATTCTGCGCAATACATTACAAAAACTATAAAAATAAAAGGTGTAACTTAAATAACGCACCACCTCTTAAGGTATCATTATACTCATCATTATGAACAAATTTTACAATGGAACCATACCTAAAATCGCGAAAAAAAATCTTTTTTCTACATTTTGACGAGTTATGCGAACAAGTGTGAGCAACAGCCCATTTTTTTTTCGCGATTTCATGGCTGGTTAGTCCCATAGTAAAAGTTGTTCATAATAATGAGTGCAATGACTGGACTGCAAGAATGTGCATTATTTAAGTTACACCTTGTACATAGTAAAATTAATAACAAGAATTAAAATTATTTACACAGTCAGTGTTTGTGAGTGTTGTGTGAGTTGTGTGTTTGTGAGTGTTGTGTGAGTTGTGTGTTAGAAGGTGTACATGTAAGTACAAAGTATGTACAGATAGCAAACTCGGAGATGTGTGTGATCTTCAACAGGCCTAGATACTAACTGGGAATACCTTGTACCACGAAGATAAGGGCGACGTATATTATGTTGGAAAACGTTATAGCCTCATAGATCTACCCTAAGTAATGGATCAAGTGATTGTAAAAAAAATCTCTGTTTTCATTGTAGCTGTTCCTTGTTTATTTACCTACTATATATTTACATGAGCAGGTAAAAACAAAATTTTCAAAATATAAAACTCAGCTTACAAAAACAGACATTTCACGTTTACCCTTAAAGCCAATGTTCATATTTATAAACGATTAAAAACAAACGCGTGTACGGTCGCACGGTTGACACGGGTCGCACGGGGTGTTTTTTGTCTAAATATAAACATTTGTGTGTTTGTAAACCCTCCCGTGTGGGCCGCCCGTGGCTCGTGTGATGTGTACGATGGTTTACTTTGTTTGTGTCACATTGCGCGTCACGTTCTCATGTCAGAGGTTACTGACCGATAATAAAGGGTAATGGATTATGTTGCTTGGAAGAAATCGCGGATCGCGTAGGTAAACAGTGGCCGTGGCAGGTTTTATTAATACATTATGGGTATATTTCCTGCTCAATTGATCAGTCCCTTGTCACCTGTCGTATTTATAAAGACGCCCATGATAAACAAGAGGATGGACATTGGCGCCGATTCCCTTGTTCACAAACTCAACTAAATTTAAGTTCTTTACATCTTTTTCTTTCTATTTCATTAAGAAAAGGACAGAAGATAAATATTAGTTTAGTCCAGTCAAATTAAGATACTCTTTACACAAATTATGTATTTAAAAAAAAAGTAGTACCTATATGTAGTATATCAGTTATCTGGTTTCCATAGTACAAGCTCTGCTTAGTTTGGGATCAGATGACCGTGTGTGAATAATGTCCCAGGTTATTATTATTATTATTATCTCCTTTATTCATTTTTTTTACATATAAGTTATATTTTTAAATATTAGAATTAAAAAAAAAAACATTTAAAAATATAAAAAAAAATATTATTATTATTATTATTATATATACGTGATTAAAAAATCATTCAATTCAATTCATACATCACAAAGACGCAATGCTCTTCTAAACGTTGTATTTTCTTAGAAACCGCACCCCCTCACCCCCTCGGCGAAATTGTTCAAAATGTTCTCTCATGAACACGGAAACTGTTATGTTTTGTACCGTAGTAAGTTTGGCTTCCATTTTCTTATGAAATACTAGGGAAATTTAATTTGTCCTTCTTCTTCGAGTCGATGACAAAGGTAACAGTATTATATGCCAGGCCAAGCGCGGCATCAGTAGGTTGCCAGGCCAAGCGTGGCATCAGTGGGTGGCCAGGCCAAGCGCGGCATCAGTGGGTGGCCAGGCCAAGCGCGGCATCAGTGGGTGGCCAGGCCAAGCGCGGCATCAGTGGGTGGCCAGGCCAAGCGTGGCATCAGTGGGTGGCCAGGCCAAGCGCGGCATCAGTGGGTGGCCAGGCCAAGCGCGGCATCAGTGGGTGGCCAGCCCAAGCGCGGCATCAGTGGGTGGCCAGGCCAAGCGCGGCATCAGTGGGTGGCCAGGCCAAGCGTGGCATCAGTGGGTAGCCAGGCCAAGCGTGGCATCAGTGGGTGGCCAGGCCAAGCGTGGCATCAGTGGGTGGCCAGCCCAAGCGCGGCATAAGTGGGTGGCCAGGCCAAGCGCGGCATCAGTGGCGTTTGTTAAGTCCTCAGAAGTGCGTCTGTATGGACGCTGGACGCTAACATATGCGACATGGTTGGGTCAGGAAAATAAAATCTTAATCGGTCATTCACCTTCAAGAGGTTTTTTGTTGTTGAAAAGTATCATTTGGTATTATTATAGCAAAACCACTCCAAATTGGTATCCTCAATGAAAGTTTACTATTCCACCTAAAACTAAGGCTTTTATTTTTGTCGGTCTGCGTAACGGAACTTTTAACATTTTAGGAGGAAGCGTCAGGGTAGCCCGCGAAATTCAAATTTTCTTACGTTTTTTGCAATTTGCAAGTCAGTTTTAAGTTGTATGTTAAATAAAGTATGATTTGCGGCCGTAACAAATATGTTTGTTACAGAATTATGTAGGTAGGTATACAATATAATCAGTAATACAACTCCTTAAGTTAGTATAATCCTAAAATGTCAAGATTTCATGAAATAGTATTTTTTTAGGATTACCTGGTCTTAAAGAGTTGTATTGATCACTTTAATGACTCTAATTATGTAAATAGATACTTGTTACGACCGCAAATTATAATTTGATCAACGTACAATATAATACCGACTTGTAAATTGCAAAAAACGTAAGAAAATTTGTATTTCGTGGACTATTCTGACGCTTCCCCTTTAAGTACTGTGTTAACAAAGGAAACAATACAAAACTGAATAGTAACTTCCATACACACCATACACTAAACAAACATGCACCTTTCCACATCTAAAATTAAACCTGTCCGCCTTGAATATTTGAAACCCGGCTGATACTCCATACATCATACCGGGTGTGCAATATTAATGCATTTTTGTCCGGAGTCTGGAGTTCCGGACACCGCCGGCTTTCGGACGGTAATTATTTAAGATAGCGCCCTCTAACGGACAGCGGTGATTCATCGCGGAAATGTTCCTAACGTTTTATTTCCGTGGCATGTTTAACTGCGAAAAATTTTGGAGATTCACAAATGTGGGTTTTTTGTCATTTTTGCGGGTGTAAGGTTGTGAAATGTAATTTATGTGTTGTCTTGTCCCTATCTGCGTGTCGTGTAAATCTGTTTTCGTGTGTTTTAATAATTTTTGCTGTTACTCAGGTTGCGATTTTTTTTATTAACGAGGACTGAAAAAGTAATCTACAACAGGAATAATAAAATTCTCTCATCTCTTTCGGCTCCACTGCAGTGACAATCCACGCGTCCGTAATTTCACAATTTTATAGCGTGACTACGAGTTAGACACTTTCACAAAATATTACACTGCGCAGACGACTAGTTTTTGAGGAAAAAATCCTAGTGTCAGAAAACTGAAGTTATTTACACAATAAAATTGTCATTTACCCTCCACAGAACAACATTACTCAGAAAGTTTACCACAGATAGTGTACGAATTTCCCTCCGAGATTGTTCCGTTTTCCGTTCACACACAGTGACAGCGGATTTTAATGGTTTTTAGATATTGTTAGTTTTTAACTTGATTTTATTTTTAAATAGCTGCTATCGTAATGAACCCAATTATGAAGCAAATAATTTTTTTTAAATAAAATTTTAAATAATAAAGTTTAATTTGTACTCTTCTAAACTTTGGTAATAAATGATACGTGGTCGAATGTAAGTGGCGCCAACGTTTTACTGTTGTCACTCATTGACGTATGAGTACTGATGGGTAATGGAAAAATTTCGGAAGGAAAAGAAAAGAAAAAAAATATTTTTCCGAAATTTTTCCAATATTTTTCCAATACTTTTCCGATATTTTTCCAAATCAAAAAGCTGACTGTGATTAAAGATTAGAAAAAAATAAGACTATTAATGTGTACTCTGACATCAAGCAATGAACTGACAATCAATGAATGACATCAAACAATGAATAGACTGCTTGAATATCTACGAGACTTTTTGCTGCAGTTATTATTCTAAGGTCTTTTGCCTGCTTTGCATGTGTGTCATTACTTTAGGTCTTTTTTTTGTAACGTGCGTTTTGTTTGTGCAGAATAAACAGTTTTTCTTTCTTTTCTTTTTTTTCTTTACTGAAAAATTATAAATATCTAATCTTTAATTTTTTAATTTATTTTGCCATAATGTTCTCTTATTGGAAATTATATACATAAATAAGAAAGAAATTACAATGTGCACTATAAGTATGTACACAAGTAGTTCTTTTTGGCCGGGTAGACGTGAGCCGACGACGATGCGCAGAATGCACAATTGGGAAAATACTATGTGCAGATGGCGCAAGATGGCGGTTGCGCTCATTTCAACCCGCGGAGCAAATTGCGTCATTGGAATAAGTTTCTTTTTGACAGTTCAAAAACATTCACTGCATTATTTACGTTGTCGAGCAGTTCGAACATGCGATGCAATGGATTAGCAATTTGCTTCAAAATGATTCAGATTTGATTGATAGGTTGTAACGCAATTAGGGTGCTGGCCAAAAAGATTGGGGACTAATTGGACTACTGTACTTAATCACGTCCAGGCGGAGCATTATACTGAACTGTTACTTGGTCCACATTCACATGTTTTCCTTTATAACCGTCTACAAGTTTTAAAAGATAGTAAGTTTCTCATGTACGGTAGTACATATTGCAATTCTTCTAACATTAAAAAGCAAAAATCATTTTCTTTTGTCAATATTTTCTTGTTTCTTGGCACAAAAATCAGGGCATAATTAATCATACCTCTAAAATGAAAGTGTATGAATTTCATACTCTTTCATTTTAGAGGTATGATTAATTTTGCTTGTATTGCGCTGTTCTTCTACAGCTGACTTAATTTTGGAGGGTTCTTTTCCTGGGTTTGGTTGATTTTTGGGTTTGTATAACTAGATCGGTTTTTCTCTGAAACTTGTTGGTGATATAAAACCCACCAACTGAAGATTTATTGTTTGTGTTGATGCAGTAGAAAATATTGATCATGATACTTTTCGCCAGTGATGATTCGGATTCTTCAACAGAATATATGTGTTAATGCAATAAAACCCTTTGAATGTAAATAAAACCCTTTAAACTCGTGTGTTATTTTACTTCCTGAAGTCAAAATTTTACAGTAAACAATAAAAAAACACATATCACAATCACTCCACTTCTAGTTCTCCACAATTCAATCAAACACTTCGCAAAGTAATTATAGATCGCTTAGATTAAGAGCGATGCGATTAAAATAAAACGACCACCGACCACGAGTTCACTGCTCGTTTTACAAGATGGCCGCCTCACTAGTTCTCGATGTTCGTTTTTGAGGTTGACATTTGTACAACAAGTCAATTAAGTCTAGAAAAGCGGAGGCGCCGACCATGTTCAGGTAGGCGTGGATAATTGGGTAGAAAGGCAGTATTTAAAAAAATAACACCTATCACAATCACTCCACTTCTAGTTCTCCACAATTCAATCAAACACTTCGCAAAGTAATTATAGATCGCTTAGATTAAGAGCGATGCGATTAAAATAAAACGACCACCGACCACGAGTTCACTGCTCGTTTTACAAGATGGCTGCCTCACTAGTTCTCGATGTTCGTTTTTGAGGTTGAAATTTGTACAACAAGTCAATTAAGTCTAGAAAAGCGGAGGCGCCGACCATGTTCAGGTAGGCGTGGATTATCGGGTAGAAAGGCAGTATTTCAAAAAATAACACCTATCACAATCACTCAACTTCTAATTCTCGATAATTCAATCAAACACTACACAAAATAATAATAGATCGCTTAGATTAAGAGGGATGCGATTAAAATATAACGTCCACCGACCACATGGTTGCGTGCGCTCCTTACCAAAAATCCGAAGTTACCTACCTGCTCATTTTACTAGATGGCCGCCTTACCAGAGTGCTCGGTGTTCGTTTTTGACGTTGCCATTTGTACAACATGACAATTGACAGTCTAGAAAAGCGGAGGCGCCGACATATTATTTACCTCATGTAAATAAAACAACAAACTAAAAATGATAACAATACCACGACAATTATGCTGTACCTACTGTATAGGAAAATAAACATAAAATGGCAATTTTAGTTTAGTATTGCCAATCCAACCAACAATTTCCTAACCTTTTAGAACGAAGTAGTAAAAATTTTCATTGAACATATTTTTTTATTTGGCCTTAATTAGATAATATGATAGCATAAAAGAACATAGATAATTAATTGAATTTATTTTGTATAAATGTCACTTTTAGACGTTCAAATAAGAATTCGCCATTGTTCTTTTCGAGTTAATCAAGCCACGTAGTAGTATCCTCCCCTGCAAAATTTACTGCCCATTTTCACCCCGTAAGTATTCTTTATTTTTAGTCTTATGTATAAATAGTGAGTTTAGAGTTAATTGGTCAGCGCGTTAAAATTTTGACACACCCAATTCCCCTTTAGCCCCCTAAAGGGGAATTCGGTGTGTCAAAATGGGTAGTTTAGAAAAACGAAAATTAAAAAGTTCATAATTAACATAAATATGTATTCGTGCCAAGTTCAAGTTTATTAACTCAAGGAATAAGATTTTTCATACAAACAAAAACCCCCCTTTTCACCCCCTATAAGATTGAATTTCCAATAACCCCTTCTTAGTGCTCCCCTAAATTATAAAAGGAAGCCGTGTGCAAAATTTCACGTTCCTAGACCCAGTAGTTTCGGCCGTGCGTTGATTTGTCAGTCGGTCAGTCATTTTATTCAATCAATCAGTCAGTCATTCATTCAGTCAGTCAGTAAATATGTTCAGTATAAATAAAACCCTTTAATTCATATGTTATTTTAATTCCTGTAGTCAACATTTTACAGTAAACAATATTTTTCCATTATTTTTCCATATTGTTATTTTTCGGAAAAATAAACGGAAAAATTTCCAAGTTTTGAAAAATTTCCGAAAATTACCCATCACTACGTATGAGTAACACTAGCCGTCGCTTTTTATGTGCGTTGTGTCGCGCAAGTGTTTGGAGCTTTTTGTCTCCGACCAGCAGTTTTAGGATTGCATAGGTTCAAAAACTAGAACCTACACATAGTTAGCCAACCCCGACTCCACGTGGTATTTGTTTGCCCTACCCTGAGAGTATTTTTTAGAGCCGGAGGCGCGCAGAGTGGGCAGCCTTCGTCCTCTCGCCTCCGCAGTGGTGCGTGCGTCTTATTTATTACGCAAAGGCGAAGAGATTGCACTTCCCGCAGTGCCGGAGAAGATGCGATTCTCATCTAGCCAGTGGCTTAAGAGAATCGCGAATTTTTTTCCTTTGTCTGCGCCTGTGGTTTTGTACACTTGGGGTTTTCAAAAATACACTAAAAAGGGTATAGTGTACCCAAAAAATAGCTACTATAAAAAGCTACGATTTTGTTTTTTTTTTTCTCGGCACATGTCTTTGAGCACTAGGAGTTTTCCAAAATACACTAAAAAGGTCTAATGTAGCCAAAAAAAAAACAATACTACTGTACAAAAGCGATGCGTTTTTTACTGCAGTGGTTCCCCTCTTTCACATGACAGGCAATAATCAGTCGTCGCAATCACAGCAAAAAGTTTCTCCAAACAAAATCAGAACTGCACTTCAAAGCATCTCTCTCATCACTAAACAGTCGACAATCTCGCGGTGTTTAGAGAGAACTTCCACAAGACGGACGAACAACAGCGGTCGTTTGAGTCGCGTCTGTGTGACGTCATGACGTGTCGCACAATGCGTCGCGCGCTCAAAGTGTACGCACTCTCATTTAGCGCGCGATGTGTACGAGACGTACCTCAACATAATATGTAGATGGTGTTTGTGTTGATTTGTTTGTCTATCTGTTTGCTCAGGACAACAAGCGGGAACGGGAACAGTTAGATAGTTGACGTTGAAGGAATAATAGAGAAAACACAATTGGAATGGATGGACATGTAGAGTGATGAGGATTATGAAAGTGAATGATAAAACGTAACAAAAAAACACTTAAACGCAAACCTGTGCATAACATGTCGCGTTGTCGCGTCACCCCGAACCGTAACATTGTCTCCTACCAAAAACCGCTCAACACGCCCAAGGAAGGTTTCACTTCAAAAAAAGGTTGCCACAATTAATAGTGATCTCGGCGTTCTTAGGGTTTTTCGGATGCCTAGTATATTTATGCTTTTGTTTTTTTTATTCTCAATATTCCGGTCAAAAGTTCTGAGAACCAAATAATAATAAGAGCTTTTATTCGCTGATCTTTTTAGCTTACATGCTATTCTTATAAAACAGTAGTATTCTTAAATCTAATTTACATAGCACAAAATAATAAATTTATTAACAACCCCTTTGGTCAGGCCTATGTCGACAGAGAAACAAATAGTACCTCCCAAATACAGTGAACCTAAAACTTGCCTAAAACTTTATCCTACTCTGTTCCTGTTACACATGAGTTTCAAGTTTCGTACAACATCGCGACGCCCTAGGAGACGCACTTACACGACAAAAGAAAACAATATTTCTATTCATGTCCCCGGGGAGGCCACGGACTCGGGCACAAGTGGCCTGGCCCTTTGTCGTGACGTAACGTCAGTGTGTTCTATAATAGTAGTTTATGAAACTGTTGCATAATGAGGGGTTTAAAAACCTCGCTCGGTTTTTAATAGTATCACACGAGTGTTTTAATACCTAGTTGTGTGCAGTTTCATACACTACTTTATTTACACTCATGCAACAGGTAGTTACCTATTTAAATAATAATAATAATATATCCTGGAATATTATTCACACACGATCATCTGATCTATCAAATAAAACACCTAAGTTAGTAAAAGTAAACAAACACAATAATGGCTCCGAAATTATAGTAACGTAGATTACGGTACTATGGTTACGGAGCTATCATCGATCAACCGCGCATGCGCCCTAGCGCGATCCCCATATACAATGATAACAATCGAATTGAAAACTCTTTGGTGGATCTGAAGTGTACTTTAATAGAAAAAAAACGTTATTTTATAGCATTATGTTGTTAAGAAATCTGTATCATAACAAAACTTTTTAATTTTGTTTGATTTGTACATACATAAAGTCTGTCAGTATGGTACTATTTTTGAATTCATAATCAGAACTTTACGATATGAGTGTAGATAAAAACTATTTATTCAACTTTTAGTAAGTTGGGGTTGAAAGACCAAAACGTAAATGGCTATCGAATTATTATTTTGATGCTGTAAAGTGTTGTTGTAGCAACATCCACACTATTCAACAGGAATACACATATTATAATGCAGCTTCGCAATTTCATAAATTCTGTTTCTGTTATTTAATGATACTCCTGTAGAATATGTATTAATTTTTTGTTTTTTTTTTTTTTGTTTCAGGTAATATTCCGATTTTACAAGCTTCAACACTAGTGTCAAATCGTAAGTTATAAAATATAACTGCTTACTCATATTTTTGTAATTAATTATTAAAAACGCTTATAGGCGGAAACACGCACCATGTCAAGATAACTACAACACACGTAATCACAAATCTAAAAAACAGATGGCGCTGTCCTAAAACCGTCAAGAATTAATATGGTAGATACGCCCCTTAATAAAGGTGCAAGCATTGACCGTCACAAAACATCGCCCTGTGTAATATTCCACGGATTTCACGATACCACCCAGAGGAGGATGATAATGGTGGATGATTGATGAAGGCACGTCACGGGAATTTGATCAATTACCATTATTTTTTCGCCACAGATTGATGATGGCAGCAAAATTAAATTATTTGAGAAGTTTGATATAGCACCGAAGAATATAATTATAAAAGGTGGGTTTTTGATGGGACTGTAAGGAAAAATCTATAATAATTGGGAAAGTTGGACTCTATCTCAAATTAAATGGTTAAGTCCAATTTACTTCGCAATTTATCAGTTTTGTTTTTCGCCCTTCAGTGTCCTCTCGGTCAACAACACAGCGTTCCATAGACAGGATGGCAATAGAACAATGTTGTAAAAACATTTAATTCAAAAAGGTACTTACAGTGAACGAAACTCAAGGGACCGAGCATTTTCTTTTTTCGATATAGTTTTCGTTAAGTGGAGTAAAGAAAAAAAAATAACCAAATACTAATCACAATAGGTACTTTTTATTTGTTTTATTATTAATTTATTGGTTTACGGCTGAAAATACGAGAGGTGTGGAGTGTTTAACAACTGGGGCCAACAAAGACGCATTACAGACACAGATTTGAAACTTTGCCACGGTACCACATTGGGGGCGGGTTGCGCCAAAATGGATGTGACGACGTGTTCAAATAATAACAATAGCAAGATGGCCGTTTGCGACCTCAGATGTCTTTCTTAGCGCGGCGCCTCAAACATTTAGTCGCAGTCTTTTGAAAACTACAAAAAGAAAAAAATATTGACTGACGTCTAAATAATATCGCATTTCTTCGTAATACATAATGGCGGTTGCGCTATAAAGATTGCATCAATGTATGGGTTTTAAGGTAAACCAACCAAATTGAACAAATTACACTGTTTATACTTTAACTGTAAATCGCTGTTGGTTTGTGGAACGACACCGTAAACTTAAAAAAAAAACATACTCCAATAAAATATAAAGGAGAATGAGTGCGTCTGTATAATAAATAACAAATACCGTGTACAGGAAGCAGGAACAGTAACACAGAGTAAATAAGTGTACACAAACAGTATCCCAATTAGGGGCAGAGCACACAGTCGACACGAACTAGTTTTGTTCCGCATAACGTCCAATTTAAAGTTTACTACACTATTACTGCGCGCGACGTCGCTTCTAATGTGGGGTCCCTTTATTAACAAGAAGTAAGGTTGTACGTATGTCCATCACTAGTTTCCTCACTGCTGCCGGAGAAACGTAACTAAGGATGTTCTTTTTTACTGAGAATGAAGTTGTTATTCTATGATGAAAATACTGTAAAACTAATTGTGATAGCAATCGCGACAAAATTCACAAAAAAAAAAACTGAGAAGCTAGCATCAAAGAACCGCAAGCGAATTGCGTAACACACTATCAATCGAAATTTTAATAATTTTGAAGCAAATTGCTAATCCAAATTGCTTTATATGTTTGAAAATGTGTCGGCTCGATAACGTAAATAACGCAATGAATGTTGTTGAACTGTCAAGATGTAACCGATTCCGATTGATATTGTGTTACACAACTGCCCCGCCGATGTCAAATGTTATTTACAAAAGGCACAGAGCCATCTTCCAAATAAAAATTACTCAAAAAATCAGAACATGAACACAAAACATAGCCCATAAAAAGCGAACAACATACGAAAAACACAACACAGTAATAAAATGAATCCATGTGAATAATCCTTTGAAATATTTGGCGGCGTATTGTCGAGATGTCCCTTCACTAGCGCGTGACTAGATTTCCAAGATGGCGGCCACACAAACACGCGGGAAATCGTATTTTTTGGAAAAGCTGTTATTTTTGGGCTTTCTTATTTATTACTTAATCTGGATGTTGTGGAGGAAAGATTTTTATTTAGTAAATGTATTTTACGAAGTATGAAGCAGAGAAAACTATTTGACAAGTTGTTAAACAGATTTTTTCGGATCTACTTTTTTATACAGCCGAGCCGTTGAGGCAAAATGTTATATAGCCGAGATTTTCGTAATCTTCTGCAAAATTAAATGTTGAAGAAGATCTTGAATTGAAATCTATGTTTTCCGTTTTAATGAAAGTAAACAAACTCGGATATGTAGCGAGCAAGGATTATTGGATCTAAAGTAAACAGACACACATATCCGATGTAGCGAGCAAGGATATCGGATCTGAACCAAGACTAGGTTATTGAATTGAGACAGTAGCTTTAGGTAGCGGTAACTGCACCCATTGTTTTGTTGATAACCTAACAATGGTTTATCACTGCTCTGTTATAAATCATAGCTTCATTTCACTAACAGTCATGAAACAGTACCTCCTAGTCCATCCTTAATAAAAAATATTAAAAAAAACCGCCACCGCCCGGCAAAAAGGGATGGCCAGCTCACCGATTGAGCACAACAGTAGATATTTTCTTTTCATCTATCTCATTTAAAAACAGTGACAAGTCGAAAAAAAGGCCTTCAGTTATAAAATCCCGGTGGAAACGAATTTGAGAACGAAATAAAACGGAATAACAGCCCCCAGGATGGTAAGTCGTGCCTTTTACGTAGCTGCTCCGGTTTACAGCGACTAATTCTTGTTATACGAATAATTTTCTAGATCTGTCTATTGGGTCGCCATTCGTCTGGGCAGCGGGGAATCTTCCTAGTTTCTTTTATCATTAAACATTTTTATTGTTTATTTTAAATAAACGTCTAAATCAAAATGGCTGTCCACTTTCAAAAAGGTAAATTATGACAATATTTAACGTACGACGTAGGATTGTAGGATTAGCACGCACCTCATCATTTTCTTTTCCAAATACTTTAGTGAAAATTTAAAAACTCGGAAATAAAATCAAGTTATTCTCAAGTCACGTGTAGACTAACTAGGTCATGTTCTGAAAGCACAACCAACTGAGTGAGGCAAACTATCCATAGTGACTTTATATCAGACATTATTTTGATAGAAATAATAGTCCTTCAGACTGTACCGACCATGGCGGCCAATCTCAACGGAGACTAGCCTTCGGCGCGGGAGATATACGTAAATTTCAAAAAACCGGCCAAGTACGTGTCGGACTACGCGCAATGAAGGGTTCCGTAGTTGCGATGAATCCCAAGAACAAACTTAACATTGTAGTTGAAAAACATGTTCTCCCATACATTCCAACTGCAAATGTCAGTTGGTATACACAATATTGAAAGATTTACCATCTTGTTTTAAGACCATAGACTCCTTATAAGTTTACTTATAAATTATAGGTTTGAACTATTTTTTAGATTTGAACTATTTTCTTTATTTTTTCAAAATTTTAGGCTTAGTACTTTCGGAGATAAGGGGGAATGGTAAATTTTCGTCTATTTTCTTAAATAAATGTCATATTATATAATATATATTTATTGAGACCCTCGCGGTACAAATTGTACCGTGTGACATATCAAATCAAAGGGCAAAACTTTTTTGTTTTTCTTATTTGCCCACAAAATTGACCTCCATATTCAAAATTCATTTATTTACGTTACACGTCCGTGTTTGTCTCTGTCACAGAATTTCATACGTGTACCAAATTTCAACTTAATCGTAATCCATTAGATTCGAAGCAAATTGGCTGAGACAGACAGACACACGAGTGAACCCTGACCCCTAAAAATAAGCAGTGAGTGAGCAAATCAAGATGAAGTTCCTGCATAATCTAATCGCGTCCTCTAAAAAGCTAACACACTAGACTTATCATGAAGGACACGAACCCATCTTGTAAAGCATGTTATACACGGTATGTAAGTATAATGTGTATGCACACTTAGCATACATATGAAAGTTTCAATCTTCACCATGCGCCATGGTCGCCCTATACAAGTATGGTGTTTCATTATTCATACGTTTTCATGGAAATTTATTACATGCAAGATTTCCTACCGAAAGCGTTTTGTTCAAACTATTATAGAAATATGTGCAACTAATTCTGTACTACTATTATATTATGCCCCCCCCCCCCGCCCCCTTCATAATATTATATTAATTAGTACCCATCGAGTGATCGATGTTAGTACCGAAAATTATTTCACTTATGGGAAGCTACACAGTATTGGCGTCATAGGATACTTTATGTTAAAACAAGAAAATTCACGCGAACGAAGTCGCGGGCATAAGCTAGAGTATTTCATAACTTACGTGATTAAAGACACAACTAAGTTTTAGCATAGATTCGCCACGTGCAGTTCCAATTTCCATAAGAATATTAGTCTCATTGTACCGAATACTGATTTATGCCTGACAAAATATCGTGCTGCTCCCCAGATAAAGACGCCATTATAAAAATAAGCCAATTTCCAAAGTTTCTTTCTTTAAGTTTATTCTTCAATCAGAACATGTTATAGATATTACAAACTTTATTCTCTTTTATATTCACCAATCAGTACGATCAAAGCCAGTACGTAATAACGCGTTATAAGTTGACATCTCCGGAGCGGTTACCTCGCGTCTACCAACTTTTAATTACGTTCGGTTTCGCCTCTAATCGCTTACTAACTGATAACAGAGGTGTTGGGTTAGTTGGTAACTGTATTGTGGCTGTTTTGTATGATCATATCGCACACCTAGATCAAGGGTAGCACAACTCAAAATAGGTACCTCTATTTTCAGGAATAGCAAAAAACGTTTTACTCGTTATCAATTTGATCAATTTAGAATATTGTTGTAATTCATTAATTGAGATTTGTACCCATTTTATTTATTATATTTATGTATTTTTGAAGTCAATAAGTCAATGTAGTTTTTGACGCAGAGTCCGGTCGAACTCGATTTCGAATTATTTTGAGTAGTGCTACCCTTTATCTAGGTGTGCGATATATGAAACTACAGATAAATCCGGTGTTTTTAAAAGTCTCTATTTACTTTTTAAAAATTAGCGTAGACTGTTTATATATCAAATTAACTAAAAGTGGAAAACAAAAGATTTTTTAAGAAGGCTTGCCATTGGTCATTTAGGTAGGTAATCATAATTATATTTTAATATAATAGTCTGCTATTAGAGAGGATGTGTAACGTTTTGTGCAACTATTGAATGTACCTTCTGTGACTTGCATACAGTTCATATTTATAATAGTTTTACTTTGTTCGTTTTCCTCGTAACCTGAGACGGAGAGATGTTTCCCAGTAAACATTGTAATTGGTTTCATTCAACTGTAAAACCTCTAGTAAACAGTAGCTTTCCAAGACCTTCTAAGCAACTGTAGAACTTGTAGTTGAGAACACGGAAGATAGAGTAATCCGTTTCTTTTCAATTCCTACTTTATTATTTTGTCTCAACTCTGAAAGCTTTATTTTTGATAAGTCAACGATTTTAGTACCTAATGTTTCACGTAATGTCAAAGACTTTTCTTTAAGCCTTTGTATGGAACGTAGTCGTTGTGATAGCCCAGTGGTGAATGCCTCGCCTCGAGAATGCATGGTTGGGTTCCAATCCCGGCAAGTACCGATGTGACTTTTTAAATTTAAATGCACTTTCTAAGTTTATCTTGGACATCACTGAACCCTGGACTTATAAATAATATAAGTGTTGAATCGCCAACCCGTCTCGAGCTAGTGTGGTGATCAATGCTCGTGTCTTCTCTGAATGGGAGGCCTTTGCCTTGCAGTTGGACAGTAATAAGCTGGTATTATTATTGGAACGTAGATCTACGCGCGATAGATTAAACACGGCATGCATAGATCCTCGTAACTTCCCTACCATAAACCCGTAACACAACTGATAGCCTCGCAGACTGCACACATTACCAGTCTACATCACCCCCTCAATATCTGGATATTGGCAATATTTCACCAACCGTTGTCTGCGCTATGAGTGGCCAGGTATTGTGCGGCGCCCGTAAATCTGACGTCACCGGTCCGGTCCGGGGGGACGGCTCGTGATAAATTGTTGAGGGTTTTTAAGTGGGGAAATCATCTTATATGGGTTTAATATGATTTATTTGTTTATTAATTTATGAGTATGTGTATATAAGTAGTTTGTTGATACGCCTTTTTGCCGATATGATACCGATACCAAGACACTCATAAAAATATCGATGCCGATACGCTTATTGAATTTAAATGAATATCACCCTGGGAGCCTTAAGGTTGACATGTTTTCAAAACATTATTACAAGAAACGTGTCAACTGTCAAGGGTGGCAATATACTTACACAAATTGCTTACAGAACAAAATAATCATTTTCATTCACTAAATTGCCGAAACTTATCAAAGAAAAGTTTGGGGGCTTTAAGAAGTCCTTCAGGTTTGAAATTATAAGTAGGTATTGAAAGTAAAGTACCTATTCAGTAAATGTAGGTACAGTCAGGGACATTCATTGTTTATCAAATTGACGACCAACTTATATTATCCATTTCAAATCATAACTTTAATTTTTTGACACTTGTATGAAATGGATACAACCCCGCAAAATGGTGTGGTGTGTCAATTTCATAAATAGTTAATTTCCCTGACTGTACCTAGGCCTCAAAAATTTAAAAACACGTATTTTATTGTTTAGTTGATTTGAATACTCTTACAAGATTTATTAAAAGAGTGAGCGAGTAATGCAACGGCCAAACGTGCGCGTCAAGTAGCGGGACTCGGGACACGAACCGGAAGCGTCAACGCGAAACTTTGATTGGCATACCTGCGCGACTACAGCGCAAACCACGAACTTCATTTTTAGTGAATAGTCACCGAAGCCACACGTCTATAGCTTAGTTTAACACCTAAATTGTTGATGAATTGATTTCTCGAGGTTTTTCATTTTCCGGGTCTCGAGATTAATCGAAATCGATTTCTCGGGACTACCCGGAAACCGGGAAATTTTCATTTATGTTTAATATTGTTGTTTAAATAAAGAAAAATGTAATTAATAGGTACACATATTGTTTGTTTAAATTTGACAACAATCAAGAAAATCTCTTGTCAATAACAACAAATTACAGTACTTATAAAAATAAATGCATAATATATACTTTCATTTATGTTTAATATTGTTGTTTAAATAAAGTAAAATGTAATTAATAGGTACACATATTGTTTGTTTAAATTTGACAACAATCAAGAAAATCTCTTGTCAATAACAACAAATCACAGTACTTTTCTTATTATCATAAAAATAAATTCATAATATAATTATATATACATGTCGGAAAGTCAATAGTACGGGTGCTGATTTGACAACGAGACGGAAGATGTCAACGTTTCGACGGAGCCTAGAGTGAAGAACGCGCGGGTTGAGCGAAGACGTCCGACCGCAAGGAGGACACTTTTCTACTGGCAGCCGCGCTGACTACTAGTCTAGGAACCGTCATACGACTCGTTGTGTTCAGTGTACCTACCTAGCTACCATAATAAATTAGAAGTGTGATTTCGAATACTTTCTTTGTTGCTCGCTAACCTACGCATCACCCACACATCATGTTCTCTGGGGAAGATTCTCACTCTGATCGGCTTCCTGTACCGACATACAAATATTGCTCATTTAATAGTATAGGATATTTATATTTTGGATAATAAATAAATTGGGATAAGGGCAGGTGAATGATTTATATTTTGGATAAGTCGCTAAAGTAAAAACAACTTTAAAAAATTATTACCATGTTCAAAATTAGAGTGACCATGATTTGTATAATTATCGAATGCTTTGATTTTATTTTTCTACAAAAAACAAAATGTAAACGGCTTTATTTAAGTACTAGTTTGCACATTAATACAAAACCTCATATGAAATCCACTTGTATGGGTAAAAGAATAAAATATCACAACAAAATTCCTAACGAAACTTCCTGAAGTCAAAGCAGAACAACAGGACATATTCTCAATAAATAACAAAAATACTGCAAAACACCCCTATTGTGTTTTGACATCAAAAGAATATTCTTCGAGCAATTCTTTCGCATCATTCGCTCGGACGTTGCCGGACGTTACCGAACGTTTCCGAGGTTTCCCGAATCCTTTCCAATGACCGGTGGGTTGTGAAACTAGGACAACACACGTGTATATGCGTAGGGAGATCAGGGTACCAGGACTTCACGACATCCCTGTGGATACCACGTTTATCTTACGTCTTTACGTCTTCTCACTAAAATGTTTAGTGATATGACAAAATACTAATAGAATGTCAGTGATATGTCTTTTCACTAAACTAAACCAAAAGTAAGAAGACAGAATAAACAAGAATATTCGACATCTACCGAGATTTCGTGATATACCTAGGAATTTCGTGAAATCTTGGTATCTTCATTTCCCTTCTACATTATGTAACTTGGAATAAAGGGCGGGCGCTTTGGCGGACTGTACGTTAAAAAAGTGCTGATTCTCAGCCTAATTTCAATAAATAGCTCTTGATTTAGATTTTGGATTAAATAGGTTTATAAAACCAATATTACTTATTTGTATTTTTTTAATAATTTAGAATATTTAATGTAGGTAATACGTATATGAATAAAATATCTCTGATAGGCTCGCGTTCCATAACCTCACCTGATGTGAAGTTATTTCACATCAAATGATTATACCAAAACGAATTAACTTATCAAAGCTCCGGCAAACTCGAAAATTCTGCGATAATTTACAAAATTTTAGAATGATAAAGGACACGCCAGAACGTGTAATGAATGGAATTGAACCGGAATGCCAGGTACTTAGCGTTTGTCGCATTATCGCTGAGCACTGGGAGGCGGAGTTATTATGATGTTAGTCGCGGATTATTATCACTTTATGCTAACAAATGAGGCTGTGCAGATCGTGTTTGAACTAGTTTATCGTTTTTCAAACTGGTTGGAATTAAATCCTTTAAAAATAATAGTCATTTGAAGCATTTAAAATAACAAACTGTAACATATAACTTTTTTTTTAATAGCTGTAAGTTTGTCTCTTATGCTTCTTGTTTCATTTATAAACGTCAACAAAAAAGTCACATTTCGCCAGTTATATCACAGATTACATAATATTGTCCCACGCAACAGGGGGCGCCTATTGCCATCCACAGGGGGCGCCTATTGCCATCAATAGGGGGCGCCTGTTGCCATCAATAGGGGGCGCCTGTTGCCATCAACAGGGGGCGCCTATTGCCATCAATAGGGGGCGCCTGTTGCCATCAATAGGGGGCGCCTGTTGCCATCAACAGGGGGCGCCTATTGCCATCAATAGGGGGCGCCTGTTGCCATCAATAGGGGGCGCCTGTTGCCATCAACAGGGGGCGCCTATTGCCATCAATAGGGGGCGCCTGTTGCCATCAATAGGGGGCGCCTGTTGCCATCAATAGGGGGCGCCTATTGCCATCAATAGGGGGCGCCTGTTGCCATCAATAGGGGGCGCCTGTTGCCATCAATAGGGGGCGCCTATTGCCATCAATAGGGGGCGCCTGTTGCCATCAATAGGGGGCGCCTGTTGCCATCCACAGGGGGCGCCTATTGCCATCAATAGGGGGCGCCTGTTGCCATCAACAGGGGGCGCCTATTGTCATCCACAGGGGGCGCCTATTGCCATCAATAGGCGGCGCCTGTTGCCATCAATAGGGGGCGCCTGTTGCCATCAACAGGGGGCGCCTATTGTCATCCACAGGGGGCGCCTATTGCCATCAATAGGGGGCGCCTGTTGCCATCAATAGGGGGCGCCTGTTGCCATCAATAGGGGGCGCCTGTTGCCATCAATAGGGGGCGCCTATTGTCATCCACAGGGGGCGCCTATTGCCATCAATAGGCGGCGCCTGTTGCCATCAATAGGGGGCGCCTGTTGCCATCAACAGGGGGCGCCTATTGTCATCCACAGGGGGCGCCTATTGCCATCAATAGGCGGCGCCTGTTGCCATCAATAGGGGGCGCCTGTTGCCATCAACAGGGGGCGCCTATTTCCATCAATAGGGGGCGCCTGTTGCCATCAATAGGGGGCGCCTGTTGCCATCAATAGGGGGCGCCTATTGCCATCAATAGGGGGCGCCTATTGCCATCAATAGGGGGCGCCTGTTGCCATCAATAGGGGGCGCCTGTTGCCATCAACAGGGGGCGCCTATTGCCATCAATAGGGGGCGCCTGTTGCCATCAATAGGGGGCGCCTGTTGCCATCAACAGGGGGCGCCTATTGCCATCAATAGGGGGCGCCTGTTGCCATCAATAGGGGGCGCCTATTGCCATCCACAGGGGGCGCCTATTGCCATCAATAGGGGGCGCCTGTTGCCATCAATAGGGGGCGCCTGTTGCCATCAACAGGGGGCGCCTATTGCCATCAATAGGGGGCGCCTGTTGCCATCAATAGGGGGCGCCTGTTGCCATCAACAGGGGGCGCCTATTGCCATCAATAGGGGGCGCCTGTTGCCATCAATAGGGGGCGCCTGTTGCCATCAATAGGGGGCGCCTGTTGCCATCAACAGGGGGCGCCTATTGCCATCAATAGGGGGCGCCTGTTGCCATCAATAGGGGGCGCCTGTTGCCATCAACAGGGGGCGCCTATTGCCATCAATAGGGGGCGCCTGTTGCCATCAATAGGGGGCGCCTGTTGCCATCAACAGGGGGCGCCTATTGCCATCAATAGGGGGCGCCTGTTGCCATCAATAGGGGGCGCCTGTTGCCATCAACAGGGGGCGCCTGTTGCCATCAACAGGGGGCGCCTATTGCCATCAATAGGGGGCGCCTGTTGCCATCAATAGGGGGCGCCTGTTGCCATCAACAGGGGGCGCCTATTGCCATCAATAGGGGGCGCCTGTTGCCATCAATAGGGGGCGCCTGTTGCCATCAACAGGGGGCGCCTGTTGCCATCAACAGGGGGCGCCTGTTGCCATCAACAGGGGGCGCCTATTGCCATCAATAGGGGGCGCCTGTTGCCATCAATAGGGGGCGCCTGTTGCCATCAACAGGGGGCGCCTATTGCCATCAATAGGGGGCGCCTGTTGCCATCAATAGGGGGCGCCTATTGCCATCCACAGGGGGCGCCTATTGCCATCAATAGGGGGCGCCTGTTGCCATCAATAGGGGGCGCCTGTTGCCATCAACAGGGGGCGCCTATTGCCATCAATAGGGGGCGCCTGTTGCCATCAATAGGGGGCGCCTGTTGCCATCAACAGGGGGCGCTTATTGCCATCAATAGGGGGCGCCTGTTGCCATCAATAGGGGGCGCCTATTGCCATCCACAGGGGGCGCCTATTGCCATCAATAGGGGGCGCCTGTTGCCATCAATAGGGGGCGCCTGTTGCCATCAACAGGGGGCGCCTATTGCCATCAATAGGGGGCGCCTGTTGCCATCAATAGGGGGCGCCTGTTGCCATCAACAGGGGGCGCCTATTGCCATCAATAGGGGGCGCCTGTTGCCATCAATAGGGGGCGCCTGTTGCCATCAATAGGGGGCGCCTGTTGCCATCAACAGGGGGCGCCTATTGCCATCAATAGGGGGCGCCTGTTGCCATCAATAGGGGGCGCCTGTTGCCATCAACAGGGGGCGCCTATTGCCATCAATAGGGGGCGCCTGTTGCCATCAATAGGGGGCGCCTGTTGCCATCAACAGGGGGCGCCTATTGCCATCAATAGGGGGCGCCTGTTGCCATCAATAGGGGGCGCCTGTTGCCATCAACAGGGGGCGCCTGTTGCCATCAACAGGGGGCGCCTATTGCCATCAATAGGGGGCGCCTGTTGCCATCAATAGGGGGCGCCTGTTGCCATCAACAGGGGGCGCCTATTGCCATCAATAGGGGGCGCCTGTTGCCATCAATAGGGGGCGCCTGTTGCCATCAACAGGGGGCGCCTGTTGCCATCAACAGGGGGCGCCTGTTGCCATCAACAGGGGGCGCCTATTGCCATCAATAGGGGGCGCCTGTTGCCATCAATAGGGGGCGCCTGTTGCCATCAACAGGGGGCGCCTATTGCCATCAATAGGGGGCGCCTGTTGCCATCAATAGGGGGCGCCTGTTGCCATCAACAGGGGGCGCCTATTGCCATCAATAGGGGGCGCCTGTTGCCATCAATAGGGGGCGCCTGTTGCCATCAATAGGGGGCGCCTATTGCCATCAATAGGGGGCGCCTGTTGCCATCAATAGGGGGCGCCTGTTGCCATCAATAGGGGGCGCCTATTGCCATCAATAGGGGGCGCCTGTTGCCATCAATAGGGGGCGCCTGTTGCCATCCACAGGGGGCGCCTATTGCCATCAATAGGGGGCGCCTGTTGCCATCAACAGGGGGCGCCTATTGTCATCCACAGGGGGCGCCTATTGCCATCAATAGGCGGCGCCTGTTGCCATCAATAGGGGGCGCCTGTTGCCATCAACAGGGGGCGCCTATTGTCATCCACAGGGGGCGCCTATTGCCATCAATAGGCGGCGCCTGTTGCCATCAATAGGGGGCGCCTGTTGCCATCAACAGGGGGCGCCTATTTCCATCAATAGGGGGCGCCTGTTGCCATCAATAGGGGGCGCCTGTTGCCATCAATAGGGGGCGCCTGTTGCCATCAACAGGGGGCGCCTATTGCCATCAATAGGGGGCGCCTGTTGCCATCAATAGGGGGCGCCTGTTGCCATCAACAGGGGGCGCCTATTGCCATCAATAGGGGGCGCCTGTTGCCATCAATAGGGGGCGCCTGTTGCCATCAACAGGGGGCGCCTATTGCCATCAATAGGGGGCGCCTGTTGCCATCAATAGGGGGCGCCTGTTGCCATCAATAGGGGGCGCCTATTGTCATCCACAGGGGGCGCCTATTGCCATCAATAGGCGGCGCCTGTTGCCATCAATAGGGGGCGCCTGTTGCCATCAACAGGGGGCGCCTATTGTCATCCACAGGGGGCGCCTATTGCCATCAATAGGCGGCGCCTGTTGCCATCAATAGGCGGCGCCTGTTGCCATCAATAGGGGGCGCCTGTTGCCATCAACAGGGGGCGCCTATTTCCATCAATAGGGGGCGCCTGTTGCCATCAATAGGGGGCGCCTGTTGCCATCAATAGGGGGCGCCTGTTGCCATCAACAGGGGGCGCCTATTGCCATCAATAGGGGGCGCCTGTTGCCATCAATAGGGGGCGCCTGTTGCCATCAACAGGGGGCGCCTATTGCCATCCACAGGGGGCGCCTATTGCCATCAATAGGGGGCGCCTGTTACCATCAATAGGGGGCGCCTGTTGCCATCCACAGGGGGCGCCTATTGCCATCAATAGGCGGCGCCTGTTGCCATCAACAGGGGGCGCCTATTGCCATCCACAGGGGGCGCCTATTGCCATCAATAGGGGGCGCCTGTTACCATCAATAGACGGCGCCTGTTGCCATCAATAGGGGGCGCCTGTTGCCATCAACAGGGGGCGCCTATTGCCATCCACAGGGGGCGCCTATTGCCATCAATAGGGGGCGCCTGTTACCATCAATAGGGGGCGCCTGTTGCCATCCACAGGGGGCGCCTATTGCCATCAATAGGCGGCGCCTGTTGCCATCAACAGGGGGCGCCTATTGCCATCCACAGGGGGCGCCTATTGCCATCAATAGGGGGCGCCTGTTACCATCAATAGACGGCGCCTGTTGCCATCAATAGGGGGCGCCTGTTGCCATCAACAGGGGGCGCCTATATCAAAGCAAAATGTATAAAACTTGAACATTCTATCAATGAACTAAACAGACCTTCCTAATACCTATCTCATAAAAAGAGCGCCAACCTCCGGCCCGCTCCGCCCCGCTCCACAGTAAGTGGCCCACGATCCCTGGCCCCTGCTGGTCATCCATCACTTTCAATATAAGCCGTCACCCTTCCTACTTACGTTCTACTTCTTTTTAGGGCCCCATTGACTTTGTGACATTAGTGAAAACTACACGACTGGTTATGTCGTAGGAAAATCAACTATTTTATATAATATTTGGTACATGTAACGATTTTAAGATCATACATCTTAAAATCGTCTTAAAATCGAAACTATGCCCTATTCATGAGGCAATAATATCAGTATAGGTAATTTTGTTTTTGTTCACCGAGAGGAGTCCTGTGTCCTAGCCAGTAGCGGCGGTTGCGCGCTGCATGGGTTTAGTGAATATATTCAAATAAAATATATAATTTTTAATTAATGAAAATAACTCCGCGCGCGCGTAAAGTAACAATAACTTGTGCGTAGTGCGTGGGTCAAGACCTCGGGCCATGCATGCAGCATGCGAGGGCGAGCTGCCCCGCGCCGCCCTAGAGGCTTTCGTATTCTTTCGGCAATTTCCGGTAGCGTGCGGCGCACGTATCTATCCTAAAAATGCCATACATTTTATACTAAGCATCTTCCGTCTCACGCGCCAGGCGTTTACATCGTCTTTTATACAAGTTGTTTGTCAGAGCTCGCTGCGTGCGCTTAGCGAGCCCACGGGGCCGTTTTTGTTCAAGCAAAAATAAGATCTAATTCTAATTTGCATTACAAATCAAAACAGATGAGCTTGATTTTATTTAACTCGAATAACAAAACCTTGTGATCAAATATGACATTTCTGTGTAGGATAGTATGGATTGTATAGTTATAGGTAATTGTTTTGAAAGTTTATGCTTTATAGGTAGTATGGTATAGGTAGAAAGTAGGTGCATATTTATAAAGTTTAAATGGTAGTGCGGCGCACGCGCACTTCAGGTGCAGCCGCCACTGGTCCCAGCAGTACGAACATTATAGGCTGATTATGCATTATGCAACCTTATTATTTACTTATTTATCAACTAGCTTTCGCCCGCGGCTTCGCCCGCGTGGTTGTCGGAAATTATCCCACGGGAACGCACTACCGGTGATCAAAAGTATCCTATGTCCTAATGCTGGTCATAGTCTACCCATGTGCCAAATTTCATCCAAATGTGTTCAGCGATTTTAGCGTGAAAGCGTAACAAACGAACGAACTCACTTTCGTATTTATAGTATTCTGAAAAACCGGTCTATCGACACTTTACACTCACTAAATGTTCTAAGTAGTTCAATAAAAATTAAAAAAAACTTAACATAGATACTACTAAAGTTTCTATTATAATATAATTCAATCATGAATCGAAAGACACGTGGCGCCATCTATTATCATAATGAATGTCATTGTTGTTTTCCTCGGGAACAGTACTTTTTTTCGGGATGAAAGGTATCCTATGTCCGTTTCTGTACACGTAACAACGTATATGCAAAATTTCATGATGATCGGTTTAGTGGTTTAGGCGTGAAAAGGTAACAAACAAACTTACTTTCGCATTTATAATATTAGTTAGGATTAACTGCCAGTTAATTTAATACAATAAAAGGCGAGATATAATCCTCAATTTACTTTTTTGTTGAAGCAAAAAATGCTTGATACGAGTATTGTATTTAGTTAGATTCACTTACCGAAAAAGAACGAAAAAGCAGAAATATCGAATAAACGCTAGAAAGAAGCGTCTTTCGTTTTCTGCAAACTAGGTTACTGCGAGGTAGCGACCGACAGCCTATCAATATGTCTACCCACTACCCACACGTCTTCGACCCAAATATATTATGTTAGATCTATCGATAATACGTGGGAATAAGACATATTTTCCTCCAACACTAGTACACTCTAATAAATAAAACGACAAACTTTCAACAAGGCAATATTTGATATTTTTCGTGTTTGTCATAATATTTTGTTACTGATACAAAACAATAAGAGCTCCCAATTCTCACATAACATCTGTCGAGTGTTGACAATATATATTTTCGCGAATAAGACAAGTCTTTACCTGCAGGACATTTTTCAGGAAACTTTTACTTTTTGTCGAAAAATGAACAATGTTTTCTACCTTTTTAAATACAAATTGGAAACAAAACGAAGCCTTGTTATTTCCACAACACACTGCCAGTTAACTAGTTACAGTTCAACCAGGCTAAAAACTACGAACGCAGTGGAACAGCAGCGTAGAGAGCATCGCATAAAACTGGTTTGTAACGGTTGGAGCTAGTTGCAGCTAGAACAAACCGGTTTAATTGCGAGGTCTGCTCTCTGCTTATCATTTAGATTTTTACACTTTTAGTGAGATATTCGTATTTTCTTTACTTTTAATTAATGGTACGTTCTAAAAGTTTACTAATTATGTCCGCTTGTAAAAAAATTATTACAACGTTATCACAGTCCATCACAAACAAATGGGTGGTTCTCTTTTCTTGATAATCTAAGTAAATATACTAATGTAATGTATCTTTTTTTTTTTTTTTTGCAATAATGATTTAAAAATACACTTAAATAATCTTTAGTAAAACACAAATTAAGTTAATCAAATCTATTATCCCAATCCAGTCCCCAAAAAATGCTTATTAAACAAGAACAGCTCGTTTCTTATTGCCTGCATTAATAGGAGCCCATTACGTCAGTGCGCGTCTGTCACGGTCCATTGCGGGCTCGCTTCGCTTGTGTCTCGTCTTCGCCGCAATTTCGCGAGACGTGTACAGCTGACAAATTGTATTTTACCCGCTAGGGTCGCCATGAGATAACGTGTTTTTGTTTTTTAGGTGCTGTGTTGTTTATAATTTTCGTGGTTGGTTAGGTTGGAAATAAAAAAAAAAAAACAACCACTTACGTATATGTCTAATTCCGCCATCTTTTATTTAAAAAAAAGTGTAAAGCCAATTACGAAATTGTTAGATTCAGTAACAAAATACATACTCAGATGTCAAAAGTATTATTTTAAGAATTCCGGTCATTGTTAACTTAAGTTGACCCTTATTCAGTAACATTTTGAAATTATTAAAAAAAAAATCTTACGAAATTTTGCTTACATTTATTTTTACGTCAAAAAAAGAAACCGTTTTAATTTTTCCAAGCAATAAAACCATGAAAATACACATCAAAATAATTCCGTAAAGCATGGATAACGTAGCTCGCTGATTGGTTCGTTGTTCGGGACATGTTATTCGAATCAATCGCGCGCGACTCTCCTGATTGATTGGCCGATGCATAAGCTAGGCTAATGTGCTGCCTATTTGCGTTCACTGCCATTTATCAATCAGTGATTGATTAGATTTTATTCTGCGGTGATGACGATTGGATTACTACGTCACTGTCACCGTAAAATACAGCTTTGGTAAAGTTAACCGATTATTTGGTTAGTAAAGCAATACTCAATTATAAAACTAACTATTTACACTGGGTACTAAATTAATTATCTAACATTACGGGTTCTTAAAGTTACTAGCTAATTACGTACAATCTTTTTGATGTGTGACATCTTTCCTCCCGCTTTCCTGCAATCTGTGGAAGTGATTACGTGAAAAGGGACGGTAGTGTGTAACAGGAAGCCGGGAAGCGCGCGCTATTTGATTTGACCAATGAGCGCGTGCAGTGCTAGAGTTGCCCGTCAGATGGCACCAACTCAAACAGATGTCTGATGTTATACATCATACGCGACTACTGTAAGGCTCGCTCGTTTTTTATTATTTTAATTGTATTTGTTTCATAGCTTTATTCATTCGGAAAAGGCGATAAGTAATAGTTAAACACCCTGTTCAAAGAAGAAACGAACCGAAAACAACAAATTTCATTTGACGTTACCAAACGGAACCCTATTACTAAGCCTCCGCTGTCCGTCCGTCCGTCTGTCAGCGGGCTGACTCATCCAGTAGAGGATTTTTGTCTTCAAAAATGAAGAAACAGGGGCCGTAAAGGTTGTCAGTTTTAGACCATTTTTGTACGAGCTCTATCGCAGCAACTGAACATGTTAAGAATTTGAAACTTCTGTATATCTGTACCATATTTTGTATTTAATCAACAAATACTAAAAACGCCGATTGATATAGTATTTTGTTTAAATATGCAACTGCAATAAATAACTGTAATTCACAGTATTATTATGACATACAAAGTGGTCTTTGCGATTGTTAAAATTTAATATTAAAAATGTTTTTCGTTTAGTATTTTCACAAAAATTTAAATTTAAAGAAGGTCCCCTACACATACGGAACCCTTCGTGTGCGAGTCCGACTCGCACTTGGCCAGTTTATTCTCAATAATCTGATAGAAAATCCGTTTTCTGTTGAATATGTACACACGATAGTACAAACAGGGAAACGGAAGACAAAAGCAAGCATACAAAACATTTCCTAATATTCATCAGAATACGTCATACGTACTGAATTTCTAGTTAAATATGATTTCATGACCTCTGACAGATTCTTGATCAAGAAAACCTCCAACGACAGGAACCTTATTTGTTGAAATCGGTTAAACTGAGGTTGAAGAAACTACCACACTATATGTAAGACTGATAAACATTTCTCTTTGCATTGTCACCAGGGAAAATATCTGCTAAAAATAAAATTCCAGCAATCCAAGTGAATTTAGAGAACCACTTTATACAAAGATTCAAGCCCGGGGCTAACAAACAGGTAAAATCAATAACCGGGCGACACCGGGACTCTGAAACACCGGGATCCCGGGACTCAATTGAGATAAAATAATTCGACGACAATCGGAACGAGCACGGCGTGTGAGCTCAACTCATTAGTGACTTTTGTCATTCGTCATTTTCTTCAATTGTAACGAATAACTTGCTGAATTTGGGAAAATTTGTTCTCTACATATAAAAGAATATGGCTGTATCACTTTAGGTAATACGTAGCTTCTTTATAATTGTGACTTAAGAAAATATCTGGAGTAGAGTTATTCAAGAGTTGGGAGATGAAATCTCATGGAGAGGCTTTGTAACAATACAAGGTGAACACAAATAATACGGTAGACTTATGAAAACTTTCAACCTTTAATTAAACGTTGTCATAGATATAATCAAAAGTGACACGCACACTAAGTTTTTCAACAGTGTTGACAAGTTAGAGTTTAAATGTAACCAAGTCCGAAAGTAAGCATCGTTATTGTGAGGTGATTGTACCTGAGTACCTAGAGAAAGAAGCATTATATGAGACGATACATCCTCAAGATTTAATTATTACTATACTCGCCACATAATAATAGGTCCGTTTTGACAGCCCATATCATTTCATATACCAAAGAGAGACAAACATAGCGGGACAAAGAGGGACATCCTCATGTCAAAGCGGACCTATTATTTTGTGACGAGTTTATGTAGTTTCACTTCTCAATGTTGTACTAGGCGTCGCATATAATTTTTAGAGCTGTGCAAATAAAAATCATAAAATTCAAACTGGTCAACATCCGCTGACCGCAGCGCCATCTTCACATAACTTCATTCCTTTTTTTATGTGCGGGCGTCGTAACATCGCGTGTTTTGCAAAAATATAGTTTTAGTTAAAAAATTGTGTGTTTTAGTGGAAAAACGTGTTAGGTATTATGGGAAAACGAAAAAGGGAACGTAGTCATTCCAATATTCGACGAAAGATAGAAGCGTTTGGAGCGAAAACTACGTGCCTCATCGTCAACAATTATTAAGGATGAGGAAGGTTAGTACTTAAGTCTTTAACAAGTTCCTAATTTGAATAACGTCACTGACCTGTTACCAAAATATTGGCATGTGTATAATAATAATAATAATAACTATGAGCGAATTTGTCTAAAATTATTTCTTCTCGTCCTGTCGTTTTGTGAAAATTTTATTTTTTTACTGTCTACCATCACTTAAGGTGATTTTTATGTACAATCAAAATGTGCTAGTTGGGTAGATATAATCATCGAGAGATACACAATAATAATAAGTAGATAACAAAATTGTACACATGAATTCGAAATCTCTTATTTTCTTGTACCTATCGATATCTGACAGGCCTGTTTCCCTCACCGATAAATATACGTAATACCCTGTTTAATTATCTCTCTATGACAACCAATAGTACCCAGATTAGTACATAGCCGCGATATTGCCTCTTATGTACTTTACCTAATATCTATGTACTAGCTTTTGCTCGTGGCTTCGCCCGCGTGGATGTCGGAAATTATCCCACGGGAACGTACTACCGGGATAAAAAGTATTCTATGTTTTAATCCAGGTCATGGTCTACCCATTTGCCGAATTTCATCCAAATCTGTTCAGCCGTTTTAGCGTGAAAGCGTAACAAACAAACACATATTAGTTAGGATTATCTATTCACTGGTACGTGTGGGTGTATTCATTTGTTGATAATTAATAATTACGTTTGATTCTCAATGATTAATAATTATTTGTGACAGATATGGCAAATATATATCTATACAAATAATTAAAATTGAAGTGTCTGTTTGTAATGTCAAAATAACAACTTTTTACCAAATGATTAAGAAAGTATATACGGTACGACTTAAAACGAAAAAGCATTTTTTTTTTTAAATTTTGTCTGTTTGTTCCGGCTAATCTCCGAAACAGCTGGACCAATTTTGACGGGACTTTCACTGACAGATAGCTGATGTTATAAGGAGTAACTTTGGGTATTTTTTTTAGAAAAAGAATTGGGTTCCGCGTAAAATAATTAAAACCCATGAAATTGTGAACAAAGTCCGATTCAAACAGGGAAGTATTGACATACGCGCAGGCGCAGCCGCGGGCAACAGCTAGTTGTAATTAAAACAGATTGATATTTTGTTTTAGTTGCTATTGGATTCGCGGAATTTAATCTGGCATAGATATTTGATTGAAACGGACTATTAGCTTAACTGGAACAGTTTGTTAAGTTATAGTTAAATTCGCTGTTAACATAACAGTCGTTTGTGTACAGTTAAATCAGAAGTCAAACTAAAACTTTAATATCAAAACAAAATATTTCTAAAGTTTATTACAGTAGAAACCTTTTCGAGAACCCAAACCAACCACAATACCGACCAACCAGCGAAGTAAGTTACATTTTACGTCGCTTTAATTTACTGTCGCTAATATTCCCTTTGCGAATATATATTCCCTACTAGAATGATGATCAAAGAAAAAAGCAAAACCTAACAATAATTTCGCTAAAGGCAAATAAAAATATGTACTATGAATTTGTAAACTAACGACACACACGTTATATTTTATTTATAAAGTATAAAGTACAATGTCGGCCGAAATAACCGGCACACAGATATAATCCGAAACAAGTCATATGAATAATGAAGCGGTGTTCACGGGAACTCTGACGTCACGACCTGTGTTGCCAACCATACGACATAGTACGGTCACAATTTACTTAATTCGGCTGTACGGCTTAAGTTTCATTTTTGGTCGAATGATGGCTGTCCCGCAAAAATGTGTTTATTTCAACACTAGTTGTTGCCCGTGGCTTCGCCTGCGTGGATGTCGGAAAATATCCCACGGGAACGTGCTACCGGGATTAATAGTACCTATTTAAAGTAATAAAAAATAAAAAAAATAGTAGGTACCCTATGTGTCCAGCAATTGTTTTTTTTTTTAATATTCACAGTTTTGACTTCGTCACTACTTTGTTATAATAATAAACATGTGCACTATAAAGATTGTTACGATTGACGTTTAAGTAACATTGTTTATTACTAAGGGCAGTCGCCGTCGTCATTAGTGGCGCCATCGTTCGTCTCAATTGTGTCCTTTAGACTGCATCGAATAATCGTAAAGTCTTTCTTTCTTTCTTTCTGTCATTACTCATTAAGCAAGTCGCATGCTTGACACAATAAACTCTTCAGATTCTGATTTTACATCGTTAGTCCGTGGATTACTTGTTGACACTTTATCAAATGAATTTTCCTATTTATTTTTTATAATTCTACCAACCTCAATCAATAAATATGTTCTTATGTCATTGTAATCGGGCCATTATGCACGCTAGTTTTATTGAATTGTTTTAAAATCTAAAGAACTCGATCAGCTGTAATGTGTACTAAAATTTTTACAAATAAATTTCATTCATTTCAACTTCTTCAACTTCAGCTAAATACGTATACTTACCTGTGGTTTGTCAGTCCGCAGTTACTGGCCGTTTAATTAATATTTCTTGTGCATTCTTAAAAATAGTCTACTCTAAAATAGCGAAGCCAAATTTAGTACGATTCTACTTTCTGCGATTCACGTGAGACAGAATATAGCCTCCAGGCTCAATGGATAGTAAATCCCGGGCTTTGGCGGCCACTGGCCTGGCCGGCCCTGCTCTGTATAACGAATGCTTTATTTAGCTGTAGGTGAACAATAGCTACGTTAGATGCAATTGGATTTCGTTACAGTTTTCGCGATGAGCAACACTTTTTCTTATAATCTTTTACTGAAGTATAGAAGAAGCTTAGTTTTAAATGTAAGCCCTATGAAAAATTAATCACGCTGCTTTCTAAAATTCACAATTCCTATCGTAAAAAAGTATAGAAGCATACTCCGAATTTTAAAACAAGAAAATATATTTTTAGCACCCGAAACAAAACAGTTTTCATCTTCAATAAAATACAATTCCGACTTACTATCGAGTTTTACTATACCGCTGAAAATTGTACCGTTCCCGGACGATTCAACCCTTTCCTACCTTCCGAGTGCTTCCGAGTGGTCACGATGCTGGCCGGTTTTTCGATCTCCATTTGTACAAGTTTATTATTGTTAACTGAGGTTTACAGTGGCGAGCAGCCTGTGGCCTGTTTAATCATTGAATTACAATTACTGTGTTTTCGGTCGAACGGTGTGATATTTGATGTAGTCGGCGGCAATATTTACATTTCGTGTGGCGCTGTATGTTACGTTACCGGGGCTTTTTGTGGAAATATAGTGTTGTCAAATTAATTAACCGACTTCCAAAAAGGAGAAGGTTCTCAATTCGGATGTTTATATTTTTTTATGTATGTTCGGGCATAACTCCGTCATGTATTCGATTTGGATTTGCAAAATAAGTTTTTTTTTGTTTGAGAGGGTATGCTCTCGAGGTGGTTCCATTACTACCAAGTCGGAATCTGATGAGAGGACCCTATGGAAGGCGAAGGAAACCCTCAAATTTTATAGGCACACCTATAACGATTTGGGTATTTTTTATAGTAACTCGTGCATTTGCTCTCGGGAAGTACCATTTGGTGAAGTGGAACTGATGATAAAGACCACAGATGGCCATCGTAACTACTCAATTGTTCAAGGTATTTCACGGGTTGCAATTCCATTACTTTAATATGGTTGCTAAGCAATTTATGATCGTTACAATGCATATGGTGATGGTAACTTCAGTATCAGCTCCAGTTCTCCTGGTTCTTACTTGGAGAACTCCTCGACAATTAACGTTCCTGCATCAGGAAAAGCAATATTTTGTAAAAGATGATGAGCAGTTGACATTAGCCTATTGTAATTTTGATAAATTACAAACTGACCCACTAAAAAGTGAAAAATAAAAACATTTTACAAAATAAAAACCGACTTAAAAAAAATAAACACTACAGAGTGAAAAATAACTTTAATTTCTGTTTATTTTGTTTTTACGCACTTCCTATAAACGAATAAAAACAAAAGTGTAATCAAACGAAAAGCAAAATATAAACGCAAAACATCCAATGTTTACAAATCGCAAACATTTAACAGGGCAGCTAATCTGGGACTGCTAAAAGCTATTGCCAGCAATTGCCAGCGATTGCCATCGATTGCCAGTGGCAATTCTGTGCCGAGCCGCCGATTAATTGGCGTCGTAATAAGCTGTCCATTGGCATCGAACGCAGACATTCTCGATATAAATGAGAGATTCGACGATTCGGATTTAAAATCCGTCGGAGCGCTCTCGCATACAAATTATTTTGCACTGCAGTGTACACGTGCCGTGAGTTCATTTGTCACTATTGTGGGGTGTGAACTATGTGTGAGGTTCACTTGAACAGGATATTGTTTTACGTTAAACATTTTTAGGGAAAAATGATATATTATGAATGAATAATGTTTAAAATATGACGTGGACCTGACAATTAATATACTTAAAATAATTACACACATTTCGTATTAAATACGCATGAAAATATTAAATGTGGCATGACTTTTTTAACCTGAAAGTGAGCTTATCTCACAGAACTGGTGTCGTGAAGTGAGAACTTTAAGATTTATTATACAGGGTTATTGGTAAAACACCAATAACCTCTTAAGGGCTCATTGTACTCATAATTATGAACTACTTTTACTATGGGACCAAACCTGAAATCGCGAAAAAAAAACAGCTGTTCAGTACATTTATGTTGGCATAATTCGTCAAAATGTACTGAACAGCAGATTTTTTTTTCGCGATTTCAGGTTTGCTCCCATAGTAAAAGTTGTTCATCATGATGAGTACAATGACCCCCTTAAGAGGTTGTTGGTGTTTTACCAATAACCCTAGGCTGTATATCATTTAATTAAATCACCAAGTAGTTCATGAAAACAAATTATTACTAAACCCTGCCGGAGAACATTAACGAAATTAAAACAAAAATCGATTTCAAAACGAAACAACAAAACACGAATCAAAAACTGTAATACCTGAACTCCAGTAATATTTTAAAAGCCATCGCCTGAAACGAAACCCGCGAAATAATTGTAGTGTAAATAATAAATAGTGAGCGCATTTGTCGGGAGCCACGAGCCACGAGCCACTCATAAATAATACCTCGGCCGAGATTGAACTGCCAGCCCACATGGTATACGTGTCATTTGCTGTCATTTAATTCACTTTTGCCATAAACTTTTTGTGGGATACTGGGAATGAATTTTATTTTTGAAACGAATGGATTTTTCGTTGATGCGACGGTTTGGGTGTTATTTTATATTTGTTATTTTATATATTTAAAAATATAGACTTTTAAGTAAATACTGACTTATTGAATAATGTAGAAGTCGGTGCTTTCAATTGGATTTTGAAATCGATTCTTAATTAATGTTTTGCTTAGCACCGACCCGCGTACTCTGAATTCAGTTGACAACATGAATCAGTATGTACACAAGCGTCTTGAAAAAAATAATGTACACTGACTGGTCCATTAAGAGTGTAACTACCAACCTAGCAATATGGACCATTTGACCCCAAGTTGCCCACATGAGTACTAAAGAGTCTACTAAAACTCCAAAACTTTATCAACCTGACTGGCAACACCAATGTAATAATTGTCAAGACGTCGTCGCTACTCGTCTCGACCGAACATAAATTACCCACACTACGAAGACATATGATAGCGAGACAGCCTCCCTAAGATTAACACTCAAATTATGAATCCTCACTAATCCTGCTGAGTACTGACTGTCATAATAGGATGTGATACACTGTATCATACCTACCTACCTATTTAGTTGTCTAGAAATATTAGTTTGAACTTATATTTTGTTGAAAATTCTAGCTTTTGACCTGAAGTTTTTGTAAAATAGAAAAATTTCATGAGGAAATCTATTAAGAATTAGGTAAGCCTTCACAATCATTATCAGCTCAACCCTCTAACGAGCGCTTGGATAATGTTTCTTTTATAATATTTTACTCAATTACAACTTCTGTAGCCATTATTATACCCCCTTTTCCTTTTGCGTTGAACTTCTTTTGTCGGCCATGTTAAAAGGGAATCCAAATGAACATTCACTACAATAAACATCTTTTTATTTCCTCCGTATTTTTGCATGCAATCACCGAAATTAGGGATTCACAGTTCGTAAGGGGGTGCTCCAATGTTAATGTCGTCTGTGCAACCCTGTGTTGTACCCCCTCCCCCCAACTAATTAACTTGTTCGTTACGCTGTCTTTTTTAACACCTACCTCTTTCGCAGCTAAATTAAATTAAAAACGCCTTTGTTTCTTTAAGGCAATGGGGTTTATGTTTTTCCAGTTTATTGTTATTGTAGGAAACAGTTTATAGAAGAATAGGATCTCTTTGTAGGTGGCTTCGTCATTTTGGCATTTGTTTGGCTTTTTGCCAGAGTCTATACACGTAAAGGTAAGTAAGTCTAAGGCCTGTGGGCTTAGCATGACCACTTGTCTATCTCTACGAAGAGTAGACAACCTTTTCGATACAAAGTGAAGTATAAATCCTTACAATTTGTCATTTTGTCTTTCGTTTCTAACGAGCTTTGTCTAGGTCCATTTTTGTGTAGACTATTTCGAAAGAAAGTTGTCTAAGTAGTGAAGACAATTTGATTTTGTAACTGCCATGCTAAAGACAGTAGAAAACTTTCTACTCGACGGCCGCAAAATCCTTTTCTTATATCCTCTTCTTTTGCTTATATCTCGAAAACGGTGTGTCCTATTGCAAAAATAATGAAAATTTCGACCCCCTTAACTGAACTCATAAACCACTAAAACTCTACATGTAGGTAATAATTTTTCACATTTTCCATATAAAAATTTGAAAAATTCCTTATTTTCCATATAAAACACATTAAGAATCCCATCTTCTCCGGCGCTACGTGCTCCGCAGTTGTATTTATATGCGTGACTTAATATTTGTAAAAATTGAGAATTAAAGAGAAAAAAGAAATCCTGTGAAAAAACAAAGAATTCTGAGTTATGTAAAAAAGTGAATATCGTAAAGTGCAGTTGGCTCTTTCTACTTTGTTGCCGTCGTACTGTCTACACGGTGACGTCATTATTGTCTACTCTTCCGTCGACGACGCTTCTCTGCGGGTCTCGTGCTAAGCCGGCTGGTTCTTTTTTGCGCCGAACACAATCAGACAGACAATATGTTTAGTTAGCGGTACAGATGTTGTTGAGAACAAATGAAAATAAAAATAAATAATGTTTCAAGAAACGTCTATCATAATATGAACTCGGCTACCTACTCGGTCACTAATTTAAAAGTAATTTGCTATCTTTTATTGATAAGATTTCCCTGAACAGAATTTTTGAATACTTTAAAAGGAAAATAAATATTTTGTTGATGCAAAAGATTCCCAATTTAAACCCTAATCTTTTTTATGGGAAACACCATAATTCTTAAGTTAAGGATATGAAAAAACTAATTAATGCTTTTGGTACGAAATTAAAAATTACGTCTTACAACGTTTTTGTTAAATCATCCCCCAAGGGTGTAAAATAGGGGATGATTTTAAAATTCACATGATTATGAAAAATGTTGTGTATCTCTTTTTAGATCATTTAAGGAATTGGAAATATAGTTCTTTTTTTTTAATCTTAATGTTTATTTTAGTATTTATTTCATTAAAATCGGCCCTTTTGTATTCAAATGGGCCACAAATCAAATTGCATCTATGATCAAACTAAAATTTAGAGCAGAATTTTTTTTAATGTTTCAGCATTTATATTTAATAATACATATACTAACATGGTACGAGTAATATATAATTAGATGCGTGTCTACGTGCTCTATCGATTAAAAATATGAACATTTTATTGGGTTGTAGCCAACCCAATAAAATGTTCATAAGTAATGAGCGACATACAACTATTTTATTTGTATTTATTTATTAAATGAATAATTGTTAATCATTAATAATATATTCACCGTCGTTTTCTACTACCATTCGCCATCGATCTGGCAAAGAGTGAATGGCGTCCGCATAAAACTTCGTTGGTTTTGAATTGAAGAAGTCATCTATGTATTGTTTCAAGTGTGGTTCATCGTCAAAGCTTTTCCCCGAAAATTGTGAGTAATTCTAAGTGATCGGAACAAGCTGAAATCAGTTGGTGCTAAGTCCGGCGAAATGGAGGGTGGGGTATTATTTCCCAATTAAGCTCCAATAGTTTTAGCCTGGCACTCTTAGCAATATGCGGCCGGGCATGGTCGTGCAGGAAAAATATTTTGTCGTGTTGTGGACGTTTGCGATGGATGTTTGATAACAATAAAAAAAAAATAATAACAAACAATTCAAATCCTCTCCGGATTTTAATTGTTTGTTATCATAATTTTTAAGTATGCTAAAAATATGGATCACTGTGTCTGAAGTAGAATATAGAATCATATAAACCTATTTAATAAAAATTAAAAAAAGATTATTTGCGTTAATTATTATCTGTTTGTCTGTCTGTTACCTTTTCATTGGATTATAGGATACTTTTTATCCCGGTAGCATGTTCCCGTCGGATAATTCCCGCCAAGCACGCGGGCGAATCCGCGCGGCTTGGAGCTAGGCCAACATAAAGTGAATGTGTTCTTTCTCAATCAAGAGGCCTTTCCTACTGGTTTCATCAACTGAAAGGCCGATTTCCCTAATTGTAATTTGGTAATTAAACCATAGCGCGAGTTATTTACAGTTTTTACAGTATCTCGGTTTTCGGCACTCGGTGAAAGTTTTGGTCTGGTGACCAACACTCTAATTTTTGGTTTAATGGGATTGTTACTAGCACTAAATATTTGGATCTCTATGATTATTAGTTTTCGCGATTAGAGAATTAGCCTTATTTTTTGTTTGTCTAAAAATGTTTGAATGATATCTTAGATTAATATATGAACATGTATTTACAAAAAATATGTTTTTATTGGTTAGATTATGCACTCCTATACCTCAGATATTGATCTTCTAAACTTGAACACCTTGTTAATCGATTTCTGGTGATTTACAAGAGCTGACGTAATTTCGTGAGAGAGGTGAGACCAAGGTTGGATTTGTGGGAAGGGATATGAAACAACCTGGTGATGGGGTATCTGGGAGGTTTTGAAGGGACTGAATATTGGATACGCGCAACAAGGTCGCTACATTTTTTAAATCCGTTTGCAACTTCATGCTTTCATGGTCAAAATGGACTTAACCATTTGTCACACAACAACGCCGTAAACCTTATTCTAATTAGGTATCTAGTTCTCCCATCTCCAGACATCTGATAACTTGCCAACTAATAAGGTCTCAGTATTCCGTTTATTTTACTTAATTAGGCAAATGCTGTAACCAGCCGCGGGAGGGAGATTCCTTTGATGTCACTCGAGGTACCATTTTTACTTCGTAATTAGTATTATACCGAAATTGTCGACTGTGTGAAGTCGGTTTTTTATTTCGTCTATTCTTGTAGTCAAAGGGAACTGTGTTGCTGATAAACATCGTGTGTTACAATTGCCAATTATGTTTGAAAAGAGGGTGGAAAAGAGTTCGTTTGTTTTGTTTTCGATTTAGTATTGGCAGCAACAGTGTTGTTTGTACTGTGAGTTATTGCATTTGGTAAGCCATCTCCATTCTGTTTTTAGGTTTAGCCACTAAGTACCTACCTACATACAACATTTGAACAATCATGACAGATACATCGTATAATAAACAATTGGGCAAATTGTGTTTCCGACACCAGAATGAAAAATCTACCAAATTTAATAAATGAAAACGCAAATAAAAGTTTACACTTCCATGATTCAATAAAAACATTTAAAAACATAAAACTTGTCTAAATCCCGGTATCACAGTTTCGAAGCGCGTATTTTGCAGCTGTTGCAGATTCCCGAGTTTTTTTTTTATCTCGTATAAAATGTTACAAACGCCATAGTAGTTTTACTGGTTATGTAGGACCACCAGCATACCTACTTCTGTGGATGTAAATAAAGGCTATGTTTGGAAAACAGGGCGTGATACCAGCATGTATACCGCATGCAATGTGGATGTAATGTTAGGATAGTGTTGAACGTGTTTCTCGCGCCATTCCCGTACTTCCTCGTACTATCTTCTATCTATATACAGCTACCAATAATAAAGCTGAAGAGTTTGTTTGTTTGAACGTGCTAATCTCTGGAACTACCAGTTGGATTTGAAAAATGTTTTTTAGGTTTTTGAAGGTTATAGGCATATTTATAAAATCACGCTACGACTCTCGGAAGCCGAGCAAAAAGAAAAAAGTCAGAAAGAACGCTAAGCTAAAACGAAGTATTAGCACAGGCGGGCGATGCGATGCGACGCGGTGTGTCGGGGGCCGAGGGACTTAAATAAAAATAATGCTGTTATATTAGTATATTGTTATGTTACGACTTCAAACGTAGTCGTGGGCAGAAGCTAGTTTGATAAGATTTCGTTTAGTTTGAATCGGTTCACAAGGCGCTCTAACAATTTAATAAGAAATTGAAAACTGCAAGATTACAAGGTTGTGACGACTATTTTTAGTAGCAAAATTAACTACTACGGATTTTTAATTTAACTTAAATTGAACTTTCGTTACTCTATGCACAGTGGGCACAGCTTTTGCATATTCATAGACAAAAACCACCGTCCCCTCTTAATCGTAGAGGAGCACTAGTTGGGTAGACGGGTCCAAAAGTGATCAATAAGCGGTCTGTTCGGGTTAACCCTCTGTTGGCCACTAATGGCAGCCTGTAGGTGGGTCGATTAGACCTCGTTAAATGAAGATTTTAGGCTTAGTGAGCTGTCGTATTTTTTTAAAGCCTGTAACAATGTGGGAAGCTCTGTAAAGTGATTTGGGTTTGTGCGAAACGGTTTATTTTACGTCCATCGCACCTGGCTCATGATGGCTGGTAGAGGATTCAATTATAATAAAAATCTTTTATTTTATAACACTTTCGAAACTGCTTTATATTAATTTTTTTAAACTGCTTCTAAAATAAATGTCTTATACACGTTATTCACTAACACTGGGCGACACTTAAATTGATGCCTAAATAAAAGCGCGCTGTTGGATTTTCAATGATCGTCGCCAAGCCGAGCATTGAAATTCGAACAGCACGCTTTAGGTGTTGCCTGTTGTTGGTGGAAACGGGCCATTGATGTTATAAAAGTAAATGTTTGGATTGTTGTAGTGTATCCCCACATGCGTGGGCGCTGGGCTCTTCTATATACATACATAGATAGGTATTTCCTGCTTCTGTTGGTATAATAACGATAAATGACTTTATGTACTTAACACCCATGTATAGTTTATGTAGTTGTATGTATATTTCTATTTCAGCGAACGTTACCGGATTCCCTGTGTCTCAGACAAGCGCCCCGCTCTTACACTTGCGGGCTCTGTTGAAAGGTTCGATGCTTGAGTGATACAAGTAACTAAATAACAGCAGTTAATTTATTAGTAACACATATTTAATGAATAAACAAAGTTTTTAGCTAATCAAATATTTAACAGATTTTGTGAGCGGATTTTAATTTACCTAACAATAACAAATGTTACAATCATTCGATGGGTACCTGATAGTTTACGGTAAAATGTTGCGATCACACACCAAAATCCCACTTCATACGGTTAAAAACAAAAAAATATATAAAATTGTCTTGTGATCCTAAAATTATATAGTAAAATATCCTACTGATCAACGCCGCCGTGCTAACGTGGCTAACAATAAAATAAAATCGTGTCATAATTCGGAAACTTTTCATTCTGAAACAAAAAAAAAACATATTTCTGTTCAGATTCCTCTTTAAATCAGTTCCTTTTGTCCAGTGCACAGTGTGTTGACTAGTCCGAACGCTGGACAAAGTTGTGTAGTTACGAACGCGACGATATGTGTGTCGAGCGCCGGTAAGATGTTAATGATAATGTTATTTTGATGTTATAGTAGTGAGTTCGTAACTGCTGCCTCATGTTCACCGACAGTTGCGTTCATTGATAATCGAGTGAGGTATTGAAAACACAACATCACTTCTAAATTTCTCGAAGGAAACATGTCGTTAGAAGTGTTATAAATTACTTTTAATACTGGCTGAGCCTGTCTTCATAAACCGGGTGTAAAGCTAGACTCCTGGCAAATCCAATAATATTTTTTCGGGTGTTGAACTCAGGATCAATATATTTTGTTCAGTAGTCATGCATACAACCTGAAGACTAATAGGCCAATTAAACATTGCTCGTGTTAGTACAATATATGGGTGAATTGTTTATCCCGATTATCTAGTTTCAACTTTCTGGCCGACTGACCGACTCTTTGACATTCAAAAGTGCCTGTCATTCGTTTAACTGATTACTTTGAGTTTGTGTTTATGCGATGTCTGTCTCTGATCAGTAAACTGCACAGAAACATTTTTTTCCGCAGTTTCATACAAACTTAATATTGGCTTAATAATTTTAACGTTTTCGCAAGCGGTTGACGTTTAAAGACGTCATAACAATAAAACGAGACACAATAGTCTCGTTTACCGTCCGCAAACCGATTAAAATAGTCATGCATTGTAATTCTTTATTGCTAAGTAGACGGTCAAAACACGTGCGCTCTAATAAAACAACCAAGACTTTAGCAGGTGCTCGTAAAACTGCATGCTAACCCATTGTCACCCTCAATCACCCTTTAGGTACGAAATGTATTCTAATGACGCGACCGAAGTAAACGGTGTGCGGTGCTCAGTACGCGCACAGTGTGCCGCGCCGTTCGCTCCTGGACAAAGTTTAGTTGTTAACTGAAGCTAAACGACTGCCGCGACCGTTCCCCATTGCGTAATGTAATTAATTTTGTTTAAAAGAGGGTTCACACGTAACTGCGAGCATGACAAGCCTGCATGAACAATTATTTGTGCAAGCGTGCTTGTGCATCTGTATGATGATTTTGTGCAAGCATCTTGATTGTGCAAGCATAACTGAACGTGTGTATTGAACGCCAGTTGCACGCAATATTAATGCAGCTAAAGCAAGATCACCAACGTCGTCCATCGCTCAAGTAAAAACTGAAGCTTCTCCAGCTTGCTTGTACATTGTGTAGCCTATAGGAAAGTTGTGCACGCTTGCACACAATGATTGTTCATGCAGGCTTGTCATACTTGCAGTTACGTGTGTACCCTCCTTTACGTTGTCTTAACGCATCATTGAGGCTTCTTAGGTGAGCTGAGATTCTTAGGTAAGATGACGAACAGTTTGTAAGATGACTGGTCGTAGCTGTTGGAGTTTGCACTCAACTTAATAAAGTGACATAAGGGGGAAGCATCAGGCTAGCCCGCGAAATTCAAATTAAGGTGAAATTATTCTTTTTGTTGTTACATTATCATTATAATGTTATCTACTTACATAAATGACACGCTATCTACTTAATACAAATTCATTCATGTACTGGCAGACAACGCGCAGCCTAACCCCCGGGTCTAGAAGCATGACATTTTGCACAAGAGTTTATGACGAAATTGAGCACTAAGGAAGGATTTTAGAAAATTAAAAAAGAGGTTAAATAGGGGGACAGTTCGTCATTTTTGAAGCTAGAAACGACGCTTCAAAAACGACGAAGATAAAAAAAAATGAATTAAAATCCTAAAGCTTCTGAGAAGTTGACTAGACTAAATCAAATCCAAAAGAGGCCACAGGAATTTTGGATAGACCTATTTATTATATTTATATATATTTATAGTTTGTAAAATAATAGTTTTATTTGTTGATGATGATGTTGATGAGGTTCCAATCAATCAATCTTCAACCAAACTTCCAATTTTATAACATTCTACCTACCTACAAGGTGTAAAAAGACATCACAAAGCCGTCGACTATGCATACTGTACATCTAACTAAGTAGCCATGCGCAAACATTATTGCTGGGAAACGACTTTTATTTTTAGGTATAAACCAACAGCTATTTTTTATTGCGCGCAATGTAACGCGAACCCAGGCAAACGGCCGCGCGTAAGCGGACGCGTAGGTACTTGTGGCAGTGTGCGTTTGATATTCATTGTCTTTTTGAAACTTATGCGTAATTTGTTCAGAAAAATCGAAAATTTTGGTAATGTTTGTTTGGAAAAAGTTTAGTTCACTTGGAATTCGTTTTCGTAAAAAAGTAAAAGAAAGAAATTTTGACTTTGACCTTCGATATCTACAGAACCAGTGGATTCCCAGGTAGGGTCTAGTGGAAAAAAATGGTCCAAATAATGAGTAGAATATGTGGCTTTCGGCTTCGGAAAGTGTATTTTTACACCCGATATGTTATTCAATGATCCCTCTCAAATCAGCAAGTGGTACCAATACTCGAACATTAATTACTTAAGCTGTTACAACGCAACAGTTTTAGTAATCACGTAAAAATATACGGTCGCCAGAATTGAAAATAAACATTTGTTGAGCTCAGTAACAGAGTTGCGACTCCATGTACACCACAGCACTCAGTAATGGGACGTCGTGAAACTTTTTACAGCGCCATAAGGAGTAAGTTTAGGACGTAACTTGTATTATTGTTATTTATTTATGTTTTAACGACAGAAGAGGTAGTATTTTATCGCTGCATTGGTCTTTGGTAACAGCTGGGAAATTGAAAGCCATGGCAGGGACAAATAGGGTAACAGAAACAATACTTTTTTATAAAAATATTTTTATACTGATGTTCTTGTCGTTACCTAAGAAATGTTTTAATAACCCTTTTTAGGGTTCTGTACCCATAGTAACCCACGGGACCCTATTACTAAGGGTCCGCGGTCCGCCCGTTTGTCCACTCGTCTGTCACAAGACAGTATCTTTTGGACCGTGATAGTAGACACTTGACATTTTCACAGAATGTGTGACTATATGACTATAATAGCAAAAACACTACAAAAGCCAATGCACTAAACTCAGTCCAAAATGAGATATAAGAGTTAGAAGTGTGTATGTATTTATTAGGTTTGTAGGCAATTTTCGACTCCTAACGCATGGGAGGGGTATACCGAATATTCAAATATCCAAAAACATTTAACGGCTATCTATTTTGTTCAACTTACCACTAAGCTTGCACCTAGGAGTCGAAAATTGCCTACAAACCTAATAAATACATACAAACTTCTAACTCTTATATCTCATTTCGGACTGAGTTTAGAGATATGCATGTCAAATAAGTTTCGTTTGTTACACTATTCTGTACTAGAACAACCAGATTTGGTTGATGGCCGCGAGAAAAAATAAAGACCACCTTCCATACTAAAAGGGGTACAGTCCTTTAAAAAAAAATGTATTGTTCAGTATTGTACTATGGTATGGAACTAGCCAAATTTCGCACTATAGGTACGCATCTGCCGAACCCTTAGTTGATTACAGGCGTGATGTTATTCCGATAACTTGTTGTTGCGAGAGCCTTGACTTTACTTATTTAACAGCATAACAAAATCCCGTTGAGAATCACATTAATGACATCTGTAACATTAAAGCTGACTTCATTCCGTCCACGATTTCAAAAACTACGATTTCGAAACTGCGAACGAAATAGCAAACCGACACAGTTTTCCACTTGGCATCACGTAACGACCTTAGTGCAACACTATTTGACTCACTGTGCATCTCATTTGCGCTGCGTCGAATTTTGTCCAGGAAATACGCGCGTCGGAGCACTGTGTGCTGATTTTGTAATGTTTTGCCTTTATTTGGGTGTTAGTTACTCGTTAGAGAAATATTTTGGAATGGTGCAATTATTAAATGTCTGTTTAAATCTTTTCTTTTTATTCTTAATTTTTTTTACTAGCCATTCTGCTGGGCTAAAGCCTCCCTACCCTCTTTCTACCTCTTTCTGTCCAGAGGATCAATATTTATTATCATTTCTTGTATTTAAAAAAAAATAAAGTTATCATTTTGGTTAATATTTGGTAAATTGGAATAAGCTCGCCCCTATTACATGAGATTTAAGATGAACGGTGAAATGTAGCTTTATCACTATACACATCTCTGTTTTACCCTTCGTAGGATAAAATCCATTTATATCAGGTAAGTAAAACCATGTTACGAAGAAAAATACAACACTAAAATTAAAATTGACATAAATTATACAGAGTGATGTTAAACGAGGGATTTACTTTAAGGGATCATTGTACTCATCGTTATGAACAACTTTTACTATGGGACCAAACCTGAAATCGCGAAAAAAATCAGCTGTTCAGTACATTTATGTTCGCATAATTCGTCAAAATGTAGTGTTTTTTTTTTCGCGATTTCAGGTTTGGTCCCATAGTGAAAGTTATTCATAATGATGAGTACAATGACCCCTTTAAGAAAATCCCTCGTTTAACCTAACACTCTGTATAAATAAAATCTATAAGTATGTAACATTAATTAAAATCACATTAGTCACATTGGTACTTCATGAAGGCTAATATGTGTGTATATTAAGAAATAAACGTGTTTGTTTTCTGAAATAAATATGTAAACAAACCAGTAGATATAAGAGAATGTTTAAAAAATAACGTTTTATGAAAGACGTCGCTCTTCAGAACAACATCTTCATTATTATATTCACGTTTCTAACTCCATTCCTTTTTTGAAATAGGGTTTATTTTTGAATGGTGGTGACCATTCAAAAATAAACCCTATTTCAAAACAGTCAAGGTTGAAATTTCAATGAGAGTTGAGTCTCAAATGCATGATATTTAATTCATAAAAGTCATACATTGGTCTGAGATTGCGTATAATGTTTGTGTTTAGGTATATTTGTGTTTTGTTTGAATTAAGTATGTTTGTATACAAAATGGCGGCGTGATCGAGCAGAAATTGAAGGAAAATAAGATTTTGGAGGTTGGAAGCTTATAGATGGCGTGGATTAAAGATCGATGGATTAGGTATTATGTGCCGGCGCATTTACTGGAGACCTCAACAAACTGGAATACAGTAAAATGTGTAACTGAATTTATAATGTGTAAATAAAATAAAAATAAAATAAATTAGTTTTTCGTGAAGATAAATATCTGTGCCATTCCCCTTAATATAAAATAAACTGTCAACAAATGTCGTGTTCCCATAAACTCGGCCATTAAAACGTCAAAACATTGTTTTCCCAAACGAACCTTAAGGCACTTTGTTTGACACATTAAAACAAATCTTTCTTCCCAAGAATCTTATCAATTCCACTGTGTACTTGTTCAAAAGCAATTTACTTCGAACTTATTCCATATTTACTTATCCAGTAAATAACAGTACTCTGCAATCTCCAACGCCACATCAAATCTCGAATGAAAATTTGTTGTACAATACATTGCGGGATTCCTACAATAACATTACTGAAGACGCCCATCTTAAACCGCGATGGAATACAAACTTTGACGTTTCGTGTATTTATCAAATTGCGTTTCGTAGTATGAATATATTTCGAATGTAAATAGATATTTTAATATGACAAACCGTACGTTTCATACAATATAATGTATTTCTTTGTACAAACAGTATATAAGGCATTTGGGACTAGTACGAGTAATATGACTGTTTTTGTTGAGTTCCTTGTAATTCTTTTATCAAGAATGTGTCGAGAATATTCTGATATTATTGGTTGAGAATATTATATTGAAGGAAAAAACGATCGGGGCAGTATTTTCGGGTTCTTCTTATTGTAACCTTTTCATACAGAATATTCGTATAAATATTTTGTCAAGGATACAAAGGGATGCGGATATCCCTTCACATTAATTTGCTATATATTTTCTTGATCCTTTTTCCTCAGGCTCTAAAAACGTAATCATTTTCCTTTTCAGTTTGTACTAATAAATTATTTATTTGTTGATTTAGGATCTCCAACGAAAGATGTATACAATACATGACACATAAATAAAGAACAACGTCAGGTATTGAGTAGGTGTACTCCTGCACTTACAGGAGGCTGCAGCATGCACACTAATGTTAACAACTAAGCTTATGAAGTTAAAATATTTATAATGGGTAAAATTTGTAAAAAGTTAAAATTTTTTAAAGAACTAATAGAAAGAATGATAGATATTAAATAAATTACCATAAAAAGTTGCATGTTGCCATAAATAAGGCATGTTGTGACCATTTTAGAATTAAGTATTTAAAGTAATTAACTTGCTTAACTTGTCATCAGAAAACCTTCAAACCTGTACAGCTACCTACTCTTTAAATGGACTACGTAATTATATTAATTAGGTCCCGCCATTTCGGGCTCTCGTAACAGATATACAGGTCGAGGATAAACCCACAAAAGGTTTCAAAGATAAAATAAAAAACCCAGTAAATAATTAATTAAACAGAAACCGTTTCACTAAGGACTCTTTAGAGAGGGAGGAAATAAATAAATTTAAAACTAAGTATTAAAGTGACTGCCACCATTTAACAGTCAGAATGATTTAATTTTTCATGATAACTACTAAACTAACCTGTAAATTAACCTGTTTAGTGCCTTTTACAGGCCAAAAGTCTTTTCTCATACAGAAAAGCATCGCACATTGATTACGCAATGTTTTGTAAAAGAGTGTTTGCTCCAGTTCAGACCATTATGTTTAGGTGTCCTTTAAATACCATGTTCAGTTTATAACCTGATGCGCAAAAAAGCCAGTCTTTATAAAAAAGAAAGATCTAACCAACCATTTGTCATTTTGTCCACAGTAACAGCGCTTCGCGAGCACTGGGACGAGGCCAATGCCCGCGTGCTTCAGCGCAAGGCTCAGCTCGACGCCATGCTCGGCGACTCGCAGCGCTACGAGGCGAGGCGACGCGACGCGGACGCGTGGCTGTCGAGGATGGAGGCACGGCTGGCCGCCATGCAGCCGCCGGCAAACACCGCTGATGTGCTGGAGATGCAGCTTAGAGAGCAGAAGGTATGTAAATAATATAATCATCTTAACGCTTGGAAGAAGTTCAGTTAAAAAGATCAGTTCTGGACAACTGTAACTTTCAATGGTTATCTATAAACCTCATGGGAGGTCTTTGTAATAATAGATCATAAATATTGGCAGTGTAGCATTTCTCATGCAGCACCACATAAAAGTCAAATACAGTTTACCTATATAATACAATAGGAGCAATCAGGCGCCGTACTCTGGCTTGCCGGTCGTGAGCTTGCATACTCGTAGGCACGAGGTTCAGAGAAAAAATCAAGATTTAGAGAGAAAATATAAGTGAGATAATATGCAATGTTCCTGAAATATAGATGGAATACAAAATATGTAACTAATAATTATTGACCAGATAATCGGGCGCTAATATTCCTAAACTTTACTTTTATTCCCACGAAAGAATAATACGGACATGCCTTTCAGAATCTCTTCTGTTCGTATTTATTACAATGAATTAGTCGATTTGATCACTAATCTGTTAGATAGATAAATCAATTTCCACTACTTGACCACGTTGTACACTTTATCATTTTTATTGATATTCCATTTGTTTTGAATAAAATAAAGATATAAATCAAAATAACCACTGCTATAATTTCATTAAGTTTGTTATAGTTGTTTTTACAAAATTGTTCAATCCCGAGAACCCGGGATCACTTATTTATTCAGAAAGGAATGTCCATATTATTCTTTCGTAGGAAGAAGTTTAGATATATAAGCGCCCGGTTATCCGATCACTGCTAATAATACAAGTAGGTAGAACAAAACCTCGAAGATACATAATGCAGCTCTAGGACTCCAGCACTGAACTCAGGCTGCATGGCTTAGAATATAGACGAGGTACATAGGTCAGTCATTTCCCGTCTGACAGATTCAATGGACCGAGTTAAACAAGGGAGCTCGTCTGCCTGAAAATTACTTTGAACCATAAACTCCAGACGAGCTTGTTGTGCAGCTTGGTTTCGCTCTAAGTACCAAATAAGGCTGCTTAAAATGGTCAGTCCCCATTCGAAACTATTTGTATGCGTGATGGGTTTCCATCTAATGCAAGTTCCTGTAACTACATGAACTTCGTCCTTCGTTCTGTCCTTCAGAAAATATAGACATGGTGAAAGCCATATAAGTTGACACATACTTTCTCGGAAAACCTATCTTCAGTACCGCCAACATGTAGACTGAAATAATGTTTCTAAGGTGATAAAAACATCCCTGCGTGAACCGCGTCGCGGCAGTCTGTAGTTCTGTGTTAGGTGCAAGACGTGACTCGAAGTGTAAGTATGTGCCGTCTGCGAGTTGAGGTACATGCTGGAGAATGTACGGTGTGCTGTAATGGATTGTGTCTGCTGGGAGGGAGTCTGACTAATGTTGGGGAGCTATTCAGATTTTTGTACTGATGGTCTAACTTAAGTGCTTTTGTCAAAGTTGGTCATTCTGTACAATCGTTAATGAGCTTTCATTTTCGTATTATGATGTAATTCAGAAACAAGTGGATCTACCTATTTCATGCAAAGCTAATTGAAAAGTAAAAAGCTATGTTAGTTTTTGAAAGACTTCTCGCTCTAGGTGAGCAAAGCAAGACTAGTAACTCCATCAATTGAATTTCTCAGACGGGAAATTACTGACCTTTATTAGCTTGTCTATATTCTAAGCCATACAGCATGAGTTCAGTGCTAGAGCTCTAAAGCAACATATGTATCTCCGAGCTTTTGCTGTATCTACTTATATTATTATTCACATGTATATTCCACCCATATCTCATGAATATCTCACTTATATTTTCTCTCTAAATCATGATAATCGTCCTCTGAAACTCGTAACGTGTATCATTTCTCACGACACACTGAGATACAACGTCGCCGCGCGTTATCGCAGCTCACTGCGTGCGACTCCGCATTGTCTGATACTCCTGACTTCTGTCTATATCATCACATATTATATCTACCTATGTTGTACAAACTGTTACCATGAATACTGTTTTAAAGAAAATCTGTCGTTTCATACAAAAGTGCAATATTACCTACGCGGTCAAACTGTATGAATCACAGCAGATTTTTTTACGACGAATTACATTTTTACTGGTGGGTGTAGAATCATTCACCGAGTTCATGGTAACAGTTTGCGTGTCGATGTCCATTCAATCCTGTATACTGACTGACTGCTACGTTGTCCGAATGGACTTGTACACTTCGAATCACCCTACATCAATTTACATCCGAAATTAATAATGTATCTCAAACCAAACTTGATCCTGGTCTTTGAATACTGCTTGTGATTCGCTCTCTTGGAGAATAACTATAGCAAACTCGGCCATTGATTGGTTACTGATAAATTAATTTATTTCTATAAGTAGGTTTGTACAAACACGTTTACACGTCAATCATATTTTAAAAGCTAGATGACTATAAGTAAACTCTACCCAAAAAATGGAGTTGAAGGTGAATTCAGACGACAAAAAGTGATTCAGGATTAATTATTACGACGCTACACGGTTATTTTGACGTCATTCAGGCGCCAAAGATCTTTGTAGCATTCTAATTTCGGACGTTAGAGAGGTACACGTCTATATATCGAAGAGAAATCATAGATTTCGATTTTCTACGATATTTTTATTTGGTCAAAAACTAAAACGAATTGGCTGGAAAAGACAACAGAAAAAGGTATGTAGCCTTTTTGCCAGCTGCGGGGCAGGATAGAATGGAATAAAGAGAGAAAATACACTGCAACAATTTTCATTGGCTCGATATCTTTTCTACCAAACTTAGTTTTGTGGTTTGGCTTGGGGACAAATAGTTTTTCTACTTGAAAGACATTTATTTATTTCTTACAAATTGATTATGGACAATTGATTAAATAAATATTTGATGAGTTGTCGAGCAACAATATTAGCTGGAAGTTTTAGTTTTTAGGCGTACATAATTGGTGCCATTTTAATTATTATAAATGAAAGAAATGTGAATGAAGCCGTGAACATTGGCTAGTGACATTATAAATATGAAATATACGTCCAAATAATATCGACATGAGGAAAATGACAAGTAAATAGAGAATATATTTTCTCGTTCATTCCGTTCATTCGTTGAGTCGTTCAATCGTGATCGGATTCTCGATACATGAATCTGTTAATGAAAGCAATTCAAAGACGCGACACTTTCGTGTAATGTGATATATTCTGAGCGTTCGATTCTGTAATCGAACGCTCAGAATATCACACATAAGCTCAGAATATACAGGGTCTTCACAAAAATATGTCTGTACATATTTTTGTGAAGATGCTGTTGCTTTTTGAACTTAATTTAAATGATAAGGATATTTTAAGCTACAGTTTCACGTTTATTATCTTACGCGTTATAATTAATCAGGCTAACTGTTGCCCGCGATTTCGCCTGCGTCTATTTTTTATTTCATGACTTTTTAATACAAATATCCTGGATGGACAGAAGCCTATGTCCGTACTCTACTTCTACCGTACTTCTCCAGGACACAGGCTAGCTATCTGTCAAATTTCATAACGATCTGTCGTGAAAAGGTATCAGATAGACAGACTTTCGCGTCAAATAATGACGTTGTGGTGTAATAAATCGCCTTTTAGTATTCCTTATTCTATATTTTTGGTCGTGTAAAAGTGTTTTTTAATCGACTTCAAAAACTCCTTTGTGAAGTACAACCTTTTTGACATACAACCATACGGGTCTAATACATTTTTTCAAAAACTGGATTTTCTCAAAAACTAATGAACCAATTTTGATGATTCTTTCACTAACGTGACCGTGTACTTTCTTATATATACATTAGGTAATTATTGTTATGTACTAAGTTATCAATAAATAAAAAAAGTTAGTTATAAATGTACTGTATCTCTGGCATTTCTAAGCGTATTTTGATGATCTTCTTTTATAATTGTATATTCAACTAAAAATGGAAAAATAAATTTAAAAAAAAGTAAAAACTGACTTCAAAAATCTAAAACAAATAAAATAACTTTCATAAAAACTTAACAGCTTCTGAAGTCGGTGTCTTAAATTCTGCAATGCACCTTAGCTTGTCGCCGATTTCAGAAGCTCATAAGTTTCTTATGAAACTTATTTTATTCGTTTTAGTTTTTTGAAGTCGGTTTCTACTTTTTTTTAAACCAATTTCCAGAAATAAATATCATATAGATAGGGTGACTGCTAATTAGTGACCGATACTTAAACACAAAATAATACTCATGATAAACAAACAACTTTTACTACGGGACCAAACCTGAAATCGCCATAAAAAAATCAGCTGTTCCCTACATTTTGACGAGCAATGCGAACAACAAATGTAGAAAACAGTACATTTTTTAAAATCATCTGTCACTATTTACCAGTCACCATAAATAAATATCATTTATATTAGAAGAATTGTAGATTGCCTAGGTCACCAGTAGGTAACCACTCCCTCTCATACAGCTACCAGTACCAAAACTACATCTTAGCACAGTCTCTGCCGGATATGTGTATATTACTCTGTTCACAAAATGAGAAGTGTAACTACAGGCAACCACCTTACACAAAAAGCCACCCCAAATAAAAAGCTACTTTCATGTATCATCGCGGCCATGTTTTTACAACAAAACTTTCCTAACATTGTCTTGAGTATTACGCCCCGTCGTCGCCCCGTCTATACCCTTTCACAAAAACTTGCAAGCAATATAATTTCTTGTGGAATAGGCAAAAATATGAACGTTGGGGGGTTAGTGCCGACGCCGACAGAAACTTTGTACATTTGCATAATTACCACGACGATACATACCTACGTACCTACAGACGAATTGTAGTAGTTAGATGTTTACGTTATACGCACGCCCTCTTGTAACCGAGTCTGTGTGTGTAGCGATAGCTTTGAGGTATTATGTCTTAATGTACTTTACAAAACTGGGGAACTTCCTTGACTCGACGTTTTCTTTCGCGTTGATATAATATCGGGTGATTCATTTAGAGGTACTTTTTTCAAATGTAAAAAAAAAATGAAAACGCCAATTTTATCGGGTAATCTTTATTATCATAAAAAAGAACCATTCATGACATTTATTTTTTAAAGATTATTTCTGTACAATGTTGGCGGTAACTGCGGTTAACATGGTCCATTCTGAAGTTCCAAATGCGAGAAAAATTCGGTTTCTCGCTTCCTCGATCACATCTCTAGACTTTTCCGTTAGGCCAATGTAAAGTCTAAAGTCTACATGGATATCTCAGGTACGTTTGAGGAATTGGAAGCCAACATTACTCGCGATATTCGCCAAATACCACTCGAAATGCACGGACGCGTCTTAAAAATTGGAACTTCAGAATGGACTATGTTACGAGTAACCGCAGTTACGGCAAACATTTGAAAGAAATAATCTTTAAAAACTAAATGTCAGGAATGGTTCTTTTGTATGATAATAAAGATTACCCGATAAAATTGGCGTTTTCATTTTTTTTTTTACATTTGAAAAAAGTGCCTCTAAATGAATCACCCGATATATCCAAGAAAAATAGGGATGATGACTAAAAAATGTTTTTCTCCGTCATGGTAGATTATTAAAATATATTGGACACGTATTTTTTCTTTTTCTACGTAATCAAAAGATTACGGCGATACATTGAGTTAAAATGTGGCATGACGTCACGTCTTCGTAGATTTTATACGTAGAAGTGACGTAGCAAGCCCCCACTCCCGAACTTTAATGCGAGTTATCTAAGTCATTTTTTTATTAATATGATAAAGCAAAAAATACGTGTCTAATATTGTTTTATTATCTGACTGACGGACTAAATAGAATTTCTTTTTTTTTACCCAGGCATCATCCCTATTATGGAAATATCATATATACCTACTATTGCTAGGTACTAAAACTGTAGGCCGGCATGACCCGACTGCAGAACTGCTGGGTAAATACCTCCTGACTCCTTCAGTCCAGGACTAAATGTGGACCATTGTCTGTTTCGCCACTTATGGAGCCTAAAGTATGCACTCCATTTAAAAAAAAACCGCTGTTCTGCAACCCAAGTTTAAAACTTTAAACAAAAAGACACAAATTGCAAAAAAAAAAAAAACTCAATAAACATCGTTAATTTCAAATCCCATAATATTGTTTAGTCCAGCCATTAGAAAACATTAATATCTCCTACCGGCTTGCAGGCGATATTACGTACAACTTAGCTCAAGTTACTCGTACGTATGAACGCTATAAATCCTCGTTAATGGGGAGCCGACCACGGTAAAGCCCTTTAATATTCCACTTTGCATGAGAACGGGACTTGGCGTGTGTTTTACTTGCATCCTGAAAATCTAAGTAGGTACTAAGTTATTTTTGCTATGTTTGCTATATTCTTATATCGTTGAAAATTTTTGGGTAAACGTAGTTGTGTGTCAATGGAATCGTGGCAGAATATTGCTTCGATCACTATGATCACTTCGATCAAATAAAATGGTGGTTATATATTTTCGCCGCTGGCGATGTTAATAGTATGTCCTTCTATACTTATCAATTGGTTTCTGAGGGACTACCTATATAAACATACCAAAAGAGCTGAGGTTGTTACAGTACGTCACTTTACTCATCAAGTCAACAGAATCCAATTAAAATCATGTTAAGAGCGCGTTCACAGTTGACAGTCACTACGGAAATGCCAAAGAAATTACGATTGCGACAACCAAGAGCTCAAAGTACTACCAGTTCTAGGAATAACATGACGTGACTGTAATCCACCGACTAAACTTTGAATAAAATTAATGTTTATATAACTGGAGCAATTTAATTACATTAATTATGCTTATCACAGAGTCCGATCTTTATTGCTACAACCAAAGACATTGTTTTACTAGCTCTACCGACTCGGCTTTTATTTAACGCCAGCTAGGAATGAAAGGTCGTAACAAAGCTGCGTGGCAAAAATTTCCCAGCTCTGCCACTAGATGGCGTAGTTATCAAAGGCTGAACATGTATTCAACCAATTGTTTTTTTTTTAAATAGGTCTAACAAATTTTTTATGCCGTTATAATTAATGTATTTTTGTTTACAGTCATTCCACGCCGAGGTGCATCAATACAAGCATCAGATCGAGCTGTTCGGGCAGCTGACACAGCGACTGATCGCGGTGTATCGCAACGATGATACCACTCGTATCAAACGTTCCACTGAGGCTATCAACCATAGATACAATGAGCTTAACAACAGGTGAGATTATAAGATATACCTGCTTAAATAAATATTAATTTTAATTTTGAAAAAAGTTTTAGTCAAATTAGAATCAGGCCCCGAGTAGCTTGGCTACAAGTAACGCCATCTGTCCGCAGTGAGTTATTTCTTTGAAATAGCGCCATCTATTTGTATCTTGAGTTATGGTTTATTTGACCATGTTTAGGTAAGACTGGACTCCCCTTCCAAAGTCGGGAGTCTTCAGTAATATTGGGTAGGGGAAGCCAGATGGCGTTTAGAAAATAACCTCATATAAGTATCCAAAAAGTTACAATGATATAACTATAACTAGTAAGAGTGAAATTATTGTATGTTACCTCATTTATTTAACTGCTGGCGCTGAACATTTAAATTAACCAAATGCTTAATATTCAACAAGGTTCTGTATAAACTAACTCATAAATATTCACCATAAGGGATTGAATTCATGAATATTTTATTCGTAAACTGTTGATTAAAATAACAACTGTAATTATAATAATAACTTGAACGTAACCTCTGAAATTAACATCTTGTTTTTCTTAAGAGGGTACCGAGCGCGCAGTGGCACCCTCATCATTTGTTTGGTTATTTCTTTTATTTTAGAATGAAAATACAGAAAATAATATGCCTTTAAACATTAAGGATTACAATAAAACTTAACAATATAAAACTACTGTTTGTAATAATAATAACATATAGTCTTGTGGAGCATATATATATCCATGAATATGAGTCTGAGGAAGAAAGAACAGCCAGGGAAAACACTCGTAGAAAAGACGTTAAAAGCAAAGTTGTAACTAACTTTAACATTGTCAAGCATAGCCCTCATTACCAAGCTGTACAAATATTTAATAGACTGCCGGCGGATTTGAAAATTTTGTTGTACACTGGCTCTTTTAAGGCTAAGCTCAGAGAATTTCTGTTGGAAAAAAATTTGTACTCTGTGGACGAACTGTAATTTAATATAAATATTCAAATTTTCTATTTAATTTTAATGCTATTTATTATTGTTGTTTTTTATTAATCATGTTTTTTTTTTTTTTTTTGTTTTATTTTATTTTATTTATATTGCTGCATGTTTACTTTTAGAATATAATAACGAATATTGAATACTGTAATATATCAAACACAATATAAATTGTTCCTGATAAAATAAATAAATAAATAAAGCACAACTTAACATGCTTATTTTCTGCATTTTCATTCTAAAATGAAATAAATGAAATATTCTGCTCCTATCGAATTCAGTCGTTTTAAATAATGACGGAATAAAGAAACAATGTGCCTAAAGAAAATCTAAGTCAGAAATGTACCATACATTTTAAAATCACTAGACAAGTCTCTTTTGTTTATACGCTTAAAAATATGTGTTGCCTGTTTAAAAAAAATAACCATACTAAAAATATAATCTTTTACAGTATTGTTGCTCGAGGCAAAGCGCTGCATTCTGCAGTTTCATCGCTGCAGAACTTCGACCGGTCGCTGGAAAAGTTCGTCGCGTGGCTGAGTGAAGCGGAGTCGTTGCTGGACGCTGCTGAACGGGATCCTCATCTGTTAAAGGTAATATTAATTTAGAAAATTTCAAATTTCGTTAGAATAAAAAAAATGTGCAATGGTAAGACAATATATTATAACGTGCCATAAATTTAATAGTTCATCACAAAAATAATCATCGAAGTGTTGTCCTGACAAAATTCTTTTTGTTTTGCGACATCTTTGGGAAGTTCCGTGAACTACGAAAATCTCGGGCTTGTTATTAATTCATGCGATCTCCGCTAGAGGGTTTTACAACTTGGGGAATTTTTGTTTTGTCCGCGCATAGGGAGGTGGCGCTGCAAACACTCACAGCGCCATCTTTGAAAAGTTTGCCGTAATACATTGCTTCGGGATTTGCGAGGGATTTAAAAGTTTCCGTTTGAATCTGTGGAGGATAGATATCGCTGTGAGCGTTGTTATTTTAGTTATGTAAGTGTATTATAATGTGAATAATTATTAGATTTCCAAACAAGCTGATTTAAAGGAAGTTAGGAAGGTCTTTATTTTTTAGTTGTTATACGCTGATGTGCTCATATTATATCGGCCCAATACTAAGTGCCGACCTATTTAAGCTAGATATTGCAAAAAAAAAAATGGTGTCAGACTTCTTCATTCCGTTTTAAAATACAAATACAAAGCAACAATCACATTTGAACATTAGCGTTACCAAACAATCCTTATTATCAACCACGTTTAAGTCTCAAAAGCAAATATAATAAGTTTGTTTCAAGTAAATTATAACGTAACGCAATAAAGAAACTTGTATCAAAGTAATCTGATCTCGAGACAAACGGGGAAGAAGCGTATTTAATACAATTCTGTTTCACTGACAACTTTGTCCTTTGCATTAGAATCGTCCATAAATAATTATATTATATTTAGCAGCATTTTGAAACTTGCTACAAAGGATTGTATGTTCCAGTGTAAACCGAAGGATATCTTGTTTTATTTTTTAAAGGATTTCAATTCCTGAGTAATTCAAAATTAAAATGCTCGATTACTGTCAACCTCTTCAATTATGATTTGAAATCTAGGTTTTGTAATAATTACTTAAAATTAGGTACTTCATTGCAGACCTTAGGTACTAAACCTGCAGGAAAAATGGCCTTAGCTTATTTTCTAGTTCGCACACAAAATTTTGTAACTTTTACCTTTTTCTACCCGTAACTATGTGGTCAAAGACAGCTGATATTGTATTTACCATACGTTGCCATCGCATCGTAATCTTCCCAAGTATAACTTCTATCACTCCCCTGTATATTGCTGGGAACGCAAGGAATGTGTTGTGACGAAAACTTCCGTCAATTCGGGGAAGTTCCCCCAAGAATCCCGTGTGTTTGGCGCTGCGGGGTTACCGCGGGGTTACTGCGTTGTTACCGCGGGGTTACTGCGTTGTTACCGCGGGGTTACGGGGCTATCCCACGTATTTAAATTCACCATACCGTCTTAATGGAAGAGTTTTCTTTGATTACTTAAGCGGTTTAGGGTGAAGACGTTGTTCGTATGTCTCTTTATTGTGATTGCTCCTCGAGTTCGGTTATATAAAATCTCTAGGGAACTTCAGATTTTATTCGGATGAAAAGACTGCAAAGCTTTAAATAATAAATTATTTTGTCCTTGAATAAAGAAAAAAACGGCTGTAACGTTTGGGAGCCAAAACGTGACACGTGAGTTATTGTTGTTAATACTTGGAAAAATTACAGATAGTGCTAACTTGTAAAATTCTACCCGTAATTTGCAAACTGAATCTGATTGATTTGCTTATATAAACATCTATATCATATATTTGAATTTAATTAATTTTCTCAGAGCGTATCACGAGCTTTTTTTGCACATATTGATGCTTCGGTATTCTGATTACGATACAAATTCATGTATCATAAACATAGTTGTTTTTGTAAGCTACGAAGTGTTCGTAGCCGTAGCCCGTAGCAGTTTGCTACGCCGTAGCGGAGATTAGTTTTCCTTTGAGCTTCCTAGTAATTCGTAGGTACATGGTACGTGGAAATGTTTGAGTTTATTTTTTGTATTCGTTTAAGAATCACATCATAGAAAGGAGATGTGGCATGGAGATAAAGTATGTGATTTTAGACACTATTAAAAACACAGTAATGAACGTAATGGAAACATATTTGTCAAACTTAAATATCACTTTTAAGTGATTATTCTATGGAGTACATTAAGTAGGATTATTCCAATTTATTCGGTTTTAAGAACTTAAATTTACGACGTAACATTCACATCTCATTATTTAAGTATCTCTCATAATCTCGGTAACAAACTTATTGAAGTCACGATGACTCTTCATGACTGAAATGAAACCTCTGATTGCGTACAACTGAAATATCCTGAAAATTTTAATAAGCCCAGGATGAATGAGAAAAATATGCTTATCCAAACCCATTCCTGTAATAAGCAGCTTCACAGTTCAAGATAGTCGATAGTTAAGGCTGACATTCATTAGATATTTTTCGTTTAGTTTTTACAAATAAATAAGATATTTCTCTTAAGCTTATTGTTATTCATTGTGATATAAGTAATTTAGCTTTCAAAGCGCACAGTCTACAGCATAGGTTCTCAAAGGGGGCGGTACCGCCCAAGTGGGCGCTGGAGCTTTTCGTGTGGCACGATTACAGAGAGAGAGAGAGAATTAATTTTTAATTTGGGATTATTAATAGATAATAGACAGCCATATAAAATTGGTATAATTATCTATTATGTAAAAGGGGCTTTGGATTTTTTTTCTTGTAAAGGGGGTGGTAGTCCATAAAAGTTTGGGAACCTATGGTCTACGCCATCGTAGACTCGTCGTAGCACTAGTCAAGCTACGCCGTAGCACGATGCGTAGCGGAACAAAACGTCTACGCTAGTTAGCGTTGATTTCTACGATGAGGAAATCAAGCTATGATTTGTTGTTTAGCGGTTAGAATATCGTCTGAGAAGTGTTGGGCGGCGAGACTGCGTGTCGTCATGACGGCCGTATACTGTGATGGAACCGCTCCTCTAGGCAACATTGCATAAAACAAAATGATTTTTGATCGTCAAAGTTTCCTCTTTACTCTCACAATATATTTACCAAAGAGGTAATCGAACTCGATCGCAGCTTATCGTGAAGTTTCCTAGTTTTAAATAGTTCGCTCAAGTTTATTAGCTTTAACTTGAACGCGCTCGCCTCGTCTGATAGCTTATTATTATCACGTGTTTTTTTTTATAACTTTAAGTGAAGGATATTAATAAGTTGGCAATTATGCTTTGCTCAAAAGTGCATTTTTAAATGGTAAGACTAGTGTGGATTTTATTTTTTACTTTCAGTTACTACATCGTTATAATAATAGGTTGCTACACAGCAGGTATTAGAAAGGTGTGCAGACCATCGAACTGAACAACTTTCTTCACGGAACCGACTTCGTAATCGCAAAAAAAAATATAAACAGTGCCATACAAAACTAAATACCTTCTCGAAGTATGGGACAGCTGATGATGGATGATTGATGCTCCGGACCACACCCTTAAATAAAACATCACAACACCTTCCTGATAGTAATATATGCTGTATTTTATTTTCATAATAAAAATTATGTAGGTACCTGCTACTCCATTGGAGACTTCTTTGATTTTATGGTTTATATTTTAAAAACAGTATTTTAATAAGTTTTCGAATTATATTTGTTTCTTTTCTTACAGGTAAGTCTCATTTGTAATCTCCTGTGGGTGAGTCACGGACTACGTGGCAGGGTAAGTCATACTTTACACTTATTATTCCAAGCAACATAAGATCTCGACGAATTTCCCGAAATGTCAACAATGTGACTTTTACTGACGGTCACAAGTCGTAGGAGGAACTCTTGAGGAGGTTTTATTAAAGCCTTAAACAAACGATGAGCGATGTACTTCGGACGAGTAGAACCTTCGTCCGCTGTTTGGTAACAATACTTGCAGAAACTTGTTACAATATCTTGCCGAATACTAATGAAATTTATGTAGAAAACGACGTCTTGGGAATTTTTTTTGATATAATATGTGAATATATAAATCGATTAAATGCGAGTTATGTGCGAGGTGATTTAAAAAAAAATTGAAATTGAAAAATGTGCTACAAGTGTCCCTTTTGAAGTCACGGTTAAAAGGCTCCACGTAAAATCTCAAGATTCACACACTTCATGAAACTTCTAACCTTACAAATACCGTCGGAAATGATCGGAAAAGGCTGCGATGTATAACTCGATAGCACCAAGTAAATATTTATCAAAATATACTACGCTACGAATACAAATCGTAACACTCTACGGCGTAGACGGCTATATCTATCACGCTACGCCGCTACGTCGCTACGCCGCTACGCCGTAGAGCCCAAAACAAACTAAGAATATCTGAGAAATGACTATCCATAAATTTTTGTCTCAGATCAAATAAATAAAGTTGATATGTTGTCTTCAGATCGGTGGTACATGCGATTTTTAGGGTTACATAGACTAGTTTTTCAGAGAATATTTGTTTTTCTCCAAAATATTGCACTCAGGGCAAATCTACATTTACCTAATACAATACACGTGGTAAATATACCGTTAGTTATAATAATAGTAAATCTACATATTAATCAAAAAAACTGGCCACACAAAACCCTCCACACCTGGCTATCTCATTTTTTCCTAAGATAAACTAGGATACTTCTCTGGTTCGAGCCTGGTTCGTCAAGCTTCAGTCTACGGCTTCAGATGTATGTTTCACGTCCGTAAACTGAGATTTATTACTTCAATTATGTATTTTTGTGTTCATCATGTTTTACGCAATGAGGTCAATGTTTTAGTTAGGATGTTTTATTATTCGAACAGAGACGGAACGATCATTGAGCACGATTTACACGACGCGAGTTGCTTCCCTGCACCAACAACAAAATGATTTAAAACTTAATGATCTACATCATGCAAGAGTCTAAACAATTTTTAGTTAGTGCAACTGCTATTGTTGCTTCAATGTACGCTGCAATGTAAGTACGTCGTACTGTTTAAATGAGGCGTTAATCACCATCGTTTTGCCTTGTGTTAGTAAGTTCAGTCAGCAGTCAGCAAGACCAGATTTTCTTAGGATATTATCCTTTTAGTGTAAGTCGTTATCTTGGATAAACGCACTATTAATGCGCCCCTTTTTCTTTTGATAGGTAATCATCAAAAAACTTCGGGCGTGTCAGACTTTTACTGACTCAAACCCACCCGTGTTAATGCGACCCTGCAAATCGTTGCTAAAGAAGTGGTATCTTACCCCTGTAGATCTAGACTACCAAAATAATTTACATAAGAACATTATGTATCGAAACAAACACAATGCCTCTGTTTGCTGAGTGGGGAGGTACTGTAGGTAGTAGTGTATTCACGTTTCGTCCGTTCTTATATGTCCCTTGTAATAGGGATCGACCAAACTTTTTTTATATTTTAAGGCTATACCAAATATGGTTGAAATAAAACAGTACCAGCCACATAGGGGCAGTTTGCAAGTCCATTGTGTACAAACACTAGTTAGGATCGGTTTTCATTGAAACCAATTTGTCTGTGCGATCGTTATCAACCCGTATGTCGGACTATCTAGACCTAACAGATTGTACTATGTACCACCTGGACATACTAGGTATGTATCTTCCTATACAAATATGTATTCATAATCATCTGATTGAATTCATTTTGATAAATTATGGTATATACTTCCTAAAGAATTTATATGGATGATTTGCATCGTACGTCGTATGAGGCGATCCTCAAAGTTTTACTGCGCAATCGTCCAGATTCTTGCAGAATTCCTACAGGTTTATTTGTAGAATTTTCCCACAGGAATATACAATCTTAAAAAATCTTAAAAACAACTGTATACATTTCATTGTTGTCACATCAAAAGAAACGCTTCTCTCGCAAATAGGTTCTACCAAATACTTTTACAAGCAATAAGCAAAATCAACTTCACTAATATCATATTATAAACTCGACGATTAAACGCACGCGTTCCCGCGCACACCCTCACAATATACATAAAACATAAACAGCATATAATAAGGCGTCGCGCACACGCGCGTCTTGTCGTGCGTGCGTCAAATAGCTGACGTTCATGCATAATGCGCATATCGCGCGTACGCGTATTAGGCACAATATTAATATTGGAAGGCGAACACCTGCGATGCATATTGACGTGTGTTATTGCGTTTTATATTTCGGTGGGTGCCTTATTTGTGTTGGGTTGCAATATGTAGGAGGGACAGTGTGTCTGTAAAGATTTGATTTGAATTTTGGTATTCTTATTTGAAGTATAGTAAGTAAGTAAGTACTTAGGCATTAGATATACTTAGGCGCGGTCTGCTGAGCCCGCGTTTACACCAAAGTACTGTTTCCTCTGTATTCCCTGAAGGGTTAGGCAGACGTTTATCGTCTATACCTAAAACAAGTTGTAAAGACTAGTTAATACAAAACTGGTCAAAAATTACAAAAGGTGATCAAAATAGTCAACAATACTTTGCTTTTTTTTGTGTTGGTTAGGTCAGAGGTGACAGAGACAAAGTCGACGATGGAGTGAGCTTACCCAGAAGAAGCCTGTTCACTCTCACTTTGAAGAGATTAGGGTTGTATACGTTCGGAAACACAGACGCAGGTAGTGAGTTCCACTCTTTTGCTGTGCGCATTATAAAAGACATTTGGAAGCGCTTAGTGCGAAATGGTGAAATAGCAACCTGGTAGGGATGGTAACTGGCAGTGCGTCTAGATGTCCGATGGTAGAAGGGGGCCGGTGGAATGAGGTCGTGGAGTTCTCGGGCACACTCTCTGAAGTACAATCTGTAGAAGACCGACAAGCAGGCCACCTTGCGGCGTTGAGCAAAGCTATGAAGCTTGGCATCCACCAGTTTTACGTCGCCAATGAGCCTCTTAGCTCGGAGTTTCACCGAGTCAAGCGCGACTAGTTGGTATTTGGCTGATCCATCCCAAAGGTGACTGCAATACTCCATGCAGGATCGGACTTGCGCTTTGTAAAGGATTAAAAGCTGTCCAGGCGTAAAGGATCGCTTTACCCTATTTAGGATGCCCAGTTTCTTGGCCGCAGTTTAGGCCTTGTACTCGATGGTGGCGCCGAAGTTAAGACCAGATGTCATCTCCATGCCTAGGAGCTCAATTCGATCAGTTACAGGAACAGATGTACCCCGAAAAGTGACAACGTCAATACCTCGGCAATTATCGCATTCCAGAATACAAACGAATGCTAATTTCCAAAACACATTGAAATTAGCATTCGTTTGTATTCTGGAATGCGTTGATTGCCGAGGGACATGAAGAAAATACTTGTACTGTACATATATGACAGACGACATGTCTTCTATAATATTAGTTAAAAACAAGTATCACATGAAGCCAGACGAATTACATTAGCTTTAAAGCAATAAGAATTTTATTACAAAAGACTTTCAAAACTGAACTAAATGCGATAATAAAGTTACATAAAAAGGCATTATACTTTCGCTCGCAAAGCTCCAAAAACTCACATTTTATATTTAAACACTGCATGATCCAGTAGCATTATTTTCTCTTGTTTTATCCAAATTTGGATGCGCGTCTGAAATTAAAACAAGTATTCAGATGCGGGCAAACCCTCTAGATGTATGGTTTGCTTTCTCCGTAAGCAAATATTTTGGTGGAACGTTTGCTGGAACATAGGGCGATATTCGAATGCGTGGGTGGTATTGCAATGGTTATTGTGGTTTTAACCTTGTAGGAATATACTCAATGTTCGGAAAATCTCATTTTACGGTGGGTAACATTTTGTCGTCCTAATAATATTATTGGACATTTGGTTGAAATAATCTTTGGTAAACTATTTGTATCTTTGGTCCAAGCTTAAACCTTACAGCCAGTTTTTTTTTTTAAATATTTTGAACCTTATTCCGTCTGAGATACATAGTCATAACTAGCTGTTTCCCGCGGCTTCTCCCGCTCGCATGTCAATACATCCTTATTTGAATCGGATTTTGTTCACAATTTCATGGGTTTTAATTTATTTTTGCGCGGAACCCTAATTCTTTTTCTAAAATAAATAAAAAATAAATTTGCATAAGTTATTCCTTATAACCTCAGCTATCTGCCAGTGAAAATTTTTTCAACATAGGTTCAGAAGTTTCGGAGATTAGCCGGAACAAATAGGCAGACAAACATTTTAATAATTGTATTTTTACTACATGTACCGATTATACTTTCATATGCATTTAGTAAAAAGTTGCTTTTTTAGATCAAGAGCAGACACTTCAATTTCATTTATTTGTATGTAAACGTATAGAAGACGGCAGCAGTTCTGTTTAGAATGGTGGAGCTCATGGCTTACCGCGTTAAGCTTGCAATATTACTTAAGTACCGTAAGTAGGTAGCCAAATTGTACATGTAGGTAGGTACTCTCTTATAATTGACCCAATTCCCAATACACTTAAAAGGAATATACTTAGTCTGTCCGAAGTCGATCGGCCGTAAAATCTCAAATTTCTTTACGACTTCAACTCCCATTTCCGGCGGAAGTTAAAAGTGGTTCAGCTGATAATAGGAGACCGCTCTACGGCTCCTGTTACCGTCCTTCGGCTCGGCACAATTAACACAGCCTTCGGTTAGAGCCTTTTAATTAAACACCTTCTTAACACTCTTTAAACGTCGTAAGATTTTCTAAATAACTTTTTATAATACTCGATAATGATTTAATTAGTAAAATGGATAATATTGATTGAGGATTTTTTTTTTGTATTCCCTTGGTCTAGTAGTTGGTTTGGCAAGCGCTACTGCTGAGCATGGGGTCCTTGGTTCGATTCCCAGGTCGGCCAGTGTTATTGAGTTTTTCTATTAGGAATTTCTCAGTAACAGCGCGGAGTCTGGATTTGTGGCCGGATAGGCTCGCTGTTACGTACGTGGGACTCAAACAAAACCGGAGAAATGTGTGTGTACTATAGGTACACCTCTGCTTGCCCCCTCGGAGATTACAGGCGTGATGTTGTGTTATTTGATAGTAATGTTCGCGTTACATCATGTCTTATAAACATCTCGTGCGTGACATAGAACATCTGGTGCGTGACATAGGAGGGCTTTTTAGGCAACGATCATTAAAATAAAGGGTAAATAGGTATAGTATTTTTGCCATAACCACTTAGCTTAGCAAAAGGATCGGTGATGGCATTTTATTTGTATTAGCAGACAAGAGTATGGTCCTACTACCTCGCTCTTAAAACAATCCTTAAGAAGCATTTTACAACACAGATAAATAAAAATGGTCTATTATTTGACAAGAATCTCGTTATTTACCAGTTAAAAACAAAAGAAAAACGCTTTTTAAGTATTTGTCTGTCATTCTGTACAAATAAACAGCACAACAGTCAACAAAGGGTTGAGGAGGGAAACGGGTTGACAACAAAGAAGGCCCTTAACAGATGGATTAGCAACATCGACTGGTCATGAGACCATTAACAGTTGCATGAAATTCGTGACATGACGAGAGTTTTTACTGAAACCGTAGTCTTTGGCGACCGTGGTCGCTAGTAAAATATCCGTTAAAACACAAAATAATCTAAAACTTGCACTATACAGGGTGTCCGGTAAAGAATGGATAACCTTGTAATAGCATATATTAGACCTTATGTCTGTTATAAAAAAATGCAAAAAAAATATATATATCCCAGGAAGTACATATAATTTTTTAGATTTTTTTTACATTCTTCTTCACCACGATCGCAAATGAATGAATTCAATCAGTTAATTGTTGTTATTCAAATATTGTACGTTGACTATACCGACAGACGGGCAGTAAATAGTGTGACTAGTAATTACACAGTATTAAAAAAAAAAACGTATCTTAGATACTACTTGGGATATATAATTTTTTTTTTTTTTATAACGGCCATAAGGACTATTATATGCTATTACAAGGTTATCCATTCTTTACCGGACACCCTGTATAAATAACATTATAGGAATAATAATGTTATTTAATTTCATGTGGTATAAAAACTGTACTTCCAAAAAAAAAAAACGATCTGCAGGCCATATTAAAATTACCTTTCGCATTTGAATTAAACGTGGTTGAACAAATGCGTAGACTCGCTCAACCACTTTGCTGAACGAGCCGTCAAATTGACATTTATTTATAAACATAACTTCTGCCATTCAAAAGTAAAACACAACCGTTAATCACATCCGCGAGTTTTCCACTGAACGAACTTTAAAAAAACATTGTATAAAAAATTGCAAACACAAACTATCGTCGACACACCACATGTCCCCAAGTTCTCCTCGCCACAAGTCGGCAACGCCGCCAACTTCCCGCACTCGTTGTTCAGCGGGATCATCTGTAATCTCTGAGATATCGTTAAAGTCTAGGTTTTCTGTAAAACATTCAATAAGACAAGAATATTTGTTAGTTCCCTGCTGGAGTTTGGAAGGCTGCTTTATTAAAAGTCGTGTTTTCAAAGGTGGGGAAATGGTTTGAAGAGGTAATCAGGGACGTGATCTTACATACCACTACAGTAGCAAAAGTAACTGTGAGGTAATAATTGATCAATATATAAGTTTTCTTAAAATGCATTACATGCATATCACCCATGCATACACTATAAGCTATGGCTAGTAACACTGAACTCCAAGTTGTACCATTTACGATAAAAAAACTGTTGCAGTATATGTAATTATAACACACAAAGCTGATATTTACTCTTTTAAAGATACGCTTTTTCTCTTTACACTATTTCATGCGTTAACCATTATTACGATAAAAATTAATATAAAAATATGTAACTTCTTCTCCTCACCGGTCGTGGTAAAGGTGTCCCTCGCACTGCTACCCGCAGTACTCACAGGTAGGCGCTGCACCAAGTTGGTGCATTAATACTGTCCTTGGTAGCTTATTGACACTTCTCAATGGATTCAATTTTACATTACATAGTTTATTTTAGAAGTTTAGTTAACAAATGAAACAGTTCGGGATCGGTAGTAGATAATATTTCTTCTTTTAACACATTTTCTTGAAATCCAGTTGTGTTATTAGCAGATACCGTTTGTTTACCTAATAGTAGTTCATTTGCATTATTATGTCAGTGTAGTGTTATCTCACCTACAGACTCACTAAGAACTCGTGTCTGTCTACATTGCGTCAAATAAAGTAATCTATCTATTTTGTTCAAATTCGTTAACTCACAAAAAGCACAATACCTGAGGCCCTTAACACACCTCCATCGCGAAACCATAGCAGCGAAACCGCAGTGGTTCAATTCAAGTGACTCGCATGATGTTCCGCTACTCGAGCAGCAAAACATCATGCGGTTACGCGGTAAATCTTTCAGCAATCCGAACACTTAAAATTTTAACACAAACCTTTTCAGATGAAATAAATGAAATATACAGCAAATAGTTTTTATCAAAAGCCGTACTCAGCAGTAGTTCTTCCAATACCCACTTCAAGTCCCACAAACGATACAATAAAACTAAAGCTGAAGCAATTACAGAATGCAAATGTCCGAGTACTTAACACAGAAAAAGACAAAACAAACATAAATGACCTATTAAAAGCTCGTTACGTCACACCATTGTAGTCCCCATTGTCTCTCGTTGCTATGGCAACGGGGTCCCCGAGACCCTGGGGCACAGCGGACCCCCAAGTTATTGTAGTATATAACGCTAATGGAAAACTATTTGTACCATTGTTTGGTTTTGTATTAGCTGGTACAATACAATACAATAGTGAGACATATTTTTGGTTCGGTTTCCTGAATATGAATCACTCTTTGGTTGCTGGTATTACATACAGGCTGTATATTGTACAGGTTAAGGATGTTCCCTCGCAACTAAACCTGTCTTTATTGATCACTAGCTGTTGTCCGCTACTCCGGCTGCGTGTATTTTGTATTTCATGAAAAATAGCATACGTCTTACTTCAGGTTCCAGGCTGACTGTGTTCATGTTCCGTATCATAACTACATCTGCGGCTGCCCCATTTCAAAACCTAGTAAGCACTTAAAACGATATTTTACAGGAGAGCGCATAAACGTAAATAGGGCCAGCCTTTGAAATATATTTATGTTAGGTAACAAAAATGTAAGGTGGTTGTATAAAATACTAAATAATGAACACATAGTACTATCAATATATTAATATTATGTGTATATTACATATTTTAAACCCCTTACTAACTTTGATACTCGTAATTGACACGAGATAGTTACCTTCGTTATGCTTAAATATAGATACATTTAAGCATAATGAAGCCAAAACACAGCGTTAAAAACTTACAAATAAGCAGATGCTTATTTGTGAATTTTTAACGCTTTGGTAGGGAATGAATGAATGAAGATTATGCAATAAAACTATTTTTGTAAAAAGTGTCCCGTACTAGGTTTTGAAATGAGGCCGCCGTCTACCATCATGAACTTCTGCACAGACTTACAGTTGCTTTTGCATTTATACTATTTGTATGAATGAATCAGTATGGACCACCTCTTTGGTGTAGTGGTCGCGAGCGCTGCTGCTGAGCGTGAGGTCATGGTTTCGATTTCTGACTCGGACAAAGACCTATTGGTTTTTCCATCTAGAATTTCTCAATAGCAGTCCGGAGTCTGGATCTGTCCCCGGTCGATGGCGATAGCCTCGCGCCCTATTATATGGGACATAAACATAACTGGCGAAATGGGGGCTTATTATACATAAGTATATCTCTGCCTAACCCTTCGCGGTACACAGGCGTGATGTTATGAATCAGTATGGACAGATGTAGTTTACATTTCAAAATAAATAAATGACTTTTTTTTAAACTTTATTAACAAACTTAAAACTAATTTTTACATATCGAGGGTTCACGGGCTATTTGTATTAAGCGACATTTTTGGAACTTTAAGGAGAGCGAGTTTCATTATTCGGAAAAAAAACATTGTAAAAAAATATATTAATATTTTTTACGAAAAAGTGGCCTATCGACGGTTAAGAATCAATAGTGTCTATGTCAGTTTATAGATAGATTATAACCATATATTATAACTCAATATCGACCAGGATGTCGCTTAATACAAATAGCCCGTGAACCCTCGATATTATATTGCTGTGAATATCAGACATCAGTTGGTTTGTCTTGCTCACCAGCATAGGCCTCCCCCAGACCCTTCCGAAGTACACGATCTTGTGCTTTTCTCCTCCACGCGGCACTTGCCGACGAGCTGAGGTCATCCTCCCATCATCATTATCACGATTTTATTTTATCTACGAACTGGCTTTCCCCGTTTCTTCATCCTCTCTCGGGTACCATTCAATGACGTCTTGACGTTTTTTGAAATAGCATAATCTAAGTGAGGCCTCATTTAATTGGCACAGACAAAAGTACCGGTACTAATAAAGTGGCATCTTCAACATTATATTAACTGCAACTTTATTACAAAATAATACAAGTGTTATTAGCAAGCACCCTCGTGTTACACACACAGCTTCAAGTTAGTTGCACGTTCAACTTAGCAAGTTCTCGTCCGTCGGTGTTGTCTTCCAGAGAACAGCATAATTATGAATATATTAGCACAAGATTAATGAGCCAAAGGAACCTTCTTTCTTCGCCTATTTACTCGTTTTGTTTTGTCAACAATGAATTACGGGTAGGTGATACTTTATGAATTTAAAACGGATACAGCTCTGAAACTTGCTCTGGTGTCAAGCTGGGTATGCAGAGTAAATGTATATTTGATTAGGTTACCTTCGCGATCCGCTGAAATATTCAAGGGTTAAGCGACATTTAGGTTATTGTTGTATCAATAAACTATACAGGGTGACTTTGAAGTTATTGAATGTCTTACAGGGGGGGGGGGGTGCAAGAATATTAATATAATTTTTTTTACCAGACCATGTCTGAAATATCGAAATAATCAGCGTTTTTGTATAATATACACACACTAAAATTATATGCAACAGATTTATTTTTTACGATTTCAGAGTTGTCCCCGTAGTAACGTTGCTCATATTCAAGAGTACCTTTTACTTTGAGCCCTAATTGTTTTAAAACAAATTAATTGTCACTGTATATTCTTCAATCAGTAACAAATCGAAGCAACACGTTTTTCTCTACTATGACTCACAGTACGTACTGTTAAAGCAACCATACTCACTGCCAACTTCCTACATATTGTCGAACACAAAACTATCAGCAGCGCTAATTGACGAGATAAACTCGATAACTAACAAGTCGAAGTATCCGTTATCACGTTTGTCTGTTTGTTTGTGTGTGTGTGTGTGTGTGTGTCTACTTGTAACTTGTTACAATTACCGACAAGTTACTAACATCGCTAACATTTGAGCGATTCTCTCGATTTTTGCGAGTTTATCTTCTAGTGTATAGCCATGTTTGGAGTTGCTTTTAGTTTGATACAATTATTTATGTATTTTTTTGGTATTTCTAATTAAAAATCGGATAACGAAGAAATAGATAGACTTCTAAGTGTACGGCCTGAGTGGACACTCGACTCGAGCGTTTAGCGGGGCGTGGAGTGCGACGTTCGTCGTAAACACATGCAAACACTCGCGAGTGTCTTGAGTGACGGCCCATCCGCGCTCGGTGAACTTGCACGCAACGCTGAACGCCCCGCTGGGCGCTTTTTCACTCGGATCGTACACTTACAATCCAAGCTGTATCAACATTTCTAGCGAAACTGTAATAACTGTACTTGGAAATATTTAAATGGTCATTAACTATTAGGCAAGAACTAATCAAAATGACCTCACCTTCACCTGAATTCTATTTCTACTATTCTCATTCAAAATCCTGAAAATAATCACACTATTAACACATAACTGAAGACGCACTTGTATTAAAAAACCTCATTCACTATAAAACTAGTTCACGGATTACATTTTCATTCAACTGTTTACATCTGCGATGTTTGCAGCACTGCAGCACTGCTCAGCGCTTCATTCAGCGGAGCCTTCCATCTTACCTGTAATTGGATACTCGACTGGCTTTGAAATAGTGATGTTTTCTTTACGTTCAAATAATAATAATAGATCAGTAATAAGATTATGAAAACAATAACAAGAAATATTGATCTGGTCTGTTTCAAAAGGGATACATTTTCAGAGCTCGCTCGGCTCCCGTTTCGGGGTAAAACGGAGATTTGATTTCTACAATGAGCGTCATGACTAAATTTTACATAATCACTACGCTTCCCAATCGTGAAATTGAGCGCAATGTGTTTACGCATACCTACAAACTGCTACAACATTTAGGTGTGCGTTCGCATTGATATCTATCTAAATACGTTTAATGCTAAACATATTTCAAACAACATTCTGTCAATCGTTTGAAGATGACAGATACAGAATGATCTGATCTTTCAATATCATCTTGTTGCCCTTATCCCAAGTTATGTAGGGTCGGCACAGCATGCCTTCGTTTACGACGTTTTAATTATGATTGGCACTATATGTTTTGTGATGTAGATAGCCTATTCACCAGAGAATCATCTTATCAATGAATTCCACCATTTGTAAAGCTACTAAATTCGTTTTCGCAATCATATTGCAGAATTAGCTGTCCTTCAGCAACGATCCTCGCGCTCCGCCGACTGCCGAGGTCCGTCTCCGTCGATTGAGAACGCAATTACACGTCTTGAGATCCGCCTGATTGATTACCAGCTTGTTTGAACGCATTGTGTTCGAGAAAGAATGAGTGAATGAGTTGGAGACGTGGCGCCATTTTTTGTGAGTAATTTTAATGGGAAGTTATGTAATGTTTTATTAGTTTAAAGGGGTGATCTCTGTAGGAAAAGCCTCTGTTAAATACAATATGGTTACCCCCAGATTTTTTAGGTAGTCAACATGCAATCCTTTGCATGTTGACTACCTAAAAAATCTGGGGGCACTGTAGTGTCTCCGCCAAGTCGAGCAAAACAAAGGCACGGCCGTACCATCCTTTTCTCGAAGCAATTCGGGCCATTTTCGATTCCCTGTAACTTCGTTGTGGAAAAAACTAGAAGTCTATATTTTCAGTGACCAAGAGGGCATTACATTTATAGATATATTTTCAAATAACATTAAATTTGAACCAGAAGTTTAAGAATTATTTATTGCAAGTCAAAGTTCCATAATTTTGTTACTGACTCACTGACTCACCGATCATCAAAATTCTATGGTACGTCTAGCGGACCCAGAAACTCCAAATTTTGAACACAGTTATTGTTGGAATGTCAAAGTTTTTCCTTGCTGTATAGGCTAAAATACAGCAAGGAAAAACTTTGACATTCCAATTTTTAGTCCCGTTTTCTAGATGTACAAACTGAACATAAGTAACTTTGTAATCCTTTATAAATTGTATGTAATTACAAAGTTACTTTTACAGTTCTCAATTAGACTTCATTTAAATAGATGAAATAGGTAATTATCACTTTTAAAAACTTCCACGATACCGCAGATAAACCGCAGAAAAGAAAAAACGAAGCCGACCTACAAAAATAAATGAGATCAAATCAAAAACAAAACATGTACAAAAATGCCAAGTCTTGCAACGCAGTTCTTCTGCCGCAAAAAGTTGTGAAATCGAATGTAAACCAAGTCGGTTAATTCAGTACCTACCTATCTATGGGAGCAGCTAGTTAGCTAAAAACATTTTAAGGTAACCATATCAATATTACATTTCCTTATTTCTTTAATAAGTAGAGTGACGGCAATATAATCTACACAAAACAAAATCTATCTAATATTAGCGCTTTGTGCTTTTATTTGTTTGAAAGTACCTATATGCAGGACTATTTAAATTACCTAGTAGATTATGTTGCCGTGTGCAATTGCCAAGTCACTCTACCTATTAAAGAAATGTAATACTTACACTGACTTTGTTTACATTCGATGTAACAACTTTTTACGGCAGAACAACTGCGTTGCGAGACTTAGCATTTTTGTACATGTTATGTTTTTGATGGGATAAGTATTTTTGGAAGTCGGTAATAAAAAGAGTTAGCTACTGTATTCACAATTACACTTCCCTTTCATTTAAATACTGTGCCAGGCAGGTTTACACAAGACCGTGCAATATTTTTCTCATAAATTAAAGGCGTTATAAAGAACGATGTTATTTTAAATGTTGCAAAATTAATGTTGCTACATCTCATTTATAAGGTAAGCTTGTTCGTCCAATATTTTACAATTTCATCAAAATGTTTTTCTCGCTGTCTGCCAACTAAGTGACCATCTATCATAGTCTTATTTATATTCCTTTTATAACACAAGAAGCGAGATTCATGTCGCAAAGCTATAATAAAGAGAAATGGCAAACACAAAACTGACTACGCATGACTGCCTTCTTTAATTCATTTACAAAATATCTCCTTGCCTCCGTAACCAAATTCACCCCACTACTCTCTGTTAATTCAAAGATATCGTGAATTGAATTACGACCATTTTGAAGTCGCGATCTACTTTCAAACTAGAATCCAAATTGAGTGTGCTGACAAGTGGCCTGCAAAGGGTCTTATGTGTGTTATAATATTAAATCATCATTTGCCTCACTATTTGCCAAGGCCGTATTATTCGCCGCCCTATGAATAGTAACGTTTGCGTTTGTAATTAATTTATGCGTGAACTGTGTGCTAAGTTTTGTTCAGAAGAACAATTATATTGTGTAAGGCTTTAGATTCGAGTATTTAAACTCAGTTTCCTTATTTGCAGCAGTTTTTGTTGTGGGAACTACACGTGCGTTAAATCTTGTGCCTTCTTTTATGACTTCATGAGTCACGTCAAGATGAAAAGGTGGAAAATCTAGTTGTTTTATAGTACTTTAGTAAGGAACACTAGGCAGTAAGTGAAGAGTTTTATAGTTGATACTCGTAATTTTAATTATCAATCTGTTATAAAGGCCTGCTTTCAGCTTAGCATCTTTTACGTAAACATTTCATTGTCATGCTAATATATAATACCAAAATATGCCAACTAAAACCACATGACATCCTCTGTATACCCTTAAATAAATACAATAGTTGCACAACAGTGTCGCGGAAGCAATCGGTCGCGATGTCACACATTCCGGAAATAGTGGCCGACGTATGCGAGAGGCGACGGCGATAGGCGCGATAGGCGCGGGGCGCCGGGGGTGGGGTGCGCGCCTGCTAGTGTTGTTACTTACGTGATTTTTCATTTTTAACCGACTTCCAAAAGGAGGAGGTTCTCAATTCGTCTGTATTTTTTTTTGTTTTTTTTTTTTTTTTTTTTTGTATGTTTGTTACGCGATTACTCAAAGACGGATGGACCGATTTAAAAAATTCTTTTTTTGTTTGATAGGGTATACTTCCGAGGTGGTCCCATATAAATTTTATTAACTTAACTTAGGGAGTTTTTGAGTTAGCTTCAATAATGCGTATATTTCCCACTTATTTTATGTGGATGATGTGATAGTGTTTTAATAACTTCCTATCACTGTTATTTACATGGCTATATCTACAATTATTGTGCTCAATTATGTATTCGAATTTGTGTGGGGTAGGTTCCACAACTAAAAAGTGAATAATAAAAACTTTTTAGCAAAAAATAAAACCGACTTCCAAAACAAAACACTACAAAGTGAAAAATAACTTTAATTTCGGAAGTCGGTGGCAAAAAATACAAAACCCAAGACACCGACTACCGAAATTAAAGTTATTTTTCACTTTGTAGTGTTTTGTTTTGGAAGTCGGTTTTATTTTTTGCTAAAAAGTTTTTGATTATATTGGTAAGGCTAGGCGGATGATGCTGTATTGAGTACTCCTGAATTATTTAAAATTTTAGATGTTTTGAGATTTGCGCATAATTAGGTAAGGAATCGACTATAAGTTTTGCTTTCAGCTCATGCTCTGATTGATTAAAAAGTGACTACTTACGTGATAGGTATAAACAGCAACCTCTTATTTAGTTAACAAAAGTCTATCGTTTCGGAAGATTGTCGTTCAAGAACCATTGCGTGAGTTTGTTTTATAGCTGATTCTCGCGTAAAAGTAAATAAATAATAAAGTTCTACCTGTAAAAACTTGAAAACGATTTCAAAGACTACCTTCGTAATCGACTTAAGTTTAACAAATGTTATTAAATTTTAGTTCTCAACTAAAAACTTTATCCATAAAACTTCTACGTTAAGAATATATTTAACAACTATAAATAAGTTATGTCATTTTTAAAAGATTTACAACAAAGAAAAAAAAATGCAAAATCGTACCGTGGAACTCCATCGCAATTATTCTACTTTCGTAAACAGACAACCTTGCTGCTGGAGAGTTTGTTGCGCCACTTCTTCGCCCCATCTAAAGCACTAGGATTTGCTGAAAGGCGGGCGTTTTAGGGGACTGTCTTATAAAATTTTGATGGTCGAAAAGTGCTGATTCTCATCCTAGTTTGATTAAATGACTTTTGATTTTGTTTTTTAAACATTTCCGCTAAAGTTGGAACATTAAAAATTTCTCCCTCAAAAGTATCGATAAATAAGTGGAAAGTTTTCCGTTGTTTCCCAGCCCTAGTCGAGGAGGAATTCTGCCCAGTGGGCCGATTATCCCTTTTCTGGAACACAAATTGATTTATAGTTTCATATGAAAATTGCGTCTCACGCATTCCTAATACGGTATTAAGGAATTACGAACATATACATATACGGAACCGAGGCATTTTAGGCTAGATGCTCTTTGATCTCAAGGATCCCTTTTCTCCTGATTTTGTTTATGGCAGGATTAAAAAGGGATTTTCTTTGAGACTTTTTTTACTTAGGACGTGGTAAGGGATATGGATGCTCTATTTATCCCCGGGATGTTTAATAAAATATATGAAAATATAGAGCTTAGCCCCGAATAGGCTTTTAGGGTGAATGGGATAAAATACCCTGAAATTGTGGGGCTTATGTAGGAAAAAAGTATAATTTCGTGAGAATTATTTCCAGGCCTTCATCATGCTTTATTTATACTCTTAATTATTTCGTGAGCACAAACACCTAGTCGAGAGCTCAAAGAACCCATAAAGTGTGTACTTAAAAGCCATTAATTTATACTTCCCATAAACTAATACTGCTCGGGTTATGAACCCCGAACGATCGATCGTAATTTTATTTTGAATCACCGCTCTGAAGTTCCTGTTATATTTAGATTTAAGACGGTTAATAATACTTTAGATGTTTAAACTTGAATGAGAATAACGATAAAGGGTATTATGGCTCCAAAGCGATATCTGCTTCATTATTATTAAAGGTAATTCTTCCATTTTTCATGCAAATGGTTATTTTTTGTTGAATGGTGTACAATCACAACGTGTTGATCTATGCTTGTTTTTTGCTTTCTACGTGGAGATTTCGTCTTGCAATGTAGAAACTAAGTGCTGGCGATACTACTGCATTAGGAGTAGGAGGTAACAGGAATATTAGTAATATCCACAAAAATAAGGGATAAGGAACTAGTAATGTTATATTAAGAACTTAAACTGATATGTACACATTACTATCCCTCTATTTATAAATCACACACATCACATCTTTAGCACAAATCTATATTGAAGCTACAAGCTAAGCCACGTAGCAATCACGCTGTACATACGCTATGCAAACAGGGCTATTCACACTGGCCCTGTTTCGTTAGCACTGCCGAGCTCGTCCGATGGGTGAGTTCAGTCAGATCCTAATGGGCTGGATGGCACATAGCTCCACCATTTATGGGGCACATAGCAACGTGATGGTTGTTACGAGAATCTGTAGATTATTCATGGTTTTTAAAGGGTTAAAACTAAGCTTAAAATGATTGTACAGCTCACGGAAATAATGGTTTATGAAACTGTCACACTACGCTAATTTGGTGTGTTATAGTAACTTTCTGCAACAGTAAAAGAAGGGCAGTTGTTATTTGAGTATAGGGCCAGTTTAAGTTAGCTTATTTCCCTGAGTTGTTTTGTAATTATTTTGACAACAGTTAATTTGTGGGATTCGAACTTAGCTAGATTGATACATTCACAGTAGGTTTATTGTAGTTTTATTTTGTTATAAAAATTGACTTTAGTGAATAAAGTTTTTACAGATTTTTTTAATTGAAATACGTAAGTATTTCAATTAAAAGATTCTGTCTCACATAATTATAATCCTTGCATATCGTTTAAATATCCTGGCGGAAATATAAGTTCATCATTGCAGTATAAATAAATCCTATGTGCACTAAGCACTGGACTTAGCTCAGCAGTATATCTTGGCAAGTACTAAACTGCAGAAGTTTAAAAACGGGGGTAGTTTGTTAAAAGGTAATTCCTACTAGTGCAGTGACTACACTCACGGAATCGAATAGTTCCAAATGTAATGTGTTTTCTTCCTTCAATATTCTCTTTAGAAACTTTTGCCTTGCTTAGCTAGTTTAATTTTAATGAAACTGGATACTTTTCTTTCCCTTTTCTGTATTGAAAAAGCGTTGCTTTCAAAGAATACCTTCTTTAGTATTGAATATAGGAGAAATTCTTAGAAAGCAATTCTTAAAAAAATGTCTTTTGACATTTTCTGAACAGAAACAGCCCTGTAATTAATAAAGAATAAAAAAAGAATTTTCCTTGTTGAGTTGCAGATACAAATCTCATACACTAACATCCGACACAGAACAACTTTATAAACCTACTAGTATGTACCTAGACTACCTTATTTTACTGTATCGTAATGCTGAATTAATTATTCTTAGTTCCAACAAGTATGACCGGCTAAGTTCCACACTTGCTAGAGGATTTGGTTATGACAGAACGCCTTTAATTGGCGCTGCTCATTTTATTGTTACTCTACATCCCCCTTGATGACTCCTCACGTAAGTAGAATCACAATTTAGAAACCAAACTGACCGCGTCGTCGGTGTAGTGGTCGCAAGCGCTACTGCTGCACATGAGGTATTGGGCTCGATTCCCAGGTCGGGAAATGTGTTATTGGGTTTTCCATCTAGAATTTCTCAGTAGCAGTCCGGATTCTGGATTTGTGCCGGTTGATGGCAACAGGCTCGCCCCCTATTACATGGGACTTAAACATAACTGGTGACATGTGGGGGTTCTATAGGTAGACCTCTGCCCAACCCTTCAGGGTTGATGATATGTGCGTGATGATGCGAGCCGTGGCCATGATGTTATGGCTACAAATACAAATCGCGATTCAAAACATATAACATTGAAACACGACCACCAATCGATTCCGTGTGTAAGCCTTATTAATAACCCTTCCAATGCGCACCTATTAATAAAGGGCTCTTAAAAATCGGTATTGGCTTCTCCGAAACTGAAATAACCGCACTTGAGATGCATTACAAGCGATCCCGAGTTCGTTGCATCCACTTGAGTATCTACTTAGTGCGAGACATGCCACATCGAAAACTATATCAAGCAGAAATAAAAATATATATATATGAGTAGGCTCTTGCTAATCATCATCGTAACTCAAATCACTTGCACTTCAAAAGAACATTGTTTGTTGTCAAACGTATACCTACCGTACTCAAAATTATACTAAAATTCCAAAGACAACCTCATCATCTATCAATCTTCCGTCATAAACAATATTTTTACAATACACATTTTAATAGCACGTGAACAGGTACCCCTGTAATGTAGCTGTAAATCATAGCTTTAGTGCGCCGATACAGCGGGCGGGGCGCGGAAGCGGCGATATTTCAGAGTGACCCCTACTGCGGGGATCACCGCCGCTATGCAGGCGGGGGGCGGGGGGCGGGGGGTTGTCACACGTGGCCATTATTGTACGCAACTTTCGAAGGAATTGAAACAAAGTGGGTACAGCCCACTTTGTTTCAATTCCTTCGAAAGTGTTTATGAGAATAGAAAAAAGTTTTTTTGGTTCAACCCTCAACATTAACCTGTAATTGCAAATTCATAACCATCTAGAACAGATGTTCTAGATGGTTATGAATTTGCAATTACAGGTTAATGTTGAGGGTAGTTTCAATTAGTTCAAATAAAACATCTGCATAAAAGTAAAAAGTATTTTGGAATCAACTGTTTCCCAAAAACTTCTCACTGTTTTATGAAACATGAATTTTCCAATAGCTACTGATTTTCCACTCACCCAACGTTTTCCAAACCAATAAATAACATCAACATCGAATTCGTTACAAATACCGATACACACGTAACTCACACACGTCCAAAACAAACGAGCGCCTGAAAAAAACCGTCCACAAACCAAAACAGAGAGTGCGTCGATGCAGAGACGGGACGGATGCAGCGTCGCGACGCCAGTCGACCGGCGGACGCCGCGCGCGACGCACGCCGCGCCATGTGACGCGCTGCCGGGACAGGCCGCCATGACCGAGGGGGCGGCTCGGCCCAGGCCTCCGCCGCCCCGCAAGCCCGACTCCCTGGCGCTCAGCTGGCCGCGCTGGGAGGACCCACCACCGCCTGCGCCCGACAACCAGCGTCCTACGCCCGCACAACTCAAAGACTTCGATGGCTTTAGCCCTTACACGCCGCCGAACCCTATACAGAACGACCGGCGTCCGCGACGACCCCAGAGCGTAGTCTCCCCGAGACCCCCAGTGAACCACCTCGCGAGGAGACCACACTCCATAGGCTCGGTGGACGATGAGTGGGGCCCGGTGCCGCTGTTGCAGCCGGTGCCGCGCCGGCCGCGGCCCATGCCCGGCGCCATGTCCACGCTGCCGCGCGCGACCCTGCTGCCGTCCTCCCGAAGTGACTATCAGTTGCAGAGACCAGCGATTATGACGAACGGCTACGGCGCCGTGCCGCCGTCCACGTCGCGCCGGCTGTCCTTACCTGGTGGTGTGCACAATCCTCCGAAGACGTCGGCGACCTTCCATGGCTTGTCTGCCCTGCTGGGCGCGTACCCCACGCTGGGCACGCCATGCACGCCGAGCACGCCAGCGGCCGTGCGCGAGGCCGTGCTACACCTGCTGCAACAGCCTCGCAATGGATTTCCCATCATGGATCAAAAGTTATCCCTGTTCATCGAAATCCTGGACGCTCAGGAGCGATTCTCACAGGTACGTCGGTGTTACTGATAACAACCTCGGTCAGGTAGATCGGAATTATAAAACGAAATCCGTGTCAGCGTACATTTATGTTGGTCACATACGTTGTATCCGGTGCCGTGATATTTACATCGGAATTGTAATAAAAACATTCAATGTGTGAACACATATGCAGAAAATATAACAATTTATTAAATAAAAGCGGTACTATAAATGGCTGAACGCAAAACTGAATTGGTTTGAACAGTGTTGTGATAGTGTTAACAGCGAAATTCATTGGAAGTAGTTCCTGGCTAGCGCCGTATATATATATAATAAAGCCGCCAAAAAATTAATTGTTCGGAAAATGATAATGATCATTCAAAAGCGGGATCCGTTGTTTTCAGTGATAATGCAAATTCGGGTCGTGTTAGGAGTTAACTTCGCGAGTGTCAGGAAGTTGGGTTGTGTCTCAATCATCCCTCCGAGAATTTATAATGTTACAATCTTCTATTGAATAATCCAATGCATGAGTTTGCGTCTGCCTTCGTCACAACTTTGAGTCAACACTTTGAAGTTTATAAAAGCTTTGAAAATTCTGAAATGACTAAGAAAGTGTATTGTTGCGACGACTTATAATGTACGGAGCGTATGTTGGCGTAGTGCTAAGTTAACGCTGGGAACTCGTGAGACATTTTGCTCATAAAATGTGAGATGAGCGTTTTCAGGCGTGCAGCCTCTCGGCAGAATGTAGGCATGCTTTAGATACATGTATGTAAGTATGTTCTACGTATGTTTCGTAGGTAAAGGCAGGTTTCGGTATTTTGTTTGCGATGCCTGTCATCTCTCCTGGCTTCTGGTTTCTGGTTCCATATGCACATACATTGTACGCATAATGGCGGCACAAGTATTGAGTGCGATTCGGTTTTCATTACTTTCTGGGAAATTTAGCTGTGGAATGAAAAGTGAATAGATATTATGGAAAGAAGTTTCTTTCACCGGCTCTTAATATTTGTTACTTTCAATAAACTAAACAAATCGGTATGTTCTGTGTCTGCTTGACATTCAGTGTTTATTTGCAATTTTTTTCATATGTGATATTTTAAAACGACACGTTAAAAATATTTTAAAAAGTAGATTAGAAAGAATTCAAAAAAATGATAATGCGAACTCACAAAATAACTTATTTGTAAATCAGGTGTTTCGTGTAAATTGATACTTAAAAGGCCTTAACAAAGCCTAACAGCTTTCCCAGCTTCAGTGGAAAGCCCATTCAAACTCTAAACCTAGCAATTAAAATAATGTCGCTGCTAACAATAACTCGTCCGTTTGACAATATTGAATTCAATTAAAAAGTACGTACTCCTGAAACACTTGGCTGAAAGAACCAGAATCCAACCCCACAGTATTGTATTGTCGGCTGAATTTCATGGCGGCCACTCGACCCGGTTCTAAAAGAGGCTTTTGTTTCAATATGAAAAATTACTGAAACTGAAAATGTTGGGGAAAGTATCACATCTTGCGTTTGAAGGTGTTCATTAAACTTCGTGTGACATTGTCGAGTGTTCAACTGGAGGAAAGTTAACTGAATTTGTTCATAATGAAGGCAGAAATATGAAATATTTTATTATAACCTAACTTTTTGAAGTGATACTCGTACCTTGCTAGCGATTTTTTTTTAACGCAAACGATTCCTGCTTTATGTGTCCATGATTGTTGGCTAAGCATCCCTACTCTGTACACAAAACCTACATAAGTACACTTAAAACGTAAGCAATAAGTATTAAACTTTGTTTCTAATACCGCCTAAAAACTTACAGGCTTAAGTCTCTTAAGGCCTGGATACGATTTAAGTTAAAGTTTTAAGCTACTAAGCCACATCCAGAATGAAATACTAACATCCACCGAACAAACTTTTGTAATAAACCTATTGATTTGACATGTATTCATGATTTTAATATACCTCAGTCGGGAGTGAGTCGGTAAATCGTAGCGCTACGAAGCTCGTAGCACCGTAGCCGCGTAGCTACGTAGACACGTAGCCATGTGCTACGAATAGGCTGTAACTATTTTACTCGGGTTTAATGTATTTCGAATTCTCGTTGGCTTTTGGGGAATAGTGAAATATGACTACGTGAGCACGACTGTATGCCTAGGTAGGGCAGGCAGATATTTTACTTATATAACATCACATCACGCTTGTAATCCCCGAAGGGTCAGGCAGAGGTGCACCTATACTACACCCACATTTCGCTAGTTATGTCCCATGTAATAGGGGGCGAGCCTATTGCCGCCAAATGGGCCTAAATCCAGACTGGGGGCTGCTACTGAGAAATTCCTGATGGAAAAACCCAATAATATTTTGCCCGACCTGTGAATCGAACCCCGTGCTCAGCAGTACTCGTACCGCTTGCGCCCACTACACAACTTACAATATGCCAGTATAGGTATTCAGTTAAATCAAAAGAGCGATCATGTCTCGTCTCACGTGAATGCAACAATTAATTCAATACACAATATGAAATAATAATCACTTTCCCCCTGTTTCGATATAACTTCCATATTGCTTTTAGTTAGAACTTTTATTGACAAAACTTTGCTGTGAAGTTTTTATTGTACATTTCTCGGAAAGCGTTATTTGATGGATTTGTTACAAGTAAAGTAAATGTTGTATAGTTTACGATTTGATGTGGAGTAAATTAAAAGAGTAATAATTCAATTGAGTGTAATTAAGGGATTGAAATATAAAGACAGACAAAAATTAACTATTAAAAGCTAATTTAAAATTAACTGACAAACAAAAGCACAGAGATATGAAAAACATGGCCTTTCTTTCTACCCGACTGCGACAGAGAGATGTTTCCTTATAGAGTAGTCGAGTATATAGCATAATTTATAAGTTGAACTTAAACAGCTACACTTACCCTTACTTACTAAACACAACACGGAATATTTACATTGATTTTATTTAGTTATATTTTGCTGGTTTCCTGTATTCAGTTAGATTTGACAAATTATTTCGAAACTAAAGCAACATGTCACATACAATTACCTCCACACTTGTAAGTCCTTCTTGCCCCGGTTGTCTCGCGTGCAAGTCCAGCACATGCGAACGGTCTCTGTTTCAGCGAGATTCAGCACAACAGTGCATGACTGAAGTTATTACTGCTATGACACATTTCGTGTAATGAGTCTAGTTTTACGACTCACTTGCTTTTATTACGTAGGCTAAGTTCGTTTTTAACGTAATTGGTTATGATAATTAGGGATGTATAGGATCGTAAGGTAGAAAAGTTCAATCAATCTGCCTAGCCTTTTCCCAACTATGTTGGGGTGGGCTTTCAGTCTAACTGGATGCAGCTGAATATCAGTATTTTACATAGAACGACTGCCTATCTGACCTCCACAATCCAGTTACTGGGTAATACGATACCCCTTGGTAAGACTGGTTGTCAGACTTTCGGGCTTCTGATGACCTGTAACGACTGTCAAAGATCCTCGAATGACAGCCGGGACCAACGGCTTAACGTGCTTTCCGAGGCACGGAGGAGCCTCGGTATGAAAAGATGGTCACCCATCCACAGACCAACCCCAGCAAGCGTAGCTTAACCTGATGGATCGACCCGTGCGGCTGTTATTACTTAGCCACGAGCTCCTCTTAATAAAAAGTTATTAAATAAAAATGTTTATAGTCGGCTTCAAAAGTATTTGATGAAAGTGTAATAAACCCTGCTCAGGTTACATTCTGTCGCAATAACTCACTAAATGGATTTAGAAATACATTTATGTGTGTTAAGAATGTATTCACCAATTTCACTTGTATTTCACCAATTTTTCAAGAAAATATTGTTTGATTATCTAAATAGTTATTGAAAAATCATTCATGAAAAATGAGGTTATAAAATTAACCTCAATTGTCAAATGATAAATATCTTCTAACATGATTTAAAATTAGAATTTCACATATTTTTTAAAATCGAAGCACTCGATGTAAATGGCACCACACATTGGTATCCATAGCACAGGCACGTTTTCTGAGCCATTGTTTACATTTTTATCGGATACTTTTGGAACATAACATAGATTTTTATGTGGTGTCCAAAATGCCAACTGGGGCTGAATCTTTTTGGCTGTCTCTTCTAAATGGCAATGAATTGTCTATGAATTTTTCACAGATTTTGAACTGATTTTCCTTATCCCTTATTTCACCCTTAGCCACTGTAAAATAGCCTGCGACGTATTTTTAACGAGATTTAGCTGAAGAGTTCCTTGCAAAATTGTTTATCCAATTACTTGTCTGTAATATCAGCCACGGATTGTCTATGTCCTTGATGAGATAAATAAAATAAAATAATAAATAACAATAATATTAATTACTCTTTGATTCACCAATCCTTGGAATTAAAGCAATTTCTATCTGCTTCAGCTCCACTGCAGTCTAATTCCCCTTAAACTTGCAACTGTTTCTTGTACATTCCATAACATCACAAGTTTCCATCCAACATGCCGTATACCACAAATATGCAGCAATAAATATAGATATGAATAATAATGTAGATGTCTGTGACGTCACAGCTCTGCCTGCATTTATATATTACGCTGAATATTTTAGTGTTTGCTATCCTATCCAGTATCCAGGCACAGATTACTTTATTCAGTTTAGTTTAGATGGTGGATCTGTTTTATGGTGATTTGGTAGCGAACTAGGTATATTTAGAAAGCTGGTGTATCAGAAGTTATATTTATGGACTTTCTAAGTTACTTTTAGACTTCACTGATCAACAAGGAGTCATTGTACTCAATATTATGAACAAATTCTACGGGACCAACCCTAAAATCGTGGACAAAATGGCATAACTCGATAAAATGTAGAAAACAGCTGTTTTTTTTATTCATAGTTATTCAATTGCACATTGTAGACGGCAACCCTGGACTAGAATCAACCACAACCACAGAGATCAATGCCTTTGCCTTTTTGGTTTTAAAAGGGAATTTTACCCTGCAGTGATACAGTTTCAGACTAACATAATTTATATTTAAGTTGTCTGTTGCGTGCAAAATTAAAAAAAAAACCGGTAGAAAAAGTAACTAAGTAATTTTTCAATTTACAATCTGTCTTAATTAAAAACGCTTTTCTTTTTATAATCAGCCATATACCATTAAAGAAAAACGTTAAAATTTTAAAAAAAAAACAAGTTAAAAATACCACCAACCTTGTAAGATTTCTCTTTATCCACATATTATCCTACCCAACATATAAAGCCATCCACCTGCACACAGGGTGTATGAAAAGAGTCAATATTATGTCGTGAACACTGTTTGCTCATCTTGCACCAAAGAAAACACGGTACCGTGCCACTGTCCGTCCTCAGCAATTAGTAAGACCGATACTGGGTTTTATATCACACGACAACTTATTGTTCTAGTACTTTTAACTTCAAGAAATTATTTCTCAGTTTTAAGTGAGAAAACATTATTTGTAGTGGTCTTGTCTAGTTTAGTTTGAAATTGAACGAATTTTAGCTTTTTATTAAACGAAATATTTAATTGGACAATGGCTGTCTGTTCAGTTATTGGGTTTTGTAAACAGACTGTTCTTGTTTATTTTGAGTACTAAAATGATCTCCTAATATTTTTTATTATGTTATTCTAATATTTAACTCTAGGTTGGTTATAAATATACAGGGTTATTGGTAAAACATCAACAACCTCTTAAGGGGTCATTGTACTCATCATTACGAACAACTTTTACTATGGGACCAAACCAGAAATCGCGAAAAAAAAAATCTGCTGTTCAGTAGGTACATTTTGAAAAATTATGCGAACATAAATGTACTGAACAGCTGATTTTATTTTCGTGATTTCAAGTTTGGTCCCATAGTAAAAGTTGTTTATTTTATTTTATTTTATTTTATTTTATTTATTTGGAAGAACCAACAATTACACATTATGTATTACAAATAAATAGAAACATAAAGAGTTATACAAATGTGCAACCAACAACGTTCTCCACAGATACATAATAATTCGTTTATAATCATGAGTACAATACCCCTTAAGAGGTTGTTGGTGTTTTACCAATAACCCTGTATAATATTCTTTGTAAGGAAAAAACAAACTGTTTTTGTAAATCATAACAAACTGTCTAAATTCATAACGGCTGATAGCATTTTATATTAAATTACCATAAATGTCTAGCTACATTACATTCCCTTGGACTCAAATCCGTGTAACACATAACGACATAAAACATTATTCAGGCACATTATCATTATCAGATCAAATTATTCTAATTTCCAAACAAAGCCACACGTTTCATCAAAAGCCCAACTTTATGAACAATCCACAAAACAATGCAATGGGTTCCGGCATTCCTGAAACATCCATTTTACTGTGAAAATGGAACTACCATCGGCTTTTCCATTTACCGTATCGTATCGAGTATAGCATTGGTGACCCAGTAGTAAAGGCCCCGACTTACGAGTCGTAGGTCATGCGTTTGAACCCAGACGGGCGTTTTACTTTGTGTAATTTATTTCATCACAACTGATCTCTAAACTGTGAAGGAAAACATCGCGAGGAAACTGGCGTGTTCTACAACCAAAAATTTGAAGACATGTGACATCCACCAACCACACTGGGCCCGCGTGATAGGTTATTGCCGACTCCCTTTCACTGAGAAGAGGCATACGAGTATATATCCCAGCAGTAGGAACATTATAGGTTGAATATGTGTGTCGTATCGTGAGCGTATCGTGTCGTATCGTGGGGTGTTAAAGAGAGCTCTCTCGCTAAAAGCAAGCGTGGCTTTTTCTATTTTGTTTCGTTTCTGAGTTAAAATTAGTGCGCGTTTTAGTGGCCGGCCACACATGTGGTATAGACATTACTACTGCTTTTAAACTTTAGTCTGTTCTTATCAAAATATTCATGTTTTTGGGGAGTATTTTCATTGTGTATGTAACGAATATAACTCTGAAATAATAGACGCAAAGTATGTTATCAATGACTGCAATCTGACTATTTGGTGCGAGTGATACGATAGTTGGTGCCTATTTGTTTACAATAGAACAATATCTGTGATGGTATTTCGCCTACGTGTGATCTTAACCAGCACCCTAATTGTGCAATACACTTCAATCACAATCTGAAGGATTTTTAAGGAAATTCCTAATCCATTGCTTCATATGTTTGAAAAATTCGTCTGCTCGACAACGTAAATAACGCAGTGAATATTGTCGAGTTGAAAAAATGAAAGACTTTAAAATTGTAAGTGTGTTACGCAATTAGGCTGTATGTCTACCAGAAATTCCGTATATGAACCCGAGACTCGGTGTTCCAACCATCAAGGAACCATCCTTCATAGTTTTATTCTTCCTCATCCGGCCACTAGTTCCCATCTTTAAATAGTTCCCTAACAACAGCTCATCTCTACAATTTATTATCTCGTTAGTAACGTTTCATCTCAAACCGAAGCTCGTCGAGTGAAAAATTAAAATTTATTCATTCATTGAACTTTAATCCTTAGACGAAGGTTTTTTTTTTTTTGTAAAAAGAACATCTTTACGCTTGCTTTACCTCTCTGCTGTATGAGCAGAGGTAACCGTGTGAATTATTGCTTTGAATGCATCTGTGTGTATGAAGTTCATTTTTTGTAAGTAGTTTGAGCTCGAAGGCAAAACGCCGCAGGCATGGAACAGAGTTGTGCTGATACTTTCCATTAAGAAAGGTAATAAGGCATTATTACCCTTTTTACCTAGACGTGGCTCAGACGTGAGATGCCTGCGGAGAGCCTATAATGATAGTCCCATCTCACGTCTGAGCCATGTCTACAAACTGTTTTCAAGAATCACCACGAAACGTCTTGCGCGCAGGTTTGACGGCCCTAGAACAAGCCTGATTCTGTAAAGGCTTTAGCACCATAAACCGCATACATACGTTGCGGCAGGTTATACAGAAGACCGAAGAGTATAACCTGCCTTTTTGCTTAGCCTTTGTGGACGACGAGAAAGCCTTTGCTTCGATCGAGACATGGGCTGCACTGTAGTCTCTTCACCGGTGCTACATCGACTGTCGGTACATTGAGGTGCTGAAGTGTCTGTAAAACGCCACTATGTCAGTCCAACTCCAGGATCAGACCTCGATATCCTCGAGGTGTAAGACAGGGAGACGTTATCTCTCTGAAACGGTTTACCGGGGCACTGGAGGATGTCTTCAAGGTTCTGGACTGGAAACGGTTAGGCATCGACATCAACGGCGAGTACGTCATTCACCTTCGTTTTGCCGACGATAAAGTATTCATGGCTGAGCCTATGGAGGACCTCAGTACAATGCTCGACGACCTCAATAGAGCTTCCGAAAGAGTCGGTCTTAAAATGAACATGGGACATATGAGCATAACAAAAGTCTTGTCACATGCCGATGTAACAAACACTCTCATGAAGATCGGAGACGCTACACTCGGAAGTTGTGGACGAGTATGTTTACCTAGGACCAACTATCCAGTTAGGTAGGTCCAACTTCGAGAAAGAGGTCGATCGTCGAATCTGACTCGCTGGGCAGCGTTCGGGAAGCTACGCAATATCTTCTCGTCTCACATTGCGCAGTGTCTCAAGACGAATGTCTTTGACCAGTGAAGACCTACGGCACTGAAACGTGGACGCTCACAATGGGCCTTATTTGAATTCATTCAAAGGGCAATGGAGAGGGCTATGCTTGGAGTTTCCTTACGTGATCGAATCAGAAATGAAAAGATCATCAGGAGAACCAAGGAGAGGAGAACATAGCCTGAAGAATTGTCAAACTTAAGCGGCAGTGGGTATTGCTCGCAGAACAGATGACCGATGGCGCCGAAAAGTTCTGGAGTGGCGACCGCGTACCGGAAGACGTAACGTTGGAAGGCCTCCTAAAAGGGGGACCGATGACCTTGTGAAGACCGCAGGAATCCACTGGATGCGGGAATCACAGAACCGGTCGCATCGACGGTTCTTGGGGGAGACCTGTGTCCATTTGTGGACGTGTTTCGGCTGACATGATGATGACATGATGATGATTGATGATGAAGTAGTTTGAGCATGTCTATATGTAACGTATGCTTATTGGATGTGGGTACCAAAATGCTTTCTGTGTGTGTGATAGAGACTGACACATAATAAAAAGATACAGTAGATATGCTTAGTCATAAAATTAGTTTATCGCAGTGTAACAAAGTCAGTATTATAACAAGCCGGCGGAACCATAGATGACACTTTCACAGACTAAATCGCCAACTTAAACGCCATGGCATGAGACATCGTATCGTATACCTGTTGGTATAATCCCCTCATTGTTTCGGACAGCAATGGGAAGTCATGGGGTAGTTGTTTGTATGGAATACAGCAGTGTATAGTTAGGTGACAAGTAACGTCGTCCATTGCTTTGCGTTAGGGCACCGTGTGTACGTGCTGACACTTTCACGTCAACGTAAAACTTGAGAAGCAGCGAAAGATGTTACAATTTGACTAACAATGTTTGAAAGAGAAGGATTTTGTAGGAGTTAATTTTGTAAAATATACAGGTTCTTTTTTATCACAAGCCAAATTTTCACAGGACGTTCTACCCATGAGTATGAACAACTTTCATTGTGGGACCACCTCTGAAATTACGAAAAACATCTGCCGATTCATGCATTTTGTTGGAATAGTTCGTGTAGTGTGTAGGTATGTAACAGCAGATTTTTTTTTCGTGATTTTAGAGTTGCTCCCAAAGCGAAAGTTGTTTATATTCATGGGTAGAACATCCTGTGAAAATTTGGGTAGTGATAAAAAAATTGCCATGTGTGTTTATTCTGCGTTAAAGCCATGTTTCAGAATCATTTATGTTAGTTCTAACATAAATGATTATGAAACATGGCTTTTTTATCTTATGTGAATAGGCTTACGGAGAAATAAAGTGCGGGAGTCTATACTAGAACTAACTAGAATCCTCACGTTTGGCGCGCATAACTCAATGCCTTGATACATATTTTAGGGGCCAATGACAACGTACAGTTAACAACAGAATGAGCCTATCATGGCGGCCGTAACCCGTTCATTACAGCGTGTTTATTTACCCATCACGCGTAGTTTTTCCCATAAAGTTGCTTCGGCCGTCGCTGTTGGCAGCTGTCCACTGGTTCGTGCCAAAATGCGTGATACTTGTACTTGTGTACAGTAAATGGGTAATACACAGGATGTACCAGAGAGGTGTGATCAAATTTAAGGATGTATTACAGGCCATCAAACTGAACAACTTTCTCCATGGGACCAACATTGTAATCGTAAAACAAATTTCGGCAGTCCCATACATTTGGGTCGAGAGGTATTGAAGTTTTGTATGGGACAGGTGATATTTTTTTCGCGATCATGATGTTGGTCCCATGGAGGTAGTTGTTACGTTTGATAGTCTGTACCACACCTTTAAATTTGACCACATCTTTCTGATACATCCTGTATAGTAGTATCAAACCTCAAGGTGATGGTAATATGACTATTTTTAAGGAGGAGTACCTTTAGCTCCTAGCCTGCCGAATAAAATATGTCCCAGTCGTATAGATATACATAATATCACATCACGCCTGTTATCCCCGCAGGGTCAGGTAGAGGTGTACCTGTAGTACCCCCACATTTCGCCAGTTATGTTTAATTCCCATCCAATAGGGGACGAGCCTACAGTCGGGGCTAGTTGTATCGAGTTTAGCAATTACCTAACTATCCTGAGAGTTTACGAAGAGAATACAAAGCATTTTTCGGCTTCAGCGGCTTTTTCAGATCTTTTGTATGTGTTAGTAGGTGTATACAGATCTATAAAAAGACTAGCAACCAGTTTTAACTTAAAATTAAAAATAAAATATTTTTTTCTACTTCACTAGAAAACAGATCTTTTGTATATCTTAGTATATATCTGTTAGCATAATAATCTATAAAAATGTAAGTAACCAGTATAAACTTCAAAATTCATAGGGAATAGAAATAAAATAGTTTTTAATCTTTTTAATTATTTTTCCAATTAGCTACCAGCATGTTATAAAAAATAAAATAACAATATTAAAGGTGTTATGAAGCTTCATACAATAAATACCGTGCGGCGCGCAACATTGTTAATCAAATTATTGTGTGGCTTGGGTTACCTTTATATTTAAAAAAATATGGGAAATAGGCATACTGGCTAAACAATATTAATAATCAAAACTTATAATACTATTGAGCAGTACCGCCGGTGGATTAAAATCAATGTAACGCCCTAGCCCCATGTACCACACAACTGAAATTATATGTGCGCAGCTTCCTACAGTTCGATTTCCTATTAGGCACGTGCAATACCAGTGAGCAATACTCCAGGCACCACCTGCAGTTGTCCGTTAGTATAATAATATTTTGTTAGTGATTTCTTTAGAGTCATTGCCGATAAATAAACTGGTCACTTGTACCTACTAGGTATTTTTGTTTAACCTTAAAGTAATAATTAATACAACAAAGATAATAATTATTATAGTACTTTGAAAATCAAAGAATACGGTTTACAAACTGATAGTTTGTGTCAAAAATAATAACATTCGGTGAGTGTGCTCAGGAACTCAACAACCTCATTCCACCGGCCACCTTCTACTTTCGAACATCTAGACGCACTACAAGTTACCATCCATACCTAGTTGCCATTCCACCAATTCACCCTAAGCGCTTCCGAACATCCTTCATAATGCGCACGGCAAAAGAATGGAACTCACTACGAGTACCTTTTTTGTTTTGTGGATAGGAAATCATCAAATAACTTCTCCCGCTCTGGGTGGAGCGGGAGGGCGTGTCAGACTTCTACTGACTAAAACCCACCCGTGTTCCTTCAGTTGCCTGTACCAGAGCCACGGTAACTCTTTCGAACAACCCGCAACCCTGGCGGGCATCGGCCCTAGCGGACCCCTTCAGCTAGTGCTGACATCTATTTGAGGCGCGCGTGGAACACAACGCGCCGTCGACCCGGCCCTGGTCCTTACCGGACGGCGAGCTACCCATTGCTCACCATCCGAAAGCCCGCGCCTACGGTGGGTGGGAATCGGCTATCGATTCCCGACGCCCAGGGCGTCTCCTGCGGCGACTAGGGGCGTGAGGGCGCAAAGATTGCCTCTCCCTCACGCGTTCAGCCTCCTCCTTCGCGAGCATTACAGCTTCCCAGAAGGAGGTGATGGCTTCCCATGCACTCTCGCTCTGTACCATGGCCTGTAACAGGGCCGGACGCGAGAGATCGCCGATCGCCTCCGCGAGGACGTGGCGGTGCTCTGCCCAAGCCGGGCAGACCTCCACGAAGTTTCACCGGCTGTCGAGGACGAGTCCCAAGTACTTCATCGTAAGCTCGACGCCGATGTGAACCCCTCCTACCGTTATTTGGGAACCCGACGGTGGCGCTTTCCAAGGACCATGAAAACACATGACCTCGGACTTGTGCAGGGCCACCTCGAGTCCCAATCGAAGGATCCTCTCGACGATTATCGCAACCCCGTGTGTCGCTAGCTCGGCCGCCGCCTGGTGTTACCTCCCCTGCCTCAGGACCAGCGTGTCGTCAGCGTAGCATACCACGCTGACGCCACTAGGGAGGTCAGCGCGCAGCACCCAGTCGTACCCGATATCCAACAGATGTGGCTCTAGGACCGATCCCTGTGGGACACCGCACGACATCTCTCGCCGGTTCCACTCTCCCTGATGACCGGGGTAGATGACGGCCCTGTCCGTCAAATAGGCTTCGACCACGCGACAGAGGTAGGTCGGCATCCGGTGATACCGGAGTGCCTCCCTAAAACGCATAGAATAACTTTCATAATAAAACTTAACAGTTTCTGAAGTCGGTGTCTTCAATTTTTCAATGTCAATCTCAGCTTGGCACTGACTTCAGAAGCTGTTAAATTTTTTTGGGAAAGTTATTTTATTCGTTTAAGGTTTTTGAAGTCGGTTTTTACTTTTTTAAAGTAAATTATGACTGTTTTACCTTTCAAAGGTAAGAAATAATGTCAAAACAAATAATATACAAGTCCATTTCCAATTGTGCCGATACTCAATACGTATGAATATCTCGTTTGGTTCATAAAAATGTTATTATGTTATTGTTTGTTACTCACACGACACCCTGGAGGGAGATACCAGTCATCAAATTATAGAAATTTTCTACGTGTCGCGAGTTTTTCAACGTTTTCGGTAAAATACAGAAGTTGGGGTTTTTAAATAATAATAATAATAATAATATTCCACAACTATCACACAACGCCGTCTAGCCTCAAGCTAAGCAGAGCTTGTGTTATGAGTACTAGACAACTGATAAACATACTTATATATTTCTAAATACATACATATATAGATAAATTACACCCAGACACAGAACAAATGATCATGCTCATCACACAAACATTTGTCCTGGGTGGGAATCGAACCCACGACCTCCGGCATAGCAGTCAGGGCCACTAACCACTAGACCAACAGGCCAGTCAAACTATTGATACTAGACAAAATATTGTTGAACATAAATTATTTATAATGATATACTAACAAGTGGGCTTACAAAAAAAGAAATACCGACTTAAAAACATGACTTTCATACGTTACCTATAATATTAAGTATTAATTGAAATGTCGTTGACACATCTCAGGACTCTGAGGTCCCGCACCTTTGGAAGGCGTACAAAGGGGCCGAAGCCAACATAGAGAGGCCCGCTTTCAATGAAATGAGGTATCAGCCGACGATTATCCCTATTTGCATTATGCAAGTGTACCCAAGGTCAACACTCGTTTGGTATAGGACTTATGCGGGATGTGGGAACAAAGATCTAATCTATGGGTTTGGGTGGCTAACGTAGACCGGTTACTGAGTATTTATTTATTATCGGAAGCTGCTGACCGTTTAATCAATGTACTGTGTCTAATATTAGGCATACTAAATAAAATCAATTAAAGTTTCTGAATTTGCCTAAAAATAGCCGCCCTTCATCGCAACTTTGATTAAAGTAGACTGGTTACGGAAGGCTTATACGGTATGTTACGCGACCAGCAATATTGACTGTAAACATGCTCACTCGGTTTATGAAGCACCAGTTTTGCCCGCGTGGAGGTTGCAAATGATCCCACGGGAACCTAGTACCGGGATAAAATTATCTTATGCCATAACCCAGGTCATTGACAAGCTGTGTGCGAAACTTCATCGAAATCCGTTTAACAGTTATGGCATGAAAAGGTAACAGACAAACAGACAGAGTTACTTTCTCATTTATGATATTAGTAAGGCACTATGGATTCTTACTTGATTTATTCATGATCTTGCACTCCATAAAAAAAAAAACCTAAATTCGCTAAATGAAAAACTGGCTTTCTAATATAAAAATGTTTTCCTCTTGAACTAGGTGTCATTAAATAAGTAATTCCGAACACACAGTTTTAACTCTGTCATAGATATTGTTTTATTTATTATATATTAAAATTTCATTTATTTGAGGAGCTGGTGGCTAAGTAATAACAGCCGCACTGGTCGATCGATCGGGTTAAGCTACGCTTGCCGCGGTTGGTCTACAGATGAGTGTCCATCTTACATACCAAGACCCCTCCGTGCCTCGGAAAGCAGGTTAAGCCGTTGGTCCCGACTGTCACTAGTGAATCTTTGACAGCCGTTACGGGTATCAGAAGCCCGAAAGTCTTACCAACCGTAGTTGGGAAAAGGCTAGGCAGGTGATGATGAGATCATCTTTCATTTCATTTATGTTCTAATAATTCGTCAAAATGTACTGAACAGCTGATTTTTTTTTCGCGATTTCAGGTTTGGTCCCATAGTAAAAGTTGTTCATAATGATGAGTACAATGATCCCTTAAGAGGTTGCTGGTGTTTTACCAATAACCCTGTATATATGAACAGTATGATACTTAAACGCTACACTTCTAGAGCTTGTCCACTTTGAAATGACGCGCCCTATCACATAAATTTGCATAAGTACAGTATGGTAAATGTCGTAGTGGGGCGCGTCATTTTAGAGTGAACAAGCTCTACTAATAATTTGATAATTTTCCCGGAATTAACGTAATCAAGACATATCGCTGCCCTAGTTCAATAGTAAGATATCTTTAAAAAAATATGAGTTCTACATGAGGTTATCTTACTATTAAAAGCCTAAAAACTATTATAAAAAAAAAGAAATATGTTTTATTAATATTGAAATATAAATAACTCCCAAACATTAAACTAAATTATCATTTTAATAAATCAACCACATTTAAAAAAATAACAAGTAAATTGAATTAGCTCAACTCATACCTCGATCAAAATATCTTACTATTGAACTAGGGCAGCGATATTATGTCTGAAAAAAAAAATACTAAGAGATAGTCCATACAGTTTCGTAAAGATGATTTTTAACGAGATTAATGCACATTGCAAATTATTGTACGAAATATAATCGACGTTAAATCTCATGATATGGAGTTAATTCCGCAAATGTTTGTAGTTATATTAAAAAAAAAAGCGAGAAAACTTCCTGAACTTGACCGACACCACAAACAAACTAAATCAAATCGTTATAAAACTGTTTTTAATTTAGAATCGCGTAGGTGTTACCACAACCATAAAACAATTGAGTTTCAATGTTTTCGTTTCAAATTGTACAAAGAACGACTTCAAAGAAGAAATTCCTTCCATACATCTTTATTTACAAAGTTGAACACTGCCATAGCCAAACATCTGCCTGAGAACAACCAACCTTATCTCGTAAACCTAAAGATGATTTTAGAAGAGGTCGGTTTTGTTAGGTGTAAAGTTGTTTTTTTCCGAAAGTACAGTCGACGAAAATTATTCCCAATTACTAGTGTCCCCACATCTTGTTCCCCTCTTAATTCCTTTGTGAGGAGTGGAATTAAAAAATAATACGCGTCGTTACAGGCCCGTTTGATTAAGAGCTTTTTGATACGAATTTATTTCGAGAACTTGAAGAAGATCGTAATGAGATTTATGCTGAAGGAATTTTATTTCAAAATTAACGGAATACAGGTTTCTCATAATTTTAATGCCGAAATTAATTTTTAAACCGTTTTGTACTCTAGCTCGCTGCCAAGTGACAGGTCCCAGCGTACATCCAGAAGGCTAAACCTCAGTAACAATCAATGTTAACGCCTTGTCAAAATGTAGGTACAGACGCCAGCAGGTCAAGCTATCCGAATCTGTCAAATTTTCTCAATCAACCTTGAACCTAATGCTTTAGCAATAAAGTTGAAAATCTATTAAAGAAATTTGACAGATTGTAGTAGCTTGATGTGCTGGCGTCTGTACATAACAGTTTTTTTTTTTTTTTGACAGATTGAGACAGAGGTTAGAACGCGAACGTTCTTAAAAATAAGAGAATTCAAAATCAAAATTAAAATATTTCTACAATATTCACATAAGCCTACATATGGGCACTTATGAAACGTCAGAAGCTAGGTGCATGGTTCCAATTGGTCGCTTTCTCTGGAGAAGAGCCGGAAACAAACTCCACTGTGACTCTTTTTAAAATAATTGGCTTTTATAATGTTTTCAGATTACAGTGTTATTAGATATGGAAGGACAGTGGAGACCTGTCAACAAGTACCAGAAAATGGTCAACAAATCTACAGTCTACACGGCCTACAACGTTGTCCCTCTTAGAGCCTCTTAGAGCAATGGAGGTCCTTAGTACTTACTTACATATGTTGGGTCTCCGTCCATTGCACCCATGCCTTCGGAAAAATGTTGAAGTTTTAAACCACAAGTCCACATAACGTCAGCTTAATTTAAAAAAGCTTTAATTTTTTTTAAACTGCAATGCCTTAAATACACCGATTGGTAAAAAATCGTACCCTATTTAGTGTTTTCTAGGAATTAATTGCCTGAGAGTATGTTTGTACAGGTCGCACCGATCCGTTATTTTTCAGCGCGGTTTTCATTCGATCCGTCTTTATTAGTGTTGGTGACGCGCACGTAACTATATTTGCGCTCACATACAAATACAGTTGGATATTTGTTTGGCCGACTGTACCTAGAGCTGACAGTAATGGATACTGTCGTGTGTCGATACGGATTTACAAAATACTGTTAAAGGACGCAAGTTCATGGCACGGTCACGGTATGTACGGTGTAGTGAGCAGATCCCTTTAAGTTTTAAAAGTCTGAATATAGTGGTTTCACTTTGTCTTTTTAGACTATTGATTAATATATAAGTGAATCTTATGTATTTCCAATTTTAGGATGGTTCAACAATATACTTTTACGAGTGTCAACTATTAACTAACAAATGAACAAAAAAATAATTATGAATTTAAAAAAAGAATTGCAGTTCCACAATTCTAACCATCTCGATACGAAAAAAGTCACGACCTCCTAGCGTACTCGTACTTCCCATTAAAGACAAACTTTTTAAAGACAAAAGTAACATCCAAACTCCCGCAAAAACCTGTCAATAATTTTATCCCAAACTTTGCTACCCAAAAAATTATTAAATATTTTTGCCGCGAATATTTTTTCGACCTAAAAAACGGAATAACATGTATACGGGCGTAATGATCCGTTCAACGATTTTGTTAACTCATCTCAACTGACCGTTTTAGAAAGAGCTTCCATGCCCTTCCTTCTTCCTTCAAATTAGATATTTGAAGGAGTTTTTTTGGCAAGCAGGGGTCAAAGTATGCTGGTTGATATGTTACAAATTGCGTAAACAAGTTTAGTGGGTGCGTCAAATAAGACTGATGTACTTTTAACTTGGATATCAGAAGAACATTAAGTATTTTTATGGCGATTGAGAACGATAATGTGGCGATCAGGTTTTTAGCAGAAAAATCTCAGATTAGCTATTACTAGCAAAATAGCATGTTAAGTTAATCGTTACGATTAGTAAAGATTTAACTTGGCAAGTGGCAGTAAATAGACTATTTTTGGGATCACCTTCCCGCTCACCTGGCTAGAGCAACTTCCCGCTCACCTGGCTTGAGCAACTTCCCGCTCACCTGGCTTGAGCAACTTAAAGGTCTCAAGCTAAGTACTTTTAGTCTCGCGACAGGTACACCTTCTATTATATTGAAGCCTTCTTTTAGTTATCCTTAGCAGGTTATAGTGGTCTATAACCTGCTAAGGATAACTAAATCAAAACTTAAAATAACTTATTAAATTACGTCTTCCCATACTGCTTTGTAAACTCGGCCATTAATACCTCTTTCGACATAAGCAAAACGAGTATTTCGAGCCACGTATAGAAGTACTAGCTTTTGCCCGCGGCTTAGCCCGCGTGCTGCTCGGAAATTGTCCTACGGGAACGCACTGCTGGGAACAAAAGTATTGTATGATCTATCTCTGTGCTAAATTTTATCCAAATCCGTTCAACGGTTTTCGCGTGAAAGCGTAACAAACAAACAAACTCACTTTCGTATTTATAGTATTATTATGAAAAACCGGTCTATCGACACTAGACTCACAAAATGTATATTAGGTACTTAAATTTTAAAAAAAAGCTCTTAACACTACTAAAGTTTCTATAATAATGACACGTGGCGCCATCTATTATTATAAGAACGTTATTGTTGTTTTCCTCGGGAACAGTACTTTTTTCGGGATGAAAGGTACCCTATGTCCGTTTCTGTACACGTGAAAACGTATATGCAAAATTTCAGGATGATTGTTCAATGGTTTAGGCGGGAAAAGGTAACAGAAAGAAAGAAAATATGAAAACTGCGTTTAATTGGCATTATAACATCAAATAAATACACATTAAAATTATAGAAACATGAAATAATGATTGCAATGCCAAAAGGGCCTCAGCTCAGCATAATGTCAGATGGCAACACAAGGTGTACCACCTGACGCTGATTTTCAGCTGCAACCCACGAGTGCCATATGCTAGAAATAAATAAACACAGAGAAGTGTGTGTCCGTTTTATAATAAATTAAGAGAATAAATTAAAATTAAATGTAGTAACATACAATTGTGTGTGTTTGTGTGGTGTGTTTTGATTAATTAAAAACTAAAATAAATACTAAATATCAATGTTATTAACTACAATAAAATAATAATAAATCTATCTAAATATTTAAATGCGCCTTCAAAGCAAAATCGTGAGACTGCGTTGTTCTTCTAAACTATGAAACGTAATTTTATGCAGTATACATAATCAGGATACAAGACAATAATCATTGATTATAATAAAAAAAAAATAATAATAGTGAAAGTAATTAAAATTATAAAATGGATAAAACATTATGAAATAAGTAAATTGTATTATATAATATTATATGGCGAATATGTCGGCTCGAACATTCTCAAAATCTTTTTGCTGGTTTAACAAACAAACTTACTTTCGCATTTATAATATTAGTTAGGATTGCTCTTAAAATTTCCAGCGCTGCATACGTTTTAGCAGATTACCGGTCCATTACGTACGTCGCATCGAGAGGGTAGTCGCTCTTTAGATAGTGCTCTTACTGGTTGAGAACTACATATAGCTCACCTAGGTTCTTTGTTATAAAACGAGAAAATATGCTGTTTTAATGGTTTCGGTTTTTAGGCTTGAATGTTTATGACGTCTGTCTTATTATCAGCACGAGTAAGGACCAACCGCATCACTTGGTAGGAATAGATCTTTTTTTAGCGCATTTACACGATGTAAGTTGGTTGCCTGCGGCACACGACAACATTGATGCAACAAATGACGCGCATCGTCTCAACACTGTTTAGAGAAAGTGCAACTTTCAATGTGGCTTCAACTTACGTTATGCCACAGGCAATAAATTGCTCCGTGTATCAGGCTTTGAGACCCTTCTCATTGGGTCAACCATAATTTGTATTTCTTGTTGATTTTGGCCATCATAGCCTTAGGCTACACGACGCCGGAGTCGCTGCGGCGCCGGACCGCATGTTTGCGTATACGAATGAATATCGCCCAAGCGCCGCACGGGCGCCGCACCGGAGCTGCGTGTACACCGCATTGATACCGAGTTATACAGTAAAACAACAAGCATGCGGTGTACTGAAGCCTTAAGGCAGCATATCGATATCTTGTTTTAGACTAAACCTAATTACTGATACAGAGGTGCCCTTTAAAACTGTCATTAGCATTCGCATGAAAAAAAACCCAAACAACGCCAACTCCCTCGTATATTTCGTGACACACATCCATAGCTACATATCCACCAACATGAAATATAATATTGTCACTTAGTACTTCACTTGGCGTAAGTGAAGTACACTTGAGAGCGCATCAGGCGACCTTTTTGACAAATTATCATGTCGTTTTGTGCGCGTGATGAATGGCGCTCCTGACGATTTTGTGAGAACTCGTCATTTACTGGAGTATTTTCTAAACGGAGTTAAGTATGTGAATGATGGATTTTTTATACTGGTTTTCCTTGTCTACTAGGTATAGATCTGTTATCTAATAAGCTCGCTGTATACTGTCGGCCTTGACCTAACTTTTTTTATACTAATTTGGTTGAATGCAAAAGTGTAGCTTCACATAAAACAATAAGTTCTGATAGCCTAATTTCAGAACACGTTTTTATCTTCCGTTATAAAATGATTTTTCAACAAAAAATACAATTTTTAAAACATTGCTAGATATCGCAATTTGCATAGTGAAACTAACATAAAAATTTCGTCCATTCTTCAAGTGTGCGCCAACGGTACACAGGTGCACACTTGCAACTTTGCGAAAAAAAAAAAAAAGTCACGCGATTTTTCAACGCCACTCGCTTCCCGTCGCTGGCGATTTTGCGCAATTGACCTAATTATGACGTCGTGAAATTCAACACTGAAAACTGTTTTAAAAATTACATTTTTCAGTTTCAGCTGAGCTCGGCACAAACTATATAATTTTACGACTATTATATTATTACGGTTCTTTTTGAAAACGGAACCATTTCTTAAATGAAAGCCGAAGCTTTAGAAATGTATTTTTTGAGTTCATCAACGTTTGTAGGATTGTGAAATGATTGATTAAGTAGGTGGCCAGCATAAACTAGTCAAGTATTTTAAACCAAGCCCTTATCATGAAGATGCCAACTTACAACAATACCACTTTACAAGAAATTCTCAAATTCATCACCTTTCCTCCAAACTAAAACATACAACTCAACAACGAATTAAACCGCTCCTACTCAACATTGGCTGGTGTAAGAAGCACCGCATCCCTACCGTTATGATTCGCATATTTGATTAACTAGCAACAAAACGTTCATCATTTATTCACAGTTGGACGGCGCATAATTTGTACAGACCGTTACCACCGAAATCTTTGAAAGGATTACGACGGGTACTCGAATCAATGTTATAAATGGCTTCGCTGTCAATAAGTATAATGATAATAGGTCTGTGCGTTTGTTATTTAAATTCAGTGTAGCGGAAAATTCGAGTTTCATCTGATTTAATTTTGGCAGCATTGTGGTGCTAGTAATTAAATTTGATAACTATATTAATATTATTACGGTGCTTAGCTGTGTTGAATTCATTATTGTTCGTTATTTGCAATGCAATCGTTTCAAAAAATGTTCTCACTTCGACATTTATACCTCCTTACACAAAATAATATTCATGACCAAGAACCATCTGTTGATCTTCTCTGCACCATTAAATTCGTCCACCAAAATCTCTTAACAATTTCAGTTTTAATATCGACAACATTTGGTACTAGTCATTTTGATGAGCTAGAATATTCAGAGGCCGAGGGGAGAGAGCGTCTCGTTAAATTTTAATATTCTCTTCCGTATTTACAGACACCCTTGTAATTGAGCGTGTGACGATGTTTTAATTCATTATTCCTTTGTTGCTGTTGCGTTGATTAAATTTGTAACATCTTGTCCGGGATCGCTGAAAGAGGCCAGTGAAATGGGAACCGAAACAATATATATTTCTTCAGGATATTAAACAACTAAATTATTCTTTATTTTATGTTTAGGTAAGAAATAACGGACAGTGAGCTTAAGTCTTTATCTATGTCCGTATCTCGGTAATATATAATATTATAAAGAAATTTATCAGTTATAATACCATCATCTATAAGAAAGCCATTGTTAAATTATTTCTATGTGAAACCTGATAAGCCTCGCTCACAATCTTGGGTCGATATAAAGGCTTTTTGTGACCCTCTCCTTCTCACCGGTTCATTTGTCAGGGAGTATTTCTACATTGCGTTTCTCGGTTTTTGGTTCAGAATTTATTAGCAACGGCATACGTGGTCGTATGTAACGTCCAATTTTTTTTTCTGTGTCGACTGCTTTTTATTATATTCCTGTAAGGGGAGAAATAGTGTGTGAGCGGAAAACGAAAGTCAACATTTAATAGAAGTCGATATAATTGTTATTAGGGAATAAATATGGGTCGGAACAATTGGAAAACCCATACGTGTGATAATATGCCTAAAACAGTTTAGGTTAGTAGACAGTCGTTATTTTGGCAAACGTTAATGTAAACTTACAAATCTTGAAGCAAGTTTGCAATAAGGTCTTCTCAAAGCCCACTTCAACCATTCAGCACAAAAGTAACAATATTTAAATAAATCTATCGGAACCGAGATTTATAGCAATAAACAAACAATATCAAGTGACTCAGTTTATTCTTGTTATGACATAACAGCGAGGGGAGCCTGTCTGCGACAGCAATGGAACCTACCTGTTGGAACTTTTTGCAATCTGTTCGTTATTTAGTGGCCCGCACGCCAGGCTAATCACGGCGGATCATGTTTTCAATTTGGTTTTTATATGAATGCAGATTTTTCTATTGAAATGGAAGTAGTTTTATGAATGAAATACAGTTTTGTTACGACTTGTTTTAAGCTTTAAATAAGTGAAACAAGATCTGAGAAAATATGTTTACAGAGTTGGTTTTCTATGAAGTTAATTTGTTCGTTGGATTTAGCTTGCAACTATCACCAGCTCTAAGTAGTTTTATTAACTGGATTGTTTTAAAACAAAATATCTTTAAAGTTAAGTATCTTATCTTAAAAAAACACCAATGCTGTATTTAAAATAAAATTAATTCATCTATCGAATTGCTGGACCTATCCGTTTCATAATTTCAGTCGAAAGACTTCCACTGCTGGACATACGTCTCCCCCAAGCACCGCCACTGCGACCGGTTCTGTGCTTCCTGCATCCAGCGGATTCTTGCTGCCTTCACCACCTCACAGGTCCATCTTGTGAGAGGCCGTTCAACGCTACGTTATCTACGTCCGGTATCTACGTGATCGCCACTCCAGAACATTGCGGCCCCATCGGCCATCTGTTCTGCGAGCAATATGCCCTTCCTATTACCACTTAAGTTTAGCAATTCTTCGGGCTGTCGACTACTCTCTGTTTATCTAGATGTTATGAAAACCAAACTAATTGATAGAATAAGCGAGTTCATATTCCTTTTCCACATTCGTAGTGTACGTACTTTATTTTTAATTTCCTGTTCATTCGTGCCGGATCCGGAAACACGCGTCTCTCGCACAACTAGGCCTATTGTTATGGAAAAATGATCATGTGCTTTTCGTTTATATAGTTTGGTGAATCTTTTATTCTCTTTATATCTTTGAGTGTCGTTATATTTCATGTTTTTTATTACTCACAGCCAAATATAGAATCAAAGTAGCTATTCCTGTACGTAAATGTTTATGTATAAAAATAAACTGAGTATCTATAAAAGCTATTGTCCTGATCAGAAAACTATTACACGAGAGCTTTTTAAAATAAGAAAATATGTAATAACCCTTCCTTTATGAGAAAAACCCCTGTTAGTTTTGTAACGGAACACAGGCATCGTTAAAATGAGTAACAGCTACAAAGTACGGCGCAAAGAATAGAAGAACTTGAGGAAACAGATAATGATGGTCATCAATAATCACGCTGCACTCGTTATCGTGCTGGTTAGCTACGGGTAGAGACAATACAGAACGTGTTATTTATATTCTATTTTTCTCTTTCTTTCGTTTAATAAAACTAATATCGCTTGAACCTTTATTTCTTTACATATTCTGTTCACAATCGTTACCTTCATATTATTATGATAATTATGCGTTGGAGTGCTATTAAACTGCTAACAGAAGCGTCACCATTCATCTTTGTCTGTAGTAATGAATGTTTTAAACTGCTACAATGACAATCAGAATTCAGTGTTGTTATTTACAAAAAGAAAATGGAAAAAGAAGGCGACCACACGGCATACAGCCAGAAAAATAAATCGTGTAACTGAACTAACGTGAACATAAAACAGCTGCTGTAGTTTATGTATCATCATAAAAGTATGGCTTAGGTAATTATATTACTGCTCACGTATAAATCTTCAGACAAAATTAGGTAAGTAGGAGAAAATAGCATTGAAATTATAGATGAAACGTAAACAGAACTGACGAAGAACAGATACTTGGAATAGTGAATGAACGTGACCTTGATTCAAAAAAAAATCCTGCAAGCATTAGGAAAAAAAATGTGCTTTGAGAGATTGTATAATTAGAAATATTATCTAATATGCAAAAAGTCTGTATGTTTTTTTAAGTTTTAAGATAATTAACGCGAGTCTTGTATATTAGCATTAGAAATTTTCATATAGTTGTATATGTCTTTGTCTGTCTGTCCTCAAAATTGTTATTTGGAAATAGTTTTTTTTACCGACACCCCATATAAAACCGTAATTCATTTGCCAACTGTCTAGGTACAGCATTAAACAAAACGCACTTAAAACCGTCCTACTGTAGCAGAAGTTAGCCAAACTTGTATCCAAACAAAAAGCTAGCCAAACTTGCGAGCCGTGTGTCCCCCGGGCTAGAATGATAACTTCATAACGTGATTAGTCACCCGGCACTCGCGCCAGTTGTTCTATAACTTGTTCCTACTCGCGCCAGTAACTCGAACACAGTTGGGGAATTACTCAGCCATTATCACAAGCTGCCCTGTTTAGGCTGCCTGGTTGAATGTTGGATGTATTGGGATCCGTAAATCTGTGAATCTGTACTGGCTTTGCGGTTGCCAATTAACTTGCCTAGCTGGATAACTGTGAGTAGTGTATCGTTTGCGTCTGTTGTGTTCATAATGTGCATCAGTAGCGCTTGGGACTTGTACGCCATACTCACTGGCTTTATAATTTTTCAGTATATAAAAAACTATAAAACGATCCATAAACGAAAGGTAATATAAGTAATAGTAGGTAATAAGTTAAGATAATGATAAGATACTCATTTGTTTTCTGAAACATGAGTACAATACATACAACAGAATTTGTCAGCATGCAAGAGATGTTAAAAGTAGGTAAAGATAAAAACATATCATCACGTTAACCAATAAGATGAAGATTAGCGACTAGGGGCATTAAGTATACGGCAAGTCGCTGAAGACGAAGCGTCAGTATAATCAACCTGTAACGCTCCCTCCGCTGGGACACAGGTCTCCTCTCTGTGAGAGGGAGTGGGCCGTACTCCACCACGTGGGCTCAGTGCCGGTTGGTAGATGTCACATGTCTTCGAATTTTTGGTTCTAGGACATGCCGGTCTCCTCACGATGTCTTCCTTTACCGTTTTGAGAGCAGCGGTGATGAAATATTTACACAAAGTAAAGCGCCTGCCTAGGTTCGAACCCACGACCTACAACTCGGTAAGTCGGGGCCAATACCACTGGGCCACCACTGCTCTAGACAAAGACGAAGATGCCGTCATAATCACTACAATCAAAAACGATCTTACATTTGCAGTATTATTGACAACAATGACCAATTCTCAACCCGCACAAGTTGCAGTACCCACTGCAGTATTGATTCTATGTCAGTAGCTTCTGCTCCCGCTTCAAAATGACTGTCTCCGTAGTAATTGTACAATGTAATATCCAAAGCGCTGCTGTGCTTGAACTTGCCGTAATAAACGTGGTTAGCGTCCAACTTGTGCGTTTGTTCGTCAACTTAGTTCGCTCGCCATCTTGCCTGTATGTACTCTGTTGTTGCTTAAGTGATTGGTTTAAGTTGAAAATGAGTTCGTCTTGAGATGAAGCTGGATAGCAGAGAATAAATCCGTTCTTCTTTTTATTGTGGATGATGTTTTTAATTTAGCTTTGTTAACATTTTAGTTTCGTTCCTTCAATTTCTTCAATAATAGGTAGATAAGTAGGGCTTATCCTTCAAAGTTTAAGTCTTATCGAAATAATTATTTGATCATTCAAATTCGGTACTATGCCTTCTTTCGAGACATAGTTTTCAAATCAGTAAGCATATTTTTTTCTAAATACACTTTTTCTGTCAACCTAACTCAAGTCTGGATTCTATGAACAACTAAAGAAATCCATTGGAAAACGTTTCTTCAATAAACAGCGATATTTTTCCACCTCGTCTTTAAGTAAATAATTGTAGGGCTCCTACCATTGAGGTGTCAGCATGACGAATGGGGCAGAGCCGTCGATTTCTTTGTGCTCAGATTATAAAGAAAATTCTCCGTTTTCTACTACATATTGAAAATATAATATGTGGTTAATGTTATTACGATGTAGTGAAATGTTGCTCTTTGTTCGCTTTGTGGTCGGGATTATTGTTACGTTAAATGTGGGGCATTTACCTAGAATCCAAGTTTAAGGAAGGCTCGATACTTTATTTTCTTTGAGAAAGGTTCCTGTGTTTTACAAGGACTTCATCTATAACTTTGCGCTTTTCCACAAACACATCACAGGACCTATTCTGATTGCTACTTACACAAACACATCACAGGACCTATTCTGATTGCTACTTAAACACATCACAGGACCTATTCTGATTGCTACTTACACAAATACATCACAGGACCTATTCTGATTGCTACTTACACAAACACATCACAGGACCTATTCTGATTGCTACTTACACAAACACATCACAGGACCTATTCCGATTGCTACTTACACAAATACATCACAGGACCTATTCTGATTGCTACTTACACAAACACATCACAGGACCTATTCTGATTGCTACTTACACAAACACATCACAGGACCTATTCTGATTGCTACTTACATAAATACATCACAGGACCTATTCTGATTGCTACTTACACAAACACATCACAGGACGTATTCTGATTGCTACTTACACAAACACATCACAGGACCTATTCTGATTGCTACTTAAACACATCACAGGACCTATTCTGATTGCTACTTACACAAATACATCACAGGACCTATTCTGATTGCTACTTACACAAACACATCACAGGACCTATTCTGATTGCTACTTACACAAATACATCACAGGACCTATTCTGATTGCTACTTACACAAATACATCACAGGACCTATTCTGATTGCTACTTACACAAACACATCACAGGACCTATTCTGATTGCTACTTACACAAACACATCACAGGACCTATTCTGATTGCTACTTACAATTGCAGTAGCTTGCAACATGACAGTTCAACGTCCATTGCAATTATCTACATGGTTGCCGATAAGACGAATTCTGAAAACATTACGGATTATTGGTAATAAAATTCTATATTGATAGCGAGTTTATGCCATAATAACCTAGATACATAGTTATTACTACAATGTTCCAACATTGCAGACTTTTACTGCAGAATATAATAATCGTCACAGTCCTGTTGCCATTTCATAAAAGTTGAAGGCAATATTCAAGGCAGGGGAAGCCGGGGTAAGATATACTGTTGCCATAATGTAAGAACTTACAGAAAATCAAGTCTACCGAGACTTCCGACGTATGAAAACGTTTTTTGGTGTTTGGATTAATAAAAGTGGACTAGTCTTGAACTATTGCAGTTTCAAATTGTTGTAGGTTAATCTGAGATCCCGACTGACTTAGCGGCGCATGAAAAATATGTTATTTGAAATTGAAACATAGCGTAGTGACCATTTGTCGTTCTTCTTCTGTATGAAAGACAAACACTGTGATTGTTTTTGTTTTTAGTGTAGTATTAATTTAGTATTTATTATTTTATATTATTCGTTAGCTTGAAATGAACCTTCTGCGATATATTTTATATTGTCTTTCTACATTTCAAACACCAATACTAAGATATTGTCCGTGACACTTTAGTGCCTCAGTAACACCTGCCTGGAATTGTATTAAGTTGCGGAATGGAGCTCAAAAGTGGGTCAGTTTCAGTTATGATGGTACATTGTCATCATTTAGTTAGCTGCATTGTAGTCGAGATTTATAAGGTATTTGGTGACATATTCTATTAAGTGATTACTTAATTGAGTAATCAAATGGCACTTAATAACATACGTCACCATAAGTAATTACTTAAGCAGTACTTATAATAATTTAGTTAGGAGTCGTCATTGACTTAGTAATTGATTTCGTTTTTTAAAATGGAACTACTCCTTAAGAGAAGGCTTTTTCATGTAGAATTATTGTTGACTGTGATTTTCTATTGGTTATGGTTAATCCAGACAATGGATGAAACGACAAATCAGTTGACCGTTAATCGTTTATTCAAACATTCTCTTCATTAGTGTTTTAGGTACACCGATCGTATGCTATGCTGTTTTTCTATAATACTGCTGAGCCATTTCATCACCATCATGGTTTTTATCACCAGTCTCTCTTCATAACTTTATATTATAGCATTTCATCACGATTAAAACAAACCTTTTGGGGTAAGCAGAGTCGACATAGATGTACAGCCGTGCTTAGGCGATGTGTTGTAGCACCAATAATTCATGGCGGTGCCCACCGTGATTTGTGTCCCTATCTGTCTCGGTTGCCATGACAACGCGCATATTTTACATAAAGCACTTACGTATGTAGCCCACGGACGTGGTATTGTATGTCCGCTTCGTAAGTTATATCCTATTTCATTTTATATTTTGCTTAGAATTCATGATTGTCAATATTTCGATTGAATGAGTGTCCATGGAACTTCATGGACACTTAAATCTTGCCTGTTCTTCTCCATAGGAACCTAGTACACTTTGAAATGGGCAACTCGTTCCATGTTTCTGACTAGCTCACTCCTGGACAATTCAAATGTGCCTGTAACAGTTTGATTGTTTTGCGTGAACTAACTAAGGTAAGATTATTTGCAGCAGTCTCCTCTTGTCTGCTTATTATGAAAAGTGATCTCCATCCCCTTACGAACTATGAAGATGAGCGAATACCTACCATACACTTTTTCTGTAGTGTAAGTTAGAAAGTCCATGTTGATCAGTGAACATGTGGGTCAGTATGATGACGCACTGACACTAAACAATAGAATATTCTGAGAAAAGGATTTTTTTCATTTTGTAGTCCTCATAATTATACTAAAAGCTAACAAAACTAAAAGCACGGACGTCCAAGTGTACACTGCTGCAATACCATATAGGATTTATATTTTAAACTCCGGTACATAACGCCTTAACACCAACTCTCCACAAAGTCATACAAACTTTATCCACACGGAGACAAGGTTGAGTTTCGTATGAAAGTTCAAAGTGGATTTATATAAAGCTGTTGAGGCGATACATAGTGCAAGAATGGACGTGATCCATCAAAGTACAATACATTGAGAGTATCATATTAAATTTATTGATGGACTGCGCAGAAATACTCTTTATAGAAGGCTGGCGAAAGAATTAAGAAAGTTTTTAGATGCTACCCACTGGTCGAAAACGACAATATCAGCTGGTGTTACGGTCGATGGGCATTTTGACTATAAAAGTACCACCATCATAGATAATAACGCAACTTCACGCCCGTAGTCCTCGAAGGGTCAGGCAAAGGTGTAGCTGTAGTACATTTCTCCACTTATGTTGAATACACAAATCAATTTGCTAAACAATTTTTTTGTAGATTTTGGAGAACATAGATCATGACACTATTTTGTTACGAGTGTGCGCTCCATTATTGTTTTTATAGAGCAATACTAATAATAATAATAATATCCTGGGACATTCACACACGGTCATCTGATCCCAAACTAAGCAGAGCTTGTACTATGGAAACCAAATAACTGATATACTACATACACTACTTTTTTTTGTAAATACATACTTATATAGATAATTACACCCAGACTCAGGACAAACAGACATGTTCATGCACACAAATGTTTGTCCTGGATGGGAATCGAACCCACGACCTGCGACATGATAGGTGGTATCACGCCATCTGGCCTGCCAATAATGTCAGACAGATAGTTTTGACTGAGCTGCCTTAGAAACTCTATTATATTATATTCAAGGAAAATAGAAAAGCTGTGAATAGAGCAACGGGTATGTCCGTTCATTATAATAAGTAACAGACAGCTACAAATATCTCAACACCACCTCAAGGAAATCCCTGTTATCCACCTGAATGGAGTACATTTGTGATTCTCTGAAGATTTATTAGTACACATTAGATGGCGCCACTATCGGAATGTACTAGCACCTGGAATATAACTCGGCTGTAAAAATAGCTCGCTTGTATAATAGCTCGCCCGGAGAAATAAACCTCATTCACTGCATAAAAGTGTTGCACATTAGTTTGGTTGCAAAGTATTTATGTTGAAAATGTTATAGAAATAGGATTTTGATGCATTTTGCATGTTTCAGAAGATAGCTGAAGCTTTTAGTTTATTTTGTATTTTCTTTGAAAGTAAACACGTCACTTTATTATCGGCACCTGTCAAATTTACTTTATAAAATAGCTGTTACTTTTTAGGGTTCCCTACTAAAATGTAAAAAGGAACCATTATGGTGCGACTCAGTCTCTCTGTCTGTCACAGCTAGATATCTCAAGAACTACTAATGCTATCAACTTGAATTTCGGAATAGTTTTAGATGACGTTTGCCCGACTATTTTTCAAATAAGAAAGAAATAAAAATGTATATTTTTTTTTGCAACAGGGACTGAAAGGAGGTGTTAAAAATTCGAAGTGGGGCTACTAGGGCATGTGGAGTATCATATGAAAGAGCGCTGTTTGCACATTCTCAAACATTTTTTCTTTTTTTTTTTGGCCGCATAGTTTTCTACTTTTAATGAAAAATGTAAATAAAAATACCGTGCCCCCTTATCTCCGAAGTTTGCATAGAGATAAATCTGAAATTATTCTGTGTGAGAGAAGTTTATGTAAAGATTACAGAAAAAAAGAAAACGATGTCTCACACTTAACCAATGTAGTACACTTTTTTTTTATAAATGACTAACAGCGCCCCACGGTTTTATCCGCGTAAGTCTCGAACCCGTAGGAATATTGGGATAAAAAGTATCCTATGTGCTAATCCAGGTTATAAACTATCTGTTTGCTAAATTTCATGAATATCCGTTTGGTAGTTTTTGCGTGAAAGAGTAACAAACATTCGCATTTATAATATTAATTAGGATAGGAAGTAGGATAAGTAGGAAGTAGGGTGATACGGAACCCTCGGTGCGCGAGTCCGACTCGCTCTTGACCGGTTTTATTTCTACGTGTAAGTATTTTTCGTAAAAGGTTTTTTAAAATTTGTCAAGTATCGAATTTTCCCGAGATAAGATTATATGAAGACAGATTCTCTTATCACTTCTACTATAATTCAAAAGATACAGCCTAGTTATTGCGGCACTTCCAGATTTAGTCAAAACTCCTGAATGTTATAATAGTTTAAAGATCTCCATTTTCTTTTAGATCCGTGTGATGTCTGCTTTGAGTGAACCCTTTTCTTTCCGTATTACTTTAGAGATTCAGTACAATAGGAACACTCGCTACTTAACGTCTACCTGTTTTCCGAACAGACAGACACTCTTTATAAATAAATTCCACCGTCGGAACGCTCCTACTGGATCACAAACACAGGGTGATGTAATTTCATACTAAATAATATAATTAATATCAAAATTCATGCCCCGCTTGGAGCGGGAGCAAGTAAAGCGAAAACAAGAGCGCTGAAAGCTCATAAATTATATATTCTGGACACTTGGCGATGCAGCGATGTTAAAACAATTGGAATTTTTCAACTACCTACATACTTTTGCTGCTTGTTTTATCATTTTTTCTTGTTGTTTTGTGAGCACCCCGTAGTTGCTATGATTTAGTAACGGATTATCTTGTCTTGTGTAAAGAAACATTATTAAAACGGTGAGGTGGTAAGAACTCAATAATTATTTTAAAAGTTGATCTCTAAAAGATTATTTGCAGTAAAGCTTACACTGTAAGTTACTTGCACACCTAATTTGTAGTAAAGCTTACACTATAAGTTACTTGTACACCTAATTTGTAGTAAAGCTTACACTATAAATTACTTGCACACCTAATTTGTAGTAAAGCTTACACTATAAGTTACTTGCGCACCTAATTTGTAGTAAAGTTTACACTGTAAGTTACTTGCATACCTAATTTGTAGTAAAGTTTACACTGTAAATTACTTGCACACCTAATTTGTAGTAAAGTTTACACTGTAAGTTACTTGCACACCTAATTTGTAGTAAAGTTAACACTGTAAGTTACTTGCACACCTAATTTGTAGTAAAGTTTACACTGTAAGTTACTTGCAAACCTAATTTGTAGTAAAGTTTACACTGTAAGTTACTTGCACACCTAATTTGTAGTAAAGTTTACACTGTAAGTTACTTGCACACCTAATTTGTAGTAAAGTTTACACTGTAAGTTACTTGCACACCTAATTTGTAGTAAAGTTAACACTGTAAGTTACTTGCACACCTAATTTGTAGTAAAGTTTACACTGTAAGTTACTTGCAAACCTAATTTGTAGTAAAGTTTACACTGTAAGTTACTTGCACACCTAATTTGTAGTAAAGTTTACACTGTAAGTTACTTGCACACCTAATTTGTAGTAAAACTTATATATTTTTTTTTTTTTATTGTTTCTCAAACAATTGTTCTACAGCACAAAACATGCATACATTTTGTTGTTGCATAACATTAAATTGCGGCGTGTTTATCATACATTGCTTGCGTGTAAGTATGAGCATACTTACTTGCAAGTACTTGCATAAGAAAACTGCTTGTAGTATATATATATATATATATATATCTGTTTTTTTAATCTCGGAGACTATTTTGACAGGTCAAATGTCAAACTACGAAATGAAAAAATGATACATCGAACATTTCAAATGTCTTTTTAGTCTCCGAGATTAAAAAACACACCATAATACAATTCAAGCTTCTAAAAATGTGTTACTTTTTACCAACTTCCATCCACACATCCCATTCTCAAAATAGGTTAATCCCGGACAGTTTCTAATAGTTATTTCAAAAGACGTCGCCTAAGAATTCAATGTAAGTTCTGAGATATAAAATGCAAGTGCTTGCTTCTATTTAAAGCGGACTACAGTGGTCGCTACAACTATTCTGGAACCGCACCAGGAGCGGTCGCAACGACTTTTAAACTTTGAGGTTGTTCGCTCGCTTTGAAAATTGATTCAATGTGCATTTGTATTATTCATATTTGTTTGTTTTTTTCAATCGGTTTTGTGTTTTGTTTGGATTATGAATAGAGTAGTCGAATCACTATTTCATGTGCTATCGGTACTTCGTTAATGCTCAGTTTGGAAAGTAAACGGAGCATTCGTAAGTTAAATATGAATAAATGAATATGAATATGAATGATATTTATGCCGGGTCAAAATGTAGGTGAATGGACATTATTTTTTCATTGGCTGATACTAAAATTATAACTGTAGAACGAATTGCTGTATTTTTTACAAATGTGTTTTATTGTTAATTCTTTACACGACTGCCCAAAAAAGGAGTATATCTAATGTTTTCAGGGTTCATGTACATAATTATTTAAGCGAGTTTCTTTATTCGACCATAATTTTTAAATGCCTGAACAGATTTGGATGTATGGTGTATCGTTATAATTCTTACATTATCCCGAATGACACTGGCTATTTTTTTAACAATCTGGTGGCACTATGGCTCGCATTTTCAGATGTGAGAAAAAAAGTTCTTCTATTAATACAATATGGGTATCAAATGGCTTGCAGTTGGCCTCTTAGATTAAAAAGTATTCCGCAGAACGGCCCCCCAATATCTGTTTAGTCAGGGAATACAATTAGTTTTTTTTACTTTTTAGTTCGTTTTTTGGCTGGGCGGTTGATTTTTTTATTCTTTTAATTACCAAAAGTAAATTTTAATAGGGTAAATTCAATTTTACCCGTTGGTATCATGATTTTTAGGGTTCCATACCTCAAAAAGAAAAAACGAAATCCTTATAGGACCACTTCATTGTCTGTCTTCCACTATAAAATCGTCGCCGACTAATCGCATCGACGACAGTCGCCCGCGTGCATTCGGCCTATCTGTCGGACACTTCCCGAATATTCTTTTTTCTCGTCCCCTCAAAAGAATCGGCTTGAGTTGCTCGCAGTAATTACTTACTCATTTGCTTCCTTTGATTCTCCGCAACCGGTTTTTTCTACTTTTTTTTTTTAACTTTGAAACTGAAGAAATTTTTATATTTTCGTTTTCTGATGAATTTTTTTTCGTGTATTGTTGGATTACTTTCGAATTTGATAAGCATGGAATCTGCTTTGAGGGTTAAGTTTAATCAACGGCTGGGGGGATTACAAAATATGATAGGTTTGTGCTTTTTAACAAAGAATACGACAGTGACTCTCCCTTTATTTTGTCATGTTTTTTTCGCAACCGAGATATCAAAATTTAAGATAAAAAAAATATCAAAGGGACAAAACAACTTTAGGAGGCATGTCCTTATACTTCTCTTCAATATAATCATATTACTACCATTTACTAATATTTTAACCTCTTAACACATATTATGACACAAGTATGAACGAAACGAGTAACCTTCTCGAGTGCCGCGCGGCCGCAGAGACCGCATATCGACGAAGCGGGTCCCGCAGACCGCGCTCTAATGAAGCCACCAATGTGAGCCGTAATCACGCCACATTTACGCCACACACTGCATTTTAACGAAGATAAACCCACTGGTTGTGCGGAAAAAATGTTAATTTTGCAAATACAAGCCTTGGTTTCCGAAAGGGTTTTAAATTTTTTCTACTTTCAAATATCATAGTAACCTAGATTAGTAATTAGGTAAAGCTTGCTTGTATCGCCCCACTGTAAGGTAACGCCTCTTCTTATACAGAGCTTTCAGAGGTTTTTGTTGTTTTTTGGTCAACAAATCTGAGAAACTTAACATTGAGAGCAGATTTACGAATGCGACCGGCAGACGTGGCGCGGTGGCGTGCGTGTATGACTGACGTATGAACGTAAAGATTGTAGCAGGAGGCGTTCTGTAGTTTCTGCCTACCTCCATGGGAAGAAGGCGTGAGTTTATGTATGTATGTATCTATGTATTTTATTTTTTATTTGTGATGGGTTTGCTCTTGACTCTAGTCTAGGTCAGAGGTGACAGAGACAAAGTCGATGATGGAGTGAGCTTACCTAGAAGAACCCTGTTCATTCTCACTTTGAAGATATTAGGGTTGTATGCGTTCGGAAACAGAGATGCAGGTAGTGAGTTCCACTCCTTGGCTGTGCGCATTATAAAAGACTTTTGGAAGCGCTTAGTGCGAATTGGTGGAATAGCAACCAGGTAGGGATGGTAACTGGCAGTGCGTCTAGATGTCCGATGGTAGAAGGGGGCCGGTGGGATGAGGTCGTGGAGTTCTTGGGCACACTCTCCGAAGTACAATCTGTAGAAGACCGACAAGCAGGCAACCTTGCGGCGATGAGCCAAGCTATGAAGCTTGGCATCCACCAGTTTTAACGTAATGGTATCAGGCCCCGGGTAAAAATTTACTTTCTACATTAGCGTAGATTTTGTAGACAAAAATAGTCGCTCCCTGTACCCGACACTAGCGTCATCTATTCTTATTAGGTAACACTACGCCGTCCCTAAATATGCTATAGATATCTAAGTAGAACTTCTTGTAACCTTAAAAGCACATTCGTGTTTGACATTAACTTCAAAACAGGTAGGTATCATAAAATAAGAGCTAAATGAACGCTACATACATAGATCGGTCATCAGCGCGCACACTTGCAAGTATGTTGAACATGGCAACTACTCTCAGGATTATTCTCTGTGACGTCGTATGAGCCAGCTTAGTCCGGAACCCGACTTGTTCCAGCTGACATGTCCATAAAGGTTTTAGATGACCATTACTTTCGGTTCACTGGAATCGTAAAGCCAATACGAACCGTAATGCGATCGTTTTAAAATTACGTCACACGAACAATAAGGTCTGTGCTAAATTTCAAAACGTTTGGAGTAATATTATTAATTTTTTGAGATATCTCGGGACTCGCGGTGTCGGAGTTTTGGTAGGCGTATGAGGTGCCAAGGCAACTCGCAGAGGCCCGGTAGACGCTTTTAATGAAATGAGGCACCACATTATTAACTAACCAAGTAAAAAGTAAAGTAATTTAATAACGTAATGTTTAATAATGTACGCACACAAATTTACATTTGTATTATTATTATTTTATTTTTTATTTTATAAACTTAATAATCTGAATATAACTTCTAGGACAATGACTTTTAGGTAGGTATTGTATCTATATTCCTAGCTAGTTGTAAATACTTTAAATTGAAATCCGCGGAGAACGTAGTGGGTAGCATCATTTTTAAAAACGTAATATTTAAGATATTATGAGTATTTCTTATTGTGCTACTGTTTGTTTTTCCTTAAACAAATAAATAAATAAACCAGGTTCCTGGTTTGTAATTATTGCTAGAAGAAAATTTGCTTTGTCAGGGTCTTTTTATTTCCCAGCGGTTACTATGAGAATATACAGTTTCAAATAAATATTAGTTGATGTAGATAAACTATAATCTAACTTAATAAGGACTTAGTTTGTACATCAACTAATATTCATTTAGTTGTGCCTATAAACCAGGTCGTGTTATTTCCAGGCATTATTTCAGCCTCGTAAAGGTAGACAGACTAAATATTAACAAGTAACCCTCAAAACGGCGCGTCATGATCTCACGTTGAGTACGCAGGCCGCAAACTATCGGGGCTTTCGTTCCCGTCGTATTGTAGTGGCGTCAACCCTCCCGCGGCGGGCTGGCGGCCACGTCTCGTAGTGCTGGCCGCAGCGGCCACGTATCGCAGCGCAGGCCGCAGCGGCCGCGCGCTAATTAACCACAAACAAAAGGTGCCCATTACTCACCGCCGCATCGCTCGCTGATTTTATTCAACTTTTACAATAAAACACACCATTTTGTTTCGCGGGGAACATTTTATTGTTAGCTTTATTGTAGATTGTGGGATTAAAATTTAGTTGTATTGTTTAATCGACCTTGAATGGCTTTGAAGTTTGTGTTTAATAGTTATCTGCGTTGAACTATTCCACTTTGGGTTATTAACACAGATCTTTCTGAAAGGGATATTTTATTGAACCATCTTAGAAGAATAATAGTCCAGGATCTAATAGAAAATATCTTTAATTCCGTTAGGTTGATTCTGAAGAGATATTGGACTGGTCACATCTGGTACGGAATCGATAATGTGGACGGTCTCATAGTGAACGCTTTGTAGACGCGACGTACGGCTAGTTTCTGAGGAGGAAGGTCTCTGTGATCTCTACCTTATCGAATGATTGGGCCTGATGATTGTATCGGCGTACCGAAGTGTATTGTGTCTGTACCCCAACAGTATCCTGCTATAAAGGGATAGATAAGGGTTTTTGCTTCGTTTAGAGGTTAAAATTAAATCATGTTTAATCCTGTTTCATTAGCATTGTGTTTTATATGCATTGCACATTGCAATTTGTTTTATTTTTTCCGTACCAGCATAAATTATTTAATTAAACATAGTTTGTATATAATTTAATCACATTATACATCAGAACAGACAAACTAAGGGTAAATTGCTGAACAATCGGCTGATTTTAATTACGGCTGGCGTCCTCTAGTGGAGCTGCTGTGAATTATAATTCATAACTGCAAAAATAAGGGGGTGAATGTAAATGAATATTGTGGGGAGGGGTAGATCTACATTTGTGCTCGTGTTTTGTTTGAAAAATGACTAGAAATGAAGTGTAAAGTTACATAGCGCGGAATACTGAGTAATACTGACTGATACTGGAGGAACTTGGCCATTTGCTGGAGACGGAATTTACATAAGTTACCAATTACTGTGGTAACGTTTCCTGAACTATTATAATTTACTATCCTCATCTAGAATTCTAGACTTTATAATGATATGACAAAAGCGCAATCGACCTCTAGTTGATAGGGCTTAATTTGTTGTAAATGACACTCTCTTTCAAACAATAGGTCGAATTTCCGGACACCCTGTAGCACACTAGCTTTTTCCTACAGCTTCGCCCGTGAAGGTCGGATATTATACTTCGGGAACGTGTACCTCATATCTACCCATATGTCTAATTTCATCGAAATCTGATCAGCCCTTAGGGCGTGAAGATGTTTGGCAGACAGACAGTTACTGTCGCATTTCTAATATTATTATGGAAGTATCCATGAGCGTAGGTTTAAAGGGGCGCATCTTACGTGTGAAATTATATGTCAAGTTTTTACACATCTCAATTGTGTCTCCATTACTGGCTTATTAAAATACTGAGCTCGTGGCTAAGTAATAACAGCCGCAAGGGTCGATCTATCAGGTTAAGCTACGCTTGCCGGGCTTGGTCTGTGGATCGGAAAGCACGTTAAACCGTTGGCCCCGGCTGTCATTCGTGGATCATTGACAGTCGTTACGGGTCGTCAGAAGCCCGAAAGTCTGACAACCAGTCTTCGGGTATCGTACTACCCAGTAACTGGGTTGTGGAGGTCAGATAGGCAGTAGCTCCATGTAAAATACTGGTATTCAGCTGCATCCGGTTAGACTGGAAGCCGACCCCAACTTAGTTGGGTAAAGGCTAGGCAGATTGATTTTTGAAATACTGTATCTAAGCTCATCTAAACCGCTATAGACGCGTCAAAACAAAATAATAGCACAAAATGAAAACTATTTAATATTAAAAATAACCGGAACCATAGCTAACAATATCCGGCGCTGCTATCTCCCTCCGACGACTTGCATACAAAGTGGTCACATTATTCCAACCAGCGGCGGTTGATTGTATTCATCCCCAGCGCTGCATTTAATTCATTTTAATTCTCTGTCCGTCCAGTTTTCGGCCGACAATTTTAATTATTAACTTTAAAATTATTTACCTGCCATTTTAGGGTTAAATGTATGAACCTTTGTTACGTTCAGCTGTTGTCTAATGTGGTTCGTTTGTAAAGTAATCTATTTTAGGAGCACTGGGATTTTGTGGAAGCTTTTATCATATTACGTTTTATCTCGTCTAGTCGTTGGGTTGTTTCGGATCGTTAGACCGTTACAGATAATAGAAATAAAGTTATTGTGTACGCTGGGCTTGGAAGTCAAGTGGAGGCGCGCGGTAAGTCGTGCGTGTAGATGATACTCAAGTTAGTATTATGAAGTAATCTAGATAACATATCGCACACCTAGATCAAAAGTAGCACAACTCAAAATAGGATCCTCTTTTTTCAGGAACAGTAAAAAACGTTTTACTCGTTTGCTATTTAATCAATTTAAAATATTTTTGTATGATGTTGTAATCCATTAATGGAGATTGGTACCCATGTGTCTTTGAAGTCAATCACTCAATGTAGTTTTCGACGCAGAGTCCGATAATCGCAATAACTCGATTTTGGATTATTTTGAGTTGTGCTACTCTTTATCTAGGTGTGCGATATTGTCATCAAGGACACAAAAATGTTTACGAGGACAAGAGTTTTTCAGTAAATCACACCTTTAATCAAAAACAGAAATAACTCAAAATTTCTATTTTCTGTTAAAACACATTAAAATTTTGACAATGTCTACTTTAATGGCTTCAATTTGTCACAAAAGAATAAATAAATCTCTGTCATTATCATCGTATCGAGTCGGCTGTTGGACTGAACGTCTTCTCCGTGCGAAGTTAATTCACTTTATGGTAAAAACTCAAAATATGTAAATTTTGAGTTATTTCTTTTTTTTTATTAAAGGTGCGAAGTATTTAAATAACTCAGCTTGCAACTCCAAACATTTCAACCTTTTTAAGCGTTCCAAAATCTACTCAAAGAAATAAAATCAACAACCCAAATTCTCGTTGCACACTGCAATTTCAGGAAAACAATTTTAACAAGGTAAATAAATAATAATTATTTATTCGTTCTCAAATTATTGCGGTAAGTTTAATTAAAAACGTGGTTTTACTACCGGGAAACTTAATAAGTAAAATGTATCTACTTTACAGAACTCAATCTACATGACATGACAGAACTCGATAAACAGGGTCGCTCAGACCGACATTATCGCGGTCGACAATGGTAATCGACAAGCGACACATAATAACCAAAGCAGACTTGAAAGGGTTTGTGTAATGGAGCAATTGCCAGTTAATTACGCGTGTGGGTCTAACAGACCCGCCTCTTTTTGTGAGGGTTGAGTGTTTTGAGAAACTAGTCTTGGGTAAATTTGAAATGAAGGGTTTGTATAATTTTGTGTATTGGGAAGACGTGCTTTTTGTTTATTTTGGTAGCTAATTTTAATAACATTACTTCAACGTATTCCTTGAAGGCTTAGGGCCAGACGGGATATGTATCTGCTAATAGGGGTGAACGTATTGCCATTGACCGAGCACAAATCAAGGCTGTCGCCTGCTTTTGTAAATTCCTGGAATACTAAATAACCACACCCGTGAATTGAACCCATCACTCCGCGCTACGCAGCCGCGCTTACAGCCACCAGACCAACGAGGCAGTCATTTTAAAAATATTAATATTATTTTAGGACCTCTGGATTTGGATCAGCATTATAAGTAACCTTAAAAAGAAACCGATTGTCAGCTGATTTTAAAATCCTCCAAAATTAATCGTTTTCCCCCAAATTAACCTTTTACAAAACAGCTCTCTTGCTCATCTCAATCTGCGTACATTTTCAGTGGTCGAGTCATCCAGAGCGGGCCGGATACTATTTTAGTTTGATATCGATCCGTCTGCCATCACCGTCTTATTAACTCTCTCTCTCTCTGTATTCTGTGATATGTCGCATTGTTATTTTGTGGATGGAAGGGCTTTTTGTGTCTTCGGAAAAATGCTAAGAGATAGGTAACATGTTTTTGTTTTGATGAACTTTCTTTAGACCTCTGTCATTTTGTTAGTGTTTAGACGGAGGTTGGGTTTACACCGCGTGGAAACCAAACATCCAGGTTTCAAAAAATATCGTTCGGCCATCATCGGTATCATTATTGTCTGCCAAAAGACGTCCTAGCTTCCACCAAGAATCTGCATACTTGTATTTGTTAAGTTCAGGAATGAATCTTGCGACCCTCAGTGCTAATTCCAGTCTTGTAGCCAGTACTTCAGTGTCATCAATAATTTTGATGACGCAGTAAGTCACGTCATCATAATCTACAATACAATACAATACACACAATGCTACTGAAAGTGATTACAGCTGCAAGCCTGCGGTTAATTTTAAAAGCCGGGTATAATGCCGACTAAACCTTGCCCGCCCGGGTAACACCGGCACCCGCGGCTAATACCCGTAACACTCGGGTAATTCGTCGCTAAGATGTTTATGCCTCGCCATTGGTTTTTTGTTAGCTGCGTTATCTGTTTTGGGTCTGTTCTTTCTCTTTTTAGGGTTCTGTACCTCAATAGGAAAAAACGGATTCCTTATAGGATCACTCGTGTGTCTGTCCGTCTGTCACAGCAAATTTACTCCGAATCTAATGTACACGTATGTATTTCTGTCTATCTCACAGGCTAGCCCCGCTACCTCATTGACTAGCCGCGCTACCTCATTGACTAGCCGCGCTACCTCATTGACTAGCCGCGCTACCTCACTGACTAGCCGCGTTACCTCACTGACTAGCCGCGCTACCTCATTGACTAGCCGCGCTACCTCACTGACCAGCCGCGCTACCTCAGTGACTAGCCGCGCTACCTCACTGACCAGCCGCGCTACCTCACTGACTAGCCGCGCTACCTCACTGACTAGCCGCGCTACCTCACTGACTAGCCGCGCTACCTCACTGACCAGCCGCGCTACCTCACTGACTAGCCGCGCTACCTCACTGACCAGCCGCGCTACCTCACTGACTAGCCGCGCTACCTCACTGACTAGCCGCGCTACCTCACTGACTAGCCGCGCTACCTCACTGACTAGCCGCGCTACCTCACTGACCAGCCGCGCTACCTCACTGACTAGCCGCGCTACCTCATTGACTAGCCGCGCTACCTCACTGACTAGCCGCGCTACCTCACTGACTAGCCGCGTTACCTCACTGACTAGCCGCGCTACCTCATTGACTAGCCGCGCTACCTCATTGACTAGCCGCGCTACCTCATTGACTAGCCGCGCTACCTCACTGACTAGCCGCGTTACCTCACTGACTAGCCGCGCTACCTCATTGACTAGCCGCGCTACCTCACTGACCAGCCGCGCTACCTCAGTGACTAGCCGCGCTACCTCAGTGACTAGCCGCGCTACCTCATTGACTAGCCGCGCTACCTCACTGACTAGCCGCGCTACCTCACTGACTAGCCGCGCTACCTCACTGACCAGCCGCGCTACCTCACTGACTAGCCGCGCTACCTCACTGACCAGCCGCGCTACCTCACTGACTAGCCGCGCTACCTCACTGACTAGCCGCGCTACCTCACTGACTAGCCGCGCTACCTCACTGACTAGCCGCGCTACCTCACTGACTAGCCGCGCTACCTCACTGACTAGCCGCGCTACCTCACTGACCAGCCGCGCTACCTCACTGACTAGCCGCGCTACCTCATTGACTAGCCGCGCTACCTCACTGACTAGCCGCGCTACCTCACTGACTAGCCGCGTTACCTCACTGACTAGCCGCGCTACCTCATTGACTAGCCGCGCTACCTCACTGACTAGCCGCGCTACCTCACTGACTAGCCGCGCTACCTCATTGACTAGCCGCGCTACCTCACTGACTAGCCGCGCTACCTCACTGACTAGCCGCGTTACCTCACTGACTAGCCGCGCTACCTCATTGACTAGCCGCGCTACCTCACTGACTAGCCGCGCTACCTCACTGACTAGCCGCGCTACCTCACTGACCAGCCGCGCTACCTCAGTGACTAGCCGCGCTACCTCACTGACCAGCCGCGCTACCTCACTGACTAGCCGCGCTACCTCATTGACTAGCCGCGCTACCTCACTGACTAGCCGCGCTACCTCAGTGACTAGCCGCGCTACCTCACTGACTAGCCGCGCTACCTCACTGACTAGCCGCGCTACCTCACTGACCAGCCGCGCTACCTCACTGACTAGCCGCGCTACCTCAGTGACTAGCCGCGCTACCTCACTGACTAGCCGCGCTACCTCACTGACCAGCCGCGCTACCTCACTGACTAGCCGCGCTACCTCACTGACTAGCCGCGCTACCTCACTGACTAGCCGCGTTACCTCACTGACTAGCCGCGCTACCTCATTGACTAGCCGCGCTACCTCACTGACCAGCCGCGCTACCTCAGTGACTAGCCGCGCTACCTCACTGACTAGCCGCGCTACCTCACTGACTAGCCGCGCTACCTCACTGACTAGCCGCGCTACCTCACTGACTAGCCGCGTTACCTCACTGACTAGCCGCGCTACCTCACTGACTAGCCGCGCTACCTCACTGACTAGCCGCGCTACCTCACTGACTAGCCGCGCTACCTCACTGACTAGCCGCGTTACCTCACTGACTAGCCGCGCTACCTCATTGACTAGCCGCGCTACCTCATTGACTAGCCGCGCTACCTCACTGACTAGCCGCGTTACCTCACTGACTAGCCGCGCTACCTCACTGACTAGCCGCGTTACCTCACTGACTAGCCGCGCTACCTCATTGACTAGCCGCGCTACCTCACTGACTAGCCGCGTTACCTCACTGACTAGCCGCGCTACCTCACTGACTAGCCGCGCTACCTCACTGACTAGCCGCGTTACCTCACTGACTAGCCGCGCTACCTCATTGACTAGCCGCGCTACCTCACTGACTAGCTGCGCTACCTCACTGACTAGCCGCGTTACCTCACTGACTAGCCGCGCTACCTCACTGACTAGCCGCGGTACCTCACTGACTAGCCGCGTTACCTCACTGACTAGCCGCGCTACCTCATTGACTAGCCGCGCTACCTCACTGACTAGCTGCGCTACCTCACTGACTAGCCGCGTTACCTCACTGACTAGCCGCGCTACCTCACTGACTAGCCGCGCTACCTCACTGACTAGCCGCGTTACCTCACTGACTAGCCGCGCTACCTCACTGACTAGCCGAGCTGGCCTAGCGTACTAGGCCAGCTCAAGGTCCTAGTGTTACTACCGACGTGCGGTCAACTGTACTTAGATCTAAGTATACGGCTCAGCTGCTGTTGCTGTGGAAATCATGGTGACATTTCCTCAGATTTTGTTTACTCACATATTATAATCACACCTATAATCACTTTCACTCACCCTCACCATCGCACTCACCTACGCATGCATAATTTAAAAACTAAAGTAACTTATATTTTTCTTTTTCATAACTTATAACTTTTTTCCCTACTTAAGTTAAATCGACACAGTCCACTCATACATTTCAATTGGAAAGTCATTGCGAAGCACTGTCTCTTAAGATACAGGATACCCCTAGTTTAAGAGACAGAGTTTATTCTACAGTGTACAGATTTCTGCAGCGTCCAAATGTTTTATGTAATGTACTCTACAGTGTTTTCAAAATTGTAAACTTAATGTACAATTATCTGTATTTTCGGGAAATAAAGATATTATTATTATTATTTATTATTATCATAGAACAATGTGACGCGGGCTTAAACAAACCTCATTCTAAAGCAGAATAAGAATATAATAAATTCAAAACGTTTACCATATTTTGCACATCAAAACGAAAATAAAACTGTTTCATTTTTATATCAAGTAAACGATATTATAATGTTTTAACTTCGGGTAAAGTCCGGATAATATGCGTAATCTCCGGCTATTAACGTTTTTAAAGATAATGCCGCAGCGGAGCGGATTTGAATGAAGTCGATTGAAAACGCTAAGGAAATGGAAATTATTATTTTGGAAGATTTAACGAAATAGTTATTGTTTTGATATTCATTACTTTGTATTACAGATAGCCTTAATTGTATATTGGGTACCTATTTCTATTACTGAAATATACACCTAATCTATGCAGCTTTTAAAAACTTTATAAAAGATCACCTCACCTTGAAAATAGTCATTAATTTATAAATACATAGTCAAATGAGGAATTAATAAATTGCTGTTAATTAATTTAGTGAATACGCAACTATGTAGAAATAGAAGAGAAATCAAACAAAAAAAATATTTAAAACGTGAATTAATAACAAATAATTATTTTCTAAGAGCGTAAGGATCTGAAAAATATCTAAGTACTTTACAACTGAATTATGAATTGACTATATTTTAAGAAATAAGCTACGTTCTGAATACCCTTGATTAATAGCACTCAGATAAGTGGCAGCACTATCCGTTACCATGGCAACGGGATAATTAATTATTCACACCTGTTGAATTTATTTCGTAGGCTCTTGTATTAATGATAAATTGCTTAATTATTAAAATATTTAGTATTTCGACTACATTAATTAATTTTGTGTTTGTTCTTTTCAGGTAAGTGTTTATTAAGAAGATAATAGCGGTGTTATATATGTAAGTGCCGTTTTTTACCATCTTAATTAAAGTTTGTTAGCGAAGTGTAAAAAGATTTGACAAATTCGTATATTTTCTTGGTCGCGCACTAGGAATTTTCGCCAAATCCTTTTCGAATCTTCACTCATAAGACCTAGAACGTCATTCTATCGGTCTGACATATTGGTTTCATACTGAAACAGAGTAAGCAGAGTTCAGGCTCCGAATGCTATTATGTATGTAGTTGGTGTCGACAAATTACCTCTTCATACAATTTCTTACAAAAAACTACCACTTAAACTACCACGTATGTGAAAATGTCCCAGGATATTATTATTATTATTATTAAACTCGACAATATGGGACCAGCCAATATTTACACAAAACAAGTTGCCATTCTTCACGTCAATTCATCCACCTCACAAAAGATAAGTACATAATACAAGTTATATCTTTCTTTCATTCCCACGTCGCTAGCGCGAGGAATTACTATCAAAATATAATAGCGCTCTTATGAGAAAAACACGCAATTTCCGCCTCTAAAACAAAATAGGAAAAACAGTTATAACTAGTTATAACTGGCTATAACTGGCTGTTACCGCTACAATCTGGTTATATCCGGAAATATTTCCAATTACCGGACAAGTGGGAGTTTGATACGGATTATTCTGCTAGTGTTTGTTATTCTTATTACCGGTTTTCTTTAGCGGGCAGGGATTTGTATAAATATGGATTTATAGATATGATGGTAATATTGTCACACATAATAATAATGACTAAAACATCTGTGTAAGTTTCCTAAATAGTGCACTGATTGCTCGCACACTTACTAATTTTACCGGGTGTACCGACTTCTGCGGTAGACATTTAAATAATGAAGGTATTGTTAGACAATGTGCATTAATTACGCAATAAAAGAACAAATTGAAGCAAATTTATTATATTTACTTAAAAGATTTGTTCCAAAAGTTGTTATAGCCCTGAAGTTGGTCTTCCCGGAAAAAGAAATGGTTTCCTTCAATTTTTCTTAAAAGTTCACAAAACCCGTAACACGATTCTACTTCGGAGATTATCAAAAGGTAAAAAAAATAATAAAACAATTTTTTTATTAGCCACCCCATTTAATCGAGGTAAGGTACGTACGTTTGCTTCAAAACAAATAATAAAAAAACACTGATCCGCCTACCGGAATTTCTACCTTATAACTGGTGAGTTAAAGTTGATACTCGTAATTATGTTCTTGGTGTATAAAAACCAGGGGTACTCAACGCGGGGTCGAGCCGGTGTGAATTTTTTTAATTATTATTTGAGTGGGCTGGTAACTGGGTTTGCTGTAATTACTGTCTGAAACCTGAAGCCTTCAGTAACTGTGTCACTGTGCCAGTTTAGGCGACGTGTTATCTAACGATTTCGTGTGTTAGTACTTTGTAAGAAGGTAGCCCTTCGTAGATCATTACCGAACTTTGCAAGGGAACAACTTCCGATTTTATGGGAAACTTGTGAACAATAACTTGTGAGATGTGTTTTGACTTTAATACTCTGCTACTGGTATTGCAGCTGCTAAAAATACAGTACTTACTTGAAGTTTAGGACGGTAGTTTGACACATTTCGTGTTGTATTTTATTGTATTGTTTATTCAATAAAGTAAACCCCCCCCGGTCAGTGCAGTGGGGGACCAAGGGTGCCTAGACACGGGGTCGTCTAGCGCCCACATGCTGGTCTGGTCCATGGGGTGGTCACGGCGCGCAATATGTTCTTGTGCGCCGGTGATGGGGGGTGCTCCCCAGAGGAGGGTCCGGTGACGAACAGCCGCGGCGGGTTCGCGGTGAGTGCTAACGCGTGCCCGTGTTCCCGCCACAAGCGGCAGAGGAGAACACCGTGGAGTTTTAGTGGGTTGGAGTCGCACATAACTGCACTATCTCCCCGTGGTACTGCAGTTTGCTTGAGCATTTATCCACGGAAAAAAAAAAACAAAAAGAAAAGGGCCCAATAAAGTAACAGAACAAATGATTCTCCCACTGCATAATATTTCTATGATCCGCTAGTAACAGAGTTGTATTCTTAACTACTTCATTATTTTAAAAGCAGTGCATGGCTTTAAACTGAAGATTTTTTTATTCCATTAAGATGGCATTTACTGAATAAAAACCAACAAAATACGGGAAAACAGATTTCATTTCCTCCATTTTATCAACTTGTTAACACAATGGGAACCTAACCTTATTGTCTTGGACATAAAGATGAAATTCTATTGTTTAGTAAGGGTTAGGTCAAAAAGAGGTCGATCTGGTACTTCTTTCGGCTAGAAGTCACCTGTTGCAGGTAGGTACGAACGGTTATTGTTCAATAAAAACGTACAGTATTCTGTAATGACACCGTGAGAGCGTTGCTTTCATGAATTTAAAAGCGTGTCGTGGTAGAGTCGAGTATGTATGTATTTATTTTAGTGGTCGTATCTTGTTGTGACGAGGCCTCACTGATTTTGTGAGGCCTTACGACTGTGTTAGTGAGAGGACGAATTTTGTAGCGGTTTTATTATGGTGGAAAGCGAGACGATAATTTACATCGTAAACAGCCCTTAGGAACCTGAGACCGGTATAGACAGGTGTTATAAAAGGACCCTTAGTGAATGTCGTATTTCACAGTAAGTTTTATGTCAGGTGGTTTGATAATAGATGATAGATGCGCGATTTTTTCTTACTTATTTATAATGCTTTAAACTCATGTAAAAATCTGTCTTACGCGTAAAAAATAGTCAAACGGCATATTTTCAAGACACCAAATTCCATTTACAAAAAATTAAATCGATGATAAAGACAGAAAAGCGAAAAATAAAAAAAATAAAACCTTTTAGTTTAACTAAACTCCTAAAAAAATTTTGAGGCGGCGCCAAACAAACATTCAACGAAGCTATTATACCATTTCATACGCTTTAATTAATTTGCTTCTTTGTTTCTTTGGCACCGACTCAGAATTTCCACACAAATTCGAATACCACTACCTGCAAAATAGATTAGAACATCATCCACATACCTATAAGTGGGAAAAATACGTATTAGTGAAGCTTACTCAAAAACTACCCAAGCAAAGATAAAAAAAAAATATGGGACCAACTTCGTGGTATTGAAAGATTTTTGTTTTATTCGGGAGGGTTCCCGAATAAAACAAAAATCTTTCAAGTCGTACTCCTCTATAAAAAAGTTATGCGTGGTCATATATAAAAAAAATATACGTGTCGAATTGAGAACCTTCTCTTAATTATCCTATTCAGACTCAAAATAACACGTATCATCATCTGCATTTTTCCAACTATGTTGGGGTTACTAGGTATACATCCATTTAATCAAGCCACTTACTCCATCTCTTTCTGCCAAAAGGCCTGCTTAGAGGACAATATTGTGCGCACATTACGTGACAATGAGCCGCGCAATCGGCCGCCGGCTTATGCGGCCTTATTGTAGGCCTTTTTATGTGCCTTTCTGAATTACGCCCGCATTAAGCAAGCCGATTTGTTGCCTGTATCGCCGTGGCTTGTTAGGATGTCTGAGTTTTGGGCTCAGTTTTTCAGAAGTTTTTGTGTCAGTAAGTATATCTGTTTAACTGATCGTGAATGTTTGTGACATATAGGTATATAAGCTTAGACCAGTATTACAGGAGACACAAATGGCAGGCGGAGTAGTCATTTAGCATGGTCTCTACCGAAGTTACTTCAACATTCTTTCTAATGTTGAGGCCCGGCAATAATATTTATTTACCTATCTTCAGGCATGTAATTCAACTTACGCTACCGCTATATCAATTACTTTGTGAATCCTTTGAAACTAGATCATGTTTGAATTATTTCTTACTTAATCCACAAAGATTTTCGTGTGAGCAGATCACAAACATTTTCCTTGTAACGTTACTAGAAGTTCCAGTGTGTGATGGAACGTAATTAACATGTAAACTTGAATAGAAGCCGTAATTCTACGTAATTGAATAACAGACTACCCTCCTCCGTATTAGCTTTTAGTTAATTTCATAAGTATTCTTATAATTCTGTGATTCTCGTATGAAACTTAGTTGAACTAATTTCTGGGTGGTCTGAATTGTATGGAATTGGATGGGCAATCTCTTTACATAGGTTACCATAGGCTAGGTTATTTAGGAGATTAGAAAGGCCCATTAAGGTTAATGTAACAATAGTTCGTAAGAGACTCGTTTGATTTTCTTTTAATATGAATATTAGTAGGAGAGAAGGAGGCAAGGGAGGACTTTGCCCTGCAGAGGTACACAAACGGCTGATAATAATATGAATGAATGAATGAATGAATGAAATGCACCCCAGCGTGGTGTGACCAGACTCGATTATACGAACCCAAAGATTCAAACTAGTCCCTGTTGCCTCATGTTATATGGTGCAACAGAGATCATTTCATATTAAGGAGTAGACCGAGGGGTGCGATAATGGTAGGGAAGATGTGCCCTTAGAATACGGAAGGATTATAGAGCAGTACCGGATATGTATCCTATAGTAAGCAATGGAAGACGGACTGATAATAATAAATTTATTAGTAGGAGATACCATTGCATGTTTTGTTGGATGTACACAGACTACTCGTAAAATGATAATGTTTAATTTTATTTTCATGATCGTAATGAGCTCACATGAGGAAAATGTAACATGCGAATCAGTAAATATAAAGAACAAGGACACTGCACATATTTTGTTAACAAAATCACACGCAAGTGGAGTTTAAACTCCGCTAAAAAAAAAAGAAGTGTTCAAAACACCTGTAGGTACTTTTTCCCAGAAATAGAGCACGAAAAAGGGAAATTCTCTCTAAAATGAGGTGAGAATGCACAAACCAGAGTTTAGCTAATAAACGAACGCATTAACAATACAGTATATAGTGGGGTTGTATCCCACCTGGTACCTCCCCCCCCCCTTCCCCACCCCTCTACCCTGGAAATTATGCCGGATTCTACAATCTTTGCCCGCGTATTCTGCGTTTAAAATTAAGCGTTATTTTGAAACAAATGCAAATAGGATTTGCCACTGGATTTTGTGGCTTTGTGGTGTAGTTGGGTTTTTGTGACAGTATTCCAATTTATTAGGTTAGATGTATACCCACGGATAATATGACCAACGAATAGATTTTTAAGATACAGACAACAATTGAAATATATAATAAATGCAGGAAACTGCTTTTTGAAGAAAATAAATCAAATATGCAATAAGCACAAAAATGACTAAAACTAGTTTCGATATTTGAACAAAAAAAAACCGGCTAAGTGCGAGTCGGACTCGAACATAAAGGGTGCCGTACCACTGTAATTTTGACAATCTTAAATTTTAACTATCGCAAAGATAACTTTGTATTTCATAAAGGTATTGTGAATTGCAAAGTTATTTTTTGCACTGGCAGTAAATCGCACTAATTAAAGAAAATAACCTTATGAATCGGAAAAGAAAAAAAAACCTTGTTTTTAGTATTTGTTGAGATAGAGTTCGTACAAAAATGATCTAAAACCAACAACTTGGCGGCCCCCTATTTCTTCATTTTTGAAGACAAAAAAATAAAAATTATATTTGTTCTCAATGAATTCTAGGCAATGACACCCCACATGCCAGGGTAAGAAAATATTTTTTTTTTTCAAAAAAAGTTTATTGTAGGGTACATAAAAGTAAAATAAATTAAAAATTAAAGGGTAATTTTTAATTTATTTTATTTTTATTATTTTGTATGTGTAAATTTCAACTGTCTACCTATTACGGTTCATGAGATTTAGCCCGCTGACAGACAGACGGACGGACAGCGGAGGCTTAATAATAGGGTTCTGTTTGGCAAACCTAAAAAACAAATAAGAAAGTTCGGTTTTGAGTTCATAGTTTTACAGTGTTTTCAATTTGTGTTCATTCTATTTGGTATAGTTGTTCGTTTGTATGTTCCCACAAAACTTTCCTCGTGAGCGCTGTTTCCTTCGACTTAATTCCTGCAACTTCCGTCGTTACGAACACAAATGTTTTCATCTAAATACTTGGCGACTAAAAGTGCTTGTTCATGGAATTTTTCCGCCATGTTTCGGACATTTCTTGTTTTCGGCACGACGAAGTAATTTGGCACTTTTTTTGCAAATCATCTGGGCTAAGCACGAGGGTGAAGATTCGACAGGGGCGCCCCTGGAGAATTTGTAACGAAACTTGTTTACTCGAGGCGCCGCTGGCGACACCTGACGGTTTCAAAATGAACTAATTAAGGGAGGCTGCGTAACTTAAAGTGCTATAAAATGTTGAACGCAACATTTTTTATGAGATTCGCTTCGAAAAATAAGGAGATGTTTTTTCTTAGCGAAATAAAGTTGTGTTGGATCTGCTGTTATTAATACAATTTCTTTGGCTTAGTTTGTTTAGGATTTGCTTATTATGTTTTGTCCGTATTTTATTTCGGTATTTTAGACATAATTTTAAGATAGTGAAGACAGCGTTCTTGGACCTTGAAATATATATAAGTTCAAAGTCATTTTCCGTCCATCAAAATTAATTTGCTTACATGGCAGAACTTGGTAGATTCTATAAATTATCTTGTCACTTATGTATCTGTCCAATTATCACTTTCAGCCCTAAAATAATGGATCCTTTTAGTATTAAAAATATCTATCCTGTTAAACATTTTAATCATTCGCCTCTCTTAATGCATTTATCCAATTATTTACATGTATTATCCCCTCTGAATACAAAACAAACATAGCTCTACCGTTCGAGTAAAGGAATGCTCTGACGTATGCTAAACAGAATAAAACGCAACATAGGGATTCTGTACGTGATGCGTTTCTTTTCTGCTCCATGCAAAGTAATATTTTCAAATTCGTTTGTGTTTATAAATATTGACTGCCGTGTTTGTTATAATATTGTTGTGGTACGGGTATTTAATAACTTGATTCTTTTTAAAAACAAGTTATTTTATGAATTCACTAGGTTCTGCCCGCAACTTCGGCCGCGTGAAATTTCTTATTTTTGCTCAGTTCTTAAAGGTCGTAGCGTGATGTTAAATAGAATAAAACCTTCCTCAAGAATTGGGTTATCAAATGCAAATAGAGTTTTTCAAATCTGACTGAAAGTTCCTGAGATTAGCGCGTTCAAACAAACAAAAAAAAAAAAAAATCATAGGCAGCTCATGGGGACTGCCGACAGAAGTAAAATCTTGACAGTGCAAGTTGCAACACGTCACATTAGCACGTCGCGAACGCATGACGTGACGCGAACTCATGTTTTGCCTCTACTAAAATTCGCTAAACGCGCTTAAAAAAGTTTTCACCTCAAAATCAAACTCGTCAGCTTTATCATTAATATAGATATAGATTAGTATAGATTGTACAGTCAACCGCATATCTTTCAACATGACATTGACAGCGGATTTCGTAGTTCAAGTATTAGGCACCACTGACTCTGCCAGGGTCACGGGTTGTTCGAAAGAGGTACCGTGGCACTAGCACAGGGAACTGAATGACTATGGGTGGGAATCAGTAAAAGTCTGACACGATGAGATGTAGAAGTTACGAGTATTTGAAGATTTCCCGCCCAAAAAAAGGTTCATGTGTTGGCTGTACGTATGTAAATTCTGTATTATTCTGATTTTACCAATATAAGCTTTTCACCACAATAATAGATTCTCTTGAAATATAAAACCTAGGTCATATTTTTAACGTTATTTTGTATGAAGAAGCAATAAAGACTTCCCTCTGACCGCTCGATTAAAATCTATCTCATACGCATTCTCTCAAACAATTCGAATCTACATACATTACACAAGCGTGCCAGTGTTATTGCTATTGATTCACATAAAAAGTCACCGTACGATGACAATAAATGGCTTCTTTAAATACTTACATTACGGTATTCCTTTCCACAGAGAGACAACGTTAGAGTTAGAGACAAATATACAAAAGACTGTTTGAAAACTGTTCTAACTCTTGGACGTTGATATTCACCTGTAGCGACGGTCAGATGGCTGTTTCTTCGTGAACAATCCTGATTAAGTCTGCGCCTGCGCCAGCGCGTGCAGGGTACTTGTGTAACACACTTACAATGTCAATGCCTGTCATCTTGACAGTTCAACAACATTCATTGCGTCATTTACGTTGTCGAGCAGACAAATTTTTCAAACATTTGAAGCAATGGATTAGAAATTTCCTTCAAACTCCTTCGCATTTGGGATAGAAAGTGTTCGCAATTGGGATGCTCGTCAATGACATTGCATTTATTTCAATTTAATGTGAGCATAAGAATGTAATTGTTACAAAGTGTGTAATTTAGACCGAAAGTTGGCGACCCATTTTGGGAAACTGGTTTAAACAATTATAATAATACCGACAAAGCTAATTCTTCTAAATTCGGGTATTGGTTACACATCTTTTGTAGCAAACCTTTAGGTATAACAAAAGTAATAGGATATCATGTGTACAAGGTAGGCATTGTTCTCTTTTCTACCGAAATACATACACGCAGCGGTTGGAGGTCAAACACGAGCTTTGCACATAAAATTCTATGTATTTACGTAAGGTACGTTAGATGTGGGCAGCTCGCCTTGTTAGGTATTGTTCGGTGTGTGCCTATTGTTCTTGTATCTGAGAAGACAAGAGGGCAGGCGGGATGTGTAACCATGGAGAAGGGAGTAACTAAATTGATACAATATCTAGGCAGTGACGTGAAAATGTTTGGATCAAGTTTAGATAAATGATTGGTCTCGCTGCGGTCGAGCGCAGCGAGACCAATCATTTATCTAAGGGATCAAGTTTGAAAATGACTTGTCTCATTGGTGGCTACAGATAAAGTAAATAGTTTGGTTCCGGTGAATTATATGACTAACCTTATTTAGATACGATTCTGGTGTATTATTTACTAATATATATATTATACTAAAATATATCTTTTGAATATTTTAAATTTAGACAAACTTCGAACTTTGTAACGGAGGTTAAAAAATACCACCTGAAACTTCAAACTGAAAACAGCTGAAAAAATAAACGCAAAAGATAAAAAAATCGTTTCTTTCTCTCAATTCTCGTAATTTCATAGACGTTTGGCAAGGTGTTCCGTATCTGGCGTGCCTCCCCTCTAACGAGCTGTCACACAGATAGGCATCTAAAGCGAAGTTGAATTATTGTTCCAACTTCCCTCGATTTTAGTTATATGAGTGTTAGAGAAGATATTATGTATGTAGGTGGATGTCATTCCGCGCTGGAGGGAGACATAAATATTGCGCAAATTAGAATTGTTTGGAACTGACAACATTGGGGCATGTTTTTGTGTTTGTCACTCAGTGATTCTTAAACGTAGAGCGTCACTCAGTGATTCTTAAACGTAGAGCGTCACTCAGTGATTCTTAAACGTAGAGCGTCACTCAGTGATTCTTAAACGTAGAGCGTCACTCAGTGATTCTTAAACGTAGAGCGTCACTCAGTGATTCTTAAACATAGAGCGTCACTCAGTGATTCTTAAACGTAGAGCGTCACTCAGTGATTCTTAAACGTAGAGCGTCACTCAGTGATTCTTAAACGTAGAGCGTCACTCAATGATTCCTATTGGTCGAAAGCCGTAAGTTTTGTCATGATACCAATTAATATTTGCCTGAACAACAGGTTTTCATAAGACCCTAGATCAGGCAGGTCTACATTACAGTTAGAATTAAGTTTTATTCGATTGTAATTAATGTAAATCATAATTTTTGCTTTATACTTGAATAAATTTATTTTTATTTTATTTTATTTGAATACCAAACATGCTTTTGTTAAACTAGTTGTAAGACGGGCTCGTGGATAAATGTAAAGTTAAGCTAGGCTTAGGTTCGTGGATGGGTAACCATCAATTACATATCGAGACCACACATTATATACCCCACCGTGCCTCTAAAAGTACGTAAAGCCTTTCGTCCCGGCTGACATTCAAAGATCTCTGACAGTCGTTACGGGTAGTCAGGGTAATCAGTAACTGGGTTGTGGAGGCCAGATAGGCAGTCTCTCCATGCTAAATACTGGTATTCAGCTGCATCCGGTTAGACTGGAAGCTGACGCCAACATAGTTGAGAAAAGGCTGGTAGATTGATTGAGTTGCAAGTTTTTATAACAGGTAACTATTCCCTCCAATAAAAATAAAATCAAATAAATACCTGCTGTTTGCCTAAATAGACTGATAAATTTTAACTAAAAACCAAAGTTATCTTCTATATAATTCGTCCTCTTCCTTCCTATACCTCTCTGCGGTGAACCGTTTCTCTTAAAATATCCATGAAGATATTATTTCAGATGACCCATTTCTTATCTAGTAAACTTTCGCTTACGTAGACGTGAAAGTTCACAAAAGGCAATCATAGACAAATATCTTACGTCAATACCATTATTTGTAGAAAGTAAATCCCCTTCCTATTCGGAGATCGTAAGCTGCTTAGAGATACGCCCAATATGTTCTTATATTCTTGAATCAGCAGGTTCCTAACATTTAATAAAATAACGTCTTACGTATTATACAAACACTTCGTATTCTCGACAGCCCTAAAAAATCATCACCTGTCACATATACAAGACGTTACAAAAAATAACGCATTCGCTAAAACGCACAATGTCGCGTGAAATCGCGCAAAAACGCGCCGCGTCGCACGGGAGGGGAGGGGGAGATTGTCGGCTGTTAGACAAATGGCGTGCTTACATAGCCGTCTGCGTTTTTTCACTGAGATACATTCGGCAGCGACTGTTTGTACGAATTGTGTCAATTTGATAGTTTTCCGGAAAATCAATGTTCTTATTTTGTAGAAGTAGGTATGTGTTGGATTTGGCTGGTGAAAGTTTGTGTTAAATTGTTCAATCTATCCTAAGAATGTTTGTAACTACATTTTTCATATTCTTGTGTAGCAACGAATATGTTCAGCGTTTCAATTCTAGTTTTTATTGACTTGAGTTGATGACAGTGATATAATATTTTTCTTCTTGTTGTTTTACTGTAGGTTATGATTATATTAATCTTATGAAACTTTAAAGTAAACTTTCCGAGTGCTAAGTAGGTATTATTCGTATTCAAAGCATTACAAACTATAATTGTCTGTCTCTAATACTCAAAAATTGAGCTCAACATCTACCTAATTTGGCGAACATTAAAGCAGACGTCTTCTACAATTTACTCAACATAAAAAAAAATTAATTCAACAAACCTTTCAACAGGTCTCTGGGCACTTCAAAAACACCCTCTCGCAAACTTGCTCCATTATTTAGTATCAACCTGTATATTTGGGCTACCACACCGTATTAAGTACACCTTGCTTACTGAACAATAAAGTCTGAATTTGACTGCGCAACTGTAAGCAGTTTACGTCTTTAGGGATTGAGCCAAACTTTAGCCATTTTGAGGTAAGAAGAGAGTATTAGTTCGACAAGTTTAGGAGGTTTTCAAGTTATCTCGAACGTTTAACTGCTGTTGAGGTGAAATGAACCGTTTTACTGGGTGCTAGGATTGAATTTAGTTTGGTTGGGGATAGGGTTGACAAACAAAATTTGCAAGCGGTGAAGTGCTGACGCAACGAATGTGCTTCGTGTTTATTTTAATTGGTGATTGTTTTTGTGGAGCGTTTATCGAGCTCTCGAGCAATGTAGCTCGATTTGAAGTCGCTGTTGCTCGATGTGAAGTTGCTAATGTAGCTCGATTGGAAGTCGGGACACGTCGTGGGGCACTTTGAGTTCATCTGCTTGATGGGAGTGTGGATTGAATTGTTATTGTCTTACGTGTTCAGTCGCTCTTGCATAGATTAAATGAAAATAAAACTACGGTAGAGTTTTATTGATATGTTTTCATTAGGTCCTCGGATATTTTTTATATATACTTTTTCGTGTTTTCCGACAAGGAATTAATCAGTCTCTTTCGTTATTCCTTTGCTGGGTAAGTCGTAAAATGTCAATTATTTATGTTATCAAATCAAGCGGAACCAGTGTTTTGACTGTTCGTCATGCATGAACTAGGTCATGAGCATAAATGGATGACTCTGACTGAACAGAGTTCAGTTTCCCTAAAAATGAAATCCTACGATATTTGGGACACGCGTGTCCTACCTACCTAGGTTTTGATATTAATTGGATATTACAGACAAGTATTTCTGATTAAACTATCTTGAATGTAAACACGCAGGTTTGTAAACATTGTACAATACTTCTGAAGTTGTTGTTAATATTGATGATAATAATAACTTGATTAAGATCAAGGTTATTATGTTGGTGTGATAACAAATAGTAATCAAATATTATGAATACATGAACTACAAACAAGCAGACAGTCAAACCAATCTACAGTATAAACATCTGCCACTTTATCGATTTCCACGCCAACGAAGTCGCGGCCAGAAATTAGTATATAAATATTTATAAGATAGCAATATTTTTAATTTAGGTATCTTCGGTAGGCTAAGTCTTTGAATATTTGTTTTCTGGTTTCCCTCTAACCAATTCGTTGAAATAATCTGATGTTAGAAATTGTGATGGGTGGCACCAAATGACAGCAGTCTATCTAATCATTTGACTAAATGACTAATAATAACGACTGTATAATTACTGTTTTTGACCTTACTTAGTACTCACGTGACCTGGTAACATATCATTTAAGTTCAAGTCCATTTAACATTGCATGTGACATTTTTGTATTATTTTTAATTGTTATATTATATTACTCTTTTCTCTCTTTTTGTTTAAACATTATTTGAATATTGATGTAGTAAACTTATGCTTTATATTTTTCCTTTTGACATTTATATTGTTTTAATTTTTTGAGACAGTCAATTATTATTTTTTTATTAGAGGACTAGGTCAGAGGTGACAGAGACAAAGTCGACGATGGAGTGAGCTTACCCAGAAGAAGCCTGTTCACTCTCACTTTGAAGAGATTAGGGTTGTATACGCTTGGAAAAACAGACGCAGGTAGTGAGTTCCACTCTTTTGCTGTGCGCATTATAAAAGACATGTACTGTATGCGTTCGATTAATGTAATTATGTTATCAATTTAGTATCAATGACATCCATGAATATTTGTACGCCTTTTGGTGTAACATAGCGCGCTTGTAATTCTTTACAACAACTATTTATTGTACCTATGTTAACAAATGATTAAATGACTTATGACTTTGACATTACTGAATCACAGATTATGGCCCACTTACACTATGAATGAATGAATGAAATGCACCGACCCCAGCGTGGTTTGACCAGACTCGATTACTCGAATGAAACCAAAGATTTACACTAGCCCCTGTTGCCTCATGTTACATGGTGCGACAGAGAGCATTGCATATCAAGGAGTAGACCGGGGGGTAGTAGAGTGGTAGGGAAGATAGGCCGTTAGGATATGGATAAGGATTAGAGCCTACCCAGTATGCACCGTAAAGTAAGCAATGGAATAGTGGAGAGACGGGTGTTATAATATATGGATGGGCTCTTTTAACGACGTCGCCGCCAGGCTCCTTCAAGTTCAGCTTCACCAGTGAATCCTTGGGCAGGATTAAGCTGCATTCCCGACATTTTCCATGTGACTGCTATGCTGCGTAGTTCCAGACTTCGTGTGAGGTCCCGCTACCATCCGTTTCAGGTTTGTTGTAATTCGTGGTCACTAAACACATTTATCGCTAAATATGTTTCAGTCAATCGTTTGAAGATGACAGACACAGAATGATGTTGTAAATACGTTTAGCGTTAAATACATTTAGTGATTTGTGCAACTGGGCCTAAGTAAATGGGCTGTCTAAAGCCTGTGATTTTTAAAACACTCGAACTGTTTCACCAGCTCTAGATAAGTTCGATTAACATAGCTGAAACTCTGACACATAAAAACTTCTTTCTCTCCAAAAATAGTGCAGGAGTACCTACACAATAAAACATAAAGCATGTTCACTAAACACACGCCACAACTTCACTAAACACACGCCACAACTCCTCACTTTTTTGCCCACCTCGATTGAGCACTATCCCTTAAAAGCTCATGAGCGGATCCAGGCAGCAGCAGTGTATAATGAGTGGTGTAGAAGGTGTCTACATGTTGGCCCATAATGGCCTACAATGGCTGGCTTTGAACTGGGAATTTTAATGAACGTCGATGTCATTACTACGTGGCATGCGGTGTGGGGGTATGCTGCGGAATTCCGCTCTGATTTTCACGTACCTATGTTTGTTGGCAGGTATTGTTTTGTTTAAAATGAGAAGTATGTTATGGGGGTAGAATTGTCTCTAGATGTGTGATGCTGATTTAGCCCCGTTTCCAAGAGCCTCTGTTCGAACTGTCGTCACATCTCATAATTGGTGCCAGTATTTTAGCTCAACAATTGTAACGGCGAAAATGAGACTTTGTATAACACATAACATTACGCCTGTACCTCCCGAAGGTTTAAGCAGAAGTGTACCTATGTATACAGTGTACACCGTACACTCACATTTCGCCTGTTGTACCATCAACCGGGCACAAATCCAGACTCCACCCTGCGAAATTCCGGAGGAAAAACTCAATAACAATTTTCTCTGACCTTGGAATCGAACCCAGGACCTCATGGTCAGCAGTAGCGCTTGCGACCACTACACCAACGAAGAAGTTAAATAATCAAGGCTTTTAGAAACCGTGTGAAAAATAACATTTTTCAGCTGACCTCTGCTTTTCTTGCAGGAAAATCTTACTTATCCACAAACAAATACTGAAACTACCTTCGTAGCTTAAACAATCTTGTATTTTTTTACTGGAGTTTAAAATGTAAAACACATGAAGTAATTTTTATTAAGCTTTCAACGAATGTGCTTCCCGTATCTGTAGCCATTATTCACCAGTGACCAACTTATCGGAGCGAATAAATAAAATTAATGGTCACCCGCCATTTTAAAATTAACGACGTCATCAATAAGGTCTCTTCAAATGAGTATTATTTTCACAATATATCTGTTGGACTGGGAAGGTTCTTAATTATAATGATATCATAGAGGGTTTAATAACATGGGTACTAAGGGGACCCTAAGGGTATCCTTATGCCACTAAAACTCGAAATTAATTGCTGTATGCTATGATTATGAAATGAGCAAAACTACAGCAACTCATCACGAATTGGGATACTCTCACATTTCGTCTTTAGTTGTATGAAAAGAATATTTTCAGTAATACAATTCAATATGTAATAGTATTTGAATTGTTAAGATGTCAAATGCTTATTTTAGAGCGGTGACATAATAAAGAACTAATTATACGCTTCCTAAATTAACAAAGATTAGTTGTACTTGTATCTAGTAATTCCTTCATAATATAATAATTATTATTAGCCATGTAAATAAGTATGTAGTAAAGAATTACTTCAGAATCTAAAATGTATACCTATTCAAAAGTGCAAAAACATCAAGATCAGAACAATCTCAAGAATAAAATAAAGCGAGTGAAACTGAAAATGTACTCAAATGTAAAAAGGTGGTGGCTGGCATTTCAGCTTTTTAATTCTCCTTTGAGGCCCGTCCAGACTCAAAGTTAGTCGCAAATCGCATTACGGTTGTCCTTTGTTGAGGCATGTCTGATGCAGCCGTCTATATTATACCACTTGGTGTTTGCTCCAGCCAGTTTGTTCTTTGATTTGCTGAAGGCATGACAATTTAGATATCGTTTTAAAACGGGCTGTGAATATTGAGTTTGTAATATACAAACCGTCTGTACCGGATATTTTGACAAGTTATTATGTAGCTTTAAGGTAAAGAGAAATCAATTTAATTTGTGTATAACGTTTTTCAGGGAAAATGTTCCCAACAATTGCATTTCGCACTCAATACAACATTACGATAAAGGTAAATAAATAATTGCACCTAATCCTCGTTTCTAAAGCTACAAGGAATAATCTCGACGATATAGCAATAAAATATGTACATACTAACCAAAGAACAATTTTCCCGAGCGCCTGATAATTTTCTTATAGCAACGAGTATCAGTATTGTTATTGCAGACATAATTTTCAGGCGCTCATTTGATACGGGCCTAATATTTCTGAATTGTAAGGGTATTTCGTGGTGTAAATGGCTATTCTTATTGTAGGATAATAGGGTCACCTATACCATTGCAAAATATATACTTTGCTACAAATCACTATTTATGTATAAATTACTATTTTTTAAACTTATTTTTTTAATAGGTATCTATAACGCCATATTAAAAAAGAAACTATCAGAAGTACCAACAACTGATAGTTTCTTTTTAATATGGCGTTGTAGATATTATAAAAATAAGTTTTTCATAAATCAAAAGTTGTTATCAAAGTAACCCCGTAGCATCAAAGTAACCCCAGTTTAACGTACTTATGTAATATTTCTGATTGTGCTAGGCTTTGTTACTTTCCTACATAGTATTGTTTGTGTGCATTTTTCTCAATCTCATTAGATGATTAAAATATTATCAATATTATTCATGCAAGCCTAGTAGGTACGAGTACTTGTTGTTAGGTTTACTGCTCAGAAATTGTGCACAACAAGTCGTGTCTTGAACTGATAAACTATCTTGAATTCACGCAATCCTAGTACTTTTTGTTAGGTTACAGAGGTATTTTTTTCCGACTAAGTATTCTACCATTTTTTTTTTCATTTTTCCAAACTGACATAACTTTCTTATTTATCAACCGGATGGAAATAAAACAAACACTAAATGTTAGGTGAAGCTTACCACAATACAACAGTGAAAACCGCAGAGAAATCTGTTAAGGCGTTTCTGAGTATAGCGCCGTCAAACGCAGAGACAAACCGACAAACAGATAAAAATTATAAAAATCATTGGTTTGGGTTAAGACCCCCAATACTACATAATATTAACCAGAATATTTAAATCATCGATTCAGACAGTAGGTATGGCAGTGCGTAACGGACGTACCTATACGAAATAGGTCGAACAGTGAAACCCTCATCTCAGTCGGCTCCATAATTACTTCTCCACGTTAAATTTTCATTGCCCTCTCCGTAATAATATGAATATTAAAGTAAAAGGTCGGAACTAGTGATGTGTAACGACTCCAGTCCCGCCACACGTGTCCCGATTTTCCGGGACTTTAATTCCGCCATGACGTCTAGTTGGGGACGCTCAAATATTCCGTTTTCTAAATGTCACCATTCCATGCTTTATATTTTGTGTTTTGATCCGTTGGTGTTGACTGGCTTTGTTATTCATTAATCCTCATGCGAAGCCTCATTTTCATCATACACATGATGCCGGGAAATATTTACGTTTTCTTTTAGAATATGTATGCAGCGTAGGTTTATTACTTTTCAAGTCACGATATTTCTTTGAACATCTGTTTTGCTTTGCATGTAGCAGGGTCTGTTACCCCTATCAAGGTATCGCCTACTTATTGTTTGGTTCAAAGAAAAGTTATGTATGTATAATCTTATAACTAGTAGTTCTGCGAACAGTAGACCTCGCGCGCACAAACTTTTTTGTAACAATAAATTGATATACCACTTAAGTAAATAACTTTCAAACTAACTTAAAACGGAATATTTACCATCATTTTTTTTTTCATCTGATTACCAAATTTTTGTGAAACCAACTTAAAGGTACCTTTCAAATAAAAAAGAACCATCGCAATCGGATCTGATAAGCAGGAGATATCCAGTAACCCCCTTTTTGCCCCTTTTTGAAGGAAGTCCAATTATAAATCCCCGACGTCAAAAAATTCTATAAAGTCGTAAAACCTGTACACCAAGTTTCGTCCAGATCGTTTGCAAAATACGACCTGTAGAGTCAACAGTCACCAACATACTGATCGACCGACGAAAGCAAATTTTGCCAGACTTTGAGCAGAGACCCTTCGCTCGCTTCGCTTGCTCGGTTAGTAATGTGAAGCTTTTGAATTCTTTATTTTACCATTCCTACCGAAAGCTATCACGTATCTTAGTTGCTTAAAGCATCAATTCATTATTATAGTTTGTTAGGATTTTAGACAAAGTTCAGTTTTGTGGAACGTCGTCTCTGTCACACGTGTGTGATTGTCCCTTTCTTCAAGCTCGATGTGTCCTATAGTAGAGCTCGTCTACTCTGAAATACTCTGAAATGACGCGCCTCACTATCGCATTTACCGTAGTGTACGTATACAAATAAAAACCGGCCAAGTGCGTGTCGTACTACGCACAATGAAGGGTTCCGTAGTTGGGATGAATTTATCTCAAGAACAAACTTAACATTGTAGTTGAAAAACATATTCTCCCGTACATTCCAACTGCAAATGTAAGTTTGTACGCACAATATTGATAGATTTACCGTGTTATTTTAAGACCATAGACTTCTTATAGGTTTTCCTGTAGTCTATAGGTAGTTTTCTATATTTTTTCAAAATTTTAGACTCAGTAGTTTCGGAAATAGGGGGAGGGAATGGTCAATTTTCGTATTATTTTCTTAAATAACTTTAAAACAATTTAATTTAAAATTATAAAATAAATATATTTGAGACCTCACAGTAAGCCCTTTCATTTGATATATGTCACACGGTACAGTTTGCAAAACTTTTTTTTTTCTTAATTGCCCCTCAAAATTGACCCCCATATTCAAAATTAATTTATTTACGTTACACGTCCGTGTTAGGGTCACAGAAATTCATACGTGTACCGAATTTCAACTTAATCGATCCATTACATTCGGAGCAAATTGGCTGTGACAGACGGACAGACAGACAGACACGAGTAGTGTTGTGATTTTATCCGGATAAATACTAAAAATTGATAAATACTCATAAATATCCGTTATTACTCGAGTATTTATTCAAAACAGCGAATAAATACTTTATACGTACAGATTTCGTTGCTTGTACTGCCATTTTACAAAACAAAAGGATTGCATAAATAAAATGAAAGTCTGTAAATATATTATGTTAAAAAACTGCAAGAATTCACTTGGTGATATTTGCATACATAAGATTAAATAATAAAGTAGATGAAAAGGGTAATATTCTAATATATAAAAAGTAATGCTTGTTTGTTTGTTCGTATTTTATGCGCTACCCATACCGTGTATCCGATTGAGATGAAACTTGGTTTGTAAAAACTTGATAGAAATGGGTATTTATCCATTTCTGATAAATACTTGAATATTTATGCTTTGAGTATTTATCCCTCGCCCATCACTAGACACGAGTGATCCTATAAGGGTTCCAGTTTTTCTTTTGAGGTGCAGAACCCTAATAAGTAGTGGGGCGCGGCATTTCTGAGTAGATAAGCTCTAGCACCCGGTTACTTTACATTACAATTATTACAAACGATTACAACAACCTGTTCGTTAGTTTGTATTCTAATTATAAATGGAAATGTAAAGTTCCGTGTTATACAATAAATCCCCTTATCCTTTTGTGTTCACACCGAAAGCGCGTAATGTCCCGTGTAGGTACAACACTAGTGGGTACTTATTATAATATTAATTAAATTACGTTTTAGTGCTTAGTTTTACATTTTGCACTCTTAATTTATTTACGCTTAATGAAATGATTGTGTTCATTGTTATTTTAACCCTTACCTTGCTTGTTGGGGTAACAATCACGTTACTATGTATGTACTGTTTAGAGTCCGAAGCATGGCTTTCGATTAGTAGAATTATTAGTACATTATCGACCTAATAGTTTCTAGAATACGGCTCGACTCTGACTCCATGGCAAACTAGTTTTTTAGTATAAATACACATACGTAGTATAAATTCATCTGATATAATTAATAAACTGCTCCCAAAGCATTCTACATGCGCCTGCATATTGTTTTACACAAACGCATTTTGTTGCAACAAGCATCTCTGTGTGACGTTGCTGTATTAAAACCGGCAGGCGTTTCGTCCGTTTATAATTATTAAAACACGTTTAACCACACAATGTTCTCTTTTGAAATGAGTTCAGTGTGAAATTATAACGTATTAATCACTTTTTATGGAACTAGTGGCTGTCCGTTTTATTTGCGAAATTAGTATTATTCAGTAGGTAGGTATTTAGGTATTGGCTGTACCTATAGTGTAAGGCTTTATTCTTATTATAATGGTAAAGAGAGAGCTGTTTTAATATTCAAATAAAATGAACACTTATAAAATTATTAGATAATCACATATCACATTATCGCAATGGGTCAACCTGTTAAGATAGTGTAAGATTGTATACCTAAATAAATAAATAAATAAAAACGTGAAAAATAGATTTTGTGTAGCTAACATAAAAATGAAAATTTAACGTGTCGCCGTCATATTTTTCAGCACGAATACTGCGAAAAACATCAAAATATTAACGGTATTAAAAATACCCATTTAATTATTCCATAACGAACTCGTCTCCCAAACAAACGTTTCATTGTAAACATGAACGTAATCTCAAATAACAACAGCCAATAGCGAAGGCCCGTCAAAGTTAACCCTGTGACCGCGACGTATTTATTTACCATTGCTAATCCGCCGTGTTGGTACGACCGAGCCCGACCAATTTAAAGAGAACAAGCCTAATCCGCCCTTTGTAATGACCCAACTTGGGGTTTTAACCCTTTCAAATACGTAGGTACGAATTTTTTCACCCCCTTTGAATTTATATCAGTTAATTTTTTATTGTACCACTTTGTCGGAATGTCGTTACGATTATTATGACGTTTACGAAGTTTGGCGGAAACGCCCGAAGTTCAGTCTCGGGTTGATAGGTAGTAGGGGTTGTGTTGGTGTGTCAGGGGTGCGGTGATTATGTGGTATTAATTAAAACTTGTTGTTTATGAGTGTGGAAATTAGGATTTTATGTTTATGTTTTAGAAACTAATGTGATAGTGTGTTTAGTGTTGTGTTTAATTATCCTTTTAATACCAACATTTTCGTATTATTATGACAAGGATTTTACGAAGCAAACTACTAATAAATGCTTTATTTTTTAAATAATTAGTTTGTAACAAACTTGTATGTCGTTTCTCGATTGTTTTATTTATGATTAATATAGAAACAGGGCAAAGTAGGTATTTGAAACGGTAAAAAGTCGAACATATCCACCCCAAACACAGGTAATACAAAAAAATTCAATACTTAATCCCTTACTCGTAGTCACCTACTTTCAAAGTGACCAAAACCAACTTTCTTTACGGTTTATTAAACCCCAAACAACCCTTACTCCTTTCATCATAAGGTTGAAAGTCTAGTGGCTCTGTTTTTTAGGTTGTGGTTAGCAAAATGGTCGTGTTTGAATGATACTCGACACAAAGGGCGCCTCTTGTGCGTTCACGGGTACTTTTAAATAGTGACCTTGACACGAGGTCTTTGTAACTAAGAACTGAAGATCTTTTTCATTTTGAAAGTATACAGCGACAGATAGGATCTTTTTGTTAATGCTGAATTCACAAAAAAAAAAATGTTATTTCGAGGAAATGGATCCGTCTTTTCAGATTAAAAAAAAACAGTTCTTGATATGTACTTAGTATCCAAGTGGGGTGATTTAGGGTTTAGTGGTCCATTCTTTTGTAGTTGTGGGTATGATTTTAGTGGCATCATTTTAGGGTTAAAATAATAAGAACAAAGGGAGAAAATTCAATACACTTTCCATAAACACAAATCAAGGTACGCAACAGCACAAATCTCTATTTCAAATTATTATCTGTCTGTTAGAACCACTAAACGTACCCAGAACATAGACAACTTGAACCCCGAGCACAAAATAGAAGTTTCCTCACCTAAGCTAGGTAAGCTGAACGTAGAGTTACACAAACACCTAGGATCTGCAGATCGTGTGGAACTTACAATCACACTTGTGACAGTTTCTGACAAAGGCTGCAGTTCAAGATATACTTTAGAAAGATAATAATTATACACTGTTGTAAAATGTTGCCGGTGGTTACACTACGAGTATTTGATGAATTACATATCGTCGGCTAAAGATTCTAAGCTGCTAACTCCATTTTTGACTAAAATTACTTTTTGGTACCAAATAAAAAAGAAAAAAATAACGCGTAATCGTCAAAGATGCTAACGCCTCACACTAACCACAAATTATAAATAACGTGCTGCAATTTTTTATGATAACTCCACACTTGTCAAATAACGCGCGCAATTTTGACAACTCCCGCTTTTCGACGCCATTTTGTTCGAGCGTAAACATTGTTGAGAGTGCTCTGCGGAGTTTTATTTCTAAAGCTTATGTTTTTTTGAAATTAGCGCACTAGACTGGTGTTTTTCTTGAAAGGTAAGTATTATTCTACAATATTTTTGTAATATGGTGACATGTATTTAGGGTTAATTGTGTGCACACTATGGGAGTTAACAGAATTTCATTGTAACTTGTGTTAATGTTTGGGGAGTTGCCTAATTTTATTTTTTAATAATTGTTTTATTTTAATTTTCTCCGCTTCGATGGTGCAAGGCACTTAGTTTGCTTAAGGCTTGCAATGGTTCGGGTTCGATTCCTGTCAATGTCTGCTTTTATTTAATATATAACTTAGTCTTAGTAGTAAACTAACACTTGGTTTGATTATGCATTCGACCGCACATTAGTAAATTCTGCAAACATTACAGGTACGGATACCAACACGTCCAACTACCTAAATCTAACAAACTATGTCAATTGATATTGAGCTCTAAACGTTACATAATAGTTGCAAGAAAAACTAGTTGAAGAAACTTGATAGACTTAGGTAGGTTAATCTGTTGGCGTACTACGGTTTTTAAGGTTTGAGATTCTTTTGTTGCATTTTTTGGCATTGTCTTGTTGCCTGTTTTCTGTCTGCTTAGTGTGAAGGTTTAGATCGCTTTTGTTTTATTTACAGATGGCTTCTGATAGGGCTAGAAAGCTTATCAGTTTAGCACTTACTAAAGAGCAACATTGCGATGTCATAACCACGCATGAATCGGTGTTGACTAATCTGGAAAATAACAATCTTTTTAATAATTTTGATTTAGAAGGAATAGATAATAGGTGTGCCAACATATCAAACAATCAAAATAATATAGTACACCTCTCATCAGAATCTAGTTCTATTGTGCCTTTGGATAATATTGAGGACTACTCTCTGGTAGAAAATACACAGATTGAAATAATTGATTATAATGACACGACTACATGTGACGTGCCCAACGAAGAAGCAAACACGATTTGTGATAGTATTATTCCAGAAAATAATGATAATGATGTTTTAATCTTTGACTCACAGTTGCAAGAAATTTTTGATGACGATTGTAATGTAGAGAACTGGGATATCATATCCAATTTCAGTGACGATTCAAGCTGCCCTAAATTAGTGGCGTATTCTTCTTAACTTCAGATGATGACAGCGTTACTTCCCTACCAACGAAGAGTAAGTCTAGAAAAAGACGTTCGCTAGTAAATAAAAGTAATTGGTTTGCAGAGAAAAATAAAAAATTACGTGAACATGGCGCACAATATTATGGCAAAATAAAAAAAGATTTGAAATGGGCCTATGAAACTGTAAGAGAACCAAAGCGTATAAAAAGCAGATGTAAATGTGACAGCATAACAGGTATAATTAAGTGTGCTACTGTAACTGATGAACAAAGGATAAAAAATGTTTCGATTTGTTATAAACTTGTCATTTACGTTTAATTATCTCTTTTATTAATAAATTATTATTTTTAAGTAAATTATTGTTTTTCAATAGAATCCCATAAATAATAAAATGTGATAACTCCTCAACCTATTGCAGCAAAAAAATATATTGCAAGTGTAAAAAATGCTAACTCCAATTTTAGACAATAAAGTGTATTAATATTAATAAAATAAAATAAAAAAAGATGTAAAAATAGGCACTGGTAAAATATCTACGTAACTGGAATTTAGTTATATGAATCATTAAGTTATTTTATTTTTAAATTCTATTTTTCTTATTTCTGACAAGTAGTACGATTGGGAGTTAGCAATTTAGCTTCTTTAGCCGACGATATACTCGCTTTTGACAGCGTTAACTAAAGTTGTATTGAGAGATACGCTATAGGGAAGTTATGCGTTGCTTTATTATTGATATAATTAATAGATGCCGCGGTAAATAGATTAAACTAACAGCCAGGTTGCAACGGAGCTGACTGGCGGCTGTACTACGATAGGCATATTATAAAAAAATATATATAATAATTAATGAAATGTATAATATAATATATCCTAGCTAATATTATAAATGCGAAAGTGAGTTTGTTTGTTACGCTTTCACGCTAAAACGATTGAACGGATTTAAATGAAATTTGAAACATGGGTAGACCATGACCTAGATGAGGTTATAGGATAGGACTTTTTATCCCGGTAGTACGTTCCCGTGGGATAATTTCCGACTTCCACGAGGGCGAAGCCGCGCGCAAAACCTAAATAAAATTTTAAAAAATCTTTGTGAATAGAACATTTCTTGTTCTACATATTTTGGGAATAGAACCCACGACACTGCCAGAGAACATAGACAAAGTGCCATTCAGTCAGCGATCGCGGTAATGGAAAAGCCAAAAAAATACTGGATTGACATATAATAATCGACCGAACGTCTTATGTCAATCCTGTTGAAAGCCATTGTAGAAATACGTAAAGCTTTGAAAACGATTGCCACTTGTGTAAGTCCTCAGTAAAGTACAATGCTCGACGTCAAATTTAATTGCAAGAATTATGGTTTGATTCGGTTAGAGTTAGGTTTAATTTGGAAGATAACATCTAACTTATATCTTCGCCAACACTGTACAAAGCCCTTAAAACTCGCAAGTGGCAACTACCCACGAATCCTCAGTGACAAAGCAGCGAAGACAAAAGACAACGCGACAAATCGCAAACGTTCGTGTCGCTTTGTACGGTGACGTCGCCCTGTCGCTTTGTCGCTATCTTCGACGCTACGGCCATGCTTTACTGGCAACATTTGTTGTATTGGATCTTGTTAATATTGCTAGATGGATATACAGTTTAAGGGGGTTTGTGCGATGAACTTAATTTTTTTTTTAGGATTGTTTTAAACTCACACACAGTGATATCTTTGACAGGAAGATTGGGTTGAAAGAATACTTAACTAGGATAGAAGTTCATGATACCACGTAATTTCGGTCCTATTGCAACAATATGGGGCTTTAACGGACTTATGTTGATATAGGCACACACAGGCATGCTCATGAATATCAAACGCACACACTGTCACAGAATCAAACTCCATTGAAATAAACCATCAAAACTGAAACATTCATCGAACCCACACAAAAATAGAGAAGTAGAAAATATTCTCGATCTGAACATTCGACAAAAATACAAACCAAGAAATTTAACTTAAAAAATCAACACATACTTGTATTTGTGGGACATTATTCATAAATGCAAATGCGGGCTTAGCAGCGACTCCGTGGGGGATTCGCACGGGATCGCGCGAGATCGGGGATGATCGTACGGGATCGGGGATCGCGGTAGATGGCGCTGCTAAATGATGCGATGCCTTTGCATCTTGGGATTCGTGGATTATTGAATATTTTTAAGCTGTGGGACGTGTTTACAATGCGATCGTCGGATGTTACCGTTGAAAGAGGGTTTGAGTGATGTGTTTATTTGGATGGCTGTGAAAAAGTAAGATGGCGGCTGAAGATTTTATCGCTTGGTAATGGATTTTGTATTAACACTTATAGGTACTGCTTGGAACGCAGCTCAGGTAGATTTCGAAACACTGTTGATAAACTTGCATCAAATTAAACTAGGGCTGCGCCCGAAACACAATTTTTTTTTTGTGTATTTATTGTGTTTTGTAACACTAACTATTTATGCAACTTCATTTGCCAAACACTATCTAGTCACTATCCACCCCATTTTATAACCCTTTTCATTTCCCTACACTACCATCCAGGCAAATAGCCAAAAATTCGCCAAAAGATTCAAAGTCACCTAGAAACAGTCTTATATAGTGTCGCTAGCAATTTACCTCCTGTAACGGTATTGCTGACTATAAGAACACCCCTATTATAACGCGATATAATATTGTACGCGCTCCGATAGTTCGTCGGAAATGTTTTCCAAATTGTATAAGGCTTTAAAAATTGGAAGGATGGTGGATAAGGGGGCTGGAATTGGTATTGTTATGGAATAAATTGGTGACTATTTTATAGAGGGTTCGTCGCAAGCGTGTTGGGGATTTTGTTTACTATGAGATTCTATTTGTAGGTAAACGTTGCATGTGATCGTATTCTTAAATCATTTCAAAATGTTTAATCTGTCCAATAATGGCTGATATAAAATGTGGTTTTGAAAAATCAAAATGATAGGCTGCTCTCAAGCTGTGGAAATTGTAGTGATCTCAGCAACTTTCTGTTGACCTGTTTTCTTAGAATGTAGGTATACTGTTTCTTATTAGAGACATCTAGCTGTAGTCATGGACATAGCTTGTATTCCAGAATTAAAATCTCGACTTTTAGCAAAATTATATTGTAAATTGCATGATGTATATCATGACACCACAAGCCAGGCGTTATTAAATAAAATATCAAAATGGCATCGTTTTATGTACCTATGTACTAACGCGTCCTCTGGTATACAATATGAGCGCGAAGCAAAACCCATGTGTGATCCTTTACACGATTTTATTAAACTTTAAATATAAATTTGAAATTTTGTACTATACAAAATACAATTTCCTTGAAGCAATATTTAAGTAAATGGTTATAGCGACCTTGATCTTGAGAGAAATATTTATAAATATGACTTATGTCGTCATCATCATCATCCACAGTTCTACTTCATCCAATGCTGAGCATCTTTACTTTTGCCAATCCCTATGCTCCTGTGCCAGCCTCATTCAGGTTTTACCTCCGATGGCAAAAATGCCGTCCAAAAATGACCAACACTGACTTCATATCTGCCAGTATTTGTTGTTCAAAGCAACATACAACAAAATGTATCAAAGTGTATCTTATACGTTAACTTTCAATTCAGGTTTATAAACTTCTGGTTTACAGACAGGTTTCATCATAAAATACCACGGATTGACAGCCTTTTCTTGTGGTCCTATAAAAGGTACCCGGTTCCCTGGGGTAGTTGGGGGTATGCAAGACATTTTACTTACCTACTGAACCCTCTGGTGACAGATTTGAACGGAACCTTGATAGAGCTCAGAGTGGATATTAACTGGTCTTTAGATTAACAATTGCTTCTTTGTCACACATCATTTAGTAATAATTTGTAGAGATCTTAGCTCTGACATTTCCTCGATGAATTATATCTCTCTGCCTATCGCATTTCAATCAAGCTAATAGTTTCAAAGCGTTACCAAACTACACGGATAGAATCATACTACTATTAATTTAGACTTGATATCTTCCCGGCCGATAACATTTCGTGAGTATCAAAACCTCCGGCGTGACCTTTCCACTAGGGGTCGCAAACCGCGATCCCGGATTTCGAAAATACCGGACCAAATAAAGGACTTAAAAATATCGGTATAATTCACAAAAACCGGAATTTTCTGTATATTCGATATTTAGTAAAAGTGAAATTCCAATTCATCATCATCATAATTCCAGCCGAAAGACGCTCACTGCAGGACATAGACCTCCCCCGAGCACCGCCACTGTGACCGGTTCTGTGCAATTAGTTACATCAATTTCAATAATGTATTAATTTATTTAGTATACTTTATAATTATAATAATTTATATAATTCTTATGTACAATACAGAACACAACTAACTTACACAAGGTGTCAAATTAAAAGTCTAACTAACTTACTATACAAATAAATACAAAACAAAATGACACTCAGGCGTCGTAGTACTCATCCGCATCGCTGTCATCCCGAAACGTGCCCAGAAGACTGGCAGCATTGCCACGTAGAATGGCAATGCTATATCTTTGGCCAAAGAACAAGCCAGCCCTTTGGTCACGTAAAGTGTCGACCAGTCGGCTGGAAATTTCCTTAAAAAGGAGACGTGCAGTCGGGTCCCAAGCGTTTTGACTTTCGACCACAACGGCTCAAAATTGTAGTTACCCATAAGGTCGTAGTAATAGCGCATCTTTTCTCAGCAGCCGCGGCCGCGGCACCAACACAGCCAGCCGTGCTTGGAACATGAGATGGCGCAAGGGGGTTGCGACCTGCGCTCTTGCATCACGACAGGCCATGGTATCCGAGACTGACGACAGCTTCAAGCTATACCGAATCCATACGACGATAGCCGAGCCAAACAATCACGTAGCGACTAGCGTGTAGCGCGACTGAGTGTGTCTGTGACGCTGACGACTGTGACGTGAAATCTAACCAACCACTAAATTGTCATAAATAGTCTATATTTAATTACTGACTTAAATGTTAAGTGTATACCTAAAAATTCTTTAGATCTCGGAATTATCGAAAATACCGGAATACCGGAATTTATTTGAGGTCACTACCGAAAATACTGGATTTGAAAAAATAGTTCGGTTTTGCGACTTTCCACAACCTACGAAGTGTCTGCTTTACCGGGTACCTGACTCACAGGGAGGACGAATAAACTCAACATGAGCCGAGTTATTACAGCGCATTTTGCAGCCTGAGCAGATTTTTTAATATTGCCAATGATTAAGGCAACAGTAAGCGAAGCGGGGAGGAGGGGGTATTTATTAAAAAATAACTCAGATGTAAAAGCGGTTTAAACGCGTAAACGTGTAGCGGTAAGCGGTGTCAAGTTAGGAGCGGAGAGCGGTTGTGTTCAACATTGTACGAGTACAAAGACTATTTGGTGGTTTTGTTGCAGTTGACACGCGCCATTTCGCGCGCATTCTGTAACACATTCCTAGCTTTATGTTAGGTTGGGGAAAAAGTCTTTTCGCATTATAGTATGTATGAACTTGTAATAAATTCTATTTGTATCTGGCTGGTTTTGGTATCATTGAAAGTTTAAATTTTAAAGAACATAATTCCAAATTCAAATTAGGAAAATGTGTGATTTTCATTTGTTTCTCGTACCGTCAAGATGAGTGAATCTAATGAAGAAATTCGATACATTTTAAAATTTTACTACAAAAAAGGTAAAAATGCAACGCAAGCCGCGAAAAAAATTGCGATGTTTGCTTTGAATTGTTTGTTTGCGACCTAGACAAGTGTCTGTGAGAGTAGCACAAATTTGGTTTAAGCGTTTTCAATCCGGAAATTTTGATGTCAAAGATGCACGTCGCTCTGGTCGCCCTATTACGAATAAAATGGATGCCATTTTTGAGAAAGTGAACAGAAGGGGTGTGGTTTTTCATCATGATAACGCTAGACCTCACACATCTTTAGCCACTCAGCAAAAATTAAGAGAGTTTGGCTGGGAGGTGTTAATGCATCCGCCGTATAGTCCTGACCTTGCACCTTCAGATTTCCACCTGTTTCGGTCTCTTCAGAATTCTTTAGGCAGTGTTAAAGTGTCAAATTTATATAGCAATGGTATCATGTCCCTACCTACAAGATGGCAAAAAGTTATCGAACAAAATGCATACATACTTTAGTTAAATGTAAATAAACTATATTAAAAAATGTTTTGAATTTTCTCAAAAAATGCGAAGAAACTTTTTCCCCAACCTATTACTTGCTTTTAGATGCATTGTTTTATACTAGTAAGAAAATATTGAAGAGGCTGGTTGATATTTGCACGAGTTTTTATATTTTCCAAAGGCCATGGTAGTTTAATTTTCTCGTTACTTCTTGGTGAGATAGATAATATTAGACTTGCTGAGTCTGTCAGTTTTGCCCCTGTAAAAACTTTTAAAATTATTTTCAAAACTTTTGTCGAAGCTTTCATAGCTCCTGCTATAGTAACATCACCCGCTGCCTCTCAACACTTAATCCAGTGGTATAAACAAACCCCAGCTATGCGTGAGCGCCGTCAAAGAGCCGACGCCGCGATATTGAACATTTTTGTACCGACTGATTAAAATAATGTTTGTAATTTTGTGATACTTCTCCCTTCACTGTCTCTTTGATGTAGCTGTGATTTTGGATGAAATTTGACGTGGTTTTGGGGAGGATATTTTTGTTGTAACCTCTGCAACATTATTTTTTTAAATAAAATATCCTTCATACTTATAAATGAAGTTCACCTGCAGCATTGAGCCACGGCGTGAAGTATTGCTGTATTGCTGATGCCAAGTAAGAACCATTCTCTTTTGTGTCAATAACAAAAATATACCTTATACCTAGCATTTACCAATTACCAAAGGTTAGGTCTTCTGAGAGTATAAGAAAGGGTTATTATATATTATCCTTCAGTCTGTTTATTGTACGAGAGTGGGCGTTTTAGGGTTCAGAAATATTGGTTTATTAGTGGAAATCAAAAGGCTGAAACAAATCAGACTAGCCGCTGTACAATGTGGGTACCTTTAAGATTAAATCTATATAGTTATAGAATTGTCTATTTACGTACACATTGAAAAAGGCGTGGTTAAATTCAAAGTTCAAGTTTACTGAAGTTTTAATCTGATTCTGCTTGAATACCTAGAAACTTAGTAACCTTTGATTTAGCTTTATTTGTTAGTTTGGTCAAATCGTAAAATAAATTATGGGCAACGTTCTCCCGGGAAATCTAGTTGTCTACTCGTTCCATTCTTATAGCACCACCTTAACCAGGCTTCATTTTCTATCCCTACCTACTATAATAACCCAAGCTGAAACTTCATTACCTACCAGCTCGTCTGCTCACCCCCTATCCTTCACAAGAGTACCAATAAAAGCTCTCAAAAGTAAATAAAGTGCGATAAAATCAGTTTCCGACCGACACCATCACTTATTAGATTTGCTCGACATCGAGGCTCGTCTACTTTCTGTAAATAAGGCACTAGCGGGCCAATCCAATTCCTGTTCAAACTAGCAGGTATCGGTAACTTTGGATTACCATAATGGAAAAGTTGGGAGTAGTGGAGGTACTGAATATTGTAGGGTGTTTTGGGAGGAGCGGTTAATAGATACTTATATCCTGAAAACTGTTTTTTTTGGTAAGTACCTAGTATAATTTTAAAATAACTGTGAAAATAATTATGATTCAAAATTAGGTTTTTTTTCTATACGATCCCGGATCACAAAATTGAATAGGTACGTCTTTAAAGGGTCTTCATTACAGGGCTCACTTAATTTAAGACAATACAATCGTATGTTTAAGATTAAAGTCATGAGGAAACCTGGACATGGTTAATGATAAATGGTGCGCAAGAGTGGTCAATGTTTCTTCCTTCTCTTTCTTGTACAACGGGGCAGATACAATCTAATAATATTTTTATATACAACTCTCAGTTTCATGGCTCGCAATAAACATTTTTGATGGCGTTGACCGAACTTATAAAGTAATCCACTGTCCTTTATATTTGTGTAACTTGTGCGGAATAACAAACAGATGTACTCAGGGCCAGCTATCTGTCAAGCTGTATCTACTGAAGTCGGTAGTAATTTTAAACTTAGGACTAATATTTTCAAAGTGTGAAGAGGTTATCAAAAGGTGAAACAGAAATTGTGAAAATAGAAACTTGAAAGCTATTCTAGTGCTTCATTGACATCAGTAGTATAATAGATATGTCCTTTAAATCAAAATCTTTTACTAGTGACCCGCCCTCGCGGTCTTTTGTAGTGACCCGCCGTCGCGGCCTTTTGTAGTGACCCTCCCTCGCGGCCTTTTGTAGTGACCCGCCTTCGCGGCCTTTTGATTTGCTTCGTACGGGTACAATCTACGAAATTGGCAACATGTCAGAACACCGAGATTTCAGTGCCGTAGAGGTGCTAAATTACGTTACATACTTTGTTTTATTCATATAACCTTCCAGCATAAACTCTCTAAATCATGGTGTAAATCGCATCAAAATCCATTATGGAGTTTAGAAAAACTAAGAGGTCACAAAGACAGAAACGAATTAGTTATAAACTATATATACTTATGTCACAGATGACCGGCTGGGTTGTGATTGTGACAGTTACACAAATGACACAACACGATTGCCTAAATATGTTGCTGGAACTACAGTGACAGAAAAAAAAACATAGCGTCAAATAAAACCTGTAAATGTGAGGCGGTAAGTTAACGGAACAAGTGCAAACTAGGACAAACTGCTCCTACATATGGACAAAGTGCTCCTTTGTTTGAGGACCGACCTTTCCTGGACAAAACTGTATGGGTCAAATGGATGTTCAATGGGTAAAACATGGCATGTATGAATGAACGTGTATTGGAAACAACAGGAACAGCTCAATACCACAAGCATAGACACAGATAATAATTATGTTTTTTTATTTTTTAAAGTTAGTATTATATGTTGTGACACCTCGTTAACCGTCGTTTGTATATGAGCAAAACTGATAGTTTAGTCGATGTTCATTTCTGGATCAAGGTTAGCTTCGATATTTGATACCAATATCGGGATATTGAGAGGGAGAGACGAGGCTGTCAAAATAAATTTAATTATTATCTACAGATTTAAAAACATACGCCACTGAAAGATATACAATACGTCATCCTAGCAATCATGACAGTACACGGTACAAGCCGTACAAGTGAAAGCTAAAATCATAAGCTTGCTTAGTGCTGCTTGTCTGTCATCCGTGTAACCTATTTAGGGGTGAAACTAGTCCGGGCAGCTCCATAAAATATTTATGAGGGATGCCGGGCGCAGGCGACGCACGCCCCGAGTTTTAAAGGAGAATGTTGGTTTTAATTATATTGTTGCTGCGTTTTTTTAATGTGGGAGTGAAAGGGGTCAAGTTTTGTATGATGTTAAAATTACGAAGAACTGTAATTTTGGTTTGATAGGTTATGGATTTTTTAGTGTATTTACCCTGATTTTTTGTCCTAAAATAAAAGACACATCAACAACTTTGCATATTCGCTACTTAAAATTTACTCTGTATATTGGAACTCATTGCCTATAATCGAGTTAATATTAGGAAGTGGCTGATCACCTCTTATGCTATTACAAGCTTGATCAGGAATCCCAAACAGCTTCAGAAATAACACTGTTTTAAGAGCCACTAACCACTTTTTCACACATTTGCGACGGAAATTCCACATCTATCTCCCATCAAATTTCCCTTCTACCCACAGAATTTCCCCCACATACATACATACATACAAATGAAATAACACACACACAACACACAATATGATTAATTTGCGTGTTGTTACGTCGCGTCATAACGTCGTATTAGCATACGTCAGTCCGGCGTGTGCCGACAATCTATTAAACGAAAAAACTGCCCCCGCTACGCCGTGGATACGCATACAATATTTATGAGATATTCTGCCAGCGAGATGAGGATGTGGTTTATCGCATAAGCTGAAGGCGATTTAGGTACTGTAAGGTTTTATTTAACACGTTCTGTGCGGCAGACACGCATGTGCGATTTTCGAACGTTCACTATGTGCTACCGGCGCATATGCGTGTCCATACAATTTATGTAGTTCCTTCGAATGCGGCGCGCCGCACCTGTGGGTTTTTTGTGCATCTCTATTGTTCTTGGCGTAATTGTTTTATGACTCATAAAAAATGGGAAATTTTTCAAACACACCTAGGCGTCTCGCCGCACTTGGGATAAGTTTGTAACGGCGCACATATGTGCCCAGCCGCACTGGGTAGAGTTTCTTCAATCGCGCCTGCGCGCTCATAGCACCACACGAAGTATTTTTTGGGCGCGCATGAGTGTTTGCCGCACAGGGTTTAGTGTATCATAAAGCAGCACTTGGAGCAAGTTCGCCAAATAATTCAGCAGTGAATGTGTTAAACGTTGTAATTTACTTATTGTCATTTTTCAGCTCCCAGACGAAGCTAAATAAATTACAGTTAGTTTAGTTAAAATCAATAGTTAAGTTAAATAATACAAGAACAATACAATACTGCTATAGTCAAGAGAGAGTTTTAGACACATCGACCACCACTCCATGATTTACTGAGTGAATTAATAAGTAAACCCGGTGTACACCTCGATCCTTCACAGAATGCGTGCCAGTTCCCACAGCGTCCTGAGCACATGGTGCGCTAGGTGGAAATGTCTGATGCTGCGTCACTGGATCGGACTTCATACGTCTATGCGTACGTATTACATACTGCGTGGATAGTGTGAGGTGCGACTGCAGACTAGCATAAGGCTATGAGTAGGATACTAACATGTGTTTTAGGTTTCCTTTTTTATACTAACACTGTATGGATCTAAGTGGTCTGAAAATAAAGATTTATTATTATTATAAGTGCGAATATGACAGTCTTCACAAGAGTCGAAATAAGATGAAACCATTAATTTGACTGACGGATACCGGTATAATATGCTACTTATTGGCGGCCATACTGCTTTCGACTCAATTGGTACTCTTGACTCCAGAATTTTCCACAACATTCGATGTCCTACTTATTCCCGCTATATCCTCTAACTTGGACCGCTCAGTTGAAGTAGTCTCGGATTAAAGTTGGGTCGGACACGATCCGCCTCGGGAATCATGATCCACAACTAAATCTCTCAGTTGACTGAAAACTGCCCGTTTATTACTTCAAGCTAGATTATTTGAGATAACTTGGTGTGATTTTTGGATGACTTGATAATGTTTGAATACGAAACGAAGTATAATTATTAATTATTTAACATAACATAAAATCACGCCTTGCTCCTGCGAAGGGTTAAGCAGATGTGTGCTACCTATACTAGGTACACCCGAATTTCGGAGCCTATTGCCATCAACCGGGTACAGATCCAGACTGCGGGTTGCTACTGAGAAATTCCTGATGGAAAAACCCAATAACACCTTGCCCGACCTGGGAATCGAATCCAGGACCTCATGATCAGCAGTTGCGCTTGTGACCACTAGACCAACGAGAAAGTCAATTAATAACTTAAGAATGACTTTGTCTTGATGTATCTACCTATCAACATTTGAGTTTCTGAGTTGAGCTGCGCGATTACTGACAAATGCGTGCACTGACTGTACAGGTCCTCTCAATCTGTGTGGTTCTTTCCTCAAAAGACCATTTCAGACACCAATCTACATGGTATACACATGAAGTGACCAAGATTATGTCTTTATAAGAGACTGTGACCTCTGAGTTTGTTTCGGCCTTTCTTCTCAGAGTAGACAGATAGGAAACGCCGACCTCATCTAGTTTAAAATAAAAAATATGTTTGACTTGTAAAAGTGTTTGTACAAACCTACTTACAGAAATACAATCATTTATCATTAAACTAAAGCAGAAAAAAAAGAATTATGTCTGACAGTCGTGCAACCTCTACTGTCACAATAATAACTCCTGGTTAGGATTAGTATAATATTTCTTACAACTTTGGGGACCTAATTTTCTTCCGGATAGATACTAAAAAAGAAAGCAAAAAGGTTAAGCTTTTAACAAACAAAAAACGCACAAAAACCTTATAAAATGTCTCCATAACTCCACGACTACCATAAAACAAATAACACAAATAATATTTCTCCTTTATAAAACACACCTTCACGCCGTCAACTTGAGGAATAGGGGTGGGCACGCAAAAAATTAACAAAGTAAGGTCCGCAAAATAAAAGGAAGGGTCCGGTGCCATGTTAATATAATGGTTTAGAGCTGCATTTACACCGTTGTGTATCACAATTATAACTTTCTCTCATCACTCACACAGAGTGACTGTGTGAGTGATGAGAGAAAATTATAATTTTGCAGTGTTTCGATTATTTTGAAGGAGAAATAGACTGACTTTATCATCTTATTGAAAAAACTGTCTACTGAAATATGACGATGATTGTTGAAGATGTCGGAAAAAATCAAGCCGACTGGATGCTTTCATCGAAAATGCTACCAAATCCGTTTGAGATATAACAAAACAATGTATGGAGAGTATCAAATGTAAAAAAGACATCCATCCCCTTTTATCAACTTATTTGTGGTTGTCTTTAGCTTCTCAATGCGAAACAATCTCATTAAATAAGAACCTATGACTCAAAAATCACTACCTCCAGTCAGGAAAATCCATTACCACAGCGTACTAAATTCAGCGACGCAATCGAACCGCAGCCTATCCATTACCGACAAAACACCGACGCACAAGTTACACGTCCATGCAACCGCGGCCGATAGAACACCTCGTATTTTACGTCCAGATGTCCTCGGTTACTGGTTGTTACAAGCCTGCGTGGTGCCGATAAAAAAATAACTGTTCTCTGGAACCGTTATTTTACGTGGTATGTTGTTTTTCGGAGCAGTTTTCGCGTTATTGGGTATGCTATTATTTTGCATTATGGAGAAAATTAAGGAGGGGTCATATGGTTATGGGAGATTTATACAAGTACCTTTCTATTTTTTCGGGAAATTCTTATTTGGCTTGGGAGTACACAAATTTTGGTTAAATTCACTAGGAACTGAGAATGTATCTAATCGTCTTACCGTCTAAGTTTTCATATCAATTGGTTACACCTACTCAATGTTTTTTTATTGTTTGTTTCAGGTAAGGGATCTTGTCTGGACACAGCAGCTTATTAAGAAAATTATGAGAACATGTAAGTGCACACCTAAACCCAAATTGGTTCTCTAGAAATGATATCGAAACAGAAGAGACTTGCCTTTGCAAGGATCGTCGCACGAAACATTTGCCAAACAACCGCAATATACAGGGTTAGTTTTCAATGACCAGCCAAACACAGGCTGTTCTACCCATGACTATACAAATCGCGAAAAAATATCAGCTGTTTCATACACTTTGACGAGTTATGGAAATTTAAATAAATTAAACAGTTGACATTATTTCGTGATTTCAGAGTTGGTCCCATAGTGAAAGTTGATCATATTCATGGGTAGAACACCCTGTGAAAATTTGGCTGGTCATTGAAAACTAACCCTGTACATGAAACAATATTATCAATCGCCTCTGCCTAGCCTTCCGGGAATACAATTATACTTTGGTTGAGAAGGGGGCTGTAATAAATAAATAAACCTCAGTTATTTTTGTCCTAAGAAGTAGTCGAAGGACGAAGTTGTACAAAAAGTTTTTTTTAAATAAAGTTAGCAAAACTTCCGAAGTACAAAATAAGTTAGCTTTACCATTTCTTAACCATTTCTTGTCACCCTAAATAAACCATGCTTCGGAAAGTACGCTCATAATATCGTGTAGTCATCAGTCGGTAGCCGACATGACTTCATTAATCCACTCGGACAAATTCGGCCATGCTCGGTGTCACTCGGGTTTACCCGTTGACGAGGAGTTCGGGATTCAAGCTTGCATTTTTTAAATAATTTCAGAAAGGGGTTCTTAATTATGGGTTTCGAAATAATGTTGTTGTTTTCATCCTGTATTGCTGGACAAAGGTCTTTCTTAAGGTCTAGCAACACAGAAACTTGCAGCTTTTCCTGCAATCTTTTTTAAACACGTCTGTGATATGTAAATCATTCCGACAGCGTTCCATAGGAATACCACGGCGACGACTCCCATCTTCAGGGAACCAATGTACCCAGTATACAAAGAAAAAGGAGAATTATTTCATTATACACATTCTAAATAGAATTAAGGACTATTAGTAGCTTCTGTCCATTTCAGGCATTTTTAGGCGTTCCCCTTTCCTCATGAGTTCCTTTTATAACAAAGGTGAGCCCTAAATAGGGATTTTTAATAATTCACCCCCTAAAGAGCTTAAATAGAGGGTGATTTTTTGCCGACGGGGGTCCCATCGGGCGCACGGCTTGTAACATAACAAACTTGATCACCACAGAACCAAGATTGCCATAAACTTACACCTTTATTTCTGTCAAACTCGAATAATCCAAGTCCCATGTCCCCGCACAGCTCCAGTTATTAAGGGCCACGTACGCGAGACTACCGTCCGATACAATCGAGCAGTACATGTACTCACTGGGGACCGCTGATTGGCTGCTGGATGACGTCATGCGCCCGCCGTAACGCGAAAGGCTAAATTAAATGTTGCGCATTTTGTGTGGAGTTGAAGCGAAACTGATAAGCACTGGAGCTGGCCAAAATATGTCACATTTCGAGCCAAGGAAAGATACATAAGTATGGGTGACAGAGACAACGCTTTACAAAGGCAAACTTTTTATAAGACTCGTTGTGCCATGTTATCGCCCAGGTACTGTCCAGATTGACGTGACTGACAGGCAAAGTCTAGTACTAGACCACCGAAGGTCTGAAGATACAAACAAAAGCGGTTGGTTGTGCTTAAAATAGGTATTCTTTGAGAGTGTGTTTCAAAACTGTAGTTGATACCTGAATGAAGTCACAATCAAAAGTATCAATCTGCCTAGCCTTTTCCCAACTATGTTGGGGTCGGCTTCCAGTCTAACCGGATGCAGCTGAATACCAGTATTTTACATGGAGCGACTACCTATCTGACCTTCACAACCCAGTTACTGGGTAATACGATACCCCTTGGTAAGACTGTTTGTCAGACTTTCGGGCTTCTGACCACCCGTAACGACTGTCAAAGATCCTCAAATGACAGCCGGGACCAACGGCTTAACGTGCTTTCCGAGGCACGGAGGAATCTCAGTATGAAAAGATGATCACCCATCCGCAGACCAACCCCGGCAAGCGTAGCTTAACCTGATGGATCGACCCGTGCGGCTGTTATTACTTAGCCACGAGCTCCTCAAAATCCACAATCAAAAGTAGTCAGTAACATAAAGAAACATCTCTTTTATCTTTGGTAAATTGTAAAAGATAAATTTGTTTCTCGCCCACAACATAATATAAAATTCCCAAATATTTTAAATGTTTTCAACTATGAAATATGATACAAAAACATTATAAAGCATTATTCATACTTATCATTGTAGTACAAAAACAAACTTCCCTATCAGCTACACTTGTTTTTTCAAAGCATTTTCACCCTTATATCTAAAGCCTTGAGGTATTCTTTACTTTTATCAGTTGAAAATATATTTTTGTGCAGACCCTACTCTGAGCATTCCGCAAATGAGAGATGTCACCTGTGATACGTAAAAATAGAAATATGTAGCGACAGCGGAAAAGTTTCAAAAAGTATTTTGGTCAATTTATCTTCGCCTGTTGAAGCTATTTTAGGAGCTCTTTTAATGTTAGTCAGTTCACCCATGCACAAGCGGAGAGTTGGTGGTTCTCGGCACCGGGCTGTAGGCAGTCCAGGGAGGTAGGCTAACCAGGCGTTTATCACGCCTGGACAGGGACGGCCTGCGGCTGGTGACGGGGACCATCACAGGACACTGCTCACTAAACAAACAAGTCCACACAATAGGCATAACGGACAATCCTCTGTGTAGGGCGTGCATGGAGGCTGAGGAAACCCTTGCCAATGTGCTCCTTGAATGCACAGGCGTCACCCAGATTAGAACAGAAACCCTCGGGGCACCCAGATCTTTCACAGATGTTCTTAACAGACCAGGAGACTTGATCAACTTCTGGAGGTGGGCTGGTTGAAATAACTGCCGACGACTGCCAAGGCCCATGCACAATGGTCCACCTGGAGGACTAAGTGCGGAAACCAAAACCAATATTATAGAACATAGATAGAACACGGTGCCAATAAGTTAGGATCTGGAAGAGATTTATAGCTTTTTAAGGAGACTACAGGACCTAAAGCGCGGTTACTGTCAGACTGCATAAAAAACAAAGAGAAGCGCGATAAGTCGATGACACAACATTGGTAATTTATTGCAAAATATGAAGCAATTATCTATTTACAAAAAATCTATTGATTGGACTAAAAAATTTAAATACTATATAAGTTAATATGTTGCTTGTAGAATAATCTGACAAAAAATCAGAATGATTGCATGTATATTAGTATGGTTTTTATTCGTTAAAAGAAACTTCTAGAGGTATCTTCGTGATTTTTTTCTATCATATCAAATTACTTGTATTATGTTTTCAACATACTATCTAACTAGCACATATCCTGAAGAATATCATATATTTCTCTGATTTTGTTCACTGCAGTGCATCATATACTTTTAGGCAACATAAAACTTGCGTTTAAGTCCTGTAGTCCCCTTAATAATGTATATTATTAAGGGGACTATAGGGCCTAAACTACGCTGTATTTATCGTAGCAAAAATACGATACTAACGTTGGTTTTGATAATGTGCTACTCAAAGTTCTGGAAGGAAATTACTAAGTTAAAACGAGCATCAAAATAGTCCAGTTTTCATATCGCTCATCCCATCCGAGGAAAGTTATTAAAACAATATTACAACTACCGGGAAGCATACTACAAAAACCTACCTGAAAAAGCACGACGTTCAATTTCAGTGTAATAAGCCGAGTTGATCACTTTACATTTTTACTTTACACACGCAGCAACGAAAAAATGTTTTCAATTATTTTTCTTTTTGTTTTCAATTTCATACTGGTTACCATCATCTGCCATGCATATCTGAACTTGGTTACCTTTTTAACACCTATTTCACTTTTTTTACTGCTCGCATTTTTTTTTTGCTTACCGTCCTTTGTAGGCGGGTATTATGCAAATTGTCCATTACAAGCAATGAGCTGCACATTTATGCGTACAAGTTTGACAACACCTGTGAATGTGAAGTAAAGCAGATTGTCGTGGGGTGAAATATATGTGTCTGAAGGTTTTTAGGGGTGAAATTCTTGTTAAGAGAGAGATTGAATTGTTTTTTTTTTATTTTTTGTTTACACACGGTTTTGTTATTGTTCTGCGGAAAACCGTCGATTTAAATTATCTTGTTATTGAATTAGCTTTTCTTACGGTGCCCCCCACTTGTGTTTAATTGCAGTTCTTTGCTAAATATGTATCATCAGATTTTGCTTTTCTAGCAATTTCAAGTAACGTAAGCAACTTTGGAAAACGTTAATCCCATCAAAAACATAACATGTACAAAAATGCCAAGTCCCGCAACGCAGTTTTTCTGTCTTAAAAAGTTGTGAAATCGAATGTAAATCAAGTCGGATAATTCAGTACCTACCTATCTATGGGAGCAGCTATCCAACCACTTTGTCATAAATTGATACCTTGTTAGTTAGCTAACAACGGATTATAGTAACCATATCAATATTACATTTCCTTATTTCTTTAATAAGTAGAGTGACTTGGCAATGCAACATAATCTACTAGGTAATTTAAATAGTCGTCAATATACGTATTTTCAAACAAATAAAAGCACAAAGCGCTAATGTTAGATACATTTTGTTTTATATATGTAGATTATATTGCCGTGTGCAATTGTCAAGTCACTCTACATATTAAAGAAATAAAGAAATGTAATATTGATATGGTTACTATCAAATGTTGTTAGCTAACTAACAAGGTATCAATTTATGACAAAGTGGTTGGATAGCTGCTCCCATAGATAGATACTGAATTATCCGACTTCGTTTACATTCGATTTCACAACTTTTTACGACAGAAAAACTGCGTTGCGAGACTTAGCATTTTTGTACATGTTATGTTTTTGATGGGATCTCATTTCTTTTTGTAGGTAGTCTTCCTTTTTCTTTTCTGCGGTTTATCTGCGGTATCATGGAAGCTTTTAAAAGTGCAAATTACCTATTTCATCAATTTAAATGAAGTCTAATTGAGAACTGTAAAAGTAACTTTGTAATTACATACAATTTATATAGGATTACAAAGTTACTTATTCAGTTTGTATATCTAGAAAACGGGACTAAAAATTCGGAATGTCAGAGTTTTTTTTTGCTGTATAGGATAAGCGATAACTGTGCTAAAAATTTGGAGCTTGTGGGTCTGCTAGAAGTACCTTGGAATTTTGATGATCGGTGAGTCAATGACATAATTAATGAACTTGCAATAATTCTTAAAGTACTGGTTCAAATTTAATGTTATTTGGAAATATATCTGTAGATGTAAGGCCCTCTTGGACACCGAATTCTAGTTTTTTCCACAACGAAGTTACAGGGGTTCGAAAATGGCCCGAATGGCTTCGAGAAAAGGATGGTACGGTTACGCCTTTGTTTTGCTCGACTTGGCGGGGGCACTTCCGTGCCCCCACATAATTTTAATTACGTCTGACGTCACCCTAGGTTTCAAACCCAGACTCAAAAATAAAAAGTCAATGCCAAAGTGATGACGTTTCATCACTCGCAACACTCCAAACTGGTCCATTAAAAACCATTTCCACTGTATTGTAAACTATACAAAAAATGCCTTTAAACCAATCTACATAAAGTTTACTACAACCGCAATTTAACATTCGTATCCCGTACCTACTGCAGGCAAAGTCACTTATACGGTTCGTTTACACGAAATTGCACTTTATTGTACTGGTATTATGGGGTTAACGTGTGGTGTTGCAGCTCAGGATATTCGGTGTCTCATCACATAGTCGTCTGTCTGTCTGCGTGACAAATTGTTACCAGGGAACGATTAATGGTATTATGATGCTTTGTAGATTTATGATCTGATCTAAGATAATGGAACATGATGTATGGCGTTTTGAGTATGCGCATGTTACCATGACTACTTCGTTAGCGAAGTCGTTGCAAGCGCGGCTGCTTAGCGAAGGGTCTTGGGTTCAATCCTCGGACAGTATCATTAGGTTATTTAATTGGAAAATGCGCAGTAACAGCTTTGCGCAAAATGAGTACATCATATCTGGGAATAAAAAGGATGGGCCATAGATAATAGGTAAATAGGCACTTATTAAATGCAGATCAATCTAGTAAGTAATCCCTTATTAAATCCATTTTATTTTATTATTTATCTCTTGAAATTTTTCGGGATCCTGGGGTCCCGGACCTTTGAAAGGCGTACGAGGAGTTGAAGTCAAATCGCAGAAGCCCGTTAGACGTTTTTAATTAATTATTATAATAAAAAAAGGTATTATTATTATTACTATTTGGTAAGAGACACTAGCAGCTGATGATGTGTGTTTCAAATAGCTTGGAATTATTTAATTGGTCCAGTCGGCTATTGAACCAGTTTAGTGAGGAAGTTGTCACAACATTTTCCGGGAGACTGTTCCATTTATACCAATCAAGAAAACACCACTTAAATCGTTGTCTATATTTAAACCAGATCAATGATCATTTCCAAATAACGAATGCGTTTCTTGGTGAATGAGATCATTCTGTACACATCCTACTTTGCTCCATTGATACTGAATTTTGGTAGGTTCTTTTCTATTTCGGTGTCACTGACTTCAGTGGACTCTTAAGTCCGACTCAGTAGCTGAGCTACTTGCTGAATCCGTTTCTTCACTCGTCAACACTACTTTGTAGTCATAGAAGAAATGAAAATTATATGGATGCACGCCTTCCCTTGTCCCATTGGGACATCGATGATCTGCTATCTTGGTGAACACTGCCAAAAATAGAGAAATATCATGAATCAAACTGTAAGTAAAAGAATCTTAACAAGATTGTATACAGCTGATGGTAACCCTGAGTATCAGGAATCGCTTATGAGTTCCGTCGTGCGGACCAGTCCTTATTGCAACGAAGAATCTGCCTTTACTTAAAACCTCGAAAGTTTAAGTACATTTGATTTCATTTTGCATCAAGCTAAATAGAAGCCAAAGCTGGCAAGCTTATTATATTCTCCTATTACCCACTTGTGCCATCTTGGCAGTTCCTATATTCTTCAGAAAGACCTAAAACCCACTTGTGCCATCTTGGCAGTTCCTATATTCTTCAGAAAGACCTATTACCTACTTGTGCCATCTTGGCAGTTCCTATATTCTTCAGAAAGACCTATTACCTACTTGTGCCATCTTGGCAGTTCCTATATTCTTCAGAAAGACCTAAAACCCACTTGTGCCATCTTGGCAGTTCCTATATTCTTCAGAAAGACCTATTACCTACTTGTGCCATCTTGGCAGTTCCTATATTCTTCAGAAAGACCTATTACCCACTTGTGCCATCTTGGTAGTTCCTATATTCTTCAGAAATACCTATAACCCACTTATGCCATCTTGGCAGTTCCTATATTCTTCAGAAAGACCTATAACCCACTTGTGCCATCTTGGCAGTTCCTATATTCTTCAGAAAGACCTATTACCTACTTGTGCCGTGCCATCTTGGCAATTCCTATATTCTCCAGAAAGACCTATTACCCACTTGTGCCATCTTGGTAGTTCCTATATTCTTCAGAAAGACCTATAACCCACTTGTGCCATCTTGGCAGTTCCTATATTCTTCAGAAAGACCTATAACCCACTTGTGCCATCTTGGCAGTTCCTATATTCTTCAGAAAGACCTATTACCCACTTGTGCCATCTTGGCAGTTGCTATATTCTTCAGAAAGACCTATTACCCACTTGTGCCATCCTGGCAGTTCCTGTAGTGCATCATGCAGAGACTCTTGAACGACCTCCTGGCTTGCTGGTAAGCCCCGCAGATCCAGCTGATGGAAGGGTTTCGCCATTTCTTCTGCATATCCTCTGGACATTTTGTGCACTTACGATGCCATTTTCGCCTAAAATTAGACAATATATTTGGTAGGCCCTCCTTAGCCTTCGATTTCCCTATGGAAGTTACTAATCTTGGACATTATGATAGAAGATGTACTGAAAACTGTATTTCAAAACTTTCCGTTATGAATATGATTTTTTTATCTAGCTTAATACTTTAAAATCCTATTTCTATCTTAAATATGTATATTATCATACCATCCTTTACGCTCTACAGTTGACTTGGGCGTTCTGTCCTTTTTCTTTTTTATCTTCTTAGATTTTTTATTTCCTTCACTATCCTCAGAAGAGGATTCCGTAAACACCAAATTTAAAGATTCTGACAAATCTCCATCTTTTGCAACTGTCAACAAAATAAGAGTACCTAGGTACTAATTATTATTGTAACTTGTGAAAAATCCGGGAGTATCTATATGTGGATAAACGGTATTCAGGTCTAGTCGGATACCAGAGGCATCCCAGATCCGTTGCCATCCCAGAGACAAAACCTGTAATTACACCGGCACCTATACATACCTTCCAAACCTGAGCAACACAGCTTGCCAACATAGGTATCGCGATAGTACCTTTCCCGGTGGAGTACTATTACGAAAAGCTTTTTCTAATATTTGTCCTTTCTTATTCCTACTGCCATAAACCAATCTGACCAATCAGATCAGATTCGCCCGAATAGTTTGCTTTCTCCGTGAGCGGTAACCTTACGTATTACTATTTCAAGACCTGCAATATCCTGTAGGTATACTTGCCAACTGAATCGGAACTGGATGACGTGGACCGTTCTTTGCGTCTTGTTTTGATTCCATTTAAGTTGCTGTCATGATCCTCTAGGGAAGTATCGTTGAGTAGAAAGGCTGTCGCGATTTGCGCTGTAACAGAAAGTAGTTTATTGTTCATATATTGGCTTAGTCTTCGTAAAAGTTAACTGTCCCATTGCAAGGCAGTCTGTCTATACACCTAATGTCGCATAGATAGAGAAGATATGAGCCCTTATTACCTATTATTAGAATCTCATTAAAACTGTAAAATTTCCGCACTAGTTATACTTAAATCATTAAAAGGCTAAGTTTTCAAACGTCAGATAACTTTTATTTATAGATTAATTATGGCGGTTTGACAGCTTTTGTATAGAAAATATATGAAACTGTCACATTTATTATTCAGATAACAGTTATCCGACTATTGAAAAACCGGCCAAGTGCGTGTCGTATTACGCACAATGAAGGGTTTCGTAGTTGGGATGAATCCCAAGAACAAACTTAACATTGTAGTTGAAAAACATGTTCTTCCATACATCCCAACTGCAAATGTAAGTTTGTACGCACAATATTGAGAGATTTACCATATTGTTTTAAGACAATAGACTTCTTATAAATTTCCCTGTAATCTATAGGTATTGAACTATGTTCTGTATTTTTTCAAAATTTTAGGCTCAGTAGTTTCGGAGATAAGTGGGGGGAATGATAAATTTTCGTCTATATTCTTAAATAACTATAAAACTATTTATTTCAAAATTATAAAAAATATATATATTTGAGACCCTCACGCAAAACTTTTTATTAAATTTTCTTATTTGCCCTTCAAAATTGATATTCAAAATTCATTTATTTACGTTACACGTCCTTGTTTGGGTCAGAGAAATTCATATGTGTACCAAATTTCAACTTAATCGGTCCATTAGATTCGGAGGAAATTGGCTGTGACAGACGGACAGAAAGGCAGACACACGAGTGATCCTATAAGTGTTCCGTTTTTTCCTTTTGAGGTACGGAACCCTAAAAATCAGACCTAAACCAATTATCATAGAAAAATTATTGTCAAAACTTTTTAAAAGTAAGAAAAACTTACCTAAAATCAATACAAGTAGAATGTGAGCAACCCGTCGCACCATGGCTTCACGTCAGTCATTTTATACCTTTTATAAAACATGCGTAGAAACTCATAAATACATATCATGGCTGATTTATATCCATCCGATGTGATTTTACGATTCGTGTAATTTTACTTTTTAATTTTATTTTTATTGCGTTATGTTGTGTTTTTTTTATTATTTTACACTCTAATATTAAATCCCCACAGGGTACTGCTTTTAAAATCTTAAAAAAAAACATGACGTCTCGGTCATGTGACATGTCATAGGGATATCTTTTTCTATTTCAGTTCATACATAACCGCAGCAAATATATGCATATTTCCCTTTTTATTAAATGGATGTACCAAATCGTTGTTCTTGCTAATCTTTTGCTTGCTACGTCTTTTTCGGGTGACCACTGAAAAACAGCGCTGTGCTGTGGGCCCCCCATAGCACAGCATCATGCTGAGTGGAAGCCTTCTTGTCACAGTCATGGCGTGCCAGCAGCTGCCGACTTTTGTTTTGTGTCTCGTGATTTGTTTTATTTTTGTTATTGTAAAACTCGAGTTAATTATATTTTTGTATGCACGTGTTTCTGTGACAAATAAACATATTTTTCTTTCTTTTCTTTCTTTCTTTCTAATTGTTTTCGAGAATGCTAACGCCGAAGTTGAATTGATGGTACCTAGGTCTATACAGGGTTAGTTTTCAATGACCAGCCAAATTTTCACAGGATATTCTATCCATGAATATGATCAACCTTCACTGTGGAACCAACTTTGAAATCACGAAAAAACAGCTGTTCCATACAAAAGTTCAATACGTACTCGACCAAAATGTGTGAAACAGCTGTCTTTTTCGTGATTTTAATGTTGGTCTCATAGTGGAAGTTGATCATATTCATGGGTAGAATACCCTGTGAAAATTTGGCTTGTCATTTAAAACTAGCCCTGACTCGACTTAAAACTATGACCACACTGCATAGCAGCGAATATCAATGTGTAAATACTTATAAGACTTCAAAAACGATATTTATTTCAGTTAAATGTATCTACCAACATACTTAAAATGAATTTCGAAGGGTTAGGTGATTAATAAAATACTTGATAATCAACTTATTTTACTATCCACATTGATATCACACTCTGTAGTTGTAGAACCAGGTCTTGCCATGGTAAGGGTCATCCTTGCATTTGTATTCATATAACTTCACGAACACTGGAAAAATTGAAACAAACTTTGAACTTAATTTCGTCCAGAGGAAAGCTGTCATTAGAATACCTACTTAAAATCAATAATGGAATAATGGACATATTATTATGCCTCTTCCAAGTTGTGCCAAAACACCCGGTTCCACGTTCTCAATTATTGACTTCTGACTTGTTTATTGATTTCTTTAACTTAGGTACATGAAAGTCAAGATCTTAAAACTATGATGAGTGCGCTCGGCATACAATAGATAGAATTTTAATGAATGCAATTGAATGAATCTAGCCTGTCCCAGCCGCCTGTATGGTCTATCCAGCTGGAGAGCATACTGTTGCCAGTACGCGGTTTCCGTTCGAGGTCTCCCCTGCTCCAGGGGCAATCGGTCAGTCCTTCGACAGACAATTCTGCTTAGTAACTCTGCAGGCTGTGTAATACTAACTGGTCCCATCCTGGCAGTTCCTATACCTCATCATGCATTCACTCTTGAAGGTTCGCCTGGCTCGCTGGTAGCTGGCACAGATCCACTTGATGCCAATGTTGGTGTACTTCTTCAGCATGTCATGGACACATGGAGTGCACGTCCGGTACATCGCTGTACTGGACAAAGAACGTTATTGCTTGGATGAGTTAATGAAGTTACCAAGTAAGATAGATTTCAATATTTTAATGTGAAAACATCTGATATTGAAAATGAGTAAAATTAGGTTGAAAACATTTAATCTTACGCTCGTTTCCTCTCGCTTGTTTCTTTTGAGGAGCCTGTGGATGTGTCTGAACTTGTTTCAGAATATTTAGACAATTCACTGAAAATAATAAAAGTAACATTAAACTCTTAAAAAAAACCGGCCAAGTGCGTGTCGGACGCACAATGAAGGGTTCCGTAGTTAGTTCTCCCATATATCCCAACTGCAAACGTAAGTTTTCCTGTAATGTATGGGTGTAAAACTATTTTCTGTATTTTTAAATTTTAGACTCAGTAGTTTCGGAGATAAGGGGGAATTGTAAATTATTCAAAATTCATTTATTTACGTTACACGTCCGTGTTTGGGTCACAGAAATTCATACGTGTACCAAATTTCAACTTTGTCGGTCCATTACATTCGGAGCCAATTGGCTGCGATAGACGGACAAACATATACCGGATAGACAGACAAACAGACACACGAGTGATCCTATTCGCTGGTTTGCGAGAATATCGACGTAATTCAAAATTCTGTCAAATTGAATACTGTATGCCAAACGATCATAAATTTTTGATATTTTATCGTATACAGAGACGTCAAATACGATATTTTTTTCTTTAATCAGTAAAGTCAAACCCTCATTAAATCATTTACATTTTGCGGTATGCAAAGCATTTATAAAGAAATTTCAAAATGCCATTCTCTAAAATCAATAATTTTTAGTTGCGTCGCTGTTCTCGCACACCTGCGATATAGGTTCCGTTTTTTCCTTCTGAGGTACGGAACCCTAAAAACAACAAAATGCAACTAGCAAGGAGTTGCTATTGCTTGTTAGTGTGCTTAAAATAAACAGCACTGGGTTTATGTTGATAACGGTAGATGGAAAGGTATTTTTACGGTGGGTGGCTTACCGCGTGACTTAGGTAAGTAAAGCACAAAAGCAGGCATCATCATTATCTTGCCCTCATCCGAATTTATTCGAGGTCGGCGCAAAATTTCTTCTCACCCTCTTTCTAGCCATACCATCCTTCACACAGTCCATCCACCGTTTCTTTGGTCTTCCCCTACTCTTTTACTCAGAACATTCCTGACAATATTTTCCTCATTTCTAAAAAGCACAGAGGAAGTATGCTCCAGTAATAAAAATATACTGCGATCATCAAACAATGGCAAACTATAAAGAAATAGTCTTCTACATATCAAGGCTATTTCAGGGGTATCGTATTACCCAGTAACTGGGCTGTGGAGGTCAGATAGGCAGTCGATCCATGTAAAATACTGGTTGTCAGCTGCATCCGGTTAGACTGGAAGCCGACCCCAACATAGTTGGGAAAAGGCTAGGCAGATTGATTGATATCAAGGCTATTTCAACTATCCCCAAGCGAGACTTGTGAACCCAACTCCTACTAAATATTTCGATAATGTCCGGTTATTGCTGAAGCCGCTCAAAGAAGGGCTGACCGTGTCAAATGGCGTCGTTCCCCTGATTTATCTCATAGGGCACGTAAATAAATTATCTCATAAATAAGGCGGAGTCTTTTCGCTGGACTAGTACATTTTCCTTTGGTTAAATGAGCAATTTAAGTTTTTTTGGGGTTTCAATAAGTACTATGCTACGTAAAGAGCAGAGTTTGGTATAATTGAAATAACGAAATCTAAATCAGTGCTGCTAATAATCTTGTTTTAGAATCCATGGGTTTAATTAAAATTTAACTATAAATCAGCTTTATTGACTTGGTTTGAATGAAGCCTCTGCGTTGTGATGCTTTTAGACTTACAGCGATGTATCATCGTCTCTCTCTAGAGTGCTGTCTGGCTCCAATTTTGAGTCTCCTGCGTAGTCGTAGAAGTTCGGGCCCCGATGCTGTGCATCATCGAACTGCGCCAGGTTATCCATCTCTTCCAGATGCAACAGCTGGTGCGGTGTCTGGCAATTTGACACTGCAAGTGGTTTATATATTTTAAAGGTTAGCGCAGATTGCGGCCGTGCGGCATGCAAAAATCCTTCTTCATCACTTTTTAGAACTAACGCTCAACACAGGCTCAAATAAGGCTCAACATACTCGTACATCTTTCCAACTGTTCAAGGCAATGTTTTGATTCGATTCACAAATAAACCCTTTTTTTCAAATGGATAAGTCTTGTCTCCATTATTGGAACACTTACACAATTAGTTTAATATTACTACAGTTTCATTGAAACAACGCTTATGGCTTTCGTCGTTTATTTTCATTTTTAGATTATTTTACTACAGAAAATGAAAGTATTCCGCTGAAGATCACTTATTTCTCCCTTCATTAAACTAGTAAAGTAATTTCCTTGTTATCCTAACCTATGGCGCTCAGACTTGGTCTTTGACCGAGGCTCGGAAGTCCAAACTGAAGGTTTGCCAAAGAGCGGTGGAGCGTAGCATTGTGAAAATATAACTAACGGATAGAATTCGCTACACAACAATACTCTCGAAGACAGGCATTGCCGATGTTGACGATAAGACCGCGACGCTGAAATGGGACTGGGCGGGCCGCACCTACAGTTGCATCAGGACAGATGAGCCAGGGTCGTCACACAGTGGGTGCCTGAAGACGGGCGTCGTCACCGAGGCAGGACTAGGGGGAGACTTGCCCAGCAGTGGGAAAGTATAGGTTAAACAAAAGTGCAAGCATGCATTGTGAGCGTTTAATTTATTTGTGACAAGGCTCAGTAGCCATATGATTTGTTAATTAATAAAGAAACAATTCTCTAAAATTCACTATTATCAAATGCAAGAATCACAATACTAAGTACGTACTCGTATATTTACCTCATTACCAAGATTTGAATATCACAAGTAATATCATACTTAAAAAGGAATTTCATTAAAACGCGAACCTCTCACACATTTTTACTTCCATACTAAGTTTCAAATTATGTTCCCAAGTAATATTACATGAAGTTGGAACTGTTTTCACTTAGAACATAAACTAAAACTTAATAAGATGTTGACAATCTGTCATTTTGTACGCATGGGTATGTAAAGTCTCTTCCTTTAATTTTGTCTATATAAGATGGCGGAAATGCTAGTTTTTGAGTGTGTAGCGAAACTGTATACAAAAATAATAATTCGTCAAGGAATAAAATAGCGTGCGGTATCTATTAGGAATTAGAAAGTAGTCGGAGAAAACGTTAACAATGAAAGTTTTTTTTTAAATTATTGTGTAGTTTTTATCGATAGAGATTAAGTAGATTTCAGAATATATCTTAATCAATACAAACACTTATCTCTTACCGCTTATAAGAAAAACCGTCAAAATCCAGAACAACATTATTATAACATACTTTAGATTTTTAACTAAAGTAAAATTCACATAATTCGTGTTATCGAACTGCCTTCGACTGGAATTTATACTTCAACTTTATATCGTTTGAAAGTTTTATTACTGTTGCTTTCATTTATATTATAATAATGTTTGTATTTTTAGGTAAAATAGGCGCGGGGTTTTGCAATCGCATACTTTGTAAATGTTTTCGAGAAACTTTTCTGTGTTGCACACATTACATGTGCTACAACACTGTCTATTGACTTAGCAAGCAACGCTAAGTTTATAATATAAATATAGGGCTCTGAATTGTTCCCTGAGGAACTCCGCAGATTCTCCATTATCAATTTCTACCGGAATAATAATAATATCATCATCCAACATTTTCACAGTATGATGAAGGGTACTCTTTGAAATAAAACAAACAAATTACGATGCTTTTTCTTTACTACCTATAATATAATGTAAAGCATCTTTTGCTCACACTTCTTAAAACTACTCGTTGTCCATAACAAGCTATGTCGTCTGTTCCTTATAAAATATAATATCCTGAAACAATAAGGCTTTTATTAGTTGCAACTTAATTAAATCTTTTAAACGACGCCTCTAGGTTTCTGCAGATCAAGTTTTAGTACTGAAAGCACCTGTAGACGTTCGAACTTTAATGTTTAATGTTAACATTTAGAAATTGATTGAACAATAGCAAGTGAATCAACTAGGTATTAATTGGTAGTTGCAGAAAACAGTTCCAGCTAACTCATAAGGAACATAAAACTAAAATTATGAAGCATTTCAGTGTTCCTGAAGGTAGTAATAACGATCGTTAAACCCAATATGTTCCTGTACGTAATCTCTAAATAAACTAGCAAATATTCCAATGCGTATAGTGTTGTAGCTGGCTTATTCATTTTGTTAATTCATTCCTCTAAACACTAGAGCGACTCAAATGACTAGAGTCTAGTAACGACAAAGTAGCTCCGTTTTTGTGCTGCATGTGCAATTTACAGAATTGATAAAAGGTTCCTGAAAAGTATTACTTACACATTATTCTTAACACATTACCGCGAGTCATCAGAATCTGGTCCAACTGAAAATTGTAAACAAATAACTTGTTTATAACTATTTAAAATTAAAAGAGGAGTTTGTACAGATCACAAGGTTCAAAGAAAGTATGATACAAGAGAAATTCAATAACTAGTGAAGGCCCAAAGTTTGATTAAATATAATTTGCATGGCGGGCGTCCCACCATCTGCTCTCCTAATATATTTTTAATTTATGTCCAAAAAGTTGAAGGATCCGCCGGGATTACGGGGTGCGCTTGTTAAAAATTATACTAAAGTTTGAGGCGTCCTTCGTAAACATCTGTAGGTGTATACTGATCTGAAGATTATTTATATTTAGATCTATAGCTGTTTGACTTGCAGGGCTTAGAAAGTATTGGCTAACAATACAAATGTTGGCAAATTGTTTCCAACTTGGCCATTTTGCATATTCACAAGAAAGGATAATAACGTAGCTCATATACGACTCATTTAATAAATTAACAGAGAATTTTGTTAAAAGTTACTATTCAATGTGATATATACCTTCACCAGACTTCGAATATCCAATAGGTGTTGCGTAGCTTGGCGCCACATTCTGGACACCTGAAATTCAGAGTTCATGGTTGTTTAATTCGATGCCCCTAAAGTTTCACGATTTTAAATAGTCGAGACATTATAAAAAAAAATTAAAAAAAACACAGTAAACGACAAGAAATAACACCACAGACAAGTATTGTCTCTAGGTTGTCTTTAAAAGATAGCTTTTAGCGATAAGACCACCCATTATGTCACCTTAGGTAAAAGGAGATCATTCACCCTCCATACATTTTTGGACTAAGAAGTTCCGGCGAAACAAATATAAAACATATTTTCCGAAAGAATACGTTTTTCTCTATTTTTTTATTATTATTCTTTTAACTAATACATACTGAAAACAGTATTTTTAAAACTCGTATGGAATGACCTACAGATTTGGTCCCATAGTGAATAGTGAAGAGAATAACATGTTCTAACAGAATATAACTTTTTAGGGTTCCGTACCTCAAAAGGAAAAAAACGGAACCCTTATAGGATCACTCGTGTCTGTCTGTCCGTCTGTCACAGCCAATTTGCTCCGAATCTAATTGACCGATTAAGTTGAAATTTGGTACACGTATGTATTTATGTGACCCAAACATGGACGTGTAATGTAAATTAATGAATTTTGTATATGGGGGTCAATTTTGGGGAGCAAATAAGAAAATTAAAAATATATATATATATGCAAACTGTACTTAGCACAGTACAGTTTGCATATATATATATATTTTTTACATCAAATGAAAGGGCTTACTGTGAGGGTCTCAAATATATATTTTTTTTATAATTTTAAAATAAACTGTTTTAAAGTTATTTAAGAAAATAGACGAAAATTGACCATTCCCTTAAAATTTTGGAAAAAAATATAGAAAAAATTCAATTGCTATAGATTACAGGAAAACCTATAAAAGTCTGTGGTCTTAAAATAACATGGTAAATCACTCAATATTGTGCGTACAAACTTACATTTGTCCATAGTTAAACGAAAAGGATCCAATCCACATTAGGTGTAATGTGGGTTGGATCCTTTTCGTTTAACTATGGACATTTATGTAGTTGGAATGTATGGATGAACATGTTTTTCAACTACAATGTTAACTTTGTTCTTGGGATAAATTCATCCCAACTACGGAACCCTTCATTGTGCATGGTCCGACACGCTCTTGGCCGGTTTTTTTGTTTGACATATATTTAGCCCAAAATTTGTGATTTCTTTTCTATATCTATTTATTTTTATATCTGTAATTCATATGGTTTACACAATGAAGAGTATCAATTCTGTTCTATTCTAAAACTGGTGAAATGTTCTTCAACTCACTTGGCCCACCGAGTGCTGGTACCGGGGGCTTCACATAACCATCTCTAAGCTGAGGAGCATACATAGGAGGCCTCTCATAAGCTGTCTGGTATATCCCAGGGTATGATGGTGCTGGAACCATCTGGAACCTCGGATCAAATGGCTGATAGTGCCCCTGCGGCGTGTAGTTATTCCCTACCGCATCTCCTTGTGTGTATTGGTAGTGCGCAGGATACCCGAAATTATTGGGTTTGTACTGTCCAATGGTATTACCAGTTCCAGGAAGAACTGGTAATCTGGGTGGGTATTCAGGATAATGTGGGTTCACGAATGGGCGTGCGTAGTTCGGTTGATATGGGTAGCTTGAAGGTGGGTCCACGTAGCCGGAGTATGGAGGAGGCTGGTGTAGAAGAACCGCCGCTTGGTTGCTCCCAGGGTAGACATTAACGGATCTTGGAGTGTACGAAGTGTATCCTGGTTGAGGTCTATAAGTGCTGGTGATTGGCTGCGACCCGCTAGATAAAGCTTGAACGTCTGGGCTGTTCACTACGTTGCCAAGTCCTACGTATGGCATGTTGAAACCTGAAACATGTGTAATAAAAAACGAAAATGAAATTACTTTTGTATTCGGTAAGGGTAACCTAACCAAAAGTGTCAGGTATAAACATTTCAAACAAAATTGAAACAGTTCCCAACCAGACTAAAAATTTAACGTCTCTGTCCCAGGAATCGTCAACAATAAAACGATTTTTAACGTTGACCAATAAAACAGTGATAACAGGAGTAGCAATGAATGGAGAACACAATTACGTCACGCTATCACGTCCAGGGGTGAGTGGCTCCGGTAAATGGACATCGAGGTGTCAATACACTTCAGGGGCAAGCTATGTATAGCGCGTCAGATTGCTCGATGGCGCTCATCGTCCGTTTCGAACCCACCCTTATTGCGTTTCCAAAACGATTCCCCGTATTGGTTTTCCTCAATGCTCTCCCACTAATTAGGGACCGCTATCTCGGAGGAGGATTGATTTATGTACCATTGTTTGTACTGTTATCTGCTATCAAAGTGCTACGTAGAGACGCTTTACGTAATTTTTGGGTAAAGCTTTGTTTTCTCTCTAATAAATGTTTTTGGGAAAACGTTTAATTTAACGACAGATGGAGCAGATTTTGTGTTGTTTTTGGTAGAAACGGTATATGTTTTCTATGTAAGAAATATTTTTCTCGTGACGCAAATACTTGCGCGCATTTTACTGCAATAATGAAATTTAAATTTATGAAACGCGTACTTTTCTTATTTCAATATTTCACCTTACCAGCCGATAGCAGCGAGACCCACTCCATCTTTTTTTTACGTCACCTGTATCTGCAATTTTGACGGCGCGGCGTGTCGCAGTCGCTCGTAAATTTTTACTTTATTTGTTTGCTTTTAATGTTCCAGTTGATACGAGTTTTTTATTTCACCCTCTGTCACCCCCTGTCTACCGCCCGCACGTTGGCGTGCAAACGAGCGCAAACGGTGGCATAAAATCGACAGTTATCACGCATTTGCGAAACTTTTCAACTGCTCACTGACGGCAGAACTTTGAATGGGGATCTTGAACTAACGAATTTAATCTGAAATGAAAATGTTTCTATAAATAAATCAATAATTTCCAAGGTTCTCTCTCACAGGAACTTATATATAAAGTTACTTGGAACGCATTTGCTTACCTATAAATAGAAGTAGTTTACCTGGGAGTGCTGAAACCAAGATAGTAATTTCGTGGTTAGTATTTTAAAACCATTCTAAACGTAACCTTTGAATATCCAATCTCACCTTGCTTAACAGAATCTGGTGGATCTATGCCTGAAATAATTGCCAAAAATATTAAACGGAATAAACACTTAAATATTTAAAAATAGATGAAAGGATACTAACAGCAGGACGGCTTGGTGTAACAGTTGACTTCGACGGTGATCATGCCGACGGCGGTGGCTTCGGTGCACACACAGACCTGGCACTCATCCCAGGGGTGCTGGAACGTCCGGTTGGGGGGGTACGGCCGGCAGGACTCATCTGGGGAAACGATTCTTATGAAAATCATGTTATTATAGAGATGCCAGTAGATATGAGCGACATATAGGATGGATTAAGGATATACGAGTATAGTAAAAGAAATAAAGTGGTGTGGACCAGATAATGAATCACTTCTTGCTAAAAACTTTATTGTTGTTTCTTAACATTCGTTACATTTACTTTTCTATTTTAACATTATTATTATTCAGTTCCTTTTACTTCATAAAAGTGAGGTCAATTTTACGTATAATGTTCGCTACATTATACGTAAAATTGACTTCACTTTTCCGGCAGGATCTCGCAGTGTTTTCGATATTTCTTCTTTTCTTCATGCTTCAATACTAGATTCACAAAACTCACGTGGTGATGGTCCCGGTAGTGGCCCAGGTCGAAGAGTCACGGGTAGCGCAGGGACTGGTGCAATTGTCGTTAGAGGAGGCCACGGTACTGAGGATAAAAGTTTTATTGATACTCGTAGATAGTTATAACCGGACATTAATATGCCACTTCGAGTTACGGTAATAAACAAACAAAAAAAATTATGAAAGACGACGCAACGCAACGCTTTACAAATCCATTTTGTTTTTTTCTGAAACATGGTTTGGCACAGACTGTACTTAGGATCAATAATTGGAAACATACACTAGTATTTGTCCCTGTTTTTGTAAACTGACATGTAGGTAATTGTGTAGCCTCTGTTGGACAGCCAATATATTAATAAATCTTACATTCGATTTCTTTTGTTATTAAGTAGTTATTAATACATCCACTGCATAAAAATAATTTGTTATAATAGTAAAGCTGAAGAGTTTGTATGTTTGAACGCGCTAATCTCTGGAACTGCCAGTCGGATTGGAAAAAATCTTTTTGCATTTGATAGCCCAATGCTCGAGGAAGGCTATATGCTATTTAACATCACGCTAGGACCCTTAGGAGCCGAGCAAAAAGAAAAGAAACAGTCAATAACGAAGTAATAGCGCGGGCAGGTGATGAAATACATCGGCGTGAGGACGGGGTGGGTTGGAGGCACTCGGGGGTACAAGAAATATCACGCGGACGAAGTCGCCGGCAGGAGCTAGTAATTTGATATATATATTTAAGACATAACTGTTACAAACTAAGGCAGAAGACGTGGAAAGCTAAATGATATAGCATTTAAGATAACATCTTGTAAAGAAATATTTACAAATATAACTCACAAGGCTGCACCGTCACGACTTCTGGCAATGGCACGGGCTCCATTGGATGGTAGGGTTCTCTTAGAGGTTCTATAGGCACAGGCTCAGGTTCTGGGTAAGGCTTCTCCTGGTACGGATCTACTGGGAGGAGTAGAGGAGGTACCGGCTCTGTCACTATTTCCAGTTTTGGGACTGTGAAAAAATATGACATTGATTATTACTTTTACTTGCAAATGCATTCGTGGAAATGAAACAACAGATGAATTTGAGAACGATGAAACAAAGAAGAAGAAGAATGAAAAAATGTTTATTCTGCACAAACAAAACGCGTATTACACACATGCAAAGAAAGGAGATGAATACTCGTAAGTCAGCTAATAGAGAAGTATGGGCGAAGCAAACGTGCTGCTCCGGCCACTAATAAATTGGCAGGAAGATGTTTATGATGATGGTGACATCAATATAAAGAAGTAATAAAATCAAAATCAAAATCAAAAGTCATTTATTCAAACTAGGCTGAGAATCAGCACTTTTTGAACGTCAAAATTACATAAGACAGTCCCCCAAACACGCCCGCCCTTCACCACTTCCTAGTGCTTTAGCTGGGGAGAAGAAGTGGCACAACAAACTCCCCAGCAGCACAGCTGTCTGTTCAGTTAAAAAAATGATTCTATATAATACTGCGCATAATAATTTAGGTACATTACGCAACACAAAACATTAAATTAAATTATTTGCTATAAGTAAGCTAGCACACGCCAATATACCAAAAAAAAAAAAAAAACGAAAACAATACTCAAGCAGAAACAAAATACAAAACTAAAAACGTAAGCAGAACTTTATACCTAAATAAAAGCCTCCAGTAATAAAGGGCGTGCCCACTTACATATAGCCGTACATGTAGTCGTAACTCACAAGTCACAGATAGGGATAAACTAGGACCATCGAAGTAAAATCAACGAGTTAAATTACTAATAACAAAACAAAACCAAGGTCAGCAAGACGACCTGTCACCACAAGCAGCACCCGTTCACGAGTATAACGCAAAGATCAGCCATTATCCCCCTCGCCATATTTGAGGGAAGGAGACAACCCGACCCCCGACGCTACCGCAAGCAGTGACATCTAAGGGAGCATGACGAACTTGCTGCCGGTTGCTCGGGCAAGAAAAACTATGATCAATTGTCGAGGTCACTAGCTAACCACATATTGCAATACCACTCATAAAAAATAAATAAACATTGAAATGAGTAGATTATGTCAATAATAAATTAAAATAAAATTAAAATAAATTGACCTTGAGAGTCAAAGAAAATAAATAATTATATGAACTCATATAACCTGTCAGTAGCTATGCTAATTCTGGAGAAAGAACATAAACATTGTCTTAAGCAAAACACAGCGACCAACTATTCTTATCGTTTAAGTAATCGTTGATAGAATAGTATGCCTTTGAACAAAGGTTAGATTTTACTTTAGCTTTGAACGCATTAAAGGGCAAATCTAGCAAAGAAGAGGGTAGCTTGTTATAAAAAGTTATACCAAGCCCAACAAATGAGTTATGAACCTTATGAAGCCGGTGAAATGGAGCACGTAATTTGTCCTTATTTCTGGTGTTAACATTGTGAATATCACTGTTTTTAGTGTATAAATGTATATTTTGTCTAATATATAAGATGTTGGCGAAGATGAATTGTGATGCCACCGTGAGAATACCAATCTGTTTAAAAAAATCTCTCAAAGAAACTCTGGCACCGAGCTGGTAAATTGCTCGAACAGCTCGTTTCTGAAGAACAAATATATTTTGAATGTCAGCGGCTTTGCCCCAGAGCAGAATACCGTATGACATAACGCTATGAAAATAACTAAAATAGACTAACCGAGCTGTATCAACGTCAGTGTATTGTCTTACTTTCCTGACGGCGTAGGCGGCTGAACTGAGCCTTCCCGCTAGGCTTGATATATGTGGGCCCCACTGAAGTTTGGCATCTACTGTTATACCCAGAAAAACTGCCGAGTCTACAGTTTTAAGCATCTCTTTATCTAAAACGATGTTGGGTCCTAGATTTCTAACATTCGGTAAGGCAAACTTTATACATTTCGTTTTTTTAGCATTGAGAACTAAGTTATTTGTCGTAAACCAATCTGTAACCATTGAGAGTGCACTGTTTACGTCGTCAAAATCTTGTCTATTCCTGTCTACTTTAAAAATAAGAGAGGTGTCATCTGCAAACAGTACAACGTCACAGATACCCTTTAAATAGAATGGTAAGTCATTGATATACACTAAAAACAAGAATGGACCCAGTATTGAACCTTGAGGTACACCTAACTGAACTGGTAGCCCGGAAGATTTCACACCATTTACATCTACACATTGAAACCTATTATGTAAATATGAATTTATTACTTTAAGAGCTTCGTTTTGTACACCGTAATGATGTAGTTTACGCAAAAGCGTGTCATGGTGCACGCAATCAAAGGCTTTGGAAAGGTCACAGAAAATTCCAATAGCATTTTGCGAGTTCTCCCATGCGTTAAATATATGTTTCAGCAGAGCAACACCCGCATCTGTAGTCGAACGACCTTTAGTAAAGCCATATTGTTCATCATGAAGGAGGCCATATAAATTAAAATGTCTTAGCAACTGCTTGAGTATTAACTTTTCAAATATTTTGCTAAATGCAGGTAAGATAGAAATAGGCCTAAAATTGCCAACGTCATTTTTATTACCTGATTTAAATAAAGGTATGACTTTACTACTTTTCATGAGGTCAGGAAAAGTTCCTACATCAACACATTTATTAAAACTAACAGCTAGATAGGGGGCTACTATGTCTATTATATTACTTAACAGTTTAATGGAGATGCCCCAGTAATCACCAGTGTTTTTAGACTTAAGTGTGTTAAATACATTAACTACATCACGAGGTGTTATATGTTCGAAGCTAAATAAGCGACCACATTTAGGCACACTACTATGCAAAAGGTTTTCAGCTTTAGACGGGGATGAATTTAAGGAGCGAGTCGTAGTTATGGGTATGTTGGCAAAAAACTCATTAAATGCCTCAGCAACGTCTGCTGCTTTATTAACTAATTTGTTGTCGACCATAACTTCAAGTTGTTTGTCTTGTTTAACCGACTTACCCGTTTCATTGTTAATAATTTTCCAAGTGGTTTTTACTTTGTTATTGGAATTTTTAATTGTATTGCTTAAAAATTTAGATTTAGCACAAACACAAATACTTTTAAATAATTTTGAATAATTTTTGACATACTCTAGGAAAGGAGTATCAAACCTGTGCTTTTTCAAACCATATAATTCGTATAGTTTCGCTCTACTTTTATAAATACCTGGAGTAGCCCATTGGTTAAAGCCAACGGTAGTGCCATTGATATTAATGGTTTTGGTCTTGAAGGTAGATTGGTACTCTTTTTGCACAACATCAAAAAGGGCTCCATAGATTTCATTAGGATTGTCATGTTCTACTATAGATGGTCTAATTCTTTGGGCTACATTATTTTTAAATTTGTTGCAACGACTAGCTGTATAAGGCCTGCATTCTATTTTATGCGGTTTTTTATGTAATGGCATAGGGAAGCTAGCTAATAAACCACAGTGGTCAGACCTTAAGTCACTTAGCACTAATTTATTTTTGGCATCACAATCACTAAATATATTATCAAGACATGTGGACGAAGATGCCGTGATCCTAGTAGGTTCAAAAAATAAGTTAAATAAATTATAAGACCTAAAAAGATTGAGAAGTCTAATACTTAATGGAGTAACATCTAAAATATTAATATTAAAATCTCCACATAAAATTATACTTTTATTACTAGATTTTAACCTATTCAGTGCATCTTCCATTACCGATTCAAAATGAGTAAAATCCCCAGAAGGGGGTCGATATACGCAAATTATAACGTATCGCTCGAGTTCAACACAAGACAACTCAATAGTGCGCTCGATAGAAAGATTAACTAAATCTAACCGTTGTTTACATTTCAACTTGTTTGAAACCAGAACTAAAGATCCACCGCGAATAGCACTTTTTCTTACAAATGCACTTTGTACAGTAAAATAATCATCGTTTATAAACAATACTTCATGTTCCTTCAACCAGTGTTCAGTCATACATAACACCTGAACATTATAGTTCTCCATAAATAAACTTAACTCTAGCTCTTTGCCGGACAGACCCTGCATATTTTGATGTACAACATTCAATATATGCGGCTGACCCATTGTCGCACCTAATAGTTTAAACTACAAGGTGTGTCAAAAGTGGTGTTAGTACCAGTACTAACAGTATTCGATGGTACACTACAGGTACCGGTGTCACTTTGTATATTGTATGCTAAAAGATTAGCAATAAGTCTCCGACAACTAGGTGGCAAATACATTGTATTATTTGTCAGTTTGTAATCAGTAATAAATTGATTACAGTCGAATAGAAAAAGGAATTTAATAAAATATAATATTTTAATAGAAGAAGCTTACCACAATCTGGATGTGGATAGCAGGTTATCTGCTGCTCATAAACTCCGCCTTCTGACAAACTCCTAGCGCACTTGCAAAGCTTGCAAGCTTCGGTCGGGTGCGGGAACAGCACGTCTTCGGGGAATTTCTCACATATCGGTACTGCAAAGATATATAAGTAAATTATGGTGGATATCTTTCAATGTTGTTTGATGACAAAGTGATATTTTGGGTCACATTTTTCTGTACATTTATGGATACATTTTAATATTAACTTTTTTAAGAATCCAGGTACAGGTACAGTAACAAACTGATATCATCGTTACCACTTTATAAGTATGGAGAGTTTAATCAAATAGTACTTGCTAACTAAAACCTGGCAATTCAGGTAACGCTATAACTATCAACAAAGTTGCATGGCATAATCAAACTAAATTATTTCTCTTCTGTAAATGCAACACCCCTTCAATAAGGGTTTTTGTTAGTGTAACTATTGCCTCTAATGACTTGTTCAGATTTACCAGCATATATCTTGAAGGTGGTAAGGATACTCAACTGAGTAACGTTCTTCGTGAACACTTAACGTCACATAATGAATCTTCTGTGCATTAGTAGTTCACATCCGACATGAAAGTTATAAAAATTGTTTAATTTACTTCCCCTTTCGGGAATTTTAAGAAAATGTCACATGTTTATGATATTTATTAGAACTTACGCGGTATTGGCTTGGGCACATCCGGTATCGGAGCTGAAATATAAAAAAAATATTTATGAAACTTGTTGTATAATTAGATGACATGGTAGTTAATAAAAAAGCTGTTGTGTAGTTGTTGTGTATTCAAGATAAATTATGTTCTGCCTGAAACACTTACGTAAAATAGTTACATCAGCAGGCGCAACTGAAAAATTAAATAAATTGATTGTAATGTAGGTCTTAATAGCAATAAAAGACGTAGTGTGTCTCTTGAAGCCCCATACAAATAAATTCCGAAAGCTACTCACTGCACTGGGGATTCTCCTTGCACTCGATATGAACATCAGTCTTGCCAGTCACGAAAGATTCTCTGCAGATGCAGATCTGGCAAGGGTGCAGCGGGTTTGTGAACGGAACTCCGGTTGGCAGGGGGTTACAGTGGGCTAAAATCAAATCAGATATTTTTTATACAACACAGGTAGATAAATAAAAGAGTTCAAATGATTAGGGGATAGGACGACTGAAATAAAAAAATCTGTTGTCAGATGTTCTATGTAAGCTGCTTGATTTGTTAAGCATACAGCTGATTTATTTGATTTCTAATCTACTTTTATCATAAAGATTAATGAATAACATATAAAATATAAATGATACAAACGATATGATAAAATATTAGAGACTACCGGCATTTTCAAATGCCAATAATATGAGAAACTAAACTAAAATGGTGGTTTTAGTTGAAAACTCGTAGCCATTTCTTAGCTTGAAGTTATTAATCAAAACGACAGACTAAGACAGCAGTTTAAGAAAGATCGTTAATCTTTCTCAGTGAAATATTCCTATGAGATCTGACTTTAGTAAATTAAAAAGTCTACGTTTTCAGACCTTATTAATAAAATATTGTTAAAATAGCAACTATACATACTTTATACTTAATTGGTGCGATTTATCTATACATCAAATAACTTTTAGACAAATAGCCACCAAAATTTGATTGAGTTGATCCAACTCTTAAAATATAAGTATCCAATAAATATCTGAATATTTGAACTAAATCATACATATAATATTTAAAATATTAGTAGGAAACGATGATCACCTTGGGCTGGTGGTGGTGGCAGCGTTGCGACAGGCTCCGGGAAAGTAACCGAGACAGGTGATGGAGGAGGGACAGGTTCTGGATACACAGGATAGGGCTCCGGAGTGGGAACAGGCTGGTATGGCTCCTGTATAGGTGGCTCTGGGTTAGGTTCTGGCTGAGGGACGGGTGGATGTGGCTCAGGCATTATCGGTACAGGCTCAAAGGGCCCAAGAGTTGCTGGCTGGACAGAAATTGATTCAGGTAGTCGTGGGACTACTTCTAGAAGCTTCGGTGGAGGATTATGGCAACCACCGCAACTCGCACACACGGGCTGTAGGAGTCCGTATTCATTGAGACAGATGCAGACCAGACAGTCCAGTTCTTGAGACCAAAAGTGATGGAATTCGTTTTCTTTAATACATTGTATTGCGTTTTCTCCTCCTGGAAATAATATGATTTTTATTAGTTATGATGTTAAAGGATTTTAAATGTTTATTAGGGTTCAATTAAATATTAGAAACAACATCATTATTACGATTTTATCGTAAAATCACTTCTGACAAAAAATTCAATTAACAAATAAGGAAATTCCATTTTGGTCCCAATACTGAGCACAGTATATTAATTTTTCATAACTTTGCTATTGAAATAATTATAACAGACTCACCAGACATTTTGTTAGGAAATAAATATTCATGAGGCAAAATCACTCTGGACTTCGCGTCTGAAAAAATCCATAATGATTATGTACTTTTATTCCGTACTCTGATGTCGTTATTAATTATTATAAATGAAATTATTACCCTCGAATGCGATCGGCGAACTTTGCCCGCCTGAAAAATGAAATATTTCAGTAAACAAATGGAAAGTTTTATTACCGACGTTATTAATTGCTTTACGTTTCGATGATATTTTACCTGTTTTCATATGTTTTAAGCACATTGGCTAAAACATGATGAATTGGTATTTATATAGGTTATTGAAGATTTCTGAAGAAGATGATTCTGAAAATATTCACTTACTAGCAAAGACATATGGTGGTCCTTGTGCTTCTTTCTCTGCCGTATTATAAACTGGTCGTACAGGTGATTCAGATGGGTAATCACTCGCGTATGGACTTATTCTCTGTTTATATGGATTAGGAACACCACTGGTAGCTGGTTTGAAATCAGTATACGCTTGTGCAGCGTCCGCCCCTGAAGGATATAATTGAGGATATGGACCACTGGGTGCATAAGTATTATATTCATATGGATTCCAGCCACTCTTTGATATATCTGTACTTGAGTCAATATCGTCTATTACTGGAGCATATTCACGTGATCTGCCTACATTATTAGTTGAGGCTGAAGACAAAGTAGCGTCAGATTTCAGGTCATTTGAATTTGGAACGGGTTGATATTCGTATGCATTGCTTCCGCTTTGAAGTTTTATTTTTTCGGAATTTTGTTCTCTGAATTGGTCCATGGAAAATTCATAAGATGAAGAGTCAGAATTTCGTACTGGAATAGGTTGATACGGCTGGATTTCATCTTGAGTGGGTTTCATTCTAAGTGAATTATTTGGAATTGGAATAGGCTGATATGCTCCATTATTGATTTGTTTTTTAGAAAAATTCGATTCAGTATACGATTCGGGATTAAGTATAGCCTGGTATGAGCCTCTGTCAGCTGGCGATGGTGATTGAGCAGAATTTTGTATAAAACCATTAGAATTCGATGAAGCAGCGGAATAGGATCGTTCGCTGTATAATCTAGATAAATCCTCTAGTTGTATAGGACTGGGTTTTGGGATTGAGATAGGTTGATGCGGTTCATTATCAGTTTGGGCCTGGGGAGGATTAGGATCTCTATAAGGAACAAGAAATGAATCGTATGGGGAAAGATTAGGATCAGGTAGAGGAATGGCCTGATACTCATTTTGACCATATGAGTAAGATGAATCGAAACCATATTGATTTTGTCCCTGACTATATGGTCTTGAATTAGTTTCATATTGGTCTTTAGATTTTATTATAGGTGCAAGTTGATGTGCCTCACTAGTTCCATGGGTTTGAGCAGAACTATGTCCTTTATATGGGACCAAAAAACGGTCATATGTTGAAACGTTGGGATTTGGTATCGGAACAGGTTGGTATGGTTCACTACTGTCTTGTGTGTGGGTATAACTTAAACTGGACCCCGGGCTAAAAGGGTAAGATGAAGGTGAAGCAGAGAACGAATCCGAAATTGGGTTAGGCCTAGGATCAGGTTTTGGTAGCATAGAATTAGGCTCAATTATGGGTTGGTTTAACTCACTGTCGAATTGGCCAGGAGGGAAGCTCGATTCTTGGTTATACGGGCTCACGTTAGGTAGACTATTATGCCCTGGTTGATATAATCTATTATCAGCTTGGTTTTGCGTCTGACTAGGGTTCAGTCCTTGGCTATAGGGGTTGTAAACAGAATCTCGTTGATATAGCCCACTATCTGCTTGTAAGTTCAAATTAGGTGCAGGTTGATACAATCCATTATCGGCTTGTGCTTGGGCCGAGCTCAATCCAGAACTGTAAGGGTAGGATGCAGGGTAAGGATAGGACTTTAGCCCTTGGCCGTATGAGTCGTTATTGATTGCTTGACCCTCTGCTTGCGAAAAACTTGATCCAGATGGTATGTAAGGACCTAATTCTTCGTTGAAAGGGTTAAATGGCGAAGCTGGTGCTCCTCCAGCCACAGCTGTTGCTCTAGACTGAGAAGAACCTCCAATGCTATCAGCATAAGCCGAAGCATATCCATCTCCACTTGATTGGGCTACTGCATTACTCACAGCTGAGTCTGGGTAACATAAAAAAATATGTGATTAGTAATCTTACTATCATGCATATAATCTGAAGTTATAAAATTCTAAAGTATAATTACCTTCAAAACTACGAGCATCGCTTTGTGCGACATCTCCCGACCTTCCTTCATTTACTTGAGAATTTGATTGAGTTACAGCTAAACTTATTTCTGAAATAAGGTCAAAATCTTAAAAGCTTGTCACTAAAAGATTGCTTAAAAATAATGACCAATTATACATATTATATTATAATTCTAACTTTTAGAATGAATTAACCGCCTTCTGAGAATATGACTAATAATCGCCATTCTTTTATGCTCTTTTTACATGGACAAATGTAGTTGATTTATGATATTAATATTGCGATTCTTACCACTTTTGAGATCACCGAGAGCTTCACCGCTTTTTCTTAAACCTACTGCTTCTTTCACGTTGTCTACGTCTTGAAGAACTTTTGATTCCTTTAAACTATCTAATTCTTCAGCTCTGCCTTCAGATAACAGGAAGGCAAGGAGGCAAATGCACCCAATAACCCCAACCTGCATCCCGGCTTATTGCACTTTACCACTTAACTTATGGTTTTGCAGTTACCATCAACGATAATTTCCATCAATGTGTTACCAAGCATTTTACTGTCGTATTTATAAGAAAGAATATAATTCTGTGTAATAACCATTTGGCGTTTTAATATTGGAACGGTATGATTTATGATGTAATTACCGCACGTAAGTGCGTGTGATTCGATTTGTTTCAGAATAATTTATTGTCTACATGTCTAATGGACGTGTAATTGATTTAGAACTTAAGAAGTACTCATAGATATATGGTTTGGGTAGAGTAACAACAAAGGATGAATAAATAATTAGAATGTTTAATTGTTGTTCTGTGTACTTTAAAATGTATCAGTTAATGGTTCGGGAGACTGACTTTGGGAGAAAATAATCAAATATTCATGTATTTTATTATTAATTCTAAAAACAACCTTTTATTCGCCTGCTATGTGCCCGAGCCTTTATTACTTCCTAAAACCTCTCATTATAGTCGTTTATGTTAGTGGGTATTTAAGTAAAATTGCTTTTAAAGGATTAAACTTTTGATTTTCGTAGTAAATATAATATGTCGTAGCCAGTGACTAAAATGGCTGCTGAGGAAATAATAAAAAAGACACGATTAAAAAAATGTAAAACTAATGCGCGATGTGTCTAATGCCAAGTGAAAATAGAGGTCTCAAATCTTTTTCTCGTGTTTCTACATAATTATTCTCAGAGATAATAACGTATTAATGTTTGGGGTATGGTAAAATAAGAATGCATATATTATATCCCACTAAATGCTTTATTATAAATAGATATAAGTATGAAGTTTGCTCGTCATTTTCTAGATGCTTCAATTAAATATAAACAAAATCGAATCCATGTTCTTGCCATGTTTGTAGAGAGATCATTGTGATGAGTTTCGGTCTGTAACAAAAACAAATTGTCATTAGTATAGTAAGATTTACCGTCATCAGAAGACATCTTGACTTGATATTTTATTGTTTAGCAATAAATTGAAAAATTAGGTAGTTTGTTGATCTTATGTTGAGGTAACGTTACATTTATTTCGTTTAAAAGGCAAGGTGGTAGGGATCAGCAAAATTACCACAGATCTCTTAAAAACACAGGAGATATTGCAAGGAGGCGTGGCGCTTGCGAACGCATTTGGCCGCAAAGTGGCTTGATGCCAGTTTCAGTCATTAGCCGAATGACAACTTGCGACGGCTGCGCTGCTTACGATTTTTGACTTGCTTGCTTGCTTAGTACAAATCGATCAATGATCGGCTGGTCTAATAGTGCAATGGATAAGTGTTTTACTGATACTCTCACTCACACGATAGTTTCGTGAAGCGGCTGCTGCCAGGTTTTGTCAGTTAGAGATGTGATGTGAGGTTTGTGGTACTCGATATTTTATACGATTCTATTGTACTTAGTACGAATGATTATATGTATGAATTATGATACAATTAATTATTGAAAAATAGAATTTGTTACTATTTCTTCATTATTCGACTTATCTTTTATTGAATCAATAGCTAATGGGAATATAGCTTACTAGGAATTTTAGAAATCTTTTATTTCGGTCCAATAACGTAATAACCATATGTAAACGGATAGAAGTAATAATAAAATTGTTTATTATTTCACCTAATAACACGAAAATTGCATTAAAAAATATTAGACAAGAGCTCATGTCAAAATCTTTATCGCATTTTATAGGTATGAATCTTTTTGAAAACATAATTTTTCACCAATACAATCAATTGCCAATGAATAACCATTTATTTAATACTTATAAAAGCCGTAATGGAAAAATATATAAACGTAAGATTACACTATTTAACTAAGATCGAAGATTTAACTAACACCTAAAATGTCTAAATGGCAAGTTTAAATAAATTGGCATTTTACTGGCCAATAAAATCTATTTCAACAAAAATATTGAAGTTTTACTTGTGTTCTCCTAGTCTAGATTCGAGTTTTATTAAATTTCACTAACTTTAGTTAGTTATTATTCCAATTCTGATCAAACATCGCTTTTATAGAGTAGGTATATTGAGGGAAACTCCTGTATCATTTTATTTTCCCAGTCAATAAAATCTTTAGGAAAAGAGCAGATATTATAGGTAACTGAATGTCATCGACATTTTTCTATGATTACACCACTTAACATCACTAGTTGCGTAATTTGCGCATGTGTGTTTATTCTGAGTCCGTAGCTACAGGTAGATGCGCCGCCTTCTTTTTGCGTGTGTTTTGTTAGTGAGTTTATTAGTGCTGCTGTAAGTTTCTTTCTATGCGGGAACAATATGAGCTCGTGTGCCGTTGTTATAGTTTTTGCTTTTGTGTTAGTAAATTAAGTGGGGGCAACGTGGAGACATCTGGAACGGAATAATTTTGTGTACAAAGCATATTTCCTGTGTTTTTAAGATCTGTGAAACTTACCGTAAAGATTTTCTTTTTTTAAATTTTATTTTAATTTTAAACCCACCAATGTTATCTTGTGTAATAATCAGATGAATTACAACCGAGTCAATTAAAATATTCGATATAAAAACTTACAGAGTCTTAGAGTTCCGTGATACGTGATTACGCTCTCATTCTGAGCCTGTGCTTGCGTTGCTCAGCGTTGCGTTTCTTTCTCGATTCTTGCGATGCAACTGGAACATCGTCGGCTGATTCATCTGACTGACCGGATCTGTCGAGATCTACGTCGCTCTCTGGTTCTCCACTTCGTATACCAAAGCTAGCATTGGCCAATGCTTGGGACATAGCGCTTGAGCCTCCGTAGCCGCCATAACCACCACCGGCATTGGCTGCTGCTGCTGCAGTGGCGGCACTGGCATCTCTATAGCCGCCATATCCACCGTAGCCGGTCGCTGAGTTTGCTGCTGCTAGAGTAGCTGCATTGGCATCACCATATCCGCCGAATCCGTAGCCTGAAGCTGCATTAGCCGTGGCTTGGGCAGCTGCATTGGCATCACCATATCCGCCGAATCCGCCGTAGCCAGAACCTGCATTAGCGGCAGCTTGGGCAGCTGTATTCGCATTACCATATCCGTTAAATTCGCCATAGCCTGAAGCTGCATTAGCGGCAGCTTGGGCAGCTGCATTGGCTTCACTATATCCGCCGAATCCACCGTAGCCAGAATTGGCATTAGTGGCAGCTTGGGCAGCTGCATTCGCATCACTATAACCGCCAAATCCGCCATTGCCTGAAGCTGCATTAGCGGCAGCTTGGGCAGCTGCATTGGCATCACTATATCCACTGAATCCGCCATAGCTAGAAGCCGCATTGGCCGCAGCTTGGGCAGCTGCATTGGCATCACCATATCCGCCGAATCCACCGTAGCCAGAAGCTGCATTAGCAGCAGCTTGAGCAGCATCATTAGCATCTCCATATCCACCGTATCCGGCAAAGCCTGAAGCTGCATTAGCCACAGCTTGAGCAGCTGCATTAGCATCTCCGTAACCACCTAATGAACCATAGCCGGTAACAGCATTGGCGGCTGCTTGTGTGGCAGCATTGGATCCGCCGTATCCTCCATAGCCATTCGCGGCGTTAGGGGCAGCTTGGGCTTCGGCGATGTTATATCCACCGCTATAACCAGAACCAGTCAGTGCATTTGCGGCTGCTTGAGCGGCAGCATTAAAACCACCAAATCCTCCATAGCTGTTTGCGGCATTAGCGGCTGCTTGGGCGTCTGCGATGCTATATCCACCGCCATAATCAGAACCAGTCACTGTATTCGCAGATGCTTGAGCGGCAGCATTGGATCCGCCGTATCCTCCATAGCCATTCGCAGCATTAGCGGCAGCTTGGACTTCGGCAATGCTATATCCACCGCCATAACCAGAATCAGTCACTGCATTCGCGGCTGCTTGAGCGGCAGCATTGGATCCGCTGTATCCCCCATAGCCATTCGCGGCGTTAACAGCTGCTTGAGCATCTGCTAAAGTATATCCAACCAAGCCGGAACCAGTTGCGGCATTTGCAGCTGCCTGTGCAGCAGCATTAGATCTGCCGTATCCTCCATAGCCATTCGCGGCGTTAGCGATTGCTTGGGCGTCGGCGATGCTGTAGCCACCGCCATAACCAAAACCATTTGCTGCATTCGCAGCTACTTGAGCGGCAGCATTGGAACCGCCATATCCTCCATAGCCATTCATGGCATTAGCGGCTGCTTGGGCATCTACGATGCTATATCCACTGCCATAACCAGAACCAGTCACGGCATTTGCGGCCGCTTGTGCAGCAGCATTGGATCCGCTGTATCCTTCATAGCCATTTGCGGCGTTGGAAGCTGCTTGGGCGTCTGCGATGCTATATCCACCACCATAGCCAGATGCAGTGTTAGCGGCTACTTGGGCATCTGTGACACTGTATCCATCACCATATCCTGCGGCATTAGCTGATGCTTGAGCAGCTACATTAGCACTACCTACTCCGTAGCCACCATAGTTAGCTGCAGCGTTGGCAGCGGCATTAGCACTGGAATAATCTACACCATAGCCATTCAATGAATTTGCGATAGCGTTTGCGTTGGCTGCGGCATTTCCAGCAGAAATAGCTGCTGCATTAGCATTCGCATTAGCCCAATCTAATCCAGTGAAAATATTTCCGTAGGCTCCACTTGCAGCATTCGCTGACGCATCTGCGGATGCACTGGAACCGCTGGGGAAGCCTCCGTAGCTAGCGTAGGGTCCGAAATATCCATTGTAGCCACCGGCATTGGCCGCTGCATTGGCTTCGGCGGAACCATGCGCATTCGATCCTGCGTTAGCATTAGCTGAAGCACTTCCTGAGCTCCAGCTAGATCCACTACCTGTGCTGACTGAAAAAGAAATAAAGCTAAATATTATTATAGTTTGCACCTAGTCAATAGTAACACAAAACCTAAAAAGTTCGTACAAGCTCGGCCTGTGTAGGTAGCATTGGAAGTATAGGCTCCAAGCTATGTGTGCACAGGAATTAAGATAGAGGCACCTTCTTACACACGCTTATGATTAAGATTAAGTTTTATTAGAAATGGATTCCACTATAAGTGAAAATTACGTATATTTTGTGCTACTTACCTGATATTATGGGCTCTGGTTGATATACTGTAATACATAATAATATAAAAAAATATTTTTAAAATGCTACAGCTGAGTCATCCGATTTAGATCTGTCCTTTTGCCAAATATAACATAGTTTTGTGCTAATACAGTGCTATTGAACATTGCCATTTACATGTTAAATAAATAACGTTATCTGGTTAATCCTTACAGAAATAAGTAGTACGATTTCTAAAAATCCTTAGTGAATCTCTCATTTTAAAACTTCATAAAAGCAGACCAGTCTATGTTTGATGACATCGTGATTGTCTACTTTGCATTGGATCGTCGTGTATTAGTCAAAAATGATGTGTGTTTACTAACCTAAGCAAGTGGAGTCATGGTGTGTTTCGATGTAGACGTAGTTGTAAATAACTTTGCAGACGTGAACCTGGCAAGGTTCCGAAGGTACGCGGAAAGGTACCAATGGTTGGTGGTTTCTGCATTCAGGAGCTAGACAACGTAAAACATTCATGATTATCTTGTACAATTTAAAGATGCTAGGGAAGTTAAACTACTAAAGTAGCTCCAAATATAAAACACAGAACGTATCACTAATGAAATCATTCTTACCAACGTATATGATGACCGGTACGGGGTAGTACTTGGTTTCTGCAAAATAAATAATATTTTGATGAAACCTTCTTTTTACTTTCTTTTTGGGATCCGTTTTTTAATCGACTTCAAAAAAAGGAGATTATCAATTCGACACATATGTATGTAATATTATTGGAACTGCAATGTATCTATTAGGGCTTCCAAATAAATATACAAAATTTTATAGATGTATAATATGTATGTTTGTCCACGCATTTCTCCAAAACTAAAAAATACAGATAGACACCAACTTCCGAAATTAAAGTTATTTCATAATTTTAAGTTATTTTTTTTTAAGTGGTTTTTTTTTGTATTTGTTACAATTTTAAGTAACATTTTAATTGCCACCAATATTATCTCTTACCTCCGGGTACTTTAACAGGTACAGGTACTGGCACAATCCTGTCTTTGCCAGGCACAGTGATGTAGTGGTTCACTGGGTAAGGAACTGGTACCTTCCCCTCAGGCCCAGGTACTTTCTCGATAGGTACTGGTACTAACTTAGGTGGTTGCTGTACTGGATACGGCCTATTTAGAAAAACAGCCAATGTGTTTGGTGAATTAGTAGTTTTTACATTTAATTTTTTTTTTTGTCTAAAATCAAGCGTTGTTAGAAAAAGAAAAGTTGGACACATTGTGGGAAAGATAATTATGGCTAATAAAGAAGTGAATCTAATTAAGATGTGTGGAGAACACACTTACTGCGCTGACGCCAAATAAATTGGGTTATGACAAGAGGAGGATATAACGTTGAAAACCAATTGTTACCTGTCAACTGGATACGGTATAGGTATTTTCTTCTGAACCGTTACTGGGACTGGTACAGATGGTCCGCGGATGTAGATCTTTTCAGCTGGTACTGGTACTGGCACGGGTACTGGTACCAAGATGTGTTTACCTGGTATCGGTACTGGTACGGGGTAAGGACGCGGTGGTCCTGGTATGAACATGGGAGGCGGACCTAAAGTGGTGAAGAAGAGTATTGTGATGATAATTCGTAACATCCGTCATCTTCATGAGATTGCCATACGATATGTAAATTTTTCTCGTTATAATTAACTCGTTTGACAAAAGATGTCATCTGAAGGTAAGCGATGATATCGTTAATGATGTTTTTTCATTTTAATTTTACTTTTTTGAGGTAGGTCGTTTTTTGATGAAAACACTACCTGGGACATTCGTGCGCCTATCTTACTTATAGAGTGCTAAGTGCGTCAGTGGTTTTTTACTCTGTTTATTACACTTGTTCTGATCGATTATAGTGACATTGAATGAATGAATACTTACAATACAAGAATTGATCCTTGGGTGTGGGTGTGGGTGTGGGTTGAGGTTGCGGTGGTGGGAGTGGCGGATGAGGGATCGGCTGAGCTTCAGGAAGGGGAGGCAACGGGATTATGGGTGGCAGCGGTATCGGTAGAGGTAGCGGCAACGGTGCTGCAATAAAATAAACAAAATATCTTGATGAGCAACCAATATACGAGTATGTAGTTTGGTTAGTTTATTTCAAAGACTGCTGTTCATTGATGATTGTAACATCAGATTTCGTATAACTTTTTACAAATTAGAACGGAGTGAGAGAAAACCATTAATCGCTCAAGCAGGTATTGAAAAAAAAAAATACATGTTCCTCACTTGTTGTTGTTTGTTCCTGAGGCTGATACAATTGATTCTATGTTATCATGAATATTATTTAATATCTACGCAATTAATAAATTACGTATGAAATGAAAAATGTTTAAATGAAATCGTTACCTGGCTCTGGTTCTGGCTCTGTTAATAAACATTGCAATATTAATTTCATATGTATTTGCAGTGACTGTAATTAAAATATATTATGTTTAAAAAGTTTATACCTGGTGGCGGTGGTGTTTGATATTCAATTATTTCAAATACAAAGCCGATTAAAAAAAAAGTAATGCTTTGAAAGACAAAAACGAGACTTTTAGAAGTTGTATTGTTATTACTGCTATGGGCATATAGTGTCGTTCTAAGCGTTAAGCATCACGAATACCGAATGTTGAAAAACAAAATACGAGAAATACATTTTTAGACCCGCAATATTTCCTATCATAGCAACAGAAAAATGTAACAAAAAATCAAATATCTACATATGATTATTGAAGTTAAGGTACAATAGCTCTTTATTATTCAATCTTACAAGATCCTTTTCATATTATTATTTTAGATTTATAAAGGAATTTCAATTTTAATTAAATGTAATATAAATACACGTACCTGGTGCTGGAGGTAACGGAGGAGGTCCAATCTCTGTAAGGAAACATCATTACATTTATATCGATCATAGTAATTATTATTAAAAAAAAATGCTAGACCAGTAATTCTGAAAGTGAGCGATCACGACGATGGAGATGTAGTGTAATTTTTTTAGGAAATAATAATTATTTTTTAACTATCCGCGTTGCACGGCAGGCAAAGGCCAATCATTAATGTCAATGAAATTACAATGTCTATAGAATGTAGTTTCTGAAATGACACTTATATTTTAGTCATTTACTTTTGAAGGAGGTACTGAAACACATGCACGTTATTAAGTCAATAAGGTCCTTAAGCGGTCACATTCACTTATTTCATAAAATACCTGGCTGTGGCTGAGGTCCTGGAGCCAGAGGCTCTGTGAAAAATGCAATATCAAAAAATAAAGCTATAAAATAATATCTCCGCAAATCACTAAAGAATTTAAACAGCTTTTTTATCAAGAGAAAATAGAAAAATACGAAAGACCCAGCTGCAAGTACAAGTTTCTTGACGTAGATACAAAATCACGGTTGAACTCATAGAAATAAATCATACCTTTAAAACGATAATGTAAAGAGATCCATCAGAAGGGAAGAGAATCTAAAGAGCTTTTGTATTAAAGTAAATGTAGAAAGTATATTAAAAGTGTGTTTAAATGAAAGAGATACCGAAGCTAATTCAGTAAGACTAACACAATAAGTAAACATCAACAACGTCTTCCTTACAATGAACACTAAAGATAGTGAAGAACTCATAAATAAAAATGCAAGAGGAAGTAAATGACCGGCAGATTTCATAAAAAAAGGGTAAAGGTTTACCTGGAGGTGTTAACGGCGGTAAAACTATATCTATTTCTGCAATTACAAAAAAAAAGTTTCTGTTAATATTCTCATTCTATAACATTTATATGGATATGTTTGAAGGATTCTATAGATTAAATAATAATACCTGGTGGCGGAGGTGAATGTGGAATAGGTTCTGCAAAAAAAGTAAAAAAAAAATCATAAAATTAGTCTTTGCCCTAAATTCCGAAATTGAAATCCACCACAGAAAAATATTGCAGTCGAAATCTTAAAATTCATAAGCAACAGCTCTGTCGGTTATCTAAACTGCAAGATTACAATATCATCAAAACCTAGACATATGAAATCATTATGATGTTACCTATAAGTTTTCCCAGGTAAGATATTCTTTGGGAAATCTAAAGCCAAACCAAACCTCAAGCATAATTATGTGCTCAGAGAGAAAACAAACAAACACAAGTTGCATCTGTTTTAAATTTTAGATAAGGCTATTATTCTTCCATCTATTAAAACGACAAACTCTATAACTACAAGTCCCTATACGTCTATACAAAGTAAATACATAATATGTATACCTGGTTCCGGGATATAAATGTGCGGAAGAGGTTCTGTCAACAAAATATTTTAATAATAACCTCAGGCCAAATAACAAAAAGACAAATAAACAGATTCAAATAATCGAGAAGTTACCTGGAGATGGAGGAGGTGGTACGATTATTTCAATAACTGGAATAAATGCAGAACATATAAATTAGGTATCATCGGTTATTAGAAATTAAATTCAAAATAATTTTTAGTTAGAATATATATACCTGGTGGAGGAGGCGATGGTATTGGAAGAGTTTCTGCAAAAATAATTAAACCAGACTTTAACTTCGCTTTTGATAAACAATTAATATTAACAACAAAATCAGAAGAATTCTATAAATGGCACATGTTCATGCCTTCAACAGACATTGAGTTTATACGATTCGATACAAAGACCAATTGACAATACAATTACAGCAGTTAGAAATTAAATATACCTGGCGGTGGAAGAGGTTGCGGCGCTGTGAAAAGTTTTTATGTGTAAATATAACGATATCAATGTGAAAATCAATATGAATAATAAAGCTGACGATACTGATTTATTTGGCACAATACTGGAAGAGGAAGCAAAATCATTAAGTTTTACCTGGAGGTAGATTTTGTGGTATAATTATTTCTATTACTTCTGGAATTAATGCAAAACAAAGTAATCAAGAGAAAACTCATTTAAGTAGTAGAAGAATTAAATAATTTGCTTTCGTAAATATACCTGGCTGCGGAGGCAACGGTGGTGGTGGTAAAGGAAGTATTTCTGTAAAAAAAGTATGTAAACCATATAATATATGTTCACTTCAACCAAAAGATCATTCAGAAATACTTCCGTTAGAATCTAAAGTAAAACGAAGTATAAATAAATAACCTGGAAAAACCGCCAAATAGCACTCGACAATATAGCATCTAGATTACCATTCAGACGTCAATGACACCAATAAATAATTCCAAAATACATCGAACTTCTCTAACCAATCTCACAAAATCAAAGAGTGGACGATGACAAGTAAAATATAACACTAAAGTTTTATTTACTACCTGGTTGTGGTGCAGGAGCTACCAATTAAAAACATATACATACGTATATAAACACTTTTGCAAAAAAAAAACGGGCACCTTAGATTTTTTCTCTATGAATGAATGAAGAAGAACAAGAAAGAGGTTTTATTAATTTGACGATGTATTGGCATGTTATTTGAAGCATCTTTTACGTTCCAAATTTAAATTTTGAAATTAACATAAGAAAAATAATGATTATTGTGGATTATTGTGAAATTGCTTTACTAATGGCGCCAATTTATTGCTGAAACGATGTTTTTACTGATTACTAAAATTTTAAAACTTTTGGAAATGTTCTGCAAATTAAACAATTTAATCTTTCTTTTTACATTAAATACTACTTTTTGATATGAGTGATAAAGCGATAAGGGCTGGTAAAATTATAACCCTACTTGAAGAAGGTTGTTCGCAAGCTAGGGAGAAGTGGCACAACAAATTCCCCAGCAGCACAGCTGTCTGTTCAGTTAAAAAAATCATTTTATATAGCACTGCGCAAAATAATTTAAGTATTACGCAACAAAACATGAGATTAAATTAAATTCATTGCCATAAGTCAGCTAGCACACGCCAATATACCAAAAAAGTAAAACAAAATCGAAAACTATACTCAAGCAGAAATAGAAATACAAAACTAAAAACGTAAACAGAACTTTATAACTAAATAAAAGCCTTCAGGCAAAGGGCGTGCCCACTTACATACAGCCATATATGTAGCAGTAACAGTAATCAACATAAATTCAATATTATAATATTTATATAGCCTCAAAATGTACTTGAGGAATCAATGGAGGTGGAGACAATGGAAGTTGTGCTGTTGAAAATAGTAATGTAAACCGAAATATTTTAGCTTTTGATAAACAACTACTAAAAATCCTATCACAATAATGCATATCAGAAAGTTATACCTAACGACATAACACCCATCTAGTGAACTCCACATTGAAGGAGTGACAGAATTAGGCCTGCAGAATAGAATTAAACAATTCAGAAGAAAGAACTGACTGTAAGAAAAAGAAATGCTATCGTTTCTACTATTTTCTATTTCAAATAAGAATATAAATAAGGAAGTACTTAATCTGTTCAATTCTAGAAAATTTTGTATCGTACCTGTTTCAGGTACTTGTTCTAGGAGAGGTGCTGTTAAAATATGAGTTTGTTAATGTAATCATTTTATAGACTGAAAAATCAATAAAGGATAATCTGAAGATTTCTACAGGTTCAATAGGACACATAATTAATTATGTTATTATTTAACCTGGAGGTGGAATTCCAGTTATTTCTGGAAATAATTCAAAATAAAGAAATTAGGCCACATTTATTTTTTTTTGGGATATTTGATTTTAAATTCAACATAATGTTAAGCCTTAAAATGTATCTGGTTGAAGAGGCAATGGAAGTAGGGGCAGTGGAAGTGTTTATGTGAAAAAGACAACCAGACTTTGCCTAAGACAACCACCCAAAGTCCAAACAATAACGTATAATATGGGCTTTAGACTTAAAACTCATTGTGTTGTATTATTAAGTTTTAATACATTATGAGTAGTCTACATGGTGGCGGAAGTGGCTGTAGTAGAGGTACTACAAAGTGGTAAAATGTTAATAAATTTACAAGCCCATCAATATAGGAGAAGCGCTTGAAATTTTTTAGTTAGAAATTAAATTGGAGTGACCAAAAAAACTGACCGACTTAAGACAAAAGTAGAATGCGCATCAACTTTTTAAAATATGAGCTTTTTAAGTAACCTGGAGGTGTATTGATGGTGTTATTAAACCTAGAACTAATGTAGTACAAAGAAATTAGGCTCTTGAGAAGTTTGAATTCAGATTCAATGTAATGTGAAAACTAAGAAATGTAATGTACCTGGTTGAAGAGGCAATGAAGGTGGTGACAGTGGAAGTAGTGCTGTGAACACATCATCCAAATGTAACTTCGCCTCTGACAACCACCCAAAGTCAGAAGTTCTGAGTTTGGGTGGTTGTCAAGATAATGTATTCTGACACAGAACACATTGTCTTGTAAATTACTAAAAAATTAGAATACTTGACGGTGGAAGTGGTTTTGGTTAAGTTACTGCAAACATATTATGTAAAATATATTTGGGCTAGTAATCAGGAATGTAAACTTGAAGTATTGAATATGAATTAACTTGAAGTGAATATAGTAAAGTTGAAGATTGAAATATCTTAGACAAGCGTAGGAAAAGTGAACCGTATGATAAAATAAAAAAATAAAAATATGGGATAAAATAAAATATGGGCTCTAAATTACCTGGAGGTGGTATCGGTGGTGGAATTTCTGGAACTAATGCAGAAGAAAGTCATTAAGCTACATTGGATAATGAGTTGAAATTAAATATTATAGTAAGGCAGACTAAAAATATACCTGGTTGAAGAGGCAATGAAGGTAGGGGCAATGGAAGTGGTTCTGTGAAAACGTAAACTAAAATATAACTTCGCCTTTGTCAATCAACCAAAAAACAACTATAAAAACTAGAATTTTAAACCCATTTTGGTTTTATGGTATGTTATTACATAATTATTATACCTGGCGGTGACAGTGGTTGGAGCGGAAATACTACAAAATTTAATGTGTAGTTACAATAGAAAACAGAGTACTTTTCTTGAAAAAGAAGTTAGTTGAATGTACCCAAAAGGTTGAAACACTTCATACAAAAGCAATAAGTGGCATGTTAAAATATAGGTTTACCTGGAGGTGGAATCGGAGGTTTCATTATTTCTATTATTTCTGGAACTAATGCAGAACAAAGAAATTACACTTATGAGTAGTTTGAATTTAAAATAATTGTCTACATTGTATGGTCATAAATAATACCTGATATAGAAGACATTGACGGTGAGGGAAGCGGTGCTGTAAAAACATCAATAATACTTGAGAATCAAACACAAAAAAAAATGTTCGTCTTCTCAAATTAGGAGATTATACTCGTATTTACCTTATGCCCTATTTTAATGTAAACTATGTATTTTTTATATTGAAGGTGCAAATAAACAAATTTTTCTTTAATTTTATTTTATTATTTATTTTTATAATACCTGGTGGCGGAAGCGGTTGTGGCAGAGGTACTGAAAAACGTTATTGAGATTAAATATTGGAGACAATAAAGAAGTAGAGACAAACATATGCAGTGAGAACCATGTTATTAAAATATTGAGTTTACCTGGAGGTGGGTTTACGTCTGGAAATGACGCAGATTAAAGAAATGAAACTCTTATATTATCTTGGGTAATTTGAGTTGAAGTTCAATAAAATGTGCAAACTTAAATTACTTATTTAAAGAGGCAATGTTGTGTTGATTGCAATAAGGAATAAGTTGGAGTAACCAAGAACGTTGAACCATTTCAGAAAAAAATGGTGGGAAAACTCGAACGAAATTATTAAATTAATGGACTCTAAATTACCTGGAGGCGGATTCTGTGGTAGAATTATTTCTTCTATTTCTGGAACTAATGTATAACAAGTTAGGCTACCACATTACACCAAGTAATTTTAATATGAAGTACCAAGTAATTGAAGAGGAAATAGAGGTGGGGATAACGGAAGTTGCACTGAAAAAAAAATTATGTAAACCAAGATATCAGAATCAAACCAAGTTTATATTAATGGAACAATAATATTCACAGTTCTTGAAATGGCCAAGTTTTACACGATGTTACTCAACTATCGATATTCATTTCAAATAGAAGTGTTGGGATGTTGAACGATTATATTATACCTTTTGGTGGAAGCGGTTGTGGCAGCAATTTTGCAGAAATTGAATTTGTAAATATAATGTACCTTATAAAAAGGAACTGAAGCTCGTAAAATTAAACAAGTTATATAGTAGAGTAGCCAACAAGGCAAAAAATCACTGTTAATTACCTGGAGGAGGAATTCCTGGTTGAAAAAGCAACGGAGGTGGAGGTAATGGAAGAGATTCTGTGAAAAAGTAACCAAAGTATACCTTCACTTTGACAAACAATGAAAAGTAAAATGTATTGTCATAAGAAGAGATTATATAATTTTGATACTATTAAATATCGCTAAGGAACAAGGAATAACATATGATTGAACCTTTTCAGATAAAGGTAGAAGTGGAACTTAATTAATTATAAAAATAGACTCTTAATTACCTGGAGGTGGATTTTGTGGTAGAATTATTTCTGTTATTTCTGGAACTAATGTAGAACAAATTATTGCCACCATACCTTATCTGGAGTTACTATAATTTTAATTCTAAATAAAGTGGAGTCATAAAAATATAACTGAATGAAGAGTAGGTGGGGCAATGGAAGTGGTTCTGCGGAAAAATATTATGTAAACCAAATTAAACTTTTGTACCAAAAGTATGTGTCATATTAATGGAACACTTATTGATTAATTTGCCAATGAGTACTTGGCTAGAAAATAATATGCAGTCTTAAAATGTATCTGGCTGAAGAGGAGGTTGAGATAACGGAAGTGGTGCTGCGAAATATTAACCAAAATTGACTTTCTTCTTTGAGAACCAACCAAAAGGCCCATGAAATTAACAAAAGTATAAAAGCTAAACTGCGGTTTAGCTCCTTTCCAATACGTGATTTTAATGTTTTCATTACCGTATTATTTTTTTTTACCATAATATACTTATGTGATTTTATTATTATTTTACCTGCCGGCGGAATTTGTTGGGTCAGACGTTCTGCGAAAATTGACTTGTCACAATCACAATAAACAAAGACATTCTTTTATAATTCAATATGGAAGGTGGAGTGACCAACTTCACTACTAGGACATGTCACAATACGTGATAATATCATTATATTATGTATACCTGGCGGTAGAAGACCACTTCTAGCAGAGGTACTACGAGTACAAAAATAATAATAGAGGCTAACTTTAAAGGATATAAACTTGTAATTGACAAGGTTGAACTATTTCAGACAAAAGTAGAGGAAGGCGAACCAAATTCATAAAGTATGGACCCATAATTACCTGGAGGAAGAATCGGCGGTGCGATTATATCAACGATTTCTGCAACTAAAGTAGAACGAAGATATACATATGTTATTGGCTGTTGTATGAGTTATTATAATTAGTATAATTCTCTACATTTCACAGTAAATAGATAGTTATATTAATTTTCATGTCTATATTCAATTTCAAAATAGATACAATTTTCGAAATTAACTTCCCGTAAAACCATAAAAACGACACCCATGTTGATATTTAGACATTTCAACACCCTCGCACCCCAACAGAGGATGATGGTATTTCACGTCCACCACGTTGGATTTTAAAATTGTTGTTGTTTTCGTAATCCGAACCAAATCTTTACTATCGCGCCTTTATACACCCTTGATGTGATAGCTTCGAGAACCTTCTACAATATTCTTACGTATCCCAGATCAATACTAAATATTCCGGCGAATTCTAGTAATTTACAATTTCTTGTGCAATATTTTTCCGACAACCTGATATATACCTCCTTGAGTAGCCGGAGGTGGGAGTAATGGAAGAGGTTCTGTAAAAACCAATAAAAAGTTCATACATTTAAGTTTTATGTGGTTCACTTTTAGCTTGTCATGATACCAAAGTTTTGAGCCTAACCTTCAAGTGTCATTATTGTCTCGCGCTGCATATCCACTCACGCGAACGAAGTCCCAAAGATACCAACTCAAGCCCGCTCAAGCGCAGAGGTTTCCGTCCCACCCCCTGAGGGCCGTGAAATGAGAAACTCTGTATTTATAATACAGCGGATATTCGTAAATTAGTAGTAATTATGCAGCGCGAAACAATAATGACACTTGAAGGTACTTAGGCTCAAAGCTTTACAGCCCCCCTGGTAAGTATTAACATAATATCATATATTTTATACCTTGCAACGTTTTATATCTATGTAATGTAAAGTGGTATACCTGGTGGATGAGGTGAAAGTGGTGGTGGTTGTGGGGGTAATGGTGGTAACGGAAGAAGTGCTGAAAATTACAGTCTTGCTTTGATATCCATGTATAAAACTTGTGGGTTAACTACCACAGAAACAAAAGGATAGGCCTTGAGATTTAGCTACTCATTATATCTTCAAGTACCTAAAAATATAAGAAAGTTTTAGTATTTTACCCAAATCTAATTTACCTGGTATAGGACTCGGTAGGAATGGTAGAGCTATATTCAGATAAAAAAATGTTAATATTTTTATAATTAACCACTAACTGAATGGTGCTGCTTTGGGAAACAAGTAATAAATTAAAAACGAAAGAATTTTATGGAAAGACCGATTCAAATATTTGTGATTTTTTATGGTTAAACTTCTATTCAATCTCACTGCCCAACTCCAAATAAGTAGACATCATATCACAAAACTGCGCTTCAAAATAACGCCTACTAAATTTAAGAATCACAAATAACTCAATGACCTCTAATAGTAACAAAATAGCTCAAACAACCAAAAGACGGTGCTACTCACACAACCACTGATGCAAACTCGCTGACCAAATAGTTTGAAGACCAATCTAAAATATCATAGACCCAAGACAAAAGAACGACAAGATGGCAGTTTAATATTGACAATATTATAACTTACGTGGCCGAGGTGGCAAAGGTGCAGGAAGCTGTTCCACTGTGAAAAGTCAATAAAGGTTACACACCAACCTTTGAGCCTGGTTATAAAAGTGCAGTATATTATAAAATTAGGTTGCTTACGGAAGCACAGGTTGCATGCCACGCACTTGGAGTACAGGTGTCCTGAGGAAGTGAAGCAGGCGCAAACGAAGCAGATGTTGTCCCTCCTCTCGTAGTACATATCGCCTTCCGCGTGGCATTTTTGTATCGCTTCTGTAGGGAAAAGGAAACATGAATTAGTTAAATATCTTTTCAGGGCTTTTTCCTAATAGTTTTGCTTAAAAATATATACCTTATTTTACATAACAACGTTCTCAGCCTAGTGTTCCGCCAGCTAGCACACAGGCATTCTCTCTGTGAGAGCGAGCGAGGCGTACTCCACGCGGGCCCTGTGCGTATTGGTGGATGTCACATGTCATTGATTTTTTGGTTCTAGGACATGTCTCACGACCTTTTTCTTCGCCGTATTGAGAGCAGCGGGGATGATATTAATTACAAAGTAAATTGTATGCCTCCCTGAGGTCGAACCCACGTTAGTCGGTGCCGTCACTATCTGGCTCATTATGCATATTTATATTTCTCACAAATTATTTATCTCTAATAACCACTAACTTCGCTCTAATTTTTTTTTTTTGGTATTTGGTACTGAATTATAAAATGAAACTTGTACGTACCGAAGCTGAATAGTCCTTCAGGGTTAAACATACGATTTTCATCAGATTCGGAGTCCTCCGGACTAGAATCGGCTGCTTCATCTGTAAAAGATACCATTTTCATAGATTTTACCACATTCGATAGAAAGGCGTGTCAGTGTGTTTTTATTAAGATCTTTGTCAGACTACAAGTGGTTTTGTTTCGATGCATTTAGGATTTTCTTATGATCGTTATTATCCAGTTTTACCTGGAATTCCTCAGTAGCAGCCAGGAGTCCGGATGTGTCTCCGTTAATAGTAAAAGGGTAACTATTACATGGAATTTAAACATAACTGGCGAAATGTGGGTTTCCCAATAATATACCTCAGCCAATTTAATTAGAGCATATAGTCGAAATGTTATTATATTATGGGAAGTTATTGCATCTTCTTTATAATGATTTCGATTTTGAAAAGCCTAAAATGGCGATAAAATAAAAACCCTCAAATGAAGACAATTACCTGACGATTCTTGTGATGCTGATCCGAGTATATGTCCTGATCGGAGCTCGGCGCTCACTGGTGCGGAATCTAAGAGCTCATCTGTCGCACCGGGTGTGTATCACGGTATATAAAAATGTTGAAAAAAAAAAACATAATTACAACAAAAAAGGTTGAGTATTTTGCTGATGTCTGTTGGTTTTTATGTAGAATAAGAAGTGTAATAAATCTTCGTAAAAAAAAAGAAAATAATTTGTAGGTGCCTCTATCTCAATCACATAAATAACTCTATCACTTGTCCAAGTGCTTTAATGGAAAGACAGATGAAAGACTAAAAAAAATACGCTGGGTATGTAAGAAAGACAAGGCTTACTTACCGATTTCAGGCCGGGCTGTGACCCCCACAGCTAACAGGAAGAGAAGCCATAGGCTCCTCTTGATCTTCAACATTTTCTTGGACCCGAAACTATGGACCCAACAGCGAGTTGCGCCCAACTCACCGAAGATACCATCTCCATCAACACTTCCACTATTTAAACCTTTCATTCTTAACGCATTGAAACGCATGCCCAATCGATTCGGTTATTAAATTCACAATAATATGTAGTTTTAATCTTATTTTTAATATATTTAAACGAAGCGTAAATATTTCTGGAAATTAATTAAGTGTTTACGTAACCTTTTGTAGTTGTTGTGAAGTGAAAAGATATCTTCCTTGCGGTCTGGGGTTATGGGTGACATTCCAGGAAATGGGTCAATCTGTCACTTGCACCGTGTTGCCGCCTGTCGCCTTTGAACGCAATAGCAGTCATATTTATCTTTTCCAATACAGCTCGTATTTGTGCAGTATTTGCCGGGTTTCGGAATGTTATTTGCACAACTTCTATCTTAGGCCCCGCACTTCTTAACGATAGATCAGTATTATGATCTAGGTATTAGATATTTTGCGGTTTGCGCGCTAAATATAGTGCATGCAGTGGTTTTCTTTAACTGATGGGGCACTTAAACTTAAGTTTGGAATGTATTCCTCTGTATTTAATGGTGTATTCATTGTTTTTTTATATCTTTATTTAAAGAGCTTTTTCGCTAAATGCGAATATGACACTTTATAGGTATACAAAAGGTTAACATTATAAATTTGTTCATTTTACCGCTAGGTTCTGGGTCTATTCTTCAAGGCGAACTTAGCCATATTTATTACAGGAATTATATTATCTGATAACGAGTTTGATAGGTTTATATTATGCGCGCCAATTTGTGTTCTGAGCGATTGATTCCGGACACATCTCATCAAAATATGATACGTATCCACATCTTCGTTACACGTACTGCAAGCAGGTGATGTTAACTTTTTCATCATAAAACCGAATTTATTAAGAGGCATATGTCCTGAACGAAGCCTTTTGAAGAACGAAATGAAATAAACAAATAAATTGATGTGCGCCTTTTAAACTACACAAATCAAAACAAATTGCTCTTTCAAGTTCAGGAACCGTATCTCATGTTTCAACTTCTTCGTTTCTCTCAATGAAATGCTAATTCCTTTGAACTTGAATATTTTCTCAGGAAGGTTTGGAATTTAAATTACAAATTGAATAACCGTTAATTTCGTCATTCCCCAAAGTATTTAACACCACAATGACATATAATTACATTTAAAATGTTTGAAAAACAAGAGCAACAATCGGAGGGCTCCGCCACAATGGGGCGGGCGGCCGGAAGTGGGCCGGGAGCCAGCGGAACCGGAAGTGCGACCCACTAATGACGCTCCGTGGCGCCATCTACGTGCAAGCCTGCGTGAACCTCACCATTGTTGTTGGAATGAAATTCTTCAAATGTGTTATGTGAAATTTTAATGAAATAATAATATACATTTTGTCGAATTGTGGTCAAAGATACAGGGAATTTGTGGAAGGTCAGATTGATGATTTCTGTTGAAGTTAATCGAAGCAAAATTTATTTTTCTGTAACTTTGAATAAATAATTACATCAAAATATAAATTTAATATTGACCACTACCAACATAAAAATCCTGTGGGAAATCATCCACAGAAAATAACATTCGATTATAATAGTAATTTCATCCAACAGTCCGAAATCCAATCGGATTCGAACAATAAATACAGAAAAATACCAGAAAAATCTATTTGAAAACGAATCAGTCCCATTTGGCGGGAACATGATTGATTAAAACCAAGATGGCCGCCATTGTTATTGACAGCAGGCATTGCTGCGTTCCTACTGTAGTTTTTGAAAAAAATCATTGGTTTATTTTATTTAAGTATTTGGACTTTTATGGGCGCATGCGATAGTTCTAAAAATATTACATGTAACACACACACACACACACACATGTGTACCTTTATTCTGACAAATAAGTAAATCAGTCAATATAATTCATTCATTCAAGAATTTTAAAAACTGCCCATGTACCAATATTTCTAAAAAAAACCGCTGACACAAATTCCTCGTTTTATTGTGCCAACATTTTATTGTTGTGAACTTATAATATGGTTCTACTGCTTGGGAAATAACCGAGCATGTTCTTTCTCCTCCAAAAACATTAGATATTCCTAGAAAAACTATTTAAAAAGGATACTTACATATCATTACAAGAGTTACCTGAATTACTGATTAAAAGGCTCCTCAGGGAGTTTTTCCTTTGCCGAAGTTTTCTCTAACTAGTTGCTAACTGGCTAGCATTCCACTTGGGTATGGTTAAAAGGAATTCTGATTCTCAATACAACCATAAAGATTTCTAGTGACGAAGAAATCTCTTGAATTGAGGAAAATATGTTTCTAGATTTATCCCTGAGAGAAATTTTAAATGATAGAAAAAAAAATTGAGATGTCACGGGACGCCTGGCCTGAAACAACGACACTATTTTGTATAGAAAATATACATGAAAGGATGGTTAATTAAAGGAAATAAATGTGACATACTCGTAATAGAAAACAAAAAAATAAAATAGTTTTTTAGATGTTTCACTTATAACAAGGAATTTACATTTTGACGAATTATGCGAACATAAATGTACTGAACAGCTATTTTTTTTTCGCGATTTCAGGTTTGGTCCCATAGTAAAAGTGGTTCATAATGATGAGTACAAAGACCCCTTAAGAGGTTGTGCGTTATTTAAGTTACACCTTGTAGAACTGATGTCTAACAAATAATAACTTAGTATTAAATAGTTACATTTTGCATACAAAATTTCGTGTATATGTCTTAGCCGTATCCCTTTTATAAATTATTCTTATTTATTAACCGACTTCAAAAAGGAGTTTTTGTATTCGACCCGTATGTATGCATGTAAGTTTGTATGTCCACGATTTTCTCAAAAACTAATGAACCAATTTTGATGATTCTACTAATGTGATCTACGTACGCTCAAGAAGGTTTTAGTATATAATACATGTCTTCAATTCTTCAATGCACCTTAGCTTGGCACTGACTTCAGAAGCTGTTAAGTTTTTTTATGAAAGTTATTTTATTCGTTTTAGGTTTTTGTAGTCGGTTTTTATTTTTTTTAAAGCAAATTTATTTTGACCATTCTGCTGATCTTGTGGTTTATCAAATACCAAATTATTATATTAATAATACCATTTATTAATGTTTGTTTTTCTTTGTTGTTACAGGTATGACATGAATCTTGATATTCACATCATTATGCGGCGAAAAGGTAAAATATTTCTACAACACTACCATATTGATAATACTGAGTATCAACAAGTGCAGGCTAAATAAATGAGTTAGTGCAAAGCTCGCTTTTTCAGGTTCTGTTTCTGGCTGTTAGTTTACAGAGAAATTAAAAATAATTAAGTACATATTTTCTTTAGTTTGTTAAGGTACGATTTTACTGTTTACCTAGTAGATCCTCAACCTCTCGTTGGCCTGAAAACCAATTTACCCTTTTCATCATAAGCATTACCAATACTGTCGGGTACATCCTTGTCTCCACTTGCATCACACCATGTATAATTACCAATACTGTCGGGTACTACATCCTTGTCTCCACTTGCATCACACCATGTATCATTACCAATACTGTCGGGTACTACATCCTTGTCTCCACTTGCATCACACCATGTATCATTACCAATACTGTCGGGTACTACATCCTGTCTCCACTTGCATCACACCATGTATCATTACCAATACTGTCGGGTACTACATCCTTGTCTCCACTTGCATCACACCATGTATAATTACCAATACTGTCGGGTACTACATCCTTGTCTCCACTTGCATCACACCATGTATCATTACCAATACTATCGGGTACTACATCCTGTCTCCACTTGCATCACACCATGCATCATTACCAATACTGTCGGGTACTACATCCTTGTCTCCACTTGCATCACACCGTGTATCATTACCAATACTGTCGGGTACTACATCCTTGTCTCCATTTGCATCACACCGCGCATCATTACTAATACTGTCGGGTACTACATCCTTGTCTCCACTTGCATCACACCGTGTATCATTACCAATACTGTGGGGTACTACATCCTTGTCTCCATTTGCGTCACACCGTGCATCATTACTAATACTGTCGGGCACTACATCCTTGTCTCCACTTGCATCACACCGTGCATCATTACCAATACTGTCGGGTACTACATCCTTGTCCCCACTTGCATCACACCGTGCATCATTACCAATACTGTTGGGTACTACATCCTTGTCTCCACTTGCATCACACCGTGCATCATTACCAATACTGTCGGGTACTACATCCTTGTCTCCACTTGCATCACACCGTGCATCATTACCAATACTGTCGGGTACTACATCCTTGTCTCCACTTGCATCACACCATGTATCATTACCTACTTTCATTTCAATTTCCAGACTTGCAAGCGCTACTACTGAGCAGGAGGTCCTGAGTTCAATTACCAGGTCGGACAAAATGTTGTAGAGATTTAATAGTAGCAGCCAGTCTGGATTTGAGCCCAGTTGATGGCAATATGCTCGCCTCCTATTACATGGAACTTAAACGTAACTGGCGAAATGTGGGTGTACTGTGGGTAGGTACTGTAGAGCTGACCCTTCGGGAATACCGGCGTGATGATATGTTACTAGAAAGAAGAACAGAAAGAAAAAATGTTTATTCTGTACAAACAGATAGCACATTACAAAAAATCAAGACATAAAGTACACACATGCAAAGCTGGCAAAAGCCTCGCATTCAAGCAGCCACAATTTTGTCCATTGCTTGATGTCAGGACCAAAGACAATTTTCATTGCCTCTGTCTTGCGCCACTGGCAAATGACAACAAACAATCAAAACAAAAAGCCGAATTGCAGAGTCGAAAAATAACTACTTTTATAACAAACAAAGACCAATAACAAGAACTTCGCACATTCGCACTACATTTACTCCTCCATCCCGTGACCCTCGTTAGTCAGTAAACTGCACAGCGTCATGTCCCCAGGGTCGCTGCAGGTGTCCTGATCAAATCTACATACACAGGTGTATGCAATTTAAACTTTGCTCTTTGCGAGGTCAAGTTGTTTTCCAGTCGTAGTCGCTAGTTGCTAGTAAATCATTTGTGTGTGGAAAGTTGTTATAGTTGGGATAGTTTATGCTTAGTTTATTTATTTTAATTTTAATAATGGTGGTGTTTCGTGGAATTTATTTTTGAAAGATGAGATGTGAAGTTTTACCTCTGAAATTATAAGTAGCTAATTTTGTTTTTTTAAATAACCAAGTGATTGTGGCGAAAACCATTTACATAAATAATAATTTAGAATTTAATTACTATTACACTTTCGTTGAACACTGTGCGAAACTGTGAAAATAATACATCCAGTGAACAGACGAACACGGGAGAGAATAATTACATTCTAAACAACAGATAGGGATATTCGACGTATTTGCCCCAAAACAAAAAACTTTCATTACTCGAATACATAGATAACATTTATCGTAATACCTATCCTATCAGCCTACCTATAATTTACATAGATCACTGCTCTACTTATTTCAATTTCAAAAGCTCTATCAATATCATGAAACATTCCGAAATACCGGCTTTTGAGCGCTCCCAACTGTGCACGATGAACGAAAAGTTTCAGCGTTTAAAATACCGAACTATACATCAGTGGCGCCATCTGCTGGCGCCATAATGCAAACTGCCAGAGTTAGCACGAATACATGATGGGGATTTTCATGAAACGCAATTCTATAGGAAATGCAGTTGCTTCTACATACATTTGGTTGGTTGTTTTTCGTTTGTTCATACTGAGATACTCATGCGGGATTATGATGGATGTTGGATACATCATAATTCCAGCGGCTACGATCTCGGGTTAGCGATTGAGAATTTGAGTATTGGACATTTCTCTAGAGAAAGCACAGTTTAGCTTAAATTAGGATGCTAGTACATAATGTACATGTCGCAGATGGATTGTAGAATCCGCTGTTTTACAAAACCGCTAGTTGTAAACAAAACAGCGCCGTTATGTAAAACCGCTGAACATCTTATTGAACTTTAACACGCAGGATTGCTAAAACGTTTTGCTTTTATCAATACAGCGCGTCAACGATTACAGTTTTTATGTAAAATTAACAAAAAATAAAACCGACTTCCAAAACAAAACACTACAAAGTGAAAATAACTTTAATTTCGGTAGTCGGTGTCTTTGGTTTTGTATTTTCCTTTTTTGCCACCGACTTCCGAAATTAAAGTTATTTTTCACTTTGTAGTGTTTTGATTTGGAAGTCGGTTTTATTTTTTGTTAAAAAGTTTTTATTTTTCATTTTTTAGTGGTTCACATGCGCTTACCCCTTTATAGCGTACCGGCGTGATGTTATGTTACGTACTGGTGGAAACAATAGACAGACATGAGATGTCAGCAAGCCCGGGCCATTTGCTATCATTTATTGAGGAGTTCCGTTACCTATCTTCGAAGTTATTCATCAGATCTTCACCAAATTGAAATGGGACCACTTCGAGAAAGTACTCTTCCAAAAACTACCCAAATCGCTTCAAGTGTGCCTATAAAATTTGAAGAGTTACCTCTATTTCTCCAGGATCCCATCATCAGATCCTGACTTGATGATCATGGGACCACCTGGAAAGTATACCCTTTCAAACAAAACAAAAAAAAAAATCAAATCGGTCCAGCCATCTTCGAATAATCCGGGAACATACATAAAAAAACGGTTCCGACGAATTGAGGACCTCCTCCTTTTTGAAGTCGGTTAACAACGTGAAATGTAACGTCAGAATGAAGATTTTAGTTCTAAATGTAGACGCTGGCGGCTGTGTCATGACGAAACATGTCCGAAACAGAAATAAATAAAACTAGTCACATCAGTGAAAATGATCCTAACTCGAATGAAAACAGTGATTGTACAATTTTAATGTAAAGTTTTCAGAGTTTTATTAAAGTCAGTACCAAAAATACTAAATAGCCAAGTAGCTGCGACTAATTTGGAAGAAGCAGTCGCCTGCTGCTGCGCGGTACCGCTCGCCTCGCTCGCTCGGCTCGCGCGTGTTTGATCACAGTTAAACTTTTAAACCTAAACCAATTGGTCTGGGTGGGTGCCCTAGCGTAGTTATTACGACCGATTTGGCGTTAGAAGCCACCAGACGCTTATTGTGACTGCAGATAAGCTAAGCTATTCTCAATACGTCTAAACGTGGGTAGCAGTATTGTAAAACATAGTGCAATGAGAATTCAGCTGTTTTACATAAAGACGCTGTTAATTAAAACAGCTAACGGCTTTGTAAAACAGCGGATTCTACAATCCATCTGCGACATACACACAGCTTCATCAACTAGGTACTCCAGATCGAATACACGCAAGTTCAAATCCAACATATTAGCTGTATACTCGTAACAATTAAAATGCTGAAATAGCTAAAACTAATAATTGGTATAAAATCGGGTCGAAAGTCTTCAATGAAGGTGTCAGATGTAGATCAGTACTTTCAGACCATTTTAAATAAGTTAAGTCTTCAAATCTTACCTTCGTATGTTGTAATAAGACTTCCCATAATTACCCTTTAATTGCAACGTCAGTGACCGACCGTCTTTAACATGAAACTGTAATCGCCTTGGAACACACTAGGATTGCAGCAGGTTATCCTTTGTTACATTGTTCTAAAGTTCAACATAGTAATTATCAGGCTGTCTCTACTTGCACAAATGTGTACATATCTATGAAAGAGTTATGCTTCGACCTCTCGGGATGGTTTTAGATTTTTAAAGAAAATACTGCTGCACTTTACAGCTTTTAGTAAATAATCATGAGTGCATCAGCTTCTAAAAACACTGAGCTTGTAAATATTGTATCTGTTACTTTAGCGTGAAAGTGTAAAAATGGTAAATCGAGCTGGTCATTGGTTACAATATTTTTAGTTGTCAAAGCGTTGACCACATTGTTGTGTGACATAAACTTGATGGCTAGTTTTCATGCAGATGGCAGTTTGAATTCACCGTGTAGGTAGGTATGTATTGAAACTTAACTGGTATCGTAATAGTAAACATTGAATATGTCTCTAAAAAGTTGTAGAACAAAAATACCCCTATATGACGCAGTTTTATTACCTGGCACCCATTTTTAGGGTTCTGTACCTCAAAAGGAAAAAACCGGCCAAGAGCAAGTCGGACTCGCGCACCGAGGTTTCCGTATGGTACGGAACCCTCGGTGGTAAAAAAGGGTGCTATTTAGAGACATCGTTTTATTTTTCCAGTACTTTTTACATAAACTTCTATAACATAAAATATTTTCATATTTTTCTCTGTGCATACTTCGGAGATAAGGGGGAACGGTATTTTTTATACAAAAGCCGAAAACTATTCGGCCTAAAAAAAAGAAAAATGGCTGCAAATGTGCAAACAGTGCTCTTTCATATGGTACCCCCCACATGCCCTAGTAGCCCACTTCCAATTTTTAAAAGAACCCCTTTCAGTTCCTGTTGCAAAAAAAAAATATATTTCTTTAGTATTTACAAAATTGTTGGGCAAACCTCATCTAAAACTATTCCATAATTCAAGTTGTTAGCATTAGTAGTTCTTGAGATGTCCAGCTGTGACAGACGGGCAGACTGAGTCGCACCATAAGGGTCCCTTTTTACCATTTTGCTATGGAACCCTAAAACGGAATGTCTGTCCGTCTGTCACAGTCAATTTGCTTCGAATCGAATGGACTGATTAAGTTGAAATTTTGTACACCTATGAATTCTGTAACCCAACACGGACGTGTAACGTAAATAAATGAATTTTGAATAAATGAGTTTTGTAAACTGTACCGTGTGACATCAAATGAAGGGGCTTACTTACTGTGAGGATCTCAAATATATATTTTTAAAATAACATTGTAAATCTCTGAATATTGTGCGTACAAACTTACATTTGCAGTTGGAACGTATGGAAGAACATGTTTTTCAACTACAGTGTTAAGTTTCTTTTTGGGATAAATTCATACCAACTACGGAACCCTTCATTGTGCGCGATCCAACACGCACTTGGCCGGTTGTTTAATTTGACATTTTTGCTACCTTATATCAACCATTTACCTATCCTTAATATCAGTAGCGAAACTTTGAGTAGGAGTATGAGAACTTTATGTGTAAACGTCGCTCGGATGCGGCGCGTCATTTGTTGCTATGTCGCTCGGAACACGCGACACTGTAGAGTGTAGGGCTGCCATCGTCGTAACATTTTACGTTGTTATTATGTTTTTTGGAGATTGTTGGAAAGGAAATCGATTTTTGTATCTTGTTATGTGGCTCTTCCTGTTATCCGTGTTTGGAATTTACTTGTAAGTATATAAAATAAAAATCCTTTTATTTCCACATCCTTAAATTACATTACAAAAAGGAGGAGGTTCTCAATTCGACTGTATTTTTTTTTGTATGTTTGTTACGCGATTACTCAAAACAGACAATTATTTTTTGTTTGAAAGGGCCTAACTTCCTAAGTGGTCGCATATAAATTTTATTAACTTTGCTTTGGTAGTTTTAGAGTTACATTCAATAATGCGTATTTTCCCACTTAGTATATGTGGACGATGTTAATCTACTATATCGCACCTTCGGTGCAACAAAGGCACAACAGCTCATTTTTAAATTTTACAGGAGAGGACTTTTAAGATTTTTTACGCATTTATTATATTGCCTTATTACTGACTGGATTACTATTTGTAGTAGGTTTGAAATATTGAAAAAAAAAAAGTTAATTGCTTTTGCTATAGTTTCACGTAAAAAACTTATTTTGAATTATTAAAAAAACAAAAAAAAAGTACAGGTGAATTGAGAACCTCCTCCTTTTGGAAGTCGGTTAAAAAGAAATCCTTTTAGATATACTGTTTTGGCTATTTGTGACTTTGTTGCAGCGAAGGTGCGATATGTGGATGATGTTTTAATAACTTCCTATCACTGTTAGGTACACAACTAAAAAGTGAAAAATAAAAACTTTTAGCAAAAAATAAAATCGACTTCCAAAACAAAACACTAAAAAGTGAAAATTACTTTAATTTCGATAGTCGGTAGCAAAAAACGAAAATACAAAACCAAAGACACCGACTAGGTACCGAAAAGTTATTTATATATAAAGTTATTTTTCACTTTGTAGTGTTTTGTTTTGGAAGTCGGTTTTATTTTTTGCTAAAAAGTTTTCTAGTATTAGTTATTTTGTCGGATACGGACCCCTCCTCGGGTGAAAGCCTCCACCATCTTCTTCCATGTGTGTATCTTTGCTAATAGACTACCAGTGCCAGTCTTTCCCTGCTATTTCTATTACGTCATCAGTCCACCTTCTTTTCGGCCTGCCTGCTCTTCTTTTTCCTTTTTACTTCACTTTTTACTTAAGATCGTTTATTTTGCAGCAAAACTTCTCCTACGCAGGGTATAGGCTTAGGCTTCACCAAGCATCGCCACAACGACTGGGTTTGTAATTACTATCTGAATACATGATTTGATAGTAATTACAAATCGCGGTTGTCATTCCTCATAAGTGCTACGAAATAGTTATTTGAGTGTGTGTCAGTCTGCTAAACTATACATTTGGTGTCGCCAGCCCTAAATCACTTGAGTATTACGGTGTGTGCGGCACTTCTGTTCGTCACCGCGGTACATTCAGTTGCTATCCGTACTCGCAGGCTGTACCTACTTACCTGCGCTTTTAGTAAAGGGAGTCTTTGAGGCGCCCGGAAATGCCTTAATGAGGAATTGTTATTGTACAGGGGTGCTTGCTAAATTATCTTGCTCTGTTGGAATATGGAAGTAAGGTTGAGAGATGAAGGCCCGTTTTTGTTTGCAGTTTTGAGTGGATCACTATATTTTGTGGTTAGAACGCTTAGTTTTGTTACCAATTTAGGTGGACGTTTTGCTGTTGTCGATGACAAAACCGGCCAAGTGCGTGTCGGACCACGCACAATGAAGGGTTCCGTAGTTGGGATGAATTTATCCCAAGAACAAACTTAACATTTTAGTTGGAAAACATGTTTTTCCATACATTCCAACTGCAAATGTAATTTTGTACGCACAATATTGAGAGATTTGCGGAGTTATTTTAAGACCATAGACTTCTCTTAGGTTTTCTTGTAATCTATAATTATAGAACTATTATCTGTATTTCTTTTTTCAAAATTTAATGCTCAGTAGTTTTGGAGATAAAGGGGCATGGCCAATTTTCATCTGTTTTCTTAAATAACTTTAAAACTATTTATTTTAAAATTATAAAAAAAATTAAGTTTCAGACCCACACAATAAGCCCCTTCCATTGATATGTCACACGATACAGTTTGAAAAACTTTTTTTACATTTTCTTATTTGCGCCAGGTGGCCCCCATATTGAAAATTAATTAATTTACTTTTATTTATGTCCATGTTCGGGTCACAGAAAATCATATGTGTTCCAAATTTCAACGTAATCTCTCCATTACACTCGAAGCTAATTGACTGTGACAGTTGGACAAATAGATTGACACGCCAGTGATTTTATAGGGGTTCCGTTTTTTCATTCGGACGTACTGTACCCTAAATAAGTGTACAGATTTTGTCATAATTCAGACTCAATCAAGTAAGGCAATACTGCTCCCAAAATGTTTGTATTTCCACAGAACAAGTCTGTTGACGACCAGAAACCAACCTTTTTTTTAATCACATTTGTGTTTCTTTTTAACCGACTTCAAAAAGGAGGAGGTTCTCAATTCGTCAGTATGTTTTTTTTTGTATGTTTGTTACGCGATTACTCAAAGACGGATGGACCGATATGGAAAATTCTTTTTTGTGTTTGAATTTTTGTTTGAAAGGGTATACTTCCGAGGTGGTCCCATATAAATTTTATTAACTTTGCTTGGGTAGTTTTTGAGTTAGCTTCAATAATGCGTATATTTCCCACTTATTTTATGTGGATGATGTGATGATGTTTTAATAACTTCCTATCACTGTTATTTAAATTGCTATATCTACAATTATTGTGCTCAATTATGTATTCGAATTTGTGTAGGGTAGGTTCCACAACTAAAAAGTGAAAAATAAAAAAAAAAATTAGCAAAAAATAAAACCGACTTCCAAAACAAAACACTACAAAGTGAAAAATAACTTTAATTTCGGTAGTCGGTGGCAAAAAACGAAAATACAAAACCAAAGACACCGACTACCGCAATTAAAGTTATTTTTCACTTTGTAGTGTTTTCTTTTGGAAGTCCGTTTTAGTTTTTGCTAAAAAGTTTTTATTATATTTATGCTTGTCAGGGTTCTGTACCAAAATGGTAAAAAGGACCCTTATGGTGCGACTCAGTCTGTCTGTCTGTCACAGCTGGATATCTCAAGAACTACTAATGCTGTCAACTTAAATTGTTTAAGAAATTCTATTTATAGTTTTTACAAAATTGCCAAGCGCCAACAAGTACCAACATTAAACTGGGTTCGCCCTCCTAGACGACATTAAATGTACCTTGAATAATTAAAAGTCCTTTCCCAAAAATCTTGAAACGTTCTACATAAAACGTAGTACTTACAGCAATTAAAAGTAGTGTCTGTGTAATTTAGAGTACTCTGAAGTGTCACAATTGTACCTCTCTTGAGATTGCGCGACGTTGCGTACGAGTCATGTTCCACAATTTGAAGTTTCCGATTTACGTTCTTACGTTGTTACCTACCGTATTTTATAAGGTTTTAAATATTTGCTTATTTTGTAAGGTTGTTTTGGAAGGTTTTCATCTTGTTTATTTGCGAAAAAAAAGTATGAATCAAAAGGAATTCTTATACGTTCTACTCCTTTGTCAAGTTAAATTAATGCCTGCTCAGGTTTGGAATAAAAACAGAAATAAATCTGGTTATTCACAAGTTACTTCATCCCTTCAAAAATTTTGCTGATTTTTAACGTAAACAAAAACATAATGAGCCTAATTGCTGGGACTAAGGTCTCGTCTCTGTGGGAGGGAGTGGGCTGTAATCCACCACGCGAGCCCAGTGCGGGTTGGTGGTTGACACATGCCCTTGTATCATCCTATGCAAATATTTGTTGCAATCTGGCAATTTTATCCCAAAAAAAAACTACATTTACAACCGGGGCTCTATTTAATACCTATAACTGACAATGCGATATACTTGTCAAAAATTACATAATATTGTCACATTTTCACGACAGGTGCAGTCGATCTACGAGTATTCTGTTAAAATCTTACCGTGAAAACTTAGGTGAAGTGAGGTCACTAGTGCAAGTCCCTAGCGTCAGGTGGAATGTCACTAGTGCAAGTCCCTAGCGTCAGGTGGAATGTCACTAGTGCAAGTCCCTAGCGTCAGGTGGAATGTCACTAGTGCAAGTCCCTAGCGTCAGGTGGAATGTCACTAGTGCAAGTCCCTAGCGTCAGGTGGAATGTCACTAGTGCAAGTCCCTAGCGTCAGGTGGAATGTCACTAGTGCAAGTCCCTAGCCTCAGGTGGAATGTCACTAGTGCAAGTCCCTAGCGTCAGGTGGAATGTCACTAGTGCAAGTCCCTAGCCTCAAGTGGAATGTCACTAGTGCAAGTCCCTAGCGTCAGGTGGAATGTCACTAGTGCAAGTCCCTAGCGTCAGGTGGAATGTCACTAGTGCAAGTCCTTAGCTTCAGATGAAATGTCGGTAGTGCAAGTCCCTAGCGTCAGGTGGAATGTCACTAGTGCAAGTCCCTAGCCACAGGTGGAATGACAGGTCACTTCAGGCTCTTACAGAATAGACCAGCTGTTTAATAAAGCGGAAAACGTATGAAAGAAACTTGTAAAATTGCCGGATTGTCAGATGTCAGCTTGTCGCCTGTCGGTTTCATTAAACGGTGTCGGTTCCCAGGACATTATTTTCAAAACACCTCCATATGTTTCACCCAAACCCTGACAATGCTATTAATAAGGCCCTGCCTACATCAGCGCACCACCTCCAAGGCTGCTGACCCTCATTAGGACAGTTTCCGCCACGGAAGGGCCTGTTCAATTCATCGGCACGCAATGTTTGGATATCCTATTATCGTGTTTAACCTTATTGTCAAACCAGGAAACTCTGCCCAGAACGATGAGAGATTTTGATGAAGTTTGTTTAAGGTTGTAGGTGTAACATTAACACCTAAATAACATAAAATCACGCCTATGTTACCCGAAGGATTAGGCAGAATTGTACACTTTTAATAGGGGAGTTTGCCTACAGCCATCAATCGGGCAGAAAATCAGACTCCAGTCAGATACTAAGTTATTCCTAATGGAAAAACCTAACGACACTGGCTGACCGGGGAATCGAAACCAGAATCCCAAGCTCAGCAGTCGCGCTTGCTACTACTAGAACAGTCAAAAGCATAGGAATACTTATCTTACCATATCTTGCAGCTGTCATCATTATCTCATGAAGTTACAAGTTAATCGCTGGAATACCCATGGTTTCCTGTTGTCATTTTGGAGAAACATCCTCGCACTTTCAGCTCAGTCGGTGTTTACACTATTATATTTAACATTCACATTTCCAGTCGCATTTCCAGTCGCTCGCAGTTCCTAGCTTATTATTATTTCGTGAAGCTGAAAGCGCCACATCAGGAGAAACTCCGCATAACGACTGTATCACAAAACTTTACGATATGCTTACAGGAACAAAGTTATGGAAGTTCCTGTCAGACATTTTCTTGAGTAAGCATCTTTTTAGTTTATGTCTTAAGACTTTAAAACTAGTGTAAAACATTCCTTGGTTTTAGGACTAAAAAATGTTGGGGTATACTGCCGTTGAATAGTGTTTGGTTTGTGCGACTATACACTCTCTGGTCATGGTCAAGCGAGTGTGGAATGGATTGCCGTTATGTACACATTATGAGTTTATTTATGACCACTAAGTGACTCACAATCAGTAAACAATCGCAAGTAACAGCCAATTGAGTCTACTTCACTAGTTGTTCGCACGAGGCTGACCATAGACAGCCACTTTTCACTTCATCACCATCACTTCAGCCGAAATACGATCACAGCTGGACATAAGGCTTCCCCCGAGCACCGCCATTATTCACTTTAAAGTGTCAAAAACAACAGCGTTGACTGAACGACCAACCTTGAAAAGAAGCAACTACGCAAAAAAAAACTAAGAAAAGTAATCTCATAACCAACGTAGACCACGATAGACACTTCTAAAAGATATCCAATGCAGCTTTAATTAAAGAAAAGCCGAGAAATTAAAGTGCACCGCCTTAATAATGTACAGTCGGTAGAATTACTGAAACTTTCACAAGTTTTAATAAGGCGGCGGCAGGGGGCGCTAGTTTCAGGAAGGAAGCTAGCGAAACTTCCTGAAGCTGAAATATTTCAGGGATTGCTTTGGCACTAAGAGATTGTCTAGATGAAGAGATGTACGCGCGATTTATGTTGAGAGATATACTGATGAGTTCACATGATGCGCTTTTCTTTTGTTTATACTTAAGACTGACGTCAATTTATTTATTAATTAGTTCACAATTTTAGCAGCAAATGTTTTATTATATTTTATTCTAGCTGAACGCTATGTTTCTTCTAGGTTCCATTGGACAGTTATTCACGTACGGGTGTCTAACCCGCGTCCTAACCAAAGCGATCGGTCGCACGAACATGTGATCGTCGCGTTCATAATTGTATCAGTCATTTGTTCGAAAAACTGGAAGACGCGTACTGTCTGTCGGCACAACCACGTGTATACGAACGCGACGATCGTGTATTCCCGCGACCGATCGCTTTGGTTAGGACGCAGGGTAAGGGCTCAGACACAATCGCGTGTACTACTCGTACGTGTACAACTCGTACCGTCTGTACAAGTCCTTAGGTTTTTTTCTTATATTTTAAGTCCGCAGGTGTTTTCTTTTGATTTAACACTGAGATTGCTTGCTATCAATAATTACATTCTTGATAGCATTGAGTATTGTTCTTGAATGCAACATGTTATGAAGAGTGCTCGCTGTGCTAACAACTATATTAAAAATGTAATGTTTTACCATTATTGTGCTGTTCTAAGAATGTTTAATGTACAGGGTAGCCTAGTACAGGAACTTCACGTTTTATTTGAACGTATTTAGGCATGCAAACTGGGGGCGAAAACGCTTTATAGATTGACAGCTAAAAGTTTAAAACATGCAGCATGCAGCCGAGCCTCGGGAATGCTTTTGCTAAATAATCTCTGACACAATATATGCATCATATTACCTATAACTCGAAAAAAATTCTGATCGAACTACATTACGTATAAAATTTTCATGATTTTCAACTACCTTTACATTAGTCAATATTGAACGCAGTTTATTAAACTTATACCGGCACAATATAGCGAAATTAAAAACAATATAGAAACAACAAAAATACATTTCATTCTAATAGACGATTAGAGTGTTCAAAACTCGAGGTCGTCGGTCTGTCGCTCTTATCGCGTCGCGTCGGTCGCGTTTGTCGCACAGGTGCGCCGCCAACTTTGTTTGAAACTTTTTGTTTGTGTGGAAATGGGATTATTGTTTTGGATGAATAGAATAATTGTATTGTAATAGTAAGATTGTGGGATTTATGAAGTTTTTGTTAACTCATAAACATTGTCATTGACCTGAAAATGCCATTTTCTATGACAAGAGAGTCAACATTCTAGTCCAACAAACTGGACCTTCGTATTAGTAACGCCTTCCTCAACAGGAGCACACTAGGCCCGCGTTAGGGAGAGTTAACTATTGGCATGTGACTACATGTCATTCATTGGTGGTACCTTTAAAACACGTTTGAACAACTCAAACTTGGTTAACACGGTGCGATTTAGGTGGAATATGGAATATGGAATACCACAAGTTGAAACAATCATATAAGTTGCGCCGTCTATACAATGTCTACACGATGCGAGTCATCTGTTGCTCCCATTTATGTAACAGCCGCGACACTTACGTCGTGTAAATGTTTATAGTTAACAACTTCAGGCATGTAACTCTAGTTTTCTTCTAAAATCATTTTTAATAAATGACGTCGTTTTATTAGCGGCCTTAATGATATTCATTATATGTGACCAACCGCACGCAAGCCGAGCGAGCACTACTTCCAAAGGCTAGGCAGCTAACTAAACGAATAATTGAGGCTAGTCGGCTGCAACATATCTACCTATAAATAGGTGCTAAACCATACACAACACCATTGATTCCTTACACCAACCCTTCCAAACGAATGGCGGCCCAAACCCAATAAGAATTGCAAAGAAACACAAAATGTATGTTCGGCAGAATAAATAACCAAATAAAAGTTAGTGGCGTTATATTAGGAGTTTAGGAGCTAACCGTACCGCCATCTCTCAAGCCGACCAATCAGATGAGTGCTCTGTATTTTATAGGAGTTAGTAGTTGGTTCGATTCGCGTTTAAACGGATTATAAAGCGGACAGGATCAGCAGTTGTGTCCGGTTTTTTATCTAGTTTTGAATGGCGTAGCTTCTGTAAAGTAGAGGAATTTTTAATAACTCGATCGGTAGATTTATTATTTTTTAATTGACGTGAGCGTAGTTATTGAGCTTTGAATTGGATATCTTTCAGGAGTTTTTTTTTTTAATATTAATTGAGGAACTGGGATGGCTTTTATTAGTTTGGAAGCTTCCCAATTATAACTAACACCATTTAGTTCAGTCGTGTAGGTGAGTGTACTACAGGTACAGCGCTGCCCGACCCTTTGCGGAATATAGGCGTGATGGTACGGTATGTTACATGGTTCAGTACTATGGTGTATAGTTTATAGTTTAGCAAATGTACAAACATACATTATATCTAAATATTGTGATAATACCGGTCAGTAACAATTTCGAAAACTGAAAATAATACAGGGTGTTTATTTTTATTTTACTTTAAATGTAAACACACGTATAATCACGCCTTTTTTCCATGGATCCTTACATACTCCTTTTGCCTCGTTTACGTTCATACATCTGGTCATTCGCGCACCTGACCTTTCTAAAGAACATCAGTAATAAGGTCAAACTTTTATTAAAGTTAAAACTTTATACAGTTCTCTAATGTCAATACTTACGGTCGTAAAAACTGCAGGACTCCAATTCACATCTAAATTCCAATTTTAATACTATTGTCACATAAAATAAAACTGAAACACTCCAGTACACGCAATGCACGCTTTGTAAAAGTTTTAACTGCCATTTTATTCCCTACTTACTTCGACCGTGGCTCGTGGCTAACTAGTGCGGTCCATTGCAGAGCAACTTTGCTTGAATTGCAAATTCCTGTGCAAGTTACTACTGTGTTACTTGCTGCAAGAGAATTTGAAAGTATACCTTTATGCAAGGAAGAATACGGTGTATATTTTATAGGGGAATTTGTGGGACATGGAAAAAAATTATGAGTCGGCTGTATTTTTATTATTTAGCTGTTTTCATCTAAATGTTAGTTTTAAATGCTCCTTTTTTATTTCCAGTGCGTGTTCCAAATAAAATATTTTTCTTTATTATTTCTTTATTATTTCTTTCTTATTTCTAAATGTGGACTGTAAGTTTTCCACGGCAGAGAAAAGCTTGTTTCCATACTGAAAAGGGATGAGTATTCCTCATACGCTAGCTTTACTGCATGCTGGATATGTCGAAACATTTTGTCTAGATTTTTCTTACGATATTTTCTGTTATTTTCCGGGTTAATCATAATAACCTTCTTGAAGTTTACCTTGAATATAAGGTTTATTAACATAATAGGTGCTAGGCTTTTATCATTACTTTCTAATCTAGATAAAACACACCAGTCAAACAAAACCCGACATTCTAATCAAAATGTTTACTTCAATTTCTTAGAAGAAGAAAAAATGGAAAAAATCGAAAAGCAATTTCCAATACATTTCGCAGACGTTATTTAGAATTCAATATCAGAGATAAGATATCAGTAACATCCACTGTCATAGCTTCGCAAGGCGAGGCCTTTCCGAAGCGTGTCGAGTCCTCCGGAGGACTTGTCAAGCCTTTGTTTGGCCGAAAAAATACTTTCCCTCATCTCCGTTGAAAGGTTTCCAGTTTATTTATTGACGGGTTGATATTCTGATAAAAATATTATTCTTTGTAACACCTTCGAAGACTCGGTTTGTGTCCTGCGCGACGTTTAAATTGTGGTTACCGTAGGTTTAGAAAGTGGAAGTGTTATTCTTTACTGTTTGGCCCGTTCAGTTTAGAATTTAATAGATTTTGCTGTCTTTTGTGGTGTAATAAATTTACTATACTTAATATACTTGTACTCTTAACGATCGTGAACGATTAAGTGGAAGGTCTTTAGATTTTTGTCAGCAAGTCACCTCATGTGCGTGTATATTGTCAGCAAGTCACCTCATGTGCGTGTATGTTGTCAGTAAGTCACCTCATGTGCGTATATGTTGTCAGCAAGGCACCTCATGTGCGTGTATGTTATCAGCACGGCACCTCATGTGCGTGTATGTTGTCAGCAAGTCACCTCATGTGCGAGTATGTTGTCAGCAAGTGACCTCATGTGCATGTATATGGTCAGCAAGTGACCTCATGTGCGTGTATGTTGTCATCAAGTGATCTCATGTGCGTGTATGTTGTCAGCAAGTGACCTCATGTGCGTGTATGTTGTCAGCAAGTGACCTCATGATAGTGTATATTGTAAGCAAGTGACCTCATGTGCGTGTATGTGGTCAGCAAGTCACCTCATGTGCGTGTATGTGGTCAGCAAGTGACCTCATGTGCGTGTATGTTCTCAGCAAGTCACCTCATGTGCGTGTATGTTGTCAGCAAGTCACCTCATGTGCGTGTATGACCAGATGTATGAACGAAGCAAAAGGAGTATGTAAGGATCGTAGCAGGTGGCGTTCTATAGTTTCTGCCTACCCGCAAGGGAAGATGGCGGGGTTTATGTATGTAACATACGTTGAAACGAAACCGTTGCCACAAATGTACTACAACAGCTAGGCGAATTGGTTTCAACTTAACGTTACATTACATTTCACATTTCATTGGACGGCATGTGTAGGAACCCACAGTTACGTCACGTGCCAACATCATGATATTTATTGTTAATTGAGGTATATTATTAACATTGACATTACAATATAATGAATTGATTCAGTTAACCTGATATCCTCTGCCAGAGGCATGCCCAATTATTTTCCAAGAAAATCCTTTATGGCTTTGACACATGATAACTCAAGCTTCAAACATATCACATTACCTAACATCCAAAGCACGTAATTTGTGACTTTATAGTGCTGAAATTACCCGCTAGATGGCCACATATCATTAAGTTGGCGCTCTGTCGGTTGAGAGCTGTCGAGCATGCTTCAGCTGACGAGTGTGTACTCCATGTTGGACGGATTGTGGACAGTCCAGTTTGATATGGCTGGATGATTTTTAGTGGTGGTGAAATTCTTTGTGTATTTTTTTTCAACTCTTTTTAAAACTACACTTGTTTTTTGTTTCAAAATATAATGCTGAAAGTATGTATATAAATGAAATAGCCCTTGGTCGCTATGATTTTTTTTTCAACTAAAGCTCTAAAACCTTGGTTTTGCTAAATGTAAAAACTTGCTTTACATTACTCTTATCGCATTCTACTGCTAAAACATGAGCTGAAAACTTTACCTAATATTGTTAGACAGTCTCGATTTTCCTCCACAAACGATGGCTTTCATCCAATAACCCCGTGCCAACGTTATGTGAAAGATTCACCACTCGACTAGCATCGGCACTGGCGCCAATACAAGTAGGTACTAGCACTGTACTAGCCTAGCCTCTTGATATAAAAGATAATAGAAGTAGATTCTTTGCTTTCAATCATGTTACAAATTTACTGTAGAGTTTTTGGATCTAATATTTTTTCCTTGTACAGAGGATTGTTTTCAGTGTATAAAATTTAATTCAACATTACATAATTAATTTCTCGGATATCATAATATGTATGATTGTTGATAGATCTGCTTAGCCATTTCCCAACTATGTTGGGTTCGGCTTCCAGTCTAACCGGATGCAGCGGAGCAGCAGGATTTTACATGGAGCGACTGCCTATCTGACCTCCACAACCCAGTTACTGGGTAATACAAAACCCCTTGGTAAGACTGGTTGTCAGACTTTCGGGTTTCTGGCGTGGTGGTAACTGTCAAAGATCCAAGAATGACAGCCGGGACCACCAGCTTAACGAGCTTTCCGAGGCACTGAGGAATTTCAGTATGAAAAGAAGATCACCCATCCACGGACCAACCCCCGCAAGCGTAGTTTAACCTTATGGATCGGCTAGTGCGGCTGTTATTACTTAGCCACGAGCTCCTCAATGATGGTATTGACCATTAATAGTTAGCTCTTAACGCGATACTAAAACGAATACAGTGAAAGTGAGAGCCCTCTATAATTTCAAGCTGATTAAGAAAGTTTCCCAAACTATAGGCCAATTAGTTGTATGTGACCTTTTATACAATTTCTAGAAAAGGAATCCCTTTTTATTTCATCAGTATTTACGCATAGCAGTCCCGGTTTTTATGGACAAAGTCGCACTGGTTTTGTTTCTAATAAAGAAAGTTCAGCTACTGTGTAGGCACCTGCTAATTTAAGATGTATGTCGTCAATTTATTATTACATTATTACGTGGGCGGTGAGCTGCTAACTGTCATTAATACTCATTACTTTTGTAAGTATCGACGGGCTACTGATTGAGACATGGTCTTCTTGTCTAAAGTGTAATTTGTGGTAGTGAGTGGCTTAGTATTATATTATCTGTGGTAAGGCCATAAGGGCTATCAGTATCATGTTCTACTGTGAAACTTTTAATTTAGTGATTGTGTCTCTGTCATTTACTTTTTGTGTTGAATTTGGTAGATCATGGCCTTTCTCAATATCAATTATACTCCAACATACTTTAAAATCTTTTAGCCCAAAGAGATAACATAATCATCATCATTATCTGCTAGCCTTTTTCCATAGGTCGCTAGTTCAGATCCGGCTCGAAGGACCAAAAAGGGTCGCACCCACCTTGGACGTTAGCTTGAAATGATAAGTCACGGATAGCCAACTAATGCTACGAGTATATGAATGTTGTGTGTAAGATTACAGCTGACTATGGACGCTGATTGAGTACTGTTGCGTTACACTATATTGTGCGAAACGACGGAGAAGTGCTGAACTATGCAATGCGCGCGTGCCATGTACGATACATGACTCGTACAGTTGGGGTCGGCTTTCAGTCTAACTGAATGCAGCATTTTACACTTTTCTTTTAAATACCTACCATGGGCTACCGCTGATTTCTGGACTATTAGTAAAACAGTATTTTAACAACGGCATAGTTTAATACGACATCACTTATACCTTAGCTACCATCTCCTATACTGATTAAATCCTTGCGAAAATGTCACAACTACCCAACCCAAAATCTCCTATTATCTCTTCCCTTGAATAATCTGCCTCTAGCCCAAAACCCAGGTGTGCAGAACATCTAATAAACAAGCGACCAGAGGGCGCCACCATACACGTCAACCGTGACACGTGATTAACACTCGCTCGCCATCAATCATCTTGCGAAAGTTGTCACGCCTTTGACAATCAATTACGCTATTTACTTGCGCCGGTAGTAGGGCCAGTGTTTAGGCGAGTAGAATGTTGTTGATCTTGTAAGTTCGGTTAATGATAGATGTGATTATTAGTTAGTGTTTTTAGAGGCGGTGCGTGGGAGTTTCGAGTTGTTTGTTTAAAATGTGCAGTTATGTTGCATTGTGGTACTCCTGTGTTTTTTTTGCTTGTCGAGTTAGTAGAACTTAGTTCCTGCGTGCTGCAAACTATGTGTGTAGACCATCTAGAGACTACTGACTGTTACATACTGGTTTCAATTCATTTTCAAACCCAACCTTAGGCACCTTTTGTTTCTAATCAAACGCAGTTACCTTCCCCTTGCCTAATTACTTATCTTTTTCTCTTTCCTTACCATAGGAATTGTCATTGCTACATTTGCTAAGTACTTACTTTCGTCACTCTATCAATCATTCTTAAAATTATTTAACCAAATCTGAGCACCCATAATTTTCAATCCCATCCATTTAAAATAAGCCACTAACATTCTCTACCGTCCTTATCTCCATAATTGTTTATCATCATCTCGAGTAGTATCAGCATCATAGTCGACTCCCACTCGGTCATCAATATGTATGGACTTACGAAACTTTACCTCATCAATGAACGATATTCTGTTTAGTTAACGTTTTTCTATTACTATCGGTTTCTTTTTCGTGACTGAGAGTCGTTTTGTTGTTGAAGTCTTATGTTGGTACGATGACTGTTTTTTTTAAAATAATAGTAAGTTCTGGAAAGTTTTCCATTTATGACTCTAAATATTACCTCATCCTTGTTAAGTTAGCCAAAATATTTACAATTTACTACTCATTTTTTTAGAATTTTCAATAATAAATATACCTTTATCTTTGTACCTACCTACAGTTGACATAACGTACCTATAGCAACTAGACTATAAATTGGAAATAAACAGTGTCGGTATAATATTTTTGTCTCGTTATTTTATCATAAAATCTCGGCCGGAAGGCGGACCCTCCATCAATGACTGCTCTTTTGAAACACACAGATTGTTGACAAACAGCGGCAGGGAGTTGAGCTAACAATTTGAGTTACAAATCGTATTGATTGGTATAAAAAGTATTCCTTGCAAATATAAGAGTAAGGTTACTGTTCCAAACTTTAACTTAATTCTAAGAATCGGAAGTTTAAGTAAAATATGTAGAAAGCTGACAGACGCTTTCTTTGTGTAAATTATTTCATCACCACTGCTCTCAAAACGGTGAAAGAAAACGTAAGGAATCGGCATTTCCTAGAGGCAAAAATTCGAAGACATGACGTGACATCTACCAGCCCGCACTGGGCCCGCGCGGTAGATCACAGCCCACTCACTCTCACAGAGAGGAGGCCGGTGTCCCAGCAGTGGGAACATTATAGCTGGTTATACTATGTAGAAAGCTCGGAAATATTGTTTCTTACAACATTTTTCTCTTACAATATTTATTTTGTTCTTAAAACATTTTTCTTCGTCGACATTCAAACATCTGGTCATCATGACAGTTTTATTTTATTGATGAAATAATATTGGTAAGTTAACAGCTCTACAATCTCGACCGAAACTCACTTCATTTGCATCTAGAACTCACTAAACAACTAGCACTTCCCTTGGTAGTGGGTAGTTCGTCTTCATTCATGAATCCATCGCGTAGGTGTCTGACCGTTAACGTAAACTAGTTCTGCTTATGTACTAAAATGGCGGCACTACACGTGAGGTTACCAGCAACCTGTTCATCTGGAGGTATTTTGTTTACATGTTTCGAAGATTATTCAAATATTCGAGGAGGAAGTGGGAAGTACAATCTTCATAAGTGTCAAGTGTTTTTTAATTGAAAACATTCTGCATTCCATGTGATTACTTTCTCCCTGTTGTGGCGTTACACCCAATCAATCTGCTCCGCCTTTTCCCAACTATGTTGGGGCGGGGCGGTATGTTTAACCGGATGCAGCTGAATACCAGTATTTTACATGGAGAACCCTCTTACTGAGTAACAAGATACCCCTTGGTAAGACTGGCTGTCAGACTTTCGGGCTTCTGACCACTCGTAACGATTGTCAATGATCCACGGATGACAGCCGGGAACAACAGCTTAACGTGCTTTCCGAGGCATGGAGGGGACTCGGTATGTAATCCACGGACCGACCGCGACAAGCGTACAACCTGATCGATCGACCCATGCGCTGTTATTACTGTTATTTTACCCAAAACCCTGAAACAAAATGTTGTCAAGACTGCTTCATCACTGTAATTAAAAGTGCAGCCTATATCAGTTTACTGATTGATATAGGCGTTTCCATTGCACGACACTAAAATAGATCTTCAGTTACTATCATACTTGAGCAGTGCTTGTATTCTATAACTTTCTCGAACCATGCCAGTATGCTTTAGGCCATTTTTTAAAACTTTAATAGCAACATACACTGTATCAACATTCCCGCCATACCACCAATTGGTACATCAGGTTATGTAGCAACACTGACCCCATGTGGGCGATGAGGAACTGATCCAAACCTGATCTCGAAGATTTCACCATGGGCCTCTTTCGGGACAGCCCACGTCTATGATGTTGAAGTGTCAAACAGTTTTCCTAATATGGCCATTAGGTATCGTATGTTACGATGGCCCATAGAGCTGTGTATGGTGTTTGATGGTCATTATTATTAGAGCCTAATCAAATGCTACTTTTATGAGAATTTGATGACTTACTTCCATGTACTTATTTGATTACTTATTAAACACCATACAATAGTGTCAATCCCTACCATCAGGTGGAATAACAGCTGACATCAAGCTCACTTCACTTTCTTTGAGAGAATTTTACAGAATAAATCGGCTCGTAATAATTAACGCAAAACAAATAAATATCGGCAGGTGCATTGAAATTAAAATACTTTTTCATGACATGTACTCGTACCTAGCTCTTGTTTTATTGAAGTAGTTTTTCTTCATTTATTCATATTCGTACTTTCATTCGTAATAGCAATCATTATATTCATTACATTTTTGTATGTGTACAGACTGCAATGAAAAACTGTTTCTGATATCTACACGGCGACTGCACTTATTGTATAATATATTTCCACACTTATCTATTATTTCACACCTACTGGCTTCTTCCCGCAGCTTCGCGAAACTTGTTACACTCTGTACGAATCGGATCAGTTGTTCCGAAGATTACCCCTACATAGGCTACATACAAACTCACAAATATTATCTCTTTATAATATTAGTATAGATTATAGTATAATCGCACACAAAACTGTTTTCCTTATTTATAATTTCCTTTATTTTTTACACTTTCTTTTTTATTTTTTTAAAGTCGCGATTTAATTTGTAATTAAATTTTATACGCAATTATTCTTCTGTGTGAAAATAGTTCCAATAAAAAAGCAATATAATATTCTTATTATGGTTCTAACTATATAGAATAATAGGTACAATAATGTGAAGTTTTGTACAGTAATGTCTCCAATGCGCAGGCGACTGCCCTGTCCGCTCTAAATCTCTCATTCTCTTCATTATGGTTTCTGATTATCAACGCTTTCAACTTTCCGCCACGGCTGCCACGTAATAATCGTGATTTATAGTTTTAATTTTTTCTTTTCTGTTACAATGACTGTAATGTTGTCGCTTTGTTTAGACGGTTTGACTGAAAGTTTATTGAAATTGATGTTTTGCGATTATGTTATATCAGGGATTTGGGTTGCTAATGGTTCATTTTGTGTTTTTCACGAGTTTTCTTATTATTAATGGTGAAATGGTCTCCCTCGACATCTGTTTATTTTGAAAACAAGTAATAATGTTGGAGATATTAATTTGAAAAATCATCTCATCACTGTTAATGTCGATTACTACAACAGTGGTGAACTAATGGTCAAACCAAGATGATAAGCCGAGTCATTCCTTATTTTCTTTTAGTGTCAGTTTACAGAAGCACTACCTACTTCCACTAATACGAACGCACAAGCAAATCTCTCTAAACACTTACATCAGAAGTGAACTCACCCAAAACATTAACCACTTCAGAACAGCACTAATAAATAATATTTAAACAACAATACCACACGAACTTGGGCATCAATAGAAAAGTAAAAGCAGACCCAAATTCGGTCAAGCACGCACGTAACCTGTCCTACGATGACCGGCGCCCACGACCATGATCTGGGAATGTACTACACTACCTACTTGTAATGTAGGTACTTACGAATGTACCGTCACGACTGCATCTATGATGGCTTCGAAGATAAAGACGGTGTCAAATAAAAAAGGTTATCTTGAAAAGCTTATGTAGATGCCTATAATTATTATTACCTCACACCCATGCGTTGATGACAGGATTGATTCAAATGTACTACAGTCCAACACTCACTCCATATAAACCAAATCTAAAAAAAGTTACACTTTATGGGAATCGAAACAAAGGGACTGAAAAATTTTGGTGAACAACATCGACTACAAAAATTGCATCAAAATATTTTGCTTTTATATAAATAACTTTAAAGTACCAACCAATATATATTGGTTGGTATACCCTACAGTCACCAACAAAATTCTTAAACATTTTTTTTTTGCAACATTTTTATCAACTAATAATATTATTTATTGTTTTAAATTTATTTCATCTGCATTAAAGTACATCAAATCAATTTTTATACCTACTTATTGGAAGTAAAGTGTTTACCCGGAAATCTACATTCCCTTACAACAAACTACCCTCTTCGTACAAGGGGCTACAGGCTCCACATCACCTACGATACGATACAGTATCGACACCTACAATATTGGGAGTGACTCCATCGATCGCTCTTGACACTATTCCACGTGAAAGCCTGTGTATCGAGCCATTTTATGGAAAAAGTTAACACAGTAGGCCAACTTAATACAAATACATACTCATACTATTACCAACCGTAATAAATCAAATCAAGTCGATTGTTCACTCGTGAATGAAACCTGGAAAACAACTTTCTTGATATCTCGCAATGGGATGGATTTTCCTTGCCGAGACACACTGAAAACTAACTTTAGACAAACTGTTTCAAAACTATACATTACGTAGAGAAAAGGGGCTGTTTACCTATAAGTACCCTTCTGCTCATTCTTGTGTGTTGTCATTTGTTTGTCCCCTGCGGGTACGTGCGCTTTTCACATGCAATTTTTGAGGTATTGAGGTGTTGTACTTGTAAATATGCGGGAGCTGAGTATAATGTAACTGTGGTGCGACGGTAAACATCGAGGATTTAGCTGCTTTATACTTCGATGCAGCAGCTTTTTTGTGTCATGTCTATAGTGTCAGAAGGAAAATTAAAAATTGGAAACGCTTTTACGTTCCTACTGGTTTATTGTGGTTTATGTTCGGAAGTACTTTTACTTACTTCCTACTGGTTCATGTCGCGGTCGTGTTGCGGTCAACAATCCAATTGATTAGCTTTATGATTATAGCATTATTTTTTTACGACAGCTCCTATTTTGTTGCAATTTTGGGAGCTTATGCTTAGTAGTAGCTTCTATTGGAATTTACTTTCTATACACACTCAAGAATTATTCGGAAAAGAAAACTTGGTGAAAATTAATATTGTATTTACCTACTTAACAAGTTTGCATGTCTTCTCATTGTATGTGTTAATACAATGTTAAAATAATACGCATGTTAACTAATAAAATCAACAAGTAAAGTTAGTAAAAAGCCAAATACTAATGTTTCACAATGTTTGTTTCAGGTACTTACAATAATATTTCCATTCTCCACAATTATGTGAGTATACCACTACTGCCGGCGACTGTACACTAATAGCAAAAATCATTGTTTTTGAGCAACCGAACAATTGTTACTGTGTGGCCTTTTGAATATTTTTGTTGTTTGAATATTCAGTTATTTGTACTCACGTTTCAATACAATGGTCTATAATTTAGTTTTACTATTTTCATTGCAAATCTTCGATAGTAAACTTGAAAATGGCTACTGTTTGGACCTTAGGATATTATAGCAGCCGACCTTTCCACAACAATCGTTTCCTGAAAAGATCAACTGTCGTTTCATTCGAAAAGAACAGATAACTGTTCTTTTCTGACTCTCGGTCGAACGACAGCTGAGGGCTTCGTTAACCGACTTCAAAAAGGAGGAGGTCTCAATTTGTCTGTATGCTTCTTTTTTTTTTGTATGTTTGTTACGCTATTACTCAAAGACGGATGGATCGATTTGGAAAATTCTTTTTTGTTTGAAAAAATGCTTCCTAGGTGGTCCCATATAAATTTTATTAACTTTGCTTGGGTAGTTTTTGAGTTAGTTTCAATAATGCGTATTTTTCCCACTTAGTTTATGTGGATGATGTTTTAATAATAATAATGATGATCCTATCACTGTTATTTACATAGCAGATAGTGGTATTCGAATTTGTGTGGGGTAGGTACCACAACTAAAAAGTGAAAAATAAAAACTTTTTAGCAAAAAATAAAACTGACTTCCAAAACAAAACACTACAAAGTGAAAACTAACTTTAATTTCGGAAGTCGGTGACAAAAAATGAAAATACAACCACGGACTAGCGAAATTAAAGTTATTTTTCACTTTGTAGTGTTTTGTTTTGGAAGTCGGTTTTATTTTTTGCTAAAAAGTTTTATGATGAAAGATTTTAAAGATTTTATGATGAAAGTTTTATAGGACTAACATTATCTTCAACTGTTTTTCACTATTTTGGGAAAAGTAATCGGCAGTGTTTTCTGCAAGAAAGTTACTCCCAATCTTGCAATGTGTAGTTAATCTACATATACCAACACATGGCTTATAAATTCATCGCCCAGCGGATGTACTTTTCCTACTATTTCTATTAACATTAAATTCTTAGTACACACCGGGAGTGAGTTCTCTTTACTTCCCTCTTGAATTCTGGGTAACTGCATTGCTCATGCGTGTGCGCAAGACAATGAATGTAGGAAGTTAACTGTCTGCATCGTATTGTAGTCTGTGGTAATAATTATTAGGCCTGTCTTAAGGCCGCGGCTTGCCGTTGGCCAAAACCGTGACCTTTGATGTCAAGGCCTCTCACGGAGTGACGGCCTCGCGGAGAGACGGCCTCGAAAGAATAACATTCCAGTTTGGTTTAGTAGATCATTAACTTATGTTTTGTACCACTCGATTCTTTGTTAGCTATTGAATCAATAAACTATTTCAAGACAGTACAGTAATAACTGAAGAAGTTTTTTTTCTAAATCAATGTTCTGAACAACTACGTCATACAGCTTTTAATTAGATAGAAGATATAATTTGATCAATTTGATACAAGTTGTAAATCAAGTTAAGACATATTTGTCTTTATTTGAAATTAATATCCTTTAAATTCAAATTTTTTCTCATATCACGATCACACATCATTTGACATAACACTCAGATATAAAACCTATAATTAATGTTAATTTTAATTTTAATCGTGCATCGCACCGTATCATTAAAATAATATTACCAATAAAATGCGTAATTGATGGCTACACATAGCAATTATTCACCTATCTGATACATCCGAAACACCTACACCGGGCGCCACAGACAAACTATGAGTGTTGGACTTCTTTCCGTTTATAGCCAGTAAACCAAGTGATTTAAAGCGCTATTGTGTAGTTTACGTACCTTCAACAGTTCACGTGGGCGCGTCCGTAATTGTAAAACAAAGATTATTTTGTATGCTCATACAATTGTTGGTGTTATTTGAATGGAAAAGTTTTCGTCTTTATTTGTATCTTTTTAATAAACCAACTTGTGTAAAATGCAATATTTCAGCAAAAAAGAGAGATGACGTTAAACTTGCAAAGCAAATTATAAATTAAAATTATTATTAAAAAAAAAGTAAATTTAAGAAATAAAAAACCCGACTGCCTAAAAAGTGAATTTTAAAAAAGATGGCAGCAAGATGACATAATCTCATGCAGTCATTGGAGGCAATAGATCTTTATTTTGAAATTTAAGAAGATAATGTCATCTTGTTTCCTTCTTTTTTAAAGTTCACTTTTTAGGCAGTCGGGTTTTTTAATTTTTAAGTAACTATTTTATTATTTTACACGTTTTAGTTAGGATTATTTTTAGTCTCTCATTGTGTTAAGTGACTACTGTGTTGCTGGCTGTATCACTGTATCGCTCGCTGTGTTAGTCGCTTTAGGTAACGGCCGTCAAATTATTTTTTAAAGTAAGATTCTGGGTTGTTCACTCGATTTTAAGAATTTTATATTGAATTATATTATAATTATTATTTCTACGATTAAATTAGAACTTTATCACAGCTTATTTATAAGTTTTGAAACATTTAAGGGAGAAGAAGTTGGTTACCACTATTTGTTGATTACTTTAAATCGTTATAGATCCTAAAAGTGGTAATTCAAAATAAAATAAAATATTAAAGAAAACTAAAGATGATTTTCAAAGACCTATTCAATGATATCCCACTTGACAAAGTACGTCGACATTTTTTTTTTCTTTTTCACAATATGGCGTCTGGTTGTCGTCGTCGTATTGAATTTGATTACTACTAATCGTCAAAATCAGCCCTCGCGTTTGGTCTCTAGAGAGCTACAAAGGAACAAACATACATACATACATAATAATAATTATATAGGCTAAAAAACACATTACCCTCCTTAGTAATAAAGCAGCAACACTGCCCAAGTTAAAAAAAAATATATACAAATTTATTGCTGGCAATCTATCGTTCAGAAAATTAATCAGCCCCTTCTTAAATCATGAAGAAAAAATATTGTATAATTATACAATATTTTTTATACACTATCAAGTTCCAGGATAAATAAACAAAAAAATGCCGCGAATCAACAGACGAATAAAAAGTGTAGCTGTAGACTATGAATAATTTTAATGCGATTCGAAGCTGAAAAATTCTGATCAGACAATAAAATTAAACGCTGGATTATGCGATGCATCAATATTTTATCTAATCGTCCGACATGCGAGAGTAAATACTTTTTATACTTAGTTTTGCCATTGTGAATATCAATCGACTATTAGTGACTTTAGCCTTTATGTTTTGTAATGCAAGTACCCAGATTTATTCATTTATTAGATTATTAATTTATTTGATTATTTTTAGATTTATTGATTTATTTAAATTATCTAAGCTTATTTACAGTACTTAATAATTATTTAGAAACACAACAAACAGCTTTTCACTTCGCTATCGACGGAAATATTGCCCTCTCAAGCCAGCAAAAGTTCAAACAAAAGCCAATCAATTAATTTCTAATGACAAAATTTTCTTCAGAACATCAACATATATTATTTACTGTACTGCCGTTCTGTATACAAACATGTGCTTACTCTATGCCCGTCAGTTGCGCAACTGTAGAGCGGGACGGACGGACCGTTAGTCAGTCAGTAGTGGCCGCACGAGTGAGCACCGCATGTTAAAACGCACAATAAAAATCATCAAATCACTTTAGCGCGCGACTGTACTGCGTTTGACAGTTCTGTTGTCAAAATTAAAAAAAAACGAATTTTCCTATTGTTTTTTTTTTTTTTTCGGGCGTGTTCGTTTTCTGTGTGTGTATTCAGTGATTGTTTTTGTGTTTTGTGAAAAATCTGTGTTTGAATATTCGTAAGTGTGCGAGTTAGCGAATGCAGTGATTTACGTTGCATATAAAGGCGTCATTCATAGAGATGTGTCAATGGGTATGCGTACGCGCATGGGCCATTCAACCGCGCGTTGTTAGGTACGTATGTTTTTTGTTGTCATGACGAATCAGCTGGTTGTTACACGGAAGTATTATAATTCACAAAAATGATATCATTGATGACTTTAAACTTAAAGTATCAGAAATACACTCCAATAGTTCGATCGATGTATGTGAAGCTGTTTTCCAAAGGTATTGGATATTTAGCTTGTAAAGATGTGGGCAGACGTGAGAAAACTCACAAGTTGATAATAAACACGGGGAGCAACGATACGTAACTAACACGAGTGCTAGCAATGTGACTGTCCGGGGCATTCACCATTACAGAACTGTGGGATATAAAAACTCTTATTTTTTGTAAAACTGACAGTTCGTCTTCTGTTTAAGAATTCACATAAAAATAGCTCATACGGTCCCTTCAAGTATTTCCTAGAAACAAGAGAGTGATAAAACGATGTGTTGTTTCCACATTTTCAAAAGACATTTTACAAACAAAAAAAAGTGGCGAAAAACTTCAGGATCCAAAAGTCGCAAGTCTTGCTTATTTTTTTAAATTGTGTAATTCTCAATGACGTAATTTCCCATATTTTTGACAAACATGTCATAATTTTTTGACCATTAGATGTGTCATTTGACCATCATCGATTACCTACCTCTGACCTCGGCTGTACAGTTGATGACCAAATACGGTAGTCGACAATGTTTACCGGCTGCTTTTAACTAGCTTGTTAGTTTTTAGTTTAAACGTTTAAAAAATCTTAGGAAATTCCTCCAATGTCATTGTTGAGGCTAATTGTTTTAGTATACCTAATTAGTTTTTTGGACTTGTCCATAATAAATTTTGCAGTCAAAAATGTTGGTTAGTAAGAAAAAACTAAGATTTGTTTTATGAAAAGTTTGAAGAATTTAATTACAGTGGATTTCGGGTATAACGACAATGAAGGGACCACTCTATTTTCGTCGTTATATCCGGAAGTCGTTACAGGCAAAGGTAAAGAGATACAGACACGCGTCTAGCAGTCATACTTATTCAAAAGTTTACTAAACCCAGTTGCTACTCAGAATATCACTTTGTAACTGAACCATAAAAGCTCCGAAACGTACACGCTTCCCTACCTACTTAGTTGATATCTATAAACAAAAGGTAAAGGTCTCCACACTTGCTGACCATCAGTGTGCAATGGATGTAAACAAAAGATAAGAAATGTTTGTGAAAGAAAAAAATCTTTGTGTCTTTGGCGGCCGACTCCGGTCGCAATATCTGCATGGGATTTCTAGGAATTTGTTACAAATGATTCATTAAAAACAGTCGCTACACCCGAACTCGGCGTTACATCCAAAGTCGCTATAGCCACATGAATTTTGTACTAAAGTATGCTTTAAATTCAAGGGACTTAGATTTAACGTCGCTATACGTAAATGGTCGCTACAACCAAGGTCGTAATAAATGAAATCCACTGTATATACCTAAGTATAAAACTAGTGATAAGAGCAACCTTTAATTGTTCGTTTAAAGAGCAAAGGCTGTTTCTCATATACGTAGAGAAGAACGAGTATCACCACATTCTCTCATGACAGAGTGTTAGTCCATATCTTTACGACATAGGTTGAGATTAACCAACAAATTTCTTAAAATATTGAGAAAATCTCACTGCCATTGGTAATGCTAGATTTCGGACCCAATATCTGGAAGATACTTCCAGGCATTCTCTGTACATACAAGAAGAGGCCATTACCCCATAGCGCGACAAATAGGCTGCTATGATTATCAAACGCGTGTTCGTCTCGTACGAAACCCTTTCGCATGATTGTTCCACTCCACTTCGCCCGAACAAAGACTAGTTACGACATTCAATTAATACGTGTTTCCTTATTTTTTACTTGCGTTTCCATTCCATATTGGTGTGTGAATTAATTAATAGCGGTGAGCAAGTGATATAGAAATTATACTGGTGTGGTATTCAGTGCAATTGTTTTTCATTTTACTAGTTCCCATTCAATGCATTTCAGAAAATGATTAGATTTTTTTTTGCAGATTTTGCGAATTAAAAATATCTCATTTTAATCTCAATCTCAATCTGTCAAAATTACATTTACTTTTCCTTCATTTTCGACAAGTTATTGACTTGTCGCTGAGATAAGATTGCGACTACACTTTGTACATTTTTAGGCTCCTTCAAACAGTCGAATCTGGTGAAATATTATGACTGTGAAATACACCTCTCCCAAGGAATCCAGGCGTGCCTGATGTTATGTTAATCCTACAAACACCTGTACCGTGTTATTCATAGATCTCCTATCTCCGATACTAAAATGCCATATTCCAAATAATGAATTCTGTTCGCATCCGAAGGCGCTGCTTCAAAGCCGCCATATGTATGTAAAGCCGATGCATGTATGAAAAGCCGCTAGTTATGCAGGTCCTGACAGTTTGGCTGCGTGTACTAACGTACTACTCGTAGGTAGCCAGACGCACTGCAAGCCAGGATATTGCATATTAAGTAGTGGTTATGTTGTCAATGTTTTGGTTCAGTTTTGTTTTTTTGAACTGTGTTGATGGATTTCGTTCGAGTTGTCTTTACTACATATCGCACATCGGCAACGAGAGTGACACAACACAATATTACTAAGAGAGCATATCGGAGAACTTACGATATATTTAATGCTGTATTATATAATATTTTTGTGGAAATAAAATCTAAATGTATTTTTTCCACTCGATATTTATTTTTTAACTTTTTTTTTTAACTCTAATGCGTCACTTTCCTCGACTTCGTATTTTTATTTGTTGTAACACTCGCTGCCGATGTGCGATATTTTAGTGCTTGTTACATTGACTTGAATTTGAGAGACTAATCACAAAGTACCTCATCCATGATAGAATGAAAAAAAAAACAACAAAAAGAAAGCAAATAAATTTTGCTGTAAGCATGACGCAAAAAAAAAGAACGAACACAAAAAATAATAAGTTAGAGCATAGAGCTGTAAAGCTAGAGAACATAACAGAATAATATCACGACAGTATTTCCTATAGTGGTCAGCAGAGGTTTAGATATAGTATACCCACGTTTCGCCAGTTTTGTAATAAGTCATGTCCTAATAAGGAGCGAGACTATGGCTATTAACTGAGTACAGATTCAGACTCCTGGTTTCTACTAAGAAACTAATAACATTTTGCATGACGCAGGGATCAAATCTACGTCTAGCATTTGTGACAGCGACCACTGCATCACTACCACATTGTTGCATTCATAGAAATTATAATATCAAAGTCAGCCTCATTTGTAATTCCGTATAATTATCAAACGCTTCTGAGGAAACTAAGTAGGCAAGTATATACTGTGGGTATGTTTCCGTGGCTTCAATTAGATTTACATATTTTTGTAATAAAAGAATAACGAAGGCGGCATTACGAAATGCAATTATTATTTGTAGGTCCAAATGGAGTCCAAAAGGAGTTTTATTTGAATTCGTAATGGCTTATAAGACCCCGCGCCATGCATAATACTAGTTTCGGCCCACGACTTCGTCCGCGTGAAATTTCTAGTTCCCTTGACCCTTGGCTTGGCTTTTTGTTTCTTTTCGCTCGGCACCTAAGGGTCCCAGCTGATTTAAATATTCCTTATGAATTCGGCCATGAAATGCAAAAAGAAATTTTCAAAAACGACTGATAGTTTCAGAGATTAGCGCGTTCAAACAAGTAAACAAACTCTTCAGATGATGATTGATTCAGATATATAATATGTATAATTATTCGGGCCAATTTTTAAGTTTATAGATCAAATAGGAATAAGACTTTTCAAATAAACTGTGTGCTCCCTTGTCACCACGAGAGGGCGCCTGTTTTTAAAAAAGCGTTTGGTACGTTTCCATTGTATGACTTAAACTTTATTTATACCCATTTTCGTGTTAATAGAAGCAAGCAGTAAAAAAGCTTTTATTACCCTTTTTTCACCCCGCTGGGAGATGATTTTTGAAAAACCCTGAAACACGTTCTTTTTTATTATTGGTTTTAAGAATTGAAAAGAAATTTATTATATACCTAATAACTTTATTACTTACTTAGGCAAGTATTTAAGCAAAATTTCAAGTTATTTAACCAAATGAAAATGATTTTTCATACAAACTGTATTCCTTGTTTTAGTCTTTAGTCCATCTCCACACGGGTGGAATTGTATAAAATCGTTTGGAATGTTTCCGTAACTTGACTGGAAAGATTGTTTACACCAATTTTCAAGTTAATCAAGCCCCGCAACAAAATCCTCCCCTGTAAAATTGTTTACCCCCTTTTCGCCCACTTAGGGTTAGATTTTAGAAAAATCCAGACACGTTATTATTTATTTTTGGTCTCGAGTATAAATACTGAGTTTCGAGTTAATCGGACCGCGCGTTAAATTTCTACCATACAAACTTTGACACCCCCCAATCCGCCCTGAGGTGGTAGTTTAGGAAAAGTAAAAATGGCAAACTTTATAATTTACTTAGATAAGTATTCCTGTCAAGTTTAATGTTTATTAACTCAAGGAATAAGAATTTTCATATAAACTTTCATCCCCTATTTTCCTTCCTTTATAATGTGCAAAATTTCAAGTCTCTTGGACCAGCGGTTTGAGCTGTGTGCTGCGTGTTGATCAGACAGTCAGGACTTTGAATTTTATTATATACCTACAGATTAATGTTAGATATTGAACTATAATAACAGCTTTTAAGGCTTCTTCGCATACAGAATACTGAACTTGTCGCAAATATCGGTTGTATCTTAGATTAGCCAAAAACACTTCATAATATGTATGACATTTATAAAGTTATATGTTGTTCTGTAATTCTGATGCTGTTTGTTTTGGTTATGTAGGTGTACCGTGTGTGTACAGCTGTAGCCAAATAAATGGTTTTCTTTCTTTATAATAATACTTCCAACCAGAAACATATTCTAAAGTAGTTTGGTCTTTAAATATTTCAGTTACCACGACAGGTTTACTTTTATAAACCTTTCGTGACCTAAGGCCATCTTCGATATTTATCTCAGTTCACGTACTTAGTTGTTAAGATTCCCAGCGAGTAACGCGTTAAGTATGGCGCTAGTTATCGCCACATCGCGTTAGATATGATCTATTGCTTCAACGTGATACAAGCTACCTTCTGATGCGGTGTGACTTGTTTATATTATACGCTAAAGTCTGTGAATGGTAAGGTTTCCGTATTCGGGATATCAGTAGGTAATGTAAATATTGGTCGTTTTGAAGACGGTATAAATATTTGATATGAGAGCCGGTTGTACATCATGCAATAAAGAAGCCTCTTCGAGTGAAGATATTTAAGGAGGGTGGGTACGTCTAGATAAGTTTGGGCAATTAGTTTTAGAAGAAGATGAAGAAATTAATACCTAAGCTAGACCTCGGTATTATGTTATTACAAGAAAACATACAGCCAAACTTTTGAGATACAATGGCATTCGCAGTTTCATAATTATGTATAAAACAGTTGAAATATACGGTGATACTCATTCGTTTTTACTCAATCTACCATTTTGTTCCTGTAATAAAAACTAAATATTATTCGATCAACTAACCCTACAGTGTATCTTTTAAGTATTTAATTAAAGCCCACATGGTCATAATAACCTTATAATTGCCGGGGTCATTTTGACCCCATGCGTGTTTGCGGACAATTATTGGTGAAGCCGAAAGAGCCCATCAGTAAGGCTTAATATTAACTTCTTGATTTATTTAATTAGTGTTTTGGGGTTGTAAGCTAACATGCCATAATTGAATAGTTACTTTTAATTATTGTTTTGATGACAGTCGGCTATCGTTTTGAAATCAATAATTAGGTAGTGTCATTATTTCATCGTTATCGTAATATTGATTTCATTATCTTTTTTGAATCCAAACAGGTTACTTAAAATTACTTTTTAAGTTAAAAACTGTGGCAGCAATAATTTTTGCTCACTAATGTACTCTTTTACGAGTATTCTCCTGACTGCGAAAAGCGCAGTTTTACCGAACCTTAAAAATAAAATGCTCCTTTTCCTCCATCTTTCAAAGTCTTCTTCAAAAAGTAATATTTTCTAAAATATCTTCACCCTATACCTTTAATAAAATCAGCAGAGCACTCCGAAGCTTTTAGCTATCTCTGGCCATTTGTCATCATTTATGTAAGGTACTTATGTATGCCTTTTGTCACAAGCAGAGTTCTAAGTGGGACCGATACAGGGATGAAAGGACTGGCTAAAATAGATTATAATTTTTAATAATATAGGTATAGGTAGTTTTGTATGGGTGGGGTCGTTTGGACCCTAACCGGAAGGTCGTGGGTTGTAATCCGGACGTTGTTATTGTGGTGAATTCACAGGTTAGGAGGGTGACATTCGTGGTGTCAATGGCCAATGCGTAATGGGAATCCAAGTATTCTATAGATATGATTTGGATTTCTTATTATTCGAAAATTATGACAACATTATGGTTTTAAACACAATTTAACCATCGGTGGGTAATAAACCACTTAATTAATACCAGTTCATAAAATTATATCGATACGAATAAATTTCACGGTAATTAGAGTTTGTCTTTTTGAAATTATTTGGCGTGATTAAATTGCTCGGTTTCAAACTTTTTGGGTGGGGTGAATTCGACCCCACTTCGCGGATAAGGGTTGAATACTTCATCGTACTTATAATTTGCTTGGAAAGTATTTGTTAGTTCACATTTTAGTGGTATAAAGAAACTTAAGTAACCTTCTGAGGAAATTAATTTAATGAAGTTTATTATCTTTATACAGGGTTATTGGTAAAACACCACCAACCTTTTAAGGGGTCATTGTACTCATTATTATGAACAACTTTTACTATGGGACCAAACCTGAAATCGCGAAAAAAAATTTGCTGTTCAGTACATTTATGTTCGCATAATTCGTCAAAATGTACTGAACAGCTGATTTTTTTCGCGATTTGAGGTTTTAATCCCATAGTAAAAGTTGTTCATGATGATGAGTACAATAACCCCTTAAGAGGTTGTTTGGTGTTTTAACAATAACTCTGTATAAATGAGTTAGGAATACGTCAACAGAAAAAGTATTCTGCTTATTTCCTCAATGCAGTATGAAATGGAAATTAGTCATGAAGTCCGAAACTGTACGTTCAAAAGCTATTTCCACTGCCTTAACAAATCGTGACCCAAATTATGTCATAACTGTACTATTTAAATGTAACAATACAAAGTAGCCATTATAACCCGACATCTGGCAGAATAGGGAACTAAAAATAAAAATGTACTGGATTTGACATAACGTTGACGTTTTCCTTGGCCAGCAGCGCCACCCCGAAGTTTCAAGTACAATGGTTTATGTATGTATGGTTGTCTTTCCCACGGCGCAGCGGCTTTTTCTAAAGGATACGAAACAATGGAATCGTTTATACATACATGCGTTTCTTGCTTTAATTTTATTTGAATTAAACTGTTCGTAATTGTGGAGAGAATTTACCTTTTTGTGGAACCTGTTTCATTTAGAATAGAAATGTACACAATACGAATTCATGTGTGTAATGTAACCACTGTAGAAAAATTAGATTTTTTTTTTTTTATTTGTGATGGGTTTGCTCTTGACTCTAGTCTAGGTCAGAGGTGACAGAGACAAAGTCGACGATGGAGTGAGCTTACCCAGAAGAAGCCTGTTCACTCTCACTTTGAAGAGATTAGGGTTGTATACGTTCGGAAACACAGACGCAGGTAGTGAGTTCCACTCTTTTGCCGTGCGCATTATAAAAGACATTTGGAAGCGCTTAGTGCGAATTGGTGGAATAGCAACCAGGTAGGGATGGTAACTGGCAGTGCGTCTAGATGTCCGGTGGTAGAAGGGGGCCGGTGGAATGAGGTCGTGGAGTTCTCGGGCACACTCGGGGCAGGTCATCTTCCGGCAGATATTACAAAAGCCATTTTATGAGCTGGATGTTAGGAATTGTCACCAGGTCCTTGATCACAAAGTATATTGACATACACACCTATACGTAGACTTGTACTGTTCCTTCCTTATGTAAATTTTTATTTTTATTGTTTAATCTGTGCAATAATTTGGAAATGTTTGTACCAAATAAATACGCTACATTCACATTTTAGTGGCATAGAGAAACTTAAGTAACCTTCTAATTATAACTCAACCATAATCACGGTGATTAACAAATTAGTTATTTCTTGGAATGAAATTTTGTAAAAAAAAAACGTACCTATATAATCAAAATCATTTTTAATTATTGTCATCATAAAGGTCACTAGCAGGCTAAAACTAGCGACAGGTAGTATAAGTAAATCGATCGGCAACTTCATTTAATCACGTCAAAGATCTGAAAAATCACATATTTATCGCAAATTCACAATAATTTGCTGCGTATGTACAAAACGGTGTCCAAAGGTGCATGAATTATGTCATCTTGATTGCCGTGTATGATACAATAGCTTAGCAATAGCAAAATGATTCGATACATTGTGTTTCAGCCTTTCAATAAATAGCTAAAAGTTAATTTTCTTTTATTTTAACTTTTACTTTTATATTTAGCTAAACAATAACTGAATAATAATTAGGATGAAAAAAACTGTATTATTAATCGACTTTTTTCCCTGACTGCACTTAAAATCGCCACCCGTGGAAACTGTTTGGTTCCTAAGTGCGTTTGTCCACCGCCGTCACCCGTTCCGGCGACGGCGGTGGACACACCCCTAAGACCCTTGTTTGCTCACTCAGTTGGGCTATCGGCATCGCCACTCATAAAGCATCGAGACTATACATATTTACTGCTATACGTACTTATAGTCGTACCTATAGCTAAGTATTCTTGTATAATTTATCCACAGATAGTGATCATGGCGACAGATTGCAATCTAGGTTCCTAGTACAGATTATAGAATATAATTTAACGTAACTTTATAAACCGCTAACAAGCTAAACGGTGGTGACTATAATGTTCGTTATCGAGTAACAAATTGACACTATTACAATTTATAAACCGTTACCTACGGCTGCAAGGAATTTATATTATTACTATTGACTTTAGAATTGAAAGAGATAGGGAATTAAATAGATTTGATGTTGTTAGGCTTCTGGTAATTTTGAAACTATTAAGTTTGTCCGGTTTTGTCTAGGAAACTCGGGTGTCTTAGATCTACATAGTAAATATGTAATATAGTAATCTCTACATTTTCTAACAAAACTATCAAATTTAAAAAAAAGTAATAAAAAGTAAACAAATAGCGCACAGCAAATTATAAAATTCTCCATGCGACTCTGAAAGTCATAGGTGCATGTAATAATTCCCCTACATTCTTGTATGAAGCCCGCAAGCTATAACCTAGATTAAACGTTGGACTGTGGTATCCTTCTGTTCTGTATTATTTTATTTTAACTTGGAGAATTTTATTAATGTAAGTAGTTGCAGAAGATGTATTTATAGTTTTTTTTTTTTTTTTGTTGTTCTGGGATGGATTTCTCTAAGAATGGCGACATAAGCGTAGATTAGCGCAATTTGGTCATCTGAAGGCAACTCGCAATCTCATTACCAACGTTACTAAATTGCTTACCTTTTTAACATTTCATGGGTTATGCTTGTATTTTCAGTGTAAAGTACTAAGTAAAAGTACCTTAAAGTTACATGATAAAAGCTACTTTCAGATTGTTTATACAAATAACAACACGTGTATCCCAAACAACCTAACCTACGCCAGCAATTTTAAACATTTAAAATGGGTATGCTTGGTCAACGGTACATTCACAAAATTCCCGGCAATTTTTCATCCAAAATGAAAGTCGGAACTTTCGCCTTCCGGGCCGCTCGCCGTCAGTATTTAACTCTCAGATGTTATCACTAACAGTACCTTGTACCTCTGACTTGCACAAGTACAACAAGTGATAAGAGATAACAAGAGAATTAACTCGTTGGTTAGTTGACGAGAATTTCATGTTAATGATAAACTTAGACCACCGTGGATAAGTCCGAACTGAAAGTTGTATGTATCACTTTTCCTTATTTTTAACCGACTTCAAAAAAGGATGAGGTTTTCAGTTCGTCGGAATGTTTTTAGGGTTCCGTACCAAAATGGTATATAGGAACCCTTATGTTGCGACTCAGTCTATCTGTCTGTCTATCTGTCCGTCTGTTACAGCTGGATATCTCAAGAACTACTAATGCTATCAGCTTGAATTTTGGAATAGTTTTAGATGTTTTTTGACGTTGGCCCAACTATTATGCAAATAAGAAAGAAATAAATATATAATAATAAATATAAATAAAAAATAAAATTTTTTTTTTTTTCATCAGAGACTGAAACGTTTTAAAAATTCCCGAAAGAAGTGGGCCTACTAGGGCATGTGGGGTATCATATGAAAGAGCGCTGTTTGCACATTCTGAAACATTTTTTCATGTTTGAGAATGTGCAAACAGCGCTCTCGACTTTAATGAAAAATAGAATATTTTTTTTTGGAAACTAGTTTTACTCGCTCAAAGACGTCCATTGTAGCGCTTTATGATCTTGGTCATACCAAACCCTGATGGTGAGCTCTACAAGAACAGGCAGAAAATTGTTGTAGTCAATATAGTCATCTAGTTACTTGACTAGGAATCAAGTGACTAGAAAACTAGATGACTTTTCCATCCATCTGTTATGTCTTTTCCTTTTCCATCTGTTATGTCGCCAGAAACGACTAATGGGTTTCTGCTGGAATTCCTGTAGCAAAACCAAATAGATTCGTATACATAGCTCGTACCCTTAACACCAAAGCAAATACCAGTGATCACCGTCCTGCATTTCCATGGAATACGACAACCATCTTAAACATAAACAATTTTAAATAAAAACCATATTTAAAGTGAACAAGAAGCTCCTGTATTCTAGTTTCCTAGTTCCGTGACCCAGCAGAGGATCACTATCCTTGAGAGGTGTTTTACTAATTGGCAAGCAATTGACAAGCTGCTTAACATATTCCGACGCAGTCGATACTCCGATTAGAACCCGCACGGGTTTGCACCGAGATGTTATATAAACGGCGTTGCTTGAAAATTAATCGTGACATTATAAAACGAGTCGGAAACATGTCGGGGCTTGTGTTTGTGACATGTGGTGGTGTGACTAATTCTGGGACATTTTTTTGACATGCCTGAGGTTGATTGTTCGCATGAATTTGTGGCGATTGGCGAAAATGGAAGAGGCATTGTTTAGCTGCGGACTGCGATAGACTTAGTTGACTGATTGAGTAAACATTCACATTTCCACCCATACTGTTACATATAAGTAAAAAAGTCCACGCTATCCAGTACATCACCACACCAAGTGGGTGATTAAAATGACCAGCGTCAAACGGGACGAGAGGGCCCGCGGTCCTGTGTGGCATTTCAACGTCTTGTACATAGGGCTGGCACGTACGGGTTGTTACTGTAATTACTTATACAAGGTGTAACTTATTAACGCACGACCTCTTAAGGGGTACTCAATATTATGAACAACTTTTACTATAGGACCAAACATAAAATCGCGACAAAAAAATCAGCTATTCATTTATGATCGCATAATTCGTCAAAATGTAATACTGAACAGCTGATTTTTTTTCGCGTTTTCAGGTTTGGTCCCACAGTAAAAGTTGTTCATAATGATAAGTACCCCTTAAGAGGTGGTACGTTATTTAAGTTACACCTTGTATCTTTGTGAGAATGGAGCAACGTTTTTGATTTTAATGTAAAACCTCATAAAACTGTTGTGTTTTTGGTGCGTGACAAACTGTTTTACTTTTTTTTTTAATTTTCTTAAGAATTGTATTATATATTGACTAGCATAATTTTTTATTTAAACTGTAATTAAATATCTTTTGACAGAAAACAAATCGTCCTCATTAGCTGCTTTTGTAAAAAAAAATATGCAAAATAGTCTCATCAAATTGTGACATAATTACTAGTAAATATCACAAAAAACCTATTTGCATTATTTAAAAGGTCTTTAGGCAAAGGTTACTACAGAAAAAAATATTTTGATTACATTAAATTATGATTGATGGACTTTGACACGCTAAGTAATATTTAAAAAAATAGTTTTTTATGAAGGAAATACAACATCATTATGTCAGTAACTAAATTGCCAAACACGTCCGGACACAAAAATGTAATCTGTTAATCCGTGGTTTAATTCTCTTTGATCCGGCCACTGGTAAGGTACAATGAAAAAAAAAGGTACAATGAAAAAAAAATTGAAAAAAACCTATCAATAGTTTTTGTTAAGTCGTGTTAAGAGTAACCTTTTGTAGCTTTTTGTTGTCAATAAATCGAGAGGCGTGTTCACAGTAAGCCTTTTTTAAAGCCGTTGACAAAGCCTATTAAAAAAATGTGATTTTCTTTTGTTTAGTTTTTATAACGCTCGCTCTGTGAATTAAGTTTCTTTTGTTTTAGATTGTGATAGAAAAACTGTTGAACAATATGGTAAAGAATAAAATATTTTTAAGTATTTTTTTTTTATCCGACATGGGTAGACTGATAAGCCTAAAAACGTTATGATTAAAATAAAAACCGATGTACACAATTTATGTAATAATATCTTTATCAGTTGGCTTTTATTTATTGTGCGTGAAAATATTACTGAATAAGTACGAGTACAATATTTCCGAGGCACGTTTGTCCCGTTTGTCTTGTTAGTCATATTCCAATATTTGGGTTCTCCGCCTCGTACATACCACCTGTGTTTACTTACATACTTAATAAAATTCCAAATCCATTAATAGAACGTTAACTATAGATATTCTCTTAAATATATTTGAGAAAATAATGTTGTCTTGTTCTTTTCAGTATTTTAATTACGATATTTTTCATGGTTTTTTTTCATGTCATTTTGATGGTCTAGTATAACATGAGTATAACTAAAATGAGCTAACCGGTAGCGTTCATAAATAAAGTTAATTATTTGAAGCCTTGAGCTCATTATCGTATTGTTTTTCACAGTACTACTATGTATGTGCTAATTCTAGGTCTCATAAACATCACCTTGATGCGTAATCTTGAAAATTATCTTACTAAACATACGTTGTCATTTACATATACATACATAAACTCACGCCTTCTGCCCATGGGAGTAGGCAGAAACTACAGATTGCCACCTTCTAGGTACGATTCTTACCTGAGTAGGTAGTAAGATTTTTACTACAGATGTTAAACCCATTTTTTTAGACTAAGCACTTTCTGTCCATAACAACATTATTTTGTGATGAGAAATAAATAAAAAACATAAGTATTTTTACTGTCATCAGTTTTTAATCTAGACCAATCCTCGATTGAAGAGAAGCCTGATAATCAAAGATCGGAATAGGTAGAGTATAAATACCTAAACTTCGAGGAAAGATGTAACAAGAGTGGATAAATACCTCCTATAGATAAAATCCCGAAATGATAAACATGAGGATTAAATCATTGGATTCAAGAAATTGTGAATTATTTATTGTACAGTCACGAACCGCGATTGTTGAGCCACTAGCATATCATCTTAACTTGGTTGTGTTACACGCATGCCGCTCGGTTTTCGTTATTGAAATGTCGCATGTCAATTTTCACGGGCGGCATTCGTGTAACACAACCAAGTTAATATGATAAGCTAGGGGTCAACAATCCCGGTTCGTGACTGCACTTTGAATACATTCGTCAATTTCCCGGGAAATAAGAAATGGCGAAATATTTATTTCAGTTGGAATACATTCGTAACAAATTAAATATTTATAGTAAATAATAAATAATTCGCAATTTCTTCAATTCCGAAATTTAATCGTCATGTTAATCATTCCGGGATTTTATAGAAGGTAATTATCCGCTCTTGTTACTTCTTTCCTCGAAGTTTGGGTATTTATGCTCTACCTATTCCGGTCGCTGCTGATAATATGGACCCTTCAAACGATCGTCTACTAGAAGCCGTTTGCATGTAAGCGCTCGACGGTTTTCATGATTACGTATATTTGTTGTCGTTTCGAGTGTACTTGTCTTATGAACAATTAGGTCATAATTATGACATTTGTCGGGTTAAATTAATTAAAACATCATCATCATCATCATCTGCCTAGCCTTTTCCCAACTATGTTGGGGTCGGCTTCCAGTCTAACCGGATGCAGTTGAATACCAGTATTTTACATGGAGCGACTGCCTATCTGACCTCCACAACCCAGTTACTGGGTAATACGATACCCCTTGGTGAGACTGGTTGTCAGACTTTCGGGCTTTTGACGACCCGTAACGACTGTCAAAGATCCGCGAATGACAGCTGGGACCAACGGCTTAACGTGCTTTTCGAGGCACGAAGGAGTCTCGGTACCTATGTAAAGATGGTCACCCATCTACGGACCAAACGCGGCAAGCGTAGCTTAACCTGATGGATCGACCCGTGCGGCTGTTATTACTTAGCCACGAGCTCCTTCCTTAGGTTAAATTAAGGTTAGATTAATTAAATTAATTGAAACATTGCATGAAATGTAATAAGCCTGAAATCGCCTGCCCGTCAGTCTTGAGCACGCGTGGTGATCCATGCTCGTGCCTTCTCTGTATGAGAAGAGACCTTTACCCTGCAATGGGACAGTAATAGGCTGGTGTTACTATTATGAAAATGTCTGCGGCGTAACATTTGACAGCATTGTAATAATTAACAAACATTGCATCATTTTTAGTGAACAGGCTCTGGTTCCTATAAGAGTTCCTTTTGTATAAACTATGCCGTAATGTAAACGTCTCCTGACAATAGCCTGAGCAAACTCATCGATGGAAAATAATTCGCCAGTTCATTATGATATAGCGCTGAGTATATAAAAGTGTATGTAATTACTACGTGAGTCAATATCACGCTCGATCGATCCTCAAGTTAACTAAAAAGCAAACAGTTTTCTTGTAATTTTGGTTTGTGAGTAAACGACCATTATTTTTTTGCATATTAAGTACCTACTAAAGTATATTTTGTAGTAGAAACCATTGGAAAGCCTCTAACAGTGTCTTCTTTTCTTCCCCAGTTACAAAATAATAGTAATAGAAAAGGAGCATGTCCTAGATCCATTACGTCACATTATACATAGAGACACAGTTTTCATAATTCTTGAGGACAATAGAGGACCACAAAACAATTTGTATTTTTGCCAAGCTTAAGAAATTGTCAGTTTCTCACAGGTTTGTTAAAAAAAAATCATCAAATAACTTCTCCCGCTCTGGGTGGAGCGGAAGGGCGTGTCAGACTTTTACTGACTAAAACCCACCCGTGTTCCTTCAGTTGCCTATGCCAGGGCCACGGTATCTTTTTCAAACAACCCGCGACCCCAGCGGCATCGGCCCTATTGGACCCCATCTTTTGCTGACATCTCTTTGAGGCGCGCGTGGAACACAACGCGCCGTCGACCCGGGCCTGGTCCTCATCGGACGGCGAGCTACCCACTACTCACCGTCTGCAAGCCCGCGCCTACGGTGGCCGGGAATCGGCTATCGATTCCCGCCGCCCAGGGCGTCTCCTGCGGCGACTGCGGGCGTGAGGCTGCCTCTCCCTCACGCCTTCCGCCTCCTTCGCGAGTATTACCGCTTCGCAGAAGGAGGTGACGGCCTCCCATGCACTCTCGCTCCGCACCATGGCCTGGACCAGGCTCGGACGCGAGAGATCGCCGCCGCCGATCGCCTCCGTGAGAACACGGCGGTGCTCTGCCCAAGCCGGGCAGACCTCCACTGTAAAGTGGCAACCCTACCAATCGCATTTCGCGCAAAAACTGCGCGGTAAGGTCGTTGCACCGCGCAGACGCGCACAAATTTCAACCGTTTGTTAATTCAGATAAACTGTCCACTGAAAAAACTTGTACAAACCAACACCATGATTGTACTGTATATACTCGTTTTTATTTTATTTGGGGAATGTGCAATCACGGCCCATTTTCGTGAAAATTGTATGTGTGATAAAAATAACATGTCTCGCTTCCAATTGAGGTTTGGTTGATGAAATAAAATCACGTTGCTACTGTTGCTTTACAGTTATTTTATTTGTATTGGTTTTTGGTTTTTGTTAGCTTGTTAATAATGTAAATAGAGACAGTATGTAGGTACTCAATTATGTAATACCTAGGTACGAATCATTCCAATTGTTTTCCCGCGTATTATTTTATCAATCTTCTTCTTTATTAACAACAAACAACACTTAAATATTGAATAAGTTTTTAACTAACTTCCATAATTTATTATTTCAAACCACTTTACATCTCCTCCAAGAAAATTCTCAATGAAAACTGGTCTTTTTTTTATTATTTGAGATGAGTTTGCTCTTGACTCTAGCCTAGGTCAGAGGTGGCAGGTTTGGTTTAAGTAATTTTTCCATTAACTGATTCTAAGAAATCATTCATCACAATAGTGACGAGCCAGGAATCGAACCCACTGTCTTTATTACTAGGAAGATGTATCGTTTAGTTCCTACATTTTAATGGTTATTCTCTTTGATGTTTTAATGTTCACATACTAAAACATTTTCATGTAGTTACTCGTTCACGTTCAGTTTCACGAGAGTTTAGTTAAAACGAGACTCCTATAAATGTCAGTCCGTTCGTGCAAACGCTTTAATATAAATTTTAAAACTGGCTTCGAAATAATACTGACTTTATCCTTTTACTATCGACTAACACAGGAAGATATTCCAATCCATTTTCCTAATACCAAATTTTTTTTTTTCATTGGTATCACCAATGAATTGTTACATTAATCCATATTTTGCTAAAACTATTCAGCATTCTATATTTTGTTACAAAACTATGCTGCCGTTTAAAAGACGAAAAGTAAACTCCTATTTAACTCAGGCTCCAATCATGTAAACAAGCGTAGGATAATACAATTAGCTCGCGATCGATAATCACTGATCTTTAACTTGTATCCGATGATGCTCCAATCGACGACCGAACATGGTCCGCCACGGATAGATCCACTTACATCGTATTATGCTTCATTAAATATGCTAATTTGAGGATTACCATCAATATTGTACAATGTAGACGATTTTAACGAAAAATACTGATTTTTAACTGAATTTTAATACAATACACATACACACACGCTACTCCTCTTGCAGACTTCTTCACACGAGTCCTAAAATATTATGTTTAGTTTTCTAAGTTTCTTCCGTAGTTATTAAATTCTGAATCGGTAATTGGCTGTAATACTATTACAATAAGTGTGTTAAGGTATTTTTAAGAGCTGTGGATTCTGTGATTAATAAATAAATAAATTTAGAGCGACTACCTAGTACTGAGGTTGATTTTTGGAGTGTAAATGTAGGGATATAGGGTAGGGTGAATAGCTCTAGGGTTAAAATCAACAAAAGCTTGTGACCAAACTGTGCATTAATAATGGTGTTATAGTAATATAGAAAAGTTAAGTTATAAAGAAAGTGATGGCTTCCGTCTGACAATGATGGTAATTGCAAACTAGTTTAGGGATTTTGAGGAAAGATCTGATTGGGCAGAAGAGCCTTAAAAATATTTGAGTATATATTATATGTCACGGCTAAAACCCAAAGTGCGGCTACACCTAGTTTTAGGTGGCTAAACGTGAAGTGCGACTAGGCTACAACTATAGCAGTTGGTTAAGCCTAGGTGTAGGCTGAAAGGTAGGTTAGGTTAGAACTGTTACCACACAACGCACGAGCCGAGCGAGCGGTGCCGCAGCAGCGGCCGTCGAGTACCAGGGTCCGAATGCAATCGGTTACCTACACCTAGTTCTAACCGGCTAAAACTAGGTGTAGCCGCACTTCGGGTTTTAGCCGTAACATATAATTATAAAGACGTTAACAATAAGAAACCATTTAACTCCAATATAATGTAACGTTATTCTACCTTTCCCGAAAATGAGCGTCCCAGGACACGTCCAAAATTAGGACGAACCCCCACAAATCCGAATGCCTGGCGATCCTTATTCCGGAATGCTCATCGCTGGGCGAAATCAGGCACAATTATGAACCGCAAGGGAACACATTATGTAATTACGCACGCACGCACCACGCTATTAATTGCTCGAAATTAACCCATTGTAAATACTTTGTAGTTGGCATGCGAGCCACAAGTTTCTCTCATAAATATTGCCTTAGTATTATGTGTTTATTTTTTTAATGGGAAGAGAACCAACATTCTTTCAGTGTCAGTTCAGCTGTCGAGAAGGTGTAATTAACAATAATTAAGTTGCCAGGTTAATAAATGTGAATGCTATTCTCCAATTTTGTTCATAGTGTGGTCCTTGACAAAAAAAAAAAACAAAATTAAATTCGTGCAAGGAATGTTATTCGAATAGCATAAGAGATGATGAAAAGCTCAAAGGAGATGTTTCAAAATGAGCCAGGTCTGTGTACACTACCTCAAAAAAAAAAACGAGATAAATCCGTTGAATTCGGGAAAAAAACAGGTTGTGGTAGGGAATTGATATTTATCATTTATTTTTATCGACTTTCAACATGGCGTCTCACAGATTTACTTACTCTGTGCATAAAAACAATGACAGTAAACCATAGATTGACCACTGATCATAGAAAAAGTACTGTCAGCTGTCACAACAGTTTCACTTCCGTCCTCTTCTAGATGTCAAACGTCATTAAACAATCAAAATGACAGCTTTCCCCCATGACGGGTTTTTGTTGTGTGTTGCAATTTCAAGTGTAATTAATTGTGGTTTACCAGCAATCAAAGCCATTTTAAAATAATTGGACAGTTGAGAACTGTTTTAAATTTATTTAACTATTTTTATGTATAGTGTACACGTACCTGGCCCGAGGTCCATACATTTTGGAACATCTCCTTTTGCCAGAACAACCTACAACCGCGTATTAAACTTTTTTTAAAATCCAATACTAAAGAGAAATCTAAATATTGTACAGTCTCTTTTGAATCCATAGTGAGGATCACTCTAAGCAGACGGCGGTGACCTACATACATGGCATCAGTTGGAATGCTCCCATATGTACCCCACTTGCACTCACCTGTGTAAATATATAATTATAATACTAATTCTACATGCTGAGGCCGTTGTACTGATACTTTATAGCTGTTTACTGTCATCGTCTACTTTTCCATCACTATTTTTTCATGAGGTCCTGGGTTCGATTCCCAGGTCAGGTAAAGTGTTATTGGGTTTTTCCATCTGGATTTTCTCACTAGCAGCCTGGAGTCTGGATTTGGGTCAACTTGGTGGCAATAGGCTTGCCCCCTATTATAGGTATGGGATTTATAACTGGCGAAATGTGAGTATGCTACAGGTAGACCTCGGCCTAGCCCTTCGGGGATTATAGGCGTGATGTTGTTTTTTTTACACGGAGCGTCTGCCTTCCTATATTACACACCCATTTACTAAGAAAATCAAAGGTTAGATGGGCCTCATGGCCTCGTGTCTTCTGAGTATCCAAATCGTTTTCATTTGTTTTCGTTTTTATTTTTTTTTCAGATTGAATTGGTTGATTGAATTTATGAAGAGATTAAAAATTCATACCCTAAAAAGAACGGCCACCCATTTCGACAACTGACCGCGTTAATCAGCTATCTCGCTTATCCTCAGAAATCAAATACCTAATTGTTTACGATCCGTCCTACTAGCAAATTAAAAGAGCAGTAAATTAACGTGATAGAAATAAATAGAGTTAGCGCTTTATCGGATCAGCGGCAGAACCTAACTCGATCGCGTAACGACGTAATCAAATATGCAGCGTACCCGGCGTATCGTGGCGTATCGGCGTACCTACCGGGTCGGCGTATCGACACGCTGCTCTGCCTGTTAAGAATTATGAGATTAAAACCATCGGCTTATATGGATAGAGTGGGCTATGTTCGTACTTGTGTTTCGATGTGGTTCCATAATTTATGGAGTTGGTATGTGCTTTGATATTATATAAGAGTTTGTGAGTTATTGAATGGCACTTTAATATTTGTATGGCCTACAGATAGCTATGGGAGATTCGAAGTCCTTTACATGTTATTTTCATGATGAACACAGCGTAAATTATTCAAATGTTTTAATACTTTTCTGGTAATTTAAATTCTAAACAATTCCAGTAAAATGATTAAAGGTAGTTATGAACACTATCTCGCCTTTATCTCACTCATAAAATGAATTAATTGTAACAGCCAGCCATTTTAACCACATTTCTGTAAAATAATTAATAAACCATTTTCATTTAATTGCACAAAAATATAATAAATCAAATATTCTGTCTGTAACGGAGAACCAATTTAACTAAGAAATTAATTGGATTTAACCCTATATTCGGTGTAATAGAGTCTAAAATCATTTAGCAATAAATTTTCAAAATTCTATTATCTTATTTGCACAGGACTGGCAGCGTTTTGAATAACGCTGTCCCAGGAGCTTTGACAAGCGATTTCCTTCTTTTAACATTGAAAATAGAGCTCACTTTGGCGTGAAAATCGAACGTTTAATTTCAAACTGTGAGTATCAGACTGTCAAAGGCATTTGGGGACGTTGCATTTTTCTTGATAGTTTACTGATTCTTATTCCTTGAGGTATAAGGTGGAAAATGAGAAGAGTTATTATTTAAAAGGTTATTAAAATGTCTTTTCGGAGATGGACGCACGTGATCATTAGTTTTGGGCCTTTGTAACCTTTGAACCAGGTTCGCCTTTCATTGAGAGAAACAGATTTTTGTATTTCCGTCTGTATCAATAATAGTACTTTTTCGTTTCGCTGTTGAAATTATCCGTATTGGCAAAATGTGAAATGTTAATTTCGCTTTTACAGTAATTTTCGGGATGGTCTGTAGATCCGCTTAGGTATGCACTGTTTTTTTTTTAAATACTTTTCAGTAGGATTGAGATTTATCAATGGATCATTTTTAAGGTTTCCTGGCGCCATTTCTTCACTTTGAATTTCAGCAGAATATGGACCGGCTTATACTAATTTTGTTACCACGGACATGCATTTCTTTACATTTACGAAAACTTTTCTAAAAACTAGGTACTCCGAAGTATATCCTGTGACCAGACCAGTCTATACATCACCCCAAACTAAAAAGCGGAACAGCTCCAAATCTCACACAATACAGGATGTTCCCCACTTGAGTTGATACAGGATGTTGATATTATGCTGTGGGGCTGTTGACAGACAGACAGACACGCCCAATCGGTATAGTTTATTGCTCTCACGGTCTAGATTGATGCGGGGGTTATGATATCAATCAATTAATTGAATAACTGTTTACTGGGTTTATTTGGTCAAAGTGCAATAATGGTATTGGTATTATTGGTGATTGGTAATGGGGATTCATAGAAAAACAATTTGTTTGATAGTTGGAAAATTGTCGGCTAGATATCGATTTCATTTGCCATTTATTTGTGAAACTTTCATGTCGGAAGGGGAGGGAGACTTATACAGTTGAGACATTTAATTTTTATCCTTTATCTCGGAGAATCGTCCCAAGCGATATAGTAAAGCTACATTCTCAGTAAAATAGATTCACAATATCATGTCCCGTTATCTAAAAAATAAGTAATAGCTAATAAACCCACATACAATTCGCGGCACAATTTCTCGACAACAATGCCTATACGTACATGGCTAACAAAAGAAAATAAATCGATAGTTATTGAAACAAAAGCGGTCCACAAAAACTGTTGATTGACGCACGGTCGTCGCCCACTCCCGAGCCCACAGCTCTCTGCTGGACTATAACTGACACCCACTAGGTACAAACAAACAAATATAAGACTATTATCCTGGGACATTATTTCACACACGGTCATCTGATCCCAAACTAAGCAGAGCTTGTATTATGGAAACCACATAACTGATATACTACATACACTACATTTTTTTGTCAATACATACTTATATATAGAGAATTACACCCAGACACAGGACAAAAGGACATGTTCATGCACACAAATGTTTGTTCTGGATGGGAATCGAACCCACGACCTGCGGCGTGATAGGTGGTATCTTAACCAATCACGCCATCTGGCCTGGCTACTTTGTATTTTTTTATATACCTACAGGCTAACTTGTAACTCCTTTAAACAATTTTGAAAGTGTGTCAAAAGTAGCGCTTGCGACTTCTAGACCAACAAGAATTCAGTGTGCGAAGTAATCAAGTTATTTATCACTCTCATAAGAGTATCTCGAGCTTAAACAGTTATTAATATGCACATGATTGAAATGAATATTGGCTGTATAGTGGCACAGATAATATATAGTGGAAAGATTAATATTTTTGCCTGTATACAAAACAATTTGTTCGACTGTACTCTTAATTATTGTTCGTCCGTGTGAATCGGGTAGTGGAGCCAATCAAATGTTTTTGACGAAACGATTTCCTACTTTTAGTTTCAGAGTTCTGGTGATCTAAAAATAGTTAAGGGGCAGGGGTGCGGATATTGTTTTCTATGCAAGTTTTTTGATTGAGAGTTGGTATACATCAGGTTGCTTTGGTTCTAGGATGTCTTGGCGGGCCTGGCGGTCTGCTTTATTCTTATTTAAATAATAACGCATTGGAAAAGGTAGCTTTTAAATTTTTCTTCCTTATTACGTCTTAGCTCGTCGCCATGTTTACAATTATGTAGGCAACTTTACTTAGATTAAGTAACTATAACTTGATCCGAAGGGCCTCGACGATTGACATAAGGTTTTCGGTCGCGTATGTCAATCCCATATATTTTTGACTATTCCATCATCGTCGCTGGCAGAATGTCACTTTGTCAGGTCATCATTACCTTTAGCTTGCTTTTCTCGTTCATTGTTATGTGTCATATCTACTATTGGACCAATCAACGTGCCTCCTCACAGAATACCTTCTAGTGTATGGTACTAATACCCAACCATATCAAGGGGAAGCGTCAGGGTAGCCCGCGAAATTCAAATTTTCTTACGTTTTTTGGAATTTGCAAGTCAGTATTAAGTTGTATGTTAAATAAAGCATGTTTTGCGGCCGTAAAATTTATGTATTTACAGAATTATCATAATCATTAGAATCAGTAATACAACTCCTTAAGTTAGTATAATCCTCAAATGTCAAGATTTCATGAAATAGTCATTCATTAGGATTACTTAAAGAGTTGATCACTTGAATGATTATAATTGCGTAAATACATACTTGTTACGGCCGCGAATTACATTTGATGGTACAACCTAATACTGCATATTCTTACATGTAAATTGCAAAAAAAGGTAAGACAATTTGAATTTCGCGGGCTACCCTGACGCTTTCACCTTAAGAGGATACATCGAAACGTGGTTTACCTCGGTGTGTAAGTCATATGACTGCCAAGTTTAAGGCTGCGAGATAGAAGACTCTCACGCGCACCGGAACTAAGCGCGCTTCGTTTAAATGTAGATTTATGACAAAATGCTTGGAATTTTTAGCTTAGTATGTTCTTAACATATTTCAATACCTTCGATTTAAAGCAAATATTACTGCAAAATAAGGAACTGTTTACGAATAATCGTATGAAACAGATTTTAGACGGTGTACTTTCGATGTTTTTTCTATCGAAAAATCAAGTAATCAATGTTTCGGTTTTAGTACAGCAGTAGGCAATAAATATTATAGTCAAATAACACATATGGAAAATTCAAATGATTTAACCATATACAATTGGTTTTATAGGAATTTTAAAAACGCATTTATCGATGTATCCCCTTACAATAACAAACCATAAACCTTGGTCCATAGTATATCAAAGCCATAGAATGTATAGGCTATGCACACAACGGCTATTATCTAACAATGGGCAATGGTTGTAAACTGTTATTAAGTTATGAATGAGTGAATGGTGGGTCTGCACAGGTAGCAGCGCTAGCAATCGACTGTAGGTGTGTTGGCTGATTGATTGAGTGATTATGTTGTGTGTACTTACTTAGTGGTTTAGCCCCATCTCGGCACCCATGAATTTATTTATCGTACCTACCTACGAACAATTCCCATCTCGGCCCCTGTCATAAATCATTGTTAGACATCAACAAAGGGAAACACAGTATTTAGTGTGTAAAGATAAGTACTTACTTGATTATTTATTAAATCAAAATAAATATTTTTCTAAAGTTACTGTTTATAAAATAAATTTCATTTTAAATAAAATAGGTACTAGAAGTAAAAGATATGTTTGTGGGACTTTCACAGACAAGCTCTTGAATCGCTCTAATTAGAGGCTCCATTAATAATATGCAAAAATCAACGGTTTGACAAACAATTAATTAAACTTTTTATTAAACAGTAACTTTGAAAATATTTATTTATAAATTTTATTTTTTATTTAATTATAGACGGACAATCATGGCACACCCATCGTATAAATATAACATTAAATTTAATAATAAGTAATCAAGTTGAAAAAATGGAATCACCTAGTGAGTAAATCTCACTAGGTGATACTGTGTTTCCATTTTTTGATTTGTACAGACGCCAGCATTGACCTGCTGGCTACCCGAAACTAATGCTTGAGCGATAAAGTTGAAAATCGATTAAAGAAATTTGACAGATTGTAGTAGCTTGATGTGCTGGCGTCTGTACATAACAATGATTTATGACAGGGTGCCGAGATAGGAAGGTGCCGAGATGGGACTAAACCTATATTTTTAGTAATAAAGTAAAATAATAATGTATTCCGATTTACATTTTCCATAAATGCAGAATTGAAATAAAGTTTCCTCATTTCACTCCACACCCCACTTTTTCACTAATCTTCTTTATTCCTATAATTATTTATGCCACATACCTTTATGATTATTCCGGAAGTTTCTTAATCTAAAATGTCACAGTACGTTGGGTTTTGAACTGTACATCTATTAGCAAAAAGTAACTTCATAATTGATAGCATTTTAGCGTAAGTCGTAACATAGCATGTGAAGTGCACTGTTTGGCAACCTTCTCGACAGCTATTGCCGCGGTCATTGTTCTTCACAGTTACAGGACGTTAAACTGTTGTTAAAATGTTGTTTTAAAAGTAGTTAGATAGTACAGTAAGCCGCAGGTCAGTGGTAACAAAACCTGTATAAGCTGGCCTTTTATTCTATTGAAACTCCGTACTACGCTAGACCAGCTCAAGGTCAAAGGTTTACTACCGACATGGGGTCAACTGTACTTTGTTGGTAAGCGTGGTACAATAATCGTTTCTTCTCTGTACTCGTAGGTAAGAGTAAACTAATTATTGGAAAAAAAATATGGTGTGTGTGTGTTGTGTTGTGTTGTGTGTAATTGCAGAATAGTTTTTTTTTTTTTTTCGAGAATTTGGATGTGAATAACTTTGTAATTTGGTACCTATGTGAATAATTATACCAGTTCATTTTGGTAACAAATCATTCCCTTTAGGACTTGAACTTTTTTTTTCATCATTATTAGTCATTGTATCATTGAGTCACTAGGTATGTACCCCTGGTTTATTAAGTAGGTTTGTACATGAATCATAGATGTATCTGATAGTATCTCAAAACTCATTAGCTAAATAGTTACCGAGAAATATAGCGATATTCCGGTATTTAATTTAAACATTTTGAATATTTCCTTTTCAAACTAACAGAGATACTTGGAATTTTAAAACTGTCTATTAATTCTTGGAAATATTCACTCTATAGTAATAGTTATATATCTTCTACTGGTTCCATAGGAAAATGACAGGAATATGGAGGTTTAATAACCTGCTTCTGAATCTTCAAGATGCGAATGAGATGTAAATTCTAACTTGGCATGATTTACCTCTGAACATCCATATATATCTTCAAACAATTAATAAAAAATAATTCTATATAGGTACTAATATAATACCTATATAGCTGAAGAGTTTGTTTGTTTGTTGGTTTGAACGCGCTTATCTGTGAAACTACCAGTCGCATTTGAAAAATTCTTCTTGCATTTGATAGCCCAATTCTTGAAGGTTAGGTTGTTTAACACGCGACGGCCAAAGTCGAGCGAAAAGAAAAAAATCAGAAAGAAACGTGGCTGTTATTTTAGTATATTGTGGTATTTTACGACATTCGCGCGAACTAAGTCGCGGGCAGATGGGTGTTTCTCCGTTTTCGCTAAAAACACATCATAAATTAAACACAATGTTTTTTGCTAAAAAATTATGTTGACCAAGACTTTTAAGTGGAGGTGTTTAGAAACGGAGGTGAATGACGATTTGCGTGATGTTTTGTTAGTTTTCTTTGTTTTCGACAGGTATGTGCATATATTGAATAATGCGCCCTCAAGCCAACCCATGAGAGCTCTCATGGGTTGGCTTGAGGGCGCATAGCCAAGTTCAAGTGTGTTAGAGGGAGTTCGCCTAGTGGCGGACACTTAAGGTTTTTGGCGATTAATAAAAAAAATCCTCGAGATATCTTATAATAAATATAAATTAATTAAATTAACAATATTTAAAATCCATATAAATTATTCTCAATTCTTTTGTCGGCGACGTCGACAGCCATACATATTCATAATATTGAACTTGGCTCCCATTTTCACATTTATGTTTTTCAGTCAGACAGTCCTTTCGTGTGTAGCCTGCTCTTGATGCCTTCTTCAAGTCAAAGGTTTATCAGACAGTTCATCATTGTATAGATAACAGGCAGATTGTGATGCCAATAATTCCTTTTAGGTCAGGCTTTTAAATAACAAAACACTTCCCGTCTTGGAAATCGAACCCATGACCCAGGCTCTGCCAGCTGACTTCCAGCTTGATCTCTTGCACATTTGTTGTAAAATTTATGTAAATAAACGATAAATAAATAAGAAAGACGAGGTAATACAAGCGTGTTTATAAATGAAGTAATAAATTCGCTGGAGACTAATTGTGGGACATTTATCTCAATTATTTGGAATAACTTAAGATAAGGAAACATTAACATTTTGTGGACCGAAACCACAGTACAAATTAAAATACTCTATCGTAAATTTCATACATTTAGTATGAAATTTACGATAGAGTATTTTAATTTGAGATTAATTGAAGGTAACATTTAAGTTTATTTGAATTTTAGAAGTTGGGAAAGTTTTTAAAGTTTCACTTTTAGAGGTTCTTTTGATTGACTTCATATCCTATACATCGACAGTTTAAATTAGCCACAAACCAACATTGTCTAGCCTGGTAATATAATATATATAATCTACTGTAATGTTTTAATATTTTAATATTACCGTAAGTGTAAGTTTTAATATTACCGTAACATTAAAATCACTCCTATCACCCAAAGTTTCTTTACACAAGATAAGAAACCCATACATACCCAAACCAGGCCGTAACGACCCATAAAGCGATGGGCTCTTACACGTTTCACACTATAATTATATTTTGTAATATATTAAAAGTGCCAGATGCCATAAAATTGCCATCGGCCCGCCCCGTTACACCATAGATCAGGGATGGCGAACCTTTGGCACGTGTGGCTTACGGACCGGTATATTCTGGGCACGCCATCGATTTTAATATATAGGCCTTTTCATTATTTTAAATTGCTTAATACACTTTCAACCACACAGGATTTTAAATGAAATTGCTTATTCATTGCTTCACATGTTTAAAAAATTCTTCTGCTCGACAACGAAAGTGGCGCAATGAATGTTCTTGAATTGTCAAAATGAAATACATTCCAATACAAATGTGTCACGCTGCTAAATATTTGCGTTAATATCATTGAAAGGATTTTAATTTGCGTTATTTTGGTTTAGTGTTCCTTATTATCCTCTAACGGTGATAAATCAAGAGTTACGAAGAGTTTTTTTATGGTACGTATAAAAAGGGTTTGCGATCCCTGCTAGATCATGGTGTGCGGTCACACTAACCAAAGTTATGTGGTTTGATTTTTATGGCATTTTTATATGTTTCGGCACTTCTCAAGTTAAGCTTGGTATGTTTCGATCCATCAGTGATGTTATGGGTTTATTTTAAAATGGGACTGTATGTTAATATGTAGGTTCTGTAATAAAATGTCTGCATTCGTCAAATTTGGAATTTTATGTATTTATTGTTAATGTATTTTGATAAAATTTATGGTTCTTTTCATAACTGTGAAGAATGCTCACTGTCAATGTTACTATTCACATGCTTATTAAGTACAGTTATTTCTGATTTATCTAAATGCTTTTATTTCCACAAATTCTGGACACAATTCATTCAATTCGTAAACACAGTTTGACATCACTCTTTTTTTTTTCTCAACACTAACTTGTGTTAGTGTCTTCTAAAGGGTGAATTTTACTACTACAACATGGAAACAAGAGGACTGTTTTGACGGTGTAGGTTCTAGCCAAATTATCTCAACCTACCATAATGATTTACTTAACAGAAACACTCCCAAGAGCCCAAGTCCACAAATTAGCAAAATTAGCTTATAGTCCGCATACAGCTAAGATTTATGCTCGTTGCAGAAAGCCAGTGAGCCAATGAGCCAGCATTCCTAGCTAATTGGCGCTGCACTTACAAAGTACGGCCTCATGACTGAGATTTGTGAGAATTTACACTACATTACTGGTTTTGTATGGATGCGGATTGTTTTGTTGTTGGAATAAGGGGTAATGTATGATGTAATTAGTGGGGTTATAGGGTTGTGATCGAAGTTCTGGTTACGAAGTCTTTGTGATTGAATAAGGTTGTGCTTTTCTCAAAGCTAAATGGTGCAAGGTTAGTAAATGTTTCTGTAGTAGGCCTAATATTAAAAATATTTGTATTATTTCCATGTTGTACATTATATTATCTTTTACTTAATAAACAAATTAAGTAATAACAGCCGCACGGGTCGAACTATCAGGTTAAACTACGATTGCTGCGGTTGGTCCGTGGATGGGTCCGCCCATTTTTACATACCGAGACTCCTCCGTGCTCGGAAAGCAAGTTAGGCCATCAGTCGAGTCGCTCCATGTAAAATACTGGTAGTCAGCTGCATCCGGTTAGACTGGAAGCCGACCCCAACATAGTTGGGACAAGGCTGGGCAGATAATGCAGATTATATCTAATAAACATAGAAAAGTTGAATCACTGAGGCCTTCTCTGTTGCGTGGAAATGGTGTTTAACTCATCATCATTTCCACAAAGAATAAAATGGTAATCCTAATCACAGTACCTAAATACTTACAAGTACACAATCGGTGAATGGTTCACTCCTTTATCAACACCTTATTTGATTATAATAACACTTCCTACAACTTAATCTTCCCACAAGCATCACAATACAACCGTAAACATTTCGTAAAGTGATCGTAACGAATCATGTCAATCACCAGCTTATGACAGTAATTATGTACGGTGTACCATCGAGTTTATGAGCCATAAACTATAGGTGTTAATATTTTGGTGGTTATGGCGGCCGCTGATTGGGTGATAAGGTGGTGAATAGTTTGATTTGGGTCATAATGTTTTGTTTGGTTTTATTGATAGGTGTAAACTAGGTGATCTGTTTTGTCTTGTAAGTAGCATGTATAGGCGATCCAATGATCGTCAAGATAATATCTAGCATTGTCTCGTGTGCTATATTCTACTAGCTTCTGCCCGCGGTCTCGCCCGCGTGGTTGTCGGAAAAACTCTTAACACACTACTAAAGTTTATATAATAATATAAGACACGTGGCGCCATCTATTGTTATATGAACGTTATTGTTGTTTTCCTCGGGAACTGTACTTTTTTTCGGGATGAAAGATACCCTATGTTCGTTTCTGTACACGTGACAAAGTATAAGCAAAATTTCGGGATGATCGGTTCGGTGGTTTAGGCGTGAAAAGGTAACAAACAAACAAACTTACTTTCGCATTTATAATATCAGTTAGGATTTTATGTTAAACTAGCTTTTACTCGCGGCATCGCCCGCGTAGGTGTCGGAAAACTATACGTTTATACCTTCCACTTGAATCACTCTATCTATTGAGGAAACCGCATTAAAATCCGTTCAGTAGTTTTTGAGATTATCGCGAATATACAGACAGACAGACGCAATGGGGGACTTTGTTTTACAATATGTAGTGATAGGAGAATGAAACAAGATGCAAATTTTGCCTGTGGCTCACAATAAAATGTAAACGTCAAATGACTCGCATCGTCTAAAGACTGTTTAACTTTTACGAATCGTACCATGTAAGTAAAGGCTCCCGTAGACAGGCGCGCGTCACACCGGTAGAACAATCTTTAAGAAGTTTATTCGACCAAAGTAGCCTCGAGCCTGTGTGCCTTAAGGCTTAAAACTTGTTTTGACTGTTAGCAAAAGACAAAAATATTTTTCGTTGTACTTACTGGACCAGTAGTCGTGTGCTTTTATTCAACTAATATTCAAGTTGACAAAAGTACCGAAGAAAAAACAAAACAACCATTTATTTACATATTCGTATTATAAATTGTCCACACCTGTTATTTCCACATTGTTAGAAAAAGCTTCAGAAACGCATTAGTGTTGCCTATTAAAACATAAGCTGTAAACGATTAGTGTTGGGCGCTCGCCAAGCTAATGCGAGCATAAGTTATGCGGCCCGAAACAGCTATTGCTCGAAACAACAGCACAACACTAGCCGGAGTTTCCAGGTCGGGTCGGTAGAACTAAGCGATCACGCAGACAGACACGAAAGATCGCTTATTTACTTATTGACAAAACATGCCCTACTACAGAGGCACATAGCTACCTACCTACTACGCTTCCTGCACATGTCCAAACACAAACATTGCGCACACGCATGTAGGTCAAGTAGTGACGTCACTTACGTAGGTGATAGTAGTAGTAAAGGGTTAAGTGATGAGGTGTTGAAGAAGTTAATTATTTATTTTTATTTAAGTAGCAACTTGAGTAACGGAATGATATGCATAGTAAACAACGGAATCCCTCTAAAGCTTTAAGAAGTAAATTAGATGAAGTGTGTTAATATTATAGCGTCGGTCATAAGGTAGAGTAAGCGGCCATAAGTGCAGTAGCACGTTAAGGATCGTATTGCTGTGATCCCGCGGTACAGGCCGTACCTACGTCTAACGAATATGAGTGTGTGTATATAGTATAGAAATTACTTATTAAAAGAAGGTCGTGAGTAAAACTGCAGTGTCAATCTATTGCTTCGTGAGATTGCTACTCCACTTATGACCGCTACCTGTACCGCTACTGTACATAATTATAAGTATACACAGTTACATTGTCAGTTGTTTTTATATGTAGCAGCCTGTATAGCCTACCGACTGCAAATTTATAAAATGCTGCTTTTAAATAACCGTCTATTGTCTAAGTTTTCCCAGAAAGTAGTAAACTTTGTTGATATAATAGCGATGCGCTGCCATTCTGTGTATCATAAAAAATAATTCAATTTTGAAATCAATTAACACAATAATTAACATTCTCTTCAGTATAAATGAGTTATCACCTTCACTTGCACACTCATAATCTGTTTCCCAGCCATTTTAATTGCAACCCCATCTCTTATCCAATATCGGAAACTATTTCCGCCATTTTTTATTACTTGTGGAGCTATCGTAAAAGTAACGTTTCAGTGTCGTAAAATGATCGTATGGTAGTTTTATCGTTCTTCTAAACACTATACGTAAGCTTTACTATCTCATACGATAGTATTGAGTACAGTAAAGAGTTTTATTGGTAAAGTAGACAATGTAATGTAAAATAATATTTGATTTTGAAGATTTTGAAAGGAATAAAGTTGTCATAAATGGGTTTAAATTAAATGGAGGAAGTACCTCATGTGCCTCAGAGCGAGCTTATCTTGAAGACATGGTTGTAAAAATTTTTACGGTGTTTTTGCATGGTTTTACAAGTACATATTACCATGTTATTATTGTAATAAAATTTAAAATAAAAACTTGGAACGCTCAAAGCTGTATACTAATTTGTATTATTATGATTTGTTTATGGACATTTTTCTAGTATTCCTGTTAAACCTTCAACTATGTAAAAACATAATTAATTATACATAAGCTGTTTTAATTTTAAGTCAATTATGTAATTTTGACCTAGTGGTTCTGTCTTCAGAATTTTTTAGCTTAGTATACCTACCTAATGTCTTCAATATACCTGACACTGATTACCATAGTTCCACAAGCAGTGCTGCATAATGGTCAATGTCATTTAGTAGCATTACCCGAGTGGTCGTCAAAATGCAGGTGTCCTAAATTATAGTTATTAGGGCACACTGAATTTTAAGGTGCTACTCCGACCAAACGACTTTGGGCGTTTGGTCTTTCTCTGTCCTACCGCTCAGTCTCTCTTTGTCTCGCTCCCTGCGTTATACGGCACTTTATCATAAAATTCACTTTTTTTTTTAATTATTTTAATAAAAAAGAGTAATCTTTTGAAACAATAAAAAACGTGAATTATTTAGATTTTTATATTACAATATTAATAATAATATCCTGGGACATTATTCACACACGGTCATCTGATTCCAAACTAAGCAGAGCTTGTACTATGGAAACCAGATAACTGATATACTACATATACTTTTTTTTTTGTAAATACATAAGTACTTATATAGATAATTACACCCAGACTCGGAAAAACAGACGTGTTCATGCATACAGATGTTTGTCCTGGATGGGAATCAAACCCACGACCTGTGGCATGATAGGTGGTATCTAACCAACCACGCCATCTGGCCTGTCATTTATCCATTAGTGTCATCCTCAAATGATTAGAACGTCACCTTTAGCAATGGAGATTTTAAATATATTTATAACACAAAAACAATAAGAATGTGCAATGTGATATCGAACAATAATAATGTGCTTTTAGATGTAGTTTATTACTCTTAATCAATAAGTTAATAGTCTCTCAATAACGCACTATCGCAAGGTTTTTCTCGGGGTATCGCCTTAACTGCGCAGAATGTTTCCTGGGGGTAGCGCCTTAACTGCACAGAATATTTTCGCGAACCGCCACGTAACGTAATCTGTCAATTGATAATTATTGTACTTAGGTTTGGCGACCGTAACCAAAATATTGTTGAAATTACTTGCAAATGAATCTCGAATCACTCAACAAAATGTGACCCTTTCTACTTATCAGCGCAGTATACGTCTAACCAAAATAAAGGGAACACTTTATCATACCAAGAACTATTCAATGCACAAACACGAACTCCGTTGCATAACATCCTCAAATAAGGAACCGTATTATAAAGAGAAAAATTGGAGCACACGTGTGGTCCAGTGACCATAATTTTGGTAAGGAATTTCGAGACCTTTCCATTTTTTCACTTACAACCCAAACTCAACGCAATGATAAACTAAATAAGGTAGGTTTTCTGTTGTAACTGGTTTCTTCTTAAGGGAAGTAATTATGTTAAGTACGCCATTGTTCTCCGTTCAAGACTGATGGCGAATGGACACCATCATTCACATAAAAAGCCTTTATGGTGGTATCAGTGACTTTGAGGAGCTTTTTCCGCAGCAGTGATTATTTGCTTCAAGTCACTTGTGTGCTGCGACAAGTACTGGGCATTTGAAGCTCTCTTTAGTAAAGTGATTTAAGGGGCAGGTATAGGTAGGTACTTAAATGAAAGTGCCTATTGAAAATTGCTTGTTTGAAGAATGTAATTAATTCCTTTAACAAACGAAATGTGCAGTGTTAACTTAAAGCTTATTTTTTGCGTTATGATGATTATTAAAACTTTTTTTTTTATTTCACCGTCTTTATGTCCGTAAACAGATATAAACACTTATGCTTTAACAATTTTTTAAGGACTTTTCCTTTTAACTATTCCATATAACTCTTCTGTACAGTACAAATACCATAAAATAAAAACACACCGTCCATCTCCACACAGTTCTCATGTAATATTAATCCCAATACAGTGAGGCCATAAAACTGACGGTTCCGTACAAATATAACGGTGACCAAACTAATAATGCTGCTATTATTTATTAATAGTGCAGTCCCATTGTGACCTTAGCTCGTAAAACTTTATTTTATTACCGTCACAATGGCCCTATGTGTAATTGTGGGTACGTTTAAATGTATGGGCTCATATTAAATGGATTCTTTCATTTATGTTTATGTATGAATGCGTATGAATTTTAGATTTAGTTGCGTTTGTAATTATAAAAGCCTATAATAATCGTGAGCAGGTTCCTGTCACTGGCGCTCTAACCTCCGGTAGATAGGACCTTGCTCTCAATACCGGCGGACCACAAATTTTTATATTTTTAAATGTTTTTTTTTAAGAAATATTTAAATATGTATTTAGGAAAACAAATTAATAATAACCGACATTAAAAGTCTACAGACGAATAGAAACGAGTTGACAGAATTACACACATTTGAAATCAGGATATCTCGCTCCAAAATATTGTCATGTGATCATATTACGTTACATTTTACACATATTTACTGTTGCCTGACTATGGTTTGTCTCTTGACAGTTCAAACACGCTGGCCGAGTTTTGATTAAACTTTTTTGTAAAACGTCCCCCCAGCTGTGGAATGATAAAGTTTTATTTGCAAATGCCATAATATTTCAGAGGCCGAAATCCGAACCATGCCGGGGCAAAACTAGTTTCGACTTTCTGCCAGTGGAGATTGCAGAAAACATTTATTATTTTTTGTGTGATTTTTAGATTAGGTATTTTCTCGACCGTTAAATGAAACTTTATTCCTGTTAGAACTTTATATTTATAATTTTATTTCCTTTTGTTGCAGGTAAGTTCTTCCTTCGCATTAGTAAGTGACCATACGTTATGAATTGACAGGATAATTTTCATAGTACCTATATATATGAAAACGGTAAGTAGTAGGTACTTTGAGTTATCGAAAACACTCTTAGGTACATTAACACAAACTCTAAAAATACATACTTATAAAGACTTAAAAAACCAAAATTAAAACAACATTTTCATTCCACAGTTGTCTCTAGCCAGAAAAAATACACTCACTCCAAAAAAAGCCCTGAAAAGAAAAACAATACATTAAAAAGGCCGCGGGTCCATTTTCTAAATGACTGCCTCTGAAATCTAATTTATCTCACAAAGAACAGTCACATTAGCATATAATGCTCTTGTAACGAGCCCCTTGATCTTGCAAACTTATTTGTAATGCAATCATTTTCTATTGTCTTCGTGAATTAAATAACAACTGGTTATAGAGTGTCGACGGCCTTAGAAAGCTTGCCGTCATGTGGGTATACAATCTGTATGAAGGATTGTTTGTTTTGATAATTAGTGGAATTTATCTACCTATGTCAGGTTTCGCTAAATTGCAGTGCAAGTGCTGACTATTATAAAAAACACGTGAATTAAGTGTGCCCCTTAACATAAAGTGAGTAGGTAAGTAAAACGATTTCTTAAATATAGGTATAGATACTTAGCAGTTTGAGTTATATTTAAATTACTTATTAGCTAATAGGCTAGATTGTAATGTGAATGAAGTATCACATAAAAGGCAAAAAAAAAGGTTTCGCAAAAATTTACCAAAGTAGACATGACTGTCTTTTACATCTCTACTACATACTTAAGCTCGCTTAGACAACAGTTACTAAATAACTAGGGCTAATTATAATTAAATCATTAAATAATTAAATTAAATTATTATAATAATATTAAATTATTAATTAAAATATTTTTAATGAGAAGAATGTTTAATTGGCTAAGTTCCTAAAACTTGTTCCTAAGATTTATTTGATTAAAGATTTTTTTATAATAAAAATATATAAATATTATTTAAAATTATGTTTTTCTTTTTAGTAATATACACAATTATATAAACCATCAAAACATATCAATCATACTTATAGGTTTTGAATAAAATCATTAGTCAAAATGATGCGCCTCGCAGGCGTATGAGTACCTAGTTTCTTTGTACGTCGCAACATGAGTAGTAATGTAGGGTTAAAAATCTTTTGCAGCTGATACTGACATAGCGCTGGCTATGAAGTCAGCCATTTTGTGCAAGTCAGACTATTTGTGTGCAACTCGACAGATAATTTAATAAATGAGATAAATGTACATTCCTAGCAATTCGATTTCTCTAATTCAAAAATCTGAAAGCTCTATAAAGTCAAACTTAAATTACACAACCTGACACATTTCTTTACACTTATAAGTAAAACTAGCGATATCAACCTCTTATCAATACGAATTTAACAGTGTCGGAAACGAAGTCGGAACTTTATCCGACAAGGTTTCACGGCACACATTGGCGTGGCTACCCTACTCACGATGCTTGTTGTCACCCACTGTAAACAGGGACGTCCTGAGTGACGTGTGGATAATGGACGCCCTACTGTCATGTGTGAAAGATACGAACGTACTAGTGAAAAGTGCGGTCTTGCTTTTTGAGAACATACTCGAGCGTATTCCTTCAGGGTTTTTATTTTCCAATACCGAATCCTAAATTAATGGAGTTCATTCGCATGCCAATTTGAATGGTGATTGTGGGTTGCTGTTATCCTTGTGCTTTCTTCGCCGTCGTGGCGATGATTCTAATATTTAAGTAAAAAAAAAACAACTTCTATCTATATATATTCAGCGATTCGATTGATGCAAGAGTTTGATTTCAGTAAGAATCAAATATTTTCATACTACAGAATAGATATTTGTCCCGGGTCGGAATGATTTTGATTTGGAGATTTGTGGCAACATTTTTGCCATGGCTCAATAATAACAGCCGCACGGTTCGATCGAATGTTAGGCTACGCTTGCCGCGGTCGGGTTGTGGATGGGTACCATCCATTACTCGTAAATTATTATTCAGTTCATTATACGCAAAGATCGAGGAGCTCGTGGCTAAGTAATAACAGCCGCACGGCTCGATTTATCAGGTTAAGCTACGCTTGCTGGGGTTGGTCCGTAGATGGGTGACCATCTTTACATACCGAGACCACCGTGCCTCGGAAAGCACGTTAAGCTGTTGGTCCCGGCTGTCATTCGTGGAAATTTGACAGTCATTACGGGTCGTCAGAAGCCCGTAAGTCTGATAACCAGTCTTATCAAGAGGTATCGTAGTACCCAGTAACTGGGTTGTGGAACTCAGATAGGCAGTCGCTCCACGTAAGACTGGAAACTAACCCCAACATATTTGGGAAAAGGCTAGGCAGTTCGATTTGTGACCACATTTTTAAGAAAATGTGATTAATAAATTTCCTAAAACATTAACACCAAGCGCATCTATAACTTACTACAGACGAAAACTCTTATTAAATTCCTTCTTCCATAATAATAGTAAAAGATACACCTCTAGAAACTCGGCTCACTAAAGTGTCGGTATACAAATCAAACACACCGTGCGAGATGTGTGTTCCCCGCCTTATTGCTTCCGATACCAACGGAACTTGTGTATAACATGTGTTTGACTTAGACGAACTTGTTTGTGAACTGTGTACTAGGCAGTTTGTGTACTTGGATACTAGAGCGGGGACATGTTTGTGGAGATCTTCGTTAGAGAGGGGTATTTTTGAAAGGATTCCATAGCCTGTCTGGATCGGCTTGGTTTATTAATAATGTTATGGTAGTAGGTTGATATTGTCTATGTCTAGAGTGGAGCAAGAGGTTGGCATCGCATTGCTTGGAAAGATTATTGGGCAAAAAAATAATACAAGGTGTACTAAGTTTCAAACAAGAAGTTCAGAGTTATCGGAAAAAATCTGACTTTCGGTAAAGACTAGGAACAGTCAAGGAAATTGACAATTGTTTATCAAATTGACACATTTTGACAAATCTCCGTATTAAAGCCATTACAAATCTAAAATTAAAAGAAAAATGCAGTTACGATTCGAATATACAGGGTTATTTGTAAAACACCAACAACCTCTTAAGGGGTCATTGTACTCATCATTATGAACAACTTTTACTATGGGACCAAACCTGAAATCGCAAAAAAAATCAGCTGTTCAGTACATTTTGACGAATTATGCGAACATAAATGTACTGAACTGCTGAATTTTTTTTCGCGATTTCAGGTTTGGTAAAAGTTGTTCATAATGATGAGTACAATGACCCCTTAAGAGGTTGTTGGTGTTTTACCAATAACCCTGTATAATATGGACAATATAAGTTGCAATTCGATAAACAAGTACCTAGGACAATTACATAGGAGCTCGTTTATTTTTTTAAACTTATTACCTATCTAAGTAACTAGGCCCTCTCTAAGTCTATCAAAATTTGCAACTTCCTACATTTCGATAAAGCGCTCCAAAACTCACGTAGACATAAATTTAAAGTTACCTACTAACTTTCATTCAATATCAGACTACAATTTACTTTTATCAAGCTCTAAACCTGACACAAACGGTGACACAGGGGTCCCTTACCAACCTATAGCTAATTTCACCACTTTTCACAGGCGACTTGACGGAAGGGCACTCGATCCGCTGTGGTGTGGGTTCGATTCCCGGGTAATGCGAGGCGATCGGGTTTCGGCTATTTGTGGAGCGATCGATGAACTAGTGGTGAGATATTTCCGGAGCGGTTCGGCAGAGAGTATTGATGTGGGCTTTGTTTGTGCTGTTTATATTTGGTGCTGCACTGAGGTAGGATATGCAATTAATAACTATTGGCGGCGACATCGCTAAAAAGCTTTTAAAATATGTTTTTGAAAATATATTTTTTTTTATGTTAGCCTACATTGTTTCGCTGCTAAGCAAAACCTTCCAAGCATCATTTTCCACACCAAAGCCAAAACCATAGCCATATATCTAGATCTTAGATTCTAACATATCCCTTCATTTACAACAACTATGAATAACTCCATTCACAACCCACCGCATAAACATAATCTTGAATCTTCAGAACCCATACATCATTGCCCCATATTCCTCAATCATGTCACCCAAGCTGACACGTTTGCTTCAACTCGTACTAGTGAGGTCGACCCTACACTGTCTGTTGACTTACCTTGACGTTATCTGTCACTTTAGGGTCCGCGGCGTGTGATTAGGAGGGTACAGAAGTTCCATTGGTCGCGTGACACGTCGGCTAACATAGTTCACTTGCAGAGGTTGATAATTTATGAAGGTGCAAAGTGATAAAATGTGTAAGATTTGGATCTTGCTTAGTTTATGGTAGCTTGCTTGCACTAGAGACTAGACCTTACTACTAACTGATACATACAGTTTGAACAAATTATGGCTAAAGTGAACTGGATTGTTTTGTTGCTAGCTGTGCGGTTTTGTCCAATTGTAGCATACCTACTGGGAGTCGACTGTCTTCTCATTTGAAACGCATAATACAATACACACACACTCACACGCTACTCCTCTTGCAGACTTCTTAACACCTCACACGAGTCCTAAAATATTGTTTAGTTTTCTAAGTTTCTGTTGCAACTTCTTCTGGTATTTTTAAGAGCTGTGGATTCTGTGATTAATAAATAAATAAATAAAGTGACATGGCAAAAGATACGCAGAACAGCTCTCTTCAATCTGTTGCGTACATTCTCGTTTAGTCGCTAGGTTAGTCAATTATCTTTGTAGCGTGATCTTTTGCCAATATGTAAGTTAAATTTCCAAATATCTCAAAAACCTAAAGTTCTACGTTATTTTTTGGAATGTTGGCAATGACATTGATGAATATTAGATCACGAACTATGGCACCAATAAGTTTAGTTACCAGCAGATCTGTTCAGGAGTCTTGTAACTATAGAAGAGAGATAGATAAATGGAGCAAAAGGTTTACTGAATATAGATTCAGTGAACCTTCTGCCCCATTACCCTCGAAGCTCATATATTTATCATTGTCTCAAGATGAATGATTAGCCTCGTGGAATCCGCTTATGAATATACAATGTGGGTTATTGAAGTAAACTTGATTAATGTGCGCGTTGCTCTAATTTATTGCCAGTGTTTATACTTGCTTTTAACTTGGGATAAGCAGAATTAGTTTACTTACTGGTATTATAAGAAAACAATTGGATGTTCTATGTTAGATTGTTGACATTGAAATCTTTAGGGATGGAGTTTTTTTCAGCAGTCGTGTAAAGAAGAGTCATCATTCTCCTGCCCTTGTCCCAATTTATTTGGGGTCGGCGCAACATGTCTATTTCTTCCATACTTCTCTATTAATCGTCATCTCGGTAGTCACTCTCTTTCTAGACATATTAGGTTGGGGAAAAAGTCTTTTCGCATTATAGTATGTATGAACTTGTAATAAAATCTATTTGGCTATACTATTTGTATCTGGCTGGTTTTGGTATCATTGAAAGTTTAAATTTTAAAGAACATAATTCCAAATTCAAATTAGGAAAATGTGTGATTTTCATTTGTTTTTCGTACCGTCAAGATGAGTGAATCTAATGAAGAAATTCGATACATTTTAAAATTTTACTACAAAAAAGGTAAAAATGCAACGCAAGCCGCGAAAAAAATTTGCGATGTTTATGGACCTAGTGTGGTGTCTGTGAGAGTAGCACAAATTTGGTTTAAGCGTTTTCAATCCGGAAATTTTGATGTCAAAGATGCACGTCGCTCTGGTCGCCCTAATACGGATAAAATGGATGCCATTTTTGAAAAAGTGGAGCAAGATCGGCATATCAGTAGTTACGACGTAGCTGAAGAACTGGAAATTGACCACAAAAAAGTTTTGGCGCATTTGAAAAAAACTGGGTACACAAAAAAGCTCGACATTTGGGTACCTCACGAGCTCACTGAAAGAAACCTAATGAACCGTGTACTCATTTGTGATTCTTTATTACGATGTAATGAAACCGAACCAAAGAAGCTGATAACTGGTGATGAAAAGTGGATCACGTATGACAAGAACGTGCGAAAAAGGTCGTGGTCAAAGGCCGGTCAGGCTTCACAGACTGTGGCGAAACCCGGGTTAACTCGCAACAAGGCGATGCTGTGTGTGTGGTGGGATTGGAAGGGCATTTTTCATTATGAGCTGTTACCACCAGGCAGGACCATCGATTCTGAACTCTACTGCGGACAACTGATGAGATTAAAGCAAGAAGTTGAGAGAAAGCGGCCGGAATTAATCAACAGAAGGGGTGTGGTTTTTCATCATGATAACGCTAGACCTCACACATCTTTAGCCACTCAGCAAAAATTAAGAGAGTTTGGCTGGGAGGTGTTAATGCATCCGCCGTATAGTCCTGACCTTGCACCTTCAGATTTCCACCTGTTTCGGTCTCTTCAGAATTCTTTAGGCAGTGTCAGGTTAACATCACGAGAGGACTGCCAAAACCACTTGTCGCGGTATTTTGACCAGAAGTCCCAAAATTTCTATAGCAATGTGGTCATGTCCCTACCTACAAGATGGCAAAAAGTTATCGAACAAAATGGTACCTACATACTTTAGTTAAATGTAAATAAACTATATTAAAAAATGTTTTGAATTTTTTTTTTTTAATGCGAAGAAACTTTTTCCCCAACCTATTATCATCTTTCACACAGTCCATCCATCGTTTCTTTGGTATTCCCCTACTCGTATAGCCATCCACATTCATACTCAAAACTTTCTTGACGACATTTTTCTCATTCCTCCGCATCACAAGACTAAAATGCGTTTAATCCAAAAAGGGAAGTATAAAGTTATAGAACACGCATTGAAAAGGATACTCGGTTAAAGGAAAAGGTGTTTAGCGAAAAGGAGACTTAGAGGTTGAGGTACATGCTGACTAGAAATAGTTGTTCAACAGTCAGTACTGCTTATAAACACATTTGATGTGCGTGTCACACTTAATTGACATAGATAACCAATAAGCTCAACCTCTGTTACATCCTATTTAGTAGATTTAACAGAGAAACAAGAACTATCTTGAGGGTTGTGAAAATTGATGCTACATTTCGATACTTATCTGGCATTTCCCTAAATAAATCCGAACCAGTATGTCTTTCCTTCAAAACAAAGTCAATCAAAATAGTTAAACATTAAATCATATATGTATGTTCCGTACAATTGGCACACGTCTGTATGTCGGGACAGTTATTTGTGTTATGCGTGAAATTAATGTGGTTGTCACTCAGATATATATCACCGTAGTATATTGTTATAACCAGATATATCACGGTACCGACTTAGTATATTGTTATAACCATATCACTAGCGTCTTAGAATATTATTCTAGCTGGTTATTAATTATTATAGAGGGTGGTAATGTTGATGGGTGGAACTATTGTTATTGGGTGGGAAGTTACGCCAGCTTTCCAAGGAGGGGTAGGCAGATGCCTTTCATTTGCATGTGTAGGGACGTAGATACAAATATTACAATTCACGTTGTGGTTTTGTTTGGTTCCCGTGCATTATGAAGCGAGAATCATAAATCCGCTGTACTGTTTCTAAAATGTAGCTGCATCGATCTTCCTATTGTCCCAGTCTTAAAACCCTGATAAGGTTTTATAAAAATTAAAACAAAATTTCACAATAATGCATTAGATTAGATCAGTCTGCTTAGCCTTTACCCAACTATGTTGGGGCGGCTTCCAGTCTTACTAGATGCAGCTGAATATTTTACATGGAGCGACTGCCTAATTGACCTCCACAACCCAGTTACTGGGTAATACGATACCCCATGTTAAGACTGGTTGTCAGACTTTCGAGCTTCTGACGACCCGTAACGACTGACAGCCGGGACCAACGGCTTAACGTGCTTTCCGAGGCACTGAGGAGTCTCGGTATGAAAAGATGGTCACCCATCTACAGACCAACCCCGGCAAGCGTAGCTTAACCTGATGGATCGACCAGTGCGGCTGTTATTACTTAGCCACGAGATTCTCAATGCATTAGAATAGATCAGAATAGAATGAAGTAATAAATTATAAAACATCATTCTGACGTCCTATAGAACACTAAATTGAAAGAGAAAGAAAAGAGGTTTTTACGTCTAAATATTACAAGAAAGACTAACGACGAGAAAGGTTACGTATAAGTATTATTCATTTTCAAGAAAACTTTTATTAAAGAAAACAAAAAGTTTATAACATAACTTTTTCCTTTGCCATAAACTTTTAAAGAGCTATTATCTCCTGTCAGCATCCATTTAATTATAATTAACAACTTTACGAACAAAACGTAGTACCTACTTGTAATCAAAGGTTTCGAGGCATACCAAATACGACTGAAAATCTACCATTTATTCTGTAACAACTGAAAATCAGTACCTAGATACCTTATACGGAACCACTGCCAAGTTCTCTCAGACGCAGTATCTGTGCGATATGCTTCTGATGTGCTGTTGGTTACGGTTTCTATTCCCGCTTGGAATAAATACATACATATTTGTATGGCATACAGATAAGTGTGATTACGAAATCGAGGGCTGAAACAATGCCCACAAATCACATGTTTTCATTATATCCGGTAGAGCTTTCAGGAAATGACTTCGATACGAAAATAGTTAATAAACGATAATAATATATGTATTATTTATACAAGATGTAACGCACAACCTCTTAAGGGGTCATTGTACTCATCATTATGAACAACTTTTACTATGGGACTAAACTTAAAATCGCGAAAAAAAAATCTGCTGTTCAGTACATTTATGTTCGCATAATTCGTCAAAATGTACTGAACAGCTGATTTTTTTTGCGATTTCAGGTTTGGTCCCACAGTAAAAGTTGTTCATAATGGTGAGTACAATGACCCCTTAAGAGGCCCCCGTTATTTAAGTTACACCTTGAATAACGCACCACCTCTTAAGTTTACTTTATAAAAGAAATAATGATAATTGTTTATTTATAAAAGGGCACATTTATGATAAATAATAAAATAGAGCACAGTTGCTTATTTGCCTGAACTAGGTTGAACCTGTGCCTCAGGCTAGAAAGTGTGTAACTTAGAGTAGGTAATAAATTAACAATAACAACTTGGGTAATGCTTGTAAAGTACTTCGTTAATATTTAAATATAATTATCTAACAGCTAAAGTAATTAAACATACTTCGTTTTCTATTTAATCTATAAATCTTAAGATTGAATCAATATTGTGTCTGACTATATTTTCGAACTTCTAACTCGTATCAATAATGATCTTTCTTTCTGAGCCACTAATGTGGGCAAAACGGTCACCCATCTAAATCTAAAAACATGACCACCTCACTGTTCCTTATTTTATCACCACTTTAATTTATCTGCGACCTCTTTACAGTAATGCATTATATCCAATGACCTCAAAATCAGTCCACCACAGTATAACTAACACGCAGTGGGCTAAAACGTCCAGGATGTAGTTCTACTTACCAAACATGGTCGGTGCGTGTGCGCACGTAGTACAGTGGCCATTCATCTCACTGTCACTGGTGCTGGCCAATATGGGCAGGGTATTGATGTCAAGTGATTTAAATAAATCCTAATTTTATTTGCGGCGTCCCTCAAGGAAGTGTACTGGGTCCCATATTGTTTTTATTATATTTAAATGACATACCACTGGTGTCTAATCATAAATTTATATTATTTGCAGATGACATTTCAATTATTGTGTCATCTGATAAAAAATCGATTTCTGACCATGAATTAGACATTAATAATACTATTGACAAAATTTTACAATGGCTACAGACTAATAAATTAAAAATTAATTTAGATAAATCAAATTATATTCAATTTAATAAGTCAAAACATGCTAAATACAATTTTAAACTTAATGTTGACAGACTTAAAGAAGTAACACAAACCAAATTTTTGGGTGTGCTCATAGATCAAGACTTAAACTGGAATGGACATTTAGATGATTTATGCAATAAGATTAATAAATTCACTTACGCCCTCAGACAAGTAAAGAACGTTACAAACGTAAAAACGGCAATTACTACGTACCATGCGTATATTAAATCAATTTTAAGTTACGGGCTTATTATTTGGGGAAACAGTACGGATAAAGACAGAGTATTCATCGCACAAAAGAAGTGCATCAGGGCTATTTGCGGACTTCGTCCTGACGAATCCTGTCAGTCATTTTTTAAAAAGCTAGGTCTGTTACCACTTCCTGCACTTTACATATACGCAGTCTGTAACTTTGTGTATAGTAATAAGGGATTGTTCAAAAAAGCTTATGAAGTAATCCCTCGTCCAAGGGATCCAAACAGACTCGTAATAGAGGATACTCCTAAATCTGCCAGGTATGCTAAAAGCTGCCTTGTGATGTGTGTACGCATTTACTACAAAATCCCGAAAGAATTAAAATGTATAAATAATGCAAATTCATTTAAAAACAAGCTGTATAAATGGCTGAATGGACATAATTTCTATGATATTAATGATTTCTTTGACATAAAATTATAATATTATATCCATCTATTTATTTGAATGACTTATTTACTAATTACTGTTTTTTTTTATTTTTTCTTGGACTTGAATAATTTTTGCATGCAATTGACATATTCTGTGTAGCTAAACATGTGGACATTGTATTTAAATAAGACTAACACCATTATACCATGTTTAAGGCAAATAAAGACTTATCTTATCTTATCTTATCTTATCTTTGTATTCAGGGTGAATTTTTTAAGTGAGCGTGGATGGCCAGATCCGAAACTATGAGGAATAGCGAAAAGTACTCAAAAGAGTCTCGGGCTCGATTTTGATGAAAACTAAAACTGCATCATTGGATTTTTGAAAAATCAATATCATGGTTTAATAGGTAGGTAACAAGAAAAATAAAAATAAAGTATTTATTTAGTACTGTAATATATTCGTATATTATGAAGAAATAATTATGTTACAGTGGCTATTTTCATTTGTGACTGGTTTGCATCATTTTATAAATGCCAGCACACATCAAATGCCTATCAAAATAATATTCCAACGGAAATCGTACTTCTTGGTGGTCTATATGTAAATAAACGTTATTGCTGGTGCCGGATAGTATCAACAGTTTTATTAACGAACTGTACCATCTTCTGAAGCAGCAGCTGGTCAAATATGACGACTGTTTGTTATTTAGTAACGAAGAAAAATTATAATTCACACATTTTTTTAATTTTTATTTAAGATGGGGTTGCTCTTGAGTCTAGTCTAGGTCGGAGGCGACGGAGACAGAGTCGACGATGGAGTGAGCTTACCCAGAAGAAGCCTGTTGACCTTTGAAGAGATTAGGGTTGTATGCGCTCGGAAACACAGACGCAGGTAGTGAGTTCCAATCTTTTACTGTGCGCATTATAAAAGACATTTATAAGCGCTTAGTGCGAATTGGTGGAATAGCAACTAGGTAGAGATAAACAAACCAAAATAAATGAGGTAAATAAACCAATGATTTATTGCACGGTTTAGCCCATAGATTATTATCATAATATTGACATTCTGGACCCTTCCAGAATTTTCTAGATGGTTAAGTGTCGTTTTGCAGCATTCTAGATCGTTCCTGTAAATATCTAGTAGCTTATCATCATAGTCCTCGAAGTATCTAGAAGCTTACCATCGTAATAAATAGAGGGTTACCAGCGCTGCGGAGGAGTACAGTTTGGGAAGCGAACAGAAAAAAGTTTCTAGGTACTGTATTTGTGTTTAAATAAAATGTTAATGTTTTTTTTTTTTGCGCAAATTGGTATTAATTTATTTACCCCGAACGCCAGCTCGTAAAAATATCATAGACAATACCCAACTCTGCTCAAACATACAACAGTATCTACAACAATAAACCCAGCATTTACCATTATTTTATTACATTATATGTATAACAAATCGAACAAAATGTACCACGAGTCCGCATCAAAGCGACAATAAATTCTACTATCGCAGATTGAATATGAAATCTGCATAAAAATCCATTGAGTATATCCGAACCAACCCTATAAAACCTCACTGAAAAACCAGCCTTAACTTTAAAGTTACATGGTTGAGTATCCTGGAGGGGTGGTAACAGTTTTTTCCTGATATTTTACGGTACAGTCAACGTTGTATTTATTGATTTTGTTTTTTCTCGGTTCGGATAGCTAGGTAAGTGTTCAATGTGACGTTTTGTTCCTGTCCCTTGTGACGTTGACGTGGAGGGAGAAATGTAGATGATAGTGTTCTGGGATTGACGTTTGCAGGTAGATGGTTTTTTTTTTTTTGTAAAGAAGTCATTTTGCTGGGATCTCATGGACTTTAGTTGGGTACTGGGTAATGTAACAAGCGACTTAAGGAGGAAGCGTCAGGGTAGCCCGCGAAATTCAAATTTTCTTACGTTTTTTGCAATTTGCAAGTCAGTATTAAGTTGTATGTTAAATAAAGTATGATTTGCGGCCGTAACAAATATGTATTATTAGAATTATATACAATAGAATCAGTAATACAACTCCTTAAGTTAGTACAATCCTAAAATGTCAAGATTTCATGAAATAGTAATTTTTTAGGATTACCTGGACTTAAAGAGTTGTATTGATCACTTTAATGATTCTAATTATGTAAATAGATACTTGTTACGGCCGCAAATTATAATTTGATCAACGTACAATATAATACCGACTTGTAAATTGCAAAAAGCGTAAGAAAATTTGAATTTCGCGGGCTACCCTGACGCTTCCCTCTTAAGGATTAGGTAGCAACTTACGTGGGACAGTGATATCTTGCCTATGAAGCTATGAACACCTGAAACTGTGCCTAAACCAAGTTGAATAAAAGGAATAAGTAGTTTATAGAGGCATTAATATAAGATAAATGGTGTGGAAATGTGCTCCTTGAGAAGTATTTATTTATTATTATTATTATTAATTACAAAGGTAATACACCAGTAATAGTAATTATTTTCTTATGTATTATAGAGATTACAATTTCATCTGGATAGGTAGGTACAGCGTTAATAAAAAATATATATATAAATATTATATATAAGTACTAGCTGTTGCCCGCGACTTCGCCTGCGATCCAGGATGAATACTAGCCTATGTCCTCCAGGTCATGGTCTACCCATATGCCAAATTTCATCCCAATCCGTTCAGCCGTTTTAGCGTGATAGTGTAAACAACAAACAAACAAACACACTTTCACATTTATATTATTAGTTAGGATAGTTAGGAGGATGAAAAACCGGTCTATCGACCTTCTAGTCACAAAATGTATTAGGTAGGTACCTAAACTAAAAAACCAAAACCTCTAATAATTACAATTTAATCATGATTCGAAAGACATGTGGCGCCATCTATTATCGTAAGAACGTTACTGATGTTTACTTCAGGAACAGTACTTTTTTTCGGGATGAAAGGTACCCTATATCCGTTTCTGTACATCTGACAACGTATATGCAAAATTTCAGGATGATCGGTTCAGTGGTTTAGGCATGAAAAGCTAGGATGTGATAACTGTGAATGACGATAGATTAAGGAATGTAGTGATAGGACAACAAGGCGTTTGTGGATGTAGTTTTTAAGCAAGTAACATACGTTGCGAGAAACCAATGCAACGAATAGCTGCCAAGAACTAATCACCACACTTAGTGAATCACCCCAAATACATATAGTTATAGTCGTAAGATACAGCGCATCTAAATTCTCAATCTGGAGAACCTGTGTCATAAATACCGAAAACAGGCCACAATAACAAGCACGTAATCGAAAACATCCGACGAATGACCACAACAGATCCCGTAATCCCGGCGTGATTAACAGTCCCGGACAGATCCCCCGGGATCCCGGGGGGATCGAATAAACAGTTCCCGCGATATCACTTGCGAGATTGCGAGATTCCCAACTAAGTGTTAATTTTTGTAATTGCTCCAGACTATATTGGATTACGTCTCGAAGGGGGGAGTGGGGAATCTTATATCTTTCGGCTATTTTCACATAAGATTTTTCCTCGAGTTTGCCCTTAATTAATATTTAAGATAAGATACACATCTCCCATGACATACCCTGTCATGGGAGATGTGTATGAATAAGGAAATATGGGAGAGATGCTTGAATATTTGCTAGTGACATTTGCACTCATTTTCCTTATGAATTAATCAGGAGCTCAGCGATGTGTCATTTTCAAAGGGTGCGTCCTAAGGTTAGCTATTGAATGAGATATTACTTATTCATGTTATTTGGGTCAGAACAGAGGAAAGACCGGCCGCTGTACAGGTAACGCAGTTAAATGTGAAAATTTTGAAAACAATCGTTTTACATATTTAGAATTTCAGCTACACATAATCTACTCGGGCTCGTGGCTAAATAATAACAGCCGCACGGGTCGCTCTTCAAGGTTAAGCAACGCTTACCAGGGTTGGTCCGTGGATGGGTGACCATCCATAACATACCGAGACCTCTCCGTGCCTTGGAAAGCACGTTAAGCCGTTCGTCCCGGCTGTCATTCGTAGATCTTTGACAGTCGTTACGGTTAGTCAGAAGCCTGAAAGTTTGACAACCAGTTTTGCCTAGTAACTGGGTTGTAGAGATCAGATAGGCAGTCGCTCCATGTAGAATACTGGTATTCAGCTGGATCCGGTTAGACTGGAAGCCGACCCCAACATAGTTGGGAGAAGGCTAGGCAGATTGATTGTTACTATAATCCCCATCACAAAAAGCGTTCTTGAAAACGGCTCCATAAAGAAAATCGCTTCTACCTAACAGCCCCACATTTTTTACGATGCTTACCTCCTTATTAAATATAAACTCAAAAACATTATAAGCCTCGTGAGGATTTCTTTTTACCTTGAACATTTGTACCTTCTCCTACATACGCGGCCTTCACCGCTTCCTTTAATCTGTCAAGTTATTTCAGTGTTGACCGACCTCCCACATTTTGAACAGGCCGCAACTCTTCGGGATCCCGGGATCCCGGGACTTGTAGTTGCCCAATATTGCTGGACATTATTCTTAATTTACCCACATAAATTTCTTTGGTTACCTGGTTTTTAGGGGAAAGTTTCTCTGCCATTTTATATGAAGCTGATCGATTTATAAACCAGTTCAATGGTTGACGGTGTTTTGGTTACAATTATGTCGCAGATACTGTATGATACGAGCATCCCTGTCTTCTATTTTATGGTTTCTAGTGTTTCTCGACCTTTTTTGTGACATTGATAGGTCTATAGTCAATGGTGCTAGCTACTGATAAAGATTGTCTTTTGTGGATATTTGTCTGTTACAAATATCGCTATAGTTGGATGTTTGTTATTTTTAGCCTCATTGATTGTAATGCTTTCATTTTACCGAGCGTGAAAACGAAAAAGTGATAGAATAGGTACCAATAGTAACAAAATTAGATGCTATATCGTTCTTAAAAATAATGGTTTTCTTCGGTCGTTTTCAGGATTCTCCATTTATTTATTATCTCTTATAAACATTGGTTTTATTTAGTCACTCTCTTCGCAAAGTAACGAACGCCCAAAATTATTTTTCTACACAATTGAAGAAAAGCAACTACAGGGCAATTTTTTTATCAGGTGCCAAATTAACACAGGGTGTTCTCACTTTTACTATAAGCCTAAAAAAATCTGTTGTTTAATAAATTTTGGTCGAGTAGGTATTGAACTTTTGTATGAAACAGCAGATTTTTTTTTCGTGATTTCAGAGTTGGTCCCATAGTGAAAGTTGTTCATATTCATGGGTAGAAAACTCTGTGAAAATTTGGCACCTGATAAAAAAATGCCCTATGTAAAGCCGCCCTTAATCCCTAATGAATTTATATTTCGTAATTAATAACTTCTTTATTTTCCCCGGCACTTTAAATTAATATTAAACGTTCAGTAATCAGGCTATTTCTGTTAATTTGGCCGAACCATTAGTCGGCCTTCAAACTTGCGTGTCGAGTCTCATTAAACGAATCCCGCTGTTAGCCAGCCTTATTGCCGGTACGAGGGTGGGCAAAAGAGCCAGTTGGCTCAAAAAGTAATAACGGTACTTAAATAGTCGTACGAGTACATGTAGCTTTTAATAAGTATTAATAGAAGGGAATGGGATATGTCCGAAAATAACATCAATATTCCATCAGCACCTGGAACAAATCAACAGTGATTATAGCAATTCCCAGTGTCACTGACCTTCACTAAGGCTTGACTCATTTTATGGTTTTACATTGAGAAAATTCAGTGAAATAATTCTAACTCATTTGCACCTTCCTAGTTAGCTTCATAATATAGGACTAGCGTCACAGCCTCTTCATTTCTGCAGGAGAAAGTAATATTTTGAACCTTTTGTTCTAACTTTTTCGTATCCTCTGGCAACAGCTGGTAATATTTACAATCCGATTGTTTCGCGCACTTTCTCTTTACACATTTATATTTAGATCTATGTACATAATTCTACATAGGCCGTCGACTTTTACATTTTCCTCACCGGGAATCTTCATCCAATCAAATGTTACAGCACAAGTGTTGAATAGGGTGCTATAGGTGGACGCCTTGGTGAATATATATATATTACGGGTAAAGCTAGAAGAATGAGTAAACCTAGGTTTACCCAAGCATTTTGGGTAAAGTCCGAATAATCTCATGCGTTGTGTGCTCACAGTTCTAACCTAACCTAACCTACCTTTCAGCCTACACCTAAGTTTAATCATTCTAGCATTACCCGAGTCGACCTGTATAGGAAATTAAAATTTATTTTAATTATTATTCGGACTTTACCCAAAATGCTTGGGAAAACCCAGGTTTACTAAATCATCTAACATTACCCGTAACATATACAATCACAGGGCGCCCTGTTAGGTTTTCAAGCAGGTTTGTCTACAGAAAGTGTAATTTTGACACGTGAGCGTACTGTTCACTATTATCTAAAAAGTAAAAATGCTTGCTGCAAAAAGCAATGATGAGAGCTCCATGCTGCCTCTCCAGCCATTCATACATAATAGACCTTACCGCCACTATTGTGGCGAGCCCCCACCTGGGTTGTGCAAGTCGCTCCCTCCATTCAGCCACTAGGAACTGACGGAGCTCTGTCCTTCGTGCCTCGAATTCCCGGGGAACAACCGGTCTATTCTGTAAAGTGAGCTGTCATTCCACGTGATGCTAGGGATTGACACTATTGCTCATCGCTCTCCGCGGCCTTCGTAAGGCAGCCAGGATGTCCGCCCACACAGGCGCTCCATACAGAGCCATGGACCGCACGATCCTCACGTACAGCTTCCGGCAGGAGGCGTTGCCCCCTCCCCTCCCCCTCAAATTGAGTAGCAGTCGCGCAAGGTCTGGATATTTGAGAAAAAAAAAACTTTTCAAAAAATAAAATTGACTTCCAAAACAAAACACTACAAATTGAAAAATAACTTTAATTTCGGTAGTCGGTGTCTTTGGTTTAATATTTTTGTTTTTTGCCACCGACTTCCGAAATTAAAGTTATTTTTCATTTTGTAGTATTTTCTTTTGTAAGTCGGTTTTATTTTTTGCTAAAAAGTTTTTATTTTTCACTTTTTAGTTGTGGTACCTACTCCACACAAATTCGAATACCGAAAGTGGGAAAAATACGCATTATTGAAGCTAACTCAAAAACTACCCAAGCAAAGTTAGTAACTTTTTTATGGAAGTATACCCTTTCAAATAAAAAGGATTTTCCAAATCGTCCAAATCCGTCTTTGAGTAATCGCGTAACAAACATACAAAAAAAGAAAACATACATACGAATTGAGAACCTCCTTCTTTTTGAAGTCGGTTTTAAAAATGATAAAGTTAATACAAAATACACGCACACGAAGTCGCAGGTACAGCTAGTTAAATAAATAAAACCTCACATCTAAACTAAAAAAAAACATCCTTATTTAAGCTAAAAATAAAACGGGGAAGTGTATTTAAAAGTGCAGCTGTTTCATAGTTCAAGTTAATTCGACGGTCGACAGACAGGCGCGAGGCCGACGTTGCCTAGGTGTAGCGTTACCTAGGCTAGGCGCGGTGTTCTGTAGCCTGGATCTAGGTGACGTGGCTGGTGCTATGAGGGATGAATTTGTGATGAATAGTGATGTAACTGTATTGTGACAGGTGATTTTATTGTTAAAATTATTGTTTATTTTGTTGCAGGTAATTGATGATTTTTTTCTCCTGGGAATTATTTTGTAAGTTTAGTTATAGGTATACGTAGTTTTAAGCCAACAGAGATTAAGGCACATTCGACGATAGGTAGGGAAATCAGGTATATTTCAGCTGAAGATTTGAAAATAAGACTTTCGTATCTTGTTGTATCGTAACGCTAAATCTTTATAGCTTAGATAACATAACATAATATAACAATATAAAATACACACATACAAAGTAGACAAAAGTCTAGTATTCTAGCAATAAAAGTTTGATAATTTTTTTCATTGCTTGGTATCAGGGCCAGGGACCAAACTAAAGACAATATTATACATTGCGTAATTATTAGGTATTGTTTTGTGAAATTGGCAAATGACAACAAAAACCGGCCAAGTGTGTGTCGGACTACGCACCATGAAGGGTTCCGTAGTTGGGATGAATTTATCCCAAGAACAAACTTAATATTATAGTTGAAAAACATATTCTCCCATACATTCTAACTAGAAAGGTTAGTTTGCACGCACAATATTGAGATATTTACAATGTTATTTTAAGACCATAGATAGAACTAATTTCTGTATTTTTTTTTCAAAATTTTCAATGAATGGTCAATTTTTGTCTATTTTATTAAATAACTTTAAAACGATTTATTTTAAAATTATAAAAAAATATATATATTTGAGACCCTCATAGTAAGCCCTTTCATTTGATATATCATACGGTACAGTTTGCAAAACTTTTTTTTAATTTTCGTATTTGCCCCCAAAATTGACCCCCATATTCAAAAGACATTTATTTACGTCACACGTCCTTGTTTGAGTCATTGAAATTCATACGTATACCAAGTTTCAACTTAATCGGTCCATTAGATTCGGAGCAAATCGGCTGTGACAGATGGACAGACAGACAGAGACACGAGCGATCTTAAAAGAGTTCAGTTTTCCTTTTGAGGTACGGAACCCTAACAAACGATCAAAACAAAAACAAAATGCCTATTAGGAAGCTTTTTGATATTTTTATAAGTTTCCTTTCAAGAAACGTTAAGTAACGAACTTACCGTTAATTTCTATCTAATTACCAGAGCCCCATTACTTTTAATAATTATAACCGCTAATAATCTGCCTTAAAGCCAGTTAATTCTATACAACCGCTCGCGTTTGTTTGTGCGAGCAAACACATCGCGGGCCAAACACATCGAGCCATACACATCGAGCTCGATAAATCCCGCACACAACTCGATTTAATTAAATTAATTAGCGAAACCGTTTACACCGCTGAGGTTAAGGTGGCATGAGGTACATGTGACGAGCGGTAGCGGTAGCGGTAGCGGGTTTTTGAAGATGACAAGTTCTACACTCACTAAACCTCTCAATGAAGGATATTTATCTCTAGTAAATCCAATTTTGACATTTTGTGCCCAGTAGGTTGAACTCCTTTTAAGCAATATTTTAGTTACGTGGCTTCACATAACTTTAAGAACTGAAAATAAATAAACGTTTATTGAACTCTTAGGAAACCAAATCCTCAAAGTAATTTTATAGAATTTATGTAACTACCTGTATGAGACTCGCACAGACCTGGCCAGCGTGGCACAAAAAGAAGGAGACCTCAGGACTGTGTGGAACAGGCCTGTCAATGATTTATTTATAGTTAATTAAAACGGTACAACACCAATATATATATATATATAGATATTTAATATTTTTTAACTGAATAGACAGCTGTGCTGCTGGGGATTTTGTTGCGCCACTTCTGCACTAGAAAGTGGTAAAGGTCGGGCGTTTTGGGGGACTGTCTTATGTAATTTTGACGTTCGAAAAGTGCTGATTCTCAGCCTAGTTTGAATAAATGACTTTTGATGTTGATTTTGATTTTATAATGAAAATAAACGCCAATCAATTATCACTAATTCCTCTAGTTTCTTAAACCTTTCACCACCCCCAGAGACCCCAACTAATCCTCCATTTATAATAAACGGCTGTGAATGTATGTTTACACGCGTGTAACCCTGGGGAGCTAGCTTTATCAACAAATATTTGTCGGCTCTTTCCACTTAATATATTACATAAATACACACTAATTTGCGTTCCTCCACATATTCTAATTTGAGGGTTAAATTGGGGTTTAGAAAGGGCTTTTAATACTTGAGGATTTGTCTGTCTTTTTAGTAAGATGACTTTTATAACGCTAGCTTGTATTTTAGCTTCTATGTGCTTCTATACGTATTAGTTCTTCTTGAGGTGTGCTCTTATTTATCTTGGATGCTTTTAAAGGGCATTTGATTAGAGTAACAATAGTAACTATCTACCTAAACACATGGATCAACATGCTTGAAATATGATAGCTTTATTTTTGTATTACACTGTATGAATCCTATATTAAGACAAGTATCTGGAGCAACTTCCGGTCGTCACCTTGTTTTCTGAACAGCATGGCAACAAGGTGGCGACTGGAAGACTTTCCTGATACTTTAAAAAGTTGTCTTGCAGTTAAATAAATAAACTCGTTTTAAAGTTAACTTTACGAAAATGACCCCAATTAATAACTTCTTCAAGCAGTTATGTCACCTCTCCTCTAATTATACGTTCACACCTTCCAAGTTAAGGCACGTTCCATAAATATTGCGCACCGCAACACGTGCGGTTATCGACGATATTTTATCGAAATTACGCTTATCTGTCATAGCCGCCATGATTTAGGAAGCAAGGGTTATGTTTGTTGATCATAATGTGATTCTTGATTATATTTATTTACCTACTTTTAACGGCAAATCACATATGTTTAAGAACGTTCGCGTTAAAATCTCAATCTGTCTTAATTACGTCTAATTTCCCTACATTTTAGATAAGTTTTTGACATAGATTGTCGCTGAGATGTCATCGCTACTAGATTTTGATCGTTTTTAATGCGGCTTGTGGTCTTCAGGTATCTTCTCGTAAAATGAGAAATCGGAGAATACGGAATTTTCTTGATTAACATCTCTGAAAAGCAGAAATACATTTGAAAGAAAAAAAGAAATAAAAATTATTTATTGAGACTCGCATAGGGAGATCACAAATTAAACTAAACATACTCTTATAAATAAAGAATTTAAAAATCAAAAGTAAAATGAATATAATAAAATCAGAAATTCCTGTACGAGGCCAAAAGGCTTCTATCTCAGCATGATGCTGCAACATTTAAAAATAAGTGTCGCAGCGCTGGTGTTCTGATAGAGCCCACTGTGATGTCACGGACAGATATAAGTAATTAATAAAATAAAATAAAAAATATCTTTATAGGCACTCAAAATTCGTGAAAAAATTATTGTAATTCGCGTGTCAGCATTTGTTACTTGCCTTTCCTTAAATGCCTTTAGTGTCTGGCACTCTATTTCAAAGTTGCTAACTTTTTACTTAGAAATACTGACAAAAAAAACTAAAGTTTTCCATCAAATTTGTAGTATCCAACAATTTAAGGTATGATTCTCAATGTGCTGATAATATTATAACATTAATGTCGGATACGCAACCATGCGGTGCACATAAGCTGTTACGAGTACACCGCATGACAGCTCCCATTCGATGATAATCAAGCCCGCATGACTCATGTGAGGCTCGATTATCATCGAATTTATAGTAATATGACAATAAAGTACCATAATTATAATATGCCATGGAGAAAATCGAACAAATATAATGTGAAATGATGTGATAAAAATATTTCTTGCTAACGTTGATGGAAGTGTTTGAAGTCTGATTTTGATTTGATTTGAACCAGTTAGTGCTCATCACACGGTTGATTCTAATTAAAACTGCCTTAAAAAGGTGTTGGAAAACTAGCAATCAATTCTCCAAACCTGGGAAAACCATCACTATGCCATACACATATTTCTTCATCTGGGAAACAAACCCATACATAACAGACATATAAGTCCAACACGCCAGGATCAGTGTCAATAACCATGAGGCTTTTCCTTAAATTCAACTTGCAGAACATGGCATTTGCTTGACAGACGTCAAGTGTCAACATTTCAATAAATTTTCAGAATATATTTCGAAGCTTAAATGTAACGTTAAGCTCTCAAACGCAATTCACATCCGGCCCATTTCACATCCACCCACATCAGTTTACATACAAGCCATTTAATTCTTTTAGCCCGGACTTTGAATCCCGGCAACGGTGACAGCACAAATCACAAGCGGCACAATACCTGTCCCGGGAAACAAGGCTGCAAGGTTGCAAGCCTTTGTAGCTCTTTTGACTACTCAAACGTGTGCAAGACACCATTTTGTAAATAGGACCACTTGGCGTTTTGAAAGATTTAGTAGAGCTTGGGAACATAAATGTACTGGTTTGTTTAAGAATTAATTGACATGGAATTATTGATATGTATGAATTTTTGAATACGGTCTGCCTGAATTTTTTTAGGGTTCCGTACCTCAAAAGGAAATAACAGAACCCTTATAGGATCACTCATGTGTCTGTGTCTGTCTGTCTGTCCGTCTGTCACAGCCAATTTACTCCGAATCTAATGGACCGATTAAATTGAAATTTGGTACACGTATGTGTTTCTGTGACCCAAACACGGACGTGTAATGTTAATTAATAAATTTTGAATATGGGGGTCAAATAAGAAAATTAAAAAAAAAAGTTTTGCAAACTGTACCGTACGATATATCAAATGTAAGAGCTTACTGTGAAGATTTCAAGGCAACGGATAAATTTCAAATAAACTGTTTTAAAGTTATTTAAGAAAATATACGAAAATTAGCCATTCCCCCTTTATCTTCGAAACTACTGAGCTTATAATTTTGAAAAAAAAATTACAGAAAATACTTCTATACCTATAGATTACAGGAAAACCTATAAGAAGTCTATGGTCCTAAAATAACATGGTAAATATCTCAATATTGTGCATAAAAACTTACTTTTGCAGTTGGAATGTATGGGAGAACATGTTTTTCAACTACAGTGTTAAGTTTGCTCTTGGGATAAATTCATCTCAACTACGTAACCCTTCATTGTGCGTGGCCTGACACGCACTTGACCGGTTTTTTTTTTTGTTTTTGTAGAATCAGTGAGTGTCTTTAACGTCATTAGAGAACTTTTCAAAACTGAGATAAGGGGTGATAATAAATATGCTATATTTATTTAATTAATTATACTACGTCATCCGCTACTATTATAGCAACAATAATAAAATACAATCACGAAATTGTACACCATTCAACATTAATATTCAAAAAGTCATCACGTTTAACCGTAAACCACTATAAAGCCATATTCAGTCCGTTGTTAAAACTACAAATCCGTATAATCCCGCGCGTCAGCACATCACTAATGTCACACGGTCGCGCGATTACGATTGAATTAAATGGCCAAATGCGTGCTACAGCGACCCGGATAAATATGATTTCGATGTAATTTAGTTAATTTGTGGTTTTTATGGGCCATTTTATACCATTCATAGGCCTAGTGATATTTTTACAGGCCTCATGATATTTTTATTGGCCTAGTGATATTTTTATTTCTCACTAGCTGTCCAAACAGTAGTTCATACAAATGTCCTATAGAAAAAAAGACGTACAGCTTTTCCCCAATTTTTCTTTCCATAAAAACCTCATCATCATGCTCCTGCCCTTGTTCCAATCTACTTGGGGTCAACGCAACTTGCTCGTTTTTCTATACTTCTCTATTTGTCGTCAACTCGATCGTCACCCTCCTTTCGAACCATATCATCTTTCACACAGTCCATCCGTCGTTTCTTTGGTCTGCCCCTACTCTTATAGCCATCGAAATTCATACTCAAAACTTTCCTCGCGACATTTTCCTCATTCCTCCGCATCCTTTACATATACTGTGACAACCGATTTCCGCACAACTTTTCAGTTACCGGTGCCACTTTCAAACTTCTTCTTATTTACCTACTCATTTCTTATTCTATCCGTTCGTGTAACAACACAAATGTCTCTTAAAACTTAATTCCAACTATTAACACATTAAAAAAAATACCCAACTTGGTCTAGCCGTTCTCAAGTGATACACGCTTACCAACGAACAGCATTTCATTTTTATTATTAATATATAATAGATTTTACGTAGAGTTGTGGTTTTGATGTTCGCCTCGCCTTTTCCCAACTATGTTGGGGTCGTCAGCTTTTAGTCTAACCGGAAGCAGTTGAATGCCCGTATTTTACATGGAGCGACTGCCTATCTGATTTTTGCCTAGATAAAACATAATATTTCACAGAAAGTATGGATCATGGTAATTATAAGACGTATTTGTGCAGAATAATCATTTTTTAGGGTTCCGTACCTCAAAAGGAAAAAACGGCTTGCTCCGAATCTAATGGACCGATTAAGTTGAAATTTGGTACATATATGTATTTCTGTGACCCAAACACGGACGTGTAACGTAAAAAAATAAATTTTGAATATGGGGGTCAACTTTGGGGGGCAAATAAGAAAATTAAAAAAAAGTTTTGCAAACTGCACCGTTTGACATCAAATAAAAGGGCTTACTGTGAGAGTCTCAAATGTATTTTTTTTATAATTTTAAAATAAACCACTTTAAAGTTATTTAAGAAAATAGACGAAAATTGACCGTCTCCTTATCTCCGAAAGTACTGAGCCTAAAATTTTTTTAAAAATATAGAAAATAGTTCAATACCTATAGATTACAGGAACACCTATAAGAAATCGATGGTCTTAAAATAACATGGTAAATCTCTCAATATTGTGCGTACAAACTAAACAAAGTTCAACTAAGTTCGTCCATAACTAAACAAAAAGGATTCAACCCACATTAGGTGTAATGTGGGTTGGATTCTTTTTGTTTAACTATGGACATTTGTAGTTGGAATGTATCGGAAAACATGTTTTTCAACTACAATGTTAAGTTTGTTCTTGGGATAAATTCATCCCAACTACGGAACCCTTCATTGTGCGTGGTCCGACACGCACTTGACCGGTCTTTTTTTAATATTAATTTTTATTTAATTATGTGAAACTACGAACTACGATTTAGTTAAAGTAATATTAGGCTATTTATTTATCTCACGGAATTACGTGTAAGAATGTTTTTAACAAAACTGAGAAAATATACGAAAATAGGAAGGTCTTACGAATTAGTCTCTGACATTACAGAACCAAGAAAATAAAAAAAGCTTTTGCTTCCCAACTTCATAATTTAATCCGAAAGTTTACCGTTCCCGAAAAAACTACGAAACAAACTGCTGACCTACAAAAACAAAATCCCAACTCACTAACAATAAAAAAAAAACCTTTTATGTCCAAAAGCGTTCACGATAATACTTATTTTAACCCTCACGCGATCATCCGCGAACATTACTGGTTACAAACGGATAAAATGAACATCCCACAATGGACAAGAGTTTACAGAATAGTTGTCCGGATATTTTCCGGACAACAAGGGGATTAACCTGTCCGCTGCCGGATTACCCGGTTTGATGGGGTACAAGTGTAGAGTTTAATGGAAATGTTGAAATTCTTATGTTTGTTGTTGCTTAGCAACCGTTTGGTGTGAATGTTGTCATGCAAAGGTACAAGATGCATGTTCTTCTTTTTGTTTTGTAATCACTAAACTAACTCAAAACCCTTAAGGGCCTACCCTTTTCAGTCTTCGCACTAATTCAGTGTTGTGGAGTAGTTGAGAGACTTCGCAAGACACTTTACTTACTTACTATTTACTTACTACAGGTTACTAACTTACTATTTGTCAAATATTTACCTACTTTCAAATATCAATGGTAACTCTCTACGACACACAGTGCTGGACAAAAGAAGCTATAAACTTATAAGGAATGTCTCCTCACAATCGTAACTTAGCAGTAAGACTCGTAACTTAGCAGTGACAGCCATGACGGAGCGGTAGGCAGGGTTATTGCGTTCTGCACTTTATTGCCAATGGCCAGCCCATTCGCTTGATGAGAGTAACTGGTAACCTTACTTCTATTGCTTACGTAGGTTTTGCTGCTTCATTTTCTTTGCGAGTGATAAAAGGTTTTTTTTTCATCATCATGTCATCTGAGTGGTTGATGTGTTTTAAAAAACCAACCGTACCTACTCGTTTCACGGAGCCGACTTTAAATTGTTTCAGGCACAGCTGGTGTGTCATTTCATCAGTTTGTTATTGTCAAATCATTTGCATGCCTTTTTTCATCAAAACATCATAAATTCTTAATCTCTCACAATTAACTCAGGAAATAATATTATCTAAATAAAAACTTTAAACACTTCCTTAATAAAAACAGCATTTAAACAATTTAAATTCTCCAGCCACATCAAGCAAACTTTATTTCGCATTTTCGTATTTTTAAAAGAGGGTAGGTAAGTAAAATAAATAAATATTTTTGAGCGGGTACCTCGAGGATAGAGATGGGAGATAGGCCACGATCCCCTTGTTGTGGCCACCTAATTATAATATTATGGCCGCCCTTGGAATACGTAAGTTTAAGGTCCTGAGTTGATTAACGAAGGGAATTTTGGGAGATTGAAGTTTGTAAGGAATGGCAAAATTGCTTTGAAGTTTTTTTTTTTAGTAAGTATAAAATTTTCAATCACTTTGGACTGAAATCATGATCAGATACCTGATCCCCTAATCATGAGACGATCAGTTCAGATCAGATCAGACGCAGTAATTAATTATTGCAATAATATTTTATATTTAAAAGAGTCCATGGAGTTACTTGCCCTTTCATTCGATATAAGATCGCTTTTAGCGATAAAACCGCCTATTGTGTCACCCTATGCAAAATTTCTACGTGTATAATTAACTGTAATTTTGATGGTGTAATAAAGAATATTTTATCTTCGCCCATAGGAACCTACTATGCTTTGGAATGGGCAACTTGCTTCTTTCTTACTGAGCTACTCTTGACAATTCAACACGCACCGTTGTAAATTGATTGAGTTTAGTAATAGGTAAAAAATAATGAGTTTGGTGTATAGTAAGCTATATAGTATATTACATAATAAATAAAATAAAAAATATAAACCAACATTATATGTACATAGTATCGCGTTTGTCCACTCCTCCAATCAGGGCGAATTCAACCAAACTTTTATACGTAGTATAGTCTAATCCAGCGAATAAAGTTTTAATTTTGACAGTTTTCCCTTACAAAACTGTCAAGCGTCCAATTGATTCCACGGATAAAATATATCTGACTTTGTTAAATCAGCTCTTTATGTTTAGAGATTACTGCGATTATTTACTTCCACCCATACCCTTTACACATAGGTAATAAAACACGACAATGCAAAATTCATCCTCTCAGCTCAACATTCAAAACCTCTTACCCTGAATCCCTGCTTACCAGCCATCTTTCTCGCCATACTTCAGCCTATTTCTCTTATAAATATGTTTAATGCATTCGCTGCTGCGTGAGGGTAAATTATTGCGAGGCGACGTTCCGTAGTCATTCTGTGAGGGCCGGCTAGGTCACAGTGAAAGCGAGTAGCGGCAAGAATAGCGATATTAGAAAACTCAAAAGCAAAGTTCTCGATGCATCTTCTGAATAGGAAATCCCCGTTTCTCGCCACTTTTTGAAAGATAAACTACTAGTTGAACTCAAACTGTTTATTTCAATTAAAACAACCAAAACATACAATTTCTATGCCCATTCCAAAACGTAGATCTCTATGGAGAACAACGGACAACGAAAATCCAAGGACACTCTTTTAAATCAAGGTATTATTAGAATCATACAAAATCCTGGGTACATTATTCCTGTTGCTTCTATATGTGAGAACAATGTATAAAAAAAAAACATTAAAAATAATTTAAAATCTAAGATTAAAACTGACGCCGCCCGTTCACGATCGAATCAGCACCACCCAACCATTTTGTAGTTAATGCCAATAATCAAACTCTTTTTTAATTAATGATTTAGGTACTGTAGATATTACCGGAGTTTTTTGAAAAATCGAAAAGTACCTAATTCATACAAAAATCCAACAATTGAATGTTAATCCTCAATGTTTTCCTGTTATGTAATAAAATAATCACTTTGTAGGTACTATAATTAACTCTGAAAATGTCTCGATTCCGACCCCCTAGATACAGGCAAATGCTTAGTTTGGGGGTCATCGTCCAATCTGTTCTTGATACAATCTGATTATTAATACGTTTTGAATTGCTCAATCGTAATAAGAGTTAAATCTTAATAAATTGTTCATCAAAAAAAAGTTGTAAATGAACATTAAAATTACTGCATCTAAAAACAAATAACAAAATTAGGTTGATAAAACTGAACCCGTGGCCCGCTATCACTCGCACCTCACAGGGTTGTCACAAGCGAGCAGAAGTCACAAGTTCAATTTAAAACAAATTGTTAGTTTATTTAGTCGACTCTCAACTTTCAGCCTGATGCTGCTAAATTTAGTTTGCGGCGCGGTTGCTCTTGATTTTTCACTTCTAACACTTTAGTTTGAAAATTATTCTACAGCAGCTAGACTTCGCTGAGTTGGTTTCAGTTTAGAGTTATATTAATTACTGTTATTTTAAAAGGCTTTTTGTAGTCGTATTGACTTTGATCTAAGGATAAACTCCTGTAAGTTTTCTTTGGACGAGTTCTATTTCCAACAATGAACTGAACGAGCTGATAACTTACTTGAAATATTAAAAGAAGGACTTACAATTTCAATGACAGTTTGAATAGCCTTAGATATCTCATGTACTCGTTGTTAAATTAATCCTTTATGAAAATCATTACACATACACCTTTGTAAATGTTTAGTGTTCCGCAAGGATCACCTGTGTCTGTCTGTCTGTCCGTCTCTCACGGCGATTTGCTCCGAATGTACTGAGACGATTAAGTTGAAATTTAGTACACATATGGATTTCGGTGACCCAAACAAGATAAAGGGTTCACTTTTGGGGGAAAATTTAGAAAATTTAAAAATATAAAGTTGCTCAAACTTTACCGTGTGACATATCAAATGAAAGGGCTTGTTGTGAGGATTTCAAATATGTTTTTTTTTTTAAATAAATAATGCTACAGTTTTTAAAGAAAATTGATGAAATTTTACCATTCCCCCCTCCCCTCCGTTATCTACGAAACTTCTGAGCCTAAAATTTTGGGAAAAAAATACGAGAAAGACCACATATAAAAAAGAGAATAGTTCTGTAATTATAGATTACAGGAAAAATTATATGGAATCTGGTCTTAAAATAAAATGACAAATCAATATTGTTTTTTTTTATATGAGATGGGTTTGCTCTTGACTCTAGTCTAGGTCAGAGGTGACAGAGACAATCGCGTCGACGATGGAGTGAGCTTACCCAGAAGAAGCCTGTACTGCACTCTCACTTTGAAGAGATTAGCGTTGTATGCACTCAGAAACACAGGTAGTGAGTTCCACTCTTTTGCTGTGCGCATTAAAAAAGACATTTGGAAACGCTTAGTGCGAATTGGTGGAATAGCAACTAGGTACGGATGGTAACTGGCAGTGCGTCTAGATGTCCTATGGTAGAAGGGGGCCGGTGGAATCAGGCCGTGGAGTTCTTGGGCACACTCACCGAAGTCCAATCTGTAGAAGACCGACAAGCAGGCAACCTTGCGGCGATGAGCCAAGCTGGGAAGCTTGCCGTCCACCAGTTCTACGTCGCCAATGAGCCTCTTAGTTCTGCGTTCCACCGAGTCAAGCGCGGCTAGTTGGTACTTAGCTAACCATCCCAAAGGTGGCTGCAATACTCGCATGCAGGATCGGACTTGCGCTTTGTAAAGGGTTAAAAGCTGTCCAGGCGTAAAGTATCGCTTCACCCTATTTAGGATGCCCAGCTTCTTGGCCGCTGATTCTTGGCTTTGTACTCGATGGTGGCGCCAAAGTTGAGGCCAGATGTCAACTCCATGCCTGGAGGAGCTCAAGCTGACCAGTTACAGGAACAGATGTACCTCGAAAAGTAGGAGTTTGAGCGAAACGACTCCTTTTAGCGGTAGAAAGACACGCCTGTGTTTTGATGGCGTTAAAAGAGACCAGATTATCATCACCCCACTGGGAGACTAGGCTTAAGGTCAAATCTGTCCGCTCTACCATGGCCTCTCTCAAAGAACGAACTTCGGTCCCGCTGGTTTTTGCTCTGGACAAGTATCTTTCTGAAACTGTGCTGTCATCTGCGTACCCAGCAATACCAGGCTGAAGCAGGTCATTGATGTGCAGCAAGAAAAGAGTTGCGGAGAGAACAGACCTCTGAGGAACTCCGGCATCAATAGCCATAAGGTCAGAGAAGCAGCCGTCAACAACTACTCTGATCGACCGTTTACTAAGGAAATCTGATATCCAGCTACAAAAATCAGCTGGGATGCCAGACCCTGTCAAAGGCCTTTCTGGCATCAAAGGCCTTTGTGCGTACAAGCTTACGTTTGCTGTTGGAATCTAGGGGAACATGTTTTTCAACTACAGCGTTAAGTATGTACTTGGGTGAAATTCATCCCAACTACGGAATCCTTCATTGTGCGTGGTCCGACACGCACTTGGCAGGTTTTTAGTATGCATTTACATTAAGTTCATTTTCAGTTTATGTAAGTCCACATTCCAAGCCGTTAATCTAAACTGGGACATTCAAGTACTAATAGCTTAATTCCAGGGCATTATCGTGAGTCTTCCGACTTCCAACAGAACTAAGAAACTAGCAACACGCCTTGAAGAAAAGTTGTGACCCTTTGTAAACCTAAGAAATTAGTGCCACAACATTAATATTACGCGCTGAAAGCTATATCGTGTTAAGCCCTAAAATGTCACTATGTACACTGCTGCTGCAGCTGTCTTTGCATAGGTAAACAGGTATTAAACCGGTTTTGATAAATACTAAAAAAGGGTATTTTTGAGACGAAAAATCACGTAATGTGACGTGTTTTTTCTACCATATAAATAACCACAATAAACATCCAGAAAATAGATCCTATACGTATAGTTACAAGAAAAACTCATTTCATATGGTTACCCTTACATATTCTTGTATCACGCACACTAATGTTGTTTTAGGCCCAGTTCACGGCCTCGACCGACGCGACTTGCGTCAAGCGACACGTGCGCGCGTCATCTGTTTCCGTCCGTCACTCCACAGTCGCGGTCGCAAGACGCGTGCCGCTTGGGCGTGTGGCTCGTGGGATAGGGTAGCGTGTGTGCGTTTGTACGCGCGTAAACCGACGCCTGTGATTGATCATCACCCTTCACGCGCGTGTGCGTAACGTAGGGTTGACACGAACGCGCCTACGTGAGATGATTTTATTTATTTCGTAAATAAATGGTCTGACATTTCCGAGATAACTTTTGTCGCGGTGAATGGAGAAATAGTATTACCTCGAGATGTTTTTGTGGACCTAGATTTGGGAGACATTATGTAAGCTGGAGACGGAATGTTTGTTTACTAGGATTGTAATATGTTTTTTTCTGATTTCATAACGGAATGGGTTCTCGGAAGCTGGAAGCTTTCAGATGTTTGCAAATTTTTTAACGAAATCTGTTTTAAAAATATTTTCACAATCATTTTAAAGAAAGAAGAAAGAAATATTGGTTTATTGTCACAGAAACAGGTGTATATAAAGTATATAGTTTTTTTTTTTTTTTTTTTATGTTAGCCTGCATTGTCGCACTGCTGAGCAAAGACCTCGTCCAAATCCATCCAAGCATCCTTTTCCAAGGCCACTTCGGGCCCTTGCGGTACACCTCTAGGTCGTCACTTCACCTCTTCCCGGGTAGTAAATATATAGTTTAACTAGAATAAATTATACAGTAGTACCTATATATAGTACCTATCTAAAACAAAACAAATCTATAATACGAGCACAGAATAGAAATAGTCGGCAGCTGCACAAATTAAGATCCTCAGACTACTAAACATTAAAAATAGAAGTACCTTATTAAATTTCTCTATAGAACCAATGCCTGAACTTGTATCGAACTTACACCATTAACCCAAACTAATAAACTTCCCCATTTCCTTACGATTTCGTTTCCTTTTCCAATCACCGGAATCTGTACGACAAACTCCATACAACTTCGTAATGAAAAGTAAAAGAGAAAGAGTGAAAGTTGCAATATAAAGCTCTAAGCCGAGTGACAGCCCTGACTTAGCGCGACCAACAAAGTAAGGAAACATGTTCGTCGGGTGACTTCTTAATCTTTCGCTCAAACGCTATTGGTTGGTTTGTGAGTGCAGGTCAGGGGCTGTAGCGGTTCTTCTTTCTTGTATGTGGATAGGGTGACTGGTAATGAGTGACCGATACTTAAACACATGATTTTACTCATGATAACAAACAACTTTTACTATGAAGCCAAACCTGAAATCGCGAAAATAAAATTTGCTGCTCCCTACATTTTGACGAGTTATGCGAACATAAATGTATGAAGTGGCTGATTTTTTTTTTTGCGATTTCAGGTTTTGTCTCATAGTAAAAGTTGTTTGTTATCATGAGTACAGTCATGTGTTTAAGTATCAGTCACTAATTACCAGTTACCCTATACACATACGAGAAAGAAGAACCGCTATAGATAGTGCAATCCACGAAGACGCGCCCCACTCTTCCTTCTAAACGCTTACAGTGAAAGGACGAGTGCAAGCGAGTGCGAATGCGAGCGAGATAGAAAGAAGAGTGGGGCGCGTCTTCGTAGATTGCACTATCTGTATACGCGTAACATTCAAATTACATATATTAAATCCATATATCCAATATATTAAACACATAAATCATATATATTAAACACAAATTACATTAATCATCAAAGTTATTAGTAATTTGTGTTGTAAACATTAATAAAGTTCACATAGTCAGCTCCTATTACAGAGAAGCTTTTATTACTTACATATGATTATTTTAAGCAGTCCTTTTAGGGCAGTCAGGTAAATAAGGTTTACTTTCAATTATCATCACAATAATCCGGCTCACTAAATAAATACTTATATGAATCATGATTCTGTTTCATAGAATTTTCACAGCAATTTTTTGGAGACAGTGCATTATCACTCCTTTTACATTGTATGGTGCAAGTGCATCACAGTTTTCATAACAATATGTCAGCACTTTACCTGCGCTGAGCCGCTCCTTTTAGTACATGAAAAGCATTCATACCCGTGCACTTACTTATCATGGAATTATACTTTTATCAATAAATCAATGTATCAATCAACATCAACTAAGGTATAAGGTCTAAACCATTCATGTTAATGGTCCTTCGAGCCGGATTATTGGAATGTAACTCAGTTCCCCGCTACCGCTTATACCTTTCACCCTCATCTTAATCCCCGTCTGAGGTTCGATACAGGACAAAGTTTGTCATCAGCAACAAGGCCGTCTCCACGGGGTTATATTTTAAGGGCTGATAAACTACCCGCCGGATAAACCGGTTGATCCGCTGATAGGTTTAGACGACAAAAACATATTGTATTGATAAACTAAGACGTTGATCCGTTTGAATGTTACGCTAGAAATGTGATTTGGAGATGTATTTTTATGAGAATATTATTACATATTATGTTCTGTATAATACGTTATATTATGTGGGTGAAGTTCTTTTGTATTTTGAACGATACGGGTTGCTTTCTTTATTTTTAATATATGATTATGGATATGATTTTCTAATATTACAAGTTTTTATTTAGTTTCACCTGTCCCCGGTATTTGTCTGTAATCTAATCTTGCAAGTTTTTAACGCATATCCCTGTTTCCGATTGAACTGAAATTTTACATGCATATATAAATCGGATGTTAATGCAATATTATTATGACATGGAGCTGATCTGATGATGAAACCGGAAGGTGGCCATGGGAACTCATAATAAAACTACGCAACCCTATCGAGTTTGGGCTCATTTGATTCGTCATGACAAGGACACTGGTCCTAGATGATGTCCAGACTAATAAAATATAGTTAAAAAAAAGTTTTTTTTTTTTTCTTGTTTTCCTATGTCTAACAGTGGAGACCTTTAAAATTAACCCGCTCTGGATCCGAGTGCTGGATTACGGCCCACTCCATCCCACAGAAAAGAAGGCGTCCCAGTTTTGGGAACAATATAGGCCGAATATACTGTGCTATAGGTACCATTAAATGAACAGGAGATTTATTTAAATCTTTTTTTTTTTTTTGTAAAATTACGTAAAACAAAGAGAAAAACAAGAGATTTTGAGTACGTAACTCTTCGTCACTAGCACAGACCGCCTAAAGATCCCACTAACGTTCCAACCGATCACTAAACCCATGTCTGCACCAACTGCCGCCAGGCTAAACACTAATCTATGCTAAACCTAGCCTTGCTAAACCGGCACTAAATTCAATTGTTACTTAAGTTTAGCTCTCCGGTCCTCCTACCCGCTGTTCGACTCTGTTCGGAAGATACATGCTGGGGAGAATTAGAATTGTTCGCTTATCTAGAGGGTAGTCTGGATACTGTTTGGGAAGACGGTAGGTACGAGCAGGTGCGTGGATGTGTATGTTTAGAAGTTTGTCTTGGTTCTGCTAGATTCTACGAATGATTTGGTAAATTATGGGTTTGATCTGATCTTGTTGTTTTTTTCTTTGCTCAAACTATGGCTTTATAAAGATAAATATTTTCGGAATGATGATTTGGGAAACTCTACTTAAATACAGGGTGAGACTTCAATTAATTATGGGACTTCAGAGAGTGTATTCGAAGCTATGAGCAATATAGGAAAAGTGAGTCAAATTGAAGTGTAGGAAAACCTACTCCATAAGATTTGTTTTGTCATTAATATCTATGTGCTCCAGGAACAGTATTATCGGAACATAACGCTCATGTTTTGCCTAATGGGTAGCGTGTGTTATTTCTAGAGTCACGTACATAGAAACGACTGAAACATACAAACTGTATGATTACATAACATAACATAGATCTTAAGTACTCACTAACACAATTATGGATGTTTTTTGTTGTCTGAAATAAAGTTAATAATAATAATTACGTTTATGGATTAGTATTTTATCTTTTTTTTTTAACATTCCGTAATCATTGTGTGATTCATAATAGACGCCTATAAGGTACAAGATCATCGGACGATACAAAACAAAAACACATTACCCTATTTTGAGCCTATGCTGCAATTGGGTAAAAGCTTTTAGTTAGGTATATTATTATAGAGTATCTAAGTTACCAGCTGAACTGTTTGGTTGAGTCTGTGGATTACTTGGGGATTAGCACCTCACCCTCATCCCCCTACACCCAACTTTTATTTCCGGCCACACTGGCTTCCGGGGACGATGCGACATTTTTGAAAAAGAATTTCTATGTGTTTCTTACTGTTAATTGTGTTTTTTTGTTTAAATAGAGGTAGCATGAATGGGATAGCTTGTTATTGTCTTAATCGTGGTATTTTTAACCGACTTCCAAAAGGAGGAGGTTCTCAATTCGTCTGTATTTTTTTTTTTTGTTTTTTTTTTTTTTTTGTATGTTTGTTACGCGATTACTCAAAGACGGATGGACCGATTTAGAAAATTCTTTTTTTGTTTGATAGGGTATACTTCCGAGGTGGTCCCATATAAATTTTATTAACGATGATGTGATGGTGTTTTAATAACTTCCTATCACTGTTATTTACATGGCTATATCTACAATTATTGTGCTCAATTATGTATTCGAATTTGTGTGGGGTAGGTTCCACAACTAAAAAGTGAAAAATAAAAACTTTTTAGCAAAAAATAAAACCGACTTCCAAAACAAAACACTACAAAGTGAAAAATAACTTTAATTTCGGAAGTCGGTGGCAAAAAACGAAAATACAAAACCCAAGACACCGACTACCGAAATTAAAGTTATTTTTCACTTTGTAGTGTTTTGTTTTGGAAGTCGGTTTTATTTTTTGCTAAAAAGTTTTTTTACAAGCTTTTATTTAACTTGCAATGTTCATATGTAAGTTGTCCTTTTCAAAATTTGCAAGTTAAAAAGCACTTCCCGGTGTTCGATTGAGTTGAAAGTTGGCATACGTACTCGTATATACACACAATGCAATATTTTATTATCATCGAGCTGATCTGATGATGGAGCCGGAAGGTGTCCACAGGAACTCAGTAATAAAACGACGCAACCCTATCGAGTTTGGGCTCGTTTGATTCGTCTTGACGAGCCTCTGGTGCTAGATGATATCCTGCAGACTAATAAAAACTTGTTTAAAGGAAAAAAATCCACTCATCTTACTCGTAGTATTCTATTCTATTCTATCTTAGTTTATTCATACGGTTTATTTTTCTTCTATGGCTACTATTTGCCACCTTACCTACTCCTCTTTTTACCCGACTGGCAAGGAAGGGTTATGTTTTTCGCGCGTATCTTGTATGTTTGTAAATTTCTTTATTACCTCGTATCTACCAAACGGCTGGATGGATTTCGACAGTTAAGGTATCGTTTTATTCGTCTTAGAAACCCAAGTGTCCTCAAATAGGTGTTTGAAAAAAAAAACAAAATGGCGGATATTTGGCGCGAGATAGTAATTCGTTAATATAAAAAAAAAAATAACCAATCCTATCGAGTAGAGTATCAAAATAAAGGAAATTAAAAGAGGATTACAGAAATATATAAGTTATTTGTTTAAATTTAATTAGGAATAATAAATTGGTTAATTAAATAATCGATAAATGTCCGTAGCCCAATCATTTTAAAAACGAAACATATAAATTGAAATACAAAAATTAATAAAAAAAAACTCGACTGCACAAACACATAACTGAAAAGAGAAACCAATAACCTGAAATAACCTAATATACTATATACTTTTGTTTGTCCCCGCCTGCGATACCAACATTCTATAGATTATAGGTAGATAATTCTTGTTTTTCTCTTTTCAGTTACGTGTTTGTGCAGTCGGGTTTTCTGCTTTTTTAATACTTTTTACTTTTGTATAGTTATTACACCATAACCTTGGGGATACCTTCAAGCGTGCCGTCTGTTAGTGTCTGACAAATCCTTGATTTTTGACAATACTTTTTATAATCCGCAAGAATGTGTTTCATGCAAGTCAAAACTGGGAACATGATAAAATCACTTATAATTTCCACAGTACCTACATCTTGTAAATAATTCTAAGCAGCTGAAAGCATTACATTCAAAATACTCACGTTGTTACTTCGACACTCAAAATACGATAAATCTCTGTCATATTTCCACAGACCATACAACTGGGATCTCACTCGGCTGAGAATTTCCAACAGGATCGCATCTTACATGAATGCTGAGACAATAAGCCAATAGCCACTCGCCATGAATACGATCTTAGAACACAATGCTTGAAGTTAACCACAGAGCATTAACTACGGTATGTCAAGTAGGATTTAAAATGAAACCAATAATATTGAATCAAACTTATAAGATGTCATGGAACTTTACAAGGTATGACACAGTGGGCGGTCTTATTGCTCAAAGCGATATTTTAATACAATATCATTCTTAAGCATTTTTTTGGTTAAAATCTGTTTACTAATTGTAATTTTAGGAATAGTTGTTTATTTATTAGCATTGGAATGGATTATTGAATGTGTTCTAGCGACACACACATTTGTCTTAGACCGATAAATAAACTCTAAATACTTTCAGACTCACCGTGAACTCAACCCACTCAGACACCTAAAAATAATTGCACACAATTAATCTCTCACGCAAATAAAGTCTGTTATCAACATAAAACATTACGGTTAGATTAAATTGCACCTACTGTTCATGGTACACTTTGGTTCATGGCCGTAGACCGTAGAGCCGTAAGCAGTAAACACACAGCGCTTATCGACTAATTGATCGCAACGACCGAAGGCGCACCTGCGTGGTAGGGTTGTGCCATTTGAGTATCGATATATCATTTATCCTACTTCCTACTAATAATATTATAAATGCGAAAGTTTGTGAGGATCGATGGAATTTTGTTACTCTTTCACGCAAAACTACTCAACCGATTTTGATGAAATTTGGCACACAGATAGTTTATAACTTGTATAAACACATAGGATATTTGTATGCCCATATTATTACGGGTTCGAGTGTAACGCGGGTGAAACCGCGGGGCGCTGCTAGTTTTTACATAAAGTAACAAAGACTCTAGGTGTCGATATAAAGTGTTGTTGTCGATGTTTTTATTTATTTTTTATTTTATTGAATGAGAAAATATATATTAATGGTGTTTTGTTGGTAATCTAAACGAGCTTTGAACCATAAGGTTTTAAAACTTTTTCTTCAGTGCTAACATGATTTGCTGCCAAAAAACAATCATCAACAAAGGTCAAATAAATAAATAATTATTATTTAAGTATACTTTACTTGATTTAGTAATTAAGCAAATACTATCATTATTTCAGTGGAGTTATAAATAGGAGAAATTTAATAAACTAAATTAGTGATATGGCAGATGAAGTTTGACAGAATTCATTTAGCGGCCGTTTTACATTTTCTACAAAATTTTCGCCTGTGTTTACCTACATTACCAAGGAACATCAAATATTATAACACATTTCGATACGTTACCCACATCCCTATTATTAAGATATCAGCTCCAAGGCTACAGCGTGCTTAGTGTTGTGGCCAGATAATGTGAAACGGGTGGTCTCCACTGTCTGCTCGCATACGAATGTACTATCGATAAGGCTAGATAGCGAGCAATATAAATCACTAGTCGGACTGAGGTTGGGAGAATACTATGCTGAACCGAACAAATATTAAATGGGATTTTCTCTTGTCATAAATATGTTTAATTCATCGAATTATATTGAATGGAAGGAAGAAATAGATGGCGTGGAAATTATTGTGAATGTTCCTGGATTTATAGTCATGTTCAAAGTACTCCTTTTGTTATAGGAATAATACATATTCTACGTTAATTAATTTTGTTTAAGCTGACTTCAATTGGAACTGTTTAGAAGTCTAAACATTAGACAAATTTAACAGTTTCTAATAATAAAATGAGTCTCCAAGTCCAGAGAGGGATCATTTTAAGTTTCAATTTATTTTACGTAATTTTATGAAAAGTGTCTAAGTAATAAAGTCAGCCTGTAAGGAAAACAAATGGCACCCAGTTTTAAGCATACACTGTCTGACATTCTATAACTTCATCTTTGCCATTTTCTTTACGAATAGAAATAAACAAACGAGCACAACATATCGTATACGTTTACATCTTGAACGTAATAAAAATATAAAATCTCTTTCCTTTTCCCTATAAAGTCGAGTAAAATCTTCGCTTCTCAATGTTTGTACGATTCCTTTATTCAAATATGTTTCAATCCGCCCCCAGCCCGCACACGATACATAGTTTGCTACATCAAGGGTTTTCTATACTGCTCTTTAAACTTATGCAATATTAATGCAATGTAGTGAGTTTATTTCTAGGTATTTTGTATATTTACAGAATTAATTTAAATATACACATTTATTATAAATGCGAAAGTTTGTGTGGATGAATGGATGTTTGTTACTCTTTCACGCAAAAACTACTGAACGGATTTTGATGAAATTTACAGGTACACATATAGTTTATAACTTGGATTAACACATAGGTTACTTTTTATCCCCATATTCCCACGGTTTCGAGACTTACGCGGGTGAAACCGCGAGGTGCTGCTAATATTACATACTTTTAAAACTAGACAACCAATATACAAGGTGTAACTTAAATAACGCACAACTTCTTAAGGGGTCATTGTACTCATCATTATGAACAACTTTTACTATTGGACCAAACAGCGAAAAAGTCAGCTGTTCAGTACATGTATGTTCGTACTCGTATAATTCGTCAATTATGCGAACATAAATGTACTGAACTGCTGACTTTTTTTCGCGATTTCATGTTTGGTCTCATAGCAAAAGTTGTTCATAATGATGAGTACAATGACCCCTTAAGAAGTTGTGCGTTATTTAAGTTACACCTTGTATACGCTAACTAGGTCCTGCTTATCTTGAATTCAGTTCAGTCCACTGTTTATAGGTCCCTCTCATGAGAGAATTTTGGTTCGAAAATCTGTAAGTACCTACATGGTTATTTTTCTTTGCATTTTATATATTATTCTTTGCATATTTCTGTTTTTCACCAATTACATTTAATCCTCAAGCCAAACAGAGTACACATCAATAGGTACCCTAGAGGTCCTTTGCAGCAACCTCGAACCAAATATAATTTAAACTTGTCCAGCTCACGAAATATTTGTTAAACTTCAACTGTATTTGTTGGTGAACAATTTGTAGTGCTTGCTTCGAACGCTGCCTCGCCGATACAAATAGTTAGGTTAAAGATGGTGGAATTAAGTACAAGTACATTCTGTAGCAATATTCATGTAATTCGTGGAATATTTTTTGTAGAAATGGAAGCTCTCCGGAATCTGCAGTTCTTGCATTCCTATGTAGATCTGACCTTTTAAATTTTTATTCAGATTTTAATATCATGCACAATATTCTGGCAATAGTCTGGCAGAGGTGTTCGGTCTATAGAAGCAAGACTCCAGGCTGCTAATGAGAAATTTCTGATGGAAAAACGCAATAACATTTCAAATCAGTAAACGAAAAAAATTTCAATAAATCAATTTGCAACATAAACAAAACATTACAAAACCATTTGATAAAAAAACGAATTGCTTCACAACCTACAAGACAAGACATACCCCACACTCAAAACATTTGTAAAACAATCGATTTTGATTCGTTTTCCCATCCATCAAACACTCGTTCTATGAACAAACAATACATCAGCATTAAACTAGACAGACAGACGTATGGACATCGTTCCGAACACCCACAAAATCCTATGCGATACATCGGTTCTACAATCGGAAACCTATTCAGATGTAATCGGACGTCAATTTAGGAAAACAAGTAGTGGCAAAGTTTTTGCGGTGCTAACAGAAGGGAGCTATCTGGCATATAGAAGAACATACTCGTTTCCTTTGGTGACATTTTAAAAGTAACTACGTAAGGATATACCTTTAACTCTGCTGGCCAACTCTTTTGCATTAGTTGTGAGCGGGTATTTAAAACTAAATTTAGTCTGGCGAGTCATACCAAGGCACACGCTTGGACATAATAATTATAAAGGGTCGCCGAAATCGATAAGGAGGACTTTAAATATAAAAGTAACAAACTGTGTAGAATTGTAGATAAATGAAAAGCTACTAAAAACTTTTAATTTAGGAAAATTATAGATACATTGCAAGATGTCGCTGCAAAAAAGAATTGGATAGATTGTGATAAACATTACTGTTTACATCTACGTATTAAAAATCTTAAATTCATGTAGGTATTCACTGAAGAGAATACACAGCCTAAACCGCTGGCTCGAGAACACAAGAGTTATAACGGAAGTGAGCACTAAGGAAGGATTTTTAAACTTCATCCCCTAAGGCTAGGTTCACACGGCATTGTACTGCACATTTTTTGCGGTATTCGATATTAATGGTTAAACAGCAGGATGTTCACACGATACATTTCCATTCGTGTAAAAGACGTATAGCCGCAGTATTCATACAACAGTCAGAAAGAGATCGTGATACTATATGCGCTACTGCAAACCGAATACGTTAAAAGTTCATTCGGTTTGCTTGACAAGTCCGTTGAGTAATCGATAAACGTATGAAGCTCTGTACGTTTTTTGCAGTACAAACAACGTGTGATCGGTTCTATACTCAATGTATGTGCCACTATGTATTCGGTAAGATTTATCCTTCAAAAAACGTGCGGTATAAATGCCGTGTGTGTGGGGCCTAAAGGGGTTAAATAAGCGATGAAAGTTTGTATGGAAGCTTGTAATTTTTGCCGACGGGGAATCCCATCGGGTGCACGGCTTGTGTATGATAATTATCTTTAATAAGCAGGCGAAATTGCTCCCTACCGAAACTAGTAGCTACGAGTATAATGTTAAAGAAATTTCGCATCCCAATCTTCCTGTTACCAATAGCAAAACATTTCAACACATCGATATCACAAAACGCAATCAGAATCACATCAAATAGGACATCCAACACAAAATTTTCATCGAAACAAAAGCGTCTATATCATTTGCCACATACAGAATCATTTGAGAAAGGGAAATCGATACCGTCACCGGAATCCATGTTGAATTGCTATCGCTTGCTGTCCATTGTCGCGGGCGCTAACTTATGTGCCAATTTCGCCGGCACTATGTCACCGATGGACCTCGTCCGCTGAATATATTGCTCGTAAATCTATTGCATGATTTAAATTAGATATATTGTACTGTTATTTTTGGGTTAATTTATTTTACTACAACGCTTAGTAGTAATTTTCCAAGTGTAAGAGAAAAGCAATTTATCATTTGCATGTAGTACGCCCTAGATCTAAACAGTACAAATAAAACAGCAAAGCTTGAAACATACCATATTTCATACTAGACTGCTTACTATTTTACAAACTACATGAATGTTTAACGGGAACCAAAATAAATAACCCTCATTCCGAAAATGCGTAGGGTTTTGACGACGTAAACCCGCCGTCACATTTCCCATGTCATCACTCTCAAAATCTGTCACTAAGCTACCGGAAAACCATAAACAACATATTCAGCCCATTTTTTACCATCGGGGTAGGTTTCCCCATTACTTGGGTCAGGTTCATTACACCCCTGTATCCGATGACCAGTTAATCAGCTTGGACATGGGTTGTTTATACCATGTGGTTTATGGGATGTACTTCGGACGGTGGTGGAGGCTTTTAGGGTAAACATTTTTGTGAAAAATATTACTGTACTTTATTGATAGGCTTCATACCTGCTTTTTTGCGTGTTGATCAAGTTTTAGCGGTGCCAATAATGATGCGAAATTGACAAATTGAAATACAATTCTTGGTCGTTAATAATGAAATGATGAATGAAACTCGTAATACGATACTACAGAATCAAATCCGCAGAATTAACTACAAAATACGAACGCCCATCTCAAGCACCGTTGGAACATCATCAATAATAATCGAGGCAAATCCAAAGAATTTCTCAGTAATAATCCTGAAGCATGCGAAATAAAAAGGTGATACATCAACTATATGAGAGGGGAAGCGAATAGCAACAGGCGGAAATTGGTTTAGCTTGATGAATGATATTGACGACGTGATGTGGCTTTATGCTACTCTTGAACCAGGATGAAGGACTGAAGATATAATGGATATTTTGAGTGAGGATGTTGAAAGTCTTTGGCAATCTAGATTTTGATGAGACTACTTGAAAATAAAACAGTATCTAATACAGACACAACGGGAAAAATAAGAATGATGAAAAAGACGCTAAAAATACAACTGCGTGAAACAAAATAATTTTCGTTGCTGGAGATAAGAATAAAACAATATAATAAAGGATAGTCTAATTCTAAGTCCTTGAAACCAAAACGTTGAACTCCTAGAGACAACTAATTGCCGAGACAGATGAAAAAGGCCAATAAAACGATATCGCCAAAGTCTTAGTACGATTACGACAAAACTTATTCTAAGCCCTAGCTAGCTACTGCAGACAGAAATAATCTAAGTAAAGAAGAAATATCACATCTTTCTGAAACAAAAAACAAGATCCATCCACACTTGCCAACTATACTATTAAATAAGCGTGTAACCTGACAAATCACAGCCGTGTCAGTGCAGGGGGATGGAGGACAGGCTGATTGATGTCCACGACCCTCGTCCACCCCCATCCCCCCTCTGTCTCCCGAGCATAAAGAAAACTAATCTTGAAAACGTTTTGGTACATGATTGGGTAATTTTTTTCTCTGACCGCCCTTCCACATGTCTGCTTTGAAATAAATTAATTGGTTGTGATTATTATGGGGCCAGGAAGATATGGGTAAGAAAACGAAGGTTTATTTTTCTTTACAAATTTTGTTTATCAGTCACTGTAGCGAAATTAAATCTAGCTTACGGAGTATAAATATTGCCAAGCAAACATGAACACTCCACCTTCGTTTGTAACATTTTTTATTACTAGAAACCATCCAACAGTGTCCAGAAAAAGAAAATCAGTGCTATCCAAACACAATTCTGCTAGACTAAAAGAATTCGGGATTGTTTGTCGATTCTTCACCTCTCGGCACCATTAAGTCTCCGTCGCAACAATCGTTCCTGACTTCCTCAATTTCTTAAAGCTACACAAACGATTTGTTTGGCCTACGTCTTGTCTGGGGTCGTAGGTAGCTTTGTGTTGTTTCGACTGTTTTTTGCAACCCCTTGAGTCTGTGAATGATTGTTGTTGTGGTTTACTTAGATGATATATTGTTGTAAACATCTGGTTACATAATCTTTGTTGTGTTGATAATTGATATAATTGAGTTATCGATTATTGCACAAACCAAAGATGCACTTCATAGTACTACAGTCTCTAAGCTTTTACTTATCTCCTCCACCAAAACAATCTGTTTATCACTACATTTATACCGAACTCAGCTACAAAATAACATTAAATCACTAGATTATGGCACACTCAGACGGCAAACAGAGGCATCAATACAATCTGATCGGCAGTAATCCGCTCAGAGGATATCATATGAATATAATTCACGCTCGATCGCCCCAGACGCGATGTTTTCTCAAATTCAACCATTTGTGAGTCGAACACACGGGCTGGGGAATTGACTAGTAACTTGGTCTTTGTATTTTTCTTTCGGTTATGGTGAATTGTATGTTCGTGACTTTACTTGGGAGGTATGTAGGAAGGTACTACGGCTACAACATTTTAAATTGAAAACTAGCCGAGGGCAATCGTTCGTTGTGAAGAGTCGAAGCGTTGTAAATGGCCTGCTATCAAATTCCAATTATACTTTATTAATAACATTCTTGCTAAACTCTGAAACAAGAAAGAAAAAACCAGCCAAGTGCGTGTCGGACTACGCACAATGTTAGGTTCCGTAGCTGGGATGAATCCCAAGGATAAACTTAACATTGTAGTTGAAAAACATGTTCTCCCATACGTTTAAGTTACATTTGCAGCTCGAATAGCTGCAAATGTAAGTTTGTACGCAAAATATTGAGAGATTTACCATGTTATTTTAAGACCATAGATTTCTTATAAGTTTTCCTGTAATTATAGGTAATGAACTATTTTTTGTATTTTTTTTTTTCAAAATTTTAGCCTTCCAAAACTGACCTCCATATTCAAAATTCATTTATTTACGTTACACGTCCGTGTTTGGGTCACAGAAATACATACGTGTACCAAATTTCAACTTAATCGGTCCATTAGATTCGGAGCAAATTGGCTGTGACAGACGGCCTGAAAGACAGACAGACAGACACACGAGTGATCCTATAAGGGTTCCGTTTTTTCTTTTTGAGGTACGGAACCCTAAAAAAGACTAAGAGAAAATATGTTTATTTAGCATATACGTAGGACTATTGTCCTTTTTGCCAAATAATACTACTATAACTATTAATAGAATAACACTATTTAGTTGGGACAAGCCAATATTTTACAGCGGACGGTAGAAGATAACTGCATCATCATTAGGATCTTTGTAATCCATATATTTCTTGTCATGTCATTCGTTATCAGAAACACTATAAAACAATATATGGCTAGAATTTCTTTGAATTCTTTCCACCAACTTCTGAGCCCCAAAAATTCGTACTCTTCCAGCCAGTGTGTCAGATAATGTCGCCGCTCTGAGGCTACGTGTGAAATAGCCCGGAATGGAAATAAGTACGGTAAGCGATTCACGAGTGATTTGCCCCCGCAGACGCCGCCAACGTCGCACCGCTCTTATTAGCTAGGGATTGTGACTTCTTTATTTTGACGAGGTTTTCGTGTTTCTGAAGTTCGTTGGGTTTCTGTTTGAATGGTTTTCCGATGCAAATCACTTGAGTATATACTTTTTTTTTTATAATGTGATAAGATTCACACTTTTTTGTTTTGTTATTTTTCTTTTAGTGAATTCTGTATCGTATTTAGCGGTTTAGTTTTAGTTAAGTTATTACTCGGCTTGATAAGTTATGTGGGAAAAAATGGTGGGAAAAGATTTGTTTAAGAATAATATTCTTAAACAAATCTTTTCCCACCATCAACATGATATTCAAATGTAAGGTAAGGTGTTCAACCTCATTTCAAATCCCGATCTGCTGTAAGTAGCAATAAGCTCTGCAAATGGAAACCAAAAACTAAAGCCTTACACGGTGCTGTATTAGTTCAAATACACGCTTGTGTTCATATCTTATCCAGTGCATTTATTCGTATCACAGTCTGCTTCAAGCATTGCAGGATGAAGTTCACGTATTCCCGACATGCTCAGCTTATTTCATAAAGTCAGCTGAATGATATTAATGATGCAAATATTTCTGATGTTTGAACATTGTTTATGATCTGCACTAATGTCACATTTACATGGAAATAGGATCGAATTGCATTATTTTACGATTGGTTTTCATGTTATCATTCGATCAATCTACAATTGTAATTTATGTTTTCTATTTGTACCAGTTCGGTTTTTATCAGTAATCTCATCTAGAACTAGCTTTCTGACAATACTTTCCTGGGTTTTTTCTTCTAAAGTTATGAAATATAGTAGCTTAATTTTCTCCAAGTCATCATGAATCAATTCCTAAAAATCTATTTTCTGCACATTGAACAAGTAGGGAGCAAAGTCAGCGATAAATCCTATAATACGTACGTACACACGAGAAGAATGTGAACAGTGGCTGAATAGTTGACGATGTGGCGTGTTCGCGCAATGACATAGCGGAACACGGGAAATGGTCCGCGCTTGACGCAAACTGTTCGCCTAGCGATTTGACACAGGTTTTATTAAGTCATGTAACTGATGAAAATCTTTACTTTTTTGGATATATGAATTATGTGTTTGATTGGATTGACGTTCGCGCTGTAAAAGTGAAAGAAAACAATGGTATCACTAGGTAAACTAAAAAAATGATTCGTAAAATTGTACGTAGTTTGGCATATCAAATAATATTACAATTCTTTCAATACACAAAATAATTAAACTCATATTTTACTACCCAGTATAAATACAGCAAACTCATCTGTTAGATCAAGTACCATCCCAGCAGTCGCTTTAGGTAAATCAAAGTATATTCCCACTACGTATTCACATCTCTCTGAAACGCGATTAATCTTTTTTCTCCCACGAGACGCCAGTACACTACTTAAACAGGGACGCCATTACCCAGTGCCTTGGACCGCACCATAAGTGGGAAATAGCTGGGAAGTGGATGGAAATAAGAGCTAAACGCCAAGAAGACAGATTTGTTTTATTCACAATTCGTAGCCAGACGAGGTTAGACTATCTCTGCTTGAAATTGCGGCTACATTTTACATTTTTACTCCTCCGTTTGCTGTTTAAAGTTTTGAAGATATTTGATTTTATTTCAGTTCGCCGGGTTTAAGATTTCATGGAATGTTTAATAAATTCAAACGTTCGCTTGGAGATGTTAGAAAAATGTTACGATCATGGATGCTTGCTTCAGTTACATCACCTGTAAACTGAGATCTATTCGATAATATACTGCTATACTACCAACTTCCAAATGATTAAGTTTTTATTTTCTTAAGATGGAAGCGCCAGGCTAGCCCGCAAAATTCAAATTTTCTTACGTTTTCTTGCAATTTGCAGTCAATATTAAGTTCTGTGTTAATTATAGTATAATTCGCGACCTTATCAAATATGTATTACAGAACTATAACCATTAGAATCAGTAATACTATCAGTGATAGACTCAGGGTATAAGCCCTGAGTCTCTAATTCAGATCATTTTTGTAAACAAAGAAACGTCAAGAAATGTCACTGTCAAAATGACAGATCAGTGGTACAAAACATTTTATCATAAAATTTAACACAACAAAAACAAGGAAACAACTCGAACAACACGATCACTTTTAAATTATTATTTCTACAATCAGTACTTAATGGAAAATCTAACCGTTTTTCCGCCATTTTTTGGGAATTACCATTATGAAGATATTTTTTGTCTGTTATCACCTTTGTTTACAAAAATTATCTGAATTAGAGACTCAGGGTATAAGTATAATCCTCAAATATCAAGGTTTCATGAAATAGTCATTCAATAAGATTACCTGGTCTCAAAGAGTTGTATTGATGACTTTAATGATTATAATTATGTAAATACATACTTGTTACGGTCGCGAATTATATTTTGATCAACATACAGCCAAATACTAACTTTGCAAAAAACGTGAGAAAATATGGATTTTGCGGGCTACCCTGGCCCTTTCGCCTTAAACAAAACTTTGGTTGGACCTTGTTATGATTGCAATGCCTAATTATTCTTTATTTTGTTTTTTTTTTTTAATCAAAATAGTGCTTCGTAATAATCCAGAGTATATCAGAGTGATGAACCTCCTAAATTATTAAAATAATTCAAACTACGACCTACGGCACTGAAACGTAGTCGCTCAGAATGGGCCTCAGAAAAGGCAATGGAGAGGGCTATGCTTGGAGTTTTCTTACGTGATTGAATCAGAAATGAAGAGATCCGCAGAAGAACCAAAGTCACCGACATAGCCCGAAGAATTTCCAAACATAAATGACAGTGGGCAGGGCGTATTGCTTGCAGAACAGATGGCCGATGGGGCCGAAAGGTTCTGGAGTGGCGATCGCGTACCTGAAGACGTAACGATTGGAAGGCCTTCCACAAGGTAGACCAATGACCTCGTGACGGCCGCAGGAATCCGCTGGATGCGGGAAGCACAGAACCGGTCGAAGTGGCGGTGCTTGGAGGAGGCCTATGTCGAGCAGGAGACGTGTTTCGCCTGAATTGATGATGATGATGATTCAAACTAAAATGTCGCAAATATCTTAATCCATATCCTAACCATACTTGTATGTAAAGGATTATAAGGTCAAACAGAAATATCTGTTTATATCTAACGGTGACTAAAGGTCAAACCGAAACTAATCCGCGAACTAGAGCTTATATCCGCACAGAGAGCTGAACAAACATAAAGTTTGCGGTTATTGCGGATATCCTTACTCGGATTTATATGCCGTTTGTTGTATCTAGATGAAGTAATAATCTTCCTTAGAAATCTGTGGATAACAGTGTTTTAATAAGATAACTGAAGATCTTGTTTATGTTCTACAGCACAATTATGTATTATGTAGAAACCTAATGAGAAAAGGCATTAATTTTTAATAAAATTTAACGGTTTTGTTAATTTTCATGAAGAATCTGTTGCATAATATACCTAAAGCTTATGGCTAGTTTATACACACCAAGATAAAAATTATCGAGCCGTATAAAATTTTGATGAACACCAATATTATCTTCTTCAGCAGTTTTACTAAACTCGGTGCCTCTATATCCGAAACTTTACGACTTTCAACCGCATCCTGGCCTGAGCACAACACCTATCAAGTTGTGCAAATTATTTATAGGGTGAGAACACCTATTATCGGGCCAGCGGAGTTAATTTTCTTGCCAAACAAATGGGCTATTAAACTGAAAGTTTATAGCCACTATTGGGTCCGAATTTAAATTTATTTAATCAATGGATTTAATTAAAATGGTGTTTTAGATGTTAATCGGTGATTGGATCGTTTTATTCTCTTCGTGATAAACTGATTTATGTAATGAGATGACGAATGGTTTGCTGATTTTAATGTGCAGATGCTTGTAGTAGGTATTTTAAGTACAAGCACCAAGTCTCAACGAGCGTCTTGCACAATTATTTTATAAAATAAATTCACCAATGAAATTATACTCAATTTGAAAACAATACCTTCCTCGTGGGGCATTTGGATAAAATATATTCATACACATACTTTCCATATGTGCTCTAAGCTCTTTGAAATACCTTTACGAAATAAATTCAGACAAAATAAGGCTGAAAGTTTAAACATAGTACCTGCTTGAAATGTCTTTACAAAATAAAATATAAGATTCTTCGGATCAGCTAGAAAACAAGAGATTGCTTCTATGCTGAACTAGAATATTTCTAAAGGAATAACAAAATATATCGACAAATGCATTATCTTCCATCTTATAAAAATATTCCCTTATGGATCAATGAAAGTATTTTACGAATACTGTTTTTTTTTTTTTGTTAATTTATGTTATTCTTGTAAATAAATATATTTCATTTTAATATGCAGTTTATTCATACCGCATATTTGCCTCACCCAACAACTCGTGGTACCACCCCACATTCTCGTTTACTGCCCCTAAAAACAGTAAGTGATCAAGAATTTTACGAGTGCGGTTGATTTTAGAGTAAATTCGTGTTCTAGTCTATTTACCGTGTTTATATGCTGCGGCAGGAAATGTGTCCCCTCGATTTTATACTGCTCTCTCCTATATCGTAAATGTTCTACCTATTTTGGGCTAAAGTTTTGTATTTTAAAACAGTATATAAATGTAGTGATTATTTTTAAGAGTTTATTAAAGCGCCAAGTAGATTTATCTCGGAAACATGTGAGTTTTTCAAAGAAAATTTCATCTAAATCACATTCGCATTATAAACCATACTCTAGTTTAAGTTTTAATAGAGTTACAAAGCAAAGTTAAGATGTTTTCCTTACGTCAGATTTTATCATCCCACCACATTTTGTAAGCGCCTGATGGTAAAATTATAACAAAATGTTGCGCTAGGAAGTTGCTCTTGCTTTTACTGTAGGTGCTTGCGGTAATGCTTCTTTTGGCGAACGTTGCCGTTGGCGTGTAGACAAAACTAATGAATTTATAATGTTCATTGCTAATTGAATCTAGAGGCTTTTAGTTAAATGTAAATAATAATTATTGTAAGTTAAAGAATTAATTTTACAAATACGTTCGCTAATTTCTCATTTTAGATGCATAAAAAATCATAAGCGTCTTGGGGCTCCGTAAATTAGAAATTGTGAAAATATTTTGATTTATTTTCCTCTGATACGTAAAATAAAAATCAAGCTTTTTTCGCTCCGACCGTGACCGGGCCCTCGGGACCTCTAAATTAAAAGGTACTTTCATAACAATTTGGGATGATTTCCCTCGGAATCAACTTTCATTCGTTTACGTTGGATTTGAAAATTGGACACCATTTTCGGCTACTTTCATTTTATCAGGTTTGCTAATCAGATCAAATTAACTATGTAGTAAATCTTGGTAATTATACTCACCGGAAATGAAATCATTCATTTATCGAACGTCGACTTTTCTATCAAGATTTTGTTACACTTCATAATTAAAAACTTGTATCAGATTTCGTTCGTTAAAAATGTAAATGTTTTTCCATCTCACACCACCTAAAATAGAGGCCAAATAAATTTCAGAAACAAAACCAGTATTAGCTGGCCTCTTATGCTATTGAAATTTCGTTTTAAGGTAGGCCAGCTCAAAATCTAAGTATTATCATATTACTGACTTGGAGCCTACTGTACCTACTTATTTCTTAAGAATATCTTTAATAACAAAGCTAATAACCCGTTTTCGATTGTTCCAGGTACATAGCTGCGTTTATTAGCACCGGTGGCATCTCGGGCAGGTTATGACGATCGATCGCAGTCGTCCCCTGGGTATGATTGTGCGGCTGATTGAATTGTTCCTACATTACATGCTTGCTATTTGGATAGGTACCGGCTTTTAGATATTAATTTAGTTCGGTATTGGGTAGCCGGAAAAGTGACCAGTCATGATTTCAAAGACGCGAAAATATTGATTAGGTACCTAATAGAATAAGGTTCTGATTTACTCCAAGGTGGCAGACCAGATAAATTCAATAATGGAACTGAATTTATTCAGAATTATTTACGAGATTGATTAGAAAAGAGAATGCTTAAGATGGTTTGGTCATGTTGAGAGGATAAATGAAAGGCGACTAACAAAAAGTACGTATATTTATTTACAAGGCAGATGTGAGTGGAGACGCTGAGGAGAAGGACGCCATATTAGGACATAATAGTGACCTTATTGGTGATGTTCTTCAGAAAGGTCAGGTGCGTAGTACTCGCAACCGGCGTGCGTGTATGACCAGATGTAAGAATGTAAACGAGGCAAAAGGAGTATTATAGTAGCAGGTGGCTTTCCGTAGCTTCTGACTACCATGCGAAGAAGGCGGGTACCAGGTATATAGGTACACTTTACTGTAGGTTTGGAAACAGGCCACAAAATGTCTAAATTTAATTTAGGCCACAGAAAAATGGGACGTCAAATTTACGTTTTTTTTTTTACATTAAGTTTAGGATAACTTATATACCATAGTCTGTCTTTTATGATTGACACCAAGATTCCCTATGTCAAGGAACCCGCAATAATTATCATCCGAGAAAAAAAGAGCTCTTTTCGTTTTATAATATCAACGTAATCCTCCGATTATAGCGTTCCTCCCTCCTTTGTCTTTGATCCTAAATCATCTCATCCCGACTATTCCCGCCCCGCGCCCCGACGTAATGCTGTGCTCACTTCGCTGGCCCTTTTGAAATTATTTCGACACTTGCACTTGGTTTTTATTATCGTCTGTCTTTTGATGATAAAGTGCAGATTGTAATTAAATTAGATGTGTTTTATTATCTCACTAGAATGTTTAAAATTATTAGGTTTTGGTAGGTAGGTAATATTTAGTGCCTCTGCAAATATCTAAAAATAACTAGAACTGAAATAATCCCATCGCATGGATATCTACTAATGTTGACACTAAAAAGTTTTGTTGCCACACAAAATCTTATTTAATTGCTAATTTATATTACCTATGCTATTAAGAATGTATGACAGGCCAGTTGGCGTGGTTAGTTAAGATACCACCTATCATGCCGCAGGTCGTGGGTTCGATTCCCATCCAGGACAAACATTTGTGTGCATGAACATGTCTGTTTGTTCTGAGTCTGTAATTATCTATATAAGTATGTATTTACAACAAAAAAAGTAGTATATGTAGTATATCAGTAATCTGGTTTCCATAGTACAAGCTCTGCTTAGTTTGGAATCAGATGACCGTGTGTGAAAATGTCCCAGGATATTATTATTATTTCAGAAATTAAAACTACATACTTTAAGGAGTGCGAACTTAAAAACTTTTTCTATGGGACCAACTTGGAAATCGCGAAAAAAACCAGCTGCCTCATACAGTTTAGAACAGTAGGTATTAAAGTAGTATGCAACAGCAGATTTTTATTGGCGATTTGAAACTAGGTCCCATAATAAAAGTTATTCAGTTCGATTGATATGGGACAGCTGTTTTTTTCGCGATTTCAAAGTTAGTTTCATACTAAAAGTTGTTCAGTCGATGGTCTAAAGCAGTTTTTAAAATAAGTGAAAACCTAAAATGGGGTCATGTCATTATACCTACTCATCATTGTGAAAAACTTTACTATAGGACCTGAAATCGCGAAAAATATCACCTGATCCTTACATTTGTGTTCGCATAACTCAACAAAATGTAGGAAACAGCTGATTACCAGATAGGTAGGTACGTACTACTTCGTAAATCTATCCATCCCTAATATACTTAAATGCAGTAGATACCTATATATTTACTCACTTTATATTATTATCACCTTCCAATACCTGCGAACAAGAACCAAAGATACAAACTGTGTTTATCTGTCGGTCTGTCCGCGGCGTGATTATCTCGAACCGACTTCAAACTTCGTCGATGTTGAAGTCGGTATAAAAAGGGTTACCTGTCTCCCTGTCTTGTCTGTTTCGCTTGTACGGATTCCCGACTTCGGGACTTTGGGACCAGTTGAATGAGGTTATCGTTTGTGATTACGGTTTTATAGGATCTGTAGATGTAGAAAGTTTTAGAACATTTTTATTTAAAGTAAAGAATTAAATTAGTTTATCCTCAAATAAGAAAATTAAATGTTGTTTAATATCAGCAAAAGCGCGAGACTGCGGGTTCAGATCAAGAATTTAGAAATATCTTGAAATTGCCATTCTGGCATCTTGTCAGAGGACGTTTTCTGAAATGATAAATATAATTAATTATGGTCTTTAAATCATTAGCTAAGCATTATGATAGGGCAATACTCCAGTCACGTTAAAAACGACCATATTTTCTTCAATAAAACAATACTTCACTTTGATCAACTTTACTCCTTCGGAACATTGCCAAAAATGCTCACTAAACCTAACGATCGCTTTACCAGAGGTTAGACTTAACCAAACGAGTTAGATTGGAGTTTAAACACATCAGTTGATTGTGGCCGCCATTTGCTAGCCATCAGTCGGACTTAACTGGAACTTAAACGAGAAACTTTAGAGGAAAACGCAGATCTAGGTGTCACTAGAACTGAACCATACGAGTACCTAGGACGCATTCGTTTTTTTTTACAGCATGTTTCAGAAAGGTGTGGTACAAGCCATTCAACTGAACAACTTTCTCAATTGGACCAACATCGTAATCGTAAAAAAACAATCGGCCACACCTTTTTGATACCTGCTGTATAGCGAAGCTTTACAAAGAGATGATTATATCTAACAGATAAACAATTAATAATAATTGTAACTTTGTCTTCACAAATTTTCTAGAAGCTCACTAGCAGGCAAATGTGTCGACAGCTGATGGTGTAGGATAGCTACACCATTTAACTGTCGTCAGCATCAAGTTTTTTAAACTCGAAAGTCAAATATTAACATCTATTATTAACCACCTAAGACAAGTCTCTCAACCCAATCATGATCCCAATTTATGATCGACATCCCAAGTCCTTTTAGTCACTCAAAACCTGAACTTACAGCCGTGTCCCCAAAAGCAAAAACTTCACAAACTCTGCTACGCTCAAACAGTTTCTCTCCTACCTCTTACTGAGCTCACCGCATCCAGTCACAAAGTATCAGCGACATTAATTAAGCAGCGACTGTTAATAAATCGTAAAGTTTTCAACTCGGATAGATTGTACGACGGCTCTTACGTTTATACTTTGTGAACGAACTTTGACTTAAGCACTGAAGCAAGAGATTCTTAATTGTTTGTCAACAAAGACTTTTTTATGAAGAATTGTTAAATCATTGTTTAATCATATTTGTATCAAGCAGCTGTCAAGTAAGAGATTGGCTGAAGTATGGCCAGTAAATTCAGTTTATTGTTCAACCATGAAAGAGAAGCGTTCTAACTTTACTAAGTAATGATAGAGATAAAATTTCGTTTCATCCAGAAATCAAATACTCCTGCCTAATAATTCAATTCAACCTACTATTTTTGGAGATTAGATTTGAGACTCAATATTGATAATACAAAATAGCTATGATCTTATATTTTTTCTGAATACATAATTATTCTGAATTTTATCAACAGAAGAAAACTTCACGAACAATTGCAACCCCTTGACCATATGACATTTCACCCCGATCTCTGTCAAAGTTAACCTTCTCTTTCTATCCTTCTTAGTGCCTGGTAGAGGCAATAGTTATTGAGGATAGCCTACATTATTGAACAGCTCTCTATTGACATTGTGATGTTCTCTTCGCGGATTCGATATTGCAGCTATTTGTATGGAAAAGTGCAATTTTCTGGGAGATGAGCAGTCTTTGTAGTAATGTAGCGTGGCCAACCCATGTTTACGCATGACTGTGGTAGTGATTATAGGGTTATAAAATACAGATGAATAGGAAATCCTTCTTTAAAAATCAAACCAAGCCCAACAAACGAACTTTCAAAGTATTGATCTGTTTTGAAAAAGCTCGCTATACATAGAATATTATTCTCTTGTGCTATATATTACAGATATCTGTACTCATCCCAATTTATTGACGACTAAGTTTACTTAAGTTTTCGCTGCAAAAGCAAAAGTAATTTTAAAATAATATTTTACAGAAAAGCACTGCAGCTCTGAAAGAACCCCCCTTTCATTTAATATCACTTTCCTTGAAAATTAACTCACAATACAAACCTCCCAGTCCAGAACATCCCCAAGAAACTTTGAATTTGTAATCAAAAACTTCAGTTCGGATTTGCAATAGACTCATGATTGAATACCTCCCAAAGAAACATCTATACTAAATTAACGTGTCTATCTAAATTGTAAGTTATTTTTAGGGAAATTTTCTTCCAAATAATGTCCCAAGGCGGATGAAGGGGGGATGAAACAGAATTCTATTAATGTCTTGCCTCCCCCAAGGACCGGATTTCTTCATTTCCTAAACGCCTCTTGGGGTAGAAAACACCCCCACTCAGATATTTACCGCGGGTAGTAAGACGCAGGAGATATAAAATTGGTTAAAAGAAACTGGATTTTAATCTGGGTGAAAAATTTGAAGTTGAGTGGGACGTATATTTTTATTTTTGGATTGATGCGATTCACAAAATTTTAGAATTAAAGGAGTAGTATCTAATGAGAGACATGATTAAATAATTAAAAATCATAAAGAAAATTATAGTCAATAATAGTCATTTATTATTTTGACTCAAATATGCAAAGCAATGCTTTCGACGGTATTTTAAATTCTCAAAGTATGTAGGTACTTTTCAAAAGATTTTTCTAATAATAGTTTCTTTATGATTGTAATAAATCCAATAAAAACGCCTTATTAAACTAGATCCCATTACATTATTCTTAACCAAATCCAAAACACGACCACTAAAATATTTTCTAAAAAAAAAAATTCACTCCTTTCCAACCCTTCCGAGCTACCAATAATAAGTCTCCATGATTCAGGAAATTGCTACAACCAGATAAAGGAGTGAGCCGGGTAAAAATCAGCCTGAGACCGGCTTGTTCCGGTTTGAACTGGCTTGGACTGGTTTGAATTTAGATAAAGACGTTTGTATGGAAATGTTGGTTTGATTTTTGTTTGGGGAGAGTTGCCTAGATTTTATCAAGTATTTTTAATTTAGTTTAGGTAAGAAGGTACTTTCTTCCCTCAAATATTGCTTGCTTACTTACTTTCATGTAAGTAACCCAAGTTTGTTAATTGCTAAACTAATAAGCAAGTCTAATCCCGATTCTACATAACCAACAGCAAGTTTTCTATGAGTACCTAAATTTAAATCTTACCTTGCTTTTAAAAAAACTCAACTAAGGTAGTTGGACATTCATACAACAACCATTTTCATATTTTTCAAGCTCTACAAAATATTTCCTTGCAGCTATCCTTACAAATCCTCGGTGGAATGGTAAAAAAAGATAGAAAACAAGTGACTACCGCTAACGGATATGATCTTAGTACACTTCGCTTACTTCTTCCACTTCTGTAGTTCACTTGATTTTTGTCTTCATAAACTAAAAATGAAAGGATACATTTATAGTATAAACATGACTTTAGGCTTAACTGTTTTTTCTTTATATGAGATCCCAAAAAAGGGGATTAGTCCCTGGTTATATGGGCCTTGTTTGCTAAACATTTGATCTAAAATCTTGCATATTCACTGATACTTTAAAACAATTGTTTAGTCATACCGATACATAGAACATAGTCGACATCATTTTTTTTGGACCAAATTTGACATAAAACAGGCTTGTGCCAATAATTAAACTCATCTATTATTTCCAATCACAAAAATCGTTAAAACTTGATTTCTACCTAATTTTGAAGTTCCCAATGAACTCAAAACTGCAAAAGGCAGATCTTCGAAAAACAGTTCTTCTTATACCAATTAAACTCCCAGAAAAGAACATCAAGACAAAATGGTAGGCAATTAAAAACTGACTCGAAACAAATCCTCTAAGGAAGAAATACATAACGCTTACGTAACAAAGGGGCAAGCAGAGTAGCAGGGTAATTGCCACTGGAACGTCGCCAAGACGTACAGACAGACGGTTCAACTATGTCTTAGTTCACAATTTATTGTAGGCTTTTCATACTACTGTAATGGGTAGTTAGTAGCTGAATATAGTATAATTAATTTTGGGAAGAAATTGTGCCAATTTTATGTTTATTTTATTGGTTGCATGCTAAGTATTTCATTTATATTGGTCCGTATGTTAAGTATTCCATCCCCTGCGTTGAGTGTAAATGCTACTGAGATAAACCAGGGGGTGAAATTAGAAATCCTACTGTGAAAAATGATTTTTAGTTGCACTGTAGGTAATCAGTGCAACTAAAAATCACTTTTTTTTGTCAGATCTGATGATCAGAACCATTATAATTGAAATATAATATACGCACTGATTCATCATAATCAGCATATACCATTGCTGAACACAGGCGTCTTCAATGGGGAGGAAAACTAACTTTTTATCACGATAGATGGCGCACAATCAACTGTACCTTGTTTTGATATATTAGCTGTCAAATCGTATGGATTTTCGCAATCTACTAAGTTTAGCTTTCCCATTTTTCGTAATTTTGTCCAAAATGCCTCAATGTAACGCGTTAACTTGTAAAAACAGAGGAGTACATTTGTTTCCTAAGGGAAGAAAGGGCAGTAAACAATGGAAATTGGCGTTTACGTATTAAAAACTTTAAGGCTAGTAGTACTGCACGATTGTCCGCTGCGCATGTCACAGAAAAGGATTAGATTAGTAAAGTAGCTGTCCTTTAGGCTGGGTACCATATCTATAAAACACAAGAATCAAGATTATTATCTAATAAAATAAAATTATTGTCATCAAAATAAATGTGTTATATAATATATTATATTAGCTAGTCTATGTAGTAAAGTAGTCTCCTAAAGATTTAATCAATCAATATAGATACTTAGTTTTCAAAATATTCGTGTATCGCCTGTCTGTTAATCATTGGTAAAGGAGTTTTCATTGGGAAAAGGCATTTATGTCTCTGAATGTATCAGAAGGTAGACATAGGTATGCGGTGTTACCTTGGATGTCGCAGTCAGCAACAAAGTTTTGGTTTCGATCATATTAATGTAATTTATAAAATAAAAATATTAATGTTAGTCCGTGGCTTATAGAAAAAGGCTCACAAACAATCATAACCTTAAATATTTAAAGTGTTTTCCTTTCAATAAAATCGGCCTTTTTGTCGGCAGTTGTTGCGTTCCTTTTACGAAGCTCAACTTTTAGCTGAGGCACAGTCATGAACGCGTACATATTATAGTCGAATTACGCTTTCAAATCTCATAAATAGCAGTCACACTACTGTCACGAAAGGTAAACAAGGTACAGTCGACTACAGCGACATCTACACACAGCTTTGAGTGTGGCTCCTCATTGCACGCCATTTGGCTGAAGAATTAATTACGTGCCTTTAAAGTATTGAAATCAAAGCAATGTATGCTGTCTGCTGGGGCACTCTCTGTTTACTAAAACATAAATAAAATCAAAGAAGACCTGCACACACATCAAAGTTGAAACACTTCCAAGATTTCAATTCATCAATCAAATAAATAAAACACAGCCATACTTTTCAGTCACAGCCTCCTTAACTTTATCCTAAAGACATACATCTATATTTGTTCCTCCCAGTGATTATCCCACAGAATCCCCACAATAAGAAATTAATCTGCCGCGCAGATTACACCCGCGAATTTATTTTCTTATACAGTGGTATTAGAGTGTAATGAATTTTAAGGGAAATAGATGCGGCATTATAATGAAAATAAATCCTTGAGGATTTTGTTGGAAAGTCGTTATTGATGAAGCTGTTTAGTTGTATAATGTCGTGAGAGATTCAATTGGGGGAAGCGCTAGGGTAGACCGCGAAATTCATCTTTTTTACGTTTTTTTTTTTAAATTTGCAAGTCACTATTAGGTTGTATGTTGATGAAAGTATGATTCGCGACCGTAACATATTTATGTATTTACAGAATTAAAATAATTCAGTCTATTGAATGACGATTTCATGAAATCTTGACATTTGAGGATAAACCTCAAATGTCAAGATTTCATGAAATCGTCATTCAATAGGATTACCTGGTCTTAAAAAGATGTGCTGATGACTTTAATGATTATAATTATATGGAATGGTCAATTTTCGTCTATTTTCTTAAATAACTTTAAAACGATTTATTTTCATTTTTTTTTTTTTTGAGACCCTCGCCTTTTCATTTTATATGTCAGACGGTACAGTTTGCAAAACGTTTTTTTAATTTTCTTATTAATTTGCCCCCAAAATTGACACCCATATTCAAAATTCATTTATTTACGTTACAAACAGCTTAATCGCGCCATTAAATTCGGAGTAAATTGGCTGTGACAGACGGACAGACAGACACACACACGAGTGATCCTACAAGGGATCCCCTTTTTTTCCTTTTGAGGTACGGGACCCTAAAACAAAGTGTAATCGCTTGGAGTTTTAGTAGCAGTACGTGCAGTAATTAGTGTATGAAATTTAGATAAAGATTACATAATATAAAATAAAATACTTTTTATATCCTTAATTTCAACGATTTCTTACTAATTACTGATTTCCTAATTAATCACAAGGGAGTTATTTGATTAATAGGCCTCCGATGCCAACGCTGCGAGCCAGGGGGGTAAGCACAAATACAGGGGGGTGAGGCTGTGATTTAGCGATTTTACTCAAAAGACGCCACTTCAGTTTAGATTTTCAGCGACTAATTAATAAGTAAGAAAGTGTCAAGTTTCAACGTTAGCCACTTGCGGTACGTTTTATGAAAAAATATATTTTTAAAAACAAGAGAGGTTTTCGAGCGCCCGTCAATTATTTTTCTGTGCTGCTTTAAAAACTTGAAGAAAGTGGTTCTTGCAAAAGTTGAGGCTAGTACTTTAATTTTAGACCAAGTTTGTCTTTAAAAAAACGCTTACTTTTATGTTTCGTTTTAGAAAAGTTTTTTATCTATTTTTATTTTTATGTTATTTATTCGGAAGAACAAACAATAGAACTTAAGGAGTTATACAAATGTGCAACCAACAACGTTCTCCACAGATACACAAAAAGACAAAGAGAATATTGATTAAATAAAAGTTGGACAGAATTTTATTTCATGCACCTAGCATGAAATAAAATACACATAAATTAGCGAGGCATATTAGAGAGATTTGATATATTCACATAAATTTTTGATTGCGTCATGCATTATGTTTTTAAATTTTCCAACGGATAAGGCAAATAGATCCAAATTAGAGAAGATCTTATTGAAATTGCCTGTGAGCCGACGTAGAGGTGCGCAAGCCAGCATTCGTGCGACTAGGAGTGACGGCGAAATCTATTTTTGTTACCATTGACACATCTCTATGGCCGACGTCAAACTCCAAATAATTACTTTGGTAAAGAAACCGAAAGTGAATTCAGCTTTACCTCTTCGCTTTTGAATAAACCAGTCCCGAACTCCAATTATGTTAAAAGCTAATTACATTTTAAGTACTCAGTAATTATTGGACAGAAATCGGAGTAGCTTCACTGAAGAAGGCTAACATTAGCAAAGAGGTATAAGCCAAAAGTGAAAAGTTAACCCTCCAATGCGAACCGTGGACACAAAATACTTAATAAGACCCAAAATTCGGGATCTAACAAAAAAACAGTCAAAGTGAGTGCCAAATAAAACTTTGTAAAAAATCACGAGTGATATCCAAATGGAAATGGAAAAAGCCAGCTGATACTGGGACTTACGGAGACTGGAAACTGCAAAGGACTCTAAAAGGCCTCGGGCCACAGGCCAACGCCGGAACATGGCCTGGACGCCCCCGCATTGGCCATGCGGGGGCGAAAAAGCACGGCCTTTTAGATGTTTGGGAGAAATTTGTTACCAAAGGTGTATGTTGGGGCTGTGGAGGTGACTGGGGATACAACGGAGGGTTGAAAGTGGACATTGACAGTTCGGAGTACACGGGTTATAGGTATTGTTATAGTAAGCCGGGATACAGGCAGAGGGCCAGGTCCTGTGAGGATGCGAGGTTTATACATATCAACTTCGTTTTGCTGGCGGAGGTGAAGCATTTTGAAAAGGTGAGTTTTGTTTAAGTAATCTTGGGGTACAGTTTTTGATAAAACGCTTATTAATTCATAAATTATGTAATGCTAATATCAAATAATATAGATACCCACATTCAGATTCAGTTAACACTAATCACACCTAAATTAGTCATTTACAAAACAACAAGGCAAGCACATCATGAATATTACAATAACGTAATCAAACATTAATTTCATCCCTTAAGTATCCACTTACGTCGCACCCTAATTCGTTTAACTGAACCTGAATTCAACCCTAAAATTGTGTCGTAGGGGCGAAATTTGTCTGTATACAGGGTGTTGGTAATTAGATGTGAAGCAGGTTCAAAGCACGATACAGTTAGGGGTGAATGCAGGTGGGTCGAATTGGAGGTATTAATTAACTTTGTACCTAAGAGGTTTGGCGAGATCTTTGGTGATGTTGGCGTTACGCTGGTTTATTTTTGGATTGTGTTTGTGTATGATGTGACTTTTCCGACGCAGAAAAATCTCACTTCTCAGTAGCAGGCCGGAGTCTGGATTTGTGCCTGGTTGCTAGCAATAGGCTCGCCCCCTATTACATGGAAAATGTGGGTGTTACTGTAGGTACCTACACTTCTGCCGAACCCTTCGGGGATTACAGACGTACTGTTGTGTGATGTAACAAGATCCAGAATAATATTCCAGTGTAAAGCATAGATTATTTTATATGAAGTGAAATGCTAAGTTATAGAGACATCAATAGGTACAATAATGTTATTCAGTGCGCAACCTGGCTAATCTCCTCGTGTCATTGGCGACTTGTAACATTAGGTTCCGATAACACACGGTTGCTCCTCCCTTATCACTGAATATACATGTTTTTTCTTATCGTAGTGAGGAGAAAGGGTGATTTTGGAATTCATTTTTGGGGGTGAAACCTATGAAAATGATAAATGTTTAGTGCATGACTTTTGGTGCAAATAAGTCTGTCCATACATTAAAGTGGAATCGGTTTTGGTAATTGAACCGGCTTGTTTTTAATTAGGCTTTATTTTGTTTTTAGCTAAGCTTGTTTTTATGTGGGTAATTTGCAATTTATCCATTCAAAGTGATTTTCACTTTGCATGGAGAAATTGCAAGTTACACCCCTTAAAATCTTCCAAATCTGTTACAGCTTGCACACGGGACACGTTTCTTAAGAATAACATTTCCTAAATGAAAATATCACTAACAAACCAATTTCAAAACTTGATCGAATTAAGGCCAGGTTCACACACCGCAGCCTAAGCTGGGCTCATAATCAAGTAAACGCAGCGACGAGCCTGCGGCGGTCGCCACTTGATTGAGATAACGCGATTAGTCGCAGCGAGTCGCGGCGACTACGACTAATTTGTTCAAATCAAATCATTTATTTGCTTGAATATGGGTAGGTAAATGAGGTGATAAATAATAACAAAGTTCTTTATACCATATTCTACCGTAATAGGTGTGCAAATATCTATTGTAATCTATTGTAATATATAAAGCGAATATTAACAGTACAATATTAATTCAAATTTATTAATTATATAATTTTAATTACATTGTTTAATTTAAAATTTAATCAGATACGTTTATCATTTAAATAATCATGCACTTTATAATATGCTTTATTGATCAAAAACATCTTTAATCTATTTTTAAATTATATGAAATTCGGTGCTTCCTTTATATTATTAGGTAATTTATTATATATTCTAGGGCCCATACAGAACGCACTCTTATCTAACATAACTGTTCTATGTCGTATTGCTCGAAGTGTACTGGCAAGCCTGCTACTTTTTAATGTTTCATATTTATTTATATTATTCCTTATGTCTAATGCTAGTTCATAAATATACAGTGATGGGAATGTCAATATTTTTAAATTTATAAAATGGGGTTTACAAGTATCTGTAGGTTTTAATGCACATATTGCCCGGATATATTTCTTTTGGGCTTTGAAGACTGTTTCTCACCCAGTGGAATTCCCTCAAAACATTATACCCTATCTTAGTGTTGAGCCAACGTAAGCATGGTAAGCAGATAAAAGTGCACTTTGATTTGCCACTTAATTGTTGCGTGGTGTAGCGTCGTATGGACACGACAGTACTGATATTTTTCTCTTTAGTTTGTATTTAATAGTACTTACTCGTAGTAGGTGATTTTTTATGTGGGGTGTTAGTTTTGCTTGATGGTTACCTAGTGACCCACACCTGCTTCGCACGGTTTTTACGAATTGACAAAACATCGACACTTCTTTACCAATAATGTAAGTTTAATATTAATGTACACACACAAAATCGGTTGTGCGCCTCGTGTTAAGCGTCTTTAATTTATAATATTTATAGTTTTTTTTTTTTTTTTACGAATATACTGGTACCATTATTTTGTTACAAAATGCCGATGATACGTTCCTACTTAATACTCGTACCTATTGAACAAGCCAACTGACTCTTTAGAGAAGTCATTTATTTCACTTCAGTTTTTGCTTTAGCCTACCTAAGTATTAGTCTTTTATAGGCTACTATAAATTACAGAGACACCAAATATGACTTTGATTTGGTTTTGTTTCACTCACGAAAACTCACTTAATAACATAGTTCTAATTGTCTGGAACTATTCTTTTACATAATATACCTAGTATATAGGATGGCAGGAACATCGACGCCCAACCTATTATCGTGGATTCAGTACATAATTTTGGACCCCTAGCGTTGAAATTTTTCGTCAGTTATTTAAAAAAAAAAACCAGCCAAGTGCGAGTGGAACTCGCGCACGAAGGGTTCCGTTTTTAATACTTTAAAAACGGCAAGAAAATCATGTCTGTTGTATGGAAGCCCCCTTCAATATTTATTTTATTCTGTTTCATCATCTGTGAAAATTTCAACTGTCTTACTATCACGGTTCATGAGATACAGCCTGGTGACAGACGAACAGCGGAGTCTTAGTAATAGGGTCCCGTTTTACCCTTTGTGTACGGAACCCTAAAAACAGATATATCTTACAAAAGTGCATTACCGACGCAGTCAAAATGTATGGAATGCAATACTTTTTTAATAATTGGCGAAAAATTTCTAACCCCTCGTGGAAATTTTCCAGAATTATGTACTGAATCCATGGTAACAGGTTGTGCGCCGACGATCCTGCCGCCCTGCATAAGAGCACCTAATCATTTCACCCCCACAAAATGCAAAGCTATTTCTTATGGTTTTCGACATCCCGGTTTTCATAATCCTAACTTACTTACCCACCATAGGCCTACTACAAGCAAAACACCTTACTTTCTACTTACACTTACTCCATTAATCACGTCACATACCCTATTTAATATTCTCAGTACACGGCTCCACGCAGTCATGACGTCACAATGTATAAGTACTTATAGTATATAAGGTAATAACCCTGTATATTACGTAAGATATGAGAGTGAGGGAGGTTACTCTAATCATGTGGAAAGTCACTAAGAATTTTCGAAAGGGTTAGGTTAGTACAAAGGTAAAAGGTAGGGGTTAAAAATAGAATATCTACCTACTTTGATTTCCAAAAAGTTGTAACTTTATCGCTGTAAAACTTTTTGAATAAATCTTAAATTGTTGTATTTTAACAATATCGAAGCGTACCGTTTTCGTAGCATCTCTACTGACAGACAATGCACACTTGCACAGCACCATTAAAATTTCCACAGCAGTTCCAAACGAAAGTGAGCGCTTAGGAAGAATTTGAAATTTGTATTTGATTCAAAAATTATTGAACAATCCAACTAGCTTACCTGTAAGCGCTATTCGATTGAGATTATTCCTGTTGTTGTCTCGTCCTCAACGATGAAGAATTTTACTAATGTAGAAACAACCCCACAAGATCCACTCCCAGAAAAGGAAGTAGAGACTGTGAGTGAACAAATTGACATTGATGTTGATATTCTCGCAGCCATGGGTAGCGTGGAAGAAGAGGCAAATTCATTCGCAGAGAATCTTTGATGCATCATTAATTTTCTTGATTCCTTCAACTTTGTTTCCTTTCATTAGAAAACATTCTAATCCACACCCAATGGCCGCTAAGGCCGCGGTCACATTTCTTTGCCTGTATTCTATTATGATGTCTCGCTTTTTCACATGTTCTAAAATAGCAGCTGCCAGTTCAAGGTTCAGTTTTGGAGGCACCATTGCTGGCAGGTTGTTAAAAGGAGGTTAGTCTTTTAATAAAAGTGTCTTCTCCTCCTTCTTAAGTCCATTTTTTAGGATGGGCGTCCACCGTTGAACAATTTCTTTGTGTGCCGGAGGTCCAGTTTTTGCCTTTTCTTCCACGCTACCCATGGCTCGAGAATATCAACATCAATGTCAATTTGTTCCTTCACAGTCTCTAGAGCTGGTGGGGTTGTTTCTATATTAGTAAAATTCTTCATCATCGAGGACGAGACAACAACAGGTATAATTACCCTAAAGGCGTTGAATAGGGGATAAAAGTTTGTATGGAAGTTCGACATTTTTGCCGATTGGATCTCCCACCGGGCACTTGGCTTAATGCATTACCTATAAAAATCTTTCGTCCTTCAGAATAATTAAAAACAAGTACCCTTCGAGACGCCTTAAATTCTGCTTACCAATCGTAATAACAGGTAAATGGTACCATTGGCAAGCAAATCAATCCGTATTTCAAATAGGAACCGATCATAATGCATTAAATTTTTCTCTGGCGGAAATCATTTCCAGTAAATACAATTTATATTCAACTGTCTGGGTTTTTGAAGTGTCGGTGGTATCTGAAGTGTCAGTAGCTAGAGTCGGATGCAATAGTAACGCTACGTGCAACCTGTGAGAGACGTGACCAGTTTTATTCGGTTACAGAATATGTAACGAATGTGCAGAAGTCATAAGGAAGATCCTCAATGGCGCCATTTTTTTAGAGACAAATCTTAACTACAAAATATTTGACACAACCATCTTTATTTTTATTGTTTAGTAAATTGCAAGACACTAGACAAAACTTTTGATCTCACAAACTTAATTATATTTTAAGGCGTACCAATTCTGACACGTCGCGTCGTCGTCTAGATCTAATCCTGGCCAGAAAATTTCGTCTGTTCTTTCTAATTTTAATTGAGAGTAAAATAAATAGGACAGAATTCAGGCCATTATTGTACCATAACTTTATAAAAAATATCTGAATGTAAACGCCTGAAATGGAACTACTGAATATATTTTCTGGTCCTAACAGCCGCCAACCGGTGCGATCTGGATTAAACCGGGTAAAAAGACAGTTGAAGTATTAGTCTTGCAATGTAGTAAGTTTATCTCAGTAGCTTATTATCTAGAAACCGCGTGAAGTGAGGAAAATGTAGGGATTATACAGGGTTATTGGTGAAACACCGACAACCTCTTAAGGGGTCATTGTACTCATCATTATGAACAACTTTTACTATGGGACCAAAACTGAAATCGCGAAAAAAAATCGGCTGTTCAGTACATTTATGTTCGCATAATTATTCAAAATGTACTGAACAGCTGATTTATTTTTCGCTATTAAATCAATGTTGTTATTATTACATTGATTTAAACAGTAAATATGAGAAAAGTAAGTTTTCTATAGAAATTTTAAATATCTCATATCTCGTCTTCAAATCAGTGTCCTTTCAAAATATATGTTTGGGAACCTAGATATTCTGTAATCCAATCGGAATAAATACACACTACCTTAATAATATGTTTGATTTACAAATTATTTTGGTATTTAGTTTGTATGAACTACGCATGCTTAGTGGGCCTCTTAACACCTAGTGTTAGTAGGTACAGACATAGAACATAAATGCACAATTAAAATTAAAATGCAGCGTCGAGCTGCATCCACCTCCGCAACATCGGGGAATCCCACCGAACGGTGAACACACTGAGAATACTGTTGGTGCTGCCGCGAACACGCGACATCAGGGATGCATTTTTTGGAAAAACTGTTCTTTTTACTTGTGCATGAAGTTTTTAAGATCATCATTAATTTGCATAATGCCTTAAACCAGATGCCCATCTCACACAAATTCGTAACAAAACCAGTTGTAAGCAAAATACAATACAAGAAACTCGCTCCTCCCAGACACTTGGAGTACTGCCCACCCTCTGAAAGCAACAGATAAGTTATCCGTTATCTAACGAAGACGTCGGCCTGAAGCACAAGTTTCAGGTGTATCTGACCCACTTTGTATAAGGCTGTATATTCAATTCATTTTATGTGTGGAATTTGTGGCGAGTTGCGAAGATGGTTGTCATGTTTATAACGGTGTTAGTAAAGTTATAGTGTTGTTATATTTAAAGGCAGAAAGATCATTTTAGGTAAAAAAAGAAAAGAAAGAAATACTGTTTATTCACGAGAAAGTGACGCACACGCATACATAAAATTGTTGCATAACAGCAGCTAAAAAACATAAACAAACGAGAATTACCTATTGTTAGGTTTTATTTATAGGTTAGATGCAGGTTATAACCATAGTATTTCTTTCTTGCAAGTTGCAGTTAGTACAGTATAAATAAATGGATAAAAAAAATACATAGATATCGCTTGACAAAATTTTGGCTTTCGAGAGCGCCGCACTGTGGGACGAAAATCGAGTTTCATAGACATAGACCACTTACAATTTTTTTTGACGTTTTCTTGCTGGAAACCAATGCAGACCAGTTAAAGAAGCCCCAACATTATCATATATTTGTACGTCAGGTGATTCTGACGCGAAAATATTTTTAAATGACATTAAATATTAAACATTTCAATATTCTTTGTAAAGAGTTCTCATTTGACCCATTTACCACCAAAGCCCATTCAGCACGCAGTCGGCTGAACGCTGACTTCTTTAAAAGTGCTTATTGTGTATTATTTATATGTATATTCTTTTCTATCGTGCTTGTTAGTGATCATAAGATTTCTATTAATTTTTTCTGTTTCTACCCGTGAGAACCTGTAATTGGCTTTTTGTTTTATATTCAATTGTTATCCATCTGTCTTAGCTGTTGGTTCTCCTATCAATAAATAAATGACAGAGGCGGCGCGCCGCCTCTGTCATTTAATTTTGTTACTGCGTCACAGTCTCTTTGTAAACATCGATGTGTCTATTATCCTCATCATCACCATCACTGGCACTGTGCCATGATGTTCCCTGTTAACAGCTGGGTACTGTATTCCCATGATTTACAATTGAATTGGAATTATAATTGAAGGAAACTCTTACACTGTAATTGCTGGTCAGTAAATAGTTTCACAGTAAACCATTAAAATTGATCAATGAAATCATCTCGCCTCAAAGTCAGTCCAAAACACAGTCCCACCCTTCCACATCGCTAATCTCAGCTTCATCTAAATCTATTTATTTAAAAATAAATCCTCACTAACAGAATTCCTTGAAATATTCTCCGCTCAAACGAACCACAAAGTTTAACAGCGAGATGTTTATAAAGAAATTTCAATTCGATGCAATAGGTGAGCACTAAGAAAGTTGTAAAACTAACAAAAGAGAAGCTATGTAACGAATGAGCGAGCAAAGCGAGTTAGGGTGCTACTACATTGCAGAGGATAGCGTTTTTTTTTTTGTTCGAGTCATCCGGGTGAACGATCCGGATAAGAATGACTTGAGTGAAGCTGGGTTGTTTGAATAGTAGTGAAGCTGAAAAGATGAAGGTTTTAAATTGAACACACAAATATCTTAGATCTTCTAAAAAAACAACATTGTTTATTATGATGAACCTGCTATGGGTGAATTAACTAGTCACTAGATTGATGAAGGTAACCTTGCGATTATAGAAGCGGAATATAACTAAAATCAGAAGCAAATGGGGAACCATGCTTCTGCATCTGCAAAATAGTCTTGCACAGTTTCCAAGTGCAGCCCAACACCCAGTTCAACCAAGTGTGGGGACACCTTAACTGAGCTCCATTGGAGCGCAACCGCGACGGGTCGTTATCGCAGGTGGCCGGCCCGGTTATATCCGCCTAAATCCGGTTACAACCCGGTTACCAGCCGGGGATTACTCGCTTGATCCGGTTCCCGGTTCCACAGTCGTTTGCAACTTGATTTATTCACTTGTATGTACAAAGTTTTTTACTTATGTATTTCCTTTTTTTTTCGATTTTGGATTATGCTTGATGTATGTATATGTACCGTGTTTTCTGATGGGTTCCGAGATTTAAGGGAGGTTTGACAGGGTCTAAATCATTTTAGATTGGGTCCGGCTTAATGATGCTTTATCTAACTGGTTTTTGGGGTCCGTAAATCAATTTTTGGATGTAAAAATTGTTATGAATTTTAATGTATGGCTCTTTTCCGCGTATCTATTTCCGGACTTTGTTAATTATGTAGTCGCCGTTAATTATGCAAACTAATTAATGCCGAAAAGTTACAGTGACTCTGGCTAATTACAAAATAAAGTGTATCTTCATGCAGCATTATTATCAAGGAGTACCATAACCTAATCTAGAACTTTCTGAAAAAGATTTGCAAACATTTTCACTTCCCGCTTCTTCATTAATTTAATTTATCTTTAAAATATAATGGTCCCATTAACTCGGTAACAAACCTTCACACCCTAATAATTTCTAAATTAAATTTCAAATGAAACAGTCCATTGGTGTAACAAATATGATTATTGCGACGATAAATTATGCTAACTCAAAGCAAAAACTGCCCGCCATTTTGTCGACCCGGGAGCTGGATATCCGGTTTAATCTATAACCTTCATCATGAAAATGGTAATGACACATCACATTATTGTAATATAATATCTATTTAGAAATGTCACCAGTAGGGTAAGTCAGTTTTTTATAAGAGCAGTATCAATTTAATACCACCAATGAATTAATTACATCGGCTTATGGTACAATTTTATTCTGAACATCACTTTTCGAAATTGTACCACAACATCCGCCTTGTACCTCCATTTTAATTACAATTATTTATTTTCCGCTTTGAATATTTATTACTTATTGACCTCTTTTTTTAGTTAACGCTTTCGGAAAGCTTTATTCATTTAAAAAGTCCCATCAATCTTCACAGCTAAGATTTGACAGCCAATATGAGTCAACAAAAAAACCGGGATACATATTGTTATAATCTCTTCTCATCCACTATGACAAATAAACCCTCATAAACCTTTTAAAAACCAACTATCAAACAACTTAAAACCACATTCCCCACGAAAATTAACCATTCAAACTACGTTTTGATCCTAATCAAACCCGGGTAACGTGTCTGCTCAATTCGCAACTTCTTACATTTGACGCCCGGGTGGGCATACCCGGGCGTCCCGAGTATGCCCACTTTGCCCGGTTCTAGGGCTTTATTGGACGTTCTAATTTGTTCCGGGACATGTTGGAGCATGACATTCGTAACGTGTTTTGAATATAACGTCATCTGTAATAAGCTCTTGCTAACTGCTATGGTCCAATTCTAATTCAGATTCATACTGAATTTTAAAGAGATGAATTATTTCAATCCCTCGTAAATTGTAAGCCATGATTTGTGGGTAAATCTCGTGTCATAGTATTTGATCGGCGGTTGTTGTTTTGATTTATTATTCATAACAGCTGGTTTCAGAATTGAGTTTCGAGGTTTAATATTTAGCCCAAATAAGTGAAAATTCTGACTTCGTTGTAGTAGACGCAACTGCATAAAACAAAACATTTTAAAACTACTGGGAACACGTAAAATAAAATTCTTTGGATTACGAGGTAAAAGTCCGTACAAGACACCAATTTTCCAAGTAAAGCCTACCGTTTTGTTCATGATTTACCTAGGTATTTTTTACTATACCAATAAGAGGATATAGTGAGCTTATTTTTGCCTCACAAAGCCTCACTACAGAATATAACAACATGGTTTTCTATTCTAAGCTTTACCAAACTTTCCAATCTCAAAAATGCCTTAATCGACACAACCGCACAGACTGGACTTTTATCTAAGCATGTATTTCCCATTCAAACTTCAGTAAACACTATGTAGACGCAGGTACGCAGCATTAAAGTTAGTGCAAGTAGTTTAGGAGCCAGTATTAAGGTATATAAGCTGCAAGTAGGCCGGGAGACTGTATCAATTTAACGATACGACCCGCTAGGTTATGGCACACCTGTGACTTTCATAGACTAAGGATGAGTTAAGGATTTGTGCCTACCAGCAGGGATACAACGTGTTACCTGAGGGGTTTACTTTATACTTTGAATATTGAGTTTTTATTAACATTACTGTGAATGACGAGCTTTGCAATCGAAGATACGGAATTGATCCAATCACCGGAGGAATTCTAAGACATTCATGTTATGTTATGTTGTATGTGTATGTAATGTTGAAGATAATGAGTTTTGTAAAAACAAAAGAAGGGAAATTCATTTAATATCAATTTAAACAGATGAAAATAAACACCGTATAGTTGGTGATTTTTTAGATAGAATTGTAATTTTGTGATAAAATTTAACGGGTTTGTTATCAAGGTATTTCCAGTTACTAAATACATTTTAGCAAAAATTATTCGAATAGTCTAGTTAAGGTTTTAATTAAAAGCAACCAAGTAGCTTATGCAAAGGAATTGAAATAGCCATCTCTCAGTACTTCATATCAAAGCTTTTCCCAAACAAAACCTAACTACGTGTAGAAGACTTCACCTTCTGCAAAATAATCTTTGCTCATAACAAGCAGAATAAAAGTACTTAAGTAAATCTGGCAGGTAATAAATCTCGAAGGACCAGGTTAGACAGGGGAAGATGGATCGCCCCATCCCCTGTAATGAAGTGTTGCTCGAATTAAATACCGCGGCCAGGCGAGGGTTATTTTTTAACTTCTTAATTATTTGCCTAATAAGCTAATAAGCTAAGTTCTTCTTTGTATCAACAAATTTAGAACACTTATTTTTTGTATACCTAATTCACTAGCTTTTGCCCGCGGCTTCGTCCGCGTTGACGTAGGAAGGTATTCCACAGGAACGTACTACCGGGATAAAAAATACCTTACTTCATAATCAAGGTCTAGACGTTAAAAGCTCCTACAGACAAGCGCGACGCGTCTCCGGTAGACCAATTTCCATGAAGTTTTCATAGAAATTGTTCCACCTTAAGGCGTGAAAAGGTAACAGACAGACAGAGTTACTTTAGCATTTCTATTTTTATAAGAATTAGAATGGATTATTTCTTTCATGAAAGCGATTTTTCATTAAAAAAATTCTTCTAGTTTTTTTTTCTCACTGTTTTTTTTAATACAATTGTCTCGTCTTAGAGCTCGTTATTGAGAGATAAGTTGCCAAATTTCCCCAGGGAGGCCAGATTTTGGAGCGCTGGGACCAAATAAATAATGAGCTAGTACAGCTTTTTGTCAAAGATAATTTATATCTACGTACCTAATCTACATAGTCCTGTAGGCCTACGAAAAAAAAATAAGGCTTCTTTACTTGTTTTGAGAAACTTAAAAAAAAACTGAAAGAATGAAAAAAACTAAAAGAAAATAAAAAAAAAAAACTGCTATATACATATCAAGTTATTCGCTAAGATATTCGTAATATTTCATCAAAGATTCTGAGTAATTGCGAACAAATTTTATAGAGAATATTTTATATTTCAAAGGGAATGCTCGCGGAACGTATTTCAAATATGTATTAAACAAATTCCTATAATTATTACAAAGAGCACAACAGAAGTAATTATTTTTTCAGCGTGTATCGATATTTTCACTAAATAAGATTTAGTAGGTACAAAAGACAAGATTATGTATCGAAATAATTTTTCTAAATCTTTGAGTAAGTAGGTACCTATGCCTTCTTCACTCTAATTTTTTTCTGGATTATTCCGATCTGTCACTGCTTTGTCCCCTTAGAGGGTCAGATCGGAAAAAATATTGATGTGTCCCCTTATTGCTAACAGGGAGCAACGAGGGGGCAGTTAGAACTTTATTCACTCCTAGCTGGGACAGATAGGAGTGAATAAAGTTGCTAACAGGGGAACAGATCAAACTTTTCCTTTTAATCCGTTTTTATAACGTATGAATGTTTGACTAGATTATTTTTCCCGAGTGAAATAAGCTGAACATTTATTGTTTGTCTTATCCCTTTGCTATTTACGCCTAATTTTAAGAGCACGTTCAACTCCTACATGATGCTGCTGTACCAGTCCAGACCATTTGCATGAAGGTTAATTTGTTTCAGGCTCAAAGTATGTCATCTTCTGTCATCTGTCACAGTTTTATGACATTGATTGATTCAAGGAAATTAATTGTTAAGCAAATTGGCACCCTACATCAATTTGCCGTAATAAAGTCATTTCACACAACTGTCAAAGAATGACAGTTGTGATTTGAAGTTGTCACTTTAAGCTGGTAGTCAGTTTGCTTAACAACTAATTTCCCTGACTTTAGGGTCAGTACAGACCACGCAAAATTTACTGGCTCCATTTGCAAATAGGACCGCATTACCATGTAGTCTAAAGTATAAAATTGTCACCCGAGCCAACTGTGTCGATATTCATACAATTTTATGGTTCAGCCTATGGTAATACGGTCTTATTTTCAATGGAGCCAGTAAATTCCGCGAGGGTTTTCCCTCTTGGTCTGAACTGACCCTTACATCCGAAGAATGCAGCATGCCATGTGGCGGGGTCTGTACTGTAGAAATCCCGAAGGACTTCTACTTACCTGGGACCGACAACTAATTAACTAACATACTCTTTACGTACGAGTAATACTCCGATATATTATATTTTATAAGACTTTATAATATCTATCCAAAGCAACGCGCAATATATCGCCTAGGGGACACGTCTCGCTGACGTCTCTCTAATCTACTCTATTCTTTTTTTAAGTGTCCGTCCGAATGTCATAAACATCTGCCGGCCTGACATAAAATAAATTACACAGCTAGCACGAAACCTCATGAAACCTCTACAGTACCGCACTTGTTTATTTACTTAACACTCTGATCATAAAATAAATCCTTACAAATCGCTGCGAAAAGTTAAAACCGATAGCGGCATCACTATCCGGTTAAACCAACAAACAGACAGACACGGTAAACCGAATTGAATAGCGGAAATCCGGTCAAAAATGTTTAAAATGGCCAAGTTTTTTTAACCGCCACTGTAATCAACGAACAGTTGGACAATACAAACATTTGTACATAACGAATTTTTAATTAATTCTCGATTGAATTTTATTGAATTTTGCTACGTTTTGGGAATGTGAATGATTTAAACCGATTGATATTGAACTGTAACGAGTTAAAACAATGGTTTACTGGAAAATTACGAAACCTCGTTATGAATGCTATTATTGACATTTAATCCAGTTTCCGTGGCTGCGATGGTTAAAAAGTGGTCAATATTTTTGGCCGGATTTGTGTTCCTTCTACAAAATAACGGGCATTAAAATGATTTTAGATCTTTTGATATTATCCCATAAAGTATTTATAAATCTTTCTTTTTATTTTCTTTATAGATTTTTTTTTATAATCTCTATCACAGAGCAATATTTAAGTAGACTTTCTGAACTGTAATTCCTATAGATTTAAAGTTCAAATCCAACTGAACTTAAATCCAAGTGTACTAAATTATAATTGTTTGACACGTTTCCGAGTAATAAAATAAAGCGTCATAATTGCGTGAAGGGTCGTAACTTAGTTTTTAGGAGTTCCGATTAAGTTTGTTGTTGAAAACTCCCGCAGGCAGGGACGGCTTGCTCGCTTCCCAAGAGTTGTTTCATAAAACCCATGGACAAGATGTTTTGATGGTGTTGTAGTTTGTAATACACCCTGAAAGAGATGTTTCTTGAAACAAAAAATGTAGTTAAAGAGTATAATAAAGTAAACCATTAATAAAATAATTCTGTTTTGTTTAAAAAGAAAAAAATATATATTATGATGTACTCTTAATAAATAAACATGTTGTTACAGGCCTACTTACTACCTTATTATTTTTCCGACCACGTCATTGGGAAAATTTTGAAAGAAAATGACCGTTCGAAAAGGTGACATGCGCTAAGTGGGAAAAGAATCTGTTTGAAAATTGCTTAACAGGTTCACGCGCGGTGAACGAGACAATAGAAGATTTACCTTTAAACGGACGTTACGCGTACCGAACACAACGCGACTCCGCTTTGTTTCTGAAGCAAAATATCGGTTCGGGTCGGCTTCAAGTCTAACCGGATGCAGCTGAATACTAGTATTTTACATGGAGCGACTGCCTATCGGACCTCCACAACCCAGTTACTGTGTAATATGATACCCCTTGGTACGACTGGTTGTCAGACTTTCGGACTTCTGACGACCCGAAACGACTGTCAAAGATCCACGAAAGACAGCCGGGACCAACGGCTTAACGTGCTCTCCGAGGCACGGAGGAGTCTCGGAGGAGTCACCCATACACGGACCAACCCCGACCAGCGTAGCTTAACCAGATGGGTCGACCCGTGCGGCTTTATTACTTAGCCACGAGCTCCTCAAAAATATCAAGACCCGATTATGAAATATAATCCATAATGCGGAATTAGGAGAAGGCCTTAGCTCAGCAGTGGGTAGCGTAGGCTAAAATAAAAACCTTAATGGCTAGTATTTATGATTAACACATTCTCTGCTGAATTCTTTATGCAAACGCTTCTTTATGCTACACCCTTACCGACCCTTTTTTTACGATGTTTTCGAAACAATAGAGATGCACAACGAACACACATGTGCGCCGCGCCGCACTCGAAGAAAGTTATGAAAACGCGCATGTGTGTCTGCCGCACTTAATGTGTTAATATACCTTGCTACATAGATCAGATCCCAGAACTTATACTAGGGAAAAACCTATAAGTTTTATTCAGCAAAAAGGTCCCAGTTGATATATAAGTGTAAGAGGCTACTGTCTAGACCTAAATACTACCAAACGACGAACGATCACTCACATAAGGTTGCTAATAGCCTGCAATTTCGCAACCTAACTTATAGACACAAAAAATGGCTGAAATTGGTCTGAAATAAGTACGTAGGGAATATATTCGTACTAGACTGATTTACGAACACTGTGTGCTACGTTTTTAGATAATGATGACGTCAATCTGAAAACTAGAACAGTGCAAAAGACACAATCACACACAAGTGGACAATTAAAACAATCTTCGCCAGTGTTATTTGGTTTTTCTCTCAAGAATTTCTCAATAGCAGGATTTGTAACCGATTTATAAGCTCCACCCCTCCCCCCTATTACATGGGATTTAAACATAACTGGTAAAATGTGGGTGTAATTCTAAGGTACGCCTCTTTCTAATCCTTCGGGGCATTTTAAAGGCGTGATGTTATGTGAAATTAAGAATCACATTCGAAACGTATAAAAATAATTTAAAAAAAAAACAACCCACTTTTGCGTTCTCACTCGGCAATGAGCTCTGTGATTTTACATCTGATCTATTTTAGTATGGAACCGCACACACAGCTCGAAAACTGAAATACCTCAGTGTTAGCATGACAACCACAAAAGGTATCTTCGACCCCCAAACCAGCTGATTTGGGCCCTCATCGATTATCCCCTGCACCTTCCAAGGTATAACAAAGAGAAATCATAGTATTAAGGCACCCTTATTATAATAAACCCTTGGTATTATTAAGGGCTGCGCATGAGGCGCCGATAGCTAGAGTAAACAACATCAATATTGCTTGGGGTGGTCGTCACTAGGAGTGGGACGTCTCGTTTGAGTATAAGTATACTTATCGATATTTTTAGTTAAATTACTGGCCAGTTTTTTATTTTTTCATGACAAGGTTAAAGCTACTCGAACAGAAAGGAAATAAGTATTGATTATTACTTGCTCGACAAGGAGTTAGCCATAATTTCTTTCAGTACCGACCTAATTTGGAAGTTTTTTTTTTTTAATTATCGACCCTTTACGCTGATGCATAATGAAGGTAAATTACATGAGCTGATGTGATTTTCTCACACTCACTACACTATATTTAACAATATGTATCTACTAATTATTTTAAACATCACTTTATACTTACATGACTTATCATTGAGTACCAAATATTCCATAAACCTCATTCGTGTGCTTCCCGTATTGTGTTTATTCTTCGTATTTCGTTATAATAAGACTATCGACACTTTCAACCGCTACAGCTAACAGCACTAGCTAGGTACGAGTACTCTGCCGTCGTAAGAAAAAAGGGCACAACTAACATTTTTTTTAAAAATTACAAAAAATTGAGCAAATTAGCCTTTTTTTTCTGATTCTAAATATGTATGTAACTCAATTTTTTTTTAAATGTTAGTTGTGCCCTTTTTGTTAACGACGGCAGTACTGATGCTCGGGTCGAGCACTAGGTAAGCTGTGTGTGCACAGTCCTCCACATCGCTTATTATTGTTATTATACCCTGAGCATTATATCGTATACTTAAACATATACTTATGGTAATTAAAAAGAGTAGACAGAGAAAACGTTTTAATAATAGCACACAAAAATAACCGCCATACAATATGGAAAAACTTATGTTTCATTACTGACAGATGAGTAGAACAGTAAGAGATAGTTAATAAGTATTTTATTCGAATGTACTGCTATATCTGAGAGGTAGGATTTTTTTTTTTTAATTTAATGAACAAAATATTAACTTAAGACTTCTCTTGGGTTTGTATTTCTGTATTTTATTTATTTAAAAATTAAATTTAACTTCGTTTCGAGTTTGGTTTGCGTGTCACAAAAAAAAGTAACAAGCAATAATTTATTTATAATAATTGTTAAATTAGTGATGCATTCAAATTAAAGAAGTGTATGAAATTGTGTGTAAAGCGTATATTTAAGAAATGAAAAGTGCTAAATCCATACTAATATAAATACAAAAGTAACTGTCTGCCTGTATGTTACCTTTTTACGCCTAAACCACTGAACGGATTTTGATAACATTTGGCAGGGCTATAGATGGCATCCTGGGGAAGGACATAGGCTACTTTTGTCTCAAAAATAATCATACATGGGTGATATAGAGGATGACAATTTGTGTGGGAAACCCAGCATTTCTTAAGTTTGGGATATGAAACTTCAAATTTATGCTTTTGGTAGGAAATAAAGAATTATTTAGCTCAGCGGTTTTGAAAAATCATCCCCTAAGAGGGTAAAATGGGGTTGAAATTAAAATTCACAAATAATATTAAAAATTATGTGTATCTCAATTTAAGATATTTATGGGTTTCGTATCTTGCGGTAACATGTAGTCTTTACTAGGTTTTGTCCGCGACTTCGCCTGGGTGGATGTTGGATATTATCCCACGGAAAACGTACATTTTTCCGGGATAAAAAGTATCCTATGTGCTATTCCAAACAATAATCTATCTCTGCGCTAAATTAATGTGGAAAGTTTCAGTGTATAATTCATTAAGGTTTTGTGTAACTTGGCTGAAATATGACGATGATTGTTGAAGATATCGAAAAAAAAACACGCCGACTGGGAGCTTCACTTGCGTGCGCCGCGTAAACTACTATAGTTATATGAATACAATGTGTTACGGAATTAATACATTGTTTCCCTAGATTGGACACATAGGGTACATCCCGGTAGTACGTTCCTGTAGAATATAGACATCCTCGCGAGTGAAGCCGCGGGCAAAATATATTTTTAAGAACGTTAGCATTCTAACCCTAATCCCAGTGTCAATCTGTCAATGGAACCTCGACCTACAAGATAGCATAGTTTCTAGACTAGTTATTGGTGATTTGTGTTTTTATTTCTGCTTAGTTTAGAGACAGGCCGTTTATCGTCCGTTTACTGATTCTACTAAATCCTTCAATCCTTTAATTCCACAATGAGCAAACAGTGTCCGAGGTGTTTGTGTAGCGAGTTACACGGCTATCGGTTATTCATGAGTTAACTAACTTTCGGTCAGTAATTCAACTTGTTGTTTGAACTGGTCAATGTACACAGGGCTTTGTGGTTACTAGCTAACCCTGTCTGGTATTATTACGGATGATTACCAATTTTTTAAAGTTTATTTCGTTAACTTTAAGATTTTATAAACCGTTTTAACTTTGTCGTTTCCCTTGCCTAAACAGATATTTCTAACTACGGAAATAAAAGATATTTGTATTAAATCAATCATTCAACCAGGCTGGATTGACTGATTGATTTCAGACAAATATCTTACCACTCCACTGCAGTAAAGTTTCTCGAAAAGCATCAGCCATTTTCCTAGCAACTACAAATCAACAAAGTTAACCTATTTTTTCAAAACCTTAGTCCCCAAACAAACGAGCGACTATTCGCAAAACCTCCCGCTGTAAGTCCCGACAATTTCGTCGCTCTGCCGGTAAACGGAAGCGATGGTAAAGTCCTACAAATGGACCACTTATGTCAACTGTGGACGAGTATTTTCACGGAGGCGCTATCCAACGTTAGCTATAATTGTTAAGCAATGCTGTGCTATGTGAAAATATGCTGAAACAATACTCAAGTTGTTCCTCACCATCAAAACTATTGGAGCCAAGTTTTCTTGAACTAAGATTTTTTTTCTTATATTTGATGTAATATTTTTTTTTTTACTTTGACATATACAACGGCTATTATTACATTTACATGAGTTAAAAAAAAAAATACAAATTCACTCATCTCTTAGAACTCCAAACATAATCAAGATCGTCTTCAATTCGTCCGCGAGTACGTCGCAGTCAGGTTTAACGTCCAAGAGAGAGCGTTATGTTTCATTCATGCCATATTCATTAAGAGTATATGCCAGGCTGGATGCGGAAGACAAAGAACTGGCAAATAGATCATTATTATTGTGATATTTGGGAAAGGGCTATGTCACACATAGGACATACCAAGTTTCAATTGATTGTCTTTCCAGTGTTGACCTACGGTACTAAAACATGGTCGCGCACAATGGGCCTTATTAGAAGGCTAAAAGTCAGCCAAAGGGCAATGGAGAGGGCTATGCTTGAAGTTTCCTTACGTGATCGAATCAGAAATGAAGAGATCCGCAAGAAAACCAAGGTCACCGACATAGCCCGAAGAATTGCCAAACATAAGTGGCAATGGGCAGGGCACATTGCTCGCAGAACAGATGGCCAATGAGGCCGAAAGGTTCTGGAGTGATATCCTCGTACCTGAAGACGTAGTCAGTAGGCCTCCCACTAGGTGGACCGATGACCTTGTGAAGGCTGCGAGAATCCGCTGGATGCGGGAAGCACAGAACCGGTTGAAGCGGCGGTGCTTGGGGGAGGCCTAAGACCAGCAGCGAACGTCTTTTGGCTGAATGATGAAAAAATCCAAAGGTTGTCTGTTTAAAAAGATCGCTTTCAGCGATAAGACCGGCCCTTGTGTCACCCTATGTAAAATTTCAACATTTATATCTGTAATTTGTATGGTCTGCATAATAAGTTTATACACGTGCAACCTGTGGAGCAATTACACTAGAAAGGCCTACAATGCCTTGCGCGTCCAGTATAACAACGCGTTCAGGAGTTTGTTGAAGCTTCCGTGGCGGTGCAGTGCCTCCGGCATGTTCGCCGACCACGGTACGGACGGCTTTCAAGCGGTGCTTCGCAAAAGATCGGCCTCCCTGTGGTTTAGGGTAAAGCGGAGCACCAACACGCTTTTGAACGTGGTGTCGGACGGAGTGGGCGGCCAAATTCTGAGGCATTGGTCGTCCATTCATGTCCAAACTAATAATAATAATTTTAAATTCTACTAACATAGCTTTAAGTATATCTACTAACAACATAATTATGGACCTTATAAGTCTGAAATAAATATTTTCATTTCATTTCATTTCATTTCAATAAAGAGTATCCTATCGATCTATCCATCTATCTATCTACCTATCATGATAACTATGATATTATCCATTTACAAAATCTTAATTATTATTGTACCGTGCTGTTGTGTTCATGAACTTGATTTTGTGTAACTTCTCTTCGTATAGCTTTATCACTCCCATAGGACGCTATCCTTTAGTCTATGACATATCTCTGTTTTTATGAAATCACAGCATGAATAATACATCGTATGACATTACTGTGGCACTCGCAGGAGGTCCAGCGGTAATAGAATGGACTTGTTCGTTTTGTTACTCTGTGGATGAAAAGAAAATATGAACGGTAGGTTCTGTTGTAGGAGTTGATTATGGATACTTATGAATTTATTAGTGTTGTAATGGAAACTGATGTTGCGGGGTTCTTTTGAAAATCGGGTTGCGGATTAATTGGTTGATAAAGTTTGATTGCTTATGCTTTTAGTTGTTAAACCATAGATGACTGTAGTATACATAGACTAAGCATACATAAGATTTATTTACTCATACATGAAGGGGTCATTGTACTCATCATTATAAACAACTTAACTATGGAAACAAACTTAAAATCGCGGAAAAAATAAACTGGTCCCTCCCTACCTTTATGGTTCACGTAACTCGTCAAAATGTAGAGAACAGCTGATTTTTTTTCGCGATTTCAGATTTGGTCCCATAGTAAAAGCTGTTCATAATTATGAATATTACGTAATGACCTTATATTGAAAAGAACGAGGATTGTCAGAAACCGATTGGACCGATTGGCAGAAATTCGTCTAAGAAAGTACCAAGTCTAAGAAAATTTCAGCATAAGTCATTGGATTCAATGTCATTTATATATATTATGTCTCGCAGCGTCTGAATTATTTGAAAGGGAATTTCAAACGAGGGACATAATCAATTGATCACGTGTCTAGTAGTTCCTACAACCACATTAGGGAATCTACTTCTCTGCCAGATTCTGCTACTCCTTAACCTGTATATTAATTCCTCCTCCTCATTGTTCCAGGACCTTCAATCCGAGATCGAGACCCACCGCGATGTGTACGCCTCTCTCACTGGCACAGGGCGCCGGTTGCTCGGCTCCCTGTCCTCGCAGGAGGACGCCGTCATGCTGCAGAGGAGGCTGGACGAAATGAACCAGCGGTGGCACCATCTCAAGTCCAAGAGTATGGCTATCAGGTTAGCAGAAACTTTAAATTTTTGATACTTGTATCTGGCAAAAACGGGGCGATTTTATTTATTTATTTATTGAGGCTAGCTAACAATTGTTCACACAATACATTTAAAACAATTTCATTAATAGTAAATACTTACGTTTATAAGTGCAAAGATTACTTACAGGCTAACACAACATGCACCCTTTATGATTTTACATAATATTTACAATTAAAGATATTCAATATTTTTTGATAATTCATGCGAAAGTAACAATAAACAATAATAAACAATTCATTCTAAATAATTAAAAAAAGATAGAAAACAAAAAAAAATAGATTTATAACATTAATATTACTAAATTAAAATAAAAGTAAAATAATAATAAAAATCTCATTATAATATATAATTTCAATACCTACATCAAATGTTAAAATTAAAATAACTTTCAGTAGCGAGATCATTGGTTATGAGTATAGTGCTCAGTAATTATTTTATAAAATTTTCCTATTCTCTCATGCATGATGTATATCAGTAAGATCACTGCAACTGTGTAGGTTTTTACACAGGCGTAAAATCGGTGAGTTAGCACAACAACCGATCTGCGCAAAGGTTAGTATAGTAGTGTGATAGGCTTTCGCGGATATCGGTCTAGGACACGAAACTTCAGGAGGCTCAGTAAGTTCAAGGCATCAATAACTTCTCTTCAACTTGATAACGAGTGCATTTTAAAATATTTAAGACGAGTATCACAGGAGAGCAGCAGTTTACTTTTCCCTCTAGAAAATGCGAGGTGCCACAGAAACCGTTTTTGAACTCTTTCCAAAAGTAACATATGTGTAGCGTAGTGTGATCTCCATACAACACTGCAATATTCCAGGACGCTTCGTACAAGGCACTATAGCACTATTTTGGTACCAACTTGTTTAAAGCCCCTAGTGTTTCTAAGCACAAACCCTTACATTTTCCATGCCTTTTTTAATAATATTCTCGACGACAAAAGTTATTTTTTTTTCAAACAGTAGTCCCAGATCCCTATTTGCATCCACTACTTCTTGTATTTATTTTTTATTGCCTATGAAGTATTCAGAGTGTATAGGGTGAGACTTTCTTGAAAATGACAAATGGTAACATTTTTAAAAATTAAGTTCCATTTTGTCAGTCTCACAACATTCAACCACTCTGTTCAGATCATCTTGAAGAAGCGCGATATCGCTCGATGATTCGATTCTTCGAGCAAACTTAAGGTCATCAGCGTAAAGAAAAGTAAAAGCGTTAGGGAAGGTCATTAATATATACTCGTATGATAAATAAAGTAGGAGCCAGATGAGATCCAGGTGGGGCACCGGAAGTCATGCAATAATTGCTGGCAGATCGAAAAGAAAACCGTTAATTACAAAATAAAATTCACGTTTTGATAGATATGATTCCAGCCATTTCAGCAAGGGACCAGTGATACCATATGTTGTTAGTTTGTGAATTAGTATGGAATGAGGAATTTTATCAAAGGCCTTGCTGAAATCGGTGCACAACACATCAAATTGTTTATTTGTGTCGACAGATTCTATTAGGGACTCCAAGAAAGACAGTACGTTTGTGGTAGTAGAACTTGAACCTTGAGGCAAGAAAGCCGTGTTGGTGATCGCTAAGATAAAATCTGAAATGGCGTTGAAAATGCCAATAATGGCGTGAACTTTCACTCTTCCATTCGTTTGGAGACTCTTCTACTTAGTAAAAATCTTAAATCCATTCACTGACTGAAAACGCACAACCTAAACCGCAAGTTCTAGAAGCATGCACAAGAGTTGTTTTTATACAGATGAAAGTGATCACTACACTTAAAAATTCACCCCCTATAGGGGTTAAATAAGAAGGAGACGAAAGAGTGTAAGAAACTACGCCATATTTGCTGATGGGATATCCCATGGGGCATATGGCTTGTCAATTCAATAACCCATAACCTCCGCATTTAAGTAGATTACCTACTGATGATAGATACAAAATAACAACCAAGCATAGAAAAGAATACAATAGGATAGAATATTAAGGAAGCAAGCAATATTAATTTATTAAGGATGCGGGAGAAATACTTCACGCCTACTTGTGATGGCATGAAAAATATTGCGTATGTAAGCGATAAAAACAAAAAACACTCGTTTATTTTTCATTTATAAAAATTCATGTCAAACATTCGCTTGTTGTTTTTCCCGCCAAACGGCAATCTGTCATTCATGTATGACGTTTAAAAATGTGCGTCCGGATACGTTCCGATGCCGTGATGTAATGAAACACTGTTTGTTTGTTTTTTACGTAGATACTATTTGTGTAGTGTATTTTTGTAGAATTAACTTACAGTGATCATTATAATACAAATAATCAAATTCATACTGAATGAGCTCCTAATTATCCAATCATAAATTACTTACACGCATCGATAGGTACCTACTCAACCCTTCACATGCTGACGTGCTCAAATATGTACCTACATTCTGACATTTAATATAGGTACGCGGCTGTCAAAAAAACTCAACAAATCGTCAAATTCAAAACGAGAACTTTAGCTGTCATTCCAATTGATGCTAGGGAATGACTCTATTGACAGCTCACTTCAAACTCACTTTAACAACGTTTCACGGTAGGTTTTTCCCATTTCAGTCGTATCCTAAATGATATCCAAGACACACGCTATGCCATCTAGATCCGTCTAACTAAAACAATCAATATATCCTGCTCCTGTAACCCAATAACGGACACGTTACCGCCGGCGATGGCTACTGTAACCCGTTGCGGCGACTGGTTGCTAAACCAATTATATTACGTCACTGGTTGCTCACTTGCTATGTGAGGTTATAGTTATGGGATAATGTAGTTGGATTTATAATCTTGATAGATGGTTGATCAAAAATGGTTCAAAGGAAGGGGTCAAAAATTATAGAAATAAATTGAATTAAACCAAAAGGCACCAGGAATCAATATTTTCAAATTGAGTTGTTTGCAGTGAAAAATAACTTCAATGTTATTTGGATAATTAATATATGGGTAGCAATATAACTAAATTGATACTTTCAGTGGTCCCAAAACTAAACAACAATGGCAGCTTCAAGTTTCAAATCTGTGCCTTTGACCAATAATGAGGTCTCACCAATTTCCCCATTATAAGTTTTATCAAAACTAACCAAATATTGAAACTTTGACGAAGCCACCTCCACATTTACACACGCAGAAAATTCATATTTAGGTGCAAACTATTCCGTAGAAAGCTTCCAAACTACCCGCAACATTCCGAACTAAAAGTAGGAAGTAAAACTCATTTCACTGGACCAGGAATTAATTTGCAAAGTGTCATAACATTGCACTCCGTCTATAGCGGGGGGAGGGGAGAAGAGTTGTAAACTACCCCCCTCAAATTGTATACACTTACTGCTTAAAATGCTTTATGCTAAAGGTTTTTGATAGGAAATAAATGAAGAGCTAATTCTATTTGGGATAGATCGATCTTCGGATAAGCCTTGAGGCTGGGGTATTAAGCAATTATTTCCGTACTTATTTTGTAAATTGGTTATTAGGGTTGGCAAAAAACAAAGTATGATAGCTGAAAAGTTTGGCTCAAAGTTTTTAACACCAATAAGTCAATACCTATAACGCCAACTGTATTCAACTGTGTAGTAATATGTAGTCCAGAACGGACTGATGACAGTTATTGAAAAAAAGGTAGATATACGAACAATAGGTATTGTTCTGGTATTCCTAAAATAACTTTTACATACTTTCTCAAACTTTACGCATATTGGAACACAAATTATAAAATACATACCATAAGAATAAAATACGTACCTACCGCGTGAAAACCTTATACAAACGCGAGCTTAAATTAACCCTCAAATACCGCCGCACATGGGACTTTAAAAAAGTTGAGCGTATTTACAGACGCTGAACAAAAACAGGCCATTAAGTGTTATTTATAGGGGAGGAAAACATGGGGGACTACCACGTGGGGTTATAAAGGAAATATGTCCTTTGATAGGTGACACTGATATGGGTGTTTTAAGTGAAGATTCGGTTATTAAATTTGCGCTACGTGTGATGGGAAGGTTTTCTGATGACGTATGTAATCATCGGGAAATCTCCCTCTTTCGATTATATTCCAAAAATGAGTATTAGAAGTGGCCTCCTGTAGTTTCTGCCTACCACCCATGGGTAGAAGGCGTGAGTTTATGTATGAGTGTTAGACATATTTGTAAATTGTAAAATATACTTGTAGATAATGTTATTTTTTTGTGTGTAAACAGTTCGATTCGTAGGTTGCCTTTCTACGAGGAACTTTAAATAGCCTCCATAAATATGAATTTCCAAGACAGTAAAATTCAAGTGTACAATATTTAATCTAATTCGCTTCGAAATTCTTCGAATGGTTCCATTCCATCAGTCAAAACATTTAGACCACTTCTATTAAACTAAAATGTTTTTCTGTCCCTCTCTTCTATTAAAACTTTGTATACCCTGTCGCACTCTAGCGTTAAAAGGGTTGACGGAACTCAGGGTTGTCAATTAACAGAAAATTAGATATTCACTTTGTCGAAGAATTTATGGACTAAAAGTTTCTTTAGTATTATTGCAAGAAGTACCTTTCTTCTGAGAAACTATGGCGGATTTTCTTGCAAGTTATATTATTGTGTCTAAAGGGACGCTGTTAGAGATACTATCGCTACAGTTATTGAATTTGGTGATAGTAACGATAGTATAATTTATCGCGAAAGGATATTGAGGATAATAGTTATACCTAGTGTTTTATAATGATCTATGGCGTCTTCGCTTATGATAAAGGGTGCTATCGGAAATTGTAGGAGATAAATATAAGTATCAAGTGGTCACGATCTGCCTATAAACTACATATTTCTTGAATTCGGGTCTCCCATGAAATTATGGATCTTCGGATATTGCTTATAATGCCTACTACCTACCCCATTTATTTATTTTGTGTTCGTTAAATTGGTTAATGGATTAATTACTATCAAATTAGCTGGCTTAGTACTCACAGAATATTCAAGAGCAAGCTTTTACAATGTGCATTGTCTTGTACTCGTAACGATAAGTTTTTCTCCAAATCGACTTTCAGGCTTAAGAAATATTTCTTAATAATCGATCATCATAATGCAAACCTTATGATGATCGATTATTATGAGAGTCAATCTGTCATCGCTTGATACTGTTAAAAAACCGGCCAAGTGCGTGTCGGACCACGCACAATGAAGGGTTCCGTAGCTGGAATAAATATATACCAAGAACAAACATAATATTGTAATTGAAAAACATGTTCTCCCATACATTCCAAGTGTAAATGTAAGTTTGTGCGCACAATATTGAGATTTTTACCATGTTATTATAAGACCATAGACTTCTTATAAGTTTTCCTGTAATCCGTAGGTACTATTCTTTGTACATTTTTCGAAATTTTAGGCTTAGTAGATTCGGAGATAAAGGGGGAGGAATGGTAAATTTTCGTGTATTTTCTTAAATAACATTGAAATAATTTATTTTATAATTTAAAAAAATATATATTTGAGACCCTCGAAGTAAGCCCTTTCATTTGATATGTCACACGACACGGTTTGCAAAACTTTTTTAAAATTTACTTATTTGCCCCCCAAAACTGACCCCCATATTCAAAATTCATTTACGTTACACGTCCGTGTTTGGGTCTAAGAAATTCATACGTGTACCAAATTTCAACTTAATCGGTCCATTAGATTTGGAGCAAATTAGCTGTGACAGACAGACACACGAGTGATCCTATAAGGGTTCCGTTTTGTCCTTTTGAGGTACGGAACTCTAAAAATGAAAGCTTACGAAGATTTTGTTGCATAACATCACGCCTGTATTTCCCGAAGGATTAGGCAGAGGTGTATACAAGCATATTTCGCTAGTTAAGTTTTCCTCAGTCATCTATTACAAAATTATTCCATACAGATAGGATGATTTAATCAAATCATCAATCAATCAGTATTAAAATCCCAATTTCTCGCCCACATAGGCAGATATTCAACAAAAAGGAACGTTCTCCAATTAAGTCTGAAGTGCAAACAAGTAGATTTATTTGCGAGCGGCACCGATCGCCGGCTCCATAAATAATCCTTCGGTAAAAATTAAATTTTCGCCTGTGTAACGGTCATTCTTAATATAGGCGGCCATTTTGTATTTGGGGCTAGGAAAAGGGCGGGAGATTTCAGGTATACCTACTTCGAGCATGACAGAGTAACTGAAAAGTTCTGTAGACTGCACATAACAGACTATTGGCATGAAGTCCGCCCCTGTACATATTAAATACGTAGTTGGATTCATTAAACAAATAATAAATATAAATCCAAAGGAACAGCCCTCTGAGCCCTCTGTTGCTTCTACGTCAGAATTTTTCTCGTCGTGAGGTGAAAACGCAGTAGGTACTTACCAAAACCGTTACTACCTGCGTCTGTGTTTCCGAGCGCATGCAACCCTAATCTCTTCAAAGTGAGAGTGAACAGGCTTCTTCTGGGTAAGCTCACTTCATCGTCGACTTTGTCTCTGTCGCCTCCGACCTAGACAAGACAAGAGTCAAGAGCAAACCCATCTCAAATAAAATAAAAAAAACACTGATCATAACTATACTCTGTTGTACTCCGAATATAGTAGCCACCTATCCAGGAACTCTTTGACCTTCGAAAAACAACACTAAAGCCGTCGCTCCTAACCAAGATGTACCAAAGTCAAAATCAAAAGTCAAATCGTTTATTTCAAATAGGCACATAAAAGGCACTTTTTAACGTTAAAATTTACAAAAAATAGAATTGATTCTAGTCGCCCTTTCCAAATGGTGATTTCGTATGGAGAAGACTGGGCAAGAAACTCCACCATTACTATCTTTTAAAATGTTTTACGATCAAACTTGGAAATCCTTCATCTTTGAAAATACGCTTCCTTTTCTCTCCTCGCCATTTTCCTGGCCTCAAACCGATCAGTGAATTAATCATTCAAACTTAACGACGTAATAAATCTGGAGTTTCCCTCGACGGGAATCGAACCGTGGACAGTTCGTACTTAATTACGATGTGCCATCTATGTGAATCATATTTGCTTTTGTTTAGCTCTGTTTCATGTTAATTCGTTCGTATATTAGGGTTCCGTACGTCAAAAGGAAAAAAACCGAACCCTTAAAGGATCACTCTTGTGTCTGTCTGTCCGTCTGTCACAGCCAATTTACTCCGAATCTAATGGACCGATTAAGTTGAAATTTGGTACACGTTTGTATTTCTGTGACCCAAATACGGACGTGTAATGTAAATTTATGAATTTTGGGGGGCAAATAAGAAAATTAAAAAAAAGTTTTGCATACTGTACCGTGCGATGTATCAAATTTAGGTCTCAATATATATTTTTTTATAATTATAAAATAAAATGTTTTAAAGTTATTTAAGAAAATAGATGAAAATTGACCTTTTCTCCCCCCCCCCCTTTTTATCTCCGAAACTATTGAGCTTAAAATTTTGAAAAAAATACAGAAAATACTTCTAAAGCTATAGATTACAGGAAAACTTATAAGAAGTCTATGATCTTAAAATAACATGGTAAATAATAATAATAATATAATAATATTTCACACACGGTCATCTGATCCCAAACTAAGCAGAGCTTGTACTATGGAAACCAGATAACTGATATACTACATATACTACTTTTTTTTTTTTTTTGTAAATACATACTTATATAGATAATTACAAATCTCTCAATATTGTGCGTGGTCCGACATGCACTTAACTGGTTTTTTTTTCGCTTTTTCATCTCGCAGGGATTGAAAAAGCGAGCTTCATTCTTCATTTATGTAAAGGATCTATCAGCAGTTGGTCAAATATTATCCATACGAAAAATGTAAGGTAGGATGCTCTCAAGCTAAGTGGAGCGACTATTTTCGCAAGTTGGCTGGGAGCAGCTGGATGAGAGTTGCCGAGAATAGTGCTGAATGGCGTGCAATAGGAAAGGCCTATTTCCAACAGTGGACTGCTGTAGGCCGATGATGAAGGATGTGTCAATAGTTACCTTCTGATAGGTCACCTCAGTGCTCTTTTGAGCATTACAGTGTCAATTTGTGAAGATGACAACAGGCAATATGCAGGCTCTTTGGTCATGGTCACAAGCAGGCTGCTGAGCGTCGTGGGGTTCGATCGACGGTTATATTTTTCCATTAGATCATCAGCATGGAGCCTGGAATTATGTCCTTATAGTGGCGCGCGTATGTTTTGATGTTTTTAAGGGTTTGTAATCAGTAAACAATACCACTCATACCTATAGTTGAATCATGCTCGTTATCGTAAAAGGCGACGATAAAATGGTATAAAGAGATATATTACACATTTTTATATCACTAAACAGCGACTGCTTTATAAAACTGCTCAATAAAACGCGTTCTGCGTGCGTGTCGGCACACGCATGCAGAACGCGTTTTATTGAGCTTGGGGAGAAGTGTGACTGTGAGCGATATACGGCTCTTAGAAAAAAATTGAGAGGAAGCGATATAGTCATCTTTTAATTTTCTTAAACCCAGCTTTTGCCAAGGTTTCTTCGATTATCATCTTGTTATAAAAATGCCTGGTTGCTGAATATTGGCGTCACTGCCATGTATGTGAAACTGTTATTTCCGCAAAGCTTATATAACCCCGAAGGGACTAGGTTCGCAGTACAGCAGACTTAAGGTACTTGCATAAGGAAACTTGTTTTCCGGGACAGATCGCTGCAGGTCGATCTGCGGAAAGAAACGGTTACAGGGGTTACGGTTATGGTTTTGATTTACCTGTTCCAATATGTGTGAGGGCTATTCTACCCGCACCGATCGGTACCGACTTGTTTTACTGGGAACCCACGGACTACATGAGAGGCATGACTATCTGCTATAATAGTGGTAGGTAAATAATCTGTCTGCAACGTATAAATGGTCGTAGGTATCCTTGAGGGCCTAAGAATAAGAACCTAGAATCAGTTAGACATAAGTCATAATATTTTCCAATCTATACTCATCTGCAACCGCAGATGACGACTATTTTAGCGCCAGTCGACGGAGAATCGAACCTGGTTTATACTTCCACCGCAGAATGGAGTAATATAGGAGTTTTATCTGCGCTATCGCATGTAAAGTGGGTAGTAAATGGTATAGCCGCGCTAGTGCGCATTCACTTTAATGGTTAGTAGATTCTTATGGTAGCAGTTTTATGGGGTAGCGTGGTGGATGGAGGGTAGTTTTGACGGTTAGGACGAACTGTCGAAGCCGTCTGTTGCTAATATTCTACATCATTCGGAAGATATTTTTGTGCTTAGTTACATTATAGGTAACTTTATCAAGTTTAGGGTATCGTCAGCAGAAGTAAGAATTATTGTAAGACAAAGAACAGTTGTTTAATTGCCACAGAAATACGTGCAACTATTATCTCGGGTCATGTGTGATACTAAGTTTTAGGAAACTTACTCTGACAATGCTGCAGCTACCAAAACATACAACTCACTATAGCCCCGTCATTCACGTGTAACCATAATCTTTACAAAAATGAACCGGTAAACACATCTTCCTAAACGGCGTAAGCTCCTCTGCGGTGGATGGTGCCTCTCTACGGTTTATGTTGAACTTGCATCCTGTGGTCAGGGCTCAGGTGGGCCCCGAGCTCCTGCGGTCGTGTGCCCTTTGTGGCCCTGTGTTTGTATCACTTTGCTGTCAAACTTTAGGGATTATGAAGGGATCTATGTTGTATGGCGCTTTGAACTCCCTTTTTATGACATGTTTAGTTCTGCAGAGTACATAGCTACGTAGTTGTCCTGCGTGGCCACCACTGTATAAGCCGGAATATTCTGTAACCATCTCACCGTGAAAACTTAGGTGAAGTGAGCTTGAAGTGAGCTGTCATTCCACCAGATGCCAGGGATTGACACTATTGACAGCTCACTCGCCGCCCACCTCACCTAAGTTTTCGCGGTGAGATTTGTACAGAATAGCACTGAAGTTGCACACGCGAGGCAATATACCTCATACAAAATTGCTATTTGAGTTTTTGTATTTATTTGATAAGAAGGTACCTATTTGCACTGGACCCAGAAACAGACCTTTTAATTTTCAATGTTTGAAAATTAGTTAGTTAGGTCCTGCACAACTTCTAAAGCCTCATATTCTTAGCAAGAGATCGTAAGTTCGAAGCCACTCCTATCTCAAGTATCTATGAAACCGTAGGTACACCATTAAAAACTTCGGCCGCAGCTATAATCACAGTTTATGAGATTGGTCTCGAAATTAAATAAACGTAAAACCATTGCAATTTCTTGAATACAGTTTAAATCTGAAGCTGTGTACAAAGTTGTGCGACTATCGATACTTTTGATATCGATGAATACACATCTCAATAATTCTTCATATTAACCATACATATTTCGAGGTTTAATTTTGGCATAATTTCGAAGCAGAATTAAAAGCGAGTTAGAAAGAAAGACGGTAGAAATATCTTACTTACTTCTTATCATAATAAAAACTAAGATATTTCTAGCGTCTTCTTTTAAAAATCATTAAAAAAAAATTATGATTAATCTGAAGGTTAGGTTAGGTGAAGGTTGTAAGTTTACTCCATGTTTATTAATAAGTGGGTTTGTGTTTTACCTTAATTTATTTATCTAATATTTGGCTGGCTTTTTGTCATTTAAAGGTGCTATAAAATAATAAAATGCCATACGTCAAAGCACAAATGAAACCAAATGAAACTTAACTGGAAAAATCAGTTCATCGTTCTGATAAGATTTGGTCTCAGACAAATTCTCTTTATTCATTTTCGTGTCCTACGGTAAGTAAAAGCTGTCTGTGTTCTCCACTCAAATTAAAGTAATAAACTTCTATCGATACTACCATCACATCCCTACGCGCTATCCAAAATCTCCGGTATCACTGGAGCGCCGCGGCCAAATTTCAACAATTGTACTTCCCTTTGTGCGAGGGCCAACTTTTTGAGTTATAGCCCTGGCTCGCTGCTTACCCGCTGTTCTTTATACGGCTTCATTTTATTGGGGATTAGCTTTACAGCGATCTTGTGGTTCCAAGGAATGGGAAGTAGGATTACTTTGAGTGCTTTGAAGATATTTGCAATCGTTGTAATCAGTGTTCTTGATTTTGATTGAGAATGTTGGAGTTTGTGTTTATTGAATTCCAACTCTATTTCTGCCTGAAATGCTTTCCGATTCCGATTCCTGAAATGCTTTTCGATAATTTTCTTGTGTTCTTCAGAATTAGTGCTGACCTATCGATAACCGAACTTTCCAAAAGAGCTTAAACAATCGCATAATTACATACTTTACGCATTAAAGAACCGAACGGGAATGATTGCCGTAAACCAAACTGTCCAGATCATCAACTATATGTCAGCAGTAACAGTTCCTATGTAATCATCAATTCTCGAAAGTCATATACATAAGCATTTCTTGTTCCACAGCCACACTCATAAGTTCTTTCGAAAGCCTTTGACTAACAATACTCTGTCTATTCTCCACAGAAACCGCCTGGAGAGCAACGCAGAGCACTGGTCAGCATTACTGCTGTCTCTGCGAGAGCTCACCGAGTGGGTGATCAGGAAGGAGACTGAGCTCAACGCGCTAGCTCCACCCAGAGGCGACCTGCCGGCGCTGTTGAAACAACAGGTATGAAGATGTCAGGTTACTTTAATTAATGTAAGGCGTCGGGGAGGCTACCATGCACTCTTTAAGCAGGTCAATATATTTTGATAGACGTCACAAAAAAATTGGTGCGAGGTGAAGTGTCAAGCGATTTTAAACCTTGTCCCGTGTCAGGAGGTACGTGTAACGACGAGAAGGTTTGTGCCTTGATAACGCTTTTGCTCCCCCGAACATATCATTTACTAAATGCAGTATAACCCACTCCTCATGATCAGCTGCCTAGAGCCTTTTCCCAACTATGTTGGAGTCGGCTTCCGGTCAAACTGGAAGCAGCTGCATACCAGTATTTTATAAATATCTGGCCAGTTACTGGGTAATACGATAGCCATTCCTATCGATACAAAATAATAATCAAAAAGTAGCATCTTTGATCTACGGTTATAAAGTTTTAAGTCCTAGAGATAAAGGCAGTTCTGGTTCAGAACGGGATAAACGACGCAATTTTGGTCACAGCTCCACCTCAAAATGGGCGACCAAGCAATTCGGCCAGGAGTAATTGTTTGGAGCCGGCAACTTGTTTCAAATTGCTTTAAGAGCTACGTACCAGTAATAAACCCAGGAATAGATAGTAAACAGTTGAATGTGTTCGTTTTTATTACCTTTCGAGTATTTAAACTGAATGAAACTTCGTTTCCCTAAACAGGATACAGATTGCATCTTCATTATGCATAAAAAAAAATATTTGGAAAACCTAGGTGTTTTACTATCTCTGCTTAGTTTTTTTCTAAGCAGATAGCATAACATCATCCCATTTTGCGACGAGTTCCACTGGATTTGATGGATTTTGTCAGGACGTCAGTATTTCTCTTTCGAGGAGGGCAATCTTAATTTTAGCACGGTATTCCTACAAAACGATACGTTAGGAGTACAGTAGAATTAATCCTGTTACTAATATTTCTGCAACCCAAACAACGTCACCCTAAATCGGCGCAAGAGTCAACAAAGTACGCACAGCGATAAACAATTTGACCGCAGTAATCCGCGGATCGCGGCTACATCCACCGCGTACTATAGCCGTTTTAAGTACAAAGACAAAACAGATTAATACAGAAGCTCACGAGTGTCAGACGTCTGTGTTTCTATCTAGCTGGTCTCCATGAGCCTCAGCAACGAAAACGGTGTAGACTGTTAGCTTGTTGAATGTACCTGTGAACCTGTCTTATCGAACGAAAATATCCAATGTACCTACGCCATGAAGGCACACATGGAATTAGTTGACCGAGCGAGCGAAGCGTATGCTTCAAGTCTGGCAATTTGCTTTCGTCTGTCAGTTCGTTGCTACTCCTCTACAGGTCGTATTTTACAACCGATCTGGATGAAACTTGGTAAACAGGTTTTACACCTATATAGATTTTTTTTTGTCGTCTGGGATCAATAAGGCGCAAAAAGGGGGCTAGTGGATATCTCCGCCTTAAGAGATCTTATTTAGATGTTTCTTTTTTATTTGAAAGGTAGTATTTTTAAGTTAGTCTTATAAAAGTTTGGAGAAGATCTGATGAGGATCTTGCAGGAAATGCAGTATATTGCTCGCTTTTAGATTTCTACCAGTAAAATCGGCCTTTTAACTAATGGGTAGGAACTGATGGAGCACTTGAAACTACCTTCTCATCACAAAAGTAGAGAATTCTGAAAATAATTATAATAATTATTTAAAACAAGGCTTAAAACCAATATTAATGGAAACTAACAAGAAGGTCACTAGATGGCGCTACTGTGCTGTGTGTGTGTGTGTGTGTATATGTATCTACTGTTCGCAGAACGGTTTTAGGTTCCATCCAGCGGGTCCCTTCGTTATTGTATTGCTTAGAAACTTGAAAATTTTATTGGGGAAACTCCTTGCATCTACCTTCCAAACTATCCATTTATTTTCGAAACCCGGTGATAGAACAGCAGAAATTAAATTCGAATGTTTTTCTACACAGACTGGCCCTTTCTACCCTTAGTGTTCACAAGTTAAAGTAGTATCTACAACAAGTTATTGCATTTTCAATGCACCCACAGGTATCGGCTAGATTGAAACCGTTCTGTCTTTGTGGCGGAGGTAAATTGAATATTGTCGTTCGAGTAGACAGGTACAAGCTAACAGTCTACACGGGTTTTGTTGCTGTGGCTCAGAGGGCCAGCTAGATAGAAACCCATGTCAGACAAGGGTGTCACGAGTGTGACGAGTTGGTGCAAGCGAAGCTTCTGCTATTTATTGTGTCGTGGCAGAGGGCTAACAACAAAATGGCGGGCTTAGTGGCGGGAATATGTGGAATGTTAACAAGCGTTTGAGGGTACGGATAATCGCCCCTAATCGAATTCTGTGGCTAATGTTCGGGAAATATGGACTTTAAACAGATATTTTATTGAACTAACAATGTAAAGGGAATTCTTAGCCAAGTTTCTAAAGCATTTCAGTTGAATTTATCTAAATTAAGACGACGGCACTACAATTTCTCCGCTATATCCCGCCCTTGTGACTCTTGGGACCTACCAGGAAAATATTGAGCCTTCATTAGTTTTCCCTAGTGTTACGAATACTTTGGTCAAGAGTCACTTGACTTTATTATCAAATGCGCAGATCTAATTTCTATTTAAAACATGATCTCCAACAAGAGGGTTCTTCTATACCTACTCTGGCAATGTTTATTTACAACTAAATTGCACAGGGAATTCAAAATACTACTATTATAACCTCAAATTTCCATTCCAGGATGACCACCGCGCGTTCAGACGACAGCTGGAAGACAAACGACCAGTCGTCGAGAGCAATCTCCTGAGTGGCAGACAATACATCGCGAATGAGCCTCCGCTGTCCGACACTAGCGACACTGAGGGTAAGTAACGCCATCTGTTGGTGGAGGTATGAAGATGTGCGGTGGTAATGCGTATTTGCATTAAGAGATGGCACTGTAACAGATTTTGCGTACATCAATAAAATCCCTCAATTGGTAAATGATTTACGAATAAAAAATAGCAGCCACCTACGGTAAGTAGATACATATTTCAATTTTCAAAATAAATTCCAAAAAATTACTTTCATATTAGAATATTTTGTCACACAGCGCGCTTCAAATACAATTCGTTTATCTTACTTAAACACTCGTTTCTTGCACTAGCTGCTACCCACTATTAGAATGGAAATGAAAAACATGGAAAATATTTTCATTCCGAACTGCGCTGGATACGAAATACAAATTCCATCTGTCGTACCGCCGAAACATCAATATTCACAAATATAAAACAACATGGACAGAAAGACCAGTTCGTACTACATGAAATGAAACTAGGTCACGCATGTCTAGTTTTGACTCAAAAGTTTAAAAATATCTCAACATTCAGTAGGTAGGTAGGTACCGTAAACTGGGGTTACTTTGATACCACGGGGTTACTTTGATAACAACTTTTGACATATTAAAACTTATTTTTATAACATATAATCTACAACGCCAAAAAGAAACTATCTTAAATAGATGTATGATGCTTTGTAGATATTATTAAAATAAGTTTTTCATATGTCGAAAAACGTTAACAAAGTAACCCCGTAGTATCAAAGTAACCCCAGTTTACCGTACTTATTTATTTAGAGGGGCTTGTGGCTAAGTACGGGTTGATCGGTGTGGTTGGTCCGTGGATGGGTCTTTACATACCAAGACCGCTTCGTGCCTCGGAAAGCACGTTAAGCCGTTGGTCCCTGCTGTCATACGTAGATCTTTGACAGTCGTTACGGGTCGTCAGAAGCCTGAAAGCCTGAGAACCTGTCTTACTAAGGAGTATCGTATTACGCAGTGACTGGGTTGTGGAGGTCAGATAGGCAGTCGCTCCATGTAAAATAATGGTATTCAGCTGCATCTGGTAAAACTGAAATAGTTGGGAAAAGGCTAGGCAGATGATGAGGTACTTATATATTTATTTGAATCATAAGAACGATACTGTCAGTCAGTCATGTACACCAGAGACGAGTGAATGAGAGAACTAGGTTTTTCCAGGGCACACACACATTTTATCTGATAAGAAACTAGCAAATAGCGGAATGGGCCTTTTTAATAACACAAAGCTCAAACTGCGGCCAAAAAACTGGGCATCCTAAACAGAGTGAAGCGATACTTTACGCCTGGACAGCTTTTGATCCTTTATAAAGCGCAAGTCCGATCTTGCATGGAGTATTGCAGCCACCTTTGGGATGGCTCAGCTAAATACCAACTTGCTGCACTTGACTCAGTGGAACGCAGAGCTAAGAGGCTCATTGGCGACGTAAAACTGGTAGATGCCAAACTTCCCAGCTTGGCTCATCGCCGCAAGGTTGCCTGTTTGTCGGTCTTCTATAGACTGTACTTCGGTGAGTGTGCTCAGAAACTCCACGACCTCATCCCACCGAGCCCCTTCTACCATCGAACATCTAGACGCTCTGCAAATTACCATCCATACCTAGTTGCCATTCCACCAATTCGCACTAAGCGCTTCCAAACATCCTTCATAATGCGCACGACAAAAGAGTGGAACTCACTATCTGCGTCTGTGTTTCCGAGCGCATACAACGCGAATCTCTTCAAAGTTAGAGTGAACAGGCTTCTTCTGGGTAAGCTCACTCCATCGTAGTTTGTCTCTGTCACCTCTGACCTAGACTAAAGGCAAAAGAATAAAAAACCTAGAAAAAAATGTTTATACGGATAATGCCCTATAATCGACTTCTTTATTATGGATAGGCCTCGAGCTTGTCACACTTGATGATAGCGGTGATGACTTTACGGTCGTTTTTTATTACATGAGACTTTAGTTCTTTTACGTAAGTATAGGTAACTACTTTAGTAGGTACATAGGTAACTCATTTATTCACCTCAGCACATACCTATTCGTTTCTACCCACCCTGGTTATTGTTACTAGTGCACCTTCTGCCAACATACCTATACACTCCGCACCTAAAGTCAGTCTGTACATCACAGTGCATTGTTCCGGATCGCTGGCCATTCACACCTTGATTGATGCCTGACTTGCTAGATATTTGCATATTTGTTACTGACACCGTATTGTTGTTGAGACGGGATCTTAGTTCACCTAGCAGCATGAATTTAGTTTAAAACTGTGCCAAGTGACGTGGCTGTAAGATGGCGACATTAAATGGAGATACCATCTGCCCTTTCGCATCCAACTTACCTTGTAAATACATAAACTCACCCCTTTTTCCAATGGGGTAAGGCAAAACCCACAGAACGCCACTTGCTACGATCCTTACATACTCTTTTTGCTTAGTGCTCTTTACTGTCCTAAATTACGTTCATGCAGTCCTTCAATATACCAAATCATCCCCATCATAATCAACCAAGAGATGTCTACTGGTGGACTTATACCTAAGCTTCCCAAGCCATCATGACGCAACGACCAAAAATACGATATTCCAAGTAGCGAAGTAGAGATGTTTCCATCCAACACTTTACGTTTGTATAAATAAATAAAATAAAAACAAAGAAATCATATATTTCAGAGCAGTCCATTTGGTACTTATACTTTTGTCATTTAATTTAGTTTTCATTTCTGACATTTCGAAATTCAATTCACAAATCAGTCAGAACTGAATAAAAACCAAAACCCAGCCAATAATAAAGACACAGGCGTCGAGCGAAACGCAAATCCTAACCCTAAAGCGCTATAGCACAAAAGCACAGCAACAAAGCGGTGAACGAGTGAATGAATGAACGACTGAACGCAATTAGAAGCGTACCGGCCGTGCTAATTGCAAATTCCGTGCGGACCGGCTCAATCAATATAGTTTGCATTCACAAGGTGATAGCAATCGGCTAGCGCCAATCAATTGGCAGCTGCTGTGATTGATTGCACTAGGCGATTATGTTTTTAAGCGGTCAGCATTTGAGGGTTAAGTGCGTTTTGATGACTATTGGCCTTTGTGATGTGTTTGATGATTGCTTATATGGATGGCCAGATGTTTCATTCGGGGAAGGTTGAATTTGGGATGGAAATTGTGGATCTTCGGCTACAGTTGTTACTCAAATACTAATTCAAATGCCAGTTTATAAGCAACCAGCTTAATAATTGGCAAGTCGACAAGTACTGAGCTTAGTCCTGCGATACTGCCAGCTGCCAGTCCCTAAGATGAACGGATTATACGTCTGGATGCCTGACAGTCCCCCTGTCGCCTGAGATGTCACTTTCAAACAGAAGGGTAGTTGGCAAATTATGTCTCTTTGTGATGATATTAATTATTTTAATGCACCATATTTTCTTTGTGTTTGAATGGAATGATAAAGAAAATAAAGATCTTCTGTTTTTTAAGAAAAAAAAAGGCTTAGGTTTTTTCTCAAAGAGACATTAGACAAGGTTTGACTTCAGATAAAATTAACAGAAGAATGAACGTGAAAATCCCCAAGAACATCTTTTAATAGTAATTTTCCAATAGAAACTACTCCATAAATTGTAAGTAAGAAATCAAAGCTATATCGATAAAGTATAGGGGCGTACGTAACCGTCCGTAACGGCCATTGGTTGAGTCGTAAATTTGAAAATGGAACCGACTCGGCGGACCAATGCCGGGGGACGATTTGAAATACGTCAGCGACCCTTCGAACATGGCGTCATTTTTATCGGAGAATTAGAGATACGAGGTCGTTTTATTCGTTGTTAGTGTTTCTGCGCGAGTTCATTGTGTTTTAGTTTGTTGTATTGATGAGTATACAATAAGGATACCTACTGTTTATTTATAGTGACACGAACCCCATCATTAAGCAGGTTGAAGAAGAAATCTCACCAAATTCCCAATAATAGATAACAGACGAGGTATTTACCCGACTGCCCCGGAAGGAGGGTAAGGTTTTTCGAGGGTATGTGTGTACGTATGTACGAGTATGTAGGTATGTCTATTTCTTTGGCACGCTCTGTAGCCTAAACGGCTTGATGGATTTTAACATATGAGGTGTCGTTAGATTCGTCTATATAATATTATAAAATAATATTGCATCTGCAAATACAAAAAAGGAAGGGGAAGGTTTTTAAAATAAATTATAACAATATTAGCATCAAATCAAAGCTAGATATAAGTCCTGTCCAAATATATATATTAAGATAATTAAAAAAGCTTGAAATAAAACGTATTAAAAAAAAAACCCGCCTGCAAAAACAGAACTGAAAAGAGAAAAACGAGCATTAATATTCATAGCATTTTGGTATTGCTGGCCTCGACAAACCAATAACTTGAAATATGGTGTAACTTTTGCTTGTCCGCCTGCGATACCAAAATTTGCTCCGAAAAACCGTCTAACGTTCCACAATGTTGTATCTACAAACAAGACTAACTCGGAAAATTCTGTATCTCTTTTCCTAACTGAAAACATTAAATATTCAAGAACTTTCTGAATTGCACTCAATATTTCAGGATTAAGTTCACCCAAATCCCCTGACAAAAATTGCACGCAAAAGCCACGTCGTCCAAAATTCACGAAACTAGTGACAGGAAAAAACTCGACTAAGTCGTAAGTCGATTGGCGCGGTTGCCAGTATTGCCAGTGTTGCCACTCTAGTGAAAATATCGAGTGGCATTCCGAAAGGCTTGTTTAGATGACGGCTATTTTTCTTTCTCGTTTATCTCTTGTTGAGGATTTATTAGAGGTTGCTATGTACAGAATGTAATGGAGTGTAGATTTATACTTAGAAGCAGAGTAATTCATTTACATTTGTATTAAAAAATAAGTATTTCTGTTGGTTTCCTCAGTCATCACCGAACAGTCTAGGTACGCCGTAGGTAGATTGGTGGGTCGTAGTTATAATCTTCAAAACTGGCCACCATAACGCACTAATCAGTAGAAACTGTATCTTTTTTTAATATACTGTCCGAATTTAGAATCAGCTTCAAAAAAAAAAAATAATATAAAATCATTATTAGACAGAACTATGCAAAACTATGTTCAAAAAGCGGCGCTAAATTGCTGAACCGTTACAGAGAAAAATGTTACAAGATGAAAAAAATTGAAAAATATTCGGTCGACAGCGCCACCGGCCGACGAGTGCCTCGTTTGAATTCGTGGCCGAGTGACAAAGCGAGTGGACTTGAAAATCTTCTGGTTTTATAAAAGTATCCCTGTTGGTTTGTTGCGGGGTATATTTTATAGAAATGTTGGTAAATGTTATAGGTTAGGAGGCCAATGCAGATATTTTTAAGCTATAGATTATTACTGCAGTGGCTTACGTCCTAAAACGGGCAGCTGTCTACCTGTTGAAGGTTCAGGACTGAGCTAGGTAGTAATCAGAGGTTTTTTGGAGCTTGTGGCATAGGGGTTTAGTAGGTAGAGAATGAGACTCAAGTGTCACTTAAAACAGAGTTTAATTTTAGGTTAAGCCACAAGTTACAGAAGAGGGTCGTAGATTCTAGTTGTAAGGTTGTTTGCTGTGGTGTTATAAAAAGTGGAAGGGTACTGCCCTGGGTGGACCGTCTGGCTGGCGCTGCGGTGGCTCGGCGTGTTCGGCCTTAGACGCCGGTTAGAGGGCCGTGACTGGTGCGTAGTTGCCGGGTATAGAGCCGCGTCTGGCGCGTAGGGTGCCGTAGAGGTTATGGCCGGTAGTCTAGCCAAAAGTGTGGTCTAGCCGGAGCGGTGATTGTATCCTTAGTAGCGAAGTATCCGAAGCTGTGAAGTATCCGAAGCCGTGAACCCTGGAACCACGCAAGGGTGCGTCCGTGAGCTCAGAGGAAGATCCGGTAAGCCACTGTGATGTACGTAGTTTCCTAACCAGACGAGTCCGTAGCCCCAATACAAGGAAATGGGTCATTGGAGAGGAAAATCAACATCACAGTGGTTTACAAAATCATTATTTAGAATGAACACAAGATAAAACACAGTTATAGTAATATACAGATTCTCCTAAGGACACTATGAGTACTTACCCAATTTCGGGGAGCTACTCGTATACAGGTTTGTGGTTATGGCGGAAAAGGAGTGAGTTTCTAGCAAGTACTATAGGGAGGTGAAAGTAGTAATGTCATAGATTAAATATAAAAATCGCACAGATAATTAATATCTAGCTTTAGAATTCGTTATGCTACAAGCTTCTCTAGAAATAATATTCATTCTTGCAATTCAAGCATTGATGGATTTACAAAACTCGCTGCAGATTTTTGCTAGTTCTCAATATACGTATTTCTATGGTTTTACGCGCTTCCTCAATACTACAGAACCTCATAACCTCTGAAATACTATCACCAAAGCTTACAACAATTCCTCTCCCGCTGAAATTCAGGCTACTCCGGAAACTATGCCAGTGCAATATCCAAAGTGAACGCAGAAGAACGTTGGCCTGGAAGTAACGTTGTAATTATTAAATTCCCTCCGCCCTCGCCTCCTCCCGCACTTGCCGGTACGCGGGGGAGGGGGGCTCACGCTCCAAATATTGAGAGCTCAACGCTCGACGATGGCCCAAGTTGCTACTTAAAACTGAAAAGCTGTGACATGTTTAATTTTCGTTTATTTTTATTTTTTGTGGCAATTAAGGGTTGTTAATTCTTCATAAATGTTTTCTCAATTTTCATGTAGGTAATAAAGAAACTGTAGGTGTATACTAGCTATTGAGCAAGAGCCAATAGCTCATGTGTCGACAAAAATACAAACAAAAATTGCTTGTATTTTTTTATAGTTATTATTTTGCTTTGATTGATTTAATCAATCAAATAATCGATTTATTTTTCACCACCTGACAACTGTTTGGACTAACACCTGACGAAGAAAATCGACTTAAGGCTTATATAATAATAATAATAACCTGGGACATTATTTACACACGGTCATCTGATCCCAAACTAAGCAGAGCTTGTACTATGGAAACAAGATAACTGATACTCGTATACTACATACACTACTTTTTTTTGTTAATACATACTTATATAGATAATTACATCCAGACTCAGGACAAACAGACATGTTCATGCAAACAAATGTTTGTCCTGGATGGGAATCGAACCCACGACCTGCGGCCAACCGCGCCATCTGGCCTGTCATAGTGTTTTTAAATTGAAGATCACGTCTAAGCGAGTAGTGAGAATTAGAGCATTTTTTAAATAACTTAATATATGAATATTTTAGATTATCTTTATATTACATAGTGTAATTAATTTGTAAAGTTATGTCTAACGCGGATAAAAAACTGAGAATCACGCAAAAGCTATCAAGCTTATTTTTATAAAACCTTCACAATTGATAAATGATAAATGGTGATAAAAGATTTTTATTTCTGTAAGTAGGTTTGTACAAACACTTTTACAAGTAAATCATGTTTTTTTTTAAACTAGATGAGGTCGGCGTTTCCTATTTGACTACTCTGAGAAGTAAGGCAAATTTAAAGGAAAATTTTAATGATACTTAATTTAATTATGTATCTTTTAATATACGTGTTTTAAGATATGTTTTCCTGTTTTCCTTTTCTTTTATGTATAATAAATTGATAATGCGTCTAAATTGGGACAGCACTCCCTAATGGGCGAGTCCTATTACTGGCTGGACGTACGACGCGTTGCGAGAGCTCAGCACAGAACACGCAAGCTAACCACTCAAGGTCGTGGCATATGTCTGGGGGTCTTAAAAGAGACTTTTACTCCTGAGTTTGTTTCGCCATTTCTTCTCAGGTGTAGGCAGATAGGAAATGCCGACTCTATCTTGCTATTTTTTTTTAAATATGGCGTGTAAAAGGGATTCCGATATTATACTATTGACAGAATAAACAATTTTTTACAAAATCTAATGGATATTCTTGTTCCAGCGAGCCGCGAGAATGAAGGCGACTCCCGCGGCTACCGCTCGGCTGAGGAGCAGGCCCGAGAGCTGGCCAGGTCCATCAGAAGGGAGGTGGCCAAGCTGGCGGACAAGTGGAACACCCTGGTGGACCGCAGCGACGCCTGGGCACGGTGCCTGGATGATGCTGTTCAGGTAGGAATTTCTATTATTTTAGATTTAAATGGGATTGTGAGTGAAAATGATGATTCTTTACAAGTTAGGTATTAAGTACCTACACGACGCAAGTAATCACAGACTACCTAAATAATAACGCGTTAATAAGTCGCGTGGCCCAGTGATAACGACTGCGACTTACCGAGCTGTAGGTAGTAAGTTCGAACCTAGAGAACTTAAATTATTTCATCACCACTGCTCTCAAAACGGTGAGGAAAAATTCGAAGACATGTGACATCTACCAACCCGCACTGGGTCCGCGTGGTGGATTACGGTCCACTCCCCCTCACAGGAGGAGGCCTGAGTCCCAGCTGTGAGAACGTCACAGGCTGGTTATGTGTGTTAGGTAAATCGCGTCGTGTACCATCTTTACCATGAGGGCACACGGGGCCCGTGCCCAGGGCCTCCGACGCCAAAGGGGCCCCGGAAGGCCGATACAACGCTTAGATTCAATAGCGCATTCTTTTTTTTTGTCTATTTTTAAGTAGTTAGATTCTATACTCACAATTACTGTCAACATTAATTCTAAATTAAAATATTAATCGGAAGGATTACGTAAGTGCGTTTATTACTATAATCGACACATTGTACGCTCATTTGGCAGTAGGTATACCAAGAAATTGACTAACGTTTTAGTTTTGTTATAGATTTTTAACCAGTTGAACAAAAAAAAAAAAAATGCAAAGAATTTCACGCAGAATTTGATCATGAAGATATTAATGCTTATGAACTCAAATGACAAATCAGTGGTACTAAAAAATATACCAAAGGAATCAGCGGATTTAAGTATCTCAACCTTACATCTATACTTAATATAAGTTATAATAAAGCTGAAGAGTTTATTTGTTTGTTTGAACGCCGCGCCGGCGCGTCGCTTGCCCGCACTATTTCTTCGTTTTCGCTTAGCGTTCTTTCTGGCTTTTATTTCTTTTTGCTCGGCTCCTGAGGGTCCTAGCGTGATGTTAAATAGTATATAGCCTTCCTCAAGAATTGGGCTATCAAATGCAAAAATAATAATAATAATCCGACTAGTACTTCTATTAGTATAGATTATTTGGATAGCAAGTGATATATTTAAAAAAAATAGACAGAATAGAGAAGATTTTACAGAACTCACTTTTTTTTTTCTTTCCAAAGGGGCCCCAAATTCTTGTGGCCCTGCACTAAGATGGCCTTGGTCGTGTAAAACCCGCCATTGATTGGAATACCTAGTAGTGCTGTAACATTCTGGCTACTCATTTCATTATTGATTTGAGTTTGTTGAGAGCTTGCCTACTTTTAAATGACAACATTATTTTTGTTAGAGCTTGTCAAGCTTTAACAATATGTTGGTTTTGAGTAGGGTCGTGGACGATGGTCATTAAAGCAAAATTAGCGTCATTGGACCTCCTGCAGGTTCTTGTGTATCTATATGAAAAAATATCTTGCGGGTGTTATCGAAAGTAAATTACCTGATAGCAAACTGAAACTTAACACTGTTACTTATCTATTTGCTGACCAAATTGTTTATACCACCTGAAGCTTCGATGATTTCAAATCAAATCAAATCAAATCAAATTTATTTATTTTCGGACAACTAAAAAATCCAAAGGTTAGTATACAAACAACTTAAAAAACTATTGTTAGTTCATACACTTACAAATAGACAATCACATACATCTAATCCTCTAAGTACACAAAATACATAAATACCCCTGCGCTGAGACATCCCGCCCCGTCAAGATAACCAATAGGGAGATACCTCCCTAGAGACCACCAAACGAGCGAAATGCCTCAACACAGGTGCACGTACATCCTCAGCTATCGTTTTCAGGATGCTGTTGTGACTCCCCCGTACCCTCCTCATAAGTGAGACGACTTTTTTCCGAATGACGGCATGAAAACCATCAGCCTGAGTCTGCGTGAACATTCCGGAGGCACTGCAGAAACGAGGAAGTCCCAACATCATCCTGAAAATGTTATTGTACTGGACGCGCAGAGTGTCCAGGGATTTTTTTGTATGACTAACCCATAGACCACCCGTGTACATGCCCTGACAATATGCCTTAAATAGAGTGATCTTGACTTGCTCCGTACAGCGGGCGAATCTACGGGCCAGCATGTTGCCACGGACTGACAGAGCCCTGCGCTCCCTCTCTATGTCGACATCATCTTTAAGGTCGTCGGTAAGGTAATGTCCAAGGTACTTGAACTGTGCCACCCTATCTAAACTGTTACCATTCAAAGTAATGGGTGGAACGGTTTTAGGACACTTACCGGCGGCCTTAAAGACCATGTACTGACTTTTCTTTACATTGTAAATAAGACCATGTGACTCGGCATAGGCCTCACAGACTTTCAGCATCTCTCCGAGCGCCCCAGCAGTGGGACTCAGCAGCACCATGTTATCCGCGTAGCTGATATTATTAACGCTAATACCACCCACCCGGCATCCAACACGCATGCTGCTGAGTTCCACTATGAGGTCATTTACATAGAGGCTGAAAAGCTTTGGGGATGTTAACCCCCCCTGCCTCACGCCGCACTCCAGCCTGTACGACTCGGAAAGAGTGCCTGACCATTTGACACAGTTCGTCTGGTTATTGTACCAATATTTAAAAATATTTAACATCGCCACCGGCATATCACTGTCCTCCAGCTTCCTCCAAAGCACCTCGTAAGACACGAGGTCAAAGGCCTTGGAGAGATCCAGAAAACAGGCATACACCGGCGTCTTGCGATCTGTGTAGTACTGGACAGTGTGCTTGAGACTTAAGATTGCGCTCTCAGTAGATAGTCCGGGCCGAAACCCAAACTGCGCATCGTGTAGTTCTAGATACTTTTGCAAGCAAGAATCAAACAGACCGTCCAGCACCTTTGCTATCACGGTCGCGAGGGAGATCGGGCGGTAGTTTTCCTTATCTGAGATGTCACCTGTCCTGTTCTTCAATATGGGCACCACTGTGGTTTTCATTAGGTCAGCTGGAAGGTACGCATGACTGATGCACATAGAAAATGACAGAGACAGGACCCTCGGGAGGTGCACTCCAGCATATTTCAGGTGTTCGACGCTGAGCCCGTCATGCCCAGGAGATTTGCCCTTAGTCATTCCTTTAATAAGAGCACTGATTTGGCTTGCTGGGAAACGCAACAGAGGCTCCTCTCCCTGGCTGCAGGGCGCAGCGCCAACATGCGCGGTAGGAGGACCGATCGGCGATCAAACTCTAAAATGGTTGCTAAACATATTAGCGATCTCGTTCGGATCGCTTAAGCCGCTCACACTCGCCGGGAGGCCAGGCCTAACATCCAATTTTTTGGTGGCTTTCCAAAACTGAGAAAAATTTTTAGTAGCTCGACACTTCGCTATCACATCCATTTTTAGTTGATCTTGGTTCTTTTGACACCACTTTAGCCTGCCTTTAAAAATGTTACGAGACTCGCGCATTTGGTCGTAAACTATGCCCACCGATGGTCGATTATGAAAAACCCACGCCTTATACTTAAGCCTGGCATCCCAATGAGCTTAGAAAAGATTAAATTCCTTTTATTATTTGTATGGAAAATTACTGTTCTTAATATAGTAGTGTCTTCTTTTTTGGACCATACGTGTGGTCAAAGCTTTTAATCAAATCTTAACAGCACGCCATCTACGTTTTTACACGCGCTACTCAACCGATCGAAAGCTCATCAAACTCCAACCATGAATCATAGATGACGCTACTATATACTATTCAAACAGCTCGTAAAATGATTTCATTCAAAGCTGCTAAGCCGGATGTCCTGTACAGATGAAAGACACAATACTATGATTTCACTATGGATTTAGTAGAAACTAATGTGAATGCCGTATCACGTAACGTGGGTCAAAGAACTTGGACCGTAGGACGAGCCTAAGTGTGTTTTAATCGTTTTCAACCCAAGTAGTTTCACATAAAGGATCTTTTTACTTATTCCATTGTCTTACTTTGATAATGTGTTATTAATTTAATTGACTGTATTATCTATTGAATGACAAACAAAAAGAACTCTCACGTGGGTGTTTGAACCTACTAGTGACAAAAAGGTTGTATAGATTAGGTACCTACGTATATAATAAGTACGAACGCATAGACTTACTGCGATCATTAATCCACTCACCAAAGAAAAACACAGCACACACAAAAAAACAGAAGAGACGAAGATTATTGCCCAGCACAAAAAAACAGAAGAGACGAAGATTATTGCCTCTCGCCGCACAGCTTTTATTTTAGGCTGGATGTAATCTGTTACATCCAGCCTAAAATTAAATAATAATAATATTAATTTTGCACAAAATTATTCAAATGTCCTGTTTGGTAAAAACAACAGTCATATTATCACCAATCATCTGTGTGGTAAGAACCACACAGATGATTGGTGATAATATGACTGTTGTTGTCCTCAAAAGACCATTTCAGACACTAATCTTAACGATCCTCACATGATCTGACCAGGATTATGGCTAGAATTTAAAAGAGACATGACTTCTAAGTTTGTTTCGGCCTTTCTTAGAGTAGTCGGATAGGAAACGCAGACCTCATCTAGTTTTTAAAATATGTTTGTCTTGCAATTAAAGTGCTTGTACAAACCTACTTACAGAAATAAAATATAACAATAACATTTGACAGCTGATTTCAATATTTATACATAAACTTCTCAAAACCAAGTTAACCTGATTGATTGATTCACATTAGCATATCATATAACAGCTTAAGGCAGCTTAACCGGCTGCTATAAAGCAGGAAGCTGCACAATAGCACGTTAATGCAGGCGGAGAAGCGCGGAGCACGGCGCGCCCTGAATCGTTGCGACTCAATCAAGTAACATGGCCACTGATGATGTATGTAGGTGTGGATGGATGTGGCAAATATGTTTCGAATTTTTCATTGGTAGGTCAAAGATCTGCGTTTTGATTCCTACAAATATGTGGTGACTATACATGTCTATGAGTATTACATACTTGGCGTGTTTTAATTTCGTCCTCAGCAGTCCAAACGAAAAATGTTATAGCATATTAATTCTTGTAGAAAGACGAAGAAGATAAATTGGTTTTCATAGAATATTCCTGTCAGTTTCTGACCACCTATTTCAATAATAACGCACGTGTCCAGTTATTGATCAAATTATAAAATTCTGTGGAAAATATTGTTTTTAACATGAAAGTGAATTAATTTAAACCCGACTGCCCCAGAAGGAGGGTAATGATTTTCGAGAGTATGTATGTATCGCGCTCTGTAGCCTAAATGGTTTGATGGACTTTAACATATGAGGTGTCGTTAGATTTCTCTTAGTTGTGGGAGTGACATGTACCTAATATTTATATATTGTATCTGGAAATACAAAAGAAAGAGAGGAGAAAGTTTTTTTTTAAAATAAATTGCAACAATTTTGGTATCAGATAATAGCTAATAATGAGTCAATTCAGGATATACGTGTTTTTTTATATACCATAACTCTAGGGTAATAATGAGACCATCATTTTGAACAAGTTTTACTATGAGACCAAACCTGAAATCGCGAAAAAAAATTCAGCAGATTGTTCATTTATTTACTCAAGTTACATGACTCATACATTTATACGTTATTTAAATACACATACATTACAAATATGCCTATATTAATAAAATAAAAATAAAAAATAAAAAATTGGAGACGGGTTTTTTTTTTTATAAACAATAACATATTACACGTGGGACCTAGGTATGAAAAATCAACAATACCACGCACCTCAACTCTCCGCAATTACGCTTAGTCGTTTCTAGCATACCTAATTCCCGACACAGTACAAGGTGCGTCTTCCTTAATTATCATCAATGGTGTCAGGATGCACTCACAATGATCTGATAGTATCCCAATGACCTGATAACATCGGAATGTGGAGTATGTGCTCAATGTAGCTACATTGTTCACCACTCCCTACTGATTTCTCTCGTCTATTGATGCTGAATACATTAGTAATGCAAGCATTTGTAATTTCGTAGTTATTTGTAATACTCTAATTAAGCATTCTCTCGTACCTTCGATGAATTGCACCTTTATTGGGTTAGCTATATAAAAGTCATGCTGACATGGATTAATAGATTCGATTCAAAGCAAACCCGCGACTCGTGCTCTAGGCCAATAATTCAACTGCAGTACCTAATTCAGCACTTGAGCTTCAATCAAAGAATAGGTACTATAGAGGAAACTTACATCGATACACCGTAAGGACTATTCCTGCTTGCAGCGCTCGGCCGCACTAATAACGCTTGCGGTGGTGGAGATGATTGTGGTCATCATGTGCACGGGAGATGTTAGTTTCCTCGATAGGACCTACAATATATATATATATATATATATATATATATTTAATAAAATAAAATTCGCAAAAAGGTCTGGCGATACAAAGCTATCGTCATGATCACCATGCAGATGCACAAGAACGAATGAAAATGTTACTTTTTAATTACTTACTCTAAGAAAATTATTGTACTTTTGAATTGCAAATCTCAAGGTAGGTACATAAGTAAAAGCACATAGGGCATGCTTACTCAGCCAATTAAATTTTTGAGATAACTAATTGCTTAGTACTTACATAATATGTCATACATAACTACCTATACAAAATCAAAATCAAAAATCATTTATTAAAACTAGGCTGAGAATCAGCACTTTTCGAACGTCAAAATTACATAAGACAGTCCCCCAAAACGCCCGCCCTTCACCACTTCCTAGTGCTTTAGCTGAGGAGAAGAAGTGGTGCAACAAACTCCCCAGCAGCACAGCTGTCTGTTCAGTTAATAAAAAATGAATCTATACAACATACATTCTCCTAAATAATAATTACTCGTAACTAAAGCACGGCCAGCAATAAGCATGAACAGCAAAGATTAGCAGCAGTACTACAACATGACTCTACAATACTGTACACTCTACAGCTCTACCTAGAGCCCGTAGAGCTGTAGAGTCGGTTCAACGGCTCGGGCGTCACAGTCGGCGCTCTTACACAAAAGCGCGCAGATCGGTAGAGCGCGTACTTACTGAGTATTGTTCTGCGATGTACTCTATCATTGCACGTTTCAATTAATGTAGGGAATGGCGGCGATGTGAGAAAATTGTGTTAGGAATGCGAGTACCTCAGTAACGATGTTAGAGGAGGAGTAATGGTGGGCCTTTAATAGGCTCGCCCTCTTATACGTGAGAAAAAAACATAGAGTTTAGAGTGAGTTCACATAGAGTGCCATAGGCGAAAAAGTTTTGGGGCTTGCTATCTTGGACTTGGGACCAAAACCGGTATAATGTCTGCATACTGGAAACCGCTTGAGAAGTGCACAAAACTACATAATATTATACACAGTCTGGCCATAAATACTGTTACAATTAAAAATAAGAAAGATATTACATTTGAATTTGGAATATGTCATTTTTATACGATTGTTCATTGAGTTTTCTAATTTTGGCGCCAATACATTGTACAATATTTTGCGATATTTGGAGTGGGGTGATAAAGAGAACCGAATCGCTGTGATTGCATTACACAAAGTTGGTATGGAGCCAAATGCAATTTTTAAAACTCTCCATACGCTTGGTATTAGTCAAATGTTTGTGTACCGGGCTATTAATAGGTACAATGAGACCTCCTCTGCTTGTGACAGAAAAAGATCTGGCCGTCCACGTAGTGTTCGTACGAAAAAGGTGGTCAAAGCAGTAAGGGAAAGAATTCGAAGAAATCCTGTCTGAAAGCAAAAGATTTTATCTCGGGAGATGGAGATAGCACCCAGAACCATGTCGCGTATTTTAAAAGATGACTTAGGACTTGCAGTCTATAAGAGACGCACTGGTCATTTTTTAACTGATAATTTAAAAAGAATAGGGTGGTAAAATCGAAACACATCGAAACATAGTGAAGCGGTACGCAAAGGAAGGTCCCAGAAAAATTTTGTTTACGGATGAGAAAATCTTTACAATTGAGCAACATTTTAACGAACAAAATGACCGCTCAAAGCTCTAAGGAAGCTTTCCAATTAGTCGACACACTGCAACGTGGGCATTATCCGACTTCAGTGATGGTTTGCTGGGGTGTTAGCTATGAAGGAGTGACTGAAAAGGTATCAAAACATCGGCACAAGATACCATTCTTGAGAAGGTAGTTAAGCCCCTTAACAACACCATGTTCAATAACCAAGTATGGTCCTTCCAACAACACTCGACGCCGAATCATAAAGCTCGGTCCACGCAGTCTTGGTTGGAAGTGAACGTTTCGGACTTCATCAGAGCTGAAGACTGGCCGTCGTCTAGTCCCGATCTTAATCCGCTGGATTATGATTTATGGTCAGTTTTAGAGAGTACGGCTTGCTCTAAACGTCATGATAATTTAGACTCCTTAAAACAATCCATACGATTGGCAGTGAAGAATTTTCCCATGGAAAGAGTGAAAAAAGAAAGAAAAAAAGACTAGGTATATTATACAATTTTATGTAGTTTTGTGCACTTCTCAAGCGGTTTCCATTACTGGTATTCTGGTGTAAGGCACGCGCGTATTTATAACCTTAGGTTTGTTCCCTATTAAGAGCGTGGGGAGCTTATGGGCCTGAATACCATAATACACTGGCAAAACATTAATTCCCGTCTTCACTAAAGACGGTCAGTTCGACGCGATTCTGGTAGAACAATTTCCGTGAAGTTTTCATAGGAATTGTTCTGTTAGAGTCGCGTTGCGCTTGTCTGGGAGCCTTAACACTCGACTCAGCGCCGAAAGTTGAATGTCCAACAGCGTGCTTTTATTAATGAATACTTATTCATTTAGTTGTCGCCTAATTTTAGTGAAAACGAGCATAACTTTGTCTAGCTCGGCATTGCATCGGCAATATTTTTTGGTTTCTAGTCTTTTGGCGATAGTAACCTCTACCCATCAGATGAGCTACAAGGGAGACCCATGTTCCTACCTACAAGATTAAAATAATAGACCTTACCTAATAATAGTTTAATGTTACAGCATCTAGCTATCTTCGTAGATCTTTGTTTGCATACAAGCAGGAATGTTCATTGAAACCCACATTTTTCCCTTGTGCTCTCATCAGCGACACTCCGACGTCCTGGGTTCGACGCTGGCTAAAGACGATAAATCACTGAAACTATTTTAATTACGCAAACGTCCACTGACGCTAAGTTCCAGACGAGACTGAAGTATACAAACAAACATACATTATACAAAATAATAAATTGCTCAGCAATGTATCAGTTTTTTTTTTTCTTCTAAGTGTCGTTTTGGCATGGGATGTACCATCGACAAAGGCTAGCTAGGCCTTTCCAATTTTGAAACAATTTTGCTTGCAAGCTGCAATTGTACTTATTTTAAACAATTTTATACAATTTTAATATATATTTTAGACAATTTTAAACAAAGGGTCATAGGGGCAGGGTCTTTTTCAATGAATCAGTGTATATAAATAGCAACTTTAAGGTGTAAAGGCGCCCGTTTTGTCGATAGTAATAATAATAATAATAACCTGGGACATTTTACACATAGACATCTGATCCCAAACTAAGCAGAGCTTGTATTATGGAAACCAGATAACTGATATACTAATACATTACTTTTTTTGTTGTAAATACATACTTATATAGATAATTACACCCAGACTCAGGACAAACAGACATGTTCATGCACACAAATGTTTGTCCTGGATGGGAATCGAACCCACGACCTGCGACATGATAGGCGGTATCTTAACCAACCACGCCAACTGGCCTGTTAAATATAGTACATACTAGAAAAGCTCATGTATTGAAATGATGAGCAAGGCTGCTCAGGTGACCTGACGGCATTGACAAAGTAAATATTGCTGATAGTAGGATACAAGAATCCACTTCACTTTATTGTAATCCATGACTGGAAATAGGTGTCTCCCAAATTACTGCTGCTATTAATTAACTCTGCCCATTCCAATTAAAAAAAAAAAAGCTGAAGAGTTTGTTTGTATGTTTGAACGCGCTAATCTCTGGAATTTCGAGTCGAAATTCAAACATTATTTTTGCATTTGATAACCCAATTCTTGTGGAAGGCTCTTCAACATCACGCTAGGACTCTTAGGAGCCGAGCAAAAAGAAAAAAAATCAGAAAGAACGCTAAGCAAAAACGAAGTAATAACAGTAGCACTGGCAGGTGGGGTGGTCGGGGGAACAAGCAATATCACGCGGACGAAGTCGCGGGCCGCAGCTAGTCTAAGATAATATGTAATCCTACATCCTGCCTGAGTTCAAATCACCGAGACTAGAGCTGGCAGCACAGAGTACTAATCCCGGTATATCGAGCTGCTTAGCATTTTGTCGATAACAATGCAGCGCGGTTCGTTATCGACGTCGTTATGCGACCACTTGCGATGAGTACTAGTGTTGTGGCCGGCTCGGGGACGTTGTCGATAAATTGGGGGCATGGGATCTTGAGAGTGTTGTTGGATATGTCTGAACAAGAATTGGTTGTAGGAATGTATGTTATCTTTTTGATTCAAAGTTAAAGTAACATAATATTTTTCAAGTACTTAGGCCTTTGAACGTCAAAATTTAAAAGAAAATAGAATTGATTCTAGACGCCCCTTCCAAGAGATAGTTTCGTATGGCGAATAATGGGCAAGAAACTCTATGTTTACTAGAATATGTTGTTTGAGATTTTTAATAATAATATAATAATTCTAAATTAATGATATTGGAGATAAGATACATACAGATAATTAGGGTTCCGTACCAAAATGGTAAAAAGGAACCCTAATGGTGCGACTCAGTCTGTCTGTCTCTCTGTCACAGTTGGATATCTCGAGAACTACTAATGCTACCAACTCGAATTTCGGAATAGTTTTAGATGACGTTTGCCCAACGCAAATAACGGTATCATATGAAAAAGCGCTGTTTGCACATTTTCAAACATTTTTCCTTTTTTTTTAGGCCGAATAGTTTTTAACTTTTGATGAAAAATGTAAATACAATACCGTCCCTCCCCCCCCCCCCCCCTATCCCCGAAGTTTGCATAGAGAAAAATCTGAAATTATTCTGTGTTATAGAAGTTTATGTAAAGATTACCTACAGGAAAAATAAAACGATGTGTCGCTCTTGCCCGGTTTTTTATGATTATTGTTAGAACCAAGGCAATTTTAGAATTTCGAATCATATAACTGGCATTAGGCGCTAAGCGGTCACCCTTAAAAACACATCTAAAAGTTATATTTCTTTGGGTTATTCATGGGCGGGGTAGATACATCGTTTATACAATTGAAAACATGGCATAGTTTTTGAATTTAATGTTGCTGTCTATTACAAGCCAAAGAAATTCGGCCTACTTTACGAACATTACTTAATATCGATATCGATGTCAATAATTAAAACAAGCCCATCCCGACATAAAAGATTCAGAGCCGGCTCTCGTTAGCAGCGATCGGTTCAATCCGTTACAAATTGTCATATTTTTTGTCCTACTCTCTTTGTATACTAGCAGATGAGATGGTGATATCCTTATATCATAATAGACTTTAGATATACTATGTTTTCATAATTATAGTCTTTCACTGTAAGTAGTTTTGTTATTATTATTAATTTATATTTTTGTTTTTTGTGTTATTCTAGTGATCAAGAACTCTATTATACTCGATTATTCCTACTTAGGCAATATGTTATCATATCGTACATATCATCACGCTTGCATTTCTTAAAGGGCTAGGCAGGGATGTACAGTACACCTACATTAAATTCTCAAGTACGAAGTCAAGCTCAAAGCATTTATTTCAATAAACCAATTAGAGGCACTACTGAGTACTGACTCAGTAGTGCCTCTAATTGGTTTATTGAGCTAGCTTCTTCTTTCTGACTGCAGAAATAAGAAGCTAGTTGACCCATTACAAAGCGTAGTTGGTTCGTATGGAGAAGAATGAGCAAGAAACTCCATGGACACTCTTTTAAAACCATAGTATAGCTATCATATTCTGTTGCTGTCTAATCTTTCAGTTTATTCTGTTCATCTCACAGTATGCTGATGTAACTGCAGACCATTAAAAACAATAGCAGCATCTCGACGATATTAAATATGTAGAGAATTGGCATATCCGCGGGATGAATGGGACACGGACGCCACAGAAGCTGCTCAAAATTGTTTTAGAAAACATCATAAAGTGATCCTCTAGTGTTGTATGGTATTGTTATAATTAATAATATTGAAGCACTTATGTTGGCCATTGCTTTTCACTAGAGGTTTAAAAGATCTTGTGTTAAAAAAGTTGAATGAAAGGTAATGTCGAACTGAAAATATATAATTTTATTATAAGTCATCAAGTTCTCAGTGTTTATGATGGTTACTGCTGAATATTAGCCATTTACGTAGGTAGTCTGGTTACAATACTCGTATGAGGCAGTGTTTCTACAATAACAGTGTAAAAACAGTAAAACGTTTTTATTGTTTCTCAAACAATTGTTCTACAGCACAAAATTGAGGCAGCCCCGGTAAATTATGAGGATACTTGTGATGGGTAAGCCCAACGCAACCCCATCACAAGTGTAGTGCTGTCAGTATACGTATAGTGTTTTTATTCTGTGTGTTTCCAAGGAAATCAGTCACCCTAAATGATGAACCAAAACTCGATATTGGAAACCTCGTTTTCTTAACAACCCTGAAAGGAACTCCAGAATAGTACCTAAACCCGTCATTCCATTAACTCCATACCAGCACAATATCGGCAGCTCTAGGTTCCTACATCCAACATATCGGCGCGTGAATGGGCTTCATTATAAATTCAATCGGATTCTATTTGCGGGCTCGCTACAGAACGACCACGATATTTTAGCGGTACAGTGTGACCGCGATATTTCAGCCGCTCTGTGACGTAAATTTTTTATTTGTGAAAAATTGTGTTTACTTTGCAGTTTTAAGTGCTTTGCCAATACATGGAAATAAAAATGTCGTTTCAGCATAGTGCTGGTTTGACCTACATTTTTTATTTTTATTTTAGAGAAATGGATTGCATTTTTTAATGATAGCTTGCTTTCTGTTGATTAAAATTCTTTGTTAGAGCGTAGGAGTACGGAACGTAGTTTTGACGATGTTGGTATCTTGTAGGTTCAAGTGCTGTATACAGGTAAGTAGTTATAATTTATACATGATGAATAGAACTAACGTAAAGCCAATATTTCTTAGATTGAGAGATCTACTTATCACAATAACCAGATTCGGAAATTTTTAAATACCTACCTACAGATGCCATAGTACCTACATATAATAACTAGCTTCTTTTTGTTTGCTTACAAAGGCTATATCGTAACTTTTTCTATCTGAAAAAATGGCATTGCACTCACATTTCAAACTTCAAGAATAGTTGCTGTTTAATTAGTCGTCGAGTCGCGACGCTCTAAAAGATGATTTCTACCTTTATTCAAAAGTAGGTACCCACCAAAACAACTACCATTTATTAATAAACATGATACAGCTAGAGCTCTGCTTACCTACACGATCAGCACTAACGCTAATGTATGCGTGATCACGCCTCGTATGCACGCAGCCGCGTGGATTACTGTCGCCATAATCCTGGCATAAGCTGGACATGTCGTGTTACGATCAGGGATGATGACGTAGAGTGGGCTGAGAGTGTGGGGTGTAAGGACAGGAATGAGGACTTAATGAGGCTCCAGAAAAGAGCATCGAATTAGCCACTTCCAGGGCCAAAAAATCGTTCGCAAAAAAGAAATGGCTGGTAATTAAATTATTTTCTTCTGTCTGTATTACATTACCATCACGTCTGATGACGGAGAAATGGGGAAGATTAAATAAATATAAATAAAAGTTGATTTCGGAACAATAACACAAGACTAAGTAGAACAAGTAAAGCGATGATAGAAGTAAAAGTATAAACTGTAGCGCAGCTAACGACGCGCTTCTCCAGATACAGAATGGAATTAATGTTCCAAAAAAAAAATGCTTAACAGGTAATTAAATAGTTAATTTCGATTCAGTTAATTGATACTTAACAAAAAGAAAAAAAAAGAAAAATATAAGGTAACAGTATAAACAGTACAGGACAAACATTATTTGAGATGTATTTAGGCGTTGAGTTAATGTGGTGAGTGTAGGGTTAATGAGTGTGTAGGTGAGTGTGAATGAGGTGTGCGAGGGGAGTTTGTGTTGGTTTTGACAGATGTGTTGTGGGTGTGTGGTTTTGTTGGAGAGTGTGAGGGAGTGATGGGTATTTTACACTTCCACGAGTTTACGATTATATCCCCCATAATGAATAAGCAAAATATGATGGACTTGAAAGAAGCTAACAAAAAACCTCCAATTTCCCACCCACATGTGTCAAAATTATGTCAGAAAACCCAATGTCGCGAAAAAAGAAAAGGCAATGTGATTATATTGTATTTCTGTGGTTGGTAATAGATAGTAGCTCATCCATGATTTGATGATGAAGACAGCATGAACTCCAGTTTCAGAAATTCTGTTCAACGCCCAGTCTTCAATCTTCCTTTGGCAATATTTTACATAGTATATAGTCTAGTATAGTTTATATTAGGGGTTTAAACATGAAATTGCCATGTTGTGAAACACATTTCCTAAGGTAAAATATATATAATACTCTTATTTCAGACAGAGATATATTGATTTAATCAGTATTTACATTCATTGTTTATATGTAAATTTCTGCCACTTCATGGGAAGTCTTTTATGCCTTTACGGTAGAACGCTGGGGACCTGGACTCAACAAACTTTGTGAAGGCATTTTGTATTGCTTCCTGGGAAGAAAATTTTTACCAAGTAAAAGATTATCCAAATCGCGGAAAAAAATGGTAGTCGGTTGGGGCCAGGTCCGGCCAGTAGGTCCTGTAGTGTTAAAATAGTTTCTTCAGCAGTGTGAGGACTTGCGTTGTCATGGAGCAATAGTGGTGGAGATCGGTTGACGAGTCCGGGCTGTCTCGCTGTGAGTTTCGCCATTATTGTTCGAAGTTCTGTACAGCAGACATCTGCTATTATTACTAGACTGGATCTGAGGAAGCTGTAGTGAATTACACCATGAAGTGACCACCAAACAGTTATCATCACTTTTCTATGGGTAAGCTTCGCTTTAGGTCATTGTTGCGGCGTTTGACCTGGAGTCAGCTATTGCGTTGTTGGCTTGCGATTATCGTAAAGAATCCACTTTTCATCAAAAAAATCTGCCTAGCCTTTTCCCAACTATGTTGGGGTCGGCTTCCAGTCTAACCGGATGCAGTTGAATACCAGTATTTTACATGGAGCGATTGCCTATCTAACCTCCACAACCCAGTTACTGGGTAATACGATACCCCTTGGTAAGACTGGTTGTCAGACTTTCGGGCTTCTGACGACCCGTAACGACTGTCAAAGATCCACGAAAGACAGCCGGGACCAACGGCTTAACGTGCTTTCCGAGGCACGGAGGAATCTCGGTATGAAAAGATGGTCACCCATCCACAGACCAACCCCGGCAAGCGTAGCTTAACCTAATGGATCGACCCGTGCGGCTGTTATTTACTTAGCCACGAGTTACAATTCGCCCCAAAATCCCTTCATTTCTGTACCGGTTCAACAAGGTAAGGCAAGTTTCAACGCGCGCCTCTCTCTGCAGATCAGTCAAATCATAAGGCACAAATTTTCAAGATCTAACCGATTTGATGCAAATGAGTCAATATTTTGGGTATGTGGGTATCAAACCATGCCACTAATTCCTTGGTAGTTTGATACGGATCGGCTTCCAACATCGCAATCAATTTATCGTTATTTACCTTCTTGGTTGGTCTTCCTCAGGGTTCATTCTTCAAGTCCCAAGTTTCCACTATGAACTGGATTAAAGCAAAAACGCACGGTGCGTTCATTAGCCGTATCCATTCCACAAACACAGCATTGATATTGCGAGCTGTTTCTGCTACGTTAGTTCCACGTCGAAACTCGTATATTACTATATTTTCAATGTATCCATCCATCGTTACTTTAAAAGCCGAATGAAAAAAACATTTATTGAAAGTCAAACAATCGAATGTTGTACATTTTTTTTTTTTAATTTAGAATGTTACAGTTATCGTGTGAAAAAGTTTCACTCTGATATCTCACACCATGCAGGTTTAGTTTTAATTCAAAGTGGCCAGTACGTTAAAACGGCTATTTCTTATTTAAACCTATATTATCCATTGCAAAATTATGAATAATTATAGTGTTATACCAAGCCCTAATGGTTAGTTATAATATTCCTAAAATGTGCTAAAATGGGCTAATTGGACGTCTGAAATAAAGATTCAATTAGGTATATTGAAATCACAATTGAAAAAATGAATCCACACTTAGATACCGAAGGCGAATGTTACTGTCAGTAGCTTTGACATAGGTGAGAAGTTTCGAATTTCTGGAGTCTCGAATCTCTGTCAACACTACTCACAGTGACGCAACAGTGATAAATTATGCACAAGTAGTGACATACCCACGAAAACAGTGCCAAATTCAGAGCTCTGTTTTGGAATTTTGCCTAACAAATGTCGGATATTAGGATAAGGTCCAAAGCTATAGGAAATTAACTAATAACAAAATGGAAAAGACTTACCATATAGCAATCACATTAATCTCCCTTGAAATAGATTTCGCAACTTCTGAACTGCTACGCAACAAGGTCTGAAAATGCCACAACTCTGCAAAATCTCTGTAAACTTTTCAAGTCTTCTACTTCTAATGTCTGTCGTGGCGAATTGCAATTTCTTAAAAATAACGAAATTTTCAACAGCAATCTCTCTCTCCCTCCTCTAACATTCTTTGTAACTCTCATACAAAATGCAGCTCCACACAAAAAATCAAGACTATCCCAATAATTTACAAAACCCTACCCACCCTACCACCATCGTGCCTAACTAAACGCGAGCAACCCAGGCGTGCCTTCGCAACGGATTTTTTTGGACACACACACGGATAGTTTGTGAAAATTTCTCTTAATTGACATACTGTGTTGCAGACGGATTTGTTCGGATGCCTGGATGTCTGCTGATACTGGGTTATAGACCTATATTTCTTTACTCTGGGTAGGGAAAATTAGGATTTTTGTAGAGGAAAATATTTGGGATTTTTAATAGGTGGGGTGGCTGCATCCGGTTAGACTGGAAGCCAACCCCAACATAGTTGGGAAAAGGCTAGGTAGATGATGCATGGTGGCGGATTTTTTGGGAAGAGTGACTATTATTTTTTATTAGTATTGGTTGGGTGTTAGATGTTGAATTGATGCATGAATATGTAAGCGTTTTATTTCGTAAGTATGGTGTGGGATGCTTTGAATTACTGTTGCCTCTTGTTGTATTAAACGACAACTACGATGAAGGCTACATCATAATTATTTGTCCACTACTGAAAATCTGAAGATGAGCCTCATCATTTGAACCACTATCAAGAACAGTCAGTTATTTAAGGCGACGATAACCAACTTTTAATGATTTTAAACTGAAGATCACGTCTAAACGAGTAGTGTTGATTTGGAAAAAATATTTGTTAAATTAGAGCATTTTCTTAATATTTTAATCAGTGAATATTTTATATTAAGTTTATATTACATAGTGTAATTAATTTGTAAAGTTATGTCTAACGCGGATAAAAACTAAGAATCACGCAAAAAATATTACACTAGATACTATATTTATGAAACCTTCACCATTTTAAAGATAATTTACCTAATTATTTATCTTGTAATATAGGTACGTGTTTTATTAAAATACTTTTTGTTTTATTTATAATAAATTAATAATGCGTCGAATTTGGAACAGCGTTCCTTGATGGGCGAGACCTATTACTGGCTCGACGTACGACGCATTGCGTGAGTTCAGCACTGAAGACCACTGGCATTTATCTGCGCCTTAAAACAATCAACACTTTTGGCAAGTAAACAAAAGCTCATCGTATTAAGAAATAAATCACAACATTTTTTTGCTACTGTATCCAACAATAAATACAAATCTCTAAATTTATGTAAACACAAACGAATTTGAACCAATATTTGTGGTTTACCGACTGCATTTATAACGCGAATGAAATTAATTATTTTTTGACTCCACACCTTCACAATTTCAACCTTATTCCCTCGTGATAAGGACGCAAATAGTTTGGGAAGGCTTTGTTACTTTTTCGTAAAATGTGTTCACGTTGAAATGTTATTAAAATAAATCGCTCTGCGGTCTCCGCTTTCTGTAGCGTGTTTTTGGCAAAAATATTTGTTTTTTTTTCTGTTGTTTTTCACTTATTATTTTCATTTAGATATCATACTCTGCACTATCTGTCACGGTATGTTTTTGTAAATAGAAGAATTATAAAAATAAATAAATAATATTGAAATATCGAGACATTAAATATCTTGAGACATTCACATATGTGAATGTCTCAAGATAAAATTATGTTTTTTTTTTTTTTGAGATGGGTGTGCTCTTGACTCTAGTCTAGGTCAGAGGTGACAGAGACAAAGTCGACGATGGAGTGAGCTTACCCAGACGAAGCCTGTTCACTCTCACTTTGAAGAGCTAATGCGAGCCACTGACTGAAGAAAATATAATTCTCACATATCATTAATCAGCCTATATGTTCCCTCTGCCGGGATACTGGCGTCCTCTCTTCGAGAGGGAGTGGGCATAATTATTACTAGTTCTTTATTAACCTCTTGTCTGTCGCATGGCACCGCATACGTCCATAAGAATCCTTTATATAATATGTATATGTATAAATGTATATATATACAGGGTTATTGGTAAAACACCAACAACCTCGTAAGGGGTCATTGTACTCATCGTTATGAACAACTTTTATTATGGGACCAAACCTGATTTTTTTTAGCGATTTTGCAAAAAAAAAAATCATCTTTGCAGTACATTTTGACGAATTATGCGAACATAAATGTACTGAACAGCTGATTTTTTTCGCGATTTCAGGTTTGGTCCCATAGTAAAAGTATAGTAGCCTGTATACATATATAAACATAAAAAAAACCATCATCCAATGGCGACCGCGTGTTTGCAGTAGCTGTGAACCTATGGGGTTCGGTTGAATTTTAAGCACACATTGACATGAACCTAGATGTTCCTAGTTCTTAAGGGGCCATATAATTATATAAGTAATACCTAAACTAACTAGATATACGAAGTCAGGCAAATAAATTTCTAAGCAAATGGACTACCAACTTAAATTGTCTCACAACAGCTGTCTTGACAGTTGTATAGAACGACTATTACAGGGAAAATTGACATAGGGCGGTCAATTTGCTTGACAAATAATTTCCCCCGACTTTACATTGATATCAACATCATGGCTAATAAGGACACGGTACGTATTACCGTATGGAGCGAATACCTACTCTAGAAACAGTTACAGCGATATATCGTAAATCAACAGTTTATTGTAGCCATAAACCGAACTAGCGTGAGTAATAAATGCTTAATAACGGTACAATATAATAATCATTATAATTGTGCAGTTAGTTAAGTAAACACTAATAAACATCACCAGCTTTCATTTTATGTTCTGAAACGTTAAAAGTTAAAATCTCTAGGGTTTTAGAACTGTAGTGATTTTCACCTAGATGGCTTTGCCAACCGACCTCCTCTAATATTTGATAAGTAAATGTCATCTATATCTACAGGGCTATTTTTAAATCACTAGCTAAATTCTCACAGTGTGTTCTACCCATGAATATGAACAACTTTCACTATGGGACCAACTCTGAAATCTTGAAAAAAAAAATCAGCTGTTTCATACGAAAGTTCTATACCTACTCGACCAAAATGTATGAAACAGCTGATTTTTTTTCGTGATTTCAGAGTAGGTCGCATAGTGAAAGTTGTTCATATTCATAGGTAGAACACCCTGTGAAAATTTAGCTAGTGATTTAAAAATAGCCCTGTATAAAACAAAGTCGGGTTTGTTCGAATACTTATAACTCGAGAACGGCTGGATTGATTTTATTTTCATGATTTTTGATTTGTTGTATTTGTCTCCGTTCCGAATAGCAGAATAACTATTAAATACATAGGAAAAATAGACGAAGAAAAATATGAAGAAAATTTATTTTCTCATATTCTCATATATCAAATTTGGACAGGACAGTGTTTGTTGGGTCAGCTAGTAATAGTATATAATGAGATAAACGCTATTTGATATACTAAAGAATATAAAAGAGTGGATAGTCAGCTCTGGTCTGCTAGGATAGCTGACAGCCCCCGGTCTTGATGTAAAATAAACCGTTTTAAGTAGGTAGGTATAGGAATAATATAATAAATAAAAACATTTTAGCATAAAATAAAACCGACTTCCAAAACAAGACACTACAAAGTGAAAAATAACTTTAATTTCGGAAGTCGGTGGCAAAAAACGAAAATACAAAACCAAAGACACCGACTGCCGAAATAAAAACTTACTTGCTAAAAAGTTTTTATTTTTCACTTTTTATTTGTGGAACCTACCCCACAGAAATTCGAATTCACAATTGAGCACAAAAATTGTAGATATAGCCATGTAAATAACAGTGAGAGGAAGTGATTAAAACATCATCACATCATCCACATAAAATAAGTGGAAAATATACTTAAGCTGACTCAAAAACTGCCCAAGCAAAGTTAATAGAATTTATATGGGACCACCTCGGAAGTATACCCTTTCAAACAAAAAAAGAATTTTCCAAATCGGTCTATCCGTCTTTGAGTAATCGCGTAACAAACATACAAAAAAAAAAAACAGACGAATTGAGAACCTCTTCCTTTTTGAAGTCGGTTAAAAAGAAGTTTCATTATAGTAGCTTATTTGACACGACGATCCCTTACAGAACCTACATTTTTATCGTCTACCTGTTATTGCCGAATGATTAGGTAAATAGTACAGGTTACCAATCCTGTAGGTATACGTATAGGGTGGCACTATCACCCGTTATGGCACAAGCCAATGTCAGAGCAATCACAAACTAAGACCACAACACTGTTTAAGACGGGAATTGGAAGCCCCTTTGCTCAAAAGTAGACGGAAGTGGGTTCGAGCTGATTGTAGATATAAGTAGTAGATACTGAGGGCATAAACAATCGCTTTCAAAGCGTTTCGTATTTCTACAACGACTTTCCACAAGACTGACATAAGCACTGACTGGACAGGTCCTCTCAATCTGTGTGGTTCTTTCCTCAAAAGACCATTTCAGACACCAATCTACATGGTCTTGACATGAAGTGACCAAGATTATGTCTGGACTTTATAAGAGACTGTGACCTCTGAGTTTGTTTCGGCCTTTCTTCTCAGAGTCGTCAGATAGGAAACGCCGACCTCATCTAGTTTAAAAAAAAAAGTGGTTGACTTGTAAAAGTGTTTGTACAAACCTACAGAAATAAAAATCATTTATCATAAGGTTTCCAGTAGCGTATGTCAGTACCATACATTTTTGACTATTCCATCACCGTCGCTGGTAGAATGTCACTTTGTCTAGGGGTCTTCGGGGAACACATGCGTGACGTTATACAGGGTTATTTGTAAAACACCAGCAACCTCTTAAGGGGTCATTGTACTCATCATTATGAACAACTTTTACTATGGGACCAAACCTGAAATCGCGAAAAAAAAATCAGCTATTCAGTACATTTATTTTCGCATAATTCGTCAAAATGTACTGAACAGCTGAATTTTTTTCGCGATTTCAGGGTTGGACCCATATTAAAAGTTGTTCATAATTATGAGTACAATGACCCCTTAAGAGGTTGCTGGTGTTTTACAAATAACCCTGTCCAGTCGAACCTGGATAAGTGAGAGTTCAAGGGACCGCAACCTCGATTTGAAGAAAGAAAGAAAGAAAGAAAAATATTTTATTTGGGACACGCACAGGAAATACAAATAGTAAAAAAAAGAGCATAGTATACTAACAAAATTAACATTTAAAAAATAAAACAAAATATAACAATTAAAAATACCTGTGCGAGGCCAAAAAGGCTCCTATCTCAGCATAAAGCTGGTAAAGATTTGGCTTGTAGAGGTACATATTTCACTTATGGAGTGGCTCTTCTCCCTAATAGAGGTCTAAAAAATATGGCAAATATGTATGCGTGTGTAGTACATATGTAGTTAGTGATAAATATGTAATTGTATAGATTTTGTTCATTAGAATTTTAATAAGTAGATGCTCACAAAAAGAACACAAAACATTACATTTACAGAAATTCGTTAATATTTTCTGCGTTTCCGTTATGACATTTTGAGTATACCGGACTTTTCTTCGCTATTGATATTTACACAAGCACATGTGACCATTCGAAAATAATATGACACAAATACAATGTTAGTTTGTTCCACGCAACAGAATACAATATAGAATAGAACACGATACAAAAACAATGGTAGTTATTTGCACGAAGTTTAAGAATGGATCATGAATGCATGAATGAATGAATGATATATTTATTTGCAAGAATATAGGTAGCTAAGTTCTTAAGATCTACGGGTTTCACTATATTCGGCATTTCAGCCGTACAAATATTAGGTTTTATATCTTGGTTATACATAATAGTACACATCGCAATCACATAACAATAATTGTAATAAGTAAATCATAAATAGCAGATGTTAAATATACGCTCGACTGTCGCTTGTAGGGGTACAGACTAGGAGCCGTCTCAGTTAAAGAGGTCTACGAGCAAAAAACGGCTTTTTCTTATAGAGGTCTCTGTTTCTCACTTATAGAGGTTTTGGAGGATTAAAATGACAGGACCTGGACATTACTCTCACATTGTAGTTTTCTCACTCACCCAGGTTCAGCAGGACTGTATTTAAAAACAATAATTACAGAAACTTGTCGTCCATGCCATGCGTGTTTTACGACGAGTAGGGTACATGGCACAATAAACGGTAATACCTCTTTACATTGTGGTTACAATGTAAAGTCATAATAAACTTGCTACCCTACTAACGCGATTTAAAAGCCTCTAAAATGTTTTAACGACACCGCCATTTAGCGACGGCAGAGATTAAAGTTTCGTATGTAGTAAAATATTGAAATTGACATTATGTGCATAGGTAAAGATATAAAATCATGTGCGTGACCCCTTTTATAGGTATAAACATGGTGCCTTACGGATGTTGAACTTTAGTATCTAATCATTCTCTCCAATTAAAATGATGAAAGATTGAAGAATTTTCGTATTAATAATTGTGACATAATTATGTATTTCTGGAGGACTTTTAATATTCCACACTCCACATTTTTATTTATATCCTTTATTAATACAATTTCATTCAGCAACACAGCCAATTTACAGCACCCGTTTGAAGTACTTACCAGTTAAAAAGATCTAAAAATACCTAGCCCCATATTTAATTCACACAAACATACACAAATGTCCTATACATACAATCCACAGTGTGCGAATTCCTGCAGTGAATGTGTGTCGGTTCTCAATGGGCGTTCAATAAAGGCTGCTGCGTTGCGCGCGCGCCGATTTAGTGACAGATATACGAGACCGATGGCGCCGGCGCATGCTCGCGTGCATTCAAGTTAGGAGGAGGTTACAATGACTGGGGAAAAAAGAAATAAAATTCGAACTGTATTTACCGCAAGTGAGTGGGTAAAAAAAAAAGGAGGCAGAATGGTTGTTGAGTTGATATGGAAGGTGATATAAGCAAGGAAGTATAAAGTGAACACTGACATGAATGCTGACAGAGACTTATAAAAGATAAAATGTGCTGCGCCGACGCCAAATAAATTGGGATAAGGGTAATACAACGATAATGATTTAGCACAAAACACAGACAGTAAAGGTAAATAAATAAATCAGCAAGTTATTGTTAGACATGTATGAGCGAACATGAAAAAAAGAAACTTAAAAATATATTTAAAAAATAGAAACTAATCTTATGTAATGAGCTATGTGCTTTTATATACAGTAAGTAAACGTTAAGATGGGTAGAGACAAAATGAAACGTTTTATAGATAAACATTTTAGTAAAGTAAATAAATAGCTAGATTACCAACACTACCAAACCAAACCTAATCTTCGCGTCGCCAATTTCAGCGGGCGCCAGTGTGCACACATCTTCAGTTATTAGAACTTATGACTTACAGTCACTTATTTACTTTGTATGCAATACAGTGCTAGCAACAATATGAGAATAATTGTATGCGCTATAATTTACGGAACGCTGGTTCACATTGATGCTGATGTTATTGAAATTAAAATGTTCTCAGTTGATGAATCTATCATCATCTGCCAAGCATTTTCCCAACTACATATGTTGTGTTCGGCTTCCAGTTTAACAGTATTTCACATAGAGCGACTGCCTATCTGACCTCCACAACCTAGTTACAGGGTAAATACGATGCCTTGGTAAGACTGGTTGTCAGACTTTCGGGCTTCAGACGACCCGTGACGACTATCAAAGATCAATGACGTTACATACCAAGACCTGTCCGTGCCCCTTAGAGGTCTTGGTATTAAAGATGGGCATGCATTCATGGACCAACCGCAGCAAGCGTGACCCGTGCGGCTGTTATGACTGAGCCACGAGCCCCTCAGTTGATGAAACTATAGATTTTATTGACGATCGCGAGCGAAGCGTCTCTGCTTCAAGTCTGGCAAAATTTGGTTTCGTCTGTCAGTTTGTTGCTACTCCTCTACATGCCTTTAGGAGGACTTTATAGAATTTTTTGTCGTCGGGGATTTTTGATTGGAATGGTACTTCTCCCAATAAGGGGCAAAAGGGGACTACTGGATATCTCCGCTTTATGAGATCCGATTTCCATGGTTTTTTTTTATTTGAAAGGTTGTAACTTCAAATTGGTCTCATAAAAATTTGGTGAAGATCAGATGAAAACAAAACATGGTAAATCTCCCGATTTAAATAACTTTAGTGGAAGGTTAATTGTTACAAAAAAGTTTGTGCTCGCTAGGTATACTGTAAAGAACTACTTACTAGAAATACAAGTCGCTTTTATTGTATTTCTGTGTGACCTTCTAAAATACGCAATGGAATTTAATTTAGTTTTCACCATCATTTAGATAAATTGACGTCCGATGGTAGCAGGGCAGTCTCTGTCTAGCATAGACTTTAAAACATTTGTAACTTCACCGTTTTTTCAAAACAACCAACCAATCAATCATTCAACCAATTATTTTAACGGCAACTATGACTTATGCTTTTTCTAAGTTTTGAGTATCTAAAAGCATTCCGGTCTAATATCCTTTTTAAGAAGATTAGGTTGCAGATTTCTTGCGATGTTTTTTTTTTACCTAACTCGGTGCAGTCTGGTCAAAATGTTAGATTTGAACGTATACAATTAGTTCTTAAAAAGTTGGTGTTTATACTTAAGGACCGCCACCATTTCTCTTTCGACTATTTTAATGACGTAACTTTCGAGCACCAATTTATTAACATGTTGCTCACTACCCATTACTAATGTAATATTTCTCTTATTTACAGGTAAGCGACACTTGGATTAAGATATAATCGTAAACACGTAAGTACCGCCGTTTAGACCGGTAATCACTTGTACTGTGAACGGCAATGGTCGGTAAATAATAAAACGTTTTCCGTTGCGCGTTTAGTTAGTTTGATTTATACTTTATTGCCTTGTGGCCACGCAATGAGCTGTATATTAATAGTGTTCATTCATACACTTAATAAGTTATTGCTTTTTATGGACTTAGGTTGGAGTTTTAATGTGCATTACTGTACCTATTGCTGGAGAATTTGTTAGCTAACATGTAACCAGTGTAATGAGAGATTTCGATTTAAATTAGGATTTTATGAGTTTAAGTAGGTATATACGTATTAAAAGTGCATCAGAAGGTACTTACCTAATATATTGGGCCGCAAAGGAAGCGGATCGGTAAGAAAAACCTCAATAACTTCCAAAATATTAAAGTTAGCTTTATGAAATAAAGACTATTATAGACAATTTTATAGTGCTTAAATCAATGTAATAAAAGTTCTTGATTATGTAGTTTATTTTGAATAAAAGTAAGTTAAGCCAAAATTACCATTTTCATTAGATTTCGAAAAATGTGCTACGGTATCAAATATGCAATTTTTACACATTTTCGTATATTGTATTGCTACCACGAACTGTTAATACAGCTGCTGTACGCTTTGGCATGCTTTCCACCAGATTTCTGATCCGATGCTGAGGAATATTCTCCAATTCCTCTATTAGTGCTTCTTTCAGTTCACGAAGCGTGATTGCAAGGGAATGAGGAGCCACACTCAAAGCTGTGTAGATGTCGCTGTAGTCGACCGTTTACCTTTCGTGACAGCAGTGTGACTGCCATTTATGAGATTTTAAAATGTAATTCCACTATAATATGTACGCGTTTATGACTGTGCGTCAACTAAAAGTTGAGCTCCGTAAAAGGAACGCTGCAACTGCCGACAAAAAGGCTGATTTGATTGAAAGGAAAACACTTAAAATATTTAAGGTTATGATTGTTTGTGAGCCTTTTTCCATAAGCTACGGACTAACATTCCTATTTTTTGTTTTATAAATTACTTTTATATGTCGAAACCAAAACTTTGGTGCTGACTGCGACATCCAAGACAACACCGCATACCTATGTCCACCTTCTGATACATTCAGAGACATAAATGCTCTACTCCTTTACCAATGATTAACAGACAGGTAATACAGGAATATTTTGAAAACTAAGTACCTAAATTGGTTGATTAAATCTTTAGAAGAATTCTTTACTACATAGATTAGTTAATATAGTATATTTTATGACACTTTTATTTTGATGACAATAATTTTATTTTATTAGATAATAATCTTGATTCTTTTGTTTTATAGTACCCAGTAGTACCCAGCCTAAAGGACGGCTTCATCACTAATCTAATCCTCTTCTGTGAAATGCGCAGCAGATAATGGTGCAGTACTACTTGCTTTGAAGTTTTTAATACGTAACGCCAATTCCCATTGTTGTCTGCGATTACTTTCTTTAGGAAACAAATGTACTCCTCTGTTTTTACAAGTTAACACACTACATTGTGGAATTTTGGACAAAATTACGGAAAATAGGAAAGCTAAACTTATTAGATTGCAAAAATCCATACGATTTGACAGCTAATATATCAAAACAAGGTACAGTCGATTGTGCGCCATCTATCGTGATAAAAAGTTAGTTTTTCTCCCCATTACGCTGGCGTCCCAGGCATGCTCGATGGGGTTCAAGTCTCGACTGAGTGCTGGACAATCCATGCGTGTGTTAGCGACATCTTCAAGGTAGTCAAACACTATTCGAGCTGTATGGGGACGAGCGATATCTTGCATGAAGGCGTTCTCGCCCATGTTTACAAAAAATGGGCCAACATACTCATTTAAGATTTTATTCACGTATCTTTCTGCAGTTAAAGTGCCAATTTCTATTACCACTAGAACGTTGCGGCTTTTGGAAGAAATTCCAGCCCACACGTGTATGGAGCCTCCGTATGGCACTTTCTCTTCAATGCAAGCTTGGTATAGTGCTTTCCTGGTCTTCTGTAGACTCTTTGCCTCCCAGTGTGCGTGTATAGCATGAACCTTGACTCGTTCGAAAACATTACTTTGACCAGTCATCCAGAGTCCAATTCATGTGTTCTCTAGCTTAACTCAGCCTTGAATTTCGATGCTGCCTTTCGAGTTATGGACCATTTGCAGGGCTAAATGGCTTCAAGTTTGCTTTAGCAAGACGCCGCCTCTCTGTACACGTGTCCGGAGTGCTTTCTCCAGCACGTAGAAGGTGATTTTTGACTTCAACAGCCGTCTGAAATCGATTTCTTAACATTGTTGACACCATATATCGATCCTTCCGCGCTGTCGTGCACGTTGTTCAGCCTGTTCCTGGTCTGCAAATATTGGATCCAGTCGCTTCAAATAGCTGGAGCACTCTTTGAATGGTTGATAGAGACACACCAACAGTTCTCGCTGTAGAACGCTGACTGCGCCCGTCTTCAAGCATTGTCAGAATTCTGGTACACTCTTCAGGGGTTAGTGCCCCATGTTGTGTGTAAAAATTGCATATTAGATACCGTAGCACATTTTTCGATATTTTGTGAAAATGGTAATTTTTACCTAACTTACTTTTATTAAAAATAAACTTCTAAGACATTTATTTAAGCACTATAAAATTGTCTATAATACAATTTTTATTTCAGACAGCTAGCGCTAATATTTTGGAAGCTATTGAGGTTTTTGTTATTGACCCGCATTCTTTACGGCCCAGGGCTTTTTGAGTTAAAACACGGCTTTAATATCCACATAAATTGTTGCAATTATAGTTTTACCTTTCACCACAAACAGTCATCCATTCTTTTTCCTTAGATCCATAAACGATTGCCTACCAAAAAATCGAGTTAAAAACTACACTAATAGTTAAACTATCAATGCACAACCCACCTGGAACACTGCTCACCCAATAATCAAAGTGGCATGAACTATCAGGCATCAACATGGCCGTCTAAGCTGGCCATCAGTTACCGCGCCTAATAACGTTTTGCATTAATATGTTAATGGCCGCACAGTGCGCCATCAGCTCCATCGGTTGGACAACGGCCAACATTCAAAATGCATATTTTTGTGCGGGTATGAATAAGTGTCATTTGGGATTACAATGGATATGAAATTTTGAGGGGAGTTTAGAAAAATAAAAGATTTAGATATTTTCAAACAAAAGTGCGTCCATCTCTGCCTAACCCTTCGGGGATTACAGGCGTGATGTTATGTGACGTTGTGTTAGATATTTAAGTAGCTGGTTCCCGTGATTTACCTCAAGTAGAAACCTCAAGACAACCAGGAATGCACAGGTACAAGTTGTGTTAAAAAAATCATTCTTGCGGTTGAAATGAAGACCAATATGGCATGGTAGTGGTCTGGTACAATACACAATACACCAATGCATCTTAATATTTCAAAGAAATGTGATTGATGCAAGTGCAAGAAGTCTTCTTAGAATTACTACGTATAAAAAACTTTGAAAAGAAATTAAAGAAAGACGGAAATGAAAAGTAAATATTTACATGTCTCGCGAGGTTAAACGATTACGGCTTGTGATGACGTCGTAAAACTTGATAGCATTGAACTTTTTGTTTCATTACAAGTCTCCTAGATATTATACTCTTATAGTGATATTTTATATTTTAAAACTAAACTTAGCATCATACAAAAATGTTAGCAAAAAAATACTTATAAAATCACGATGTTCTTAATAATATATTGTATTTGATAATGTATCAATAAGAGTGAAAATAACACACTGACCTTTAAAATCTTTTTGTTTAAATTTTTTGTCCAGTCCCGTTAACAGCCAGCTCACTGTGTGCTGTCAGACGGTCCTAATTACTAGTGCCATCGTACGTGGCCCTCCGAACACGGCCGCTGACATGAGTACAAAGTAATTTGATCAACATGCTATAAATTACGGCCGCCACTAATTATCTTAACGGATCGCCGGCGAAAATTGAATTCTAGTGGTATTAGTTAGTGGTTCTAATATTACAGGTACTGTAGCCACTGTGCACTGGTGCAAACGATTTATCAGGTAGAAAACATCGAGTTTTGTTTGATAGTGCGTTTTACATATATTTTTTTTGCCTTTATTGGCCAACCAACAATTGTTTACCGTGTAAATAGTTAAAGTAATATTTACCATAATCTAAGGTTAGTGTAACAATTTCTTACAGGTTAGCACCACATGCGCCATAAACAATTAGGTGTGCCACAAGCACTAAAACTATAAAATTAATATATGTATAATAACTAAAATTAACAAGTTTAAATTAATATTACGTGATGGAATATAAATCTAATATAAACAGCAAAAGTAAAATTCAAAAGGACAAAACAAACAGAGACAACAAAATAGAGAAAAAATAAAATTAAACATTGCAAGTAGTTGTTATAAGAAACTTGGAATATGAGTAAAAAAGCACGTCAACAAGATCGCTGGAGCTATTTTATAATAATTTGCAAAGGCGAGGAACGACACAAGTATTTTTCTGCAGAGTGAAGGGTGTAAGGGAGTAATAGGAGTCTAGCAGGGGCCCGAAAGTGAAACGTGGATAGTAATAGGGGACAATCAATTTTGCATCGGAGTAACTTACTATATAGGAATATGGAATCAATGCTTATTCTACGTTTCTCCAATGAGCTTCATGATCGTTGTATTCGGTCCAATCGGAAGGATGTGCGTAGAGAGGTCTCCAAATTGCACTGCAGTATTCTAAGGTTCTACGAACGATACAGTTGTACAACAACATCTTTGTCCGACTGCGCTTAAAATCAGCAACATTCCTTACAACAAATCCCAGCATTCTAGAAGCCATATTGACGTCGCCGTCAACATGACGAACAAATCGCACGCTTAATAATAAACTGACCGATTACGGATCAAGTCCAAAATGAGTTAAGCGTACAAAGAAATTCGTTTTAACTAAATTTCTTCAAAATATCATTTCTGTATTAATAATCAGTTCATCAATTATTCCTATGATACATTATTTCATTATTATTATGCTTTTTGACTGAGTTATAAGCCATTTTGCAAGGCAAGTCATGCTTGGAATTTTCATAGTTAGGTCCGTCTATTATTAAGCGTGCGAAATGTCAAGGCTTTGTCAAAAACAACTGCTAAGTCTCTTATTTGATCCACCTCTTGGATAACGTTAGGCCCACATGGTATACACTAGCCGGCAATTTCTTTTTACGGGTGTATTTCACGTGATAGCACTTTTTTAAGTTTAAGCTCATTTTATTATCGTTACACCATTGAACTAACGAGACTAAGTCCCTCAGAAGTAATGTTTTATCGTTTTCAGATTCGTTTATCCTAGAGAATTTAAGGTCGTCTGCATACATTTATAATATTCTGAGAAAATCTTAGGCAGTGCGTGCTATTGTTAACGAAAACATTAAATAGAACCAGTCCAACATGTGAGCCCTAGGGAACCCCTGACGACGTCTTGTAGGTTCCAGATTGGAAAACATTAACTGCAACAAAGAAGAAACTATTTTGGAGATAAGACTTTAGCCAATTGTAGAGTGCACTGGTGACATATTCATACAAATTCCATACGCAGATAACTTCGACAGAAGTATACTTCGTTTACCTCTGTGAAATTTGATTTGAGATAAACTTCAAAGTATCTTAATAGATTTATAATATTTTATCGTAATATATCGTATTACCCAGTAACAGGGTTGTGGAGGTCAGAAAGACAGTCGTTTCATGTAAAATACTAGTAGCTGCATCCCGTTAGACTCGAAGCCGACCCCAACATAGGCCGATGATGATATTGTATTTTGTGAATTATTGTATGTTTTTGAAGTAGGATCTTACCTTTTTATTAAAAAAAGCCCGGCGAAGTGCGTGTCGGACCACGCACAATGAAGGGTTCCGTAGTTGGCCTGAATTTATCTCAAGAAAAAACTTAGTTAAAAAACATGTTCTCCCATATATTCCAACGGCAAATGTAAGTTTATCGCACAGTATTGAGAGATTTACCGTGTTATTTTCCTGTAATCTATAGGTATAGAACTATTTTCTGATTTTTTTTTTCAAAATTTTAGGCTCAGTAGTTTCAGATCAATTTTCGCCTATTCTCTTAAATAACTTTAAAACAATTTATTAAAAAAAAACATATATTTGAGACCCTCACAGTAAGCCCTTTCATTTGATGTCACATGGTACAATTAGCAAAGCTTTTTTTCTCTTATTTGCCCCCTAAAATCGACCCCCATATTCAAATTTCATTTACTTACGTTAGACATCCGTGTTTTGGGTCACAGAAATTCATACGTGTACCAAATTTCAAATTAATCGGTCCTTTAGATTCGGAGCAAGTTGGCTCTGACAGATGGACAGACACACTAGTGATTCTATAAGGGTTCCGTTTTTGCCTTTTGAGGTACCCTAAAATCTATTGTCTGAAATTCACGGTATTTTTAAAATAGCACTTAGTAAAATCTTAACCAAAATGTATCTAAAGTGTTATAGATATCTCACATTTTTATGGAAATAGTAGAAGTTTCAGGAAAAAATACCCATTGTTTTCCTATCACTCGTAACAAACAATCGTTTATTCGCAACAATAACAAAAACCTAACCTAATTTTGACCACGATCCCCCTTGTTTGTCACACTGTGCGATGTCATCAGACTACACATCACCCGCGACGCAGCGGCCCTCGAGGGCCGGCGGTTGCCATGACAACGGGTACATTATTAACATCCCCAGGCAACTCTGGGTAATTTTATACTGATTAATTTGCTAAATTCTGATGAGAATTATCGTTTTAGATGGGTTGGTTTCGAATGTGGAGGTCAAATTATTGTCAATTTGTAGGCATTGTTTTGAGAACCTTAATATCTAAACTTTAAACATAAAGTTAATAATTATATCTATCTATCAGGATGCTAAGCTATTCAAGTCAAATCAAACCATCTTCTTTCTTTACTTTTGCTGCCTTACTTTTTTATGTTATTTACCAGCAGCTCTCATCATTTTATAAGATTTCCATTTTGCCTAACCTTCATCGGCTTTCTCAATGTTTATTTTCTAACAGCAATAAGTGAATTCTTCATTGCTGTAGGGTTGCAAATGACCTTTGCAAGCAATGCCATCGTGAGGGTTTAGACAAAGTGACATTCTACCAGTGATATGATAACAAAGATGGAAACGTCAAAAGCTTATGTCAATCTGTCAAATTCTGTTGAAAGTCGTGAAAGCGATTGACACTTGTCTAGACCCTCTGAACAAGGTTCTATAGTTTATTTTCGGAAAAACCGAACTTTACCAAATTAAATGTGACAGTCTATACTAATTTATTTAATATTCTTTTTAATTGAATTAGAACAATTCTAGGAATTATATTTATTCCATACTCATTTTGACTAATTCTAAATCGTCACACGCACATCTGTACATGCACCTGAACACACACACACATACACTTAATCCATTAATAAATTATGTTATAATTAAAATTATGTACTTACCTGTTTTCAAGTTACTTATCTAGATTACTTATCAACTTTTATCCTGTAGTACTGATTTAACTTGTATGCCTCTATTGCTTGGCACCTATTCATATATTATAATACTAGAGGGAAATGGTGCTGATAGCCGAAATACAGGCTATGCCTAGTTCGGCTACAGATGCTAATCTCTTTACTCTTAATGAAATTGTTGCCACATTGCCATTATAAAATAGTACTAAGTTTTTTTTGGAAATAAATAAATATAATAATTTAGGTGGGAATATAAACCAATTTCTATTGGTCGATAGTCACATTTTATTCGCTACGTTTCGGTTTTTCAACCTTTGAACGTGTCGTACTGTTTAAGGATTCTAGATACAGTTACTTTACTTGCGTGATTCCTGGAGTCATAATAAATTAATTGGAGCACAGAGAAATAAACATTCGGTCCACATTTTTTTGTCTTTATATCTTTACAACTTCCATATTACTGTGCGCGTAATTTTCATCATTATTCTTAACTTAATTGCTCAAAACTGATTCGTCACACACTGTTTAGTGAACAATAGCGTCATAAAGTGCCATTTGTCGTAACGCCGGATGACAGTTATTTATTGGTACTTTAGTGATTGTGTCCAATATTGAACGTTATTATCCGACTGTAGTGTATCCCAAAAAGAGGGTAATGTTTGGTCGTAATAATTTTGACATGAAGACCTACGATTTAGTTGTTGGACTGAATAGCGTGAGAATTCTATTTCAGTTCGAATCCCGTCCTCTTTCATCACACAACACCCACATCACACTATTTACATGAACGTTTATTAAACTTTATTTAAGACTGTATCTACACTGCTTACAACAATATAAGTTTTAAGAACAGTTGCGTTAAAAATTAAATAACTTGGTGAATATTTTAACTACCTACTTTTTTCTTCTCCGCTTGATAGTACACGTCCAAAAGTCTGACAACCGGTCTTGCCTGGGTGTTTCGTGTTACCCACTCAACCAACCCAGATGGGTTGTGTAGATCATATTGACAGTCGGGCTATATAAAATACTGCTATTCGGCTGAATGCGGTTAGACTGGAAGCCGACCCCAACATAGTCGGACAAACCAGGATTTGATAATACTATTTCAACATTTGACGTGTCGTATAACTGGGGACACGTGTCCACGTCAGCAGTACGGTGCGACACAAACGCGCGACCGGAACGCAGCAGTTAACGTCGCGATTGCACCACGGCTCCTATGTCCATATCCGATGCATTAATTTGTTTGTTGCGCAGACAAATAAACTGGCTATCAATAAATACAGGCCAAAGACTGAAACTGGAAATAGAAAAATCTACGGTTTCCTTTCTGCAACATAAAATTAAGACATCTGGCTAAGTTTTTGAGTAATACTAGCGTGTGTATTATGTTATCTCACATTCTAACCATCATAATGATTTATCTATCGATATATTGATATCAGTGCATTGGCACTAAACGAACAGTTGGGCACAGTACATTGTCCTGTTTTGAAGCATCAACTCAACATTCTGTCGTCATAAGGAAAAAAGACGTATCTGACATTTTTTTCGAAATAGAATTCAGAAATAGAATCAGCAGAAAAAGGCGCATCTACCAGTATTTTTAAATTGGCGTAAAATTAACGTAAACCTAATAATTCTTACTATTTTAAGACGCATCTGCCTTTGTATCTTATACTTTAAACAGGACAAAATATTGTTTTTTTCTCAATTTCAATATTTCTTTAGATACGTCTTTTTTCCCACCAATCTCTTTTATTAGTGATCGATGCTTTTTCCTTACGGCTGCAGCATTCCACTAAGTACTGGGTATGGTCTCTCCCAGGATGCGCCACAACACGAAACCTGAATTTCCTCCTTAACTTTTGAACACTAGCAATTCACTTATGAGTTTACTCGACCGATCCTAACAATTAATACTATAAGTAGTCACTTTGTAATCACACTGAGTAGCACATAGTGTTTCATGCCAGCTACTTGACTAATCAACTAATACGCCTCTGTTACGTGTATGTACTAGCTAGCAGTCAATCAGAGCTCGCCCGGTGATAATTATTTGCGCAAGTGAGTGCACTGTGCCCGAGATTACGTTGTAATGTTGGGTTCAGATGGAGGTACTGGGTACGATTAGTTACTTGATTCTGAAGTTAATATAAATCGTCCTAGAATTTGTTAGAATATTTCTGGAATTACATCATTCATTTTATATTTTTCTCATTCTTAAGATATATATATCTTTATTTATACTAATAATAATAATGCCCCACCGCTGTATCTCTATGTTGACGTCGTGGTGGTGCTTGCGCGCTCCGAACTTTAGGTCTGTGCCGGTAGAGTTTACTTTGCCGGAATGGATCTAGGATGAGGAGCCAGACCAAGAGAGATACAGAAACCCGCAGGGCAGCATGTGGCGAGCTGTTGGGCAGTAGCGACCCCACGGACCCTATCTCCTGGGAAAAATCTTATCCTCATCTCTGGCTTGCCTTTATTGGCCGGCTGGAGTGAACACTGACGAGCAACAGAGCCCCTACCTCTTTCTTGCCTTTATTGGCCGGCTTACGTAAGTGGAAATTCGCAAGAGCAAACGTGCTCGAAGGAAGGAAGTATTCCAATAAGGTGCTGGTAGGGATCTTGACCGTACTTCCGGGATTGTCCTGATAGCCGTGGAATACCTCTCCACTCCTCAAGCACCTCAGGAAGTGTTGCCCCCTTGTCGCTACGTCACTATGTGCTAGCGGCCGTTTCCGAGGGCCCATTATTGAGTGTGCAAGTCACCTCCTGCCATTTTATCCGTGTATAATATATAACATTGGTCAGGCAGGGGACATAGTTCTTCCACAGTTCAAGTTACCCAATCCACTTTAGCCACCCAGACCCATAGCCCAATATGTTTTGTTTCCACGTACAACAATAGTCCTGCACCAACCGGCGGTTGTCCTTAGTGCACTTGCATAGTGCATACAGGGATAATCGTCGGTTGGTGCCTCCTCATCATTTAAAATTATCTAAGGGGCCTCTGCGAGTTGGCTTCGGCTCCTCGTACGCCTTCCAAAGGTTCGGGTCCCGAGAAATATAAAAATATAATAATTAATCTATACTTATAATAAATCTGAAGTGTGTATTTGTTTGAACGCACTAATCTCTAGAACTCAGTCGGATTTGAAAATTATTTTTGCATTTGATAGCCCAATTTTGGAGGAAGGCTACTTACCAGGTTAGTCAGAAAGGTTACTTACCATCACGCTAGGACCCTTAGATATAAAGGCAGAAATAACGCTAAGCAAAACCGAAGCAATAGCACGAGCAGGCGATGCGATACGACAGGGTGGGTCGAGGGAACAAAAAAATTTACGTAGACGGAATCGCGGTATCATACCAAGCTGAAAAATTTTGGGCCTACCTTTAATTTTCATTATTGACTCACGCTGCATATTACTAATACCCTCTTTATATAAATACAGAGTTTCATGTCATCGTTACGCTCTTACTATTTAATCTAGACCCATCCCTAGGCTCAATACTTTTCAGACTAAGGTGGACTGACAAGTTTTCACAAATTAGTAATATATAGCGCGAGACAATAATGACACTTGAAGGTACTTAGGCTCACAACTTTTTAGCCCCCCTGGTCAGTATACATTCCTGTACTTACTATGTTTACACAGTTTCTGATGTCACATACTATTTTATCTGTATGTAGAAAGTATTCAGTAAGTATAAAACTTACAGCAGTTACAGTTCTCGTGAATACTTACGACATCTCCAACCTACTCCGGTATATAAATTTCAGATGAACAAAAATCGTTTTTGCCTTATTTTAGAACGAATCTTATAACTTCATAAGAAATATGTAGTTTGAGCTAAAGCTCGAGTAACATTACAAGGTCGCATTTAAACAACAATGAGACCCTCACAAGCAAACTAAACGATAAAACAACAACGAGACCCTTACAAGCAAACTAAACGATAAAACAACAACGAGACCCTTACGAAGCAAACTAAACGATAAAACAACAACGAGACCATTACAAGCAAACTAAACGATAGAACAACAACGAGATCATTACAAGCAAACTAAACGATAAAACAACAACGAGATCATTACAAGCAAACTAAGCGATAAAACAACAACGAGACCCTAACAAGCAAAGTGGACGATAAAACAACAACGAGACCCTTACAAGCAAACTAAACGATAAAACAACAACGAGACCCTTACGAAGCAAACTAAACGATAAAACAACAACGAGATCATTACAAGCAAACTAAACCATAGAACAACAACGAGATCATTACAAGCAAACTAAACGATAAAACAACAACGAGATCATTACAAGCAAACTAAACGATAAAACAACAACGAGACCCTTACAAGCAAACTAAACGATAAAACAACAACGAGATCATTACAAGCAAACTAAACGATAGAACAACAACGAGATCATTACAAGCAAACTAAACGATAAAACAACAACGAGATCATTACAAGCAAACTAAACGTTAAAACAACAACGAGATCATTACAAGCAAACTAAACGATAAAACAACAACGAGACCCGTACAAGCAAACTAAACGATAAAACAACAACTAGATCATTACAATCAAACTAAACGATAAAACAACAACGAGACCCTTACAAGCAAACTAAACGATAAAACAACAACGAGATCCTTACAAGCAAACTAAACGATAAAACAACAACGAGATCATTACAAGCAAACTAAACGATAGAACAACAACGAGATCATTACAAGCAAAATAAACGATAAAACAACAACGAGACCCTTACAAGCAAACTAAACGATAAAACAACAACGAGACCCTGACAAGCCAACTAAACGATAAAACCAGAACGAGACCTCTAGAAGCAAACTAAACGATAAAACCAGAACGAGACCCTTACAAGCAAACTAAACGATAAAATCTTCAAAAATAAAACAATAGTCGGTAACTCGCCTGCAGCCTCCAGCCACTGTCCCGTCTGCACCCGCTTTACCAACGCGAACGCCATAATTAATTACTACGCGAGCACACACCTCTAATTAAAACTGATCGCCAATATAATTAATACATTAATTGAATCGAGATGATATTCACGCCATTTTCACTTAATTCTGTGCCAGCTCTTAATTGTTCAACTGGTAAATTATTGAATTTGGACGATAAAGGCGAATTTGCTATGTAGTAGATTGATCACAAAGCTGAGTGGCGATTACTGATTTGGCTGATTATTTTCCCTATGATGATTGGTTGGAGGGATTTACTAAAAATAGGCTCGTGGACAGAAGCAATCATTCTTCTTCTTTAGTTGGTACAGACATAAGGCATTAATTGGTAATACCTTGGCCAAAGGATTAGCAAAAGAACTAAATTGATAGCACGGCTGTCTGTCCAGGGTATAGTTCGCGTCAAGTAAGTTTTCTGCTCTGAAGTAGGCTACAAATGGCTGCGCAGTAGTCAATCTCTACTAAAACAGCAGCGCGCCATGCCATGCGCATCGGAAAGCCTGGTTTCAGAGCTGCAAACTTACGTGACGTGTACTACAGGTACGCCGCACGTAGAAGTTACCTACCATACGTAGTATTAGTGAGCATTTACATAGAAATGGTGGCTGCTGTAGACTTTAAATAACCACCCGGATTCAGAACTGACAAGTTCTCAACTTTGAATTCATACTACAGAAATAGGGAGTAAGTCTCGGCTTCCACATTCGGCATCCATTGCTGGTCAAAGGATTATGTAGATGAGGTAACTTCTAGATGTATAGAATATGCTTTATACTAGCCAGCTAATTAGTTCTACAAAATATACCTTTACAAACATATTTCCTTTAGAATGCTCCTCACATAATGTTTTACATTGCATTCTATTCATCGAGTCCGAGCTCCGGCGAGCTCGCACGTTATTTATTTAGCCCGCTCCTCGAAGTGCCACTCAAAATACTGTCTTAATTAACCGAAACTAAGAGATGCTGCAATGGTTCGGGTGTGTGCTTGATCATAAGCGATAGCGGTTTAGTGGCACGTGAGTTATATAATGTAAGATGGCCAGTTGTAGTGTGAAAAATGCGTGCTCTGTCTAAACCCGAGCTAATATCATCATAGTCATCGCTTTAAATAAAATACTTTTCACAGAGAAATTGCATTTTCTTAAATAAAATTGAAATTCATTCAGTGCTGAAAAGCGCGGAAACTTTAAGAAAGGAATATTTTTCATAGCAGTTAGAACTGAAAGGTTTAACGAGATACTTTTGAAATTCTAGCTAGTAACATTATTATGGGTCTAAATTTTTTCTATGGTTCACACAGAGAAAGGATTTACGAAGTAAATTTTGATGAAAATAAGTATAAGAAAGTATCACGTAAGTGACTCCCGCCTCCGCCTCTCACCGTGTCCATTCCTCACTCAGGTTTGCATTTCGCCCGCTCTGTTCATAAATTCGTAATTAAATACTGAACTACCGGTCTCTGGTTACTATGGAATATATTTTAATTTTTCTCCCTCAAAATGTAGTCACATCTCATTCCATACACTTTAGAAGTTAGACTTGATGCATTATCTCATGAAAGTTATAAAAGAAAATATTAGTTTTATTTGCCTCTAATTGTCCGATGTACAAAATTACTGAGGCACTTGTAAATAAATACTTACTACTCAAGTGTAAACCAGGATTTAATCATGAGCTCAGCAATTTGCCATGAGGTATCTATGTTTATTTTATAATATCAACGGTAGTTAACAATAACGAAACTAAATAACGTTATATTAGTTTAGCTTAGAAGGTTTCATCCTTTACACGAAGTCTTCGAGCTGAAATATTGTTTTATAACGAAAGTTAATACGTTTACTATTTGTTTTTACCCAACTCCTTCACAAGGAGGGTTATTGGACGTAAAAACTGGGCTTTAGACAACCCAAATATCAAAGCAGCGTATCCGCTTTCTGTGCGGTTGCCAGTTCTGTTCCGGAGTCGGGATCACTACTTGTATGACCCATTTCTTTTTGATATAGTTAGCTGTCTGTGTTCGTTGTATGTATTGACAGCGATAGCATGATTATTGTTATGAATGTAAACGTTTTGCATTAAATAAGATATTTGCCACACATTTGAGTGTCGTACAGGTACGCGCCAGATATATTACGAATTAAAATTATTATGTCTCGCATGTTACATATAGCACAGCGATATGGCATTATAAAAATCTTAGTTCAAAACTATACCTACCGGATTATTAACCGTTCCAACGAAAAACTTCATCGAAATCGGTTCATCCATTATGTAGATACCAGAGACAGACAGACTGATAGACGTTAACAGACAAAGGCTTCAAACGTATCGTGCCCCTCTTTTTCGTTGCAAATTAAACTTGTTTGGCCTGAATGCATAGCAAACATAGATTTATAGTTGACATGATTATAACGTAACTCCACAGTAATTAACAATAAATTGCTCAGTTTCTCCAGTTCAATTAACTAATGAAATAATTGATAAGGGCTGGTCGTGCGCCGTCGACGGTTTAGGATCAATGGGCCGTCGCTCAGTCAATCATTATTGTGTAATATGTCCTAAACTTGGTCAACTTAGCCTAGGGTTGCCATACGTCCGGAATTTTCCGAACTTGTCCGGTAATATTGATCTTTGTCCGGAATGCGGAGGGAATCCTAAACCGTCCGGAATTTTTACAATTTAATTAAAGAGTGAAATATTTTTTTATTAATCAAATATTTTTATTTCAAATTAAGGTAATAATCTACATTAATTATGTAATTATTCATTTTACTGATATTTGGTGCTCCCAGAAATGTTCTTCAACACTTCCCGATCTTTAATAATAGTTTTGTAGAACATTTCGCATCTCAATTTTTTTTTTTTAATTAAGTCAGGAATTTTCATCAAATGTCCGGAATTTCGATTTTTTAACCTGGCAACCCTAACTTAGCCCGAGTTGACAACCAGTGTAAACAAGGGGTATCGTGTTACCCAGTTATTGGGTTGTGGAAGTCAGATAGGCAGTCCCCAACATAGTCGGGAAAAGGTGATAAGGTAGAAAGAAAGATGTGCTGAACTTGGTACTGATGACCAATTTTCAGTTATTGATTAACTTTCCTACAAAATTTAATTCAAATCTATAATCTATATAAATTCTATCACTATAATAAATAAATAATAAATAATAACCCATAATAACCTGGGACATTATTCACACACGGTCATCTGATCCCAAACTAAGCAGATCTTGTACTATGGAAACCAGATAACTGATATACTACATATACTACTTTTTTTTTGTTTGTAAGTACATACTTAGATAGATCAGACTCAGGACAGACAGACATGTTCATGTACACAAATGTTTGTTCTGGATGGGAATTGAACTCACGACCTGCGGCGTGATAGGCGGTATCTTAACCAACCACGCCAGCTGGCCTGTCGAAATGGTAAAATGTATCCCACCTTAAATGATTACTCTAGAAATTGCTAAAAGAAGGTGATTGACAGTATTTTATAATAGAAATATTATTATATTATATTATATTTATAGTAGAAAGAAAAGCGGAACATTGAAAAAATCCTCTAAACATGTATGTTTAGAGGATTTTTTCAATGTTCCGCTTTTCTTAGGTAGTTAATATATGAGCAGTTTAAGCATTCTATTTATGTGACATTGAAGAGAAAATAAACAGTTTCCATTATACGAGACAATGCTCCATTGCCTAAGGAAGTAGTAGATACAATGGTACTTCAATGAAGTTGTGTATTATTGTTATTATATATAATGTTGTTCAATGGTGATGATCTTCAAAAATATCAGGTGCGTAGTACTCGCAACCGGCGTGCGTGTGTGAATGAACGTAAACGAAGCAAAAGGAGTATAAGTGTCGGTCGTCGTAGGTGGCGTTCTTTAGTTTCTACCAAACCCTATGGGAGGAAGGCGTGAGTTTATGTATGTATGTTGTAATGTCTGTAAGTCTTCTGAAATTGTAAAAAATATGCCTTTGCATTGCAGTAGACCAATATTACATTCAACTGAAATACTCGTAGTTTTGCACCACTAGTAAATGCGTTCTTGAAATGAAACACATCATCTTGGATTGAGACCTTACGACACTAGAAGTTCATTTGAAATCAATAATCTAAATACTGAGGTAGATACTTGCATTTTATACACATTATTCCATTAACACTTTAATCGCAGCTTATCACCCAACATACACAAGACTGATACGTACTATCAACTCACACGCAGACAGTTCACTTTCTTTATTGTTATAGTGTGTTGACTAAAGTAATCTGCTAATAGCTGTATGTGTTGGTCGATCTAGTGTCGCTCAATGTTGTATAAGTAGTTGGATATTTAGATACATTGAAATGGTTACATGAGGATAGTCGAATGAAAAAAACTCATTTTTATTTGAGTAAGTAATGGGACTTACTGGTAGGCTGGTGCTCAGTTGTAACCTCTGTCGATTAAAACTGTAATACATTATAAATTGAAACATTGCATTTGGCATGTTCGCGACAAAGTTCAAATAATTATGTCATGTACCTACTGATAATTTAATTAATTTCAACGACACCCTAATCTTCCAAATGTGACCACAGCCATGTCGGATAGCTGTAGAAATATATACACATAGTAACAGACCCACAGAACATGAGAAATTCCTGCGGGGGTCTCTAGGTCTATCCATTGATTTTACTAGTTTTTATTTCAAAGCAGAATTAGGAACCTACTTCCTCGGACAATGTCTTTTATTTTACAAGGAGCTCTATTACTTCTAATCTAACTGTTACATATACAAAGCCACTGCATACTCCAGTATTTATTAAAAGGCCTACTAGTATAAATAGTCATATACGCGGAAAAGGAATATCTTCCGCCTGACCGATTCGGGAATCCGATCCTAAAGCGCGATTCCACGAACCAACTTTCAACTCGGTGCCAAAAACAACTCTATACCAACTGAGTTGGTTTCATAAAACGAGTAGTTTAATTTAATTTTAGTATTTTCTGCAACAAACCATTTGGAGTAGTTTGTAATAATGAAATCTTGGAGCTGACTATTACATTGAATGTTTCGGAATACATAGTTTTCTGGAGAAACTTAGTGTGGCTGAAATTCTAGGCGACCGTTTATGACTGAATTCAAGAATATATTTTTATGAGCGTCTTGGGATGTGGGAGATATTTTATAGCTACCAACTGTTTCATTTTACCTTCTACTTCTAATAAGCCTTCTATTTCAATCGCAATGAATGGTCGGTTATGACTTACGAGTTACGAGTCAACTTTATCAACATGCTTGGGAAACAAATTGGATCAGGTAGTTAAGTGACTGTCATCCTTCACAACGTTGGTGTTGCCCATATTCTTGACGTACAGCCCTACTCGTATTTTATTTACGACATCTACAGGATCTGAAGAAATATAGTTTTTGCTAAACCACCCATTATCTTCAATAACTATACCAGTCATGATTATAACTACGATTGGAAAATAGATTGGTGATCGCACTTTCGTAAAGAATTTGATAATATTGGTAATCCCGCAAGAGATTTTTCAGTTTTAAATTGGAATCATCACCATTCTCCAGTCTATATCCCAATTTATTTGAAGTTTGTGCAGCATTTGCACCATGTGCAGCATCGGCACCATTTGCAGCATCAGCACCTTGTGTAGCATCAGCACCTTGTGTAGCATCAGCACCTTGTGCAGCATCAGCACCTTCTGCAGCATCAGCACCTTCTGCAGCATCGGCAGCATGTGTTTTGCTTCCATAGTTACATGTCTAACAGTCGTTATCTCTGTACTCAGTTATTCTCCCTTTCTAGCCATATCATCTTTCACACCATCCATCGTCTCTTTGGTCTTCCTATACTCTTATACCCTACTCTCTTTTCCCAGTCACGGATGGCTTGTTTTTAATTAGAACACATTCAATAACTTTTTCAGTGCATGAAAAGTTCTTTGATGAACAATAAATGAATTGCGTTAGTACTTTCGGTCAGTGAACCGAGGTGTGGGCAGGATGTTGCTAAATAGCTCACAATGCCTCCCGCGGGTAATGCGTTCGGTTCCGGGTTGGTGATGAAAGTTATAAGCGTACATATTAAGTACCGTCTTGATTGCGTTTTAGTAAAATTTCTTCTCGGACTTTGACAGAAGATTTTATGTTTACTTAATACTTTACTTAATACTGTCTATATACCGCTTCTGATCAGGTTGATTGATTTACTCAAAGTGCCTATGACTTAGTTTGGGAAATAGTTAACACCAACTCCTATAAATCTAACAAAGTCACTTATTCAATTCTAGAAGCTTCAAATGAAGCTCCAGTTATTTGCTTTGTGACAACAAAAAAAAAAGAAAAAAAATCTGAAAGAGGTCTCTGGCCTATGGTCTAGAATTAATATGTTTAAATGCTCTACGTATCAAATTTCTGACCAGTTCCTTTCCACGTGTTATAGAGATTCTTTGGTTTAGCCACAAAATAAAAATGCCGTATAAAAACCTTACTTTGTGGTTTTATCCAAGCGCATACTCTCCGACCTTCACATTCGCTTAGGAATCCTGATTTTAATGGAAGTTTTTTTACATAAAACTTTATCATCACTAAATCAATACCACCTGGATATTTAATAACTCCTCATCTTTTACAAACAACAACATAAATATATCTAGAAAATATAGTTTCCCAATCTTCCAAAGTTATTGCCACATAGATCACAAAATAAACCAAAATTGCTCCCAGATCATAAACCCCAAAAGCTCTACAACTAACTCCTTGAAAGCTTTCTCACAACAAAATAAATTGCACGATCATTATTCCCTCATTCTCTCCAATCACGAGCGCGGTAGCTTTAACGCAGGACCTAGCATAATAAATATAATATGTAAATTGTACGCTGGCTGCGCGCACGCAATCCAGTGTCATGGCGCCGGCTTGCAAGGCGCACGCGCGTGCTGCGCCGTAAACCGTTCGAAATTCAAAAAGTTTTACCTTCGTGCAATATTTTTTTTCTGCGGTGTTTTTTTTTTGTTTATTTTTTGTGCGTGTGTGTGAGTAGTGTTGTGTTTATTTTCTAATAGGATTATCGTGTTACTGTTTATTATCTTCTGATGGGTTTCCAGTGTCATGTCATACTCGTGTTTCTGGACTAAGTGCATTCGACGGTTTCGCTTGAATTGGTTTTGAGTTCGTAATTAATGCCCTTATACAATGAACCTTCACCTAATAAAAGAGGATTGGCTTGTCACTGTTGAGTTGTTTCGCAATTGGCTAAGCTATTTTAATGCTGTTAGCAAACAAAAAATGTGTATAAATAAATAAAGAAGCTTACATTTGCATGATTCTACTAAAGTAAGTGGGGCGACATAACAAAACATTACCTACATTATCGTTAGTCACGGTAACAGTTTTGCTTACATTAAAAATTCTCAGCTGACAATTACACAATTTGAATTTCAAATTCATGAAATATAGGACTTCATCAATCAACATCAATGTATCGGAGTTCGCAGCGAAGTCCTCTGCAGGAGAGATATTGTAGGAAATATCCAACCTTTTTTCGCACTAATACCCAATAATCTAAAGTACTCCTATTTCATCTTTTCGAGTCCCTGGCATGTATTTTTAAAATGTTTTTGATCTGGAACTACCACTCTCTAATTCCTGTTCGCGTTGCCTGCATCAATCCTGGAAGCAGATTGAGAAATGTTTCTTAACGAATACCAACAAATCTACAAACTTATAATTATATTCATAATATTATCAACATCCATTGTTCCTGATGAAAAGTCTGTTATCATTATTTTTCGGAAGTTAGGTACCTATTAAATTTCAAGTAGAACTTACTTTCCTAAACCTACGAGTAGCATCTGACATCCACTTAATATGCCATCATAGAAACCTACATTTCCCCGATCCCAAAACGAATTCATCTATACTTATCTTAATATATATCGTTTAATTTGTCATAAAACGATCTACATTTCTCTAATATTTCCATATCATGTTGATATTCAGGCTATTCTGTAACGGGACTGGTTTCCTTGGCCGGTTGCGAGGTGACGTCATCTGCCCGCACATAACGACATATATACTGCTATATATACCTGTATATATGCAACCTTATGCAAGGAGAGCATGTTATATTTCTTGGTCCCGAGTTTGATATGGTAGTGGAGTTGTTAGCTTTAAGGTTATTTCGTAAAGCATCTTACTTATTTCGTATTGTTTTTAGTCGTTTAGGTTTCAAAACTTATTGAAAGATTCAGGACTATTTACAAAATCAGGTTCTACGTAAGGTATTTTGCCTGGGTTAATTATGACCCTTAAAAGTCTACGTTTAGCTTTGCATGCCTTACTGCGACTAGTGTTTAAATAGTATCCTCGACACAAACAAGAAGAACTGCTAGATATAGAGCATGGGTGTCATTGTTAACCGCTAGTTTTGAAGTCGGAAAGAGAAAACCCTTTAATTAAAGACAATTTTCGAGTACCTACACTACTAATTCTTCTCCAGCCAGGATACTACACACTTCATTTATAATTAGTACACCTTTAAACAGCACATTTGAACCCTCCTTAGTTCTATCATGAACTTGAATAGAAGCAAGCACAACACATTGACTATCTATTACTACACCCATTTCTGGATAGACAGGCGATAAGCCAATCCTAGATAATGCATGTTCAATTATATATATATATATTATAAGATTTGAAACGTGCTACTGTACACTAGTTATTATTTTAATAAATGTAATAGCTGGCACACAGTCTTGAAACTGCTCGACATTTTTTTGCAAGTAATAGCAATAATGAGTACGCAGTTTTGCGTGCGACTATAAGGAACAGAAATTTAAATAACGTAAACTAATATTTACTAAGCTCATGGACTACGAACAAACTTGTTTTTGTATGTAATCGAGAGAGCCAAGTCATTAACCAATCCAATCAATTCTAGATGTTTTTGAGGAGCAATTGACTCGAAAGCTACACTAATTATTGATATTTCAGTGCTTTATTTCTACCAGGGGCTTGTGGCTAAGTAATTACAGCTGCATGGATCGATAGAACGTTAAGCTACGCTTGCTGAGGTCCGTTCGTGAATGGGGGATCCATTACATATCGAGACCCGTCCGTTCCGTCGGTCCCGGCTGAAATTTGTACACATGGGTCTGACTGTCGTTACACCTGACTGAATACCCGCAGAAGCCCGAGAGACAACCAGTCTTACCAAGGGGTACCGTATTACCCAGTAAATGGATTGTGGAGGTCAGATAGGCAGTCGCTCCATGTAAATTACTGGTATTCAGTAAAGACTGGAAGCCGACCCTAACATATTTGTGATTTTTTTGGGACTTCTGATTTGGTGTGGCTGTCTACTTGTATTTTTATTTATAATTTAATTAAAATAGCAACATCGTGCTCGACACTAGTGACGAAATTAAATATTTGCACATCATAGGATAATGATAGAATGTAAAGGGGCCACTATTTTTAAGATCATACATTGTATACCTACATTCTAGCAAATAAATGAATTTGAATTTGAAAAGACTAGGAAGATTAGTACTTTATTTCCTAAAGAATATATTTGCTGGGTCCAAAATATTGACACAAAGTCCGCAGCAATTTATCTTTATCTTTCCCAATTTGGTTATCTGAATCCATAAAAACACACCCACAAAACTCCTCTATCATCAAAATTGTATGCGTTTATGAAAATAGAAACACGATATTCATTGTAATTAATGGCCAACTAACAGCCGCAGTCGGACCCAGCGGTGTGAAATACTCAGGTGCCGCTAATTATCACGATTTGACACTATTGCGGCCCGCAGCCTGCACTGTATCCTATCGTAATACTTACCGGGGTGTAAATATCTGCTTGCTGCTAATGATTTCAATTTACAAGATAATTAATACAGTATAGAATTTGTTACGGTTTTCAAAGAAACTAATATTAGATCCTTGTATTTGCCAAGTTACTGTTCTACTAAAAACCATCACAGATTCTGTTTTTACGTCTGACAAACATAGACGTTTCCTCTCATAATAGTTGTGAATCTAATCCTATGTGTGATATCTGGTGGAGTGAATGAACTTTTGTCGTCCTGCGGAAGTAGTGAATGATACGGGTGGTTTTTTTTCTTAGCACATTGTAAACTAGCTTCCTGAATCCTTTGTCCTCTAGGACCCACGTGGTTTTCCCAAACAAACAAAATAAATATATAAAATAGGTTCCTTAGGTTTATGTCAGTTGTTCCTAGAACTGAAGGGGTTGGTCCATGGATGGGTGACCATCTTTTCATACCGAGACTCCTCCGTGCCTCGGAAAGCACGTTAAGCCGTTGGTCCCAGCTGTCATTGGAGGATCTTTGACAGTCGTTACGGGTCGTCAGAAGCCCGAAAGTCTGACAACCAGTCTTACCAAGGGGTATCTTATTACCCAGTAACTGGGTTGTGGAGGTCAGATAGGCAGTCGCTCCATGTAAAATACTGGTATTCAGCTGCATCCGGTTAGACTGGAAGCCGACCCCAACATAGTTGGGAAAAGGCTAGGCAGAATGAATGTCAGTTCTTCCTAGTAAAGAGTTGTGAGTGTCTTAAGGGTGATGGCTTTATAGTTAAATTCACTAAAAGCTTTCTAGAAAAGCAAATAACAATCGAAATTTAAAATATAGTTGCTATTTTTCGGAATACACAAAGCTAGTCCTCGAATACACAAACGTAAAAATGTGATCATATGGTTTGCATTTAGCATAGTATAGTACACTGACCTATGAAAACTTACGTTGTTGGCAAAAATGACGCAACAACAAACAATATGCTGCCTGAGTCATGAGTTAGTTACTTCCGTTAATTCATAATAGAACACATACATACATTTTAAAACATTATACTCGTTTAAGTTTAAAACAACGGTAGAAAAGAAGCGATTTATTATTATGTTATTTTTATAACTACCGTTTTATACAAATGCTTTTGCTGAGACTGAAGCTTTTTTCTTTCTGTCTCGAATTGAACCTAGGGCTGTACTGTCAGTAGGCACGTTTTCGGTTAGGCTAAAATGACAGATTTTTTATTTCATCGGAACAAGGAAGAAGCCTCGATTCTAAAAAAGTAATAAAAACGAGAATAAATACCCCTAAAAGCTCACAAATTAATTTTATGGCCTTATTATTTTATGACAAGGATGTTTGACATTTAATTTAATCAGTGTTGCCAGCGCGCATACGAAATAAGCTACTTTAACGCCATCTATATTCAGGGCGCGTACAATCCAATACTGAATGCGATTTTCACTAGTTTCGAGAGAAATTCACTTTCTGCGCCATTTATCCGGAATTCATCCTGTTTAACAGACTCTGACTGAAAAAGTGTTATTTCGAGTCGAAAATGTAGGTCGTAATTTTTTAGGAATCATTAAGTGTGGGTGAAAGATTTGCGATTTCAGTAAAATGGTTAACTGGTTGGTTTAAGTAGGCCTTTCAATAGATTAATATAATTTGAATGGTTACATAAAGTATTTTAACGATGACATCGTTTACTTGATAGACTATATAGTTATGAGTAATTAATGTATCATTGGACTGCGTCGTTGGTGTAGTAGTCGCAAGCGCTACTGCTGCGCATGAGGTCCTGGGTTCGATTCCCAGGTTGAGCAGTGTTATTGGGGTTTTCCATCTGGAATTTCTCAGTAGCAGCCTGGAGTCTAGGATTTGTGCCCGGTTGATGTCAATAGGCACGACCTCTATTACATGAGACTTAAATACAACTAGCGAAATGTGGGTATACTATAGGTTCATCTCTGCCTAACCCTTTGGGGAAACAAAGCGTGATGTTATGATTCATTTGGAGTATACTCTATTTTATTTAAGCGATATATTAATATAACTTAATGCAACGTTGTTACATAAACACTAACAGAATATCTGTACCAGTTCGCGAACGAGCATAATAATGAATATTAATATTTTTAACATTCCACATTTAAAAATTGTTGTCAGAGCAAAAATAATCCTAAAATTGCCACCCTCCATGCCCTTAATTGTACGGTATCTTTTTTTTACTGGCAGGAGATCGTCGACCTCAATAAAAAAGTCGTTAAGAGGCTCGGTTGTATCTTTTATAAAAGTAGACTGTGAGGATAACTTGCATCTTGTATGGAAAGACACACCTTTTGGTAAACAACTCTAGCATGTTTCAGTATTCAGAATATAGGTTTTGTACGTTTTGGGAGCGATACAGCGTGTTCTAGTGTTCTACAGATGAACGCGGAAACTCGTCTTTTCACAGTCCATTATGCATCCTTATAGAAAGATACGAATCTCAAAATGATGATACTTCCAGTTATTTTTCCGGTTATCTTAAAACGCTATTTTTCAAAATTAATCCTCTTGTATTATTATAATCATAATATTTAAATTTAAAACATCATTCGATTTAGTTAAACGTTTGAAAGATGATAGAGGCATAGTAATATTGTTAGTGCTAAACGAAATTAGCGATTTGTGTCATAACTGTATCGAGTTGAAGTTAAATTATTCTGTTGTTGTAACACAGAACCATATTAAAATGTGTCGTCCAACAAGCATGATGTCGATATCTATCTTAAGTAGTTCTTTTCATCCCACACAAGTTGGGGTTAACTGGGAGGAATGTAGTGTTTACAGCCGATGGGCTAACGACCTGGAACTACTTGTGTTCAATTGTGGTCTTTTAAACTATCATTTGTCTGATATAACTACGGCTTGAACTGTGTTTAAACTTAAGTCGGTAGTGGGAGCTATTTCTGCGGGATGGGTGAGCTGGGCTGACTGTTGTCTTTGGCAAACTTAATACTAACGTTATGTATGAAGGTAGTATTGATTCAAACATCTCGTGTATTTTCGTAAGTTATAATTTATTGCTATAAAAAGCAATGAGTTCTTCATCTATTCAATTTCCATCAAAAGCAAAACAGCTCGTGTTGTTATAAGCACACCCTGGGATGTTTCCCATCTACATAACTGGCGCAATTGGGGTGTGCTGTTCACCTCTGCCTACCCCTTCGGGTAATACAGACGTGAAGTTACGTTGTTGTGTGACATCCTTTTTGCCAAAAACAACAACATGTTTGTAAGTCCTCCCAGCCCAAATTCTCATACATTTTCAAAGCCCAAAGTGGCTAAATCCGGGTGTTTGCCAAAGTTTCTACAAGAACTTAATAAGTCCGGGTAACTTCCGCAAATTGTAGACTAAGTTAGAACGGAAGGCGACCAGCCCGATATTGATTAGTCAAGTACATGTTCTGAAAATAACAGGCCTACATGGAAACGTGTCTAGAACAATTCAGCGACATTCTAGCTAATTCCAGGACAATGTGTAGTTTGATAGTGTTGGTGGATGGATATTCTTAGATTCGGTCTTAGAATGGTTTTCTTCAAATTATGGAAGCCAAACCAAGCAATATTTATGACAAATGTGCGACGTATGAAAATAGAAGTTAAGTACGTGATAATATACATAATTAATCAGAGTTAATAAGTACGATATGTTTATAGGTGATAGTATTGTAAACTATATAGTATTATCTCGTAGTATCCATTGTTCTGTAAAAATCAGCGTCCAGGAAACCATAATTGTTATATTTAATCTGTCATTCAGTGCGGTGTGGCATTTTTGCGTTTATCTTGTTCTTGATAATCTTGTTTTGATCACTGAACATCTTTAGGTATCATTTTAATGTAAATTCTAACAGTAGACAATGAAAGAACTTCAGAGTAAAATGATACGATCCTCTACCACAGATAAGGATAAGAGATAGCTCAGAAACACGATAGGTAACGTATTATTCTTATCTTCCCTTAGCATTATGTTCTATCTCTTCTGTAATATATCTCTGATTGGAGATCGGAGGGATAACCTCAGGGTTGGAAGAAGCTAAGACCAATGCTCATTGGACTTAGTTATGCAGAAAGCAGCCATATGGCACTTTTTCAAAAAAATAGTTATAAACACAGTCGTACTATTTTCGACATACAAGATTTTTTGCAAAAACAACCAACTCGATATCTCTATTTACCACGGAGATATGAGTCGTCAAATGCAGCCTTGTCCATACATCCACAATGCAACCATCGACAGAAAAATGCTTATAACTCTGTTTGTACTTTGCCCGACATGGCTGCTTTCTGCATAACATGGTCCGATGAATCTAAAGTTTATTAAGTATTTCATACTGGCAAATTCCTAATTACGCAAATGTAAGGACCAACATCATTGATGAAAGGTTGTTTACAAAATAACATGTTGAAGGACGATAATATCACCTGATTTATAGACATGTTAATGTTTTAATAATTTGAAATAACAATAATTGTAATATTGCCACCTAACATCGAAGTGTTAATGACTTTTTAAAATGAATTTTTAATAATTGTTATAGTATTAATGACTTATAAAATGAATTTTTAATGTAATTAATTTCAATTTTGACATAATATTTTAGTGTATAAGTTTGCACGCTTTAGTTTTAAGCAAAACATGTTTGATCAATCTATTTTCAATAACACCTTTTATACCATGTTTTAAGCAAATAAAATTATCTTTATCTTTAGTTACTATAGTGACAAATAAATTTGGCTAGACTTATTTTCTCCAGTATAGCCTAAAATATTTCTTCATGTCCCCTAAAAATACACCAAAAATACATATCGACTCCACGTCAACTCTAGGAATACAAACCATAATAAACTTACTGGCTTAAAACGTCAATACGTAACGAAGTTAACTGTCACTTCGAATAAGTATTGGAAAACTGCCAAACGTTCATCACGATTTGATTCGATAAAGGACTGAGGCAACCAATCGATTTCTGATTCAACAGCAGTTTTATCAATGGTTCTGAATGCTTCAATTGGGTCTCTTATAACGATTCATGTGATTGATTTTACTATTTTATTATGTCCTTTTGTTTATCAATGCTACACGTTAAACATTTTTAGTCCTTGGATTTTATTATATTTTTTGTCTTATCTGTATATCGAAATAAATCACAACACATAACATAACCACGGCTGTTTTTCCCGAAGGTTTTGGCAGAGGTTTTTAAGTCCCATGTAGTAGGGTTCGAGCCTATTGCAATCAACTGGGCAGAACTCAGACTCCAGGCTGCCACTTAGAAATGCCTGATGTAAACACTCAATAACACTGAATAAATACTGTCACTGTCACATTAACACCTAAAGAACTGTAGATCATGGTTAAGATATGAATAAAAACATCATTTTTTTAAAACTTTTGTTGCTAGAAAATACTCATTCAAAACACATCTTACAAGTAACTATGTCCGTTAACAAATCATTATGTTTGGACTGGACGCAAGTTCTCTAACATCCACATTCAAGCGTAACGGTAACACCTCCGTAACGTTGGTCTAATCCTTTATTATCGCTTAAATCACGCCCAACGTATTTATTGCCTTGCAATGCTTTTACTAGATACTTCAAAGGATCTTAAGTTTACTTTCCAACATGTATTATGTATGTATATAAACATATATGTCTGCATTTCTTGAGTCTAAATCAGTACCGTCTCGGGCTGTAGCGAGCTATGCAAAAAGGACAGGAGTGTCTTAGCTCACGGCTTAGCACGTCCTGACTGTATAGTATGTGATTGTTACCTTCTGGAGTGAGCTTATAAACACTGCTAATAATGCAGTAGATTTATCTTCTAGTCTTTTGAAATTACATACATTAATTTGGCCCAAAACGCTAATAAATCTGATAGGATTATTAATTGCCACTGCCAGCCTCTAATATTCAATTCGTCATAGCTGTTCATTGCCTACTTCTAAAAATATCTACAATTTCTATCCAACAGAACCGGTCCCAAAACTAAAACAAATTCAATTTTGTCAGCACTATTATTATCTGGCCACAAATATAATCAACAACAGGTGACATCTTCCAATTCAAATACTCATCACCATATCTTCAACAAATCCTCAAGGATGGTAATCCTTGAGGATTTGTTTCTTTTCCTCTTTAAATCTAAGGATCAGTAGCCACAGCCGACTGAAGGCTAAGAATAGCCCAAGTGGATCCGGCGACGTCTCACTGAGGCATAACGAATTATGATATTTATGAACTGCCCTGAAAGTCCTGGTCCTTAAGCACAGGATGGAGACGAGACAGAATTAATTATTACTGTATATATATGCTTCTTCGTTTGATTGATGATGGTCTTACGAAGTGTTATTGCCAATTTTCGGAGTGCATTGCACTACTGCATGTCATACTGAAACATCAAAAGTTTCGCATCTGGTCTTAAAACTAAAAAAAAAATGTTTTTGGCAAAATTAACATCAAATCAAATCAAACTTCATTTGTAACATATGTAGGTCCTTGTCCTGGGTTCATTAATATGTATTAGATGAGTAATGCGAATCAATGCAATATCTGGTGTCTGGTGTCATAATGATTAGCAGATGACATTGAATTTAAACCTGATTTGTCTATAGCTTCTTAGTTAATTATTGAAACAATTTTATTTATCAGTTAGAAACCTATTAGAAAATAACGTACCTAACCCACCAAAGAAATAGTGAGTGACCACAATGGACCTTAAATGAGCACGTGAAGATATATATATTTATTGATAGTGAAGTGTTTTCTGTGAGTGTTGGTGATATAAATAATGAAGATGCATCTGCAAACGGATCTGTCGTGTGAGATCCCTTACAAGGGATGTGAGGAAAAGTTGCAGATCTCTCAGGAGGCGGAGATGCTATACTATGAGCTGATCAGGGCACTGGAGGAAGAAGAAACGGTGAGGATAATGTAGATAAATTGAACAAACCTTTACTCTTGTCCACTGACTTGAAAACTTATCCAAAATAATTCTTCTTTTAATTGGCTACTGACAATCACAACGGTCATGTGACAGTAGCTTAAATTAACAGAAACCTAATCAGTCTATCAGTAATCAGATCTTAGCTAAATAGACACAGGGCTTAGAACTAGTTGAAATTAATTTAGGTACAGAATTGTGGTCATATTGGGATTTCAAAAAAATCTATTCGTAAATCTCAAGCCAAGGTTATATTAAAAATTAACAGAGGTTTTTCAATCAGTGTCGCTAATTTATCCCAATCCGTCTACATCATAAATCAGTATAACATCGTATGTGGTGATAAATTTAAGTCACTACGTTATTTATACGAGACTGTAGTATTAAATGTAGTTCTGTTTCTTTTTGGTCCAAAAGAGGATTAATATCTCGCAGAAAATCTCTGAGAGATTTATGTGAAACCTGTTGATAATGGGGTTGTTCGACATAGTCTGATAAGAATTTTGTCTCGGATTCGATGGCGACCACAAAACTTTTGTCGTCACGTTTTTCTTTCCCGTTGGGTTTATTGTAAACGTTATTGTTATAGCTTTTATGGTAAGTGTAGTTTTTATTTTACCGGCGCGGTGCATTGTTGTGGTCAGGATTATTTTCTATCACTGTTTCTCGTTTTATTATTTTATAAGAAGTAGGTATGGATGGTTCTTGTCTGGTCCTATTGTGGTTTTGTTAATAAATTATTGTGCCATCCTTCTCAAGGAAATTGCAATAGGTACTTAGTTTTAATGCATAATACCTTAAACAATGCTACAACTCTGACCACATTATATATAATATTAAAAGTTGTAGTATTAAGAGGATTATGAAGCTGTAAATTTTCATACAAAAAGAGATAACGTTTTTCTCCCCGTAAACATAATCTAATTTTCATAATTTTTGGAAATGTTGTAAGTATGATGAAAAACTAGGTCCGTACGTTTTTATTATAAAGAAATATTGTATACAATATAAGTTATTAGCATCTAAATATTTATATTTTTGACATAAAAACATCCACGAGCGTTTTTATTTTTTTAAAATTAAATTAAATTGAATTACTAAAAACAAAAAACCTACAGACCTAGATTAAAGTGTACTGAATGTAATGAGATCAAAGTTGTCTCATTTCGTAAAGGTTTCGGGGAGTAAAAACGTTATCGCCCGAAACAATATTTATGTAAATAATTGTATGAAATGTAGGTAATTGGCTCCAAAAATCGCGCCGCGTATCGGCACTTCACAATCCTCTTAATGAATGATTACACATCTTGCTTAGAAACTCCCGTAGTTCAACCATTATGATTCATATTATCAATTACATATGTGCCCAATATGGTCACATTAATATACCCATCTATGTGACCACATCACCCCGCTGTAATCTTGTTATTGACAACCGCAACATGTGCCACGCTCGTAATTACTAATGTATTCATCAATTCGCTTTATTCAATTCTAATTATTTGATAGAGGGAATTAATTTTACATGCATATCTGAGAGAACCTGTATTGTTGTGTGATAGTTTAGTTAATTCGTTTGCTAAAAAATGTCTGGAACAGGATTTTTATGTTTATATCTACAAAATTCAAGTGAATTTTTGGTCCATATTCATCTCTTTCATTTTCAAGCTTCTATTTAATTTCGTTAGCCGAATTTTCTGATCGGCTTATATAACAATAGGTTCCTAATTAATTTCTGAGTTTCGGTCCTACAATTCAATTCCCTCAGGTTTTTCTAGTACAGCTTTTTAATTTGGATATCACGTGATTAATTTTAAAATTTTCAGACAAAGGATTCATAGTTACGAGTATGTGAGTTTATCGTCTTGTATTTGATGGTTTCCTAAACACGCCTTCTCCCACCACTAAATTACTGTTGATCAACACACCCGCTGGGTACTGTCTAGTCATCGTCTGCCTAGCCTTGGGTCGGCTTCCAATCTAACCGGATGCAGCTGAATACCAGTATTTTACATGGAACGACTTATCTGAACTCCACAATCCAGTTACTGGGTAATATGATACCCTTCGGTAAGACTGGTTGTCAGACTTTCGGGCTTCTGACGACCCTTAACGACTGTCGAAGATCCCCGAATGACAGCCGGGACCAACAGCTTAACGTGCTTTCCGAGGCACAGAGGGGTCTTGGTATGTAAAGATCCTGACTTGTTATTACTTAGCCACAAGCCCCTGGCTCCTGACTACTGTGTACTGTGGACCATGCATGCACGGTGGCAGTGTGGTCACCCATGTGAGTCGGGCGTTACCTCGCGAATTCGTTCCGCAAGTGTATCGCGGTCATTCACACCAAAATTATGCATACATAACGAGATCTGTCTGTGGGTTTAGCCACTGTAAAGTAAAACAGTAGTTCTGCTTCTAACAATACGCTGCGCTGTGAGGCATGTGTAGTCCCGAGCAAACATACATTACACTTACGCAAATTGCACGATGTTACGAACATAGTATGGGTTCCCAAACGGTGGGGTGCGCTTTCAAACCATACTATTATTAAATAGGTCTTTTCTCAAAGTGTTTTCGAAAAGTGCTGATTCTCAGCCTAGTTTGAATAAATGACTTTTGATTTGATTTTGAGTTTGAAAGTACGACCCTTACAAATCTTAGTAGTTACCTTATTTCACCAGAAACACATTTTAAATTTTGCGTAACTGTAAGGTAGGTAGGTATTTATGTGTCTGTATTCTTAACTCTCGTATTATATGAAAATCAATTCCTTGACTTCACTTAACGTCACTCAGAGAGGATTATGATGAGTTTTGAAGGGGACGTATTTGGGCTTACTCATGTGCATATTTTGGATATGCTTGACTAGTTTCGAACATGACTGGAGACGTAATTTGTAAGCTAATGTGAGGAATCAAGATCCAAGCTGAAGTGAAGTTTAAACATAAAACAATGTTGCAAGATTTAATTTAGTATGCCTACTATTATGTAAAACTGTTGTCTTTTTTTAAATACAGGCCTAAAAAGTGTAGGACTGCATTTCAATAAAAATAAACGTAGAATTTATTTTGAATGCAACTCTTAGACTGTTCTACAGCTGTATAAAAGCTGCTGTACCGAACTAAAGTCGTGACGGGCGTGTCTGTTATCTATCTGATAGATAGGGTCTGATAAATTTATCAATCTGATTGCACGCATTAAACATAATTTTCCTTGTAAACTTACACAGTAGTAAAATATTCTGTACGTAATCTTGATTTTCTTCATCCAAACAATGTCTCCTATTTTCTTCCATTTCTTATCTCTTTATTTACAAAGTCACACTTCTGTACCTACTTGTTCAGTGGTATAACCGTTTATTTATTTTATTTAATCTTAACTTTATGTTTGCCGAGCTTAGTTCGGAGTTCGATTCCTTGTCTAAACATTATCGATACAGTATTTAAGTGTCTACAGTTGCACTGTTTGATTTTGATGTCTTCTGATGTTATTTATGTTAATAAGTATATGTAAGATATTGAGTGGGTGTACTTAAATACACAGTTGATGTAAACACATATTATTTTATTAGAGAAAATGAGGGCAAAGGCCATGAGAAACGTGTGACGTAGCATGAAGTTGCATATAGGTACTTTGGATTTGCAGCTTTATATTCTTGTGCAAGTCTTAGTACCTCAATCAGTCTGCCTAGCCTTTTCCCAACTATGTTGGGGTCGGCTTCCAGTCTAAACCGATGCAGTTGAGTACCAGTATTTTACATGGATCGACTGCCTATCTGACTTCCACAACCCAGTTACTGTATAACACGATATCCCCTGGTAAGCCTGGTTGTCAGACTTTTGGGCTTCTGACTATCTAAAACGACTGTCAAAGATCAACGAATAACAGCCGTGACTAACGGCTTAACGTGCTTTCCGAGGCACGGACGCGGACGGGTCTCGATATGTAAGGGATGGTCACCCGTCTACGAATCGACCACGGCAAGCGTAGCTTAATTATAGATCGCCCGGAGTTCTGCCAGCAGGACAAAAAGTACTTCTAGTCCAGTCATATTAGCGGTCAACCTCGGAATGAGAGATAATAAGCTGGACACTCGTATACACCTTCATTATGCCGTTATAAAAGTTGTCTCAAAAGTCTCATAAAATCTCGTGTCTGCGTCGTAAGTTATTCAAGGTCAAAGGTCACAAAATTGGTATTTCGCGATTATCTCGGTTTCTATAGCTCCAATGATGTTAAAACATCTTTTATAATATTTTAGAACATAAAATTTGAGCTAAATTTTGATCCAAACATTTTTTCATGCGCCGGTTTTGAGATAGAGGGCGGAGAGAGCGCAGCGCTCAGACGTGCATACTGTAGTGCAAGGTCAACCGTGAGTCTCGGTGAATAATGCCTTGTATAAAGTTATTAAATCATTAAAATATCATACGCCGACCCCAAATAGATTGGGAGAAGGGCAGGAGAATGATGATATTATTAATATTGCTGCGTACTTCTAGCAGGAATCACGGCAGTCTTCCGGCAGGACGCAACCCCATCCTTCCGGAAGAGCTTCCAGCAGCATAAGTCACAAATCTATCATTAACCTCAGATCGGCCCGTGCGGCTGTGATAGCCACGAGACCGGTTAGAAGTTTTAATACCTACTTACTCAATTATAATACCTACATTTATGTATAAACCATAATCTTCATTCTATAAAATGGAATAACGTCCTTAATGTTGTTATTCCGCATCTAAGAATGCGAACAGTGTCGCGACTCGCGGACACAGCTACTAACATTGTATTGCTTTGTATTAGGACTGTTATCGACATTCACGCGGACGTCGCGACCAGAATCTGACACAATTATATAGTGTTGCCACAGCTGGGACACAGGTCTCCTCTCAGTGAGAGGGAGTGAGCCTTGATCCAGCACGCGGGCTCAGTGCGGGTTGATGAAGACACCAATTAATTAAGTGATATATCTGGTATTACTGAAACAGTGTCTCACTTACTCGTCGCGATAATGAGGGCTTTGTTTTAATCCAATAAGCTGATTTACTGATAATGATGAATCCTGTGAAAACAAACGAAAGTTTCCTCTTTGTAAAGCTTCATTGGCAGGACTAAAAATATATTTAAAATATTTTTGGTATCACAATTTATGGATATTCATTTTAATTTATTTATTACGTTTAAGAATCTAGGGGAGGAGGAGCTCGTGGCTAAGTAATAACAGCCGCACGGGTCGATCCATCAGATTAAGATACGCTTGCCAGAGTTGGTTTGTGGATGGGTGATCATCTTTTCATACCGAGACTCCTCCGTGCTTCGGAAAGCACGTTAAGCGTTGGTCCCGGCTGTCATTCGAGGCTCTTTGACAGTCGTTACGGGTCGTCAGAAGCCCGAAAGTCTGACAACCAGTCTTACCAAGGGGTATCGTATTACCCAGTAACTGGGTTGTGGAGGTCTGATAGGCAGTCGCTCTATGTAAAATACTGGTATTCAGCTGCATCCGGTTAGACTGGAAGCCGACCCCAACAGAGTTGGGAAAAGGCTAGGCAGGCAGATATATTACGTTTAAGAATCATGATCGAGGTGGCCCTGGAAAAGGATGCTTGGACGGATTTGAAAGGCCTTCGCCTTTGCTCAGCTGTGAGATAGCGTAGGCTAACATAAAAACACATAACATAATGGTTGTATCTTTAATTATGCAAGCATACACACATTCAAACATATAATAAATGAGTGTTGAATACGGAACCACCTTTTTTGAAGTCGGTCAATATAGTGTTTGCAAGTTTCGATATACGAATATAATTATATCTCTATCACAAATCGTTTCCGCTTCCAATCTTGAGAATGACCTAAAAATAAATATATTACATATTTATTTCAAGAATTCATGTAACTTTGTTAAAATGGAGAGCCATAACGTCCCCGTACGTAACGACGTAACGAACTGTGGACAGTTATTATTGACAATTAGGTATCTTTTATTTTGTAATAAAGATATCATGCTGAAAGTTAAGTTAATTAAGTTTTTCTTAAAACAAGGCAAGGTAAGATGTTATCGATGTAAAAGTGCTGATCACGCAACTGACATATCTTAATTATCTCTTAAAAAAAACTGGCTAAAGGTTTGGTAATGCCTGTGTATGGTACTTGACGAGATACGAATTAATTGAAGAGTTTTTCCAAAATAAAAAATAATCCTGGACTTTATTTGGGTGAACCAAAAGTTTGCGCAGGATCGAGTTGACTGGAAAAAGTAAAGAGACGCCTTTGCCCCGCCGTGAGACAGGCTAAATTATTATTATTTTGGTTTTTAATTTTCTCTGTGGTTCTAGTTATTATTCTGAGAAGGTAAATTGCTCTGTACTGCAAATTACTATCCATTAGTATAAATTATTAATTTATTAAGACTGTAGAAACTTTAGTGTCTGGAATCACCAAAAATCAAAACACAATATTCAATTTTCTAAATTCAAAAACCTAGCGAAACTCCTTTTATTTCTCTTTTTTTTTATCAAAATGTAAAACAGCTACGAAAAAACCGGTCAAGTGCGTGTCGGACCACGCACAATAAAGGGTTTCGTAGTTAGAATAAATTTAACCCAAGAACAAACTCAACATTGTAGTCGAAAATCATGTTCTCCCATACATTCCAACTGCAAATGTAAGTTTGTACGCACAATATTGAGAGATTTACCATGTTATTTTAAGACTTTTATAAGTTTTTCTGTAATCTATAGGTATTGAACTATTTTCTGTATTATTTTTATCAAAATTTTAGGCTCAGGACTTTCGGAGATATGGGGGGAATGATCAATTTTCGTCTATTTTCTTGAACAACTTTGATTGATTTATTTTAAAATTATAAAAAAAAATATATTTGAGAAGGGTCTCAAATATATTTTTTTTATAATTTGTTTATAAGGGCACAGTAACCCTTTTATTTGATATGCCACACGGTACAGTTTGCAAACCTTTTATAATTTTCTCTTTTGCCCCCTAAAATTTACCCCCATATTCAAAAATTCAATTCAAAAATTCATTTATTTACGTTACTTGTCCGTGTTTGGGTCACAGAAATTCATACGTGTATGAAATTTCAACTTAATCGGTCCATTAGATTCGAAGTAAATTGGCTGAGACAGATGGACAGACAGACACACGAGTGATCCTATAAGGGTTGTGTTTTTGCTTTTGAGGTACGAAACCCTAAAAAGCACACCCGTTCTCAAACATAGTACAGACAGCTAAAAAAGCTTCAATTAAAAATCATGCTCTGAAAAAGAGTGCATATTATTTCAATATTTTCTTTCCATTTCAATACTGATTAAAATTTTAAATTATAAGTCTCTCCTTAACCCTCAAACGCGACCAGGTACATATAACGGATTCGAAACAGTTCACAATCTCACACTGTGATTGGTTAATTCGCAGTGTGATACAAAAGGCTTGGCGCACGCGATGTTTTCTCTGATGCACGATTCGGGATTTTGTTTTTTTAATCGCTGTCTTGCGTGTGGATTTCGAAAGGGCGAAATTTTGTATTTTGTAACTTGGAGCGAAATGCCGAGATGAAAAGGAAGAGACTGCTACTTAAACATTGTTTATATATTGTGCTGTAACTTGAAACCTCTTCGTCGAGTTATCTTCACATGGTGGAATTCAGTAGCTTTTTTATTCGCGACGGCGATTGACAAAGGAAAAGCCATGCACAAACAAGCAATTAAGCGCTATCATCGCTTTAAAGCGACTGTTTGTTTAAAAGAGCAGCTGACGGCAGTCGCAGTTCATTAATTAAACTGATATATTTACAACTTGTACAATGCGTGTTGTTATTGATATTAATGATTGTGAGCGATGCATCGCCTCTTAATATTCGTAATGGAGGTTTTTATTTCTTACATACTCAATCTGTAGAGAGAAAGAATTTGCACTTGAAAGAGAGTAATGCATGAACTCTATTATTGTGTATTTTGTGTCAAAATGTTCTTGTAATAAACAAGAGTTTATCCTATCGTAAGCTATCAATGATTATCTAAATATGTATCGCACCATGTGTCACACGGGTGCAATGTTTGACACATTTTTTATACAGCAACAACAGCGAGATTTAATTTTTATATTTTGCTATATCTAAGTTTAAGGTTTTATTAAGGTTCCGTACCAAAATGGTAAAAAGGAACCCATATGGTGCACTCAATCTGTCTGTCACAGCTGGATATCTCAAGAACCACTAATGCTATCAACTTTAAATTTGGAATAGTTTTATATGACGTTAGAAGTTTATGTAAAGATTACAGGAAAAACAAAACGATGTCTCTAAATAGCACAGTTTTTTCACGGAACCCTGGGTCTCTCTCTTGACCGGTCTGATGGTGACAACCGCATTAAAGTCCGTTACGCAGTTCAAGAGAACAAACAGACACGCCAAGCGAATTTGTTTGATTATATTATTTATTTATTTATAGATAATTACTTAATTTACTAAGGAATCTAACGTGTACCTATACATTAGTAGTCGCCTACAGAATTTTCCAATACCTAGCTGCATTGTTACATAACAGGAATGTTGATTTTAAAATCATATGCGTGGGCAAACTTCACAGTTCGGAGTCGCTCACAATCCTTCACATTTGAAACAGTTGCATAACAAGAAGGATTGTAAGCACCCCGCTGAGAGTGAAGAAATATTCAAATTATTTGTACTTACTCTGAAGTCTTTTGCAAGACCCGTATCCTTGAAGGTGTGGAAACGTTTAAAAACAAACCAGTAATCTTAATGCAGTCCGCATTATGCATTATTTGCTGTTACGTGGAGATCAAGGGAATTTATATACACCTGACCTGCTACTTATTAAAAACAAAACATTACTAATTTTATTGAAAATATTAAATGGATTTTTTTTATGTCTGCGTTGTCGCACTGCTGAGCAAAGATCTCCCCCAAATCCATCCCAAGCATCCTTTTCCAGCGCCACCTCGATCGAGTGTCGTCTCGCCACCTCTTCCTGCATAAATATTTAATTAAATAGATAGTTTTAAAAATAAAACCCTGTATTGGAACAACGTCGCAGTCAACGGGTTAATCTGTCAAAAATGCGGGCAAGTGCGAGTCGGACTTGCACGACGAAGTGACTTGACGAAGTGTTCCGTAGGTACCTACATAAAATATTTACCACATTTTTTTCTAATACTTTTGTAAACCTTTAATTTACACACATACACAGACTTCAAGTGTCCTTACGGCTCAAAAGATACAGCCCTGTGACAGACAGACGGACGGACCTCGGAGTATTAGTAATAGGGAGCCATATATTTTCTCCCACACCTACGAATAACTAATAGGTACAATTTAACTTTACCCTACAACCACTACATATTATTCATAGTTCACCATAACTCATAATAAAATCATAACCATCCTACAGAATACCGATGACATCACATCTCGTTGACGATACACAAATAAGTGAAATGTCAAAACATTCCCGCGACTGACTCATGAGCACGCGACGACCGCACCGCATTGTTCTCACATTCGAAATTCAAATTTGACGTTTCCTGCGCGTACGCCGACACTGACAAATAGACAGCCATCTTGTTTTTTAAGCTTATTCGAGATGACAGGTGTGAAAAATCGTTTTGAGGATAAAGTTGAAATATTAGACAGCTGCGATTGAAAAGGTGGATAATATGTTACTTAAACCTGTTAATTAGTGGTAGTGATTAATTAGCTGTTTTCGGAACTGTTATTTAATAACTGTTACTTCCATTTTCGGGATGTTATATAGTTAGATTTTATGCTATACAAACATTTAAAGGTTAGGTACAGGCACTTTGTGAAAGGTATAAATACTAATGATAATGTGTTTTTAATTCTTTTCACTTTTATTTATTTACCGTTAAATTATTGTAATAGGGTTGGTAATCATAGATGTTTCACGATATCACCTCCTCCATTTTTCAAAGCCATCCTCAAGCCTCCATTTTTAAAATAGTTTTATTTATCGTCAAGTCTAGTTCATCAAAGTCATCACCGACTAAATACCCAGTTACTTTGTAAATTCGTTTCTCGTTCTCATAGTACTGAACGTGTTTCGAATATATCCATACTACTTTGTTCAGCATATTGGTCAATGGTAAACGAATTACCATACAAGATGGTAATAAAAAGCTTTGTATTAATATTTTATTTATATCCTCACGGGAAAGGCAAATGACAGTCGTATTTTGGCTGACAATTCTGTGAATAAAGTTTGCACGAAAAATACCATTGTATTTGTACTGTTACTTTAAACATTTTTGCAATCGCTACATGAATAATATATTTTTCAGGTCACTATGAACTATGAAGTTTTGTACTACATGCAATTAAGTTTGCCACATTCGAATGTTTCCTGAGATCAATCTTACGATATTGTCATTCATGAGTTAAACTTCTTAGGCGGCGATTCGATAATTGGACGAGAATTGAGAGTAAATTTCGAGTACCTACGCGTCACATTTCGTTACATAAGATAGAAGAAAGACATAACTCGCTCTGTCTCTCACACTAAATCTCTGTTATTCTTTATTTTTTAAGAAGCTTCAGTTCTCTCATGGTGCTGCACGCTCACTTTTTTTTTATTTTGAAGTTTTTATTTTTTTTTTATTTTGGCATCAAACAGTAATTTTAATGTCATACCTATTACCTAATATCGATTATTTCCTGTATGTATCACTATTTTTTAATAATAATTATGTTTTTCTTGTTGCAGGTAATTTGTGGAATTTCAACTATTTCGCTAACGAGGTATAAGATCAGCAAAGGTCAGATATTATACATACTTGTGCAGCAAATTATACATAATTATGTTAATAAGATACACAAGACATTCTAAATTAACAGGGAATCCATACCAGACGTAACAGTGGCTATGTTAAACCCACAGACCTACCCTACAGAAAAAGCTCCAAACTACATATTTTAGTAGTATAAAGTACAATACTCTGAGATAATATAGAAATAACTCTGCAAGTCTGCAGTGTGCAGTGCAAACTTATCAGCAGATTGCAGATAAGCAGGCAGGGATGACTGGCTCTTACAGGTTTCAAGATTAACCAACGTAGGGTCGGTTGTACCATTGTTAAACCGTCGTGCGTCGTTAGGGTGCGATTAAGAATGCGTTTTAACCGACTTCAAAAAAAAATGAGGTTATCAATTCGGCACGTATACGTATGTAATATGATTGGAACTGCTATACATATATTCACATGTCATAATCTATTAGGGCTTTCAAACAAATATACAAGTGTTTGTAGATGTATGTATGTTTATCCACACATTTCTCCGAAACATTTATTGGATTGCGACCATTTTTTTATTGGCATACATTTACTTCAACTTAGGGAACCGTGCAAGTGTCATCAAAATCGGTTCAGTAGTTTTCATGATACGGACTAATACGTGTAACACCGCACTGCTTTCTCGCAGGCCAGACCTCGCCAGGCCAGGACGAGAGGCCGTGGGAACAGTCGGCCTGCGGTGGTCTGTCGTAAGAATCAGTAGTAAGAATATTCGCATTATGGCATATATTCCATTACAGCATATATGTACATGTATTATCATTTAGCTGTGACCCTTATTGCAATATGAATAATTTGCGTAATGAAATGCGCATCATATATTGTATTTATATCACGTCCTCGACATTTTCGAAATTAATATTTAAATAATGTAATATATAAACACGGCTTATTTCAACTAAAAATATGATACAAATATGCTGAATTAGACGAATTCTAACCAAATTTACCTCATCATCGTCTCTTAAACCTACACAACTTTAACCGTAGTTAATTTAACCCATCGTTAGCAACTGTGCAATCGTGCTAGCCTGTGGGGTGACAGTAATCGGAGTATGCAATCGATCGTCGGGACCAGTCTCAAACTGTGTTGTGTAGGTAATATATCGACTTTATATTATACTAGCTAATTAATATAAAGTAACAACTCCAATATTTACTTACACCAGAGAAAGGGGTTATTTTCCCGCTTGTTTAAAAACTGTTACGAAAAACCAGCAGGTTGGTTTTCAGTTCAACTCAAAAAGACAAAAGATTTAGGACGATAGTCATATTTATTAAAAAAAAAAAAAACTGGAAATTGCTCATCCATCTCAACATATTTGTAAGTTTATCGGAATGCGTAAAAGGTACACCTAATGGTGTACCTTTTTACGCAAAAATTATTACTAACTCACTAATCGCTCCTCGAGCTTCAATCCCAAAGTGCGAATAGAAACATGGCTGCTGACACAGAACACTGGCTAACAATAAATAGTTACTGCTTCTGTGCTGCTTGTCTATAATAAACTATGTAAAATAATACCTTTCGGTACGACGTGTGTGCATCAGCTGGTTCTTGTCAAGTCGTTAAAGTCCGAGAGAGAAGTAGGAAGGTATTATTTCAGAGTAGGTTATTATGTAAAGCACAAAATAGACTAAGTCAGTAATGTTGAGAGCACAAGACTATATAATTAAGACTATTAGGATTAAAATGTCGCCATTCTATGCAAAGGACACTTTTGTACGGCGTCTGTCCCCAGTGCAACTAGCTACGTCATTCTGACCGACACCTTGGCAATTCAAAAAGCCTGTAATTTTTTTATTTGAAATTTATTTCAAAGCATTCATGCTTTGAGTTTGGGTGCTGAATCAAGTTTTGGTTTTTATTAAATGTCATTTGAAAGGTCATAATAATAGCTTTATTTTATTGTAAGATATGACACCAACAGTGAGTCATAGTAATGTACCTACCTATTTACTTTATTTTCCAAAGAAAAAAAAAACGGGAAACTCAATCATAGTAATTTGCCTGCACGTGTAAACATCTACAGGCAAATAACTATTCGTATTTTTTGTAATTCTGGCAATTCCTTGACACCAATGTTTCTCCGACCCTTAAAATACACTAAGTTACATCACAAGTTTAGTGTTACCACACAATACAAAAGATTTCAATCTCCAGTGTTGCCATGAACGGCGGTTTTTAAAAATGTCGTGTCGTAATTTTAAGCTTGTCTGTCTGTGTGTCCAGTTTTAAATTGTGTAATGGAATGTTTATGGACCATAATTGTTACTTACTGAAGATTGTCCTGATAAGTCTTCGCTGTTAGGTACCTATATCCAAGTAAAGGATTGTCACGTATCTAAATAATTACTATTAACAAATTAATGGATAAATAACTAACTTCAGTTATTAATATTGGAATTTAAAAACCTTTATTTTTGCGTGCAAAACCACTACTCAATAAAACCAGTTTGGAAGATGGATGGATGGATGGACCTTTTTCAGCAATGGACGATTACATTCATGAAATTAAAAAAATCACTTATATTTTCAGGCTTCTAACAGCTTAGGGCGGGTTTTTTGAGCCGTAGTTAACTCACCCTTTGGCTAAATGTGAAATGCTAAACATGAATGTATTCATGTTAGCTGATTCATATTAAAAAATAGTAACTAATAGTATAACTTATTCATGTTTAGCCTTTCACGTTTAGCCAAAATTCAACCATTAGTTACTATGTTTAACCATTGGTTGAGTTAACTACGGATCAAAAAACCGGCCCTTAATCACAGCTGTGAGTTAGACTTTCCTCACGTGTATAAATTAATATGGCAAAACAACCTATAATCACCTTTTAAGCCATAGCTCTAACAAAAACATAAAGAAATCTTGTATTACTCATACATAAAAGGCACACTACACTTGCGTGCAAAAGAAAAGGCTTCGGTTTGAAGCAAGATAAATCAAAAAGTACGATGAATAAAAAAATACTTTTGATACCATTTAATAGGTGAAAAGGTTAGGATTCAATCAATTTATTGTAAATCGGAATTGAAAATTGCATACCAACTTTACAGGCTTAAAACAAAAATAGTCGGCCAATTCGAGTATTGAAACAAGTTTATTTGTGTGTTTTAGGGTTCCGTACCTCAAAAGGAAAAAACGGAATCCTTGTAGGATCACTCTTGTGTCTGTCTATCCGCTTGTTAGTTGAAATTTTGTACACTTATGAATTTATGTGACACAAACACGTACGTGTAACGTAAATAAATGAATTTTGAATATGGGGGTCAATTTTGGAGGGCAAATAAGAACAAAAAAAAAGTTTTGCAAACTCTACCGTTTGACATATCAAATGAAAGGGCTTACTGTGAGGGTCTCAAATATATATATATATATATTTTATAATTTTAAAATAAATTAGTTTAAAGTTATTTAAGAAAATGGACGAAAATAGACCATTTCCCCCTTATCTCCGAAACTACTGAGCCTAAAATTTTGAAAAAATACAGAAAATAGTTCTATACCTGTAGATTACAGAGAAAAATTTATAAGAATTCTATGGTCTTAAAATAACATGTCAAATCTCTCAATATTGTGCGTACAAACTTACATTTGCAGTTGGAGTATATGGGATTTATTTTTGTTATTGAGATTAATTCATTCAACTACGGAACCCTTCGTTGCACGTGGTCCGACACGCACTTGGCCAGTTTTTAATAATAAAACCGATTTTATTGTTGAAAATCAGAGGATACAATTTTGTGATTATTAAACCGTTTTTTGTTTTAAGCCTGTCAAGTTGGTATGAATTTTCAAATTTCGATTTGCAATGTTTAAATTTTGATTTTGAATCCTAACCTTTTCACCTATCAAAAGTATTTTTTTATTCATTGTACCTACTTTTTGAGATTATCTTGTTTCAAATCGAAGCGTACAGGGTGGGCAGACTTTTTTGCACGCAAGTGTATTTGTCTTAAACACCCTTTCATTCAAAATGCAACTTCATCTTACACGAAATAAAACTCCTTTTGCAATAAAACGAGGTAACTTAAGTCTATTTTTAGCCCAGAATTTCTAAGAAAATTGTTCCCTGTAAGGATTCCTATTATTATCCTGTCATATGAATTTGGACTTTACGAGTTTTACGATACGATGCGTTTTTATTGTGTGCGGTAGCCAGTGGCTTCCATTCACACATATGGTGGGAGTGAGTCACTTTTGTTCTGATGGTATTTTATATGTCTCTTTTTATATTTTGACCTCAAATCGTCGGCTTACGTTGATAGTCTTTTAGAGTTTCATCAAATTTTTTTATGTAAAAAAGGTAGATTTTTGCGGTCTTTAAAGTATGAAAGGTATGCAGGGAACGAAACCGGTTTGTCTGTATTTAGCAGACGTAGACATCGAACCCACGACCCTGAGTTTTTTTGAACGAACTTTCGATATATGGATCGAATCTTCTGTATCTTAGAAGGTAGGCTTTTGGCCATTTGGTCTATTATTTTCCGCGTAACTATACATTTCTGTCTGGGTCAGCTTCCAGTCTCGTGGTTAAAGAATTTTTCATTCCTCCTTCCTTTATTTAATTAGAAACACAACACTTACGATTACGATACGATATATGTACGTATTTTTACGTTATTTTCTTCTTATGTCTGTGTATAATTATGTGTGTACTGTGTACATAGGTAAATGGTTAAATAAAATTAAAATAAATAAACGTAAACCACCAATAACAATGACAGCCTCAAAACGAAAATATTAATCAATAAAAATTACCCCTTAGCACGAGATCATACCAAAAGAATCCCTCAATCCAGATCCATTATTTATCTAATATACCGATATACGGTGAAATCCCTCCGTTTCTGACGTCATAAACCGGCTGCCGGTGCCGGTATAAAACCGGGTAACGGCCGATAGCCGGATTTCTTCGTGTAATGAAACTGGGATCTTTGGCCGGTCCGGGGAAAATGTGGAATTATCTGGAGACGGATAATATTGCGTTCTGTCTGGGTATTGTTGTCTGAAAATATAGTGTTAAATTTTTTCCTCCCCTAAGGCAAAAGCAAGAGGGAGAATGCCTCAGGGTTTTTATGTCGTTAGATAATACTCTGCTAAACTACTGAACAAATGGCCAATGTCGATATTTGAACATTACATTGAACGGCCTATAAAAATAAATTGTCACCGTGCTTGCTTGATATAAAGGCCTGATTTAAAACAGCCAGGGTGCCCCTGCTAGATAATTACCTGGCTTCATACAAAGATGGAACCAGCATTAGTAGGATAAGCAACAACGTTGGTACTTTCAACCACTTTAACCAATAATTTCTTATCTTGTAGGTGTAGGTATGCCTAGCCCACCAATCCTGCTTACCCCCCAACAATAGCCAACTCGTGGTACAAGTCCCGCATGTCTCCGACCCACGCTACATCCACTTCGAAACACCCACTCACTAGTGATGTGCTTATATTCGCAGTAATTGGTACTACACAAATGGTACCAGCAAATCGATTCAGTGTTCGGTACCAAAATGGTAGTAGGTAATTTTCCGGAATTAAATTTGCAAGGTTCCCTATTCGTATGTGCTGTTTTATATGCAAATAATAGGTTAACATCTTTATGGGTGTACTTCAAATTGTATGGTAACAGACTTTTTACAAAAAAAAAAAACAAAGACTTCCAAAAAAACACTAAAAAGTGAAAAATAACTTTCAAGTCCGGAAGTCAGTGTATTTGGTTTCGTATTTTCGTTTTTAGCCACCGACTTCCGAAATTAAAGTTATTTTTCACTTTTTTGTGTTTTTTGGAAGTCGATTTTTTTTTGTAAAAAGCTTTTATTTTTCACTTTTTAGTTGTGGTACCTTGCCTACCCCACACAAATTCGAATACCTGCAAAATAAATTAGAACATAATCCACATAAAAAGTGGGAAAAATATGTATTATTGAAGCTAACTCAAAAACTACCCAAGCAAAGTTGGGACCAACTTCGAGAAATACTCTCCCGAATAAAACAAAAATCTTTCACATTGGACTACTCTATAAAAAATTATGCGTGCCTTCTCCTTTTTTTTATCGGTTAAAAAGTGGATTTAGATGACACCTTTTGTCAATACATACTGCGATAACCAAGTAAACCAATCTATCCCCCAAGAGTGGTTTGTAAAGATCATATTATGATTATTCGAGGGCGTATATTATAAAAGTAGACGATTCCAAAAGCTCATTTAATATAATATTTCTGCCACATTGTCTACGTAGTAGACGATATCGGTATTGATAACTTGGGAGGTCTGTGAATGGACCGTAGTAAGCCGAGATGATTGATTGATTCCCCTATCTGTAGTACTGACGCCAGCACATCAAGCTACTACAATCTGTCAGATTTCTTTAATAGATTTTCGACTTTATTGCTAAGGCATTAGGTTCAAGTTTGATTGGGAAAATCTGACAGTTTCGGGTAGGTTGACCTGCTGGCGTCTGTACATAAATAATTGTGTCATGCTTTGAATCAATCTAAATGTAACCCGACTGTTTTAGGTAACAAAACTTTAGTATAAATAGATACATAAACTTATCAGTGATGTTCCAGTTTAAAAACTTGAATAAAAATAAAATAAGCAAAACGTTCCGGTGGCTGAGAATTTGGGATAACTCAAATGTCGTTCGTATAACCGGACATCTGAATGTCAGACGTTCGAAAAATCTATATTTTATTGAATCACAGTACTAGAACTCGTAGAATTTGTACACATACGTACCACACCAATATCGAATACTACCTACTACTCATTTTCATAACGATTATGTTCGCAGCAAAGTGACAACAGTTATTGGCACTTTGGTACTAATAGCCCATCACTAGTGGTAGTGAAAACTGGCCGTATGCCAATTAGTGAGTCAACCAGTTGGCGCGGGTTCGATTCCCTGTTGTGATATGTTTCTCTTATTAACAGTACCACATAGAGGTACACAAATGGTACTTTAGGTACTACAGTCTGCGATTTGTTCCTGGATGTTGTACTTAGTCATTGACTTAAGTACGGATAGTAGATTTGCAGGAAATATAAATTGGCTTAGACGTAGGAAATGATACAGGAAATATTGTATTTGTAGCGTGTTATTTTGCTGTCTTGGTATTGGCGGCGATTTATGTTTTATGTAATTCCATATCCATGGGATTTGAACTTGGTGTATAAGATAAGAGTAGACGAAGTCCAATGAAACGAATGGCTTGTGTGGAAGATGTGGCAGGAGGGTTATGATATTTAAAGTTTTCTATCAAGTTGGTTGGTTTGATTACCTCGTGGCTAAGTATTACAGCCGCATGGGTCGATCCATCAGGTTAAGTTATGCTTGCCGGGGTTGATCCGTAGATGGGTGACCACCTTCTGACGACCCGTAACGACTGCCAAAAATCCAAAAATCCAAATCCAAATCATTGGATTTGGATTTGGATTTTTGAATTTTTGGATTTTTGGCAGTCGTATCCAAATCATTGGATTTGGATTTGGATTTTTGGATTTTTGGATTTTTGGCAGTCGTTACGGGTCGTCAGAAGTCCGACAACCAGTCTTACCAAGGGGTATCCTGTTACCCAGTAACTGGGTTGTGGAGGTCAGATAGGCAGTCGCTCCATGTAAAATACTGGTATTCAGATGCATCCGGTTAGACTGGCAGCCGACCCCAACATAGCTGGGAAAAGGCTAGGCAGACTGACTATCAAGTTGGTTGGTTAGGTTGCGGGTTGGGTATTGGGTCTTTAAATAGCCACCTATAAATTAATTACCTTCACAAATAATCATGTCAATTCTTTTATCAGACTGAAATAATTATTTGGACTTCTGAGAGCTGTTTGTATTCAAAACCATTAACAGTTTCCCAGCCGCCAGCACTACTTCCTACAACGCACCAGCTGAACACTCAACAAATTCAGGTTAATCTCCCATTAACATACAATTATAGTCTCATCCACCTTTCCATACATGTCCAGTTGTTCACATAACGGATAGACGTGTACTGGACTTGTTTTTATGCTGATCCCACTTTGTACTACTGTTATGTCGTGAAGGACGTCGTGAATGTCCTTCGGTGTGGTCAGCTGCGCACGCGCAGCGACCGTAGCGTAACTCGCTCATATGATTGTGTGTGAAAGAGAATTTATGCAGACTTGAATACCTAGTTTTTTTTTTTTTTGGTGTTAGAACTTGTTTCATCGTACACAACTCCAGGTTCAGAGTCAGACGTGAGTTTTTTACATTCGTAAACATCTTGTTCTTAGTTTTTGGCCAGTGTAGCTAAAAGCTATTGATATCAATAGCTTTTAGCTACACTGGCGATAGAAAATATCTAGAGGACATCTGTAGGCCTAGGCAAATGGCATTCGCTTTGGAGCGATTCTATTTCTACAATCGCTATCGACGCGTCTCTATGGAAGTCATCGTTGGATTAGATGGTTGCATTGCGAGATGTTGTAACTTGTGTATACTTGAGATCAATGCTTCGTTCCTTCTCTGTATCAGAAGAGGATTCCTGCACTGCGAGACGAGATCAACCTCTCTTCCACCCAACCAAATTCGTTACCAGAAATCAAACGGCCTTTGCCTAGGTACTCTTATGTCTCTCAAAGTCAGCTTACAGTCCTCCACGTATGTACACATTAACAAGCAATGTAAGTCACCTAGCTGCGACACGGAAGCGGTAACAAGCAGATAAGCGTTATCGGGAAGCAATAACCTCAATCAGTGCAGTACATCTGTACACTAACACACAGTACACAATAGTACACAACTTATATGGGGGCTACCGCTCGTGTTCCTATTAATGGGCTACAGATTAGTAAGTTAGAATGTTGTATATTGTTTGTATTAACTGAGTTATGTTTTCTTATGAAGTAAAATAAGAATAGTTTTGTTAATTTTGTTTATGGCCTCCCTTCCCTATCCCTATTTATTTACAAAATCTTATGAAAAACTTCCAAGTTTCCAAGAACTTAGAAGTTTCTCTTCTTTGTTCTTAGAAACTTGTGAATCTTCGGGTTTATTCCAGATATCGAGTCTGGTTAAACCACGCTGGGGACGATGCATTTCATTCATTTGTTCTTAAAATGTTGCCTTTAGCCTTTATAAAGTAACAAAAATACTAGTAAATCCAATAATTTCATTCTCAATTATGTTTGCTCTTCTGATGTGTTCACAATAAAAAGCTCTTCACACAAACACCGTCAAACATTTCTATCTTATCAAATCAATCCAAAGAAAATAGCAAAACCCACCAGCAATTAACAAAAAAGACAACAACCGTACATACCAAAGATTATCATTTCTTTTACTTTATCTACCACAAATTAAATCTACTTAAAAAAAAAAACAAAACCCAACATCAATTAACCAAACTGATAGCAACCAAAAACAAAAATCACTCACACATCAAAACTTCACCCAGTTCATTGGCCCATTGCATCTGATAATGAGCGCCGTACACTGCCCAGGCGCAGGGCGGGCGCCATCATGAATCACTCACTGTGCGGTGACCTTGCTGCTCTATTTAACTGTTTGTTTGTTTACAACTCAGAAACTTCCGGTTTGAACGCACTTTAACTTTTTTTTGGTCTGGTAATTTGTAGGAATGTGTTCTTTTGGGCTGTTTTTTTTAAAGTTGGGTAATGCTTGTTATTAATAGCGTTGTTGTTATTGTTAGCGTTAATAATATTTTGAAGACCATAATATTTAATGTAGGTACATGTACGTACATAATTCCTACAAAACTTAACTCTGAGCATTGAGTAGTATTTATCAGGGAGTACAACCATTGAGTACTCAAACATTGAGTAGTATAGGTTTAACTTATTGTGGCCTGTAAACAAAACACTAGCAAGAATACCTAGAGCAAATATTAGAAAGCACAATAAATAATACTTGGTCTATTTTCTTGATTTATGAATTATGACTAACAAAGATTTATGACAGACAATCGTGCTTAGAACCGCAGACTAAAATATTTTTGTACAGTAACACAACTCAAAAAATGAAGAAATATGCATATGTGTGAAGTAATTTATGGAGATTTAGACTACAAACATATAGGTTCTGTAACCTACTCCGAACCAACAATAAAATAAATACAAAAAAATTGCATCCTTTTTAATCGACTTCCAAAAAGGAGGTTATCTATTCGACCCGTATGTATGTATATTTGTATGTCCACGATTTTCTCAAAAACGAATTAACCAATTTTGATGATTCTTTCACTACGGTGATCTACATACTTTCAGGAAGGTTTTGGTGGTTATAGATTAGGTAATTATTCTTATGTACAAAGTTATATGCATAAATGTACTGTATCTCCACTGATTGAAGCTGAGTGAAAGATGAGTGATCGTATCTCATGCTGTGATTTCTTTCTTCTCATGCGACGAATTCTTGATGTCGAAATATCAAACTGCATGAAATTGTAATTGGCAAAAGATTTGAATTAAGTAGGCTCTCAGAATCTAAGGGATTTAATTGAGTACCTACTCAATTAAATCCCAGAATCACTCAGACTCAGAATCAAAGGGATTTAATTGAGTAGGCTCTCAGGATAGATGTAAAGGTGTGGATAGACTCATATTATCTATCCACACCTTTACACTCAAAACTGCACCATTTGTCACAACGAAGTCAACTGAAATAGGTACCTAACGAAAGTTCTATAATAAATGATTGTGGAACGCATTACCCTACATCGAGGCGCACCCATTGTATAGTGTTGTAACTCTCGGTTCAGCTGACACGTGCGCAGGAGTCGATTGTGTATAGTTTATTATGGTCATGTTAGAGTTTTTATGAACTTCGTATATGGAGCGATTATTAAAAGAGGAATGAACTTGGATCTTAGTTACTATTGTGAAAGAGATCCAGAAGATTTGCCGTAAACGATTCATTAAGAGTACACACTCGTAAGTACATTTCTATAATGATATGTGACAATTCTATCTCTAAACAACCACATATTATAAGATTGTCGCAGTTTATTGCTGCACATAGACCTGCTTTAAACCCGACTGCATCAGTCTACCTCGATTCTATGAAGTAGATTTTCAGGATTTTTTTGTCGGGTTTTATTTATATTAATTATTATTTTGTGCTGAATAGTGTTCATAACTTTGAGCTATAGAACTATAAATATCTATAATCGCGCAACCTGAGGTGAACGGCGGCGAACTACAGGTCGAACTTTGATTAAAAACAAAAATTATATTATTTGATATCGGAGCTGGACATAACAACGAGGAGCGGACTGACCGCGCCCTGGGTATTCTGCTGCTTACAACTCATCGGAACGCAGAGTAAAAGAGTCGAGAAAGCAGCTTAACTCCGTCAAAAGATTCACCGTTAAAGCTGGACCTGATCCAACCTGGCGGCGACGTCATTAAAAGATGCCCATCCATTGATAAATATCACCCGTCTCTCCACAATTCCATTGCTTACTATAGAGTGCATACTCGGTAAGCTCTTTGTCTCCTCCATATCCTAAGGGCACGTCTTCCCTACCATTATCGCGCCCCCCGGTTTACTCCTTAATATGCAATGGTCTCTGTTGCACCATGTAACAGGGGCTTGTGTTGTAATTCATTCGAGTAATCGAGTTTTCGTTCAATTCATTTCCAGATGAAGCAAAATAACTCCTAAGACCATAAAGTTCAAAAATTCAAGAAACTTGTAAATATTCATCCCACTTAGAAGTTTCTCTTTACTTTTAAAATGAAAAAAAAAAAAAACAAATGAAGACGGTACACACAACTCTCATAAAATTTTACGCGGTACTCCTATTTCGGCATTTTTTGCGAAGTTTCTGAGATAAGGGGTGACATAAAACAAACCATACCTCATGTGTTATCAGCCTTACAATCTCTAGTAGTCCCGATGGAGCTGTGGTCAGAATTGTGGCTTTCTTATTAAAAGTTCTAGATATTCCGTATTTGTACAATAAAGTTTTCATATGGTCGACCTTTATAATGGCTTGAAGTGTAAATTGTTTTGATGCTACCTAATTCGTTTGTGAGTCATTTAATAAACGTAGTCAATCTAGACAGTGTAACTGGATTCAGTCATTAGAATAAATCTAAGAAATACATAGATCCCTAATACTGAGTCCATAGAAAAGTTATTATTCTATGGTTGATCACAAAATGATGTCGCTAGTCAAAATGTATGTATGTCATCGCACCAAAGCAAAATCCTAGACAATCATAATAAGCTTTTGTATACCTATTATTTTTACTTTGTCAAGAGACAGGGAAAGAAAAACACAGACCTAGGGACTTATCTGTCTGGGCCTACCTAACCTAACCTACCCTTTCAAACTTACCGTGAAGATAATAACACAATACACCCTTACCCTTTCTGCGCAGTCACTATCGCGCCTTGCCATCTCGACCCGGGTATAACGTCCGATACCACTGTACCTACCCGGGTATCCGGTTATCCGGGGGAAATCTCGTAAAGTGCACACGATGAACAAGGGAACTATGTAGTTGAGTTGTTACATTTTTCCCCGTTTTTCCTCTCTGTATTTGATGGTCGGTAGTTTTGATAAGAAATATTAAGTTATTGTGTTTTTTGCTGAAAGGGAATGTTGGCTGAATATTTTTTTGTAAATGGATAATGGAGAAATGTGAAATGGCTGATACATTAACAGTTACATTCAATAGTACATAAAATATATTTTTTTGGCTTATTGCTTTTCTAATCCGATACCAAACATCGACGTCACATGCTGTGTAGATTATCGCCAATAAGTTAAGAAGCCCTCCATAATTAAACAAGAAATATATTGAACAAGATTAAATAGTCAAGTGAGTTTTATCGGATTTTAATGAACTCCTTATAAATGGATCAAATCAAATCAAATTTATTCGTAAATGTAGGTTTCAATACAATATGATGTTATAATAAGATCACTACATTCGCTATATTCTGCTGGGGAGTTTGTTGCGCCACTTCTTCTCCCCAGCTAAAGCACTAGGAAGTGGTGAAGGGCGGGCGTTTTGGGGGACTGTCTTATGTAATTTTGACGTTCAAAAAGTGCTGATTCTCAGCCTAGTTTGAATAAATGACTTTTGATTGACATTTTACTCGAGAGCATACAGATAATTACAAAGTTAGTTGTGTCAAAACAACACACACATTTAAAATGTAATAAATCAATCACTTACATACTAACCACACAATTCCTTACCTACGTACTAACACACAATTACCAATGTCAAAATAATAATAATCCAAATCCAAAAATCTAAACATCAGTCGTGTCCTCCATAAACTCAGTTGTGGAGTAAGTAACATTTATGAATTAATTATTTTTTCAGTTTTTTTTAAACATATTATTATTAAGAATTTTTAACTGTCGTGGAATTTTATTGAAAATAACTGGAGCCATTCGATAAATATTTTTACATAGGAGGGCTGTTTTATTGCGATCAACACAAAGAATGTTCGATTCACTTTTTCTTAACCGTGGATCAGTTGGGGCTCTTATTTTGAAAAGCTGTGGGTTTATCTTAACAAACTGTGCCACCTCAAAGATATACAGGCCTATTTTTAAATCATTAGCTAAACTTTCACAGGGTGTTCTACCTATGAATATGAAAAACTTTCACTATGGGACCAACTCTGAAATTACAAAAAAAAAAAAATCTGCTGTTTCATACAAAAGTTCAATACCTACTCGACCAAAAAGTATGAAACAGCAGATTTTTTTTTTTTGTAATTTCAGAGTTGGTCCCATAGTGAAAGTTGTTCATAATCATAGGTAGAACACCCTGTGAAAGTTTAGCTAATGATTTAAAAATAGCCCTGTATAATGACTGCAATGTCAGAAGCTTCAAGGATTGAAAATACAGATACAGTTTACTTTAATTTGAACCAATCCATCTCCTTCTCACAGTTGCTACATCCCTTCGACAAACGTCTTGCGTAAAATTATTCTATCAGCTCAATTGTCTGTCTGTATGTCAGTTGAGTAGTTAATACTACTTAATAGGTTGTTAACAAGAGACACCAGTAACTTTGTTTTGTTTTTAATTACTTAATTTATTTGTTAAGTGCACGTGTTCTTATTAGGGATCCGTACCATAATGGTAAACAGGAACCCGTATGGTGTGACTCGAGTTTGTCATGTCTGTCTGTCTGTCACAGCTAGATATCTCAAGAACTACTAATGCTATCAACTTCAATTTTGGCATAGTTTTCGATGACGTTTGCCCAACTATTTTGCAAATAAGAAAGAAATGAAATTATTATTTTTTTTGCAACAAGGACTGAAAGGGTTTCTTAAAAATTCGAAGTAGGGCTTCTAGGGCATGTGGGGTATCATAGCGCTGTTTGCACATTCTCAAACATTTTTTCTTTTCTTTTTTTTAGGCCGCATAGTTTTCGACTTTTGAAGAAAAATGTAGATAAAAATACCCCTTATCTCCGAAGTTTGCATAGAGAAAAATCTGAAATTATTCTGTGTGATAGAAGTTTATGTAAAGATTACAGGAAAAATAAAACGATGTCTCTAAATATCACACTTTTTTATATATGATGGTACGGAACCCTCGATGCGCGAATCCGACTCGCTCTTGACCGGTTTTTATTTTTGTTTGAACATGCTGGTCCTTAGCTAGAAATTACTGGTCCCAGGATTATCACTATTCTTTAGCTACAGTTTTCATACCTCCCTGCTGTCTCTCAATTGGCTGTAATAGAAAAAATATAACTTGGTATTACGAAAAATGTTTAAAATATTTTTGTTTAGGCATTGCCCGAACATACATGTAGGCCATAATTCGATTTTGCCAACCTGAACAAGTAATTAGCACCCTTTAAACTCATATCCCATTCATCGAGCAAAGTTCAAGGATTTATTAAAGAAGCCAATAAACTCGTCACACAAGTAATATCTATCCATACTCTATTATACGAGTACATTATATCAAAGTAACATTTTCACTCGATAACAGTGCTCATTTTCACCCAGCAAATATCCCAGTACGTACGTTAGGAAGTTGCGGTCGTCGGTAAGGTAACTCTAGTTGCAAGGTTGTAGCAAGGTCACTGCCGGCGACCGGTTCAGCGGTGGTACGAAGATAAAGATGCCGTCTTTGTTCAGATCAAGTATTTACAAAAATGAGCAAAGTATTTTGTTACAACGCGCTCTATGTAAGTGACGGTTTCCAGTTTCAGATGCAACTTTGCCTGTATGTAAATGAATAGCATTGATTTTCGATTCGTTTCAGTTTTAAACATTTAGTTACCGTGTTATGTAGGTTCCTATCTTAATTATTGCATCTTTCTTTAATCCATTGTTCAGGTGTTTTCATCAGGACAAAATAGATCAACACCCAACATTTTTATGTCTTAATTCTGTTAACAGTAATAGGTACCACCTACATATAACCTACTAGCATATTTTTGACCACTAATTTTTAGTGGTCAAAAACATGCTAGCATTCATTAAATTGCATTCAAATTATTAGAATAACGGATACTGAAATGTCTGCTTATTATAGTACTATTAATCAGAACTAATAAGCAAACATTTGAATTCAAATCAATCTCTTCCGCTAGGTTTCACATTATTTAGCATCCATTGCGATCCTCGTTTCAGTAAAACTAGCTGTCTAAGCTGTCTAATGCCGCGGGCCCACGGCCCGCTTCTTGCAGGCCAGACTGTGCTGGGCCAGGCCGACAGGCCGTGGGAACAGTCGGCCTGCTGGCGTGGCCAGTCGACGCCCGTACGATCAAATGTATGGGATGATCCGTGAAATGCTCGGCACGAGCCGCGGCAGGTCTCGACAGGCACGGGGCGCGACAGGCCGCGACAGGCACGGGCCGCGACAGTCCTCGACAGGCACGGGCCGCGACAGGCCTCGACGGGCCGTGGGAACGCGGCATAAGCCGTGTGGCCGATGGAATTTCCCATCAGCAAAAATGACGAACTTTTATCCCCTAATGAACACCTTTAGGAGATGAATTTCCTAAGCTCCTTCCGCAGTGCACGATCCTTATAAGAGTTTCGTTGAACTAGTGCAAAATTTCATGCTTCTAGACCCAGCGGTTTAGGTTAGTGAATGGATAAATAAACTTAAGATTTTCATGACTTTTTCTCCTTCCAGCGCGTCCGAACCTTCACAACCTCTCTCGACGAGCTCGCGGGTCGCGTGCAAGCCGCCGAAGCCGCGCGCTCCTCATGGCGCGGGCCGGGCGACGCACGCGATGCGCGGGCGCAGCTCGACGCGGTCACCCGCGCGCGCGCACAGCTACCCCCTCTCAGGAGGCTGGCTGATGAACTGCACGCGCAGGCACAGCAGCTGGCGAGGGATAAGATCCAGCTGCCTGACCATTTGTTAGCGAGGCTTGATGATTTGAATACTAGGTAATTTTCTTACTTTTAACTGCTGTTTGGAACCTACCACACATCCCAGTTGTTTGGACAACTGTGTCTAGCCCTCAATATGTATAGTCTAGGACATCATACATTATTATAGCTGTTCTACTGTCAGTATGACTCAGAATTTTAATTGGTTTTTAGTATTTAGTTCAAGCAATCACAGCAGACTTCATAAGATTTAAAAGGATATTTAGCTAAATCTAAGTAGGGTGGTGATGCTAAAGACATACCTACATACGGAACAATTCCGTTTAAGTTGTTACTTGGTATCTAGAAAAGACAATGATCATGGTCTTGCCGATCAGTAACAGAGACGAAATAATAGTCATAAAAGATAAAAATGTCTGCGCGTGACTAACGTATCTTGAAAACTTAGATAAGTCACGCAGGAATAGCTTTCAACTAGGTACTAACGTAAATATTTGTATGTGCGGAATGTTAAACAGCGCTACGGTGATTGAAAGTCAATTAAATAGCTGTTTATATTCATTCTAAGAGGTGCTTGTCAACATTGGCAACCTACATTCTCATAGGCTTATGGCTACTCGTGCTATGCAATCTATTGGGGATAGGCAGGAGCTACAGGGCGTCAAGTGATACTCTTTAGACTTACTCTGCGAGAAGTCCTTGAGGATATGCTCTGTCTATGGTTCGAAATTCAACCAACAGAAAAGCTTTGAGACCTCCAGTAGAATCTAGTAGATCCGTATTATGTGCCTCACTATTGGCACGGGGGGACCGAAAGCTCCTAAAAGTTTTAGGCAGTTTTTGGAGAGGTAACTACTCTACCTCTCTTTATCTATACCTTTCTTGTAGATATAGGTTCATTTTTTATTACAAGAGCATTGATTAGTTTAACCACTCCACTCTTTAGAACACAAAAAGATATACCTACTTAGCTTATTAAAAAAAAAAAACAACCTGATTCTTAAGTCCATAAAGGAATTTTTCATGAATCTACGAAGTAATCTCTACACATCTCTACACACTGGACCTAACTCATCATCATCCACTTCATCTTCCAGGGTATCAGGCCTGGTCTCCGGTGGCGAGGAGCGCGTGCGTCAGCTCGCCGGTGTCGCGAGAGACGGCGGAGCGGGCGCAGCGCAGGGCTTCCTGGCTGGCTCTGTGGAGCCACCCTGGGAGAGAGCCGTCACTCCTGCTAATGTACCATATTATATTAAGTGAGTAGATTAGGTCTTTACTGTTGCTTAATGGTAATTCTGAAGATAAGTTCCGCATTGTGTTGGTTTACCAACTAGCCAGCACCAAAAATGATATGCCCTGATTGATTTGTAACCCTATTGCGGACGATGGCGACGCTTACCTAACTATTATTATTTTATGTAGAATCCTCCAAAAAAAAAAATTGGGAACCAAGATATTGAGCGTCATCTTAGATGAGATTTTTTACCAGTCAATTGAAGAATGGGAGGTTACTGACAACCTTTTAACCATCTACAACGCCACATGCGAATTATGCATCAAATACCTGACGTCACACAAATCCTGCATCGCGCAATCAGAGTTTACCGCGCGACTTGCATATACTACTTGCGTATACCACGTCCCGACATAGATAGTCGGGCAGTAGCCTAGCCCACCAGATACAACACCCGTCTGCTCGGAGGATGAGTGAACTTAACACCCTGTTCCTTATACCTCTATAACCTTTATGACATAATCAACTACAGATCCTAATGATGTAATTCCCTCCTCAGCCATGAACTGGAGACGACCCACTGGGATCACCCGAAGATGATCGACCTGATGAATTCTCTAGCTGACCTCAACGAGGTGCGCTTTTCCGCGTACAGGACCGCGCTAAAACTTAGGACGGTTCAGAAGGCGTTGTGCAGTAAGTATCTAATAGTTACTTTTTTAGATTTTTTTTTTGTTCAATGGAAACCACGAGTGTCCATAAAAAGACAGCCATTTGTGGACTTTTATCACTGTTAGACTCTAATTATGTTTGCCTTGATTGTGTAGAAAAAAAAAAACATACAATAGGTACATACATAATACTTATTTTTTCTATGAACTGAACCCTTACTGCTTCGCCAGTCTTTATAGGCCGGCGAAGTACTTTAAGAATCTTATACTTTTTAAATGATAAATATGGCCGTATATCTGGCAGGTCTTTTCTTCAAGCTGTATTGTCCCCCACAGGTGCTTTTCTCTGTGTGTTGCTTTTAGCTGTCACATACTATGCGTTTCAACTAAGAATAGGATCGCGCTTGTTGCCAACTTCGAACGATAGCTGTCAAATTAGTAAAGCCAGCAAAAAAACTGTTATATTTTTTATTCATAGATTTCATTATTATTTATATTCATTTTTATGAAATGTTATTTCTTGAATTCCATAAATAGATAATTTTGGATAAATTAATAATATATGGAAACAGTATTCACTAAAAAAAAAATAACCAATATTATACCTACTTAACTTCACGATTTTTTTTTGTTATCATTGTTGACTTTGTTTCTTCATATTTGTTAAGTTTGTGCGTTACTTTCAACTCAATATGAGTTCGAAGAGAGGGGCAGTGCTCCATCGTAGAGCACGAGAAATCGTTTTTAATGTGCACAAGTACTTTGAAAATGAAAAAGGAATGAACTTCTGCGACTTCTTTCAACTTCTTTGAGAATGAACTTCTGCGTAATTTCACATTGAACCGAGCATAATTTTTCTTTATTTATTTATTTTTTTGCACACCTTGCGTTTTGATAATGAAGTTCGCCAGTATTGCGAAACAAAATGGCGTCTTGACAGTACTATTCTTATTTGGCACGCATAGTAACCACATTAATTTGTCTTCCAGTGCACATGCTACAGCTGCCGGCCGCGTTGGAAGCGTTCGACTCGCACGGACTGCGCGCGCAGAACGACCGCCTCATCGACATACCTGACATGATCACTGTTCTTACTTCGTTATATGAGGTATGTATTACTGTATCACTAATAGGTATGTATGGTAATTTGAGTCAGATGCAGCAAAGTTTGTCAACAAGATTTTTTCCAAGACCGATCTTCGGTACCCCTTGTAATCCGAGAAATTGATAGAGGATGTGAGGGTTTCCCGCCAGACTAACAAGTAAATAGAAAACAAAGCCTTGGATGCTAGTTATGAAAATTAAATTAAAAACTTCTGGTATACTTATACCTTTAACGGCGCACCGAGCTTTTTATACACACAAACAAGTTTTTTTTATAACCGTTGTTTGAAGTTATAAACAATTAAATTAAAATCTAGGAAAATATGTTGGTATTATTGAGGATATATACTAGACAGTATACACGATGGAAACACGATTTGATCAAGTTGGCTCGATAGAATAAATTCGCAGAATTACCTATTTTCGAGTATTTTCATCCTCTATTTCCCTACTTTTTTTTAATAAATAAGTAATTTGATATTATGAATAATTTACTAAACTAAAGGTCATAGATGCCTAAAGCGTTTGTACACGATAGTTTTTTTTTTATTTTGTTATTTAAGGGCAATATGATAAAAATAACAACGAAAACCGTTGAAAAAATGCAAAAGTGTGGTTATTTTCTTTCCTCTTTACACGTAAAGAAAAAGACAGACAAAGACAAAAGCTCGGTGCGCCCTTAACAGATCTGGTCAAAAACATAAAGTGTACAACTAGCCTGTGTTCCCCGAAGGAATAGGCAGAGTATACTACCCACCTATAAACCTATAAATTTGTCTACCAAAAACATTCTTGCAGTTATTAAGAACCTGCCACTAACCCTTGTATCCCCACCAGGTAATAGCAGCCGAGAACCCCAGCCTAGTGAACGTGCCGCTGTGCCTGGACCTGTCCATCAACTGGCTGCTCAATGTGTATGACAGTCAGAGGACCGGACAGATCCGGGTGCTGAGCTTCAAGGTGGGGCTGGTGCTGCTGTGCAAGGGGCATTTGGAGGAAAAGTATAGGTAAGTGAGGAGACCTTTAGGTAAGGTAGAAAATTTTAAAATTATAATTTTAGAGATGAAGTTAACTTCCGTAAGTAAATATAGGTAATATTTATTATGTTTAAAATTCACGTTGGCACCCCGCGAGTGACGTGGGACGAACAAATTGTGAGAGACTATGCCGATCCCGCTTACTTAAATAAAATAAAAGAGAAAAAAAAGTCCTGTAAAATATATATATATACAGGGCTATTTTTAAATCATTAACTAAACTTTCACAGGGTGTTCTACCCATGAATATGAACAACTTTCACTATGGGACCAACTCTGAAATCGCAAAAAAAAAATCAGCTGTTCAGTACATTTTGACCAAATAAGCGAACATAAATGTACTGAACAGCTGATTTCTTTTTTGCGATTTCAGGTTTGGTCCCATAGTAAAAGTTGTTCATATTCATGGGTAGAACACCCTGTGAAAGTTTAGTTAGTGATTTAAAAGTAGCCCTGTATATAAATGCCTTTATGAGCTAACAGTGTGATTGCAAAGTATTCTTGTGCCTTCATAAAATCGGACCGCCTTGACAATAAGGTTTATTTTCCCAGATATCTATTCCGACTGATCGCAGACCCGTCGTGTAGAGCTGACCAAAGAAAACTCGGACTTTTGCTGCACGACTGCATACAGGTAAGATTTTGACAATTTATCTTGACAATTCAATTCAACTCTTACTGAAACCAAAATAAAGACTAATTTTTGTCTTTCTTGCAACCAACTTACTTTTCTTCGCCACCCCACTCATGATTATGACGTCATTTTGTTCAGGTACCACGACAACTGGGTGAAGTAGCAGCCTTTGGAGGATCAAACATCGAGCCTTCAGTGAGAAGCTGCTTTGAACAGGCTTCGGCTGCCACCAAAGAAGGCAACAAGGGTGGCACTCTTGACAGGAAAGTTGGTAAGTACCAACCTAAACTAATGTTGACTTATCGAGGAAATAGTGTTAGGGCTCCATGTCGGAATGACTGAACACACAACACTTGAAGCATTATAATGTGTAAAGCAGGAATGTCCATACACCTGCAGTTCTGAGGAACTAAGAAACGCCACTGTTGCCGCGATTGGTATGTCCACCTACCGGGCCCAACTCAAATAATAATAATATATGTACATTTATTTACTATCAACTCGAAAAGAATAAGAAGCAACTTAACACCTTATATTGTCAAGCCAGTTATATCTTATGTACATAATCAACCCCACGTCAAGTTAAAAAAAAATGAGTTCACTACTAGGAAATAAAGAAGCTATTAAAGTCAAATTGTTACCATGGACGTTCAGTCACGAGCATAAATTACAATTAATTAAGTACACAAAATTCAAAAGCATTTTTTTTTTTTTTGAGAAATAAAGATAGCAACTCAATAATAAACTTCTAATAATAACTTATAATAAACTTTAGGTTTCGAAAATACTATGTTCGCAACATCATTTAAACTTTATTACCTATCTATTATTTTAGCTATGTTTAATAACTTATGAATCTTGCGAAAGTGTAGGGTGACTGACAACAAAATCTCCTCATAATAACTAACATTCTCCTTTGTCTTCAGTTAATCTTCCAGAAAAAGAAAAGGAAAAGGAAGAACCAGTAAACAAAGACAAGACCCTAGAACGCGACGCGGATGGTCAGCTTCAGTTCATAGAAGCGTTCCACTTCCTCCAATGGCTGCAGAAGGAGCCACAGTCTATGGTGTGGCTGCCCGTGCTGCATCGGCTGGCAGCTGCTGAGACTGCCAAGCACCAGGCCAAGTGCAATATCTGCAAGGAGTACCCGATTATTGGATTCAGGTGAGTTTTCTAAAATTGCAGTGATTCCCAGATTTATTTCGAGATTTTTTTTTGTGTCAGCAATTTTACCAATGTGTGTTACACATATATACCCAAATAATTGAAATTCTGTTACCTACACACATATCCCTTCCATCCATTGATAGGTTACCTGTTTTCCACGTTAGGACGTACGAAACTTTCGGCATTGAGCGGCTGTTTCCGGTCAAGAACCTCATTCCGTCTCCATGACAAAACTAGTTCTAACTTTCGTGCAAGCTTAAACCTTCGAGCCAGTTATTGTATTTTGAACTTTATTCCAACACGAGTAAAGTACCTACTTAATAAAAAATTGACAATTGGACAGGTCTCAACCTTAAAAACTGATGTTAAAACGTCACTTTTTGTTGTCGAATAAAGTTCGAAATTCAAAAATGACTCCACGGTTCCCTGTATAAAGATAAATCTTATTTTGTAATTAGTTATTTTGTGCTCTGAGGTATTCTTAGAGCCTTTTCAAACATGTTGAATTACAGTAAAAGAACTTAAGAAACTGAGAAAGAACTTGAGAAATTATCGTGAAATATTATATAAACTGACTCCGTCTGTTTTAGATACCGCTGCCTGAAATGCTTCAACTTCGACATGTGCCAGAAGTGCTTCTTCAACGGCCGCAAAGCAAAGAACCACAAGTTGACACACCCCATGCAGGAGTACTGCACCGCTGTAAGTTACCAATATTTCACTAAGTATTATTTACTTCATTTGTAAGTAGGCCCTAGTTTGCAATTGTTTTATTTAAGTACTTTGGATTTGAGAATTTTGGAAATCACATTTTGAATTTTTTTTTACCATCGCCATGTTTTTTTTCCAACAGCACAAACTTGCGACCCGTACCCTGCATCCTACCCGAAAGCGATTGTCGCGCGAATACCCGCTTACGCGATGATAAACGATTTGATTGATCGCGCGAGTATGTCATATTCATATAAAGGAGCGCGGTGACCGCATACTCGTGCGACGATTTCTTTCGGATTCCTTCCGATTTCTCTCCATCCCTGCCTACATACCTACACAATTTTGAACATCACTATCATCATTATTTCAGCCAAATAACCACCACACACACACCACAACATGTTTGAAATGAAAATGATTGTTTACTTGCAGACAACATCAGGCGAGGATGTGCGCGACTTCACCCGCGCGTTACGCAACAAGTTTAAGTCAGCTCGCTACTTCAAGAAGCACCCCCGAGTTGGCTACCTGCCCGTGCAGACTGTGCTTGAAGGTACGATATCTCTCATCAGCTGTACACTGCAATTTTACTTATACGTATACCTACTACAGTCGAAGACTGCCACGGGGAACGGTTCTGAGTCCAGTTTAATTTTTTTCAGTTCCCTCAGATTTAGATTCTTACGTACAAATCATAGTTGATTATATAGCAGGCTGCTCGTGTTCCCAAAACCTTTGCCCAAAAAGATCAAGCTAATATAACTATACTCTCGTTCTGTATTTTATTGTTTCTGACAAACAAGCCCCATTGAAAACACAAAATGTTTATTTTTTTTATTAAATAAATTAAAAAATTACAATATGTTGTTCAATTTCCAGGTGATGCCTTGGAGTCCCCAGCACCATCACCTCAACACGGCAGCGCTTCGGGCTCCGCCCTGGGAGGTGACGACATGCACTCACGCCTCGAGCTGTATGCTACCAGACTGGCACAGGTCGAGCTGGGGGCTAAGCCGGGAGATACTCCTGACAGGTTTGTAATACAAAATGATTCCCCAAATAATACACCAAAGGTTGGCATTATATTTTGTTTTGATACTTAACTTTTCGTAAAGTTCAATGATAAGTGTTCCATTTTTAAAACTATCTATCCCTATCCGGATAGACTGGAAGCCGACCCCAACATAGTTGGGAAAAGGCTAGGCAGATGATGATCCCCTATGCTTTAGAAACATTTCTGTTTTAAATATTTTAGTCAGTTTTGTTGGCATTTCTCCATTTTTCAAAATCAGCTAATGCACCTAAATGTTTCTGTATGCTTTCCACAGTGACGAAGAACATCAACTGATTGCCCAATACTGCGCATCACTGAACGGCGGTGGTGAAGCTGATGATGCACCACGCTCGCCCGTGCAGGTTGTGTCCATCATACATCGTGAACAGAGACATGAACTGGAGGCTATGATCAGGTATAACGTCAAAATCACCATCAAAAACCAATCAATCATAATCTGTAAGTTTTCCTAAAAAATAACTAGTATTTTGTTAAGACTGTAGAGATAATTCATAGTTTATTAGTCAAAATCCGAAATAATAACGACTAAAAGGGAACGAAGATTGATTGATTGTTTTCCATTTTTTTCCATTCTCCCTGCAGTGGGACATCACAGGCTTTTAATTAAAAAAATAACTAGGTTCAGCAAACGGACTTGGTAGATGATTAATACTAGTAAGCGAACTAGAAAATTTTGTCAAGGATAAGCAATCTCACCAAACCTTTTTCCATTACAGGGAGCTGGAAGAAGAGAATGCCAGCCTGCAAGCTGAATACGAACGTCTGAAGGCGAAGCAGACTCCAGGATCTACTCCTGAGGAACAGCACGGTGCCAATGATAACAGGAACGCTCCTGTTGACCAGGTATGTTCTTCTAGAACAATTTTTATTTAAAAGGACCTTAAAGTTTAAAATGCTTTGCAGGAATCAAAGATAAAATTACAATCATGACGTTTAAGGTATTGCAGAAACTGGAGAAGAAGTTGAAAATTGCGAAACCGTTAACTGATGCGCCTCTTGAGTTTTAAAAGAACTCTTCAATTAGAAGAAAACTTCAACATTTACAGTAAAGTTCTGTGTTAGTAAATTACCCCAAGAAAACATTAGCTAGCAATATAACGTAGATAATCAGATATAGCCCCATCGAAAGATATTATTTTAACACACACGAAAAAGCAGAAATTATGCTTATAGCACTAAAAACCATGTTATTAACGGCGATCGTTTTTGCAATTTTAGTATTACCAATAATGTCAATTGCACTTCAATCGACCTTCCTTTACTGTGGCTAAAACGTAAAAATGACAGAAGAAACGAAACCAAATTGCTTATCTAATGCTAGAAAACAACTAAGCAATCGCACATGCAACTTTCAAAGATAAACATGGTCAAAAATACAACATTTCACCAAAACGGATTGCTTTCAGGACATGATGGCAGAGGCCCGTCTGCTGCGACAGCATAAGGGTCGTCTGGAGGCGCGCATGCAGATACTCGAGGAACATAACCGACAGCTCGAGGCGCAATTGCAGAGGTTGAGGAGACTGCTCGATGAGGTATGTAATGTACAAATGTATAGAAGTAAAAATGTAGAATTTTGTGAAAAGAAATGATTAACACATTAACTGCTTCATTATTAGTGAAATGTATGCAAACGCTTCTTTATGCTACACTAATCCTGTGTGGCAAACGCTCGGGTGCGTGCAAAAAATATCTTGGGTGTAGACACCTAAGGGTGTCTCTGTCTACATCGTAAAATAAGGGACGGTAAGCCGTCCCTTATTTTACGATGTTTTCGAAACAATAGAGATGCACAACGAACGCACAGGTGCGGCGCGCCGCACTCGAAGAAAGTTATGCAAATTGTACGGACGCGCATACGCGCCCTCAAGCACATGGTGAACGTCCGAAAACGCGCATGCGCGTCGGCCGCGCCCAATGAATTAACGAATGAATTAATGAACACATTTTTTACAGGAGGACAGTATTCAATTTATTTTAGAACAACTATAACTATCATCATAACAGGGATAATTCATTTTTTTTTAATTTTATGACATGATCAATGGTTAGGCCTCGCATAGTCGCCAACCCTTAAACGTGTACGAATTTATTTGTTTAATTATAACGATTAACTTGAATGCCATTTGATGCATTTTCTTTGTCATTCCAGCCTGCCCAAGGTTCTCCACCAGCTCGCACTGGCACACTTCAGACTCGCTCTGTGACTGCTTCACAGCTCGCTACCGATTCGCCGGCGAAAATGCATAATGGGCTATACCATGAGTCGCAAACTAGTAAGTATTCACATATTTTACCCTTAGAACAAATTGATTGAGCCCTTTGACAAAGTTGACATTATAGTTGTCCATACTAAAAGTAAAAAGATCCATAATATATAAGAATCTTCACCGCAATTGTCTTGTAAATACAATAAGACCAGTCCTATCAGACGAAGAAGACCCTCCGGGACCAAACAAACTGATAAGGTTTAGTGTTCCTTAAGGTACCGTTCCATGCCCTATCATAGTTTTTTACTAAGGGGTTCCTCGGGGTACCAACGTAGGTTCCATATAGCCATATACCTAAGTTAGGTCCCCTCCCTAACGTTTAGTAGGGGTTCCTCGGGGTACCAAGATATATCCCATATAGCCTGTCTCCGCCCCTAACATGGTGTGTGCACGTCAGACGGCGGCACGCGCTGGGCGGGCGCGGAGCGCGAGGCGCTGGAGCGGCCGCCGCCGCCGCCGCACGCCGTGCACTCGCTCATGCACTGCGCAGGTACACGTGCGCCGCGACGTCTCAACGTATCTTGCGTTGTCCTGAGTTTCCAATTAATGTTATTTGAGAAAAGTTACTACAATACCTTTATATTAAAGTCTAGTTTTCTCTGCAAATACAATATTATTATAACATTTTCAATGGTAATCAATCCTAATTAATACGTAATGTAATGTGTTTAAGTGGAAATAACGTCAATTGGGAACAAGAATTTGAACAGAGTTTAGCTTTCGTTGCACTGTTGCCTCCAGATTTCAACTTTTGTAGCAGCTATTGATTGATTGTATTGCTATTGTTACCTACACATTCACGTGGATTTGGTGCAGCCATCACGTTAGCAATGCAAAATGGATTCCATCCTCCTGCACTGAAGCCGCATTATTGCTAGTTTATAGGACTTAGTCTTCAATTCACAGATATTTTTTAGACTTCTTTGATTGTTTTCAGTTGTTTTTTTTTTTTTTGTATTTCGCTGTTATTTTTTCTTTTGTCGACTTAGGTTGTTGCATGGTTTTGAGTGATGCATGATTAATGTCGTCGTTTTAACAATAATATTTAATATTCACGGTTTTTTCTGTTTCCTGCAAACCTAACAGGACGTATACCTTGAGGTAATAAATACTTGAAGTTTTTATTTCGTCACATTTTACGACATAAGCCGAGACCCATTAAAAATAACTAAGTGGAAAGATTTTGCAGGGTGGAAACCATCAATTAATTCGATACTACCTAGCGAAAACTATATCACAACAATGTAACCAAGTAATCATTAACCAAAAACAATGATTATTCTAATTTCCAATTTCATTTCCAGATGACCTAGGCCGCGCCGTCGAAGAACTAGTGTCAGTCATGACGGAGGATACACAAAACCAAACATCGAACTCTCCTCCGCAGTACACCAACGGAAAACCCCCCACCAAAGAGTAGCCCTCATGTGACGTCACACGCGCGTATGGTGCTGCCACCCAGCGGAGCCACCCGGCAACCGCCGCCTTCTCCATGATACCTTCGAACTAGCAACACTGTCGAGCAATACCAAAGAGAACGCTTTAAATTTCTATCCTTGCTAAACATCGAAGTATTATAAAAATTGTACAGTATTTCTACTAATTTTCGACTCATCACTAACAATACCCTGCACATGCTGTTTCTACCTTATTAAACAAAAGCTCTAACATTCCACACATTTTCTAATCGAGGCTTCGCGGGGAAAGATACTAAAAAGTAGAAGCCTGCAAGGAGCCGGCTATATAGAACTAACGATGATTTTATCTAGATTTAGTTCCCTGTAGCGTCGTTTTCGAGACGATAGTCGTATGCAACGCTTATTGTATTAATAAGGGCATGCCATTGTTGCAGTACGTATCGTGATTGAGTCGCTTTCTTTACTACCGTTTTTTTTTTAATTCTTGTAGGCAACCCTGACAGAATTTCTACTATTTTTGTTTTTCCCCTCCGTAACCCCGACAGTGTTGCTAGAACGAGACGATCCAACGAAAAAGACACTGTAACGAGCATTTATACATATATATATTTAACAAAAAGAAAAAAATGTACCAAATTTGTGGATACTTGATATTTTAATCGTTTAAGTACATATCTTGTTAGTACAATCTCCATTATATATCATATCACTTCTTGTATACTTCCATATCATTTTGCTGTGTAAAATACAGGCATATGTATTATATCACGTGAAACGAAACTGAGGCGACATGGTCACCGACTAATCGGTGGTCTATATTCTTTACAAGACAGCTCGATTGGTTTGGCCACATTTTTACCATATCAACGAGTAACATATTCTACTGAAACCATATCCATCTTTTTCTACAATTATACAAAGAGCAAACAGATTTTAACGAACTACTACAATAGTAGGAATTTTGAAATGTGGTCACACTGAACGTCATAAGCTGAAAGCTTTAATAGGATCACAATTAGCTTTAAAACCCACAACTGTGACATATTTTGATAAATAATGCAACACAATGGATGCAACCTCCATGTTTTTACCGCGCAACCACTGAAGGGGCCTAAGTTTTAGTGGAAATGTATTGTTATATAGATTGACCTCTCCGATTTTCAAAAATGTATGCCATATGTCAGGTATGGCCGTAGTTAAAATGGATTCGTTAACAATTTTGCGAGTAGTAGTATTTAGATGTAGCCAAAATGATATCGAGCATGGTATTTATATGCATGTTTGTGTAAGTTAAACATTTATCGAGTTATCAAAAATGTATCGTTAGATGATGAAAAATAATAATCGAAGTGCTTCTATGCAGAGTAGTGGCAGTTTCCTTTCCTTCACTGTTAGATCTTGGCGAGCCGCGAGTGTTGAGTCGTGCGATTGAATAATCGCAACGAACAGATATACTAACATACTTCACCGTGACGAGAGTTCGTGCGATTAATTAATCGCGTTCAATAATCGCGGTGCGCGCTAGATAGTACTATCGGACTGTAGGGACTCTTCTTAGGAACTAAAAACATGTATCCAAAACTTTTTCACTATTACAAAAGGCAAAATGACACGGTTTTCGATTAGGCTAATTTGGGATGCGACGATTTTTATGTCGCATGCCGATGTATCTCGATATGTACCGTGTGTAAGATGCTGCCTACCTTTTTTAGATAAGGATATATTGGAGAGACTTTTATACGATCGTTAAATAATCCTGTTGAAGCTAACTTTAAATTAAGAACTTCGGATCTAACCATATCATGGTTTATTTTATTATTTTCCGTCGCAGCCGTGCGCATAAATTTCGAAGTTCCAGCACTTTTTAACGTTGGCAACATTCCGAAGTTTCGGCGCACCCGCGACTGTTACTTAAATTCATATTAATTTCGCTAATATAGTATATAAGAAAAAGCACAATCTTTATTATTATTTTTAACGAAAATAGAAAATAAAAATTTACACTAATATATTGTTAATAATTTTATTTTTGTTTATTGTGTAGTACGGTAGTTTTCTGTTTATGAAATTTAATTATTATCTATTTTAACATTGGCAACCTTACGAAATGTACTACTTCCGCATTTATTTGTATATTTTACTGTGTTTATAATGTTTTTAGAAGTTAAACACAAATAAACATTCAACATAGTATTCTGTGGTTTCTTTTTATATGAATCATACCTGACCCTTACAAAAAACAAAAAGTATCATGAACATAAAAGAAATAGTGGCAAAAGCCCAACCGATAAAGGTGCGACTCAACTGTAGAGCCAACACGCACACGTACAGTCACGAGCATTATTACTATACACAGCTCGGTAATAATATCCAACTTCGTATGTGATCATTTGTGGAAAGTATTTATTAAAGTGCCTGCATAAACATATGACATCGATGGAACACTAATACTATTTAACGATACAAGCGACGCCAAAATATAGAATGCTGGAGCTGATATTTCTAAAGGATGTCACCTACCGACCTACTCAGTTAAATCCAGATGTGATACCTCATTGTGATCAAAAATAATGAAATTTTCATCACCCCCGGGATTTTTGTCTACAGATTGAAGGATAACTTATTTGACCTTGACCGTGACCTTAGTCGCAAATTGTTGGTTTTACATCGGAAACCCTGGTTTCAGAGCGGCAAACTTACGTGACGCGAACCGTGAATCCAACAATTTTTGACAGAGGTCACGGTCAAGCTCACTATCGGTTAAATCATCGTTCAATCTGTAGACAAAAACCCTGGTGGTGTCATACAAAAGGGGTATCCTTCAATCTGTAGACAAAAACCCCGAGCGGTATCATACAAAAGGACGAGAGCGTTTTAAATAAAAAAGTGTAGCCCTAACTTTTGGGCTGTCGCCTGTGTTTGAAGTCTACCCGAGCGTTCGGCGGGGCGGGGCGTGCGAACGTTCGTGTTGAACACATGCAAACACTCGCGAATGTCCCGAGTGACGGCCGAGCGGCGCTCAGTGAACGCTCTTCGCAACTTGCACGCAACGCTGAACGCCCCGCACGACGCTTTTTCACTCGGGTCGTACACTAAGTGTACGGCCTGAGTGCACGCTCGACTCGAGCGTCCGGCGGGGCGGAGCGTGCGACGTTCGTGTTAAACACATGCAAACACTCGCGAATGTCCCGAGTGACGGCTGACCGGCGCTCCACTTGCACGCAACGCTGAACGCCCCGCTGGACGCTTTTTCACTCTGGCCGAACACTAATAACTAAAAAAAAAAGTCATTTATTCAAACTAGGCTGAGAATCAGCACTTTTTGAACGTCAAAATTACATAAGACAGTCCCCCAAAACGCCCGCCCTTCACCACTTCCTAGTGCTTTAGCTGGGGAGAAGAAGTGGCGCAACAACTCCCCAGCAGCACAAGCTGTCTGTTCAGTTAAAAAAAAATGCATCTATACAACACTGCGCATAATAATTTAGGTACTTTACGCAACACAAAACATTAAAATAAATTATTTACTATAAGTAAGCTAGCACACGCAAATATACCAAAAAAAAAAATCGAAAACTATACTCAAGCGGAAATAAAAATACAAAACTAAAAATCGTAAGCAGAACTTTATACCTAAATAAAGGCCTCCAGTAATAAAGGATGTGCGCACTTACATATAAGAAGATTGTAAATGAAGCCGAAACTCGAATTCACAAATGATAAACTAGGACCATCGAAGTAAAATAAACAAAGTTAATTACTAATAACGAAACAAAACCAAGGACAGCAAGACGACCAGTCACCACAAGCAGCACTCGTTCACGAGCCTAACGCAGAGTTCAGCCATCACCCCCCTCGCCATATTTGAGGGAAGGAGGCAACCCGACCCCCGACGCTACCGCAAGCAGTGACATCTAAGGGAGCATGACGAACTTGCTGCCGGTTGCTCAGGCAAGAATAATATGATCAATTGTCGAGGTCACTAGCTAACCACATATTGCAATACCACTCATAAAAAAAAACATTGTAATGAGTAGATTATGTCAATGATAAATAAAAATAAAATTAATAAAATTGACTTTTTCAGTCAAAGAAAATAAATAACTATATGAACTCATATAACCTGTCAGAAGATAAGCTAATTCTGGAGAAAGAACATAAACATTGTCTCGAGTTAATCACAGCGACCAACTATTCTTATCGTTTAAGTAGTCGTTGATAGAATAGTATGCCCTCGAACAAAGGTTAGATTTTACTTTAGCTTTAAACGCATTGAAGGGCAAACCTAGCAAAGAAGAGTAACTTGTTATAAAAGAATAAACCAAGCCCAACAAATGAGTTATGAAGCCGGTGAAACGGAGCACGTAATTTGTCCTTATGGCTGGTGTTAACATTGTGGATATCACTGTTTTTAATGTATAAATGTATATTTTGTCTAATATATAAGATGTTGGCGAATATGAATTATGATGCCACCGTGAGAATACCAATATGTTTAAAAAAATCTTTCAGAGAAACTAGCACCTAGCTGGTAAATTGCTCGAACAGCTCGTTTTTGAAGTACAAATATATTTTGAATGTCAGCGGCTTTTCCCCAAAGCAGAATACCGTAGGACATAACGCTATGAAAATAACTAAAATAGACTAACCGAGCTGTATCAACGTCAGTGTATTGTCTTACTTTCCTGACGGCGTAAGCGGCTGAACTGAGCCTTCCCGCTAGGCTTGATATATGAGGGCCCCACTGAAGTTTGGCATCTACTGATAACAGTAGATAAGTTTTTCTGGGCATAAGCCCAGAAAAACTGCCGAGTCTACAGTTCTGAGCATCTCTTTATCTAAGACGATGTTGGGTCCTAGATTTCTAACATTCGGTAAGGCAAACTTTATACATTTCGTTTTCTTGGCATTGAGAACTAAGTTATTTGTCGTAAACCAATCCGTAACCATTGAGAGTGCACTGTTTACGTCGTCAAAATCTTGTCTGTTCCTGTCTACTTTAAAAATAAGAGAGGTGTCATCTGCAAACAGTACAACGTCACAGATACCCTTTAAATATAATGGTAAGTCATTGGTATACACCAAGAATAAGAATGGGCCCAGTATTGAGCCTTGAAGTACACCTAAGTGAACTGATAAACCGGAAGATTTCACACCATTAACATCTACTCATTGAAACCTATTATGTAAAAATGAATTTATTACTTTAAGAGCTTCGTTTTGGAGACCGTAATGATGTAGTTTACGTAAAAGCGTGTCATGGTGCACGCAATCAAAGGCTTTGGAGAGATCACAGAAAACTCCAATAGCATTTTGCGAGTTCTCCCATGCGTTAAATATATGTTTCAGCAGAGCAACACCCGCATCTGTAGTCGAACGACCTTTTGTAAAGCCATATTGTTCATCATGAAGGAGGCCGATTTAAATTAAAATGTCTTAGCAACTGCTTGAGTATTAACTTTTCAAATATTTTACTAAATGCAGGTAAGATAGAAATAGGCCTAAAATTGCTAACGTCATTTTTGTTTTTAGAGATTGGATAATCGGATGCATATTTACCTAAAGTTGAGGTGTTGGCTAATATGGAATGGGCTTTTGTATCGAAAAAATCCTGGGATTCCAGCATCGACAAATTTTGAGTTTCGATTATAGAATCGAATGCACCTATATTTAGGTACTTGCGTTCACCTGTTTGCTACTATGGATTGGACTTTTACATCGAAAAAATCCCGGAATTCCGGGATCGACCGATTTAGTATTCTGATTATAGAATCGTTTACCTACGTTCAGGTGTTGGCTAAGATGGATCACTTTTGTATCGATTGTACAAATCTCGCGATTCCGGAATTGATAAATTTTGTACTTTTTTACTATGGAATCGAATTGGAAGTAGGTTGCCAAAATGGCATAGCAAACGTCAATATAAGTAATGATCAGTGGTTGGAGTAGGTAGAGCTGTTTTTGCTACTTGCGACATGCGGACATAACATGGATATGCCAAATATTTCCCGGAAATCCGGGAATTCTCGGAATTAAAAAACCATTGTTTAAGTAGTTTTTATAGGAGTAGGTAGAGTTTTACTTAATTCATATTTCACGAAGCTACCTCAACAACATTCCAGGATACCTGTGTGTGTATATAAGTAAGTATATACTGTTTGGGTGCTCACCTACTCATAACTGCCCACTTACCCATATTAACTCACTTAAATCAATCGACATTTCAAAAGCCCGGGATTTCAGAGGCATATCCATGTTAACATCAATGTTTGCGGCCAAACAGCTCTACCTACTCCGACCACTGGTAATGATAAAAAAATAATTTCAAGTGAACAATAAAACAATATTAGGTTATATGATCCCGGTGTCCCCGGCGTTTTTTATATGTATTTAAGAAGTCGTTTTCATACCATGTATCCGATTAACTAATCGGATACATGGTATGAACAACTGGTATGAATGCACAACTGTGCATTCCCGGATTTTCTGGAATCCCGGGATTTATATTAAGAAAAAAAAAATAAGAAGTCGCTTCCATAATTTCTAAGCAGAAATTAACTACTTATAGGTAAAAATGCATCCGATTATCCGATCTCTATAGTTAATAACTTTCAAAATGTATACATATCTGACTAATTATATTAATGATTGATAATCATTAAGGCGACGAAAACCGATGTTGAATGATTTTAAACTGAAGATCACGTCTATACCAGTGGTGTTAATGTTTTGAAAAAATATATGTTAAATTAGAGCATTTTCTTAATAACTTAATCTGTGAATATTTTAGATCACGTTTATTAATTTGTAAAGTTATGTCTAACGTGAATAAAAACAGAATCACGCAAAAACTATCAAGCGTATTTTTATAAAGCCATTTTAAAGATAATTTAATTATTTATCTTTTAGTAATACCTTTTATGTATAAATGATAAATGATAAATGATAAATGATTTTTATTTCTGTAAGTAGGTTTGTACAAACACTTTTACAAGTCAATATTTTTTTTTAAACTAGATGAGGTCGACGTTTATTATCTGACTACTCTGAGAAGAAAGGCCGAAACAAACTCAGAGGTCACAGTCTCTTATAAAGTCCAGACATAATCTTGGTCACTTCATGTGAAGACCATGTAGATTGGTGTCTGAAATGGTCTTTTGAGGAAAGAACCACACAGATTGAGAGGACCTGTCCAGTCAGTGCACGCATTTGTCAGTAATCGCGCAGCTCAACTCGAACTTAAGGAGCTCAACGATTCGACGAACAATACGAAAGACACTGGAAAGAACATTGGGGTAGGCCGCATAGATTACTCAAACTGCCAGACCATGATTAAAAATAACTGAGAGAAAAAATAAAACAAACAAAAAAAAAAAAGCAATGACCTACATAGTCTTCACATTCACAATAAAGTAAAATAATATAATACTTACAAAGTAAATATTAATGTCAACATTCAGTATGCAAAAATAAAAATAATATAAAATAAAATTGGAGCAGTTCAATCCCAAGCCTTTTTGTCCTCAATATAATCTTTAACGGTATAAAAAGCTTTCTGACACAACTTGCGTTTAATGAATGATTTGAATTTATTAAGGCTCAAATCTTTAACGTGGCTTGGAAGTTTATTATAAAAGCGTATACATTGACACCTGAATGACCCACCTATTTTCTTGAGCCTTGTTGGAGGTACAACAAATTTGTGTTTGTTCCTAGTATTTATATTGTGGATATCACTGTATTTTTTAAACAATTTAATGTTTTTATGGGCATATAAAAGATTTTCAAAAATGTACTGAGAAGGCAAAGTCAGTATATTAATCTCCTTAAATTTCTCTCTGAGAGATTGTCTCGGACTTAATTTATAAATGCATCGAACAGCTCTTTTCTGCAAAACAAAGATAGTCTGAATGTCGGCTGCATTTCCCCACAACAGAATACCGTACGACATTATACTATGAAAATAGCTAAAGTACACTAAACGGGCTGTCTCTATGTTGGTTAAATTACGAATTTTCCTAACAGCGTATGCTGCGGAGCTTAGCTTTTTTGACAATTTATCTATATGTGGGCCCCACTGAAGCTTAGCATCCAAAGGTAAGCCCAAGAATACTGTGCTATCTTCAGGATTCAACTCTTCGCCCTTTATCAACACGTTAGTTTTCACCTGCCTAACGTGAGGTAGTGTAAACTTAATGAATTTGGTTTTTTTTTCATTAAGGAGTAAATTATTAACACTGAACCAGTGAACTACTTTTGAGATCGCTCTGTTTACATCGTCAGTAACCAGCTGCTGACGTTTAAGTTTAAACAAAAGTGAAGTATCATCCGCAAACAAAACTATATCATGATTATCCTTAATGAGGTAGGGCAAATCGTTAATATAAATAAGAAACAAGAAAGGACCAAGAATCGAGCCCTGTGGGACCCCTATTGTTACTATAGATCCGGGCGATCTTTTTCCATTAACGTCAACGCTCTAAATTCTATTACTCAAGTATGAAGTAAGAAGATCCAGAGCGGTGTTCCGGATCCCGTAATGGCGGAGTTTCCTGATTAACGTTTCATGAAGAACGCAATCGAATGCCTTGGACAAATCACAAAAGATGCCCAAGGCATCGCATTTGTCTTCCCATGCATTATAAATATGTCCTAAAAGTTCAACACCGGCATCAGTAGTTGAACGACCCTTTGTAAAACCGAACTGCTTGTTATGTAATAATTTATGTTTATTAAAAAATCTTTGCAATTGGTCTAAAATTAATTTCTCAAAAATTTTACTAAACGTAGGTAGTACTGAAATAGGTCTATAATTTGTGGGGTCTGATGTACTACCTGATTTAAACAAAGGTATTATTTTACTATATTTCATGAGGTCAGGAAACTCCCCACAGTCGATACAGTTATTAAAGATAAGAGCTAAAGTAGGTGCTACAATGTCAATAATAGACTTAACAACTTCTACAGAATTACCCCACAGATCTGCTGTCTTTTTTACATTTAAAGTGTGAAAGGTTTTAATTATGTCTCTACAGGTAATTTGTTCAAAATTAAATTCCGAATCGCAAGCATTAACATTTTCCTTAAGCAAAGACTCAGCAACAGAAGTTGATGAGTTTAGGGATTTAGTAGTTCAAACGGGAATATCTGAAAAGAAATTTTCAAAGGCCGCGGCGACTTGTGATTCTGATTTTATTATATGTATTATCATTAATAGACAGGCTGTAGTCAGCACTTCGGTTATTAGACCTTCCCGTTTCACTATTAATAATATTCCAAGTCGTTTTAATTACATTACTACTGTTTTTAATCTTCGAACTCAAATAACGCGACTTGGCCATACAACAAACTTTTTTAAATAATTTTGAATAGTTTCTAACATATAAATTAAATTCAGCAGTGTTTACAAAAGACCTTTCATTGTATAGTTCATAAAGCCGTGTTCTACTTTTATGAATACCAATGGTAGCCCAATCACTGAAAGACGCGTTACTATTAACCGAGATAGTCTTGGGAATAAAGATGAGATTAAATTGTTGGCAGTACATATTAAAAAAATCATCATACAGATCATTAGGATCAGTATGATTAGCCAAAACTGTTAATTTATTAATGAGTTTAACTTTAAAAGCTTCCAAGCGACTTGTAGTTTTGGGGTTAACAATGATATCCTTTTTAGCCACTTTTTTGTTTTGGTTTTGGATAGTAATCCTTTGCCCGCAATGCTCAGAATCTAGTAAATTTATAATTTCTTTATGGCTTGGAATAACATCTGTATAAATATTATCTAGGCATGTGGCACTAGTAGGGGTTATTCTTGTGGGCTCCAAAAATAGGTTTACAAGATTGTATGACTGAAAAAGACTTATTATTTTACTACAAGAACCTGACTTTTCTAATAAATTAACATTAAAATTACCACAAATGATAATAGATTTATTTGAGTTACATATCTTGTGTAACACTTCATCCATTACCTTTTCAAAGCAGTCATACAATCCTGAAGGGGGCCTGTACACACTTAATACAATAAATTGCTCCAATTCTATACAAGCTATTTCAACTGTCCGCTCAACAGATAGGCTCACAATATCCTTACGGTCTTTAAATTTCAGCTGGTTACTTACTAAAATTAATGAGCCACCATGTATAGCATTTACTCTGCTGAACGAACTACCAACCTGGTGATTATTAAAATTGAACATAAACTGGTGGCTTTTAAGCCAATGTTCTGTTATACAAAGAATATCAATACTGTTAAAATTCATAAATAATTCTACTTCTAAATCTTTGTTGAGAAAACCTTGAATATTTTGATGCACCAGGTTAATACTATTTACTAATTTTGAAATTTTATTTGATTTATTCTTGCATTTCTGTACATTATTGCTAGAGGATGCCTCTATTGTCTTAATTTCTAATTTAAATTACTACCAATGTCAATTTTGGATACCAAGTTATTGGCTGAATGATATAAAATGTCATGGCATTGCTCAATAGAAGCAACTTGTTTAGCCAAATTCTTGGCTGTAATAGAAAAATAATATGATAGCGACACAGCTAACTGTCTTTTGCAATACTTTGAAAGATAGTACCTATCCATAAAAAATCTATCTTTTGTCAAATATAAATGATTACCAACATAATTGTTAGTGTCAATTAAATGGAATAAATTATTATTATATGTCAAGTTATGTAATGTCATATTCATTTCATATCTAAAATTGTTTTCTTCCTGTGGCAAACTTTGACTGTATGGGAATGTAAACAAAACAATTTTTCTTAAACTAATGTTGCACAATGATCTATAATATTGGAGTAATTCTCCTTTGTTCCTATAAATTAATAATGCGTCTAATTTGGGGCAGCGCTCCTCGATGGGCTAGTCACATTACTGGGTGGACGAACGACGACGCGATGCTGAAGCTCAGCACAGAACACGCAAGGTATGCACTCAAGTCCGTTGGCATATTTATATATGCGCCTAAAACACAGTCTAAACTAGTTAAATTCAAACAATAATTTTACTAATACTTTGCGGAATTAATACAAAATGTAAATTTTTAATACCAAGGTGACAGTTTTCAGCGTGTCCCACTTTAGTTCCTCGTTGTTAGAAGCGATTTTACAAACTTTTTGTACCAGGGCAGCATGAGTTTTGTTCATCGTTTGAAATACTCTCGCCGATCGTCGCCGGTAGTTTTTAATTCAAGTCTTATGCTCATTTAAACACAAATTAAGGATAAGAATAATTTATTGCTTCAGAAATTACATTCAAAAATGATTTCCAAAAATCAAAATCAAAAGTTATTAATTCAAACTAGGCTGAGAATCAGCTCGAACGTCAAAATTACATAAGACAGTCTCACAAAACGCTCACCCTTCCCCATTTCCTAGTGCTTCAGCTGGAAAGAAGTGGCGCAACAAACTCCCCAGCAGCAAAAAAAATAGTAAAAAGTGGTACCAACCGGACATGTTGTCACATGTAAAACTGCCATTTGATTTACGAAGACTATTTTAGTTCTTGAAATGGCAACAGCATCCTTTACGTTCACCGAACGCCATTTCAAAAAGCCAGATGTTAAATACATTTCGAGTAAGATAAAAGTGAGTGCCACGGGCGTTTAGATTTCTTCTGTCGGGTTTGAGACACATTACCTACTGATTTGGGTTTGTTTACATAATTTAACTGTTTTCAGATGATGAACCTCTTAATATATCTTTATATACATTATTTTGATAATAAACGTAGGTATAGTTTGACCATAACCGCTGTACCGCGCCGTAGGTATGTGCGCGGCGAGGCGGGGGACAGTGCAGGCCGCTCATTCGTCAACGCTCACGGCGTCCCAGCGCTCATTCGGCAGCGCTGCACCCCGCCTTCCTAAGGTACAGCGGTCTTGGTCAAACTATAACGTAGGTACGTAGTTAATATAATTTTGAATATAAAATGGAAAAAGAACGTCACGTCGGTTTTCCGCCATACATTTTGACAGGCTAAATATTACCATAAATTCAGACATGGTACACTTTATTTTGAAAACGTACAGGTGATGAAACTTTTATTATATTTGGCATAGGACGTCTTGTTAGGGTTCCGTACCAAAATAGTAAAAAGGAACCGTTATAGTGCGACTCAGTCTGTCTGTCATAGAGAAAAGATTTAATTTATGTAGACTACAGAAAAAATAAAACGATGTCTGTAAAAGCACACTTTTTTATATATGACTAGCAGCGCCCCGCGGTTTCACCCGAGTAAGTCTCGAACCAGTAGGAATATCGGGATAAAAGTACCCTATGTGTTAATCCAGGTTATATATGTGTGCCAAAATCCATGAATATTCGTTCAGTAGTTTTTGCGTGAAAGGGTAACAAACATCCATCTATCCTCACAAACTTTCGCATTTATAATATTAGTAGGATAGGAAATAGGATGATACGGAATCCTCGATGCGCGAGTCCGACTCGCTCTTGCCCAGTTTTTTTATAGATATTTTCGATAAACTTTAAAAGAGGATTCCAAGTTCCAATGAAAGTTCACACGTAAAGTAATCACACCAGCGAATGTTCTCAATAGTACACACACTGCAAAATACACGGAGTTCACAGAAATCCTTTGATGAAGCCAACAGCCAGCAGATCGGCTCAAACATGGTGATTTGAGGTTCGTCCGCAGTTGCAAGTTGCAAAGTGAAGGTTTTCAACGATCTTCCCTACAATTTCATACAAAGTGGAGCTAAGTACATGGGCCGCTGTGGGGGTGCATATTTTAGCTTGGGTGGGCCAATAGGAATACTAGTAACTTATGAATGATAGTTTTGTTCTCAAGGAATTGATGAAGATGAAAAGACGTACCTTCGACGTTTTGCCCGTATAAACCTTTATTTAGTTAACAACATTATAATTAAATTAAACTTCATACAGTAACTTACATTATTAGTCAATTGAAATTTGCACCATTATAATAATAATAATATGAATAATTATACACATACAGCCATTATTAATAGGTTTAACCCTTTACCGCATACAGTGCCAAATATGTCACACTAACTTAAATTCGTTATAGATGACTAGTGATGCCATCTTTGTATCATGTTTGCCATTAATATGTCAGTTCATGGACTGTTTTATCGAAACATCAACAGATGGCAGATTTATTGTACTCCTTTATCACCATACTCGATCGGTAAAACAGTCGATTCCGCCATTTTGCACTTTCGTGAGTTTGCAAAGTTACGGAGAGAGATTTGAAGTTATTTAAAGGATAAAATAAAATAATTAAGTGATTAACGACATAGAAAAATGGATACCCGACACTTTTATGGAAAGAAACGTAAGTAATGAAATGATTATCTTGGTTGTAATGTATTTCGAAGTTTGTGCTAAATTTGGAACAACATGCAGTAACATGTTCTTTTTTTTTTTCAAATATGGAACATCATGCAGTTAGGGGAAAATACATACTAAAATACTTATGGCCATATTTGGAACATCATGCATTAAGTAACTTGTTTTTTTTATTTTATTACAGACAAAATGTCTACTCGACCTCGTGTTGTTACCTTTGTCCCAGACACTAGTGAGGATGAAGATATTTCAGATGATGATGAATATAGAATTCCTAAGCCTTTAGAAAGTGTTTATTTACCAGAAAGTGAAGTAAGCAGTAGCGATTCTGATTCTGGTGATGAGGAACAAGTTATGAGGAATCAGCCTTCTTCTTCATCTTCGACAGTGAAAAAAACTAAGAAGGTTAAGGCAGTGTGGACAGATGAAGGCATTGAATATAATGAATCGAGTAACGTTTTTCTTGGATGTGAATCCCTTCCCGACGAAATTATGCGACTAGAAACACCCATGGAATTTTTCAAGTTTCTTTTTCCATCATCAGTGATAAACTTAATAGAAACTCAGAGTAATATATATGCAACTCAAATTGCACCAGAAAATTTGACTGAAGTGAGCCATGAAGACATCCGGAAATTTATTGGAATTTTAATTTATATGTCAGTAGTACACCTTCCTACCACGCGTCATTATTGGAAAGACGGGACATTTATTGAAAAGGTGGCGTCCGTAATGACATGCAATAAATTCGAGCAGATAAAAAGATTCTTACATTTTTTTGACAAAAATGAAGAGCGAAAGCCTGATGATCCCAATTATGACAAGCTTCAGAAAATACGCCCATTCTTGAATATATTACGCGATAGGCTCTTAAAAGTCCCAAAGGAAGAATATTTAGCTATTGATGAGCAAATGATCCCTACTAAAGCTCGTACATCAGGAATAAGACAGTACAATGCCAAAAAACCACATAAGTGGGGTTACTTGAATTACGTGTTGAGCGGATCTAGTGGATTTAGTTATGACTTTGAAGTGTTCTCGGGAAAGCATTCTGGACCGCCAGAAAATTGTTCAGATCTAGGAGTACCGGGAAATATCGTTCAAAGGTTGTTGCAGACCGTTCCAAATAACTTAAATTACAAAATATTTGTGGATAACTGGTACACAAGTTTGCCACTAATGGCTACTTTACATCAAAAAGGTTTCCTTCCTTTAGGGACTATACAGCTGAATAGAGCACCAGGTCTTGATTTGCAGAAAAAAGCCTTGATGAAACGTGAACGTGGTTATTGTATGGAGAAATCTACAGTCGTAGATGACGTCCAATTATCGGTTACTACTTGGGTCGACAACAAGGTAGTCAGCTTATGTTCATCTTATGTCGGCAAAGAACCAATGGCGACAGTCAATAGATTCGTAAGGAAAGATAAGACTAGAATTGATATTCCTTGCCCAAAGTCTATATCAATTTATAATAAATACATGGGTGGTGTGGATTTGCTTGATTCAATGTTAGGCTTTTATAGAATAAAAATTAGGAGCAAGAAATGGTACCACAGATTATTTTTCCATTTTGTTGACCTCGTCTGTGTCAATAGTTGGTTATTATGGAGACGACGTATGAAACAGAAAGATGATCAAACTTATTTGCCTTTACTAGACTTCAAATTAATTTTGGCGGATATTTTAATGCAAGAAGATGTAACAGTTTTTACTCCTACGACACAAAGTGCCTGGATAACATAGCTCACAACGTCAAAGGCTGCAAAGGCGAATTGGTTGAGTTGGCCTTATCAGATCATGTGGCCCAAATTCTTAAATGCCCCGTAAAAAAGAGTTGCTCCATTAAGTACTGGTACGTCCAACGGCGAGACTATTCAAATGAAAACAGAGATAAATTTATAGAATGTCTTAGTAGCCTCAGTTTTAGTGAAGTTTATGAAACAGATGACCCTAATAATGCCTTCTATCAGTTTCATAATACGTTCACATTGTTTTATAATTTGTGTTTTCCTTATATTAAAGTTAAAGTTATGGTAGACAAAAGGCCAAAATGGATCTCAAAAGGCATTAGTTTGTGCAGCAAACGTAGACGAGAACTCTTATGGAAGTATAGAAAATCCCCAACTAGCAAAAACAAAACTAATTTTAAATCTTACTCAAAAAGATATAAATCTGTTCTCAATCTTACCCAAAAATCACAAAATAGCCATTATATTAAAACTTCTATTAACAAAAGTAAAGCTACATGGCAAGTTATAAACAAAAACAAAAATAATGTACTCAAGGAGAACATAAATAAAATGAAAAATGATAATGGTAATACTATTTCAAATCCGAAAGAGATAGCTCAATTATTTAACGATTTCTTTTTAAACGTAGCTAACTGTGAACGAGCAAACACAATACCACATTTAACGGTTAAGAGTCAACCTAACTCTATTTTTATGAAACCTGTAACTCCTAATGATATCTTTAAAATAATTAATTCTTTAAAAAATGTATGCAGCACAGGTTACGATGAGGTTACAGTTAGAGTTGTGAAAGATGTAGCTCATATAATTTCTACTGTTTTAGGCTATACTATTAACCTGAGTATAGAACACGGAGTTTTTCCAGATAAACTTAAGTATACCATTATAAAACCAATATTTAAGAAGGGTGATGTTGAAGATCTCAATTGTTACAGACCTATAGCGTTAATACCCATCTTCTCGAAAATTTATGAAAAAGTTATATATACATCGTTGTACACTTTTCTTGAAACCAATAACGTTCTTGCCAGCGAACAATACGGCTTTCGTAAAAGTCTATCAATAAATAATGCGATTTATAATTTCATATATACAGTAATGACCAATTTAGATAATAGAAAACCAGCTGTAGCCATGTACTTAGACATGTCAAAAGCTTTCGACCACGTTCGTCATGACATTTTGCTCCAAAAATTAAATGACTATGGTATTAGGGGTAATGTTAATAATCTAATAAAATCCTATTTAAGCGATAGACACCAAGCGACTCAAATAAATAGAGTATGCCCAATATCGAAAGAAGAAAAAGTTTATGAATCTCAGTTCACTAATGTCCGTTTTGGGGTACCACAAGGTAGCGTATTAGGCCCACTACTCTTTATTGTATATATTAATGATTTACCATCCATAACACACCATCAAATGACGCTTTTTGCTGACGACAGCACAGTTTTGTTTGGTAGTGACAATTTGCATTCTAGCATTAATGTGGAGATTGATATGTTTTTAACTAATGCAATTGAATGGCTATCATCTAATAATTTAAACTTAAATCTGTCAAAAACAAAAATTATGAAATTTAGACAAAATTTTCTAGCATCCCCAAATTTAAATATAACATTCAAAGATACAAATATTGAAGAAATAGATGAAATTAAGTTTTTGGGGATACGTATTGACAGAAGACTTAACTGGAAAAATCACATAGATTATGTCTGTAAACGCTTGAATCAACAGTCATATGCCCTTTACAAATTAAGTAAAATAGCAGACAAATCTGCTGTTCTTAGTGCGTATCATGGTTATGTCTCTTCCATTTTAAGGTACGGTCTTATGTTCTGGGGCAATTCAACCAACAAAAACCTAGCTTTTAAGGCGCAAAAGCGGTGTATCCGATCAATCATAAACATTGATTCAACCGACTCCTGTGTTCCACATTTTAAGAAACTAAAAATACTACCACTTCCCTGTATGTTTATTTACGAATGTGCCATTTTCGCAAAATTAAATATGCATCGTTTCAAATTTAGTAATAGAGCCAGACATAAAGACAAAATGACACCTGAACCCCACAAAACTGCTCTTTTTCACAAAAGTGTTTTTTATCTAATACCTGACATATATAATAAATTGCCAAAGACAATTAGAGATTTAGATTTGCATAATTATAAAAAGAAATTATTTCAATTGCTGTTAGACAAATGTTACTATACTTTAAAAGATTATCTCGACGATGTTATTTAATTTTAATTGTTCCCCTGATAAGTAAAATGTGTATATTTCTTAATTTGTATCTATTATTTAATTCTAACTGAATTTATAATTTATGTCTCGTTATTTTAATTGTTGCCTTGACATGTAAAAATATTCGTTAATTCTAAAGTGCTGCATATTTAAATTGTTATTATTTTAATTTTCTATTTAATTATGCTGTTAAAATGTTACCTACTTTAAAATTATTGTATGCCATTATGGCGGGTCATAGCTGTGTACAATTTCGGAAACATGTAACAACTTATTGCTTACCTATGTACCACAATAAAGAATATTTGAATTTGAATTTGAATTTGAATTTGACACGTAAAAGAGGACGCCCTTTGAACCAAGACATTGAGAATATCAATAAAATAAAAAGACGTCGACGCCTGGATATGCCTCCAATCGAAATCGCAGTGGATGGATTTAACCACTGGCCCGAGTGGAAGTCTGATCGTCAAAGGTGTAAGATGGTGGGATGTAAGCAAAAATCCCAAATATATTGCCAAAAGTGCAAATGTTATTTGTGCCTGAACAAAGATCGTAATTGTTTTACTCAATTTCATACTATCTAAAATATACTATTATATTCTTTATAAAATAATGTGTTTTTTTTAGTACCCCACCAATTCCAAATTATCTAAACTGCATGATGTTCCGAATCTGGAACCATAATTTATGTATGCTGTATTGCATGTTGTTCCAGATCTGGAACTAACGGTTTTTTGACTGTAACTTTCTTGAAAGTACGTAATTTTTTTTATTTTTATTTTTCTCGAGTCATTCTAAGCCTATAAAGTATCATATATTTTTTTGAAAAAAATTAAAAATTCCATGCGGTAAAGGGTTAACATACTTATACATATACAAATTTCTTAGAAGGCTAAAGGCATCTTGTGGAAAAGGAATTATCGATTATTATTTCAATAATTATATGCCCAATGTAGAGGGGACATTTAAAGGCTGATTGTATAGCTAAGCGCACATTACAACGGAATTTGAATTTGAATCTAGCTGCAGCACGATCGCTTTACAATACAAAAAGCGCGATGCGGCGATAATTCATACGAACTGTACGAAAATGCCGTGCGAGGATTTTTGCAATGCGGTGCGGTGTGGTGGAGCCTGTCCAAATCTGTGCCAGCTTTACCGCGCGACCTAACCAAAAGCGCTAGTCGCGCGTGTACGCGAACGTTTGTATGAAATTTGACATACTATCGATAAAACGGACGCGTTTACACCTTAGTCGCTTTTTGTATACACTGATTCATTAAAGAATCCCAGGGGCGGCAGTCTCGACACTCGTAACGATAGCTTTACGACTGAAATCGCTCGCAAAGTCCTAATGGGGTAACTAGACGGGCAAAATGGTAATAGTTAGGTTTTTTCAAAGACAATTATTGGCCACTTCAAATTAACCTTGAATAACTAGGAAAATTGGAGAACATGATTAAATAAAAAAACGGTTCTCGCCGCAACTGGTTTGAAACTGTAAATGGTTTTTTCGTGCTCGTCAAGCAATTTTGACCGTCTTAGTACTCCATTAGGACTTAGCGAGCGATTTCATTCGTAAAGCTATCGTTACGAATGTCGAGACCGCCGCCCCTGGTCCTTTGTTTTAGTCCGCCAATAGAAAGTAGGAAGCGGAACGGCACAAAACATTTTTGCTGACTGAGATACAAAAAAGTAATGATACCTTTTTGTGACTGAGATAATTTTGATCTATTGTAAAATTCCTGGATTTTAAATAATAAATACTATAGTAATCGAAACTTAATCATTTAAAGAACTAGCTATAATCCATAGCCGCTGCAAAACAGCCCAAACGTCGAGGTACATAAGGAATAAAACATGTTATAACTTATTTTTTTAACTGAGTCCCGATTCTTTCTAATGTGATAAGATCATAATTCATCAAATTTTATTTTAAAAAGTATTTAAATCTATAACAAGATATCGTTTCCGAAAGAAACGAAAATATTATTGTTATACCAATACTACACACGCAATCTCACAATAGTTAAAAAGGTTTTCTATAAACGAAAGTCCTATAACTTTAACGCAACATCTGCCAGTTATAAAACACTGTGCGGTGCGCTTTGAGCAAACACTGGATAAAATAAAGGGCGGGGCTTGTACAATTGCACCTTGCAAGCTAAATTGTTTGAAAATTGGAAAAGCCAGGCGTTTGACGATAGTACAAACGCGACGTGATTGGTCGCGCGACTATTTCATATTCATAAGAAAGAGACGATCCCATACTCGCGCGACGATCGCTTGTATGTGCCCTATGTTTAGTGCATTCACTGACAAATCCATAAGATATTGTTATATAGACCTCTTTTTTTCTGTCAATGAATTCAAGAGTCCAAATTCATTACCAAAACAATAATTATAATTTTCAAGCAAACAGATTAAAGGCACATTTATTTTTAATTAATTAATAAACAATTTCACATAAATAATTCTTCAGTCATGAATAGGAACAACCTACTATTAACAAAGTATTTTATTTTTAATTAAATATTTGCATAAAATTTAATATGCAGGTAAAAATCACCAAATTTTTACTTGTGCTGGGAGTGACAATATAATATTATTATCTCGGTATCTTATCTAACTAAAATATAATTATGTATGCTACACAGTTCATAGATTTTGCAGTGTGCTAATTATCCATTAGATAAAATATCAAGTGTTTGATAAACATTTTTATCTTTCTAGGTTGGTTACAGTTTTGTATCTAAGGGCGTTTGTCCACCGCAGCCATCACCGGAACGTCATAGAGTAACGAGATGATTTAAAATGAACGTGACAGTGATCGTGTGTCCACCGCGACCGAACTCTGCATGATAGATAAAACAATAACCGGGCCGGGACGACAGTGTGTGGAGAAGACCAAACGTGTTTTGTAATCCCGTCACAATCGCAGCCTAAGTTCTAGAGGCCGAGCCGAACTACTTCGTAACTTCGGCGGCTGGGATGACGGCACTCGAGTGACAGACGTGCGGTGGAGACGCGGCCATAGCAAATGAGGGTATTGCTACTTCAGCGCCGTCATCTCGTTCCCGGTGACGTCGCGAAGACGGCTGCGGTGGACAAACGCCCTAAAGGGACCATATTAAAAAATGTCTGTCTATACATACTCCACACAGTTCTTAAAAATAGCAAATAGTTTTTTGGACAAGTATTTTGGTCATAATGCTAAATATTTTATATTAGTCTTTTATAGTGAAAACAGTAAATGTTATCATATGAATTGCATATAGGCTAACTACATTAATTTTATTTAAATATCATAACATATTTCTATAGTTTGTTTATAGGATACATAGCTGAAGATAGATCATAGGGTTTTATTCTTCAAAAGCATATTAAGTCTATAATTATCCCACAGCTGGGACACAGGTCTCTTCTCTGAGAGAGGCAGTAGGCCATAATCTACCACACAGCCGCAGTGCTGGTTGGTTGATGTCACATTTCAAATTTTTTGTTCTAGGTTTCTTCTTCTGGTTCTTGAGAGGCATGTATCTTTGTTCCAAAAGAGTATAAATTTTTGCACTGTCTGTATTTTTCTGTCATCAAAGAAAGGTGTACAGTATTAGGGCTTGTTGATTACCACATATACTGTCAGTATATGTGGTAATCAACAAGCCCGGCAATCAGGCAACAAATAATATGCAATAATAGTATATCGACCGTCCCTATTAACAATGTCGGATATACATTTTTACCAATTTAAAAAAAAATTCTTCACTGTCAAAACAAACTTTGAACTGAGGGCAGTTCAAAGTTTGCCGTAATGATAAAAAAGAATCTTTATGATATTAACAATGTCAGTTCTGCGAAAAAGACCACTGTTCAGTAGGGACTAAACAGTAGTCTCCCTGCAGAACCGACATTGTTAATAGGGACGGTCGATATGTTTTTCTTACTTTCAGAAAAATCAATGCCAAAGGCCCATTTGTTAATCTCATGTTAATTGTTACAATGTGATTAAATTGATACTAGATATGACATTCTATTGTTCGAAAGTCTAACTTAAATCAGAGGCTGCCTTTATTCTAACAAATAATTTACACACCTTTGATAAATTATTATTGTCATCAAGAATGGAACATTAATTTTATCGTTTTAGTTATGTTTTATATATGCTTGTTTAAGGCTCTCGTGGGGCTAAATATCTATCATCATAACAAGAAAACTTCTATTGTGTCTTGTTTAGCATCCGCAAAAGCATTAAAACGGCATTGTTCGTTGTATAGCAGCTAAATCTATTTGCTATTGCATACCAAAGATGTTCTGTTTTGTTTTGAGCAATTGAGTTATGAATGACATCAACCTGTTTTAAATGTGCAAGACCAAAAAGTTACTATAAAAGTAAAACTTTTCACTAAAACCTCAATGCTCTATCACCAGCTACATCAATTATTATTAAATTAACTAGCTGCACCAACATCATACTTTGACAGCTGAGTTCGTATTACTATCAAGACCGTTCAGCGGAGCCTGGTTATCGGTCCGTGGTCGCCTAAACAGCAATACATGGGGTTCAGGGTTGTGTACCATGAAGTGCAACCACCCAGGGCTCTGCTGGACTCCAAGGTTACGCCATTCTGTCTCCGTCATCAGGTGGGACTTTGGGACCAGACGGGCAATGTCTGGTGGGAGGATGACATGTCTGGAAGCAGAAATACATAAAGATATATTTATAATAAAAACAGATTAAATCTAGTAAGAGAAGAGAACAGTGATCTTTAACTCATTGATTCTATTCTAAAATAATCTAGATCAAATTAAATGTAATTATGACAGCTGAGTATTGATGGCAACAGCTGCAATCAGATGCCACAACATAATAACAACTACTAACTCTTTTTCCTTTAATTTCTGTTGTCTAGTGGTGACATAATGATCAGTAAAAACCACCCTTTACTTAAAGATTGAATGCGGCCTTGCACCCGGTAATTATTAATTAAGTACATGTTTGTGAATCAGCGTGCTTATAATTTTATACGCATGAATATAAAGGAAAATGATGCAAAATTGTTGACGAAAGCTGCAACCATATTGTGCAACGAAACACTTTTATGTAAATAACACACGTAAATGACATTAACACACACTTTATAAAGAAATTGTGAGATCCAGACAGAGCGTTTTGACCAATATTTATACAGTAAAGTATGAGAAAAATTAAGAAACTCACCTGTACTCATAAACGTCATCAGTATACCTTTCAGAGTATTGAATTTGATCCACAGGCATGTTTAGCGATAGTTGATCAGCACGGTTGACTCAGTAGGATAAAGTAATTTAAACACAATTTAAATGGATAAAGAACCGATAATTTCCTATTTCTAGAGAATATTCCGGCACCGATTTTACTATCGCAGATTCGCAGAAAAATCAAATTTCAATTTGACTTTGACGTTTGCGTTCGCAGCAGAGAAACTTTGTCAGGTCTATTCAAAGAAAATCATTTTGAACAAATCATCATCTAGAAAAAATATTTTTCTATAAATTTTTCTTATTTATTAACATTTTTAGATTACTTTTCTCAATAAAAAGTTATTTCCGCCGAACTTTTGCATTATAATGCAGTTATGAATATTTTTTTTGCAATTTGAACGCACATTCCAGCGGGAAATATTTTATCTATCAACTTGACAAAATCGTTCCGTTCTAAGTAATATCTCGGGTCATATTAAATAACTATGAAAATAATATAATTTATTCTTCCAAAAAGGTTTTCACAGATTCATTGTTAAAACAAAAGTGGACATCTGACCGTAACATATTTTCCCAGTATTTAATGCTTTCATAGCTCTAATATTAAAACCAGAGGAAGAGTATACTACCTGGCCCGTTTCTATAATCTAGTTACATACCTACCTACATACATAAATTGGTTCGGGAACAATCTTACGCAAGAGGGAAGGGCAGATGATAGACAGCTGAGTGCACGATAACTACTGAAACAACCGGTGATATTATCCAATCACGGCGACCCCAGTCGCCTGTAACAATTCAATAATGCGCCCCACACCATTAGAGTGACCATGTCACATGAATAGTTTTAGCTTTCTAGGATGCTAAAATAGAATTATTAGGTACACAATTAACTTAGTATTAGGTATGTACATAGCAAATAATAAACTTAAATAACGCACAACCTCATAAGGGGTCATTGTACTCTTCATTATGAACAACTTTTACTATGGGACCAAACCTGAAATCGCGAAAAAACAATCGTCTACCGTAAAATGATGTAACTTTGCTTGGATTTTTACGTTTTTTTTTTTATTTGAGATGGTTTTGCTCTTGTCTATAGTCTAGATCAGAGGTGACAGGCAGGTTTTTGTTCGTACCTCTAAACCTATTTATAATAATGGGGAACCGATCACATTTCCGAAAATTTGTTGTTCGAATTTCATTTTACCGAAAACTATTGACCGACGTCTTTTTTACTATATGCATTATTTGACATATTTTTAGATCATCGAAGTATAATGTGTCATATGTATTATTTTACCGAACTATATTTCGCCGATTTACAAAAAAACTTTTTGTTATTGGCCGTAGCCTCTTTGGAACTTTTTTCATTTGCCAAATGATTTATTTGCCATTTTGCCATATTTTCACCACACCGATACAATATTTTACGGAATATTATTTGGTTACAAATATATAGGTAGCCGGTTACTTGGTAGCATTTTCAATATTAAATTAAAATAGTGTCATAAAAAGTCAATGTGTTGTGCTATAAAATTTAGTGACAGAAACGAATCAGTACATTTTTGAAAATCTTTTATATGCCCATAAAAACATTAAATTGTTTAAAAAATACAGTGATATCCACAATATAAATACTAGGAACAAACACAAATTTGTTGTACCTCCAACAAGGCTCAAGAAAATAGGTGGGTCATTCAGGTGTCAATGTATACGCTTTTATAATAAACTTCCATGCCACGTTCAAGATCTGAGCCTTAATAAATTCAAATCATTCATTAAACGCAAGTTGTGTCAGAAAGCTTATTATACCGTTAAAGATTATATTGAGGACAAAAAGGCTTGAGATTGAACTGCTCCAAATTTTATTTTTTCTTTTATTTTTGCATACTGAATGTTGACCATGAATATTTACTTTGTAAGTATGTACCTATTATATTATTTTACTTTATTGTGAATGTGAAGACTATGTAGGTCATTGCTTTTTTTTTTTTTTTTTGTTTGTTTTATTTTTTCTCTCAGTTATTTTTAATCATGGTCTGGCAGTTTGAGTAATCTATGCGGCCTACCCCAATATCCTTTCTTTGGTATTGTTCGTCGAATCGTTGAGCTCCTTAAGTTCTGAGTTGAGCTGCGCGATTACTGACAAATGCGTGCACTGACTGGACAGGTCCTCTCAATCTGTGTGGTTCTTTCCTCAAAAGACCATTTCAGACACCAATCTACATGGTCTTCACATGAAGTGACCAAGATTATGTCTGGACTTTATAAGAGACTGTGACCTCTGAGTTTGTTTCGGCCTTTCTTCTCAGTGTAGTCAGATAGGAAACGCCGACCTCATCTAGTTTAAAAAAAAATATATATTGACTTGTAAAAGTGTTTGTACAAACCTACTTACAGAAATAAAAATCATTTATCATCATTTATCATTTATCATTAATCGCTGCAAATCCGACTTCACGCAGTCTTTTCTTTTTTGCCCTACCCCTAAAGTGTAATTTAAGCCCGCGGAGCCGCATAGGGGTAGGACGGCCCGAGAGCTGAGGAGCAGGTGGTTGGAAGACCCGCCGCCGCGGCTGAGGCTGGCCGACTAGCCAGCAAGTCGAAGCCGCGGTGGTGAGCGTTAAAACCATCTGCGACGATACGCTCGCGTGGGGCCGCCCACACCCCGCAGCGCTGGAGCCGTGACAGAAACAATGCTTGCTTCATGTTGCATGACTGCTTGCATGTTACATGCTTGTTTGCACGCTGTAAGCTTGATTGCATGCTGCATGCTTGTTTGAATGCTGCCATATGCCTGCTTGCACGCTGCATGCCTGCTTGCATGCTGCATGCTTGAAGCAAGCAATCTTTTTAACATAAAACAACAAAAATTTGTTGTAAAAAGTAACGCCAAAAATTATACATGAAATAGTGTACAGAAACTTTCTAGGCGTTTGGTGAAATGAGAATATGGTAATTAAAACAGTGGTATAATTAATGTTCGGAAACATAACACTTCGAACAAATATTATTTCGGTTAAGTGTAACTTTGGTAAAAAATTTTGTCGACCAAATGAAACGTCGGAGTAACGAAACTAATCGAATTGATAATAGGTCAACTGATACAGTGGCAGACGTGTGACTTCGATGAAAAAAAAAAAACGAAACGATAATAGTTGAAAAGTTTTAGGTGAAATGAAATTCGGTCAAATATTTTTCGAACTTATGATAGGTAACCATAATATGGCTTTTAATGAGTTTCAAATGGAAAACAGATCTAAAGAAGATGATTTGAGTTCTACCTTGCCAGGTAGAACTCAAATCAACATTTTGATGAATTATGCGAACAAATGTAGTATCCCTACTACATTTGTTCGCATAATTCATTCACAGCTGATTTTTTTCGTGATATCAGGTTTGGTCCGTAGTAAAAGTTGTTCGTAGTGATGAGTACAATGACCCCTTTCAGTTACACCTTATATATTGTTATTGCATGTGTAACCCAAGAGCTGTTAATTGAATAGAAAAGAAGCAAGAGCTGTTATTTGAATTTTTTTCGAAGATTTTTTGGCATGCCAGAAACTGTAGTTACTGTGAGAGGGATTCATGAAAATGATGTTAATGAGGTTTTTTTTTTGTGAGCTATATAATTTTATATTTTCTTTATTTATTTGGATATGTTTCTGTCTATAAATACTGTAGTTTATATACACTGATAAAATGGCAGGAGGTGACCCTGACCCCCACAGGCAGTGACGGCTGCAGTGGGCAGCGACGAGTCGAATTTTGCTTACTTGAAGCTCAGCTTCGAGACGTACATTTGTTGTTAGCTGGCTCGTGTGACTCTATTTCGGTAGCCTGCTTCCAACTTCAACTGTACCTGAGCCAGGCTTGATCTCAGACTTATGATGTCCCTCAACTGCCTGGTATCGTCGACGTGGTTGAAACTGACGGGAATGCTTGCGCAAATCCTTTGCCACGAAAGTTGGCACGTCGCATAGTCCGGGTCGGACTCTTTCAACATGGTAATAATGTCTTGAAGACTTCTCTCTTCCTTCCCATTCCTCCTGCGGGATGGCATTCGGTCAGCCAATTTTAGCTACTCGCATAGCAGCGTTTTAACTCAACTCTGCGTATCTCCTCCTCGCTGAAGATCAACGTGCAACACTGACCTCGTTAATGACATCCAGCTGGTATCGCAGAAAAGCCAGGACCTCGTTCGCCACAAGTTCTTCCGAAGACATGATGATAGCAGCGGCAATAATAAGTTCTGCGAACTTTTTAGGCGCGCCCAATGTCAACGGCGGATCGCAGTGCGCACATTAAACACGATCGAATTATTTTAGTCCCAAACTTTCCTGCAATGATGGCCGTCCTAGACCCACAACTAGATAATGATAGGAGCAGCTCTTCAGTTGAATTCAGTCTATCCAGCCAGGAGGTCCTTCTGACTAATTGGTGTGTCATGTCAGAGATCACCCTCGATTTCCTGCAGAGTCTGCTTAAAGATGATTATCCTGACGTCAGTATACAACAATTCGAGGTAGGCGCAGTAATTAACAATTTAGACTTAAGGGGCAAGCGTCAGGGTAGCCCGCGGCATTCAAATTTTCTTACGTTTTTTGCAATTTACCAGTCGGTATTATATTGTACGTTGATCAAATTATAATTTGCGATCGTAACAAATATCTATTTACATAATTAGAATCATTAAAGTGATCAATACAACTCTTTAAGACCAGGTAATCCCAAAAATGACAATTTCATGAAATCTTGACATTTTAGGATTATACTAACTTAAGAAGTTGTATTACTGATTCTATTGTATATAATTCTGTAAAAACATATTTATTACGGCCGCAAATCATACTTTATTTAACATACAACTTAATACTGACTTGCAAATTGCTAAAAATTTGAATTTCGCGGGCTACCCTGACACTTCCACCTTAAGCAGCAAGTTTCAAAGTTTCTTGCTAGTGAATAGTGTAACAATCGTTTGTAATCATAATAAGTAGTTAGGTAATTTCAGAGCCTGGCAAACTCGTGGTTTAAAAATGGATGGATGGACGATACTTTTATTAGCAATACGATACTCTAGGATTCTATCGAATATCATCGATCTGTTGCTCCAAATATAGAATTGTATCCTATCGTAATCCGTCAACTTTATCCTTAGGGCGCACCGGGCTCCAAACGAGGCGACAACTACACCTCCATGGTATACCGGATCACCTTGAAAGGCATCCAACGACACGTGGAACCTGACGGCTCCAGCGAAACAGACGAACCTTGGGAGAGCTCCATCATCTACAAGTGCCTCCCCGAAAGCATCCTGCGAAGAGAGGCCTTCAAAAGCGACGAGTTGTTCTGTAACGAAGTCGCATTCTACAATAAGATCTGGCCAGCTCTACTCAACTTCCAGAAGCAATGGAATGTCCACAACCCGTTCAAGTCAATCCCGAAGTGTTACTTGGCTCAGAATGACTGCGTGGTGCTGAAGGATCTCAAGAGGGAAGGGTATGTGATGCCAGATAGGCGCCAGGGTCTGACAGTGGAGCAGTGTTACTTCGTTTTGAAGCATTTGTCGCAGTTTCATGCACTGTCACTGGCTATGAAGTGTCATAATCCTGAGGAATTTTATGAGCTTCTGAATATTAAAGATGGGATTTCAGAGGGTGAGACCGATATTATTTGCTTTATTATTTCCTCTTCCAGTTTTGGCCGAATTAATGGCCGAATAGCACCATCTCTTTTCCGCAACGAAAGAATATTCGTTACGGCTTCGCTCTGTATTTTATGGTCGGGCATCAAATCAGAACTAGCACTTATAGTAAAATTACCCAGTTTTTTTTCTAACACTGACCAATGAACTTACCGAATTCTACTTGCAGTATTCTACGTCGAAGAAAACGTCGATTACTATAAAAACTACTACATGGAGGCCACAGCCAACGCCATAGCCTTGGTAGAACAAGAGTTAGCTGATTCTGAAGACAAAGAGGTCTACCTCGACAAGTTCCGAAGTTTTTGCAGTGAAGAGACCTTCTTTCACACCATGGTAGATCTGGTCACTCCTAAGGAACCGGTCGCAGTGATTGGACATGGCGACTGCTGGACTAATAACTTCTTGTTTAAGTATGTGGACGGGGATATTGATGATGTGAGTTGGTGTCGTATTTATCTTCATTAATCATTATTATATTCATAATAAATTAACAACACAGGCCCCGCGTTATATATAATGGACTTTTAGTTTTTCTCCCTTTACACATTTTCAACCACTGAACCATAAAAGATAGATATTTGTACAGTCAGAAGTCGACTAGCAATCTCACAAAACTATGGCATAGCAATATTAGTTGTACATATGACCTTCTATAAGAACGTTTGACAATACTACACATTGGCAACTTTGGCAGCCCGTATAGCGCAGGCGATAATGGTCATTGCGGTGTAAGTCGACTTCTAGACGTTGACTGTACCTACTTATAATTCTATATCATACTCATTTAATTATGATACTTATTTGAAAACTGGACTAATCAGGAAAACATTAGTTACTTCATATAACAATGATATTCACACACATCTGATGGGACTACGAGCAGAACAAAACCTTTTCCTTTTCCAGATGTACATCGTAGACTTCCAGGTTGTACGCTATGCCTCCCCGGCGCTCGACCTGGCCTACATCATGTACATGTGCCTCGACCGGCAGCAGAGGGCAGAGCATCTGTCCTCACTCCTGGAGTACTACACGGATGAGCTGCATCGAAGACTGGTGCAGATGAGCGATGAGGATTCCGTGTTCAATACCAGCTTGAATAGGGATTCATTGTTTGAACTGTAAGTGAAGTAGAAGCAGTAAGCTCTTTTTCCATCACACTAAATTAGACGATATAGTTTTTTAACCTGTATTTTTGCTTTGTACACAGTATAAGGTATAATAATTGTAGTCATCCTCGATAAGGTAGCAGATGGTTGAGTTTACGGAAAATAGGTCCCCAGAGAGTAAGATTTGCCCCCCGTTGACCGAAAACCTAGATTCACGCCTGGGTGGACGTTACAAGGGTGAGTACCTATTGCACCAGAAGATGAAGCGTAGTCGTGAGAATCATGGACTTTTTGTTCATGGTAAGAATTGACCAGGTAATGCTATTGCATTATGTAGGAGAAGACACTTTACTAATAAGATTTTTTTATGGTTTCCACAGATTACAAGAAGAGTTCAAACGCGCCGGCAAGTTCGGTCTCGGCATAGCGGTTGACATGTACCCCATCATGACGTGCGAAAGTGATGAGGCACCTGACTTGTATCAACATGAGGTAACTGACGTCCTAAGCGAGTTTTAAGCCCAGAACAGCCAGTTTATCGCATAATATCTATCAGCCACGATCCAATCGACATAAATCTCGAAATTTACTTATTATACTTTGGCTAAAAGTGCTCTGGTAGTAGTTGTAGGTATCTAATTAACTGCTCCGTTTACCGTTCATCCGTGGTTTTCGCGGTTTCCGTGAGCTACTGTCCTTTCGTTGTTTTCGGGTTCCTATAGCTACAGAAAGCTGCCAACAACCAAGTAGCAGTAGTAGACCTATATAATGTTAATCGCGCGGATAACTCTGCTTGCGTGTGTCACATTAGGTCGAACCGACAGTTTTACTGTTGGCCGACTGTCGTCGAGTCCATCCGACCTAATGTAAATCGACGGTGTGCCGTCGTTACCGTCAATTTACCGCTGCCCGGCTCGTCGGCTCGTCACAAAGCAGTTGTTAGTTGGCTTCTGTGGACTACGACGACGTTCTGGTTGTCATGTGATTATTTAAGTATACGTAGTACACGCCACCGAAGTAATTTACAAACTGATGGCGAGAGCGGGGAATGCGCGGGTGGGCGGCGGGCGGGTGGTTTGGCTGCTCCGAGCCGACAAGTATGAACGGCGCAATACAACAGTATGCCAATATTATATCCGACCCGACCGAAATCGTGGCTGAACGTCCGATAAATGTGTCATCGCCGACTGTTTTATCGGGACGCCCTAATACGAACAGCGCTATTGAAATACATATATGCATCCGACACTTTTGTCGCTCCTGAAAACTGTCGGTCCGGCCTAGTATGAACCGGGCCTTAGGTGACACGTAAGTCGTATGCCATTAGATATAGATGCCACGGTATTTCTACAATTTTTACAAATCATTCGTAAATCCTTATAATTTCTTTCTGAATCAGGACAGTGAGTCATCGTCAACGTCACGGGTCCAGCCGGTGCAGACCAGCAGTGCAGCTTGCAGCAAGAAGATGACCGAGTTAGTGATCGAGCTGGTGGATGCCGGGATCCTGTGATTATGAAGAAAAGGCTATGAGGAAAAAGGGGGAGAGTAAAGGAGGAAAACGGGGAAGAATATAGGATGAAATAGGGCAAACAATATGAGAGAAAAAAGAAGAAGAAAACTAGAGGAAGACGGGAATATAGGAGGATTGAAGATGGAATGTATTGTAATCGGGGTTATATAAGACAGCACGGAGAATGTACCTATCTTATAAACGATTATAATTATTATTGCAGAACATTAGTTCCAATTAACTACAGTATTTGTTGATTATTTCGATAGTAGTTATGTTTAAATTAAAGTTTTTGATGCCAATATGCCAATGAAATCAAGCCGTTATTAAAAATGAATTGAATTGTTTATGTTCCGGCGAAGTAATTTTCATTATTGATGGAATTGTTAAAAAGGTAAATTACTTTACTTATAGACACTCCGCCGTGCCTCGGAAAGCACGTTAAAGCTGAGCCTCCACTAATCCGGGCCGGCCGCAACCCACGCACGGAACTCAACGGATTTTGGTTTGCTCTGTATGAATTCATGTAACGAAAAAGGCCGCACCGGCACGCAACGCATTTTTGAATTCACCGCGTGACCATGAAAACTGTGAGCGTGGGGTGAGCTGTCAGTGTCATCCCACTGATGTTAAGGATTAACCAAGCACAACAATTACAATTTTTTTAAAAAGTGAAATCCTTCTTCGGTTCGCGTCACCGTGTCACCGCGACATGCTATACATTTAAGTTTTACATTTAAGTTTTCACTTCTGTCGGCAGTCCCCATGACTGCCAATATTTTTTGTCTAGTTTAGTCTTATACTTATGTATAAGAACCAGTCTAGATGAAAAAAAAAAAAACAAAATTGAGTTTCTGACTGCATTTCTGTTTTACTATTCACGCTGTTTTGTTATTGGCTAGGGAGCTGCAAACCTGAAATCGCAAAAATATCTGCTCTTCCCTACATTTTGACGAGTTATTCGAACATAAATTTAGGGAACAGCTTATTTTTTTCACGATTGCAGGTTTGGTCCCATAGTAAAAGTTCTTCATATTGATGAGTACCTACAACACTATCGTGACAGCTCCCTAGCCGGTAAAGAAGCAGCGTGAATTATTATTTTTAAATAGTAATGTTTAGACATGCTCATACACACGAGCGCACGAGTCGCCGGCAGAGGCAACTGCAACCGTCGACAAGTTTATTACATGAGCCCACATTCTACGTTTAGTTTTACGTTCTTCTTTTTCCGCCAACAAGCAACTGATAATAATAATATCTTCGTCAACCTCCATGACAGACGACGTCTACTAACAACAAGAAATCACTCCCGACTAAATTAAAAACTCGGACACATTGGACGCATGCCATCGGGAATCCGGTTCAATACGTTGTGTGCCGTGCGTGTGTGACCAGTGACAGAACCCAAAACTCTGTAAACCAGTTATTGCAGTTGGAGAAGAAATAAAACGCAGTCTTGGTTCTAGAATCAATTTGGAGGGTGCGAGTGGTTGCAGGGCTTCGAAAAATAATGCTTCTTATAGCTTTTCTAAAAATTATGAAAGCAACGTGGTCTTAGTTGACAGAGGAAAAAGAGAAGTGATATAAAAAGTTGCCAACAACAAAAAATACTTTATACCACTCGCACCTTGCAACATTGTAATTTATTTTAGATCATCTTTCAGTGGCATAGCCACAAAATTAAAAAAAAAAAATAGATCATCTTTCACACATGACTCCTAGTGTCGACAGATGGCACTAGGAGTCCCCAAGTTATATTATATTGAGGCGTGCGTCGTACACACCAGTCTTACCAAGGGGTATCGCATTACCCAGTTACTGAGTTGTGGAGGTCAGATGCAGTCGCTCCATGTAAAATACTGGTATTCAGCTGCATCCGGTTAGACTGGAAGCCGACCCCAAAATTGTTGGGGATTGAGTATCACGTATAGCCAAGGGCGTTTTTTGAAGTTTCCTACTCAGAAAGAGGCTAAAGAATGTGAATTGAAAGAGGTCAGGTACTCACGGGATGCTGGGAGCCAGGAGATCACCACACTGTATCACTAGCACTTTTTTTTATGTATGGCATCTCGTAGTTGACCCAGAGAGGCCGTGACTACTTAACCGGACTATCCTTTCCCAGGCAGCCCCTTAAGATAACTCAAAGCCTCCAGCCAGGGGCATAAAACTTACAGACTAAGCGACTACACGCTAAGGGCTCCCCCTGTGGGGAACGGGCCTCGGCTTAGGGCGTCGCTGGGGGGAGGACAGCAAGATGGGACAGGCTGGATCAGATTTAAATGATTATTATTGTCAGGGGAGTTTAAAGCTACTGGCTCAGCTACGCCACCAGCTGGCACTTCATACCCGAGCAAGGGACGGGGGGGAGGAAGATTATTACGGAGTCGTCGCGAGGGACCTCGGCGGCGAGGTCGGAATGTCGATTTGTGTTTGTTCCTACGGTCCCTACTGCTCTCCTGGGGAAGAGTTATGGGGTCGTCGGGATCTGAGAGGAATCACTAGCAGTCATATTTCACCATATTTATGTGTTTTCTTTTCACCGCACGCGTCGGTTGGTGCCGGCCGGACACTCCTCTTTTTTTCTTCACGCCGTTAGATGGCGCGAGCGATGCGTTGTCCTTGTCGCACTCACAGCAATGGGCGAGTGCGAGTGGCGGCGAATTTGAAACAGGGAGGAAACGGAAGGACTGAGGAAAGCATCCCGAAGCCTGTTCAGTTGAGAACAAGCTTGGCAGATTGATTGATTGTTAAGAAGGTAAATTATTTAAATAACACAAATTGTATGTCGTAGGTATGTCAATTTATTGTATATCGTTTAGTTAATAAACACGTACAATACAATATTGGGTTAAAGCCTTAACATTATTTTTATTATACTTTGTGACAATGTGTCCCTTTGATCAAGATCTATGGATATCATTAAAAAAAATCAGATCATTTTCTGCACGTCTTTGAATTAAGTATGTCTATAATACTTACTTATCTAGTTTCATAAAATGTATATATTAGAAGGTATATAATTCAATAAAACAATTAATGACTTCGGATGCTTCCGGCACAATTTGTGGTAATTTTCAATTTTCCGTTCCATGGAAATAGTACTTGATCAGTTTTTTTCGAAAACTGTAGAATATTTTTTTTTTTAATAAAGCGCGCTGCCGAACACAAAACTATCACTTTTTCACTTACTACGACTGAGTAAGTTGGCTAAGGATAGCGATTATTTTATTAATTAAAAAAATGTGCTTTATCGTAGAAAATAACATTTTACAGTTTCCGGAAAACTCTCCACATTCCTTTTTATTCAAATTGCGAATTCCCAAAAATTGTTATCTCGGTGTTGCCCTTAAATTTATTTAGTAAAAAAATGGTAATTTAAATAAAATACCCGTACTATCTCGTGGCACATTAATTGAATTTATATTTTTATTAAATTAAATAAAACATATAATTATAATAATAAAAATTACGTACGGGTTCATTACGTATATGACAATTTCTTTGTAAACAGATCTAATAATAAAACTTATATTAAAATAATCAGTCATTGAAAACTTCAGATTTTGTTTCAGTTGAGATTCTAGCGCCTAATGTCATCTGAAGTTTCCAATAATCACCTGTTTATTTAAAGATTAATATTTTTTGTATTTTATTTAAATTAATACTAACAAGTCTGGTTGGAAAACAAGGCACTGGATTCTTACTTATAAATAAATTACCGCGGCGAAAAGTAAAAAATAAGGTTAAAAGATAACATAATAAAATTACAACGATATTTTTTCGCTTTTTCACTGGTCTATGGTTTTCCCGCGGTAACGTTTTGGTCCTGACTTTTTGTCTTTCAAAACTTTGATTAGAATTAGCACCAGAACACGTAGATGAACTATCAAAGACACTTTGTTCTGACAGTTCTCCTACTATTTGAAAATAACTGCACTTTACTTGACGCTTGCTCTTAAGACTTGTTGCGCGGTGAGGCCTACCTTTCCTTTCGAGGCCGCAGTAGGCCTCATGAAGCCTGACGTCGTCGTCCTACTGTTGACACTCTTCACCGGAGGCCTGGAGGTACCTACTGAGCTACCACTGGAAGATGACCTTGAAGCGGGCATCCTGGAGACAGGTTTCGGCACAGGCTTAGGCACCGGCTTCACAGGCGCAGGCGGGACCCGCTTGACAGTCGACACTGATGTAGAGCTGTTCAAAGAACTCCTAGAACTTCTCAGTGATGCTCTAGAAGTAGACCTCTCCACTCTTAAAGAACTAGCCCGTTTCGGGATCACGCGTTTGGGGTCTATGGGCGTCCGAGGGGGCGTCCTGGTCTCTTTGGTAGGAATCTTCTTTGGTTGTCCCACTTTGGGGACCGGGGACTTGGAGATTTTCGGCACAGGTGACTCACATTCAACATTGCAGCCTGAGGAAGCACCCTGCGATGCGCTTTCTGAATTCAGACTCTGAGTTTCTTCAAACCCTTCGTCGTTTAATTCATGTTCACTTTTGACTTTCGACATCCTAGGTGACGTTGTTCTTTCTGGAACCTTTTCTGGAGCCTTTTCAGTCCGAATATTGAGAGATTTTCTATACCCGTCCCTCGACCAGACTCCGGTTGGGGTTTCAGCAGGAGACTTCAGTTCCCGTATCGCTTTCTGCACATCTTCCTGGTTTATGGAAGTCTGCCGCCTCATTCGAAGGTATGGCTTTGTATCTTTGGTCGGTTTGTCTGTGCTTTGGTTCTTAAGTCTATCTTGCCATCTCTTCAACCTGGTTTCCTTCTCTTCCTTCCCAGCTTCAATCGGTTTCGCCACTGCTTGTGGCGTCTCAACTTTGTATGACGTTTGGACATCTAATTTCGAAGGTCTGATGACTTGAGTTTCAGCTACCAATTCAGGCGCTGGCTCAGGTTTCTTTTCCTCTTCAGGAGAACTGTTGGAATCTGTGTTCCTCTTATATCTTCGTGTCCTTCTGGCGGCAGAGAACCTATCGAATTGGCCATCTCCTAAGATTTCTTGGCAGAGATCCTTCATTTCGGCAGAAGCTTTGTCACCGAGGTTGGTTCGAGTGGCTAAGGAAGGTTGGAACTTCCTGCAGGGTTCTCTCTCTGGTGGGGGGTTGAAGGAAGGGGTAAACTTCCTCTGAGCTGGTGGGGTTTCGATATTGTCGGAATCAATTTCTACCCTATCGGACTTTTCTATCCTTTCTTGCCTGACGACCTTCTGTGGGATATCGCTGGTGACCTTTATATCTGGCAATTTCCGTTGTTCCTCGGTGATGGATATGAGTGGTTGCGGTGATTCTATCTGCTGCCGTGATCGCTGTCTCCGGAGTCTTCTCATCTCCTCGTTCTCCTCTGTTTTCCTCCAAGGTACTCTGTTGTCCTTCTTCTGTGGTTGTACATCTGGAAAGAGCGTTGCATTCATTGAGAAAACATTAGTTAAATGATGTTTGAACTCAGATTATTTTACCCTGATTTTGATCTTTGTTCTGTTTTTTCAGTATAAACTGAATGCCACATGAGTAGATTTTTATTAGTAGATTCACGCTTACCTTCGACAGTCTCGAGCGCCTTGACGACGTCGCTGTCGGGCAGCACGGCAGGCCTCCATTCCGCGCGGCCCTCAGGCAGGGGCTCAAGGGTTGCGCTACGCTCGCTCTCTGCAATGCAATAACCAAGATATATAAATAAATTGTAGACAGAATATGATAGACAGAAGACCATGACTCCAGTACATTATGTGGACTTAAAAACATGAAGTCCGCTTTTGGGGAGCCTGATTGGTGATCCAAAATCAATCTGCCTAGCCTTTTCCCAACTATGCTAGGGGCAGCTTCCAGTCTGATCGGATGCAGCTGAATACTGACCAGTTTTTTACATGGAGCGACTAGATAGTCGCTTCATATAAAATACTGGTATTCAGCTGCATCATCTCAAATAGACATCTGGCCTGTACAATCCAGCTACTCGATAACACGATACCCCTTGTTAAGACTAGTTGGCAGGCTTTCGGGCTTCTGACGACCCGCAACGACTGTCAAAGATCCATGAATGACAGCCGGGACCAACAGCTCAACGTGCTTTCCGAGGCAGGAAGGGGTCTCAATATGTAATGGATGGTCATCCATCCATTATACGACCGCGGCAAACGTCACGACCCCTACGACTGTTATTATTTAGATACGAGCCTCTCAAACTGATTGGTGATCCATCACTGAATATTATAGCACCTCGTATCTTGTCCGTCCCTCTAATTCGGAGATGGTGGCTGGTCGCCATGCAGTACCTATTACTTAGTTTTTTGTTGTTTAAATGTTTTTGACCTAAACTAGTAACATATTGTTACAGCTCCTAACGCCTGTAATATAGGACTATCCCAGCACAGGCGTATAACATTATTTATCGTAGATTTTTATAAATTTAGATTCGAAATAAGTAGAGTTTCTTTTTTTAAACTTTGGAAAAAATCTCTAAGCATAAGTAGGTTGTCTATGAACAGACGTATGGTCATGGCGTACGTACCGGAGTCGTTTTCCAAGGAGCGCTTGTCTGTGTGGAGGCGGTGCGCGGTGCGGCGCGGGCGCGCGTCCTCCTGGCTGCTCGCGCGCAGCCACGACTCGATCTTCTGTCGCCACTCCCTGCGAATAAAGAAGGACATCGATTATTATGTACAATGGTACAAGATTTTTTGGCGCGCGGCCAAAATCGGCAGTAACGCCGCCATCTTGTATTTTGAATACAATTTCTGAAATGTTTACCAACAACGCCCGCCTGTCAATGTATTATATTTCCGGCGCCCAAAGATCCGAGTAGCCACAGTAGCAGTCTACGAACGTATGGCTAGTTTACATAAAAAAATAATTAAATAATAAGTTTACAAAAAGTGTACATAAGGTTCAGTAGTATATATTAATCTAGGCCTATAATAGACATGGTGCGAGCTAGCGTGCGGGTCGGCCTACCGAGTAGCTGTAGAGCTGCAACTCGCACTGTGTGAACGTGTCATACGCACTTGCGAGTTGGACAGTAGCTCGCAGCCCAGTAAATTCAACATTTTTGTTTTCACTCGCCTGCTTGCTTGCTGCTTTCGGCAGTAGCTCGCCAGTCAGTTGAAAGAGGATCCAGTATAATCTTTCCAACCACACAACTCGCAAGAGACTAGGTAGCTAGTCTCATAATGAAAACAGGCAAGGCAAGCCGAGCTACTGACATGCGAGTACACAATGCGAACAGCTGTCTAGTGTCTAGTCAGCAGCTCGCACTGCGTAACGCGCCTTACGTGTAGAGAAGTCGAACTTCTACTACTTTGACTAATAATAAAGCTGAAGAGTTTGTTTGTTTTTTGTTTTTAACGCGCTAAACTCTGGAACTGCCAGTCAGTTTTACGATACATACGATATACATACGATATACACAGACTACGTCTAGTACCTAGTGCCAATCAATACTATTTCAGCACGGCCTAAGCTGGATAGAACAAGAACGATAGATCTATGCTAAAGATTCAGACTCTCGGATTTTTGACTATGTTTTTCTTATATGGTTGAATTTGGTCGCTAGGCTTGCTTCAAACATGGGTATACCACAACTCATCAGACTTGAAAGCCCTCTCGAGTTATATAAGGTGTATCTATTCATACATGAAATCTCTTAAGGGGTCATTGTACTGATCATTACGAACAACTTTTACTATGGGACCAAACCTGAAATCGCAAAAAAAAAATTTGCTGTTCAGTACTTTTTATGTTCGCATAATTCGTCAAAATGTACTGAACAGCTGATTTTTTCGGGAAGACTGTCTCTATCATATCCTATACTATACTAGTAAATTAGCAATCCTTATATACGTATGTTTGTCACCTAACTCCTAAACCTAACTAATATAATTTCTTCTGTACGCTATGTATGTATGTTTGTCACCTAACTCCTCCTAAACTGCTAGACCGATTTGGATGAAATTTCGTGTGTATATTTCAATGGTTTCCTGGATTGTTCGAAAACACAATTGGACCCGGTAGTTGGCGCTGCTAAGGCGAAACGAAGTTCGCTGTGTCAGCTAGTATTTTTATATATTATATATATATTTGTAATCACGTTCTCGAAAATGGCTCTAACGATTTCATTGAAAGTTGCAATATAGGGATTTACGGAGGCGAAAAATCGTTCTACCTAGGTCTCATATTATATTCTGACAAAATTCGCTTTCTCTATTTTTATCAGTATATGCGTTATTGGACAAAGGCAAAATGGTCTGGTGTGATATACTTTTGAATAAAAGATTTACATACTTGGGCTTAGCGGGCGCAGGGTCCGGGGAGGCAGGCGCAGGCGAAACCGGCGCGGGAGTGGGCGGCGTGCGCGGCGCGCGGGGGGAGGGTGCGCGCTCGCGGCTGCTCTCCGGGATCTCCAGCCGTGCGCGGGGCGCACCGCGACGGGACCACGAGCGATCTGCACAACAAACATGGAGTTCATATTCAATACCATCTTTACTTGCGTTCCATAATGTCAATAAAATGTTACAGGCAAAATTAGGAGCCTGTAGGGCACAGCAAAAGTAAAATATAAAATTAAAAACAAAGAGTTACGTGTGCAACATGCAGAGCCCGAGCCACACACATCAGATGTCCTTCACATTGCCATAATGCTGACATTTTACCAGAGCTATGCGCAAAAGCGTTGTGAATGAGAAAACAATCCACCAAAAGAATCCGTTCATATTTAAAACTAAGCAATTCTTTAAAAGTTCACAGCTACGTTACTTCGTAGTTCGTACTGCTCTAATATTGGCTCTATAGATTAGCCAACTTTGAAGATTTTTAACTAAATTTCTATCATATGATGCTAAAAAAAAACAATTATTACTTTAATTGAAACATTTTTTAAATGTTCAAAAGAACGTGAAAGCTCACGATAAGCAATCGTATCCAAAACCAAAATAATTATGTGCTTAGAATTATGGTGATATAAGACATGAATATTGACTTACCAAGACTGCCCCAAGCACTCCTTTCCCTTAGGTCGTTGGCGGCTGGTGAGGAGTGTCGAAGGAACTCCAGCAAACCTTCCTCATCATCACCAGGACTAGCCCTGCTTCTGCGACGTAGGCTGCCCGTTGGAGTTACATCTGACAAAACATAATAAACGTTTAGTATCTGTTCAAGATGTGTCACTTCAATGCCATAATCATAGGTACAAAGGGGTGGCTTACAACGATAGAAAAATCGTTCTCTGATGAGAAGAAATATTGAGTAACAAGAGACTAGAGAATAAAGCGGGTGTTATGGGGCTGGTACTGTAACCATCACCACATTTCGCTCATTAAATGGTAATCAATATTTGTAAAAGATCCCAATTTCCTACAGTGGATTGCTATAATCTGCTAATTAGGTAGTAATATTAGGAATATCACTAACCAGGTGACGGTGACGGGTCATGTGGTTTCCTAAGCGATCTCCTTCCAAGTCCGTTCCTGATATCCAGAAGTAGCGACTCCATGAGGGACTCACATTCTGATACAGGTGTACTGCAGACGCTGCTGGTACCTGCAGGGAAATATGGTGTGATTTTAGTTTCGAAGCAAGGTAACTGCAGTACCTCACCCTGTTTCATCTCAACCGCATAATACAAGCAGTGATTTCTAAAGCTGACCGACATTGACATGACGGCAGGTTAGTTTAAGTAAGAAAAGAAGTGGCAATATCAACGGCTAGGTTTTCTTGCCCTCCTGTCTGAAGAACTTTCGTGGTGAAGATTCGGAACGTTACGCCTTTCTTTCGGAGAGACTTCTTGCACTTATTTGGCTGGATTAGTCTGCGCATAATACTAATTATAATAATGTTCAACTTACCAGTCTTGACCCTGGCTGCAGCCAGATCTCTAGCCCGTCTTCTGGCAGCAGCCTGTTCTTCATTAGCTCTTCGCCGTTCATTGTCACTGACAGCAGACCTGAACTTACTGCAGAACCATACGAACATCTGGAACGCAAAGAAAAATGTAACTATAGCATCATAGTTTCAAATTTGATACCAATAACAGATTTTAGTGACATTAAATAAGCAATTTATAGAAATTTGTCTTAACGTTTAGTATCTTTCAGTTCACCATTAAGACTTCAAGGGCCACACAGTGTTTTTTTGTAAGACCAAGACTAACCTTGAAACATTCCTCCAGCTTGAAAGACACAGGGTCTTCGCAGAAGAACTCGGCGAGTTGTTTCCGTATGCTCTCTACTTCTTCCATGTCTTTGTTGAGAGCAGACACCTCTTGTTCTGCCACCTGTAATTACATAATAATTTTAATTTGAAATCCTTGAGATTTCACCCCAGGAGTATCAAACCAAAGTTACACACTACCGAAGGTTTCAGAAAGAGAGATATTTCATGTTGACATCTCCTTGTATCTAAATCGAGTTATTTTCAAGAATACGCCTAAGACAACCTCGAAAATATGGAGAAAAGATAAGTCCCCATTATTATAGATAGAGAAACCAACTGATGTCAAAGAGACTTTGATCCGTCATTAGTTTAGTAGATTCATTAGTATTCTGGAAATGATCATAATCCTGCATTCAATTTTGTCTCACCTGCAAGAAGTCCCCCATCTGCTCCTTAATATCCAGCTGTGTACTGGGCATCTGTATCTCCTTCTTCAACCCCAGTATCCTGTTGGCCAGCGTCTTGATCTCGTTGTGGACCTGGTCCACGCTGGCTTTAGCTGCTTCCTCTAGGACACGAGTGTCGTCCGCGAAGTGGATTAGTTCTTTGTTTTTGCGTTCGGCTTGCTGTAAAGGAAGTTTTATTTGTGAAGTGTTATTTATTAGGTTTCTTATCTTCCTAAATATGTAACCAGGTAATTTTCGGCTTATCTGCTTTAAGACTTGATAACCTTGACTTTTGACTTAATACCTTTGAATTAACTTTCTTATGATCATGGCTTTTTTGAGAGCTGGTGGATCTCGATAGACGTCATTTGTGCACTCTATTTAACTGCATATTCATGCTTTTCTTATAGTGTTGAATGTTAAGATTAAATGGCAGTATGATGTTATCAGTGAACTGAATGCTGTCAACCATTATTCTGGAGGGTTTGAAAGAATATTTTAAGTAAAACTTATACAACTAGATACTTTTATCTCCATGAATTAAATAATTCAATTTATCCTTACCATAGCAACATAGTGCATGAGCGTCATCCCAGGTTTATTCGCCCTGATGTCGGGTAATTTCTGCAGGGATGACAGCTTGACTCCTGCCGCCCCTCCGGCGTAGCCACCAGCGTTCAGGAAGTTACCGGCGATCAACGCTATGTAAAGCACCTCCTGGAAAGATATAAGATTTGAAATTAACAAAAAATACCATTAAAATAGGTAATGTTTACGGGGCGAACATGGCCAAAGATCGCACAAAATAGAGAGTTTTGGAAAGAAAAGGGGCCTCCCCCTACTTCATTGAGCAGTATGAAACAATATAGGCTACCAAAAAAAAAAGATCATTAATATATGAACTTTTGAAAGACAAAATTACAAAGAGAAGAAAACATTGAATTGATTTCCAAGAACCCAGTTTGATCGTGTTCTTCAACTAGGGACAAGCACCAAGGTATAATGTGCAATTATATTTTATATAAGGTCTACGGAAATATTACCTGTAGAGCCCTTGAAGACATCAGATCGTCTCCAGCGACTAGGATAGAGTTGATAGCACTCTCCAAATATCCTGATGTTGACGCCCATTCTTCTTTCAGCAGCATGCATTCAATACGCAGTTTGTAACTGTAAACATAACAAAACAATCATTATTCACCAATGTTTATATTCATAAACCGCTGGTGGGTAAATTGTCGACTAAGATAAAAAAAAAATTGAAATCAATATGGTGCAAGAAAATAAGCCATGCGTATAATTTGAATCAAATTCTAAATAATTTACACGTAAAATAATATCAGTCTACTCAGTAGAACAAAAAGACTGACCAGTAGACCAAAAAGACCACTCACTTAGGAAGCTGTATAAGTTGCAGCAGGAATTTCTCAGCTGTCCCTAGTTTCGTGACGTCACCGGTGAAGGATTTCAGCATCTCAGACTCGTCCACCTCTGGTAATATCTTAAGTAGACCGCGTAACTTCTCCGTACCGATGTCGTCGTGAGCACCCTCCCGGATAAGCTGAATTATGTCTTCGTTGGAACTGGAATGAGATAAAATGGTTAGTGTTGATTGATCCAGAATACCACATCCTTTTCACTCTCGATGTTTCACAATCACTTTTGTCTATTCTTACACTGTTTATTTATTATTTCAAAGGAAGGATATTTTCAAGACAGTTTCAAAATCACACTAAGTTACTATTAAAAAAAGTCATTACGTTTGGCACAATCTTTGCCTCATTCAAGTTTTCAAACTTAGAAAATCTAGAGACTGAAAGTTTTTATGTTGAAAGTAGTCGTACCTTCGGAACTGCTTCAAGAATATATTAACATTGAGACTCCTCTTGCCATCCAGGAGTGTGATTTCTGAAGACTCCTTCCTCGTCTTCCTCTCTCCTGAGCTGTCACAGATGGGACTTCGGCCTAACCTTGGTGATGAGCCTGCAGATCCTGTTGGTTGTATCTGGAAATAATAATGACAAATATGTTAAGTTAGTCTAGTATGCTAGTCCAACTCTCGCAGTTAGAATCTCTATTCAAGAAACAGTGAATTAAAAAAAAAACATCTAGTGTTTTATCGCTTGATTTATAAATTGTATATATTAAATCATCACTAATAAACTTAACTGTATTTTGTAATTATTTTTATTTGTAATTTGATAATTTAGACAATTCTTGATTTAGTACTTATTTTTCTTTTTGACATTGGAATTTAATTATTTTGTTAAACTAGAATCATTGATAATGTCACAATATTTGCATGCCGAATTTAGTAGGCGGAATATGAAGAACTATTTGTATATATGTTATAAAATCTGTACAATACCATATTTCAGGCAAATAAATAAATCTATCTATCTATCTAAGATCTGATCCCACAGACAAAGGGGGGCATAATAAAATTGTAAGTATTAAGTCTGCAGTGAACTGTTTTTTTTTTATAAAGAAACGTACCTACGTAGTAAATAAAAATACAGTGGAAAAGCCAGAATTTGGCTGTAAAATTATCTCTTGTCATCTCCAGCAACGCTTTCCAGAGGAGACATCAAGAGGAATGTGGGACATTTTCTTAACAGTTCGAACTGTGCTTCGTGGTTTATGTACTGACCTGTTGACAGAAAAGTCCTTCAATCTCCGTCCAGTCCAGATCGACCTTCGGAGAGTGTTTGTGACTCGATGCTACTAGTGACCAGATGTTGTTTTGACCGATGACCTGGAAATATTATAAAGGATAGAGTTATTGGGATATCAATACGTGCTCTCAAAGGTTACATATTACGAGAATAAACATCAGTAAAGGTTTTTATTGTAATGTGCATGGGTGCAAGGAGGACGAATGACTTGGTAAATTCGTCAGAATCAGCTGGATGCGGCAGTGGACGTCTTTCCGCCAAATGATGATGATGATGCAAGTACATTGAGAGTAAATATTGTTAAGCAAATTGACAACCTACGCCAATTTGCCGTGTTATTGCTATTTCATACTACTGTGAATAAATGACAGATGTGATTTTAATAAACGGACAATTTTGCTTTCTCTAGTTTACATACTCTACGAGTATGTCTAGAAAATGTTTTAATCTTCAGAAAAGTGCTGTACTCAATCCAACTCACTTTATTATTAGGAATTTTATTCCAATTGATAGTTTTCATTTTAGTCTTCGGTATGGGTGTCTCCTGCTGCGGCAGCTTGATGTCCAGCGCCGGCGCAGGTGGGGACGGCGGGCACGCGGACGGAGGCGGTGGCACGGGTGGGGGAGGGGGGCCGCAGGGCGGAGGAGGGGGCAGCATCGGGGCTGGGGGAGGTGGTACGACTGGAAAAAAAGAGAAAAATTAGTTGTAGTTAAATGTATATTTGTTCAGGCAAGTGAATGATTAAATGCAAACTTTTACGAGTAAAGCGTGACGAGATTTTAGTTTCATGTTTCCTTGTCATTTTAAAAATTCTTCAAATATTATGACTACACTGAACCCCTTTATCGTCTAATCGTCATAAGCTTAGAAGTTAGTTAACTACATAATGATGCACAAAGCATTGGCAACCCCTTGGATATTGAAGGTGTCTACGTATAGGCCATCCAAAATCATGATAGCAGATTTACAAAAAAAAAAAAAACTGGATATTCAAATATTTTAAAGTGAAGGTTACCGGCACTGGGCATCATGGCGGGAGGTGGAGGAGGCGGCGGTGGTGACAACGCTCGCTGGAGACTCTGCTTCCTACCACCACCAGACATGTCGCGGTGTTGGCATGTACAGCCCACTTTAGCCTGGAGGAGAGGAAAGAAACATTGATGAAGAAACAGAGTTTTTATTCAGTATCTTGTATTTCAAGGAAAACAATACCTACTGCCTAATGAGGTTTCTCTTTGGCACATTCTATTAGGAAATTGCAATCATTGAAATATTTTGTCTTAACATGTACCTATTCCCGAAAGGTTTTTATCAAAAATAATGATTTTGAAATGCAAAATTACCTATAAATTCCTCTTCATGGGAGTTATCAATAATGCTAGTGACGGGATTCGTTTATGAATTCCAACATAAAACCTTGACTGCTTGCCGTCGAAATTGCTAACACCAACATTTCTTGAATTTAAAGAGCAATAACATCCAATTCTACACACCTGCACACTAGGAGCCCTAAGTAGCTTGGCAGCATCTTCCCTGGTCTCCAGCAGCGTGGCGCGGTGCACCAGCGTCTCCGCCGTATCCCACACGATGTCACTGACCGGCTCCTTCGGGTCGATCCTCAGCAAGTGCTGCAGGATGCTCAGGAATGGGATCTCTTGAGGAGTTTCTGCCACCTGGAAATAGGACAAGTAGAGTTGAATGTTTGATTTAATTGTGCGGTAATACAAATTCCATAATTATTTTATTTTTAATTTTTTCTCATTTTTATGTGTATAACAGTCGATTGCTGAACAGAGGCTTTCCAATCAAACGCCATCAACTCAATGTGGCGTTTGTTTCTGACTGGGATGAAATTGTCAGAGCAATAACCGGACTAACAAAGTGTCGGACGAACAACCCTTGAGAGTTAGTTCCTTCTTAGACTCGGACAGTGTGTCTACTATGAATGAACTACTTCAATACCCCTAGAAACTATACATTAAACACTAGTGTAAGCTAGTAGGGTGATTGCTATAGTAATCGGCCACTCATAAAAAAGAGGTAAATACAAGGAGAAGCCAGCTCATGAAAGAAAAGGATAAAACATCTTTTTTAGTCCCTCTTTTTTATGAGTCGCCAATTACCAAAGCGTGGACAATTACTATAGCAGTCTGTACTGGGTTTCACTCGCCTTTGACCATTGTCACTTTCTCACTGTTCTCCATCAGAGCTCACACTTGGACCTTCCACCAACAAACCAGTAGCTTATAGCTTACCTGTTTAAGTATCGCGTAGAACACATCAAGATGCGAGTTGAGGTTGATGCCACCTGGACCCTGCGCCTCATCACTCTCCCGCTGTTCTTCAAACACGTCCAGTTGGACGCCCAGGTCTGGATGACTGGCTGCTTCATGTCTGAAAACAAAATTATACATGTTTTTATATGTCATACATGCTTCGCACGGTTTTTACGACTTGACAAAACATCGAGATTTCATTATTATGTCTATAAGTTTCATATTAATATGATAAGCACATTAATCTCCCGGAATATGTGAAAACCGCATCAAAATCCAGTAAATCGTTTAGAAGAATAACTCGGTCTTAATAAGCCAGACAAGAAAAGCGGCTTTAATTTATATTATGTGTAGATAAGGAAGTGAAGACCGACCTTTGGGCACTTTTGGGAATTTAGGACTTCTGTGAGAATGTAATGTACTAGAGAGCCTGCCACCATTATTAACGATGGTCATATCTGTTAGGTGGCAATATCTACTATAGTGCTTTTGAAAACTACATACAAAAAGCAATGATGAACTACGTCATTTACAAAAACAGTCCTTTTTTTATGCTGAAAGACACTTCAGTGAATATCATTGTAAATTGCGATGTTCGAAGTTTTAATTTGTTTTAATGCTTTTTATCAACACAATAGTTTGGACCCGAGTTTTACTTTGGCATTATGATGCAATGTTATTGAATAATCAATAGCCCACATTGAACTTTACTCAAGTGGTGGTTCCCACGGAAGAAATACAAAAATATGGATTTGAGGGAAAGTAATAGAAACTATGCCTTCAGGCAATATAGCTTGTGATCACAAGTACCACTTGTGAGTTATGGCCAAACTTCAAATATAAAGGTGGGATAACGTAACACGCTTGGAACCCATATTAGGAACAACAGTAAGTACTAGAAATGCTGCTGAAGTATTTTTTGTAAGCAGATTGGGCATTAAGATGGGGCAAGGGTCCTTAACTTTTAAGAATGAATTAAGATTTTTTACGTAATCTACCAATCTACAAATTGGCAATTGCCTAAGTAATTATTGCTTCGCCAGAAACTGCAGAGAGCTCTACTTAGACCACGTACTCTTACCCTCTCATGCGCCGGAGTTGAATATATGTAGCTAAGCTGCATACCTACAACAGCGGCGCCGATTCCCTTGTTCACAAACTTAACTAAATTTAAGTTCAGTGCATCATTTTCTTTCTATTTCATAAAGAAAAGGACAGAAGATAAATATTAGTTTAGTCCTGTCAACTTAAGACACTCCATAGACAAGTTTAGACGTGATTAAAAAATTTGCTACTAAAAATACGTCAATTTACGTCAGGCGCTGACTAATTTGACAGGACTAAACTAATATTTATATTCTGTCCTTTCCTTAATGAACTAGTAAGAAAAAGATGCACTGAACTTTAATTTAGTTTAGTTAGTGTACAATGGACTCAGCGCCATTACCTAAGTTTTACAATATCATCGCGTGCTAAGCAATCAATCTGCCTAGCCTTTTCCCAACTATGTTGGGGTCGGCTTCCAGTCTAACCGGATGCAGCTGAATACCAGTATTTTACATGGAGCGACTGCCTATCTGACCTCCACAACCCAGTTACTGGGTAATACAATACCCCTTCGTAAGACTGGTTGTCAGACTTTCGGGCTTCTACAACCCGTAACGACTGTCAAAGATCCACGAATGACAGCCGGGACCAACGGCTTAACGTGCTTTACGAGGCACGGAGGAGTCTCGGTATGAAAAGATGGTCACCCATCCACAGGCCAACCTCGGCAAGCGTAGCTTAACTTGATGGATCGACCTGTGCGGCTGTTATTACTTAGCCACGAGCTCCATCGCGTGCTAAGCAAATTGCCTTATTTTCTTCAATTCCTTATTACGAATTAGTTAGCTACCATCTATTTCCAGCAAATGTGACACATAATAATTACATTAAATAAATATACCCAAGCGAACTGAATCAGCTAAATATAATCACAAACCGGTTATAAGGTGTTTAGTCACATTATCCGTTGAAGCTAATATTTTAACGAGTGGTATTACGGACGGATACGACGCCATATTTGGAGCGGGCAGCGGACCAAAAGATGCGCCTACGCAGAAGGCGGTTACGTTCGTTTTTCAAATGAGAACGCTGTGGTTTGTTTTGTGATACTATTGGGTTTGAAGGGGTGTAAGGTTAGAAGGATTACAGGTAGTTGGAATAAATATCGGGTTCTTATTTTGGGTTAAAATTTATTATATATTTTCTTTAATTACAATTTGAATGAATGCCTTCTTACTTTGGTTGTTTGTTTGTTAAGAGGAATTGAAATTAAATTGTTTATTCTGTAAATAGGATATCGGAATCACTTTTACACGTACAATAAAAATAAGCTAGATGGAGTATCTGACTCAGAAGAAATGGCGAAACAAAAACTAAACTACGATGCATCTTATTATCAACAATACGACAGTCCTGAACATTTAAATACTGGTATTCAGCTGCATCCAGTTAGACTGGAAGCCAACCCCAACATCATTGGGAAAAGGCTACGCAGATGATGATGATGTACTGCCTAAGTGTGTCCATATCAAAATTCCAAAAAAACTTGATTCTAAATCATCGATAATAATGATCCATTTTCTACCATGATTCCTTCTTATTGACAGTGTCTTGCTGTGTTCACACATCAATACCCCACGATTAGGTACTACAGTTTTTACAGACTTACATAATGTGAGTAATTATAAATTTAAAGGTGGCCAAGGACATCACTTTGGTGTTTTTGTATTAATTAAAGTAGGTACTGGTTGTAATAAACTTAAATTGTATCATAATTTAATCGGAAAATGACTTCAGTATCTAATTTGGCTAATAATCAAATCTGCCTAGCCTATTCCCAACTATGTTGGGGTCGGCTTCCAGTCTAACCGGATGCAGCTGAATACCAGTATTTTACATGGAGCGACTGCCTATCTGACCTCCACAACCCAGTTACTGGGTAATACGATACCCCTTGGTAAGACTGGTTGTCAGACTTTCGGGCTTCTGACGACCCGTAACGACTGTCAAAGATCCTCGAATGACAGCCGGGACCAACGGCTTAACGTGCTTTCCGAGGCACGGAGGAGCCCCGGTATGAAAAGATGGTCACCCATCCACAGACCAACCCCGGCAAGCGTAGCTTAACCTGATGGATCAATCCGTGCGGCTGTTATTACTTAGCCACGAGCTCCTAACATCCTAATTTGGCTAATACTAAGAACTTAAAAAAGTGACGTTGTTTAAGAGTTTATTGACCTAACCTCAGGCAATTTAGAACGAAAATGGCTATAATTTTATAATCTGACAGACTGTAAACAACATATGTATCATAAGATCAGATAAAGAACATGCTAAAGGACAATTTCCATGAAGTCGTCATATACATTGTTCCCCCAGAGCCGCGCCAGTCCGAGTTAATTCCAACTAAGCTAAGTAATTCGATCCCGTTCTTGTGAAAATATAGTCGAAATACAATTTCACAAAACTAGCCACTAGTTGCATATCAAAAATAAAAGTATCAAACATACTGCTCCAAAACTTCAAGTCTGTACCAAACAGACTAAAAACTGCTAATAGCCACCATTTACATCTATGTATATCAAATTAGCCAAATTGCTTAATCCCAAGCTTCACAATACACACATAAATAACCATATTACTAAATAACGATCGATAAAAAACTTAAATGTACCAAAAGCTTTTTGTATCACTAAAATGACCGTGTCCGATCAACCGGCGCAGGTGCAGGCAAAAAGCTCGTGTCACAGATTAATACAGATGGGACACTCCGCAGTTTAGGTATGAAGCTACAAGTACGCGGCGGTCTCGACTTGTTGGGCTAATTCAGTGCTGGCTGCCGCGCACCGGCCAGCTCGCTCGGTCAGTTCGATACTCACTCACACGCCGCGTCGTAAAAGAAGACAATCCTAACGAGTCAGAAGGTATAAGAGTTACGCGATAGAAAGAGAGGCAACTTGTAGGCCACCTAGCATCGATGAGACCTCTAGGCCGACTCCTAGATAGTGTTGTAAAACTACAGTCTCTGGTAATTAGTGAGTCGCTGATGCTGCCACCTGTTAAAAAATGAAGGAAAAAAAATAGCCAGCTCAATAGCCAGACTTAGGGAGGTGTCATTTCTTTGTATGGAATTGGGTATCTGTACGTAAAGTATTATAATAACTGTGTTGTAGGTGAATATAACTGTAGGTAATAAGCGTTGTGTGACCTGAATTGCACTTTATTGTATCGTAGAAAGAGTCGCTTTTTATTTAAATTATTTTGCGAAATGAGTGTCCCATCTGTATTAATCTGTGCTCGTGTCGATGTAATTGGCTGATACAGTGTGAACTGTTGACTGACTGACTTGATGATATACAGAGAATACACAGCCTTTTTTTTTTTTTTTTTTTTTTTTTTTTGTGGATGGGAAATCATCAAATAACTTCTCCCGCTCTGGGTGGAGCGGAAGGGCGTGTCAGACTTTTACTGACTAAAACCCACCCGTGTTCCTTCAGTTGCCTATGCCAGGGCCACGGTATCTTTTTCAAACAACCCGCGACCCCAGCGGCATCGGCCCTATTGGACCCCATCTTTTGCTGACATCTCTTTGAGGCGCGCGTGGAACACAAGGCGCCGTCGACCCGGGCCTGGTCCTCACCGGACGGCGAGCTACCCACTACTCACCGTCCGCAAGCCCGCGCCTACGGTGGCCGGGAATCGGCTATCGATTCCCGCCGCCCAGGGCGTCTCCTGCGGCGACTGAGGGCGTGAGGTTGCCTCTCCCTCACGCGTTCCGCCTCCTCCTTTGCGAGCATTACCGCTTCGCAGAAGGAGGTGACGGCCTCCCATGCACTCTCGCTCCGCACCATGGCCTGGACCAAGCTCGGACGCGAGAGATCGCCGCCGCCGATCGCCTCCGTGAGAACACGGCGGTGCTCTGCCCAAGCCGGGCAGACCTCCACTGTATGCTCCACCGTGTCCTCTGGGCGATCCACACAATGGTGACACCCGGGCGTTTCCTCCCGCCTTATGCGAAACAGGAACCTCCCGAAACAACCGTGTCCGGTGAGGACCTGCGTCAGGCGGAAGGTGAGGACGCCGTGGCGCACACAGCCTAAGCAATGTAACATAACACCAGGGGCCTATTTAATAAAACCAAACTGACAGACGACAATCCAACGATCCGATAATTTTATAAGTTTCTTGGATAGTTTTCTGTTTTATTCAACAGCATCAGTCGTGAAAATGTGTAAAGGATACCACAGACAGGCGCGACGCGATTATAATAGAACATTTCCATGCAGTTTCATGGAAATTATTCTAAGTCTTAAAATGTTGTCAGTTTTAGACAAACAGGTCGCTTTCTTAGTTACATTAATTGAATAAGGCCCAGAATTCCCCAACAGGATTGGCCCTTCTTTCGAAAGTTATTCTTTAGTCCCATGTTGTTGAAGTGGGCCTGTTGTCTATTCCAATTAATCGGGAATATATATGCATACTAAAAAAAATCCAATGTGGGGATCGAACCCAGAACCCTACGCTCAGCCTTGCGCTTGCGACCACTTGACTATCGAGCCAGTTAGTTGGCTATATAATTTTATCAAGGTATAATATTTGTCCATGTATCTATATAAGGTGGAATAATAATTTCTAGTTTGACATCGGAATTATGACGTGGTAGATTTATGCGTTTTGCACACTGCCCGGTTGAGATAAATATGTTAATATGATTATGTATTGTAGATCCTTATTTGTTCCTTATGATCTTTATGAGTGTCCTTTATGAGGAGGCGAAGTATTACCTAACGGTTAACAAATTCCTAAAAAGGCGTCTCTTGTACGTGACTTGTCCACTTGTTATGAGGTAGACGGTTTTTTCAACAGCTAATAATATAGTTTTGGGCTTGAGGAAAATGTCTTAGTGATGCTCCCGTATACTAAGGTAAGTTTATATAAAACTAGCTGTTGCCTGCGGCTTCGCTCGCGTTTATTTAGAATAGTGGTTTAGGGCGTGAAAAGGTATCAAGCAAACAAACTTACTTTCGCATCTAAATATAATATTATAGTTAGGAGGATGCAATCCAATACTCTACGACTCACAAAATGTATTAAGTACTTGAATAAAAAATATAAAATAAACTCTTAACATACTCCTGTAGTTGCTATAATAATATAATTCAATAATGATTCGAAAGACACGTGGCGCCATCTATTATCATAAGAACGTTATTGTTGTTTTCCTCGGGAACAGAAAATTTTTGCGGGATGACAGGTACCCTATGTCCGTTTCTGTACATCTGACAACGTATATGTAAAATTTCAGGATGGACGGTTCAGTGTTTTTGGCGTGAAAAGGTAACAAACATAGAAACATACTTTCGCAGAATACTAGTTAGGATTAGGAGGTTAGGATATGTTTCTTACCTTAAGTTGTTTAATGTTGGCAACAGACCCAGTCCTGAAACAAAACAAAACTTATTAATAATTATTGAAATATCACAGTGTATTACATCTGGGTGAATATTTGACCTTTAAACCGCCGTCATTACCTTCCGCCAAAAGTTGATGAAAGAGAATATATTTAATGAAATATTTCAGCAATTCCTGATTCTGGTCCTTAAGCAGATTCTGGGAATTGATGAAATATTTCATTAACGATATTCTCCTTCATCAACTTTTGGCGGAAGGTAATGACGGCGGTTTAAAGGTCAAATATTCACCCATCTGTTGCCTCAATGTCTAGAAAGTGATCAAAGGAGCCCTCAGTATCTTTTCTTTTAGAAGTTTCTCCAGGTTTTCTTTCGAAGTTTTTTATGACAAAATGACATGACAGACTGCCCGATAATGAATACAGAGTAATAATGTTTAAATAACAAAATAGATGACAATACTGACAAATATAAACAAAACTGATGATCACTACTCAATACTGATGTGATGTCAATACCGTTGTTGTCTTACGAAATTTCAAAAAATTAAAAATAACAGTATTTACATCTTCGATTCTCGTGCCGCTGCTTTCAAAAGACATGTGTGTACTCTTTCTTTTTAATCTTGTATCGCTTTAAACACTGTGTTCTTTTAAGAATCTAGCTTTGTGTCTATTCTGAAGTTTACCTGGTGTGGTTGGTCTCCTACATGTCGTGCGATTACGCTTTGGGTGATATTCAGGTTGAAACCTATAATGTGACTTTAGTGTTATACTATGATTGTTGCCTGTTGTAGTTACTTTGTGAATAAACAAATAAATATACGTGTTTAGCGTAAGACAACAACAATGGGTCGTTACTCGTTAGAATGATCAATAACCACTTACCAATAAACTCGTTCCTAACTCGGATCCTATCAGGCAGCCGAGGAGCGGAGATGATAAGACAGTTGATGAACGCCACCAGTGCTGTCTTGTAGTCCGTGGTGGTCGCATTCTTGAGCTCTTCTACCACCACGCTCAGGCGGTAGCGCTCGCCTTTGAGGGACTGGAAGATCAAGACATGGTTATTATAGATATAAATACATACATATACTACGCCATTTACCTATAGGGTAGGTAGAAACTACAGAACGTCACCTGCTACGATCATTAGGACGTAGTTTAGCAGATAGGACTCAACCCACAAAAAGTAATTGGTGTTGGGAAGGGATTAAGCTAAGCCTGACTGTGATGTGTTCGCGAATGAAAGGAAGATCTTGTCAGTATGTCTGGAGTATTTGAGAAGAGCGACTTATGGCTGTCGAGTAGTTGTATACTTTTGTAATTGTTATTGTACTTAAATAATGTGTTTTAACTATACCCTGAGTCTCTCATTCAGATCTTTTTGTAAACAAAGAAACGTCAAGAAATGTCACTGTTAAAATGACAGGACAGTGGTACCAAACATTTTATCGTAAAATTTAACACAACAAAAACAAGAAAACACCAAAATTAACAAGTAACACGATGATGATAACACAAGAAAATTAACAAACAAGCAGCGAAATACTTGATCGGGAAAACAAACGAATGAATTGAAAATACCACGGGAAAAGACGCAACTTAGACGTACTGTCAAACGAAATTTGAAAATGTTAGGAACTCCTACAGTGTTACCAATATCATAAAATATTTCATACCAGAAAATCCCCACTTATGTATTATTAATAACTTTGTTTATAACCGAAAATTTCTAAAAATATTTATGGTATGATAATTTTTAAATTAGTTTTTCTAAAATCAGTACTTAAAAGAAAATCTAACCTTTTTTCCGCCATTTTTGGGAATTACCATTAAGAAGATATTTTTTTGGTCTGTTATCACCTTTGTTTACAAAAAATATCTGAATTAGAGACTCAGGGTATAATGTAATTGGCCTTCGCCGTTTTATGTTAATTTAAACAAATAAATTAAATATAGAATATCTGTTGTTGCTGTTTATTTATGAACTAAATACCAAATTCATTGCACGTAAACCGCGATTTATCAGGGTTTACGCGAAGAAGTAAGGATCCCGGACCTCGATCAAAATCAATGCAAAGTACATAAATGTATGTGTGCCATCACACGTGTCGCGAACAACATCAGACATCTGCATAAATAGTAGAAGATACCGATATGGTCATTGGCTTCTCATCGGCGGCAAACACCGGTGTCTACCTCTAATGATTAATTTGAGTCATATAAAATCAAACCTGGCAATCTCCACTGCATCGAATTGTTGGAGAAATAGAAAAATGTAATAAAAAATTAGATAGGCTTTTCAAGAAAATGTCTACAAATAGTGGTCAATAATAGTGTACATTAGAGGTGTTCATGTAAATATTTTGAAATTACATTAATAATACCTTCATGCTATTTTTTATTACATTTTTCTATTTCCCCAACAATTCGGCGCCGTGGAGATTGCTCAGGTTTGATTTTATATGATTCATTTGGTTTACACGGAATTAATAAGCAGTTTAAATAGATAATAACTCCTTTTTTTGAAGTCGTTAAAAATGTTTATTTTATCTCATTAATGGATGTTAATTAAATCAGCATCCTAATTATGATATAACCACATAACTTTTAGTTTGACAGTTCAACAATACCTATTATAATACATATTCGATTTTGAACTCTTGACCCCACAATTTCATGAAAGCCACGTTTTATGATAGACCATCAGGAGTTTTAGCGTTGATATATCACAGGTTTAGAAAGGGATAGTCACACAGTTATGAGTTACAGAGACGGTGCTCTACAATGTTGAACACATAACAACATACCATCACGCCTGTAATTCCCGAAGGATAAAGCAGAAGTGTACCTATAGTACACACAGACGTTTCGCCAGTTGGGGCGAGCCTATTGCCAACAACTGGGTTCAAAGCCAGACTGGCTGCTACTGGAAAACCCCTATAACATTTTGTCCGACCTGGTAATCGAACTCAGGACCTCCTGCTCAGCTACTGCTGAGCAGGAGGTCCTGAGTTCGATTACCGCGCTACTGCGCTTGCGACCACTACATCAACAAGGCAGGCAAAAAAGAATATGTGCCGTATTATATAGTACTTATAGAGTTATTTATGCCAACCTTCAGAAGTAAATAAATAAATAGTGGTTTTAAGACTTACCTTGTATCGCTCTAGGGTGTCAGCAGCCCTGGCGTAGCCGTCAGCATTATATACGCACAGTGCTGACAGCAGCTCGAACACCTGTAGACAAACCAAGAGTTATTAAGCACATATCTTTGCGGTTGAAGACAGGTTCAGGACATCAGATTTTAGACTAAATTGCAAAAGATATATCTTGGTGTAAAACTACTGAGCTCTACAAAGCATAGACCTTTTAGAAATATGAAAATGTTCTAAAGGTCATGTAACCAAATCTGGGAACCATATTTCCAGATTTGCTCCTAATCACACAACACGTTTTCCTTTCACTATGGACACCTAAAAGGCGGCTGGGATAGACAGTTGTGGAGCAATTTGGGAGAGGTCTATAGATCAGCTACATCAAAAGGTCGCTAGATGTCTTGCGCGTCCAATATAATAATATTTGTAGAATGCTCTTGAGACTGACCCGTTTCTGTAGTGCGTCGGAAATATTTGCAGAATCGAAATGACGGCTTTTATACGATCATTCGAAAAAAATCGCATCATAGTAACTAGAATCCGGGCCAGTAGCAACAGAATTCTGAAAACAGTGACAGAGAGTTTCTATTCTCCCATTTTGTGGAGAGGATGGCCAAATGAGAAACTGGTATCTTACTTGGTCATCATCTGTGCAAAATGTTTCAAATTCAAATAATAATAATAAATAACACTAGCTATAAGGTATTACTAACATATGGATCTTTGTTGTACGAATGAAGAAATTTTGATTTGATTGGACTCCATTAGGCTGAGTTGAATGAGCGCGTGCGTAATGCAAAAACGTTGACTTTTAGAGGAAACAATAACGGACTGATAGAAGTTATCCACTTTTCTGTTCCTAGTTGAGTAAGGTCAATATTTGCAGTGTAACTTGTGTCCTTGTGTATTTTGGCCACCACTTCATTATCCACCAACATTATAATAGGATTTAGATTGGTTTTAGTCTACTTTTTCCTTATTCTTACCTGTTTCTTAACAGGCGCGGCTGGCGAAGTGAGTGCGGCGGCGAGCTTGCCCGTGTACTCCGCATGTTCTACGATGTAGTCCAGGCCCACTCGGCTCTCCATCGCCTCACTGGAAATAACAATATGGCTATAGACACAAATAAAAACAAGACACTCTTTCTTATTCCAGAGTACGACATTGATATCAATAACTCTATTGTCCACTAGGCATAGCGCTCTGACAAGCTTTGCAAATATTCCCTTCATTACGAGTTTATTGCGCCACTTCTTCTTCCCAGCTAAAGCACAAGGAAGTGGTGAAGGGCGGGCGTGATTCTCAGACTACTCAGTACCTACCAGGCTCAGTACCTCAAAAAGAAAAGACGGAACCCTTAAAGGATCACTCGTGTGATCGTCTGTCTGTCCGTCTGTCACAGCCAATTTGCTCCGAATCTAATAGACCGATTTAGTTGGAATTTGGTACACATGTGAATCTATGTGACCCAAACACGGACGTCTAACGTAAATAAATGAATTTTAAATATCGGGGTCAATTTTGGGTGGCAAATAAGAAAATAAAACTGTACCGTGTGATATATCAAATGAAAGAATTTACTGTGAGGGTCTCAAAAATATTTTTTTTATAATTTTAAAATAAATTGTTTTAAAGTTATTTAAGAAAATAGACGAAATTTTACCATTTCCTCCTTTATCTCGGAAACTACTGTGACTAAAATTTTGAAAAAAAAAAATATAGAAAATAGTTCTATACCTATAGATTACAGAAAACTTATAAGAAATCTATGGTCTTAAAATAACACGGTAAATCTCTCAATATTGTGCGTACAATTTTATATTTACAGTTGGAATGTATGGGAGAACATGATTTTCAACTACAATGTTAAGTTTGTTCTTGGGATAAATTCATCCAAACTACGGAACCCTTCATTGTGCGTAGTCCAACACGCACTTGGTCGGTTTTTTTATTAGGCACTAAGAATGTAGTTTACTTCATTCTTAGTGCCTAATAAAAAGATCGACCGAGGAGGCTCGATAAGGATTATGGATGCTGATGATGATAACCCAGTATTCAGCCCACTGTATCCAGAAATGTAGCTAAGAAGTTTTATAAAAACCTCTGCGAATTATAATACCTCAGTCTTAGTACGTCCGGCACACCCTTTGCAGCCAGCTTAGCTGTCAACCTTACAATCTTGCTGACATTTTCACCACGACCAGCGATATTTTGAACAGCTCTTTTTGTTACAGGTGTGATACACATTTCAAACACTACCGACAACAATTTGGAGACTTCTTTCCCAAGAGTCAAAAGTCACAATCACTTGGTACTTAACAATAAAGTTGACATAATTAAAAAGGGTATTGTCACAATCATAACGTTATCTCAAATGCAGCATACTGATGTTATTGTCAAGTTTATATGCTGAAGTTATGGAATAAAACGAATGCTAGCGAATGGAAAATAGGTAAGCGCTTGGTATTCAGTCCGCGGTGGTCGGTGCGTTTATGGTAAGCACTTGGTAGTCTCGTCAGGAATACATTGACGTATTGTCGATACTTAGTCTTACATTGCGCTATTAGATAATGATTAGTTTAGTTATCATTGTTCTAGACCTTTCTGAAGATCGGTTCTACTTTTAGACGGTGTGTCCATCAGACTTGTGTTGCCACTACAATATATAAAAGTACACAATATTAACCAACTATACGTATACATAATTATTAACTAATATTAAATTGATTAATTAATTCAATGGAGTCACGTTACTAAGTAATTATTTTTATTTAAAATATAAAATGTTTAATAGCGATTAGGTAATCATATTGTCAGTGTCGACACCATGAAAACGTATCTCGTTCCTAATAATATCTATTTAGCAGCAATGTATGTATATCGTCTCAACTTAAATATTATATATGTATGTATTTCAAGTGTTTTATCGCAAAATTATAGACGTCATATTATGTGTAACAACAATATTCTAACAAATAAATTTATTATTATTATTGTTTCCTTTATTTATTTTCAAAACTTATTAAATACATTTTTAATTAAATATTTTTTTATAAAAAACATTTAAAAAAATTATAAAAATAGTGGTCCGCCAGTAGCGGGAGCAAGGTCCAAGCTACCGGTGGTTAGGGTTGCAGCAAAGACAGGAACCTCCTCACAATGCGAGCCGTATCGAGAAGTACTGCCTTCTGAATCTGGCCCTTGATCCAACCGCCTAACGAGAGCCTCGAGAGATGTTGATCGAGACTTTCGGCCATCAGGCCATTGGCCGTTACTACAATCGGCACAATGACAGCCGAGCTCACATTCCACATGTCAACAACCTCGTGTGCTAAGTCGAGATACTTCAGTTGCTGCTCTTTCTCAGCTTTCACGAGGTTCTCGTCATGTGGAATGGTTACATCGACAATCATTGCGCGGCGCACTAATCGATCTATCACCACTATATCAGGCTTATTGGCGACAATAGTCCTGTCAGTAATGATATACCGATCCCAGTACAACGTGACATGGTCATTTTCGAGAACTGGGTCACACATACTTATAATACGGTACCTCAGAATCCACAAGTTTATATTTCAAAGCAAGTTGCTGGTGAATAATAATAATAATTATTATTAAAAATATCAATTATGGTCCCACAGTAATCAATGCAAATAGGTACATAAATAAAAATAAAGAAACAAGTTACCGATAGAATATTATGAACTAAGTATGTAGATGCCACCAATGTCAATAAATTACCTACGTTAAAATGATATTTAATTTTTAATTAAATTATTCAATATTAGCACCTGGTTGTTGAGGTTTTCTTTATTTTATGTTACTTTACGAATTACGTTTAAAGACGCATCTATAGGTAGGCTCCAAAATTCGATTTTTTTTTTTTTAATTTTCCCTATCAACCTTGATCCTAATGTTTAGCGATAAAGTGGAATATCTATGAAAGAAATTTGACAGATTGTAGTAGCTTCATGTGCTGGCGTCTGTACATAGCGTCAGTGGCATTTAGCTGTGCGTAAATAATAATTATTGTGTCTCAATAAATAATAGTATCATCTAGCCTTTTCACAATTATGTTCGGGTCGCCTTCCAGTCTAACCGGATGTAGCTGAATACCAGTATTTTACATGGAGCGACAGCTTAACTGACCTCCACAACCCAATAACTGGGTAATACGATACCCCTTGGTAAATCAAAATCAAGTCAAAATAAAGTCATTTATTCAAACTAGGCTGAGAATCAGCACTTTGCGAACATCAAAATTCAACAGTCCCCCAAAACGCCCGCCCTTCACCACTTCCTAGTGCTTTAGCTGGGGAGAAGAAGTGGCGCAACAAACTCCCCAGCAGCACAGCTGTCTGTTCAGTTAAAAAATTGATTTTATACAGCACTGAGCAAAATAATTTAAGTATCACGAAACAAAACATGAGATTTAAAGAAATTAAATTCATTGCAATAAAAGGAAAAAAAAAATCGAAAATTATACTCAAGCAGAAATAAAAATACAAAACTAAAAACGTAAACAGAACTTTATAACTAAATAAAAGCCTCCAGGCATAAAGGGGGAGCCCACTCACTTATAGATCAGAGTGATTGTCAGACTTTTTGGCTTCTGGCGACCTGTAACAACTGTCAAAGTTCCACGAATGACAGCCGGGACCAACGGTATAACGTGCTTTACGAGGCACGGAGGAGTTTCGGTATGAAAAGATGGTCACCCATCCACGGAACCACCGCGGCAAGCGTAGCTTGGTATCTTAACCAACCACGACAGGCCAGCTGGCGTGGTTGGTTAAGATACCGCCTATCATGCCGCTGGTCGTGGGTTCGATTCCCATCCAGGACAAACATTTGTGTGCATGAACATGTCTGTTTGTCCTGAGTCTGGGTGTAATTATCTATATAAGTATGTATTTACAAACAATAAAAAGTAGTGTACGTAGAATATCAGTTATCTGGTTTCCATAGTACAAGCTCTGCTTAGTTTGGGATCAGATGACCGTGTGTGAAATGTCCCAGGATATTATTATTATTAGCTTAACCTGATCGACCGACTCGTGCGACTGTTGTGACTTAGCCACAAGCCCCTCCATGAATCAATAAATAATAATACAATAATAATTAAAGCAGCCAATAGAACCATAAATTGCAATAAAAGAAACACGTTTTAAAACGCAGATGTAGCCAATATCAACACTCCAGTAACTTAGCAGTGTCGATTTTATTACCTGTAATAACATAATTATGAGAAAAAAGCTTGATTAGTATCGGCTACGGGCGGTGAACAGCAATCATCAGTTTTTATGATTGTAAATCAATGTTCTTTTTTTGTTTTGTTTGTTTGTCAACAATTTGTTGTTTCATAGTTTTTTTACACCATCGAATTGGTTTTCCTTCTTCCATATTCCACATTAAGTTAAGAACTACGCTTAATTTGGCTGTTCAAGCTAAAGTTTCTAACGCCCGCACTCACAAAAGTCGATCAAAGTTAATGAAGCATTATGTTATCAACAATTATTATTATTTTTATTAAAAGCCTGTGTTATCCCACGGCAGGGAAAGCCTCCCAACTCTCTTTCCACTCTGTACTCTCTTTCTCTCTGTCTAGAGATACTAAGGACCAGTTCTTGTTGAAGGAGTCTAGCTCATCCAGCAATTAATAAAAAAATAAAATATGTAAGCACTAAATATGCGAAAATTAAGGCATATTTTTGGAAATGTTTATAAAAGTCGCGTGTAGCCAAAATATTTCTTCATCAAAGAACCTAACCATGAATTTAAAAGTGTTAAACCATTACGTATAAGTTAATTCAATCAAGTAATTGATAGTTTCATCAGAATGGAGATAAGCATCGCAATCAATACTAGTACTCACATATGCAAAACTAATTCCAAGAGCATTACATATTACTGTTGCAACCTATCTGCCTATTTAATAAGAAATGTATGTAAATTACTTATTTATTTGCCCCAGGCTTGGACATTGGCTGAGTTCTATTAATTTGGCGGGAGATAAATCTTTTGATAATTTTTATAGGTAGATTGTGTCTAGATTATTGGTAATCTTGTCTAGGCTGAAAGTTAGATAGCCTTCTTCTAAGTTTATGTTGTCCCTAACTCAATTTATTTGAAGTCAGTGCAGCATGGCGTCTTCTTCCATAGCCGAAGTCTAAGTAGTTATTTTTTTCACGATGCGTTGAAAACCCCAACCCAAACCTAATACGTGCCAGCATGAAAGACAGACATCTTAATCACTGCGCCAATCTAGTCAAGAAACAATCTTCTTCGGGTGTCACAAAATACTAATTATTCACTTTACAAGAAATAAAAACAGATGGTCATCATTCCACCTGTGTTTAATGTATATTCATTACGGCATCTCTTTGATTACCAATGTGCTTTGTAGTAGGTATTCGCAATTGTGCATTGTAGAAGCCTTGAAGGATGATCTACCAAGATTACATCAGGAATACTATACCTTACCTACGAGTACTTTATTGACTTTAGTCTATTTGGTAGGTGGATATGTCAGTAGGTAAATAGCTTGAAAATGATTATGAAAAATGTAGGTAGTAACTGCTTTGGGGTTCTATCTATATGAAGATTTCTATTGATAATTATTTAGGTACTGGAACTAGAAAGACACCTAGGAAAATCTATCTTAAGGATAAGTAGGTACCTAAAAATGTTCATGTTATAAAAAAGTAGTCAAAATGCAATCCTAGTCTTTGCCTCCATTTATCAAACTTTTAAACATAGATTAGCATTTTAATGTAAATCAATAATAGTAGAAAATACAACCAGATCAAGTTTCCTCCATTTTTTGCGGATCAAAACCAGTTCGACGTCAGTCATTAACCGATAGGTATTACGTAAATGCGCATTGTCATACACCACAGAGTAATTAAGTCAGAAGTCCAACTTCATACAAAAACTGACGCTCTTGGAGTCAATGGATATAGAAGTTTACATGTTCTTTTTCCGATACCGGATGTATGAACGTAAATGAAGCAAAGGTAGTATCGTATGGATCGTAGCAGGCGGCGTTCTCTAGTTGAAGAAGGAAGGCGTGAGTTTATGTTTGTGTGAAATTTGCCAGCTACGTAAAACTAGATAGTCGTCATACATTGTACGACCTAGTTACTCGCTTTTAGCATATCCCGTAACCTTACGGTGTTGGCAGCACGTGAGCCCTCAAACTGTCGCTAGGGGAATGTGTGAACGTGCCAGCCCTTTAAGGCACGTTGTGCGAACGCCTCTTTGACATACTAAATACAGAACAAAAATAGAACTAGTCGATACGAAAATGAGTTTGCTATGTAACGAGGAAAAACTCAGAAAAGTTTTGAGTATGACTGTGGATGGCTCCGAGTAGAGGAAAACGAAAGAAACGATGGATGGACTGTGTGAAATATGATATGGCTAGAAATGGGAGTGACTATTGAGATGACGATAATAGAGAATTATGGAAGAAAAAGACCTATTACGCTGACCCCACATAAATTGGGATAAAAGCAGGAGAATAATGAATCCGCCCCTACCCTTGCTCGAGCCAGCCCGCGTCCCCAAATAATATTAATCCGATCCAGCCTGTCCCATGCTGTCCTCCCCCAGCGACCTGAGGTCCGTACTCCACAAAGAGGTGCCCTTAGAGTGTAGTCGCTTAATTTATAAGTTTGCTGCCCTGACTGCGAAAGCCTCAATCTATTGAGGCACCTACAAGAAAGTTTGGTTAAGCAGCCGACAAGGTGATCTACAAGATGCGATTTCACATGAAAATGAAAATGATGAATACAAATATAAAAATGGTGCAGATTCCCTTGTTCACAAACTAAACTAAATTTAAGTTCAGTGCATAATTTTCTATTTTATTAAGAAAAGGCAGGAAATTAAATATTAGTTTAATCCTGTCAAATTAAGATACTCTATAGAAAAGTTTAGACGTGATTAAAAAATTTGCTACTAAAAATACGTCAATTTACGTTAGGTGCTGACTAATTTGACAGAACTAAACTAATATTTATCTTCTGTCCTTTTCTTAAAGAAATAGAAAGAAAAAGATGCACTGAACTTAAATTTAATTTAGCTTGTGAACAAGGGAATCGGCGCCATTAGCAATGTAGGCTACTCTGGAAACTTTAGAGCTTTTGAGCGAAGACTGAGAGATTATTATTTATATAAGCTGCAAATGGGACTTCTATTATTTTTTATTCTGTGCACACTCGTACATTTTGTGTAAAGATATTTTTATATTCTTCACAAAAATCAATAATTTATTAGTATGAAGCTATAAAAGTCCTCAAATACTATTGATACGTAATTTACGAGTAAATGTTGAAAATACTGTTTACATTTATGCAAATTTTTGTCACAAAGTTGATCTCATTTTTTTTTAAAATAAAACCGTCGTATTACCTTCTTCTGCCTAAATCAACTGGTGAAGTAATTTAAATACTTAATAAAAGCGAATGTTTGAACGTTAGTTGTGTTACTTTGAAGCAATTTTATTTCTTTTAGATATACGCAGAATTTTGCGTAATCTTTAGAACATGGTATTACGAATTAGGCCTGTGTTTCAGATACAATGATTTCTATATTTAGAAAAAGGTCGTTATTATGTTGTTTTGGGATGGAATAACCACCAGAATCAATGAAAAGAAAGCATGTTAATCGTTGGTCCCGGCTGTCATTCGTAGATCTTGATTGTCGTTATAGGTAGTCAGAAGCACAAAAGTCTGACAACTAGTGTCACCAATTCATCATCATCATCTTGTTACCCAGTACTGGGTTGTGGAGGCCAAATAGGCAGCCGCTCCATGTAAAATACTGGTATTCGCCTGTGTCCGGTTAGACTGAAAGCCGACCCCAACATACATAGTTGGGAAAAAGCTAGGTAGATTGATTGAATCAATGAAGCTGAAAAATCAAGTGTAGTTTGAAAAGTAATTCTTAGGTAACCACTGCTACCCATAATTAAAGCAAGGCCTACCTAAATATAAGAGGAAGGCAGTCTGAATCCCAAAGGTACACGAGTTACCTGAAATAGATATAATTTGACCTGGGAAGTATTTAAAGAAACTCATGTTTAAAGCTAGTTAATATGTAGGTATGCTAATTTCGTAACTATAACCATAAGATTTTATTACGTTTATTTCATAAAGCCTAGACTTCATAATCATGAGCGTTATTAAAATTGACTTTCTACTACTCTTCTTAACAACTAAGGAAGTATTTAAATAATCATAGCTGCTGGCTGCTGTAGTTATTATGTTAATCGCATTTACTCGATATGAATTTAATTACAAAAAATAAATATTAAGAAAATGTACAAAAAAGTATTTAAGTCAATCCATGCAGGCTCTAAAATACACCCTTGGGGAACTCCAAACGTGATTAGGCGACTGTTCAGCAAAAATACCATTAATTTCAAATTATTATGTACAGACAAGACAGTTGGCAATTTGGCATTACAGTGACTAGGGTTTTTCCTTAATTCTAAGGCCTTCTTGCTTAAGTAACACGTTTGACCATAACACAGTCTCAAATGCTTTAGTATGTTCTAAAATCAACATTTAGACCGTTTATCCCTTCAAATGAGTGGCCTCCGCCTAAGTGTACCTTAAGAAGCAAAACGGCTTCTTATATCATCCTGTGGCGCTTATATCATAAGATGTGTTACGTTTGTTAAAAAATAATGCCTTCTTGAACCTTTACTGTTTGACACATTATGATTAATCATTACCTCATTGCAATAACAAACATCTTGCTCAGCCAATTACTACCATTGACAGACCAGCAGACCACCTGCTTGGATCACCATTTGTCAAATACCAGATACCATCTACCATTTGTTGGTATTGGTATTTAGAACCGGCTCGCACTTCGCCGATATTGTCCGACAATATATTGTGTTTATTAAGTTACGAAATTAGCTGTCTGGTTATTTTAACGATATTGTTTATTGTTTAAATAGTTATTGAGGATATAGTTTTTCTTGCATAAGTTTTTGGTATGTGGTTTACCTTGGAGTGGAAGTTTTTAAAGTAATTGAAATAATTTGATGCTAAGGTCATTAGAAACGTGAGGTACACAAAATGTGGTGGCCCTGCCTAAAGAACAACTCACTTTTCCCAGAAGAGGACATATTATTGCAGGGTGGTATTATTCGTAGAACGATACAATAAACATTGATCACTGCAACAAATATGTTAATAATAATAATAATAAGGCTAAGGAGGCTCTCGTTAGGCAGCTGGATCAAGGGCTTGATCCAGAAAGCGGTACTTCTGGACACGGCACGTATTGTCAGGAGGTTCCTCTCTCAGGAGCCCTGACCACCGGTAGCTTGGACCCTGTTCCCGATACCGATGGGCTACTATTTTTTATATTTTTAAATGTTTTTATTTATTTTAAGTTTTTATAAAAATATTTAAAAATGTAAATCATATGTATATAATAAAAAATAAAGGAAATAATAATAATAATAATATTCCACAACTATCACACAACGCCGTCTAGCCTCAAGCTAAGCAGAGCTTGTGTTATGAGTACTAGACAACTGATAAACATACTTATATATTTCTAAATACATACATATATAGATAAATTACACCCAGACACAGAACAAATGATCATGCTCATCACACAAACATTTGTCCTGGGTGGGAATCGAACCCACGACCTCCGGCATAGCAGTCAGGGCCACTAACCACTAGACCAACAGTTCTTTTAACTAGATGCGTTAATTACTACACGTGGCGTCGAGTGTAACTCGATAGGGATGCACGTGGTGTGGATCGCATCTAGTGTTGATACAGTCAATCAGATCAATGAGTATATGAGTTTTTTTTAGTTTGTTTGATTTTATGAAGATGAAATCATGGTATCTTAATTCGTATTTTAGGATAATCGCCTTGAAGCTAATTGGTCGGGTAAATTGAATTGAATTACTAGATGTGATAATTATGTTTGTTACACCAATTAATTATTGAAGAATCATCTGAAATAAACGGCGAATGAGTCTGATCATAAATTGACAACTGCACCTTGGAGACCCTACCGCCATCTCCTTGTAACAATTACATTGTTTACTTCATTTGTTTACAATGTTTATGATAATTTGTGTATTACATAAATTACTACTAAGATTCGATAATGAGTTAGTGTAAACAAGTTATGTATTTTGTTCGTTAAGTTGTTAATTTATTAAAACTCCTGCGGAACGATCTCAGTTGCTAAATAAAAGGCGTTGTCACTTTGAGTGGTAACACAATTTGGTTGATGGTATTTTTGAAGATACCTTACTAACACTTAGACCTGACTTCGTAATATGAGTTGTACAGTCGATACAAAAATAGGAGAAGATGGCTTCAACAGCCTCTCTAATGTATACTTTCTCTGTCTCCATTTGAACTACCTACAACTTTAAAGCTATACCTAGATACCCACGAAGCTATATATATGAATGAAAACCAATCAAAATCCACCTTGCTATAATTATGGTAGTAGGAATAGAATCTTACGACCTTACAGTCAACAGACACATTCACAACCCCAATCAAGAGAGCAATTTACTCAGATTACTATTAAGCCGTAATCCCACAACGTTACGCGATACTGAATAGCTTCACATCATAAACCTGACGTAACAGTTACTGTTATCATATATTTTATTGCGGCGCGAACATCGATTGATATAACTTCACACGTTTGATGTGAATGGAGGCGTGTTTCATCAATTAAGAATTACTACGAAAACAACACATCGACCAAGACTTATTCGCATAGAGCGGCACCTTTATTAATTCTGTTTCGGTTTAGCCTTCATTGTCAAGAAATGTTGCAACAGGAGTTTGTAGAAATTAGGTTTTTACTGATATAATAGAATTGATTGTTTTGTAAATGCGTAAAAGAAAATATTTTCTTGCACTTCTTGATTTTTTGCTAACCTAGTTAATAACTCGCCTCGATACTTTGTACTTTCTGGTCCATTTAAACCTTCTTTACGCTTTTCACTTTTCACCTCCGCCTAGTTTCAGACTGTCACGGAATCCGTTCTCATTCTCTAGGAGATCAGACTGGGTGACTGCGGTGGACAACGTCATCATCATCATTCTCCTGCCCTTGTACCAAATTAAGTAAAACGTTTTGCTTTATACTCGTTTCAGTCCACTTATCCATCTTGCACCTACGACTCATTTTCGTATCCTCAACCCAATCGAAAACTGCTAGTAGCACGTCAATTACTACGCCAAGGTAGACCAATAGGGGACAGCCGATGATCCGGCGTCGCGTTGCACGAGCACGTCTGCGCCCGCGCACCAAAGTTCACTGATCAATATCTGTGCTTTGTAACGCTACTGGTTAGTTTTAATGGTGGTCTTGTCGCCTCGGGGAGTTGGGAATGGACCGTCATCTGTATGACCTTGGATGTGGGTTTGGTGGTCTTAAAATGATTAATTATTATAGGAGATACAATGTAGTTATGATAAATGAAAGGTTTAAAAAGGTATATGTAGGATATGGTTGGAGATATTATGGATAGGAAGCAGATGGTTTGTCAATGGAGAGAAGATGAATAAATTTTATGTCAAAGATAGTGTTTATAATATCAAAAATAGTGAGTATCTTCTTTTTAGTCTTCAGTTTTTGGAAGATGATTAGCAAATTAAATTACTTAGTGACTGATTTGAAAAGGCCTCATGCTTTCTAGGGAAATTGAATAAAGGAACATTAAACGTTCCGTTAATGATACAATATTTCAGGTCTTCATCTACCTGACATCTCTGATTCCATTACCGGATCTGACATGAAGTCAGACTCAAATAACCACATTCCAGTAGCCAACCATTTCTATTCAAATGAAGTACTATTAACAAACTGTACGAATTAAACAGATTATCCCGACGTCGTTACAAAATGTGTCGGTATTCGTGCAATTTGCTCGGTGGCACTTTATCTGGGCTCGGTCGAGAGGTTGTAACTTAACGGCGTTAAGTTATGCTCGGATTACTGAATGGTGAGCGGAATAAGTTATAGGCTTCTGAAAATCTAACGCTTCTATCGCTGCAGGCGCTGCAGCCTTCCATTAATCTTCAAAAATTAGTTCGCAAGATGTCTAAGACGTCTTTAGCTTTAACTGGGTTGACTGAGAGTTTATAACTATCCTCCATATTTTTTTTACCTGGATAAAGCAAGCTCCTTGGTAGCTCTAAAAATGTTTTGATAGGTACCAAAATCAGCATTTTGCTTTATGATATTCAGATCTAGCATTATTAGAATCCTGAAATCTGGTAACTATACTATTTACCGAATACTATGGTATATTCTTTGAAATATACACAGCTGCAACAAGTTTTTAAATATCAGAAATTACTCTAGTACTGTCTATGACTTTTTATCGTTATCGCTTACTCCTTAGACCCTGCACCAGTTCCTCGCCACGCAGGCATGCTGTCTGCCTACCCACGCATTCCGAGTGCTTCAACATAAAGAATGGTCTGTCTTTCTGTCCCTTATCTCACAAGGGTTACAAGTTTACCTAGTCGCCTGTTTACGAATATCTCAAGCTGTATCGTTAATGTAAGGTGCAATAAATGGTACGGTACCTACTTGTTCCAGGTATTTATGTATTACATTCCAATCTGAAGTTTGAGGATAAATCAAAGGCGAATTCAAAATATTAGGTATTAACTAACCAGGTTCTTGAGTTAGCCCATGAATCTGATCTGGCAGTACTACTAACCAATAATAACAGTTGGTAAGGTTAGCCATAGTAGTAGTAAGATTTATCTTCGTCGGTATTGAGCGATGGTGTCATAGTTTACCATTTGGTTAAGCTTAGTGTTCTGAAATGAAATCTGTCTGTAGAATCTTTTTAAAGGGTCAGGTAGACCGCTTCAGGTAGATATCAAAGGTACCTAGACATTCGAGTTTGCTAAGTAAGATTCCCAGTTTTGAACTTAAGAATCCTGGCAGACCAAGGACAGGAAATGACGAATTCTTACCAGGACCTTATCAATACCTAAGTAAGAACATCCTTTACCAACCACGATTCTAAAGCTATTTCCAATAATTCAGGAAGCAAACCCAATAACAAAAATCATATAATCGCCATTTCGCAGAACCTCGACCAGAACGTGTGTTGTATGACTAACACAGCTAACAATTGACATGCAAGGCGTTGACAAGTTCAGATCATGTACCTAGAGCACTTGGAACGTGGAGATCGATCACTGATAACACTCTGATAAGGTTGTGTGATGTAAGTGTCAGGTACTATTATTTATGGTCTGCTTAATAGGGAGGTCTTATCACAATTGGTGGTGGTTTGATTTCCGTGTTATTTCCGGTGGAATGAGGCTTCCTTTTCCGATTTCAGGTGTCGTAAAGGGGATGGAAGCGATTTGAAAAGAGCAACTTCTGCTACTAATGCATTAGCTGCATCATCGAGCTTTTCCGCTGTTAGACAGGAATTGATTTCTAGTCTAACCGATATTTTGAGGCTAGATAAATTTTCCAAGTTTCTAACTACCAACAATGTCATAGGTACTATTTTAGCTTGACTGTTGGTGCTATGAAACTTGGAAGAACTAAAGAAATAATAGGTGAATTTACGGACTAAACGACCGTTGGGAAGTAGCTTAATTTCGCAGACCCTATAAAAAGTATTCGGTACGGGGAATTCACACATTTTTTTATTATCTTCAAAAAGACAAAAAACTTAAAAGCTCATAATCAATCTTGATCTAATAGATATTCAGTTTATTGCCATTGACGTAGATCTTGATGTCGATCTAAGATGTTATTGATCAAGTCAAATTGTCTGATGGTTTTACAAAGTGGGAATCGTTGATCTTGATCGCATTTTTTGCGGATTATGTGAGGTCTCAAGGTGTTTATGATAATGTTTTGTTAGATGTGATTGGTAAACAGGTTAGTGATCGCAATCCTGGTAATATAATCAGTAATAATATAATATAATCAGTGTCGTTTCTGGAGAAGTACTGGCAAATAAAAAGCATGTTTCTTCTTTGAACGCTTATTGTAATGGCCAATCATCACAATCAGCCTGCTGGTTATCTTAAATGTAACATGGAGCAGTGTCATTATCAATACAATTCGGAACAGCAGTTTCTTGTTCCCATCAGATTATATACTTTTCGTGCAGGTCTAGTATCCTCTACTATTGGTAGACCGGCACAAAAGTGTCCGACTGTTTTTTCCATATAACTAACCAGAGACCTCACACAGTCAAAGCTTACCCAATCCTTCCACAATACTATTTATTATCCAAGCACTATCAGATTGTCACACATCTGACATTTGGCATCATCAAACATTTTGTAATTGTCGTAAAAGTTAAGTGTAAGTACAATATTGTGGTTTCTTTTAACTATTTTTTATGTGACAAAACATAACATAAATGTAAAATGTCTAACTTAACATAACTTACAGGTTTCATCATTTCTTAATTCATAGGTGGTCTTCGATTATAAGACTTAAGCTTTGAAGTATTCCTTGACTTTTGCGTGTTATTACTGGCAAAAAGACAAGCTTGTAAAGATTGATTTTACCAAAATAGACAAGCAAAAGTGGAGAGGAACAGGCCATATGTTAAGAGGCATTCAAGACGAGTGGAGTAAAGTTGTGAAGGAAAAAGGAATAGGGGAAGACAATATAAAATATGGGACGACGAATTGAAGCTCACAGCGGGTCCAACTTGGAGAAGAGTTGCGAGAGATAGGACTCAGTGGAAGTTATTAGAGGAGGCCTTTGCTAAAAGGCACACTGAACTAAGAGATATTCTGCAAACTACTGAAAATACCACAACGCAAAGATGTTCAGAATAAAAAGGGCTTATTATTATGTAAGATAGATCAAGGTTTTAGAAATCGTCTATTACGCCTTTTGTTAAGAAAAATCACTGATAGGGTGGAAAAATATCTCTGAGAAATAAGCACATTACACCACGAAAACTTATCTCTTTCTAAAACGACGCGTGACGTCGTTTTGAACCTCAACATTGAAAAGCGACAGTGAATGCTTGCCTTGAAATTGTAGGATTATAAATAATAGTATCGCCTTCATTATTTTAATCCTGAGAATTCTTGAGGAGTATACTTTATCCGAAACACATACCTAATCTACTAATCAAATCAAATAAAAATTCTATAGGCATTCTCTTAATCCAAATGTCCACGAACTTATTTAATCCTCACTTCCACACTCGATTCTTTCAACAATTTAAATCCTCTGTCTCGATCTAACCCTCGTCTCGCCCACGATAACCTTGCCGACGGCTCATTGTTGTAACGTTGATTGATAACGAGCCTCTGACCGTCTGGTATCGATAGTAATCGATTAAATGAATAATCGATTTGTGGAGACAAAAAGTTGACATGTTGGAATTTGTTTTTGCGTTTGGTTTTTGCGAATTCCGTTTAAGTGTTCAATTTTAATTTGATGGGTTTTGTTTTGATACATTTTGTTAAATAATACTTTCGGATTATTGTACCTACACGAATAAATCTTTTCACCCCATTCAATCACCATCATCGTAAAAACGGCATCAGGTGCCGAAGCTGAAACCTCTTGGCGACTTTTGAGACACCTATGGAGAAGAAACTTTGCCTGAGTGGCCTGCTCTTTGTCAGAAACGACACTTCTCCGAAATACAGTGAGGGAAACACCGTGAAGAAATCTAGTTTTAAGGAATCGAGAAATCATACTAGATTATCTTTTGCCTTACAATGGGACATTTTTGCACCGAATTTTCCTATTTGTTAATTCACACTGATTAGATAACACACATAACAGCACTCGGCATGCACGTCACGAATACTGTGGTGACATCAAAAGAACTCCCGCGCATACGTACACCCACCAGCTCATTACGATCTTCACTTATTCTAATAGCATTAACAACCGCCATCATGGTTATAAATTAACCATCAACCGTGATGGTTGACCTTGGCCACCACCTACACGGGAACCAACCATGGAAACATTTGCAAGCCTAGCTTTAACTACAATTAAGTTTTTGTGGCCATTTGGGCGAAAAAAGGATTAATATAATTGATTGTTTTCGGTTGATTTGAATACGATTGGATAATGCGTAATTAATTTTGTCTTGCTGACTGTTTCTGCTCTGGTTGACTGTAATGAGTTGTTCATCAAAGTCTCTCATCATAGGTTCTTGTATTCCATTGGTTATATTATATGTAATTCGATTTAAAACTATAAAGCTGTAGGAGTACATAAAAACCGGCCAAGTGCGTGTCGGATTACGCACAATTAAAAGTTCCGTAGTTGGGATGAATTTATCCTAAGAACCAACGTAACATTGTAGTTAAAAACATTTTCGCCTGTACATTCCAACTGCAAATGTAAGTTTGTACGCACAATATTGACAGATTTACCATGTTATTTTAAAAACATAGACTTCTTATAGGTTTTCCTGTAATTTGTAGGTACCTACTTATAGAAATAAGAAGATAAGAAAATAGTTATTTTCTCTATTCTTTTTTCAAAATGTTTGACTCATAGTCAGTAGTTTCGGAGATAAAGGGCCTCCCGCTTATCTCCGATACGATAAAATTTTGAATGGTCAAATTTCGTCAATTTTCTTAAACGTAAATTTAAAACAATTTATTTTAAAATTATAAAAAAAAATCTATTTGAGACCCTCACAGTAAGCCCTTTCATTTGATATGTCACACGGTACAGTTTGCATTTTTTTTTATTTGCCCCCAAAAGTGACCCTCGTATTCAAAATTTCTTTATTTATGTTATACGTACGTGTTTTGATCACAGTTTATATGCATACCAAATTGCAACTTAATCGGTCCATTAGATTCGGAGCAAATTGGCTGTGACAGACGGACAGACAAATAGACATACGAGTGATCCTATAAGGGTTCCGTTCTTTCCTTTTTCAGGTACGGAACCCTAAACAGCAGAGGAAATAATCATAGGGCATCAAAAATTCGTCCGCATCATCGTCAACAGGAAAAGTGCCCAAAAGGCTGGCAACATTGCCACGTTGTATGTCAATGCCGATTCTTTGGCCAAAAAATAGACTCACGTGTAGTTTTAAAAAAAAAATCGAAAATAAATTAAATTAACTACGTACTATCTTAAATTGCCCGTATATTCAAATCAAAACTGTCATTCTTCGACAGCTGTATAAAATGGCTATAACACTGCAAATTGACGAAGTGTGTCAATACCTACAGCTAAATAGTTTTTTAGTACTTTAAGAATCAGGCACCTCCGACAATAGATTCCATTGGTTTTAAAGATGATCAAACCACGGTTTTCATGTTGATAAACTAAAAGTTATTAAACATGTCACGAATACACAATAAACGTCTAACCATTAGATTTGTCGACCTCTAGAGGTTCTTAGTAATGACTAACACAATAATATAAAACCTAGGTAACATCATTCTATACATATTATAAATTAAACTCGCTTTTCTGGTCTGTCTGTGTGACTGCGTTGTTCTTCTAAACTCCGCAACGGATTTAGATGCGATTTTCACCATCATTTAGAGCATTTATTCCGGAAGGTTTATGTGAATAGTTAATTAAACTTTATTTTTATTTAAGATGGGTTTGCTCTTGACTTTAGTCTAGGTCAGAGGTGACAGAGACAAAGTCGACGATGGAGTGAGCTTACCCAGAAGAAGCCTGTTCACTCTCACTTTGAAGAGATTCGGGTTGTATGCGTTCGGGAACACAGACGCAGGTAGTGAGTTCCACTCTTTTGCCGTGCGCATTATGAAGGATGTTTGGAAGCGCTTAGTGCGAATTGGTGGAATGGCAACTAGGTATGGATGGTAACTTGCAGTGCGTCTAGATGTTCGATGGTAGAAGGGGGCCGGTGGAATGAGATTGTGGAGTTCCTGAGCACACTCACCGAAGTACAGTCTATAGAAGACCGACAAGCAGGCAACCTTGCGGCGATGAGCCAAGCTGTGAAGCTTGGCATCCACCAGTTTTACGTCGCCAATGAGCCTCTTAGCTCTGCGTTCCACCGAGTCAAGTGTAGCAAGTTGGTATTTAGCTGAGCCATCCCAAAGGTGGCTGGAGTATTATGCAGGATCGGACTTGCGCTTTATAAAGGGTCAAAAGCTGTCCAGGCGTAAAGTATCGCTTCACCTTGTTTAGGATGCCCAGTTTTTTGGCCGCAGTTTGGGCTTTGTGCTCGATGGTAGCGCCGAAGAGACTGGATGTCAACTCCGATCTGTTCTGCCGATCTGTTACAGGAACAGATGTACCCCGAAAAGTAGGAGTAAAACATATACATATTAAAATTATTATTATAAAGAAACCTCATGTTTTGTCAATTCGTAAACACCGCGCGTATCAGAGGCGGGTCGCTAGTAAGTAATATACTAATTATAAAACATAGTGCACTCTGCATATTTCTTTGATTCTTAGATAGAAATATTCCATGGAACATTACGAGGTTTTAATAAAAGTTTTAAGAAATACTTGAGGCAATTTAAATTAAGATAATGGTCCTAACGATGGTCCTGACTTAACGTTAGCCTTTTTGGGATTTTGATGTTAATCTGACGTTATTTTAGGATGTCCTTTTAAGTATTTTTTGGGAGTTTGCCTAATGTGTTTTTAAGGAGGAAGCGCCAGGGTAAATTTAAATTCCCTTACGTTATGTGAAATTCAAATTTCCTTACGTTTTTTGCGATTTACATGTCAGTATTAGGTTGTATGTTTATTAAAATATGATTCGGAACCGTAACAAATATGTATTTACAGAATTATAATCATTAGAATCAGTAATACAACTTCTTAAGTTAGTTTATTCCTCGATTTCATGAAATAGTCATTCAATAGGATTACGCTGGTCTTAAAGAGGTATATTGATGACTTTAATTATTATAATTCTGTAAATACATACTTGTTACGGTCGCCAATCATATTTTAATCAACATACAACCTAATACTGACTTGCAAATTGCAAAAAAAGTAATAAAATTTGAATTTCGGGGGCTACCCTGGCGTTTTCGCCTTAAGTATTTACAATCATGAAGGTTTATTATTACGAGGACTACTTTACAGTAGATAGATGGATGGCCGAGTCAAGTTGGGAGCCATTTGTTGCGACATGATTGCCCGTTTCATTCAAAATGGCCAAAACTGTCAGACATTTTTAATAAAGACAGACTTGTGTTAATAACCATAAGTTCTGTCACAATAATAATGCCAGGATGTATTTTTATAATTTACACGGGACTTAAACATAACTGGCAAATGTGTGTGTACAGGTCCACCTCTATTTAATCCTTCGGGGATTACACGCTGTTGAGAAGTTAATGAGAATTATCCAAGCACCAACAAAATCTTTACATCCGATTTCAAGCCAACTTCCAAATTTTTATGTTAAAGAAAAAACGTGGCACTACATCCAAAAATAGCTGCAATGAATCATCAAGTACCATCAGGCATCATTTCAGTTATTTACGGATATATCTACAAGCCTAAAACTCTTGGAATATTTCTGTCCGACCTCCGAACCGACCGGCCTTGCCTGATTTGGTCGGCGACGGGTTGTGCCCTTATGGCGAGTAGCATTGACATGTGTGTGCAGGCCTGTGGATAGGCTGATGAATGGAAGTTCCTAGTGAGTTCAGTTTTGGAGTGGAATGTTTGAAGATTGGTTTGTGATATTTCTTCATAAGAAGGCTTCAGTAGTTTCTAAAAATTTGTTATAAGGAAATACATACCTATTTCTTTTTAACCGACTTCAAAAAGGAGGAGGTTCTCAATTCATTTGTATGTTTTTTTTTTGTATGTTTGTTACGCGATTACTCAAAGACGGAGGAACCGAATTGGAAAATTCTTGTTTTTTGTTTGCAAGGGTATACTTCCTAGGTGGTTCCATATAAATTTTATTAACTTTACTTGGGTAGTTTATGAGTTAGCTTCAATAATGCGTATGTTTCGCACTTAGTTTATGTTATTTACATAGCAAGTAGTGGCATTCGAATTTGTGTGGGGTAGGTTACCACAGCTAAAAAGTGAAAAATAAAAACTTTTTAGCAAAAAATAAAAGCGACTTCCAAAATAAAACACTACAAAGTAAAAAATAACTTTAATTTCGGAAGTCGGCGGCAAAAAACGAAAATACAATACCAAAAACACCGACTACAGAAATTAAACTTATTTTTCACTTTGTAGTGTTTTGTTTCGGAGGTCGGTTTTATTTTTTGCTAAAAAGTTTTTATTTAAATTAATAATACCTGCTTTTTAGCACTTTCATACAGTGGTCTTAAACGATAGATTAGTAATTCTTTATTGCCAAATGTAAAGATATGAGATATTCTGTTATTGTTTTATTATAAGCATAGATGACGGCATGTATGAATTAATTTTGGCCGAATAAAGATTATGCCAGAAGTCCGTTATTATTTCAGTTCAATTTAAAATGAATGCGCAAAGGCAGTTCATTGTCGGGTTGTATGTTGATCAAAATATGATTCGCGACAATAACAAATATGTATTTACATAATTATAACCATAAAAATCATCAATACATGTCTCTAAGTTAGATTAATTGATAGATTTTGATTTTTAAAGGCATCTATTAAGAGAAAGCTACAAGTTTACAAAAAAATCTTATTCTGAATGTAAACTGACATAATCCGAGGGATGTTAAATAGGCTAAATCACCTCTTTTAACATACAACATGTATGATTGTTAATAAAAGAAGATATAACTAGAAAGGGGGTGACTACCGAGATGATGACTAATAGAGAAGTATGGAAAAAAGGGACATGATGCGCCGACCCCAAATAAATTGGGACAAGAGCAGGAGAATGATGAAGGATGACATTTGATTTTTAATGTGACTAATTATTTAATAGATATAGTTCACGTCACTTATGTTTGCCGCTCTGAAGCCAGACTTTCCATTCCAATGCCAGCAGCACATTAGTATAGATTTAGTATAGATATTGACTACTGCTACGCAGTCATTTGTAGCCTACTTCAGAGCGGCAAACGTACATGACGTGGACTATATAAGACTGTACTGTTATGTAGAGTTTGTTTCCACGTAGATCTCGATATTCCCACCATCTCCCAGTTCTTGAAACGCAATTCCAAGCGTTTCTTCGACTCAGCCACCAACCATCGCAACCCTCTGGTTGTCGAGGCGGCTAGCTATGTCCCCTCCCGTATTAGTAAGGTCCGCCCTAAGCCGAGGTTCGTTCCCCACAGGGGGAGCCCTTAGCGTGTAGTCGCTTAGTCTGTAAGTTTTATGCCCCTGGTTGGAGGCTTTGAGTTCGCTTAAGGCAGCCACAGGATAATCCGGTTAAGTAGTCACGGCCTCTCTAGGCCAACTACGAGATGCCATACACAAAAAAAAAGTAGGGTTTGTTGATCCACATTTTTAAATTTAAGTTACCCAGGCCCCCATTTTTTTATTATTTTGAAATTATTAAATTAATACATTATTAACTATTGTAGAATAATTGTAAAAAAAAGCATATATTTAGAAATTTATACATAATGTAATGCACATATTCGTGAGTTAGGTGACGGAAATGGTGATGCAGCAGATTGTACTTGTTATAAGTCCTGGCATAAGGTGATCAGCTGGTCTTTTCTGTAAAAATCTCACCGTGAAAACGTAGGTGAAGTGAGCTTGAAGAGAGATGTCCTTCCACCTGATACTAGGGACTGACACTAGTGACAACTCACTCCACGCTCACCTCACCTAAGTTATCACGGTGAGATTTGTACAGAATAGCACTGCAGGTTAATCTACTCTTACCAATGTGTGAGACCAGAGTATTACGATGATGTGGATTATTAACTGTTCTCTCTAAGTTTGATTTCGGAAATCATGACATTTTAAAACAAATGTAACTTAGAGAGATGTATTGATTATATTTATGGTTATAATTATAAAATAAATACATATTTGTTACGCCACGCACAATGGTCCACCTGGCGGAAACCAATTCCTCTATCATAGAACATAATTGTTATAGTCGCGGATCATATATTGATCAACAAAGAACCTGACATTGTGCCGCAAATTGCAAAAAAACACAAGAAATTTTATTTTCGTGGGCTACCTTTGCACATCCACCTCAAGTGCTAAAAACGTAAGTATATCTTATTCTCTTTATAGCAATAGTAACGCGTGCTCTCATACAAAGTCAAATAATAATAATCATAAAAGAAAATAAAACAAACCAATTAGAGTCGTAAAGTTATCCAGATTAGCTTTTTTAAAAAAAGTACCACAAAAACAGTGACATAATGAATGATTAAAAAAACAGGTTTTAAAAAAAGAACGATGTTTACAACTCGTAATTGTATTCATTACATGTTTTACGAATAACTGAGCTAATGAGAACTTTGAGACTATAATTATCTTATTTCGTGTGATATTGGTAGAGTTTGGTATGGGAATTTATGAAAGAGTAGCGCCAGATTTAGTCATAAATATTGGAAATACAACATTCGATGTTGGTATGTCATATGTACTTATGCAATTTTCTAGCCAAGACTCTTAGAAAAAAACCGGCCAAGTGCTTGTCGGACTACGCACAATAAATGATCTCAAGAACAAACTTAACATTGTAGTTGAAAAACATGTTCTTCCATACATTCCAACTGTAAATGTAAGTTTGTACTCACAATATTGAGAGATGTACCATGTTATTTTAAGACCATAGACTTCTTATAAGTTTTTTTTTTTTGTAAATTTTTTATGCTCCGTAGTTTCGGAGATAGGGGGGTGGAGAGTCAATTTTCGTTTATTTTCTTAATTACTTTCAAACAATTTATTTTAAATAAATATATTTGAGCCTCTCACAGTAAGCCATTTGATATGTCATACGGTACAGTTTACAAAAGGTTTTTTTTTTAATTTTCTTATTTGAAAATTTCCTCGCATATTCAAAATTCATTTACTTAAGTTACACTTCCGTGTTTGGGTCACAGAAATTCATATATGTACCAAATTTCAGCTTAATCGGTCCATTAGATTCGGAGCAAATTGGCTGTGACAGACGGACAGACAGACAGACACACGAGTGATCCTATAAGGGTTCCTTTTTTTCCATTTGAGGTACGGAACCCTAAAATTAGATAAAAGTGAACCATAGCGGTCAAATTGTGTGATAGGCTCACACAATTTAACAGCATTCATACTTTAAACCAAAATACTCGACAACACAGAAAAATGCAAATATTAAAATTGATTTGTAACTGCTGTCTAAGGGACTTACTTACAATGACAGCCACGCCAATAATAATTACGCAAAACAGAAAATACATAATTATCTCAATTAACCTTTCGCCAGTTAAGTACCTATTTTATCAACAACAACAACAAAAACTTTAATCAGACCCAAATACGTCAAAAACAAAGTACTTTCCCATCAAGTGAATAAACCTTGAATATAGATCAGTATTGCACAAGCAGCCCTTTACACTGCATTACCAAAGGTCAAAGCCACGGGTCACTTTCACCCACGGAGCATGCGCGAGCACGAGCTCAGATCCAATATGGCGGAATTGAATCCTTGGGAACAATGGATTTTGAATTATGTAACGGATTACCTATTTTTTGGTTTATGGTTGTTGTTTTGTTAAGGGGTTTATAGAAGAATAGATCATAACAGAGAAAGTTCATGGTTGGACAAGAAATGGAGCGACTGATCTGTCAGAAACATCAAACTTTTGCCATAGTTTGGAATAACATACGTTTTACTGTGAGCAATAAACTAGCACATAGCAATTTAATGAACTGAAGTGGAAAGCATTAGCAAAGAAGTCTGGAGTTTTATTGTGACACTTAAACCAAATATAACGAAGATTAAAGAAAATTGATCAAAAATAATTTTGAAGGAAACTGTCTGGTAAAAAACCATTACTATAGTAATATAAATCAATCCCACATTTACCCCGTTTACAATCATATCAATATTATAAAATCTACAGCACATCGTTAGTCACAGGAAAAGCCAGTTAGAAACAATATCAGTATCACAAACTGTCTCAGTTACTCTTAACTGTTGTTTTTGACGGTAGTATCAACGGCGGACTACCCACATATTATTCCACTTGTGAAGATATCGGGTAACTAATGGTTCGGTCAATGATCCGGATGGCAGCAGACGGTGTGGCTTTGTTTCGGGTTAATTGAGCTCTAGTTACGAGTCCTGGCTTGGCTTATGGGTACTCTTTATATGATTTGTGTATGTACTTGGATGATAGTTTACCAAGTCATTATTCTCCTTACTATCACTTGCTCGCAAAAATAGTTGAAAATGTAAAATTAAAAACGCACTGTGTGAGACTAGCTTCTTCTACGTGCAAAGCTTCTTAATGATAGACGAGGTATCTTATCAAGCAATAACATTTATAGCTCGTAATTAAAACGTTTATCTGAGAAAGCTTTGAGCTAATTTCTTGAAATTGAGAATGCTTTACCAATAATTTCTATTTTTCAAAAAGGGTCATCGATTTACTCTACACAGACAAACAAAGCTTACGTTTCAAAATATGTGTAGATGATGATGAAGAGATTAGTTTTTATATCGTCAAGTAGCTTGTTTTCATAAAACGTAGTGAAGCGTAGACGATTGATCCCAGAGATCTGTTTACATTGAAGGCTTAAAATATTGGGTTACTGTCAGATAAGGCTTCGTGAATGAGTTGAAAGGAAGCGGCTTAATATGAGGAGTGATTTAGAGATTCAGAGCTTATAACGGGTAGGCCAGATGGGTTCAACTGAGGTCTCTGAATGAAGCTATAAATAGAGTGAGTGCTTCAAATGTGTGGGTCCTGGTTGTGCTTAGGATTGAGGATGAGTATGTGTTTAGTTACTTATAAGTCCATTAAGTTCGTTTATTTTTTCTGTAAGAAGTGGTCTAGCAAACTGTTTTTGGGGGTTTTTAGGTCAGTTCAAGTATTGGTTTGAAAATAGGTTCACCTGAAGGAAAGATGTTTGCAGTAGTGTGGCATATTAACAACTACCTTAGACTACAGACTAAGGCTTTAAGAACAGAACCTGAAATTTCGAAATGCTATTATAATGTTATTTTGTTCAGAATACCTTAACTTGAAGATCAATTCTATTTCTTTGTAGCCACTTGTACATCCGTACGTAAGTCAATGTTTAAAATCAATCAGTCACGTACTCATGTTACAGCATATTTTGAACCTGAGATTAAAAAGCTTTTTAACTTAGTCATTGTGGATTCTAAGTAACTATCTATATCGGGTACTAATGGCAAGGAAGTGGCTTATCTTCGGGTTTTTAAAAGACATACATTTACATACAATGACTATCAGTATTTTCTGTTTTTTCTTTTTGCCCTAAATTAGGTTTTAAATTCGATCGTTCTGCTTCATTGGATAACTACTGCGTTTTGAATTTAACGATATTTTCAGGCCAGAAAAATATTTCAAACGTTAGTTACAACACTGCAAAAACTTTAATTCCCTAAGAGTGAGTTTAGAAGACAACGTATTATACCTATAATCTTATGTAAGAACTTTAAGAAACAGATAAACATAATTTTGTCTGTGAGAAAACATGCTTTCCTATACACAAAACAACAGAAACCATGTGTTTTGTGTAGGTTAATAAATATCATGCCATTCTATCTTTCTCTATCTCACATAAAATAAGCACTTAACCAAACAAAAATCTCGACAGTCAATAGTTAATAGCTTCACAATCTAAACAAAAACGTCCATTATCGTTACAAGCTGCGCGCGCGCATCCGACAGTGACCTTCAAACCGGTGCGCTGTGTTATTGTGTTATGCAACGGATATTATATTGACAGCCTCCGTGAGATTATTTGTTTATTGTTTTAATACTGTATCTTAGAGAGATAAAGATTTTAAATGATGGGAGATAGTGGGAGATCATGGATTGATTAGAAGTTGACATTTTCAGGTGTGGCAAAAAAAGGGAGAAGAAGAATAGAGGTAGAAAAACTGCAGCAAATTGCCTTGAGATGACGTAGGTATGTAGATAGCCATGCTGCAGCAGACATATACACTAACGATGAAAAAGTTGGATAAAACGTTGATGATAATTCTAAAGATGGTAAAACTTCTGGCAAAGAAGGGGATGAACTTACGCGAAGCACAAAAATAATTGTTTTAGGACAGGTCACAGGCATAATTTAGGGATAACCTGATTAGTTACAAAATCGATAGTGACTATAAATCGAGCACCATGCGACCCTATCGTGCGATCAGCTTATAAATAAAGGTGACTAGTTTTAGTTAAGAAAGGATTCTTAACTAAAACTAGTCAAGCTCTTTACAAAGTTCACATCATCATTCCCATCATTCTCCTGCCCTTGTCCCAATTTATTTGGGGTCGGCGCAACATGTCTTTTTCTTCCATACTTCTCTATTAGTCGTCATTTCGGTAGTCACTCCCTTTCTGGCCATATCATCTTTCACACAGTCCATCCATCGTTTCTTTGGTCTTCCCTTACTAGTATAGCAAACAACAATCATACTCAACACTTTCCTGACGACATTTTCCTCATTCCTCCGCATCACATGCCCATACCATGACAACCGATTTCCACACAACTTTTCAGTCACCGGTGTCACTTTCAGACTTCCTCTTACATACTCATTATGAGTAGGTAAATCTCTCAAAACATGGAAAAGAAAGAGATGACCTATTTCTACATTCCTTTTGAGGAATATAACCTATTAAACAAATACTTCTAATACGAATACCTATGTACACAATTGCTTCACCCACTGACAGTAGACAAGACCTTGAACTGGACCGGTGTGTTATGCAACGGATTATAATATTGACAGCTCTGCCTCCGGCGCGGGCGTACTATGTGCAGTTACCGATAGATCGGAGGACTGGCACAATATTTATTATAGCCATCTTAAATATTATAATTAAAGTGTTTGAGGAGCTAGAAGTATTGACATGGTCAATGTTTGGGGATTTAGATTTTAGGTGCTTATAGAGGCTAAGCAAACAGGCAAAACGTTCAGTGTGTTTGTCTAAGATATAGCATGTGCTGTTTAATTTCTACCGTAACCTAATTGTTTTACTGACGTAAAACTAGCTGAGATCAGTTTTAAGGTTGATTTATTCGAATTCTCTTTGAAACACTAGGTGGAATGGATAACTATCTATCACCAATTCTTTTATCTCTAGCTGGTGGAATAGCTGCCATATTGATTCGTGTTCAAAAGCCCATCCATTTTGAATAGCTCATCCTGTCAGGAATACAGTACTGATTACCATAGTCAAAATACCAAATCTTAAAATTGTATTTACATCGATAAATATTTACTTAAATAAAACCAAGAAGTTGGGCATCATAATACTTTTGACAGTTCCACTGCACTCTGACAGCTTAATTCAAGGATAATTATGTTCTCCAACGTGCCTCTAGAACCAGTCCCTTCATAAGTAACGTATCATGTACAAGAAGACATGGACCTTGAATATGACCGGTGTGTTGTATCATGTGTGTTATTCAGTGGATTAACACGTTGACAGGTAAGCCTGAGGCTTCACGATGCTGTCCACCTCAATCATGTTGATAATGTTATGGAAGTTGACGGTATTTTTGTTGTGTGTAGTGTGTAGCATAATTTTTCTATTGATGAATCTTTATTATAACAGGGGTTTAAATATGAAATTGACGTTTTAACGAACTGGCTACTTTGAATTAGAATTAAAACTGCATCATGCATGGTGTGACATTCCAGAGTGACGATTTTTTCACACGATGATTATATCATTCTAAATTTTAAAAATGTACAACACTCGATCGTTAGACTTTCAATTTGCTTTTTCATTCTACTTTTAAAGTAAATAAATTGAAAATTAGAGTAATTTTTGAATACGAGTTCCGACGTGGAACTAATGCAGCAGAAACAGCTCGCAATATCAATGCTGTGTTTGGAGAGCATACGGCTAATGAACGAACATGATTTGGCAGAGACTCTTGGCTGTCATCATTCGACCGTCGAGGCTCATTTACACAAACTCGGCTTTCGTAAAGTAATGGCACGATGGAGAGTTTCTTGAAGATCTTCTAACAACACACGGCACGCCGTCCGGCTTCCTTACAACGTAGAGCCACCAACGCAGCCAAAGCCGAACCGTCACTCACGCAAGCATCTTCTCTCCGTTTGGTGGGATGCGAAGGGTCCACTCTATTACGAGATTCTCCCTGCGAGAAGGACGATTACGGCTTCCATTTATACTGAACAGCTTCAGAAACTGGCTGACGAAATAAGAGAAAAACGACCTAGACGTGTAAATGTTCACTTACTCCATGATAATGCGCGACCTCATGTCGTTTCGGAGACTCGACAAAAATCGTAGAGCTTGGATGGCACCCGGTTACCCACCCACCGTGCTCATCGGATCTCGCGCCATCCGACTATCACTTGTACCGACTACCGACCTGTAAAGCTTTATTTACGCGAGAAAAATTTTCAAAACTACGAAGACCTCAAAATGGCAGTGGACAATTTCTTTTCTGCACAGCCTCCGCAATTCTGGGCGCAGGGCATCAACAATCTACCAACTAGATGGGCCAGAGTAATAAAGTTATTTGGGGATTACATTACTGATTAATTATTGTAAATAACAAAGTTATCAATAAATTCATTAAGTCCTATATCTTGGTGCAAGACTTTTCCGCCAACCTGATATCTATGTGTGTTTTTTGTATACGTAGGTGCTGTCTATTTGTTTGGGACAAGGCGATGATGATGAGGCTAATATAATATATTTCTCTGTTGCTTTTCTCAGTAACATAGATGTACCGTCGAAACGAGAAGATGAAGAAATTCTCTGCTTAGATGATTATTTCTAAATAACTAATAATCTATCTATCTACGAGTACTATTGTTTAAACCAGAATTCGCGAAAAAAAAATCTGCTGTCCCATACATTCATGTTCGCATAACTCGTCAAAATATAGGGAGCAAATGATTTTTTTTCGCGAATTCAGGTTTGGTCCCATAGTAAAAATTGTTTGTTATCATGAGTACAATCATGTGTTTAAGTATCGGTCACTAATTGCCAGTCACCATATAAAAACCAATTGCCGTCTCGCAAAAACTCGAAAATTACTCGACCGATTGTGATGAAACTTTGGTAAGTTATTGAGAATGCGCCATAATTTTTTTTTTTAGGAACTTTCTAAAAAAAAATAATAATGAAAAATGAATTGCAACGCATGCCCGGACATTAGTTAGCCCTTGGATAAATCCATAAAAGTTGGAACTATAAACCAACACAAGTTAGTCGGCATCCTCAAATGATTTGAAGCAATAAAGCTGTCACAGTGCATATTAACGCAGTAGTGTAGGTCGTTGATGTGTCCGGTTCGTAAGCGTTGTCTCACTGCACAAGTAGAGGCTTCCTGTCATAAGGTAGGGGTGATACTTAGAGGTGATTTGTTTGTAGACATAATGGAGAAGCTACGTCAACTTTTTGATTTAATGAATTACGCAAATATTTGAAGTAATTTTACTTTGACATAGTTATGCCACATGCTTACCTAACAAAAAGCTGGGGAGTTTGTCCTCAGCTAAGGCACTAGTGGTGAAGGGCGGGCGTTTTGGGGACTGTTTTATGTAATTTCCACGTTCAAAAAAGTGCTGATTCTCAGTCTTATTTGCATAAATGACTTTTGATTTTGTTTCTGAAAACATCTGTTGTGACAAATATGACCATATGTCTTTTTGGATTTAGTTGGTGTATCTTTTCTAGAAACTGTCAGTGTACTAGTCAGTTCATTAGAAACGTTTGGAATTTGATCTGCTGAGGTGTAAATTTCCCAACCTGATTGATTCAAATTGTTTCATACCTTTTACAGTTCTCAAGCCTTTTTGATGATGGCAAAAAGAGTTAAGAGACTGAAAGTAATATCATCTCCAGTCTGCATCTGTTCATCAAAAAATTCTCCTAAATTTATATATTGTATATCCAAGTTCTCAATTTCAAATTCTCAAATCCGAACTCGGGAGATACTTTCCTATTTCTCCCATACCATCCCTAAGTCAACTGTCATTTCAAACAATAAGCCTTTATATCCATCTATGGCCAGCATAATCCATTAACGGCCATCCATCGATGAGCCGCGCTGTGTCACCGGACGTCCAGACGATTCTATCAGTAATCAAGTGTCATGGCGGCGATTAGTGGCTTTTATTGGTAAGTAGGTGTTGGGTACTTCCGGTTTATGATTTCAATGAGTGCTGGGTCTGTGGTGAACATTTCGGTCAATCGGTCGCGTTCTGTGTGTATAGTGATATGGGTATCATCATCATCATCATTTTAGGCGAAACATGTCCACTGCTGAACAGAATCCTCCATTAAGAGTCCAATTAGAGATATAATAGGGATGATGCCTGGGTAAAAATAAAGAAATTCTATTTAGTCCGTCAGTCAGGTAATAAAAAAATATTAGACACGTATTTTTGCTTTATCATATTAATAAAAAATGACTTAGATAACTCGCATTATAGTTCGGGAGTGGGGGCTTGCTACGTCACTTCTACGTATAAAATCTACCAAGACGTGACGTCGTGCCACATTTTAACTCAATGTATCGCCGTAATCTTTTGATTGCGTAAAAAAAGAAAAAATATGTGTGCAATATTTTTTACTATTCTACATGACGGACAAATAAAAAAAAAGTTGTCATCATCCCTATTGTGTGGATACAATTTAGAAGAATCCAAGTTGGCGCCACAGCTTCTGTTGCTTTTGTCTTTATTTGAATCCTATCTTTAAGTACTTTTAGTTTTAATACAAATCTGTATTTTTCATCAGTACCTAACTAAACACACAGTCACAAAAACTAAATGACTAAAAACGTATTTTTTTCGTTAAGTAAATTTATTTAGTTAATTTATTTAAGAGGAGCTCGTGGCTAAGTAATAGCAGTCGCACGGGTCGATCCATCAGGTTAAGCTACGCTTGCCGCGGTTGGTCCGTAGATGGGTGATCATCTTTACATACCGAGACTCCTCCGTGCCTCGGAAGGCACGTTAAGCCGTTGGTCCCGGCTGTCATTCGTGGATCTTTGACCGTCGTTACGGGTCGTCAGAAGCCCGAAAGTCTGACAACCAGTCTTACCAAGGGGTATCGTATTACCCAATAACTGGGTTGTGGAGGTTAGATAGGCAGTCGCTCCATGTAAAATACTGGTATTCAGGTGCATCCGGTTAGACTGGAAGCCGACCCCAACATAGTTGGGAAAAGGCTAGGCAGATGATGATGAAATTTATTTAGTTAAGTTAATTGGAATTCGAACGCAAAGTGGTTCACCGATCAGCTTTATTGAGATCATAACGAGAGCCTTGTTTAATAAAGTCAATCAATTTAATAATAATAATTAGCAAAGGAAAAATACAAGATTGAGTTGTCTTATAGTACCTACTTTAATAAATGTCAAGGCATAAGGTCAGTATCTGGAACATTTTGCGGTTGAACTTATAAAAATACATTACTATTTACTTTAATAAAATAATGAGACACTTGTCTTGTAAATTGTCGCCATATGCAAAATATTAACGTCGCTACAATGTTTGTGAGTCATTAACTCGTTGTTCTCAAGTATTTTTCCTTGCAAGGAAAATTTTATACGAAGTAGCATTTCAAAAGTAGTTTCGAGCAGATTCAAAATATTTAATGTACCTCATGATCCGCTAACCATAGATTTTCTTTGTAGAATATACGGGACATCGAAAAGTATTACCATGATTTCAGCGCATGATTCCATCCAATCTGTTTGTTAGGGTTCCGTACCAAAATGGTAAAAAGGAACCCTTATAGTGCGACTCAGTCTGTCTGTCCGTCTGTCACAGGTGGATCAAGAACTACTACACTTGAATTTTGGAATTGTTTTAGATGACGTTTGCCCAACTATTTTGCAAATAAGAAAGAAAGAAATATATATTATATAGGTATATATATTTTTTGCAACAGGGACAGAAAAAAGGTCTTAAAAATTCGAAGTGGGGTTATACTAGGGCATGTGGGGTATCATATGAAAGAGCGCTGTTTGCACGTTTTCAAACATTTTTCGACTTTCGATGAAATGTAAAAAGATACCGTTCCCCTTATCTCCGAAATTTGCCTAGATAAAAATCTGAAATAATTCTATGTAATATAAGTTTATGTAAAGATTTCAGGAAAAATAAAACGGTGTCTCTAAATAGCATTGACCCAAGCCATACAAATTGTCAAAACTTATTTTTTAATGTGTGCGGGTATCGTTGTTTAGAGCTCGTTGAGTAGAAAAATACGTATTTTTGTTTTAAAAAATATTGGGAAACAAAGGCAAAGCTTTTTTTACAAAAAAATAAATTTGTTAATATTGTTTATTATTACGTATCTTTTACAAACAAATACCAATATATTGACAAACCAGATTTTTTCTTTGAAATTCCCTCATTTTCCTGTTACAACCAACATGATTACGCGGTTATTCTACATTTGGTAAGGAACCCTAAATGTGCGAAGTCCGACAAGCACTTGACCGGTTTTTTTTTTTTAATAAAAGGCGAAACGTTTCTACGCTGGGGCTGTCTAGAACCATGTGCTGAATCGATGGAAAGTAATAGTTTGGATGTTGATGACAGCCAATTTCTGTTTTATCTATGATTCATATTAGAACACACCTATTGGACACGTACAGCTATAACAACGCTGGTCCACCAGGAAGGCAGGAACCATAAATAACCGACCTTATAAACAACAAAATAAAAATCTATTACACATTTACTTCATAAGGTAAAGCGACGTTTTTGCGCGGTACACCAAGGTTTATACAAACAGTACCTACTTATGTGCCATATTTGGAACTTGCGCGCGCGCTTCCTAGGCCCGATCTAGATAGGAACAAAAGGCGCATAATGTCGTATCTCAGAGATTAATTACCGGTTTTTATAACGCCATATGTTGTGCTAATATCGTCGTAAATGTTTTGTTTTGGTAAATTGAGATAAAAATGTGGCGTTTATGGCATGTGCTCGTTTAAGTCCCGAATTATTTAGCAGAGGTTAAATTTCGCAAGTCACGTTTGTTAGATTTTGATGTTAGTAGACCTAAGACCATGCAATGAGAGTCTTTCGGTACTTACTATGAGACATTATTTCTATTGATTCAAACAGGACTGAACTTAAATCCAACAGTTTTTTTTATAAAAAATTTCTTTCAGTTTAGAAGTTTAATAAATCAAAGTCGCCAAGAAGAGAAAACTAGAAAAACTCCAGAACAAATTACAAAATTACAAAAAATATTTATTGGCTTAATTAAACTGTGGGTACAAAAAAAAATCTACAAAATTCTCTGACTCCTGCGCTAGTAAAACTGTGCTGCAAGAGCCAGTGTCCTCCCGTAATAAAAAGACATTTTTTTGTTTTATGATAACCCAAAGAAAACTAATAATAATAACAAAATAAAACAAAAGAGACTATATTAAAAAAAAATAAGAAACCAAAAAAATGTATTAAAAAAAATAAATACAACTACCGCGAAAGTAAGTTTGTTAGTGTCTGTGTATGTGTGTGTGAGGGTGTGTGGGCCTGCGAGGGTGTGTGTGATGGTGTGTGTGAGTGTGTGTGAGTGTGTGTGCTTGTGTGTGTTTGTGAATGCGTTTGCATGCTTGAATTGTTTGTTTGTTAGGAAGAGCTAACTCAGGTGTGACTAAGGGTTGATCCTGTCCCATCCCAAAAACTAGGAAATTCCTCACCGCCGACGCAGGTAAGTCCCGAAACGACAATGAGTATTTCCAATTCGAATCCCACCCAAGCCAACGGCATGAAGTTGCACTCGGGCAAAGTAAACACGTAATCATTACTAATTATGAAATTTAAGTCACCACTTTTAGTAGATTTTCTACCGCTTCGTAGCCAAGCGAGTTTAGCCACGTGAAGAAAACTTCCTTAAATTTATTGTTTTTCAGTTTACGTATAGAATTCATTTTATTGCACTTGTTGTAAACATAGGGGCAATGAAGTTGAAGTGTTTTTATCCAAAAAGAGGAACCAGGAAAAAGGAGATGCACAAATGACAGTCTTAGCTTCAAAAATTGGAAAAGTCGTAATTTTTACCGTCTTTGAAGTTTAGCTTTAGAACCAAAAAAAAAAATTGTATCTTTAAAATATGCGTATGAATTGTAACTAAAATCTTTAATGAATAATGATGGAATGTAATTTTGGTGAATATTATCACAGCTTATGCACCATCTCTTCCTGCCAATTTGTACGCCTGAACATGTTAGAACTTTTCTGTATCCCATTGTTATCCTGCATGCAATGTTTCATGTTTAAACAAATAAAAACTTACTTACTTAACCAAAACATTGACAAAATACACAAACAAGTTAGATATTTATTTAAAATGATGTAGGTAGGTACTAGGTACTGTAAGCCATCTGTTCTTTTTATGTATTATTTATATACCTAATAGAGGCATGTGTTCCAAAGCACTTACAATAATTATCTTATACAGGATACCATGAGGAAACCTGTAACAAGAAAACATTGTTATTATACATGTGTCACGTTTAATGGCGACAATAGATCATATTAACAACATAATGGTGATAATGGAATGTATAAACTGTATTTATTGACAAATAGATTAAATGTTTTTATAAATAAATATGAAAGGATACAGCTTTTTGAAGATGTAGTTAGATGTATAAAAAGGACGAGCTTAACTTATTCATCAGGGACCATGTCAAAATTCGGGTTGAAACTGAGACTGGTAAAAAAAAACCCGTAATTTTGCCTGAGTCAGGAACAGAAGCCAGACCTTTTGCTTGGGTGCCAGGTTTAACTCACGAGACCATTGGAAATCAAGATTATATTTTTATTATGCGTCTTCTGACGTAAACAACAGTTTCATAGGAAGTCGCCTGTGACAGGCGGAGAGACAACGACGTGGTTAGTCGATTTAAGTGCCTACGGAATACTAAAAAACCGGCCAAGTGCGTGTCGGACCACGCACAATGAAGGGTTCCGTAGTTGGGATGAATTTATACCAAAAACAAACTTAACATTGTAGTCAAAAACATATGTTCTCCCATACATCGATATACGTCACGGTCAATTCTTCAACTGCAAATATAAGGTTCTAATCGCAAAAAAAAAAACTTTTTTTTGTGATAAAACTACGAATCATCAATTTTCCTTTACTTGTGCTGTGAGACTTTGCTTTCTGCCAAATTTCATGAATGTAGGTCAACGATTTTGAGTATCAAAATAAGTAGCATAAATGGCCGTATTATTTTATTACTTTGACTTATAAGCTTGAGTTCCAAGGGACCGTAGGAAACGTCTTTGATATTAATTTCAATTTGATACCTCCACGTATTCCTGCGAAAAAGGGTTTTGACAGACGGACAGACAACGAAAAAATGCTATAAGGGTTTTGTTTTTTCCTATTAAAGTATGGAACCCTAAAAATCTCGATTAACTTAATTATAATTCAAGTACCTCCTAAGGAATCTTGTATAGTGACAGGGATATATTCAAGCCTGTATTACCATAAAGGGTGGACAGATATCACTGTTGAATAACATTGGATGCTGGCAACATTTTTTGCACCATATAGATCAAGAATTTAATAGAGTACAGTATAATAACGTGTATTTATTAAAACGATATGTAATCGATCCAATCCTTTCCTTATGCTTATCCTGTACTATTCTGTCTTGGATTCCGTTAGTATATACGCTTTTAACTTTTGAATCATTTATTTCAAACCCAAAACTCAAACTCAAAGCATTTGAAATGTCAAGGAGTCGGTCAGTTAGTCAGAAAGTTGAATCTAGTTTCCCATTCCAAATCGTAGATCTCTATGGAGAAGCAAGGGCAAGAAACTCCAAGGACAGTCTTTTAAATCAAGTATTACAAAATCCTGGGTACATTTAAATCATTGGTAGGTAATCTGACTAGGTTTTGGAATGCTTAAATGTCTTTGACATAATATTATCTCGGAACCCTAGGGTCCCGGACCTTTGGAAGGCGACGAGGGGCCGAAGCTAACTCGCAGAGGACCCTTAGAGACAATTTTAAGTGTTGAGGCACCAACCGACGATTGTCCCTGTTTGCTCTATGCAAGTGCACCCAAGGACCACCCCTAGTTGGTGCAGGACTATTGCAGAACATGGAAACCAAACATATCGGGGTTTAGGTGGCTATAGTTGATTGGTTACCTAGAACTATGGAAGCAATATGTCCCCTGCTTGTTCAATGTTATGTAATACACGGATAAAATGGCAGGGGGTGACTTACACACTCAATAAATAACACATAGTGACGTAGTGATAAGGGGGCAACACTTCCTGAGGTGCTTGAGGAGTGGAGATGTATTCCACGGCTATCAGGACAATCCCGGAAGTACGGTCAAGATCCCTACCAGAATTTTACTGGAATATTTCCTTCCTCCGAGCACGTTTGCTCTTGCAAATCTCCACTTAAGCCAGCCAATAAAGGGAATTCTTAATATTATTATGAGTTAGCACTAGATATGTATATAAAAAGATCCTAGCTATTCACATTTTCACTATGAACTGCTTCTCAAATTGTACTTTTCTGGTAGATTCTGACCAACCCGAGATTTGAACCTTACGCTTCGCAATAGGTAGCAAGCACTTTTGACCGACGACTGTTATGTTTTTTATTAGAACGAATATTAAAAAAAAATCTCTAAGACATATAAAGGCTCCCGCAGACAGGCGCGACGCGACTCTAGTAGAACAATTTCTATGAAAATTTCATGGAAATTGTTCTACTAGAAACGCGCCACGCCTGTCTCCGGGAGCCTTAAAGGGCGTTATATATTCCATGCAACGTAATTATGTGCAAGGTATCGTCGTCGGCGACTTCAAAGCAGGCGGTATGCGGTATGCAACCAGAAGAGCTGTAGCTGCTCTGTGGTCTCCGGTAGAGAGGTATGTGTGATCGCACCGGAAACTTATTGGTGGAAAGTTGTGTGGAATGTGCATCTGTGCTTAGATGTAATAATCTTTCATAGGTACTTATCTACTTAATAAAATCAAGATTTCTTAAGCGATGCAAAAGTGGGATGTCTAGCTTGGTTAATCAATTCAATAACGCAAGGATGAAAGTTAGTTTCAGTGCTAAACTAACAAAGTGATGCGACACTTTTTAACATTGACATAATATTTCTAGTAAAAAAAAAATGCCGAAACCTAATCCCAAAACTTGACAACATCTAAATCTACATAAAATATAAGGGAAAATCGAATCTTTCTTTTAATCAAAACAACGTTATTTCTGGAAACAGCTACATTACTCTACATACTCGCACGAACATAACCGATAAGTGGTTTATCTCGACTCCTGCGCATGGCGGCGACTTCAAAGGTACACGTCGCAGTGGGCGACACTGCAGTAGGGATCGTGATTTTATACGTACTTGATAAGGATGGTGGTGTTCTGCTAGCGATAATATAGCATAGCTATAAAACGTGTGGAAATCGTGAGAAAAAAGTCATCTATTCTCGACTTATAAGTGGTATGTCAAGACTTGACATGATGGCAGCATCCCTATCTGTATATATTACGTATATACCTACGTAAGTTATATTATCTTCGATCACCAATTTTTCTTCATTGGGAAGCTCCTATTTATCTCTATCCCCAAGTAACATGGGATAAGGGCAGGAAGATGATGGGAGGCTCCTATTTAACAGTGTATATTAATTAGAATTACGATCATAATATGTGAAGATATTTACTCAATTTTATTTTAACAGACGTTTCAATAATTCATACAAAATTCTTATAGAAAATGCACTTTCAGTTTTCCTGATTTTCCCGGCCACTTTTCAAACATTTTCTTTCATAAACACTTTGTCCTGACAATTACAAACAAAACAAAAAGAGAATTAGTCAAATAGGTGCCATCGTTCTGTAGTGATGCGCGTACATACGACAATTGATTTTTATTTATATAGATTAGAAACAATTTCACTGACTTCTGCTAAGCAGTCAATTTCATACCGAGAAATGAATACAATATCACTTTTTTTTTATGCATTTATTAAGTATACTGTGAGTTGATACACATCTTTAATGTATACTAGAAATAACGCTGCAGAGTTTGTTTTTTGTTAGTATGTTTGAACGCGCTAATCTCTGAAACTCTCAGTCGGATTTGAAAAATTCTTTACGCATTTGATAGCCCAATTCTGAAGGAAGGCTTTGTAATGTCACGCTAGGACTTATGAGCCGAGCAAAAAGAAAAAAGTCCGAAAGAACGCTAAGTAAAAACGAAGTAATAGTACGGGCGATCCGATGCGATGGGGTAGGTCGGTGGAGCAAGAAATTTCACGCGGGCAGAAGCTAGTTGATCTATAAAGGTACTTTTTTATCGAAGATTACAACTATGATTGGAATTTTAAGTAAACGCAGCGAAGGAGACAAAATAAAGACGACACTTTCTATTATTTAAACTCTCACACACATTCTTTAATAAATCTGAGTAAGTGAAATGTGAACATAATTATAAAGCATTGGGGCAACCTGTAAACATAGATTCCAGGTGTTATAATAAATAAATCTTCTGGAAATCTCCTATACGGCCATTTGGAAATTATTAGCAGATATCTATTTGAAAAGGCAGATTAGATCATAATCATAATTATCCCAATTTTGGGGTCGGCGCAACATGTCTTTTTCTTCCATACTTCTCTATTAGTCGACATCTCGGTAGCCATATCAGTTTTCACATAGTCCATCCATCGTTTCTTTGGTCTTACTCTACTCGTAGGTATAGCACATTCATACTCAATACTTTTCTCATAAACGGTGTCTGGGTATATATTATGTATATCAAGAAGAATCTGGTAGCTTTGAGTGGCCTACAAGCTGTATCAATAGCTGATAAATTCATTCTCAATTACACTATCTTAGAAAAGTTGTGTTCAAGTAGGTTCTATTTACACTATGCGATTATAAAATTAAAATAATACACCACTATCAGTGAAATGCAGATCTAAGTGTAGTGTATTTTCAATGTATTTTTATAATTACGACTCTACGGAACTTATTGTTTTAGAATTATTTATCCTGATATGTACGTATATTGAAACTATAAAAGAACAAAGACACAGTTCTAACCGGTTTCAAATAAAATTTTATCAATGAAAACATAATAGTATCTGTGAATGCACCCAAAAATATTATGAATTCCTAGATAACGATCTCGGTATGATGCAAATTAGAGTTCTTTATCTTGAAATCAACACTAAATATATCCTAGACACGTGCCAAATTAACATATTATCTCTTAGAAGCCAATGAACCAAATATGATTCTCTATTATAATTGCGTGTCAAAAGTTTTCAACCTGAAAGTTTTTTAGTATGTCAATTAAACAGCTGAAAACAAAATTACTTGAATGGTGAGCATTGATTAGATACGGCTGTCATTCTTTTGTTTCCCTTAGGTACAACAAACCCTGAAAATGGTCCGGAAAACTGAGTTTCTACATGTACGACATATCGTATAGTGTAACCACACCTCGTAATATACGACATAGGAACACTTTCCACGGGTTACTTGCCCTGACTTATCTGTGTTTTCTTTTAATAGCTGCAACTTGATACATTAGTCTAAACCTGTTGGTTCTTTTCTAAGTATCCAGGTTAACTGCGGTCTTCCAAACGGACAAAAGACAATGTTCAAAATGGCCCTGTGCAATGAAGAGTTTGAGAATATACGATAATTAATCGCCTATTTTATTATATAAGTTGCAAATACTTCTGTATCACGGACTAGCTGTATTCCAAAATGTATTTTTAATAGAATTTAATACGACTAATAACATTACATCGCCATCTTCACCTATGTCGTGTCAAAAGTGAAATAGGGATGTCCGATCAATTATAATCGATCGATTGAATTATTAATCGATCGATTGTGTTTTTTTTTTCTAAAGTGTAGTTTTAAAAACCTAATAAAATACTTTATGAATGCAGTCATACTCCAATTTAAATAGGTAGTAAGAATAATATTATACAATAATCAAAACTTCTTTATTTCTATACAATCATTCAAACTAATTCATTATTTACGACAATTAATACAAAAATAACGCTCCTTTTGCGGTTCATTAAACGAAAAAAATACTTATTTTTACTAAACACATCACAATTACCTAATGTTTTATTTAAAAAACAATATTGCAAACTAGATACAGATGTTATTATATATTATTATTACCAGTATAGAAGAGTGTTGTTATATATAAAATAAACCATTGTCATACATACTTGTAATGTTTATATGACAAAGTAGATGTAACAGACTGTAATAATTTAAGACCACAGTAAATCATAATCGAAAAATCGATTAATCATCCCTAGTTTTGCCGGTGAACGTGTCATTGTTACCAATGGCACAAAGGCCAAAAAGCCATGCCATAAAATTATTTAAAAAAAAAGTCATTGTTACCACAATTGAGAGTTACAGTTTCTGCGCTGTGCTTTTTCCTGTGTTCTTTTCTTTTGTTCGGTGTTTTGGTGACTTTCGGGACTTTTTTACGACTTGGCTATTTTAACGGACTTGGATTGGTTTAAAAAACGATTGACCTGGCTGTGATTTTCGGAACTGTGTACCTGTGTGTGAATTAAATTCTGAAACCGTATGGTTATTACGGGGGAAAATTCACAGCCGTCATATAAGTACTAAAGTGTATTTTGTATATATTTTAATTGACTCATCACAAATAGGTCGACAGGCAATAGTCGAATATTGCTGTAATTGTATCGTTGGGCGCAGAACTATCGGTTGCTGCGCCCATGTTATGACCATTATTTGGTACCTAAGTTATGCGAGGTATCAAAATAATGTCAACCCCCCTGCACAGTTTTTAGACACTATTTTAGTTCGTAATTTAGACGAAGAACAATAAACGTGAAATTAAAATCTGTGTTTTATTTCTTATTCAAATATAAATATTGTAGGACTAGGTTTTAAAAAATCACTTATTACCATCTAATTGGTAAAGCTGGTATCCTATGCACACCGTTCAGGCATAGGGACGCTGTTTCTACTCATCTCATTCCAAAACGAATGCTACGAATTCAGTTACCTACCTATGTTGATTAGTTTAATGTATATTAATTTTGCACTTGCATCCATTTTTTAGAAAAATAACTGCATAGGTACCTAATTATCTAGGTAGGTATTATGATATTACTTTTCAGTTTCTTAAAAATTACTCAGAGCTATGAAAAATCATGGTAGGTACCTACATTTAATATTCGTTGTTATGGTTAGATTATAACCTCAAAATCTGATACTTTTTTTGAAATATATCTTTTCTGCAGCTAGTCCGCTATAAAAACAAGATCTTCTAGGAGTCTCCAAATGATAGAGAATACAATACATAATTATCCGATGCTCTTGGCTCCAGGGCCAACAATGTATGGACGCAGAGCAATGTCCTTTAAAAAGTAAAATTGACATTAGCAGTTAATGATGGATTTGTTGTCCGATTCCAGAATTCATCATTCTCCTGTTGTTATCCGAATTTGTGGTCGGCGCAACATGTCTATTTGTTCCATAATTCATCGTCATCTCGATAGTCACCCCGTTTCTAGCCATATCATCTTTCACACAGTCTATCCATCGTGTCTTTGGTCTTCTCCTCTACCACGAGCCCTCTACTCTTGTAGCCATCGACATTCAAACTCAAAACTTTCCTCATGACATTTTCTCATTCCTCGGCATTACATGCCCATACCATGACAACCGATTTCCACACAACTTTTCAGTCACCGGTGCAACTTTCAGACTTCCTCTTATGTACTTTGAATTAATCCAAATGAATTATTATAAATGCAAAAGTAACTCTGTCTATCTGTCTGATAATTTTTCACGACCTAACGAATTTGAATGAAATTCGGCACACGGATAGATCTCGTGGGATAATTTCGACCTCAACTCGGGCAAATTTGCGGACAAAAGTTTTTTTTACTCTCCTGATTACCAAGCAACAGTTGGATTGGTTCAATGCCTCAAAATTCTTCTTCTCGTGTCACTAAGATCCATGTTTTTGTACAATATTTGACAGTTAGCAACATTGGTAATGACTGACCGATCAGTGTGCACTTTGGGTCCGTTTTTACGCAAGTTATGTTTATTAGACAGTACCAAATTGTTTAACCTAGTAACAGAGTTGTCAGCGGCTGTTGCGGCTAAATACTAGTATTTACATGGATCGGTAAATACTAGTATTTACATGGATCGGTAAATACTAGTATTTAGCCGCATCCAGTTAGACTGAAAGCCGACCCAAACATCGGTCGGGAATGGTTAGGCAGATGATTAATACACTAGTACTCTTTTATATGTTATTTCCTCTATTTCGTGAGCATGTAAATGAAACATTAAACAAGTGGCATCCTCGTATGCTTAGCGCCATATATCACTGAGAGCGATTATCTCCGTGGCCCTGAAACAAGGTTTTGACCTACTTGCCAACATGTGTTTAGTTGGCGATCGATGCCATCATGAAAATAAGTCAGAAGGGTTATTACACGAATACAATGCCTAAACAGGTGCTCTCTTCATTAACTAAAACCAACTTTTTTCCTACTGGGTGTAATTTTAATCGACGTTATCCTCATAACGGGGTCCTTGTACTCATCATTATGAACAACTTTTACTATGGGACCAAACCTGAAAAAAAATCTGCTGTTCCCTACATCTTGACGAGTTATGCGAACGTAACAGCTGATTCTTTTTTGCGATTTCAGAATACAATGACTCCTCAAGAGGATAACGGTGATAAAAACTACACCTTGTATATTTATCTACGCTCCTTTCACAGGGATTCTCAAATTCGCAAAACTACTTCCAATGCTGGTTCTCGGTAATGAGCACCACTCCACGACTGGCTCATCTTTGTATCACCAGCATCTGCAGATTTGATGTATTCTTCTTTTCAGCGTGTCGATGGAAAACTAAATGGCGCGGGCCCAGAATTGCAACACAGTTCTATTAAGTTTTTTTGAGTGATCATGAATTTGGTAGTAAAAAAATACCGTACTTCGCCAACCCGCACGGTGGATTATGGCCCACTCCCTCTTCAGAGAGAAGGCCTGTTTCCGAGCAGTGGGAACACTATAGGCTGATTATATACCATACTTATAGCACACTAAAAGTAAGATACAGAGTGAATCTTCTGTACCACTCCTCGTTAGTGGTTGGTCTGGTCGGTCATACACGCACTTGTTTCAATGATTAATGATATGTGCCTATGTTTGAAGTATGTCCTTTTGGGAACGGGGATGGTTTTAGTGATCTTGTTGGTATGGCTTTGTGCTCGTTAATCAGGCTGTGTTACAGATGGTCACGGTTGCTGTATTAGTAATAAATGGCGCTTGCAAAGAGGAGCGATGTTTTCTTCCATGAGTTGAAGGATGGTCTAGGATCACTCAAAGATGGGGAGTTCTACAGATTGCATATAACACAGAAGTAACTAAGTCCAATATTTTGGTAAACGTTTTTTTTTTAACAACAAAAGATCGTGTTGTTCTGCCTGCCGTGTTATTGAAGTCGGCGCCATAATAATATATCGCGCTCCTGTCAGCTGTCACGTTATCATTCACTTCCTTTTACTTTAGCATAGTTTATTCCATATTTACTTATGAAATGTGCGAAAGGATCGTAGCAGCACTTGATTGCGTAACACACTATCATTCATAAACTGAATGATTTTGAAGCATATTGCTAATCCATTGCTTCATATGACATGTTCGAAAAGTCTGCTCAACAACATAGATGTCATTGAACTGTCAAAATGGAACAGATTCCTACTGTAAGTAAGTTATGCAATTGCCCCGCAGGTGGCGTTCTGTAGCTCTGCCTACTTGTCCATGGTAAGCATGCGTGAGTTTATGTATGTACGTACATACAAGATGGCGCAAAATTAATCATCCAATTTTGTTTTTGAATAACTTTTTTACTAAACAAAAAAATATATTTTGAGTGATGGAAATCTTTATTTGGACCTTTAGAATTTTTGCTGCCAGTGTTGTGTTGATACACATTTGTGCCCATTTTCCATGACTTTCCGCAATATTTCCGGTGATAACTGTTCGCATTCCTGGGGAATATTCTCCTTAATGGCTGCGATTGTCTGAGGCTTGTATATACGTACACACAACATACATACCTGTTTATGAAATACAAGACACTGTCATCACTTTCACATTAAAAGATAATTTCAAAAAGTGTCATAGAGCCATCATATCTCAACTAAACTCAGGAGTTTAAGTCGCTGTTATTAAACAGTATTATCTCAAAGATAAGGTCGCGTGAGTTGATAATATTGCAATGAACTACCTTTATAAATGCACGTGATAAGTAGTAGGACTTTAATTATTCTAGTACATGCCAGTACGGTTACCGAATGACTTATGTTCGTTCTTGAGACGGACAGCTTCGTTTTTTGTTGTTTTTTGTAAATATCCCGATATAATGCCCCATAATGAAAAGTTGCGTGGAAATCGGTTGTCATGGTATGGGCATGTGATGCGGAGGAATGAGGACAATGTCGTCAGGAAAGTTTTGAGTATGAATGTGGATGGCTGTACGAATAAGGGAAGACCAAAGAAACGATGGATGAACTACATATTATGTGAAAGATGATATGGCTGGAAAGGGAGTGACTACCGAGATGACGACTAATAGAGAAGTATGGAAGAAAAATACATGTTGCGCCGACCGCAAATAAATTGGGACAAGGGCAGAAGAATGGTAATGATTGAAAAAAATCTATTTCGCAGATTATAATTTTCATTTTGACCTTTCTAACTATAGGCGTGTGATATTTGTGGGTCACGTCTGAAAACGCAGAGACTTGTTTGTCAAGAAACTGGGGGTTTTAATCTTATATAATATTTATGCCAAAGTTACCGGAAACTACGTTTGTACTATTAAAACTATGTATTTGACAAATATATCAAATATATTTAACACAATTTGAGGTTAGAACGCGGAACATCAGTCTGACCTTAGGCAGTCGTCTTGAAGGCTGCATTACTTTAAATATTGCATATCGTGTGCAAATACATTCAGAATTATCGTGTTTGAAGTTAAATAATGGATTTTGAAGTAGTTTGGATGGTTTCGCTGTAGAATTAAAAAAAAAAACTCAGGTCTATGAGACATTGGAAGTGCATACACTGGTAACATTATGAATTCATCTATTTCTGGGATCAAAAGAAAGCCTAAATAAAAATTTTGCGATTGCTAATTTTTAACTTAGTTTTTGGAGTTATTATAACAGAATTTATTAGGGATTTAATGGTTTGAGTTAGCATAATTTTTGACTGGCGTTTTTCGTGATACTGTTCTTTACCGAATAACTATAGGGTACTGTTTCGATTTAGTAGGGTATACTGTGCGCGCAAGTGCTAGTAGTCACCGGCTGAGGTATGTGAGATATGTGACGGGGGAGATAGACAAACGTCAAGTTAACTCAGTCTGCCAATCTTGTCAATCACGCCTTCCCCCGTCTCACTGCTCAACATACCAAGGGATAATGAGAATCACATCGTATAACATTTGGCAATTGTTTCGTCTTAAGAATTGTAAGAAGTCTTCTTCTGACTTGTCAACATCACACTACGGGCATAATAGGTCGCTGACATAAAATGTCAGCCTTTTAGCACTCCAAACAAAATTCTGGGTAAATCCCATAATTTGGAATCTGCGCTATGGGTAATTCAATGCACTTAAGTGGGATTAAGTGCATTTAAGTGCTAACCGTTATGATTTTAATTGCTAAGACGAAATCTTATTGTCGCCATTGAAGAGGATATTTGCAGCACGTGTAGAAGTAACGTGTTTTATAAAACAAATATCATAGATACCTATTAGTTTGTTTATAGGTTTATAACGTTATCTTTTGTAAGGTCGTGATAAATAGAAGTGCCTGTGTATTGTGTAATACAGTAGCGGGTGGGTAGATAATGGTAAGTAAGCAAACAATAGACGTGTGCCAAACATTTTTAAAACCGTACCGAAGGGCTTTTGTTTGTCCGACAAAACTCTTGATTCTTTCCAAATGGTGATAGTAGGTATTCAGATAGATTCCCTATCATTCACGTATGTACCTAATGGCAGTTGGTATTTACTTCGGTAACTGGCGAAATGTGGGTTACTATTATGAGCACCCCTGCCTAATCCTTTAGGGATTGCAGTCGTGTTGTTATGTATTTAGGCTCGAGTATGAGTCCCAATCCAAAGTCCAAGATCTCACATAAGACTTCGTTCCAGACATATTCCATCTAATAAGTTTTATTACTTAATGAGGAAGGATTTGTCTCCAAATTGTTTGTCCAATTGACTGTGTATTGGTTGGTGACGTCTTTCAATTCTGATGGAGTGTGTCCGTAATGAAAATACTAGAATTAATGTTTTCGGACGAAAAAAGGCTTGGCCTTGGACATTGGCTTTTGTAATACTTTTCCAGTGTCCGATAAGACTAAACATTTGTGCAAGTTAGTTATAAGGTAGAACATAATCAACAATTTTGTATTTTTGTGCACTACATGATGTGGTCGCTAGACAACAAAGCCCTTTAAATAAAACAAAAAATGGACCTCACATAAAATTCGAATAAAGACAGCGCTTAGATTTTGAAGGAGGTTTACCATCATTCTAAGTGGAACATCTTAAAATCATGTATTCAATACATAACGCTATAAAATAATCCATGCCATAGTTTCACGTCCTAACCATTTGTGTATGTATGTATGTCCCTTGCACCTCATTAGATAACGCAGTAAAACCATGGGACAAGTTCATCGACCCTCCATGCCGCAACACGGGAGGAATCCATGACGTTATGGGGGACATACCGTCTCGTAATGAAAACGATGTAGGCGAGGAATTTATATGGGGCAATAGAGGAAGATAGGAAGACTCCTATGTTGGTGTGGGAACATTGATACTTCGCTTTATGTAGATAGGTGTTGCCCTACTTCTAAACTTTCTACTACAAAGTAAGTATACTTGATAAGTTTGTAAATTAAGATTATTGGGTCTTCAACAGATACTCATTGGAATTTATAAAAGAAAATCTTTAAAGCTCCCACAGACAGGCACGTCGAGACGCGGCGACCGGTGCGACGATATTCTGTTAGAACCATTTCCATGAAGTTTTCATAGAAATTATATTACTACAGTCGCGTCGCGCCTGTCTGTGGGAGCCTTTACTAATTTTCAGAAGTATGTAACTAGCGTTATTATAAAATTGATTACGTAGCTAGTTTTCTAAGGGTGGTACTGTAATTACGTTGGCAAAAGGCGTTTTTGTATGTTTCCATTAAAGCCAAACTAACCTTTTTATTTTCGTCCACGGTACATGTCGCTTATCTATGTCGATACTAATATGTAAAATAAAGAGGTAAAACTTGTTAGTTTGTATGTAGGGGTTAATTTTCGGAATTACTGATTTAATTCTGAAAATGCTTTCACTAATAGGAAGCTAAAAGTATTGTCGAGTGTCATAGGGTTAGGATAGGATTCTTAACCACGCGGACGAAGTCGCGGGCAGAAGCTTGTCAATTAGAAAAATATACTTTATTTATGCAAATTCATCCATTTCTAAATACCGCCCTTTGCAAGCTAGTCCAAATCGCGTAAAACTTTTATGAGTGAACCAGTAGGTCACCAACAGATTTCTCTCGTAGGCGGCGACTTTGTGTTCACCTCATTTGCATAGATTTGAAGATCTCCGACTTAAGCAGTCACTGATATCTCCACTGTACGTAGTGTCAAGGTTGAGAAGGTGATTAATATGCAATTTTGTATTTGGTTCTGAACATAAATAGTTTTTTTTTTTTTAATTGGTCAGAATTCTTAGAGTGGTTACGAAGGATTCGGTTGTTATTCCTGAGTCTGCTTAAGTTTTTATGAAAAACAAGGATTAGTTAAAGATACCAAATATTGGTAGATTGGATATAAGAAGAAACTTTGCTCGGCCAGGGAATCGAACCCAGAACCTCATGCTCAGCAGTAAGAAGAATATAAGCTTTAATTATTGTAATATCTGTGCTTTAATGAAACAAAAGTTTTTGAGAGAAGCATAGATAGTTTTCAAGAAAACCATAATTTAAAAGCTCATCCAGCAAACCAGCCATTATAATATATTTTGTTTCAGTTTCAGGTAGCGTCTCATTTAATATATTTTGTTTCAGGTTCAGGTAGCGTCTCATTTAATATATTTTGTTTCAGGTTCAGGTAGCGTCTCATTTAATATATTTTGTTTCAGGTTCAGGTAGCGTCTCATTTAATATATTTTGTTTCAGGTTCAGGTAGCGTCTCATTTAATATATTTTGTTTCAGGTTCAGGTAGCGTCTCATTTAATATATTTTGTTTCAGGTTCAGGTAGCGTCTCATTTAATATATTTTGTTTCAGGTTCAGGTAGCGTCTCATTTAATATATTTTGTTTCAGGTTCAGGTAGCGTCTCATTTAATATATTTTGTTTCAGGTTCAGGTAGCGTCTCATTTAATATATTTTGTTTCAGGTTCAGGTAGCGTCTCATTTAATATATTTTGTTTCAGGTTCAGGTAGCGTCTCATTTAATATATTTTGTTTCAGGTTCAGGTAGCGTCTCATTTAATATATTTTGTTTCAGGTTCAGGTAGCGTCTCATTTAATATATTTTGTTTCAGGTTCAGGTAGCGTCTCATTTAATATATTTTGTTTCAGGTTCAGGTAGCGTCTCATTTAAAATTGCACCCACACTACTTGTCGCATACACAATTCAAATGTTTGTATAGGTATTTGTTTTTTCTTTTTCTACTTTGTGCAGTTTAACAAAAATGATACAAAGTAAACTTCTCTGCCCTGTAACTGTTTCACATAATATACAGGGTTATTGGTAAAACACCAACAACCTCTTAAGACTTCAGTACATTTATGTTCGCATAATTCGTCAAAATGTACTGAACAGCTGATTTTTTTTCGCGATTTCAGGTTTAGTCCCATAGTAAAAGTTGTTCATAATGATGTGTACAATGACCCCTTAAGAGGTTGTTGGTGTTTTACCAATAACCCTGTATACGTAATATACATCCTTTCATTCATGAGCGATTCTGACACTAAGCGACACCAAAACTGTCATTCTTCTTTTAGAGGAGGGGGGCGTCGTAGTAGCGGAACGTCGTAATGGAGAGGCGTCGTAGTAGAAGGGCGTCGTAGTAGAAGGGCGTCGTAGTCGAGAGGCGTCGTAGTAGAAGGTCGTCGTAGTGGAGGGGTGTCGTAGTGGAGAGGCGTCGTAGTAGAAGGGCGTCGTAGTAGAAGGGCGTCGTAGTCGAGAGGCGTCGTAGTAGAAGGTCGTCGTAGTGGAGGGGCGTCGTAGTAGCGGAACGTCGTAATGGAGAGGCGTCGTAGTAGAAGGGCGTCGTAGTAGAAGGGCGTCGTAGTCGAGAGGCGTCGTAGTAGAAGGTCGTCGTAGTGGAGGGGTGTCGTAGTGGAGAGGCGTCGTAGTAGACGGGCGTCGTAGTGGGGGGGTGTCGCAGGGGAAGAACGTCGTAGTTGATCTCTACCTACGTATCTATAATAATAACTAAATTCTAGAATTATAGTTTTTAATATTTATACCCAGTAAGATCAAATCCCAAGAACAGGCCACCCCAGCTAATACGTTACATGACGTAAGATAGTTGGTGTTATCCGAAGACGGCGTGTGCAGCGGTGACCTGCAATCATCAAATCAGCGACCATAATGGCCGTGTCCCGCTGCGATTTCTGTTGTAGCTGAGTGAGGGAGCAAACTATTTTTAGCATTATGTACCTCTATCATACTTTGAGAAAGAAACCTTCAGAAGGATACATTTGGTTTTGGTAGCATTAAATTTTAAAAAGTACAGTCAAGGCTTCTCGCTGTCCTCGCTGTCTAAATCTAACGCAATGCCCAAGAACTAAAAGGCACTAAAGAAACGCACTGAAAAACCCGATAACAGTTTGCCCTGCCTGCCAATCGAACCCAGAACCTCATGCTCAGCAGTAGCGCTTGCAACCGCTTGACGAAGCAGTAACATTGCCTTTAAACACCTAGGCCAAGCTTATTACATAGCCTGTGGCATACCATAACTTGAAACAACATTAAAAGTTGCTCCATCTAAACAGTGTTTACACAGTGCAAATCATTTGTTGCTTCGATTTGGCGAGAAACTTGCATCGAGTAAAAGGGGCTTAAGTGTTTCTCTCAAGAAAAAAGAATAGCGTAAAAAAACATCTGATAATGACCAACTTATGCTGTCGATATTACAGTCAAAAGCTAGCATGATTTTCGACAGCAGATTTTCTTATCGAAGGCTGATCGATCAGTTTTTCAACAACCAAGTCAGACATAAAGCGCGGCAAAAAGTTAGGAACGTGTTCCTTTTATCAATACTAAGTACACGTGCGTTACATTATTATATTAAAATCACCCACATCTCTGCTTACAAACCACAAACACACAATCACATAACTTGGTACAAAGCTTGATTATGCTCAACTTCCTGTTAGCACAGTGAGTTACATCAAACATAGTTAACTTGAGTCAACTTACTGTTTGGAGACTTCGTTGGGTAAGCAGAAGCCTTAGTTTCAAGTACTTTATGTGTAACTTAACGATTTATGTTGCGTTACGGACTTATATGTTAGTAAAAGTAACAAAATACTTGAAAAATAATCTGTACATGGATAGTAGTACGTAGAGCTACTTGAGAGAATCAAGGAGTTCGACAGGGCAAGTACTGTCACCATTTATATTTCTGCCTCTTAAGCATTGCTGTGTTTGAAGAGTTACCGGTGTAATCACAAGCACATAAACAAACTTTCAACATAACTTTATACTTGGTCTCTAGATGACAAACAAATTGCTATGCTGCTCTAAGTGGAGGGGAAAAATCGGGTGCGACAAAGATAAAGATATATTTATTGCGTAACTGTGTACATTAAGATCGTATTTATAAACATTACATTTTTAGTTTCAACAGTCTACCCAAGTCGGATATGCAATAGTTTTGACTCAGTCTATTTCATATTTTATATCTCTGATCCTTGGTTTAGAAGTTCTCATTGTGAAATCTGAGTTAACTTTTATCAAAGCACACTTTTGGTTAATTCTGTAGCTTGTCTTGTATGAAGTCATTTTAACATCATCATCATTATTCCTGCCACTAACCCAATTTATTTGGGGTCGAACCAGTCCCTTTCTTCCATACTTCAGTCACCCCCTTCTAGCCATATCATCTTTCACACACTCCATCCATCGTTTCTTTGGTCTTTCCCTACTCTTATAGCCGTACACATTCATACTGAAAACTTTTCTCACGACATTTGCCTCATTCCTCTACATCACATGCCCATGACAACCGATTTCCGCACAACTTTTCAGTCACTGAGGCAACTTTCAGACTTCCTCTTATGTACTCATTTCTTATTCTATCCATTCCTATGTGTCTTGTATGAAAGTCAGTGCCAATTCGACCTAGCCCAAAAGCAAATAACTTTCGTTTTCTACCAAGTGCAATAAATAATTAATACAAACAACCCGACCTCCGTCACCTCCCCCGCAATGCGTAAAACAAATGTTATTAGCACACAATTAACAGCAGCCCAAACACAGACAGACTGACAGACGCAATAACATACATAAACATGTAGCACATATGTACTTGAATGTAGAATGAAAGTAAGGTGTTACAGTATATGTGAGGTGTGAGGTGTCGCGAGGCGCAAATTCACTGATGAAAAAGAGGGCGACGGAGTTTTATCTTTTACCTAAACAGCACAGTATAGCAGGTAAGTTTTTTTTTAGTTTCCATCAAAATCAAAATATTATATTTCACATAAACCTACATGGGCACTTATATTATGATACGTCAGAAGCTAGATGCACGGTTCCAATTGGTCGTTTCCTATGGAGGAGAACCGGCCAGAATCTACACGGTTACTGTTTTAAAAAGAATTGGCTTTTACATAGTGTTTTCAAATAAAAGTGTTTATAGGTATGGGAGGACAGTGTAGTAGGCCTTTCAACAAGTAACAGGTACTTGACAAAATAGAAAATGTCAAGTTAAATATGTTCAAATGTAGCTTTAACGATTTCATAGTTACACAACATATAATATTTTGAGTAAAAAAAAAAAACTTGGCGGTGTGGAGAGACACGACGAGGAAAGCATTGCCAACGAGCACGTAGGACCAGTTTGGACGAAAGAGTAAGAGAAACAACATTGAGATTATGATGAATACATATCGGAAAAGACACTGACTAAATACCTTACCTTAGATCATTGACTACTGGGGAAGAAGAACATCATGTTAAAGACGGAACTCCTGTAGAGAATCGCCAAAACGCAAGCATTGGTCTGTAGAAGAATCCTTTGCCCCGCTGTGGCTGATCAAACAGGACCTAATCAATAAGTCATACAACAGAACTAGCACCTTAACAAGCAAATCATAGTCACAAATAACAATGCCTCCATTATGTAGCACGCAAAATTGCGCGCGCGCACACACGTCGCTTTTGGCAGCCAATGAATGGGCTGATTCAGCTTCCTTGATAGAAGATAATAGCAGTTTATATGGGGAACTTTTATGTATTGCATTGTACATACACATAAGTGAACTTTTATGTATTGTTTGTCATCTGTCAGTAAATACTTTCGTTGATGTGTCACTTCAGGTTTGGTGAAGGATAAGAGTGCAGATTGGAATAATTGTTTTGGCTATCGTTATGTTTGTTTGTATCGTTAGAAATCGTATTGAAAATTGCAGGGGCGCATAATACAAGGTGGAGATGACAAATGGGACAGTAAATTTAACTTCGTATACCTAATGGAGTACCCGTTCTCAGTCTGCATACAAAAATTCAACCAAATATATCCAATAGTTTAGTCACTCTAGCCAGTTGGTTAATTGGCAAAACCCATAGTCAGCCCATCACTACTATTCAGTTTGTTTGATTAAATCACTTATTAACTTTCAATGTTAGGATTATTTTATTTAAAAGTTTCAAAATACTCCATTATGTATTAATGTTGTAAGAAACTATGGCAAAATTGGTTTACTGATATAACTCCCATCTACATAAATTCTAATATTATTGATCCAAACCGTTTGAGCTACTTTGTAAGTTAACTTAGGTATTATTTTATGGGATATTATTAATTGCACATCAAATAAAATAATCACCTATCAATTTATTTCCATCATTTATATACTTTTTTACATCAAAAATACTGACTGCACAGCAAATTACACACACACACTCATAGCAAAATGGTATGGCGACTAATATTAACCCCGAGGTTAGACTACTTTAAACCCTTTACTAAACACAGAAATAGGTTCGCGGGTCTCCGTCGACATAGGATGCAAGAGCGAGCGAAGGGCACGAAGGGAACGAAAGTTACAATAATTTGTTTATAAAAAATCTTTACTTTAAGAAAAATAGAGGTACGCCACGATTATAAATTGTTGCTTATTTAGTTATATTTTGAGTTGAGTTTTTTGCTGTGCAATCAGTAATTTGGATTGGAATTCGGATTATTTTTGGATACAATTTTTTTTTTTAATTTAAATTATGACCCTTATTTTATTCGACTTCTGAAAACATGTATATGAGATCATTGTAAGCATGCCAACAGGATGGGGTTTACAAACATAGATAATGGTTCTATGAAACACCATGCTTGCATGAATAAAACTGTAATTGAAACGTAAGGTATCAATTTACAAACATAGCATTAATGCTAAGCAACACTGCTGTCAAAACATTGATCATTTTTAAGAATTGTTCCACTATTGAGTGGTAATATGAATCATATTCCTTTATCAATAATTTTAAAAAATAGCTAACGTTATCATTAATCAGAAAATAACAGTAGATACTAAAAATACACAAACAAAAGTTTATGTTAGGTATGTCACTTAATATCATTATCATTCTCCTGACCTTATCCCAATTTATTTGTTGTCTTCTTCCTTCATACTTCTATATTAGTCGCCATCTCATTGGTCACCTCTAGCTATATCATCTTCTACACAGTCCATCCATCGTTTCTCTCTTATGGCCATCCACATTTATACTCAAACATTCCTTACGACATTTTCCTCATTCCTCTGCAATGCAAGTACGCATCACATGCGGATACCATGACAACCGATTTCCACACAACTTGCTTGCTACTGCAACATAATATTATAGGTATACTATGTAATATTCTCTTCGCTCGACCTCGCACAACCCAGTTACTGGGTAACACGATACCCCTTGGCAAGACCAGCAGCAAACAGTAGCAAACACAGTCTTGCATACGTAAATCACTTACAAAACGTATTACCTTCCAAAGCAGCATTCAGTAGCAAGCCTTGCCACTTACTATGACTAATGGCATAGAAAGTAAGACAATGCAAGGGCGTGTCACATTTCTATTATACCATACCGAACGCATTGTGCGTCCGAACGTAATGCGTTTTTAAATCGCTCTTCTGGACACGCCTTTATGTAACCTAGGGTTGGTGAAAGTTGGTTTTATAATTGACTTATTAGGATTACTTAGGGTTTCAGCGTTTGTGTCATGAATTTTGATTAAAGGAAAGCAATTGTGGTCGTTGACTGTGTGGAAATAATATGAAAGTGTCATCAGGTTTTATAATGATTTAGAAATGACGAGTTAAAATATTTATAGAATATGGTAGTGTAATGAAGTACAAAATTATGGATTGTGCAGTTAGATTAGACGTATGTAATATAAATATAGCAGGATCCATTGTTAGGAAAACGATACGTTTGTTTTCCTGTATGAAAATAGATAAGTATCCAATTTAAAATAGACTGTAACATCAGAATGTTGGTGTTAATTTGAAGTCAAAATATGCATAATACATGGAGTTCAGAGATATATGAAACTTCACATTATTGATTATAGATACAATAGACCAGTCTCCTAACGAGATCTCATTACTACTTTCTCAGCTTCCTGCATATCCATCCAATCAATAAACCTGTACCTCTGACGGCCAGCCCTGCAGCTAGGGCGTCGTGATACACACGTCAAGACTTCCTGCGACAATCTACACTCGATGGTAATTCAATACTTTGTGCCGACACTTCCTTTTATCACGGCGCTGATTGTGGTCGGTGATAATCCAAATAAGAGCTGATGACGTCATTAATAGGTACTTCTTTTGTCTATCTGTCAGTTTTGTTTTTTTTTTTAGCAGGTTATGGTGGGATCGATTTCGATGGAAAAAATGTCGGCGTTTTTGTGAGGCGGTTCAATTGTATTGGTTTCTTGGGCTGTTCCGATGGAATGATATGGGTTAGGGTTTATTTAAATAAATGATCGTGTGGTCGTTAAGTCACGTGACTGGGCTAGGAATATTAAAAAGAACTAAATTATAATTCACTAGGCTTCTTGATATTTAAAAAAGCTGTGTTTTAAACGTTTTGAAGTTATAAGAAGTAAAGAAGAAAGAAAGAAAAATATGTTTAATTGTCACAGAAACACGTGCATACAAAATATAATTAACTCGAGTTTTACAAAAATAAAAATAAAACACAAATCACGAGCACAAAACAAAAGTAGGCAGCTGCTGTTATAGCGGAAACAGAAATACATCATCTGTAAAAATTTCAACTGTCTAACTATCACGGTTCATGAGATACAGCCTGGTGACCGACGGACAGACAGGCGGACAGCGGAGTCTTTGTAATAGGATCCCGTTTTACCCTTTGGGTACGGAACCATAAAAATCAATAACACTTTACCCGACCTGGGAATCGAACACAGAACTCACGCTCTGCAGGTAGCGCTGGTGACCTCTAGATCAACGAGGCAGTACGAGGATTTAATCATATGTGACAGTAATTAATCGGAATCATGTTTTATTTTTAACCAAGTTTGGTTTTTGCTTCGAGGCATAATTCAGTAACAAACTTTATGTGTATTGTGATAATGATCTGATAATGGAAAAGGTTAACTGGGTCCGTATCCGTAGGGAAGTATTTGTTGTCAAATTGTTTCAAATACAAAACAATTTTCCTTAATATAAGGGCTTGGATTGCCCTTTAATCTATGCTGTGGTTTATGTATAGTCGATCACGTAATTCTTGTTCCACTTTTGACAAAAATTCCTATTAAATTGTAACTTTACTAAGTAGAAACTTAACTCAAATCTTAGAGCAATGAGTGTATTTTGTGTTCGTTTGCGTGTTTGTCTGTTTGTGAAGAATAGACAATTTTTATTTCTTTCTTCTTTAAAAAATAGACCTTGACGTTTTATGACATGAAATTGGCATTCAAACTTAGGGTAGTGAAACAAATACGAGATGGACTATACCATCATGACAGAGATTTCGAAAAAAAGATAATCCTTTCTGCTAATAACAAGAAACTACTATTACTAATCTGTTTGAAACACCACACCACCACGCCATCACGCTTCACAAACTGATTTTCCTTCAGAACAATCACTGGGGGAGACCTATGTTCAGAGTTTGTTCAGTATTCTGAGGTTCAGATATAAATGTTGATGAGCACAAACGCCGACTACGGGCTGCTACCAAAATTATCCTAAAGGAAACAATCCAATAACACTTCGCCCTTCCTGGGGGTCGAACCCTAGACCTTACGCTAAGCATCCACTGCGACGACGAGACCAATGACACAGTCAATCATACAGTGTGATGTCTGTTTATACAGGGGGTTTGTGAAAGTGAGCTGTGTTGTCTTACGACCCGCTGGCCTAAGACCTCAGTGTTTGTTCACGTGCCTAGAGAAACTAGCTTCGATGACATGTGATGGCTTCCGTATAAGTTAGAATGATCTTTATAACAATTTCTTTGTGTTTTGAACTGTCTTGTAGCTTGTAGGGCATGTGGTCAAAGCATGTGGTTTCGGGAACAACAGGGGGCCAACCACCACCCCTTGAAGCAGCATTATTTTAATATTACTTCAGTGTGAGAACGAAATGGAGCTATACAGGACGTCTAGCTCCATCACTTTCCCACACTCAAATAAGATTAAAATACTGCTTTATGAGGTGTTGGTCTAGCTCCAGATCAATGGCAGGCAAGCGAAATAATTATGTAAATATGAATTACAAGATATTAAACATAAATGTGAATCGAATAAATAAATGACAGTAGTGAAGACTTTATCGAGGACTGGGACAATACGGTCTTATAAAAATGTAAAGTACCTATAGGTACGTATTAAGGCTCCCCCATACACGCGATTCTAGTAGAACAATTTGTATGAAAACTTCATGGAAATTGTTCTTTCTGCCTTTAGTAGATGAGTCTCACCAATTAAAATAGTCGAATTCCAACACTTACTATTCGTTTTGACACGCAGACAATTGTATCGTGTGAACAGCCCGCTGTTAATACGGTTTAAATCGAATATTGTAAAAAACGTGCGGTGTGTAGCCGTGTGTACCCAGCCTTAAGTAATCAAAATGCTGTTTTCATTCTTTAATATTATCCTTTTAAATAAATTCAATTCAAGAGTTGACTGCGCAATTATAAAACACCCACAATATAATCTTGAAGTATTAATATCAATATAAAAAACCGCCAAATTACAAAAAAAAAAACTCCTTCGAAATCACTTAACGTCATATGATGTCATTAGGTATTATCTCATACGTCAATCGATATTATTCTAAATATACTTTCACTAATAGTTTGTGACATTAAGCCCCCCACAACGTCTACCAAATATATCTACTCCCGCGCACCGCATCGTGAGAATTGGCAAGTGTTTAGGTTGAGCACGGAGTAGAGAGCAAATGGATATGTAGCGCCGGTCAGCGGCGCTACAAATCTTCATCCTAGATCCGTTCCGGCAAAATAAATTCTACCGGCACAGACCTAAAGTTCGGAGCACGCATGCCCCAGCACGACGTCAACGTAGAGATATAGCGGTGGGGCGTGCGTTCTTTATTATTATTATTATAAAGCATTCCACAAAAAAAAATGATTTACATAAAATAAGCAAAGCAAAAAAACATTTTTTTGAGCATACAGGTGCAGGTCGTTGTGTATGGGGGGCTATCTCACAGGTAGGTGAAATAAAAGACAGCCCCAAAAATACCGTCCTTTTTCCAATGACTGAATGACTGAAGTTGTGCATGTGTTGTTCGGCTGTTTTGATAACACTTGGCCAATTAAATGGAACTATATTTATCCTTATCCTATAGTTACCTAGCGTAATGCTAGATAACTATAGGATAAGGCTGGACTCCCGGAAGGAAGAGTATTGATTTTTTTTTTGACCTTATAAAGAGACAAAGTGGACATGAATATAAATGTTGATGTATGGAGAGGGAGTGGAAGGTCAATGAAAAGATGGCTTGTGTGAGAAATGATACGAAAGAGAAGGGAGTGAATGTTAGCGTGACGGTTGTTAATGGAGAACATACGAAGAAAACGTGTTGCGCCGACATGGCAAGTAACGTGGGACAAGGGCAGGAAGATGATGATCATGACTTCATGATGAAAGACACAAAGTAAACATACGAGTACTCCATTCGTTACTTTTCCATATTGTTAAGCAATGTTAAGTATTTAGAACGTAATTATGTAAACAGTATTGCGAGTAAGACGAATTGTTTGAGAAAACTTGTCGATTTGATACGCCTGCGCCCGCGCCTCAGTTTTGTTGTTTTGCGGTGTCTCCACATGTTAGTTTACTCCTATTGTAATTTTTGTGTTACAACGGTTCGTTAAAGAGCCAACCGCTGTAACACAAAAAGTACCGTTATATTTTGGTGGTCATTGGTTGGTTTAAGGGCAAGTCATAGCAGCAAAACGAAATTAAACTCACTATAGCAGGGCAACAACTCGGGTCTATTTCCTAGGTATAATTGAAGGCATAAGTAACTGGTCTTTAATACTTATTAATCGTAGTCAATCATTGATCTGATGTTAATGTGGTCTGAGGTTTAATGGGGTTTCATGTGAGGGGAGTCTAATGAAGTACGGACGTCATTTTTAAGATTCTAGACAATGATCTGCTCATCTGTCAATAATTTGCAGTAGCACTAATGCTGAGCATGAAGTTGTGGGTTCGATCCCGAGGTCGGGAAAAGTGTTTCTCATTAGCAGCCTCGAGACTAGATTTTTGACCGATTGATAGCAATAGGCTCGCTCTCTATTACATGGAACTTAAACATAACTGGTGAAATGTGGGTGTACTATAGGTACACGTCTGCTTAACCCTTCGGGGGTTATAGGCGTGATGTTATGTGTTATGAATTAATCAATAGTTTGAAATCACTTGCACGTTTCAAACATTTTCTTTTAGCTTTTTGAATCCTCGTCAGAGTCCATTTTGGTTCGGAGTTCTTCTTTTTTCGTTTTATTTTATTTTTAACCTTCACTTTTATCCATAACCAACATCAAATACCACCATTACATGGCCTTGACAAAAACCTCAACTTTCCATTGAGACACAGCACCCTTATACGTCCACTATAAAGGCACTCACACACCGACAGTGATTGTTCACGCCTTATACAGCAAGGAAAGCTATACTTGTTATTTTTGATGCGAAGCTGCGATAAAAAATAATGGTTTATGAATATGGTGTTCAAATTGTAGTGTTCAGAAGATCGGTTATAATTATGCACCTACTCGTACCTATCATTATCATTGGTTTTGAAGTGTCGGTATGTGTGTAGTAAAAGTTTCATTCATAGTTTGATTAACAAGCAAGAAGGATGTCAAGTTTTTATGCCTATTAAGATACGTCAGAATTAATTTGACTGCTTGTTTAAAATATTTTTAATTCATTTGTGGTCTACGCGTGACCATGAGCTTTTCTAATACCAATTTTGGTATTTAGGGTTCCATTGTATTGATAGAGTTTAGTTTTTGCCAATGTCAATGTCACAACACTCGTAAGTTTTCAACATTCTGGCAGACGATCGACATTTATGTTCAAGTATACAGGGTTATTGGTAAAACACCAACAACCTCTCAAGGGGTCGATGTACTCATCATTATGAACAACTTTTACTATGGGACCAAACGGGGATATCTATCAAATGGGATATCTTGCACTCTCCAAATCGCAGTCGATAATCTCGGCGCCTGGTTTAGGAAGTGGAGAATCGAGGTCAATCCCGATAAGAGTCACGCGGTCCTCTTTCTCAGACCGCGTCGCACTCGACTCCCTCCCTCCGACCAATTACCATGTTTGGCAAGCCGATCCCTTGGGAGAAGCGAGCCAAATACCTTGGTGTGACCCTCGACCACCACCTCTTCTTCTCTGAGCACATAAAGCAGGTGCGTTCGCGCGCCGTTTTCGCTCTGTAGACTTCACTGCGTTCTGAATGCACGTAGCAAATTGTCACTTAGGTGCAAATTGCGCATTTATACAGCGTGCATTCGCCCCATCATGACCTATGCGCGTTCAGTGTTTGCGCACGCAAAACCTCATTCATAGGATGCAGGCCCTCCAAAACCGTTTCCTCCGAAAGGCAGCGGGAGTCCCTTGGTTCGTTCGCAACGAAATCCTCCATTTAGAAATCGACATTCCCACCATCTCTCAGTTCTTGAAACGAAACTCCAAGCGTTTCTTCGACTCGGCCACCAATCATCGCAACCCTCTGGTTGTCGAGGCGGCTAGTATGTCCCCTCCCGTATTAGTAAGGTCAGCCGCCCCAGGCTTGTCCTCTCAGATCCCGACGACCCCATAACTCTTCTTCAGGAGAACAGTAGGGACCGTAGGAATAAAAACAAATCGACATTCCGACCTTGCCTCCGAGGTCCCTCGCGACGACCCCGAAGTAATCGTCCTCCCTCCGTCCCTTGCTCGGTAATGAAGTGCCAGCTGGCGGCGTAGCTGAGCCAGTAGCTTTAAACTCCCCTGATAATAATAATTACTCTGATTTGATCCAGCCTGTCCCATCTTGCTGTCCTCCCCCCAGCGATGCCCTAAGCCCAGGTTCGTTCCCCACAGGGGGAGCCCTTTTGCCGCTGGGGTCGCGGGTTGTTTGAAAAAGATACCGTGGCCCTGGCATAGGCAACTGAAGGAACACGGGTGGGTTTTAGTCAGTAAAAGTCTGACACGCCCTCCCGCTCCACCCAGAGCGGGAGAAGTTATTTGATGATTTCCCATCCACAAAAAAAAAGGGGGAGCCCTTAGCGTGTAGTCGCTTAGTCTGTAAGTTTTATGCCCTGACTGGAGGCTTTGATTTCGCAGGCACAGGATTGACCGTTTAAGTAGTCACGGCCTCTCTAGGCCAACTACTAGATGCCATAATATATATAAAAAAAAGTCAAAATGTACTGAACAGCTGATTTTTTGTTTCGCGATTTCAGATTTGGTCCCATAGTAAAAGTTGTTCATAATGATGAGTACAATGACCTCTTAAGAGGTTGTTGGTGTTTTACCAATAACCCTTATTGGTGATGTTCTTCTGAAAAGTCATTTGCGTAGTACTTGCCACCGGCTTGCGTGTATACTAGATGTGTTTATGGCAACGCGAAGTTAATTATATTTAGTCTGGGTTATAGAAAACGTTAAGATCCAATGAGATCTTCTGCTAGCTTTTATCACGTGTGTGTATCGGCAATAGTCTATATCAGTGATAATTAAAAGAGTTATTAATCAGCAATTCGTTTCAATCGAGCAACCAGCAATATTACAGTCCACAGAATGAATTACACGAAGTTTACAAGATGTATGAACGGAAACGAAGCAAAAGGAGTATGTAAGGGTCGTAGCAGGTGGTGGTCTGTAGTTTCTGCCTACCCCTACGGAAAGAAGGCGGGAGTTTATGTATGTACAACGTATATACGAAGGATATAAAACAAGATTGTACATTCTGAGTAGCCAAACGGAAGAAATTAGGCAAATAAGTTTCACATTTCAACAATAAAACTTTAAAGCAAAATAAACCTTAGCCGGCTTCATTAAGACCCTTTATTTCCTTCATAAGGAACGGCCTAGACAAATTACTCAGTTACAACCATTGTACCTATTTCAAACGCTTTTCAGTTAAAAGCTTATTATTCGCATCACATCGCCTCGCCATTCAGTGTACCGACAGCCTAACAAACTATTGTTTATAATAACTATGCACATAATTTAAAACACGTTAACTGTACAACCGTAATAAACAGACCTATACTTTGTAATCATTTTCAAACAAACTCATTGGTAGGACGGGTCATATTATACTGGTGTATTATACAGTGTAAGAAGACCTCTCGTACCGAACTATTTGATTTGGATGAGGGATCACAAGTTATGTCGGTTATGTTTTTCATTATATAATGATGTTTCTAAGGTGTTTATATACAAGTCACGATCCTCATGTCTTGAAACCTTCCTGGCTTCACACTATTGATATTGTTTAAGGGAATAAAGATTCTTAACTATTTCTGTGTGGAAACTACGACTTCACAGCTTACAAGTGTATTGAACAATGCATACATATAATTGAGAATAAATAATGATGATATTGTGAATAACTCTATAGTTCCATCAACAAAAGCACAAAACTAAAGTACAACTGGTCTATTTAATTGTTGATTGCCATGCAGTTTGTTTGTTTAAGTTAAATAAACAAATTTCTTTAATACTATAATTAAGTATAAGGATGAAAACAGTGTCTATGATGTTTCCTATGTTGTTGCTGGACCTAACTTACAATGAAACTCAAATATTACTTACCGTTATATTTGTATTTGATCATCTGCCCAAACCGACAGATTTGCTTCTGAAGCCACCTTCTGAACCAAAACCGTTTCTCATTTGCGTTTATTAATTGTTCAACATCATCATCATCCACATCCCCACTTCACCAATAGATGGACAAACCTCTCTTCATCATCAACATCATTTCTGCCAAAAGACGAACACAGCTGTACTTTGGCCTCTCCAAGCGTCCCCACATCGACCAGTCCTTCTCACCTCCAGCTGCTCTTAAATTACCCAGCGGATTTCAGTGACAGTTTTTCGCCAACGTATTTATTATTTCTACCTCTACCCATACAAATGCATTCTCTTCCACAATTAAACTAATCAAAAATATAAAAAAAAACCGGCCAAGTGCGTATCGGACCACGCACAATGAAGGGTTCCGTAGCTGGGATGAATTAACATGTTCTCCCATACATTCCAACTGCAAATGTAAGTTTGTACGGACAATATTGAGAGATTTACCACGTTTTTTTTTTAATACCACAGACTTCTTATAGGTTTTTCTGTAATCTATAGGTACCTATAGGATTAGAACTATGGTTAATTTCGTCTATTTTCTGAAATAACTTTAAAACAATTTATTTTCAAATTTCACAAAAAAAAAATATATTTGATACCCTTACAGTAAGACCTTTCATTTGATATGTCACACGGTACAGTTTTACCTTTTATTTTTATTTTCTTATTTGCTCCCCAAAATTGACCTTTATATTCAAAATTCATTAATTTACTTTACACGTACTGTTTTTGGGTCACAGAAATTCATATGTGTACCAAACTTTTAGATTCGCAGCAAATTGGCTGTGACAGACGGACAGACAGACAGAGACACAAGTGATCCTATGAGTGTTCCGTTTTTTTTACTTTTGAGGTACGGAACCCTAAAAACAACACTGTCTTAATATTATGTTACCGTGATCGCTGCTTCAGAGTCATAATTCGTCTGCCTCCCTCAATATTACACACTTTTTTGCAACACATTGATAACCGATTTTATTTTGACACTTATATCACTATCACTACATCACTACCACAAAAAACCCACAGAAATACTAACAGTGTTTTTTATCCAACTTTCCATTAAATACATATTTAAATAATATTATCACAATGTGGCGCTGAACTTTAGAACTACAAGAATTAACTGAATGTCTTATACTTTTGCAGTTCACGTAAGTACGTTTTAAGACGCGGCACAATACTGAAAATTTTCATTTTCAAGATAATGAAAAGTTAATCAACACGACTAAATTAATTCCTATCTTGATGACGCGTGTGACTGATAGTAGATTAGTGATCATGTGATAACAAACGACCTTCCCGGGCATGTTTTGTGATATTATTATGATTTTGAAAGTGATAATTTTTATTTTTGATTAATTATATATTTTTTAATCCTTACTGCAGACTTATCACACTATTTGTCGCGTTTTTTGACTGATGTTTCTTGCAAAATTTCTTGGGTATTTTTGATGTTCAAGCCACATATTGATCAATTCAGTAATGTAAATCAAATGATTGATGATGATCTCGTTGGGAATGTATTAACATAACATATTATCACGCTCGTAATTCCTGAAAGGTTACACAAAGGTAGTACACCCACATTTCGTCGTCCTATGCAATACGGAGCGAGCCTAGTTCTATCAACCGGGCATAAATTCAGACTCTGGGCTACTGAGAAAATTCTGATGGAAAGACACAATATAACACTTTGCCCAACCTGGGACTCGAACCCAGGACCTCATACTCAACAGTCGCGCTAACGACCACTAAACCAACAAGGCTTTACTTTATAATACCATATAGAAAATGAGTATTTTGTTAGTTTTTTTAAAGAATTAACCCATACAGAAGATAGATAGTATTTAATAAATAGGTACTTATGACATAAAAGGAAAACATAGTATGTAGCTATTTTCTATCATATACTTTCAAAGTATTTACACAAGATAATTTCTCATAAAATCATGGCAACAAATTCAACAATTAATTTAAAATTCATTATCAATCAAAGGGATTACGAAAGAATGTGTTTTCGTCGATAGTGGGAAAATACAGGGCTGTAAATTATACTTGATTTACTGAGATAATAAAATATCACCCACGTGTAAAAAAATATCAAGGGGCTACACAACTCCTGTGCTTGCCATAATAGATGGTTTCTATTCTGTATATAAGGTGTATATATTCATACACGAAATCTCTAAAGGGGTCATTGTAAGCATCATTATGAACAACTTTTTCTATGGGACCAAACCTGAAATCGCGAAAAAAAATCAGCTGTTCAGTACATTTATGTTCGCATAATTCGTCAAAATGTACTGAACAGCTGACTTTTTTTTTGCGATTTTATGTTTGGTCCCATAGTAAAAATTGTTCGTAATGATGAGTACAATGACCCCTTAAGAGATTTCGTGTATGAATAGATACACCTTATATAACTGTCGTACTTTATGGGTCTGAATGCTGGGCCGTGAAGAAGACGGATGAAAAAAGATTGCATGCAGCGGAGATGAGAATGTTGAGATGGATGTGTGGAGTAACGAGAATGGATAAAGTAAGAAATGAGTATATAAGAGGAAGTTTGAAAGTGGCGCCAGTGACAGAAAAGTTGAAAGGAAATCGTTTGGCTTGGTATGGGCATGTGATGAGAAGGGACGAAACGCATGTGACTCAAAGAGTGATGAATATGCATGTTGATGGATGGAGAGGGAGAGGAAGGCCGAAGAAAAGATGGATGGAATGTGTAAAGAATGATATGAAAGAGAAGGGAGGGAATGATAGTGTGACGGTTTACAGGAGAGAATGGAAGAAGAAAACATGTTGCGCCGACCCCAAGTAACATGGGATAAGGGCAGGAAGATGATGATATAACTCGAGAGGGCTTTCAAGTCTGATGAGTTGTGGTATACGCATGTTTGAAGCAAGCTTAGCGACCAAATTCAACCATATAAGAAAAACATAGTCAAAAATCCGAGAGTCTGAATCTTTAGCATAGATCTATCGTTCTTGTTCTATCCAGCTTAGGCCATGCTGAAATAGTCTTGATTGGCACTAGGTACTAGACGTAGTCTGTGTATATCGTATGTCGTGGAGATGGAGGTGGTTATGTATCCACCCCAGCAATGTACTGACCAGTACTAAATCAATCTGCCTAGCTTTTTCCGAACTATAATGGGGTCAGCTTCCAGTTTAATTGAATGCAGCTGAATACCAGTATTTTACAAGGAGCGACTACTTACTTATCTAACCTTCACAACCCAGTTACTGGGTAACACAATACCCCTTGTTAAACCTGGTTGTCAGACTTTTGAGTTTCTAGCTACCCGTAACGACTGTCAAAGATCTACGATGACAATCGGGACCAACGGCTTAACGTGCTTTCCGAGTCACGGAGGATTCTTGGTAAGTAAAGATAGAAAAAAGTACTATCGACTCGAAAAGAACAAGAAGAGTAAAGTATGTGTAGTAAGGACTAAAGTCCAAATCAAAAGTTCCGTGTAGATTAGTCCTCCATAGCCTGGCGTACGTGAGAGCCGGGCTATGAGCAATCCATGAATCAATCTTATCGATATCGATAAGGTTATTATAATAGTAATATCATGTAAGTGTGAGTCAGGCGTTCAGCTGGTGGGTTTCATTTTCTTTTTAGTGGGTTGAATATAAACAATGTTGAAAGTAGGGTATGATATAGAAGTGATTGAACTATGTAATTGATTTGAGTTATTGCGTCAATTTATTTTATTATCTATCAAACACGAAAGTGCACACAGCTTTTCTTTCTGATAAGTTAGTGATTATAAGTGAACAATTTTAACCAAACTGTGCAGTTTCCTGTAAATAAAAGCATTTCTGTCGCCTGCATTTTCAGTCAGACTTCAGAGAAGCAGAAGTGAGTTCGACTGTACATAATTGTTTTGAATACTTCTGGTAAGTAGGTGTTTATTCAACGAATCTGTATGTTGATGATCTCATAAACCTTTATCAATCGTTTAAGCTGATGTACTATTTACAATTGTATAACATTCATCAATGATCAGAATCTAGTAAATTATAAATTTACTAGATTCTGATCATTGCGGGCAAAGGATTACTATCCAAAACCAAAACAAAAAAGTGGCTAAAAAGGATATCATTGTTAACCCCAAAACTACAAGTCGCTTGGAAGCTTTTAAAGTTAAACTCATTAATAAATTAACAGTTTTGGCTAATCATACTGATCCTAATGATCTGTATGATGATTTTTTTAATATGTACTGCCAACAATTTAATCTCATCTTTATTCCCAAGACTATCTCGGTTAATAGTAACGCGTCTTTCAGTGATTGGGCTACCATTGGTATTCATAAAAGTAGAACACGGCTTTATGAACTATATAATGAAAGGTCTTTTGTAAACACTGCTGAATTTAATTTATATGTTAGAAACTATTCAAAATTATTTAAAAAAGTTTGTTGTATGGCCAAGTCGCGTTATTTGAGTTCGAAGATTAAAAACAGTAGTAATGTAATTAAAACGACTTGGAATATTATTAATAGTGAAACGGGAAGGTCTAATAACCGAAGTGCTGACTACAGCCTGTCTATTAATGACAATATAATAAAATCAGACTCACAAGTCGCCGCGGCCTTTGAAAATTTCTTTTCAGATATTCCCGTTTCAACTACTAAATCCCTAAACTCATCAACTTCTGTTGCTGAGTCTTTGCTTAAGGAAAATGTTAATGCTTGCGATTCGGAATTTAATTTTGAACAAATTACCTGTAGAGACATAATTAAAACCTTTCACACTTTAAATGTAAAAAAGACAGCAGATCTGTGGGGTAATTCTGTAGAAGTTGCTAAGTCTATTATTGACATTGTAGCACCTACTTTAGCTCTTATCTTTAATAACTGTATCGACTGTGGGGAGTTTCCTGACCTCATGAAATATAGTAAAATAATACCTTTGTTTAAATCAGGTAGTACATCAGACCCCACAAATTATAGACCTATTTCAGTACTACCTACGTTTAGTAAAATTTTTGAGAAATTAATTTTAGACCAATTGCAAAGATTTTTTATTAAACATAAATTATTACATAACAAGCAGTTCGGTTTTACAAAGGGTCGTTCAACTACTGATGCCGGTGTTGAACTTTTAGGACATATTTATAATGCATGGGAAGACAAATGCGATGCCTTGGGCATCTTTTGTGATTTGTCCAAGGCATTCGATTGCGTTCTTCATGAAACGTTAATCAGGAAACTCCGCCATTACGGGATCCGGAACACCGCTCTGGATCTTCTTACTTCATACTTGAGTAATAGGATTCAGAGCGTTGACGTTAATGGAAAAAGATCGCCCGGATCTATAGTAACAATGGGGGTCCCACAGGGCTCGATTCTTGGTCCTTTCTTATTTCTTATTTATATTAACGATTTGCCCTACCTCATTAAGGATAATCATGATATAGTTTTGTTTGCGGATGATACTTCACTTTTGTTTAAACTTAAACGTCAGCAGCTGGTTACTGACGATGTAAACAGAGCGATCTCAAAAGTAGTTCACTGGTTCAGTGTTAATAATTTACTCCTTAATGAAAAAAAAACCAAATTCATTAAGTTTACACTACCTCACGTTAGGCAGGTGAAAACTAACGTGTTGATAAAGGGCGAAGAGTTGAATCCTGAAGATAGCACAGTATTCTTGGGCTTAACTTTGGATGCTAAGCTTCAGTGGGGCCCACATATAGATAAATTGTCAAAAAAGCTAAGCTCCGCAGCATACGCTGTTAGGAAAATTCGTAATTTAACCAACATAGAGACAGCCCGTTTAGTGTACTTTAGCTATTTTCATAGTATAATGTCGTACGGTATTCTGTTGTGGGGAAATGCAGCCGACATTCAGACTATCTTTGTTTTGCAGAAAAGAGCTGTTCGATGCATTTATAAATTAAGTCCGAGACAATCTCTCAGAGAGAAATTTAAGGAGATTAATATACTGACTTTGCCTTCTCAGTACATTTTTGAAAATCTTTTATATGCCCATAAAAACATTAAATTGTTTAAAAAATACAGTGATATCCACAATATAAATACTAGGAACAAACACAAATTTGTTGTACCTCCAACAAGGCTCAAGAAAATAGGTGGGTCATTCAGGTGTCAATGTATACGCTTTTATAATAAACTTCCAAGCCACGTTCAAGATCTGAGTCTTAATAAATTCAAATCATTCATTAAACGCAAGTTGTGTCAGAAAGCTTTTTATACCGTTAAAGATTATATTGAGGACAAAAAGGCTTGGGATTGAACTGCTCCAATTTTATTTTATATTATTTTTATTTTTGCATACTGAATGTTGACATTAATATTTACTTTGTAAGTATTATATTATTTTACTTTATTGTGAATGTGAAGACTATGTAGGTCATTGCTTTTTTTTTTGTTTGTTTTATTTTTTCTCTCAGTTATTTTTAATCATGGTCTGGCAGTTTGAGTAATCTATGCGGCCTACCCCAATGTCCTTTCTTTGGTATTGTTCGTCGAATCGTTGAGCTAGTTGAGCTGCGCGATTACTGACAAATGCGTGCACTGACTGGACAGGTCCTCTCAATCTGTGTGGTTCTTTCCTCAAAAGACCATTTCAGACACCAATCTACATGGTCTTCACATGAAGTGACCAAGATTATGTCTGGACTTTATAAGAGACTGTGACCTCTGAGTTTGTTTCGGCCTTTCTTCTCAGAGTAGTCAGATAGGAAACGCCGACCTCATCTAGTTAAAAAAAAAAATATTGACTTGTAAAAGTGTTTGTACAAACCTACTTACAGAAATAAAAATCATTTATCATTTATCATTTATCATTCGATAACACCATTCGGATTTCGGGTGACCACTGAAAAAAAGCGCTGTGCTGTGGGCTTCCATAGCACAGCATCATGAGTGGAAGCCTTCTTGTCACAGTCATAGCGTGCCAGCAGCTGCCGACTTTTGTTTTGTGTCTCGTGAACTTTGTGTTTTTCTTTTAAAACTCGAGTTAAATATATTTTTGTATGCACATGTTTCTGTGACAAATAAACATATTTTTCTTTCTTTCTAACATGAACCCTACAATACCAGGTAACCCTTCTATCCTCAACCATTTGATAACAAAACAATTCATACCAACTTCAGATCGAAACTTAACGATTAAAAGTTTAATCAGAAGCACTTAATCGTGCCGTGCCCATAATAGTGCCACTATGGACCAAATACAAATATAGTTAGTCGGTCAACTCGCGCGCATCGTGGGTTCAATGCCCGCCGCATGCATTGACTTGCTTATGCGAAGATGAGACAGATGCGCGCGCGCTGTTCGCGCAAATTCGTCCTTTTGACGAACCTTGGCCTAGTATGTTTTAGTTTTTATGAGTGTTAAGAAAATTTACGTGATTGCGCATAGTTTTTTGGTTCGTTAAAATAGGTTAGTTTAGTTAGTGTCAAGTGTCATACAAACACAATAAATAATATTTGCTGACACATGCATAAACAAGCCACGGTGACTAATCTGTGGTCTGGCATCAAGATTTGATCGCATGATGTGATGTGAACATCACTTTAGCAACGATTATAAAGTTAATGCACGTGGCTAAGTTATAACAGCCGCACGGTCGATCCATCAGGTTAAGCTGCGCTTGTCGGGGTTGGTCCGTGGATGGGTGACCATCTTTTCATACCAAGACTCCTGAAAGCACATTAAGCCGTTGGTCCCGGCTGTCATTCGAGGATCTTTGACAGTCGTTACGGGTCGTCAGAAGCCCGAAAGTCTGACAACCAGTCTTACCAAGGGGTATCGTATTACCCAGTAACTGGGTTGTGGAGGTCAGATAGGCAGTCGCTCCATGTAAAATACTGGTATTCAGCTGCATCCGGTTAGACTGGAAGCCGACCCCAATATAGTTGGGAAAAGGCTAGGCAGAATGAAAAAATAAAATAACGTTAATGCACTAAAATTAATAAATACATTATATTATCCCGAAGGGTTATACAGTACGGAAATAAAATGGCTGACGATGATATTATTAGATCCCATTTAAATGATACGAGCGACCCCACGAACATTTCTAATTTCCGGACTGTTATTGAAATACGCACTAGACAGAACTCCGTTAATATAATTTAACCGAACTGGGAATCAAAACTATACAAGGTGTAACTTAAATAACACACAACCTCTTAAGGGGTCATTGTACTCATTATTATGTACAACTTTTACTATAGAAACAAACCTGAAATCGTGAAAAACCATGACCCCTTGAGACGTTATTGAAATTACTTCGGATTCGGCAGATACACTACTAAAGACACTACTCACCTATAATAAGATATTAGAAAATGTTAAACCTTTGTGTATCGTCACCAGATCTAAAGAAATTTAAAACAATAAGAATTATTTCTACTTAAACCGCCTTTACTTTTCCATACACGCTTAATAAACCCATATTATTCCCATAAATTCATGACAAGTTTATTAAACGAACACTTAACTACTCGAACAATCCAAAATAACGTCCACTTGCATTACGAGTCTCGATACAATTCGTCATACCGAATGATAGCAGTTACTCATACACGTTAACTCGACTAAAATTAGAGTCGGAACGGGGCATAGAACAGATTGGACACTTGGTTGAAATATTGAATTGAATATACAAGGTCAAATAAATTAGCTAGCAAGACTAGACAAACGTGATGGGTTTCGATATCTAACATAATATTAATAATTGAAAAAAAATATATGACTGAACTTGTTTTTTGGGATTTAACGACCGCATAATATTGTAGTAACTTAAAATATCAGTATTTTAAAAAAACTTATTTGTGTTCATTTCACAGACGTGATGAGTATCAATATCTAAACACTATAAAACAAAAAAAAATATATTGATTTTCTAAACTCATACCTAAGTACTTCAAGTAACTAGGTACAATAATCATGAAATATTGGTTTTCTTGTTTCGTGATGTTTAGATATCAATTCACATCACGTTTGCGAAGTTTCGCTAGCTAATTTAATTTGTTCTTGTATTTAGATCTTCAACAGTCGTTACATGTAGTCAGAAGTCCGAAAGTCTGACAACCAGTCCTTACCAAGAGTTATCATGTTACCCAGTACTTTACGGGGTCTGTTAGGCAGTCACTTCATGTCAAACACCTTCCAGTGGGTATTCAGCTGCTTCCGGGTAGACTGGCAGCCGACCCGATTGGGAAAACGCAGATGAGGTGGTACACTTTTTGTTGATTGAAAATATTACTACCCTGGCTGGAAGCCTTAATGACAACCTTCTTGGTTGACCCGTGACCTGCGAGATGCCATACACAAAAAAAAGAATGTTAGTAAAGTATCGGTTCCAATTACATCATCTTCCACAGCGCGACTCCGGCCACGCTGGGCACAGGCCTCTCCTTTCTTGTGCCAATCCCCACGCTCCTGTGCCAGCCTCACCCAGGTCCTACGCGCGATGGTAACAATGCCGTCCGCCTTTCGCGCCGCCTTCGTTTCCCAGTCCTTGGCACCCAAGGTTACTATTACACCTACACAAAATTCCATTCTCGTAATGGTAAGCAGTTTAAATGCTACCAGGACTGCTGTTAAAGAAGGATTGGTAAATCAATATTTATAATTTTGCAAGGTGATGTGTCAAACGTCTTGTTCATTTCTAGCTCGAAAACATTACATAAGTTATCTGCTACATATTTATGGTTTTGCTTTCTTAATATCCTGTAGTTGTATGTTCCGGAAATTAATAATTGTTTAATTTTATTTTCATATTCTATACAGATACCTATCTATTTAAAGAATGATGCATTTGCATCATATAAACTACACGCGACTAACTAGCAGTTACAAAAAACAAACATGACACACGAAATTCAACGTTTATCGACGATTGCTAACAATTTGACACATTTCCGATACATTTGGCATCTACTGTATACTTTTACCACATTTTTATGCAATTTTGCATCTGCTACCAAGTCTCACTTATCTGCGGTAGAGGATACCATTATTCCTAGTTGTTTTGATTTTGTTAAAGTTTTTCTCTTCCGAGTTCTAATTCAGACTGTCTGATATTACTGAAATAGGGCACTATTTGGAATTGTATCACCCACACCAGGAGTGGGCTAAACGTGCTGTGGGAAGTACTGCAATCAGTATATTTTATTTTGTAAAGCAACTAAGATCGAGTGATTAACGTCCTCTTTAAAACACGAAAACAACCTGCAGCTTTTCTTAGTTAAGTTAAAACTGACTATATTTGATAGCATTTGAAAATCTGTGGCAGCGGCGCCCGCTTTAGCGCATGCGCGGTGATCTGCTGAGCTTTGACGCCATTCGTACGTTTTGTTGTACTGAATTTCGTGAGATTTGTTTACACATAACTAAGTATTTAAACACTCGTGTAATATTAAACAAACACTCTTATTTATCCTATGAAAACTGTTGCATAATGAGGGGTTCATTATGCAACAGTTTTCATAGGAACACATGATCTTAGTAGTAATAAGAAGTGTTTTTTGTTTAAAATTTTATTTTTGAGGTATTTTTGCATGCTAAAAAGTAAGCAAAAAACTATTCATATTTAAGACCATATTTTATATGCAAAATAAAGATATTCTATTCTATGCTCACCCTTTATTAGATGGGACTTAAAAATAACTAGCGAAATGTGAGTCCTACATTGTACAATAGGTATCTATAACTCTGCCTAAGCCTTCGTGGATTACCGGCGTGATGTTACGTTGAAGACTCCTAGATTAGTTATTGTCGCTTGGCTATTCCCCGTAATCCCTAAGGACGATGTCTCTTCTGCAAAATAATCTATACAACAATAGATGTTATAACTAAAAGCAAGTACACCGCGGTACCCAGCGAGTGGAATGCATGAGTCAAATTGATTAAGCATGCGTTCAAAGTGGCCTTAATTTTGAAACGGGCAATTTTGCGACATTTTGTTTTAAGTTTCTGTGTTTATGTAAGATAGCCTTTTTAAAGTTTTTAATTGTTGCTGATCTAGATTATTGGTGCTGATAAGACGACGTGGGAATTTTATTGGAAAGGAAAATATACACTCATGTTGATGGTAGGATTTGAAAAGGTTATGTGGTACTTATCTGAGTAAAAACACAAAGTGAGAGATTTAGCAACGTAATTGATTAATTAATAAATGTGTAGAATTTTTGTCTCTACTTTCAGAGCTGATTCGTAAGAATCTCTAAGCAGTCTTGGACATTACTGACATCGACGAAGAAACTCCTCGTGAGGAAACCTGAACGTATCTATCTATACATTAATAAAAGATCAACTGATCGCGGTCTGTGCTTGGAAGATATTTGAGAAAAAATATTATTAGGGATCTTTATTAACGCAATAGAACCCAAAACAATGATTTTTAGAATTTTCGTGTTCGTTTGTCGGTTTGTCTGTTTGTCTGTGCGTTTGACCGCGCTAACTTCAGAAACGGCTTAACCGATTTGGGTATGGTTCACTAATGTATTGTGGTAAGCTTCACTTAACATTTAGTGTTTGTTTTGTTTCGATTGGTGCATAAAAAAGTTTGGAAAAATAGAAAAAAATATATAAAAAATTCTATACAAAAAGTACTAGGATTGCATGAATTCAAGAGAGTATAATATAAATTCGAGCACGTCACGTTGTGTACAATTTCTGAGCAGTAAACCTAACAAAAACTACAAGTCAATATAAGTCTGAAATCGCCAACCTGTCTTGAGCAAGCGTGGCATCTCAATGCTTGTCCCTTCTCTCTATGAGAAGAGGCCTTTGCAGGTGGTCAATAATAGGCTAGTTTAAATCTCCTAGCAATTTGTCGGAATGTCTCGTTGTCTAACTATGGCTAGATTAAAAACCTATTTTCCAATAGGTTTCGTTAGGTCTCTAGGCTTCCGCCAACCAGCTATTTTTTGGAGTTTACTCCTTAAGAATCGATTTTCATATAAGGCCCCAGGTATGGAAAAAACATGAGGAGTGAAATACAAGCGAAACGTTGTCACGTTTATATGTTTTGTTTATTTTCGGCCAGCCTTCATTGTAGCGGTCAATCTATCCATTATATTCAAAGACAATCGTACTTAAGCGTAAACCGCAAACCGTAAGTCGTAAACTCCAGTCGTACGTCGGAGCTGACACACACTTTTTTTATGTTTTTGTTATAGTGTGTCCAATTTTCAAAATATTACGAAAGTATAAAAAACATTTTGCCAAAAAAAAAACAACCGACTTCCAAAAAAAAAACACTACAAAGTGAATAATACATTTAATTTCGGAAGTTGGTGTCTTTGGACCTCTGTGTGTGAGTTTTTTGACACCAAATTCCAAAATTAAAGTTATTATCCACTTTGTAGTGTTTTTGGAAGTCGGTTGTTTTTTTTTTTTAATTTTTATCTTTCACATTTTAGTGGGTCAGTTTGTAATTTATCTAAGTTACAATACCCTAATGTCAACTGCTCATCATATTTTACAAAATATTGCTTATTCCGATGCAGGGACGTTAATTGTTGAGCAAAAATTACTTAGCAACCATTATTAAAGCACCTAATGAGTAGTTCTGGTGGCCATCTGATCTTTAACATCAGTTCCACAAGACCAAATGGTGCTTTCCAAGAACAAATGCACGAGTCACTATAAAAATACCCAAATCGCTATAGGTGTGCCTCTAATATTTGAAGAGTTCCTTCGATTTCTCCAGGATCCCATCATCAGATCCTAACCTGATGATAATGGGACCAACTAGAAAGTATACCCTTTCAAACAAAAAAAGAATTCTCCAAATCGCTCCAGCCGTCTTCGAGTAATCGGGGAACATACATTAAAAAAAAGATTCCGACGAACTGAGAATCTTCTCCTTTTTTTGAAGTCGGTTAAAAAGTCACTTGTATGTTGTGTAGCAGTTCATACATGCATATAATCATGTATGCCTAATTACCTTCACCCATTTCACCCGATAAGACACTGATAACATCTCCGAATTACCCAAATGACGGCAATAAAAGATGCAAGTAATAAGTTCTTTTGATAATGAATCTGACAGTTGATGCATTGCTGCTCTAATAAGCGTTGTTTTAATTGGTTATATGGTGTTATATGGTTGACCTTCCTATCGATTTGTTTTGAAGTGTTTCGTATGGTCTATTTATTTATGGTGGATTTAGGAAACTTTTTTTGAGAACGGACTAAATGATTATGGGATTGGTCTTATGACAAAGCCCTAAGATTCGTTTGGTCTTCGTCCCGTATCAAAAGACTAGCCTCAAAAGAACATGGCGCAACTTCATATATTATCATTGAGGCAAATCAAATCAAACGTTTAAAAAAAAACTTTTTAACGAAAAATAAAACCGACGTCCAAAACAAAACACTACAAAGTAAAAAATAACTTTAATTTCGGTAGTCGGTGTCTTTGGTTTTGTATTTTCGTTTTTTGCCACCGACTTCCGAAATTAAAGTTATTTTTCACTTTGTAGTGCCTTGATTTGGAAGTCGGTTTTATTTTTTGCTAAAAAGTTTTTATTTTTCACTTTTTAGCTGTGGTACCTACCCCACAAAAATTCGAATACCACAACCTGCTATATAAATAACAGTGATAGGAAGTTATCAAAACATTATCCACATAAACTATTGGTAAGACATTGCATTCCATATTTTCACTTCCTATTGAAAAGAAAGGAAATACAATGACTCATAACCGCTTGACAGGACAGAGACTCGAACAAGAGAGACGCAAGTGGCGTAATATGAACTGGCTTGTTATAGACGAAATCTCAATGGTTTCGCAATGTAGAGCGAAGGATGTTGCCCTTAATATTGAGCTGGGCAGTTACGGTTCACAAATTACAGGGTACAACGTTGGATAGAGCTGTCATAGAATTAGGGGAAAAAAAAACTTCGCTAATGGCCAAGTATGTAGCTTTAAGTCGAGTGGAAACCCTAGAAGGAATAGCATTGTGTGACTTAGAGGCAAATAAATTACTCAACAGGCCGCACGATGAAAGAGCTTTGGCAGAAATGTTAAGATTGCGTGGACTTATTTCATCATCCTTAGTGTATTCTCAAAGAAAATCAGCTGACCAATAAATACATTGTATAATTCAAGCTTGAATACTATGTGCTACAACTAGCTTCCAGTCTAACTAACTTTGATAGAAAAAAATGAGGTTGTGCCCTGATATACTGAATTCATCTGTGTAACCCTTTCGAGTGTACAGGCGTGATGTTATGTCGTGTGATTGCGTAAACAATGCATATTTATGCGATAGCAGCAATCGTGGTTGATTTGCTGTAACTTTTTGAAGAGTTCCGTTGTCTGTCTCTGGTAACCATCCAAATTTAAATTGGACCATTTCGGAATAAACCTCTATAGTAGAAGAAACTATTGGAATCTTTCATATTATTGTGTAGTTCTTTTATCCCGAAAAACCGCAGTGTTTGTCATATTGGCAAAGCTATGGAACACTCCTGGTGATCTTTTTGAAAACCATAACTCATATTTTGCATAGATATTAGTTGATTGTCGCAGACCATAACCAGCTTGGCATTTAGTGTAGGCCTCTTATTAGTGCAAATATTATGGTAAAAAGGTATAAAAAAGAAAGTTTTACAAACATGGATAGTAATGTATAATTAGAGCATGTTATTAAAACTTATATTTGGCAGTAAGAGTCGTTGTAGTTTGTGGGTGGCACCTTATTGGTCAGTTTTATGTGCTGTTTTCCCTCATTATGCCAATTTTGACTGATGTTACGAGTAACATGTTTTTATCTACAAATATGTAGGCACGCCTTCAATGTAAAGAGGTAATGAAGCTTAACTTTGCCTGATGGCAAGTAAAGGACATGTCATCAGACATTGTTTTTGTTGTCCTAGACAAAAATCAAAAGAAGAAGGATAATTGCATGCTAATCAATTAATCTGCTTAGCCTTTTTAACAGACTTCAAAAAAGAAGGTTCTCTATTTGACTTTGTATGTTTGTATGTCCGCGATTTTCTCTAAAATTAATGAACTAATTTTGATGATTCTTTCACTCTCAGGAAGGTTTAAGTAATTATTTTTATGTACGAAGTTATTTGCATAAATGTACTGTATTACTGGCATTTCTAAGCGGATTTTGATGATTCTTTGTTTCGTTCGTCTAGGGCTGTATATTCAACTGAAAATGGGAAATAAATTTACTTAAAAAAAAAGTATAAACCGACTTCAAAAACCTAAAACGAATAAAATAACTTTCATATTAAAACTTAACAGCTTCTGAAGTCCGTATCATTGACACCGACTTCAGAAGCTGTTAAGTTTTATTACGAAAATTATTTTATTCGTTTTAGGTTTTTGAAGTCGGTTTCTACTTTTTTATCCAAACTATGTAGAGTCGGGCCACGCTAACTCGGCAGAAGTAAAAATGTATAGACGGCAACATCGTCTGCACTTACTACGGAAAAAAGAATTTGATACTATGTAATTCAATCTGCTTAGCCTTTTCCCAACTATGTTGGGGTCGGCTTCCAGTCTAACCGGATGCAGCTGAATACCAGTATTTTACATGGAGCGACTGCCTATCTGACCTCCACAATCCAGTTACTGGGTAATACGATACCCCTTGGTAAGACTAGTTGTCAGACTTTCGGGCTTCTGACAACCCGTAACGACTGTCAAAGATCCACGAATGACAGCCGGGACCAACAGCTTAACGTGCTTTCCGAGGCACGGAGGAGTCTCGGTATGAAAAGATGGTCACACGTCCACAGACCAACCCCGGCAAGCGTAGCTTAACCTGATGGATCGGCCCGTGCGGCTGTTATTACTTAGCCACGAGCTCCTCAATTTGATACTATGTATTTTTTTTCTTTTTTGGTTTTTGGTGGGTTACTTTGTTTATATTCAGCTTGAAGGTTTTAATTTTTCACTTATTCTATCTAGAATTTAAAAATAATAAGTAGGTACTTTTTTATATTTACTGACTATAGTTGTTTCACAGTGAGTGATTACCGCATAACCACAAATTTTGTTGTTTTTATTCAATATGTTGTAATTTGACACAATATACACAATAGTATGAGCATTTGAAAAAAATGTTCTTAGATAAATAATATATTATGCAAAAATCAAAAGTATTAAAATCATTAGATCTACTTACACGTCAACTTTTAGTATACCAGATGTTAGCGTGGTCAGACTATGCTGAATACACGTATCTTACACGGAGCGACTGCCAATCTGACCTCCACAACCCAGTTACTAGGTAACACGATACCCCTTGGTAAGACTGGTTGTCAGACTTTTGGGCTTATGACTAACCGAGACGACTGTCAAAGATCTGCGAATCATCGACAGCAGGGACCAACGGCTTCACGTGCTTTCCGAGGCACTGAGGGGTCTCGATATGTAGTGGATGGTCATCCATCCATAAACTGACCGTAGCAATCTTAACTTAAAACCCTCGATCTACCCGTGCGGTTGTTACTATTTAGCCACGAGTCCTTGCAAGAGTCAGGTATATATTTTACTTAAATATAATTTTTGCCCCGGTGCACGCAACGGGCTGTGAAGGGTAAGATTGCCTTGTGAGCCACCTTACCCTACACCACCGCTGACAGGAACGTTAGAACTAGTTTTCGTGTATGAAAATCATCGTCGAATAACCAGACCTCAAATCTACCACAAAATCTACCAAAATTAGTTTTAAAATACCGCTACCACACCGGATTGGACCGGCAATCTGCCCTAGTTACATCACCTATATATTTTATATTTTTCAGCCACAGGATGCGGGTACTTGATACAAATAGCACATACAGTGACCCGTCCGAGTGTCATTCACCTTGTAATAACATCTGGGTCAGTTTTCGCGATCAGCGCTAAGATTCGGCACACAGTGGGGGTCTCGAAACTGAAATACGTAGTAGATTATTTTTTATTAAAATAATTTTGTAGGTAGTTATGTATATTTGTAGGATTTTTAAAATCGATACGCTTGCCAGGGTCGATTCGTAAATGGCTGACCGTAATGGGTGACATATCGGGATCCGACCGTACCTCGGGAAGCACGTTTTTTAAGCCGTTGGTCCCGGCTGTCATTCGTGGATCTTTGACAGTTGTTACGGGTCGTCAGAAGCCCAAAATTCTTCCAACCAATCTTACCAAGGATTATCATGTTACCTAGAAACTGGGTTGTGGAGGTCAGATAGGTAGTCGTTTCATGTAATACCAGTAGTATTCAGTTGCATCCGGTTAGATTGGAAGCCGACCCCAACATAGTTGGGTAAAGGCTAGGCAGATTGACTTTTCTTTAGTTTTTTAACTGAAACGTGTACAGGGTGAATTTTTCAAGTGGGCGTGGATGACCAAATCCGAAACTATGAGGAATAGCGAAAAGTACTCAAAGGAGTCTCAGGCTCGATTTAGATGAAAGCTAAAACTGCGTCATTGGATTTTTTAAAAATCAATAGGTTAAATAAGAAAAATAAAAAAGTAATTTGTTAAAAATGAGCTCTTTCCTTTAGTTTGCCGTATGGCATTACTTACCAGAATTCGATCCTATAAGAGACACTATCGAATGGTGTAATAATACAGTTTGTGTGGTTTTTTTTTCTTTTCAAAATCAACGGTTTCGATTCCTGCCTAGAAATAGAAATATAGATTTTTTAGTTTTCATCAAAATCGAGCCCGCGACTTCTTTGAGTACTTTTCGCTATTCCCCATAGTTTCGGATTTGGCCATCCACGCCCGTTGAAAAATTCATCCTGTATATATATTAAAGGTGTCGAGACTTTCCTAATACAAAAGAAAATAAGGAGGAACTATAAATAAAAGAAATACAAAAATCGGTTAAGTTCTAGTTAAAGTGTAGTTTTGAAATAAAACACGTTCATTTCACATAAAAGTAATTAGGATAGTTAGAATAAAACCAAAAGTGTCTGATTCAATATCACAGTTAGAATCGTTTAAAACAGATTGCTGAAATGGTCACGAGTTGTTATAATGTCAAAAATTTATTGTGCAAGTTGCAAAATGCAGCAAATAAAATTGAAAAACAAAAATGATTTTAGGGTAGTAGGTACCTATGATAGCTTACACAAGCAATTAATTAGCATACATTTGTTAATTAACCACCAGAATATCACTTAATCTGTCTCGTAAAAATCCTTATTTTAGAGCAAAGTAAAAAAAAAAAAATCCTTACTTTTACCTTTTTCCCGCACAAAACACTTGGCCAACAAAAAAGAAAAACATTGAGAAAATCCTTGAACAATAATTACAAATTCAATATCACTGCACAATGCACATCTTCACTTGACAACTTATTTTAACCGACTGCCAAGAATTAGGTTATGTTAGGTTCAGACAATTACGACATGTTTGTCTGTCTCGCAAACGGAGAAAGAGTAATAAATGCCAATGTCAAATAAATAAGCGCTAAGTTCGAACTAAGTTACGTTAAGTAGCGAGTATGTGCGAAAATGTAGAAGGTCGGACATGGCTGTGAAGTTGACAAACATTTTGTTTTGGTAATTATTAAAATTAAGGTGTGTCCTCCTCACTGATATTCCCATTGTTTTTTTTTAAGATGTACGGCCACTGCCTCGTTGGACAAGCGCTATTGCTGAGCATGAGGTCCTGGGTTCGATTCCCAGGTCGGGCAAAGTATCAAATATTGGGTTTTTCTATCTGAAATTCCTCAGTAGCAGCTCGGAATCTAGATTTGTCTCCGGTCGATGGCTGTTCCATGGGATTTACACATAACTGGTGAAATGTGGGTGTACTACCGTATGTTACAGACGGCCATTTTATTTTACGATAGCTTTACGGAAGTCTGTTGACAATCGTATTCACCGAGATTCTATATATATAGGTAAGCTGAAACCTCAAAAACTATTTTTGCTCAAATGAAATTACTGTGTATCAAAATCCGAGAAAAATATACAGTTTTATATTGCGTAGAGTAAAGTATTCCTAGTGGATCGAATTAGTGTTCTTATAAAGTAATCAGGGGTATCAGAGTGGATATATTCTGCTCTACATTAATAAGTATATTAATTGTTTTCATTGTCTATAGACTGTAAATCAAACAACAATAAAACAATAATTAGATTGATGTAAGTTAGGCTAGTAGGCGTATCGTGAGCAACCTTCAGCAGTAAGTTATTTTATTAGAGAGATATATAGATTGAGCTATAAAATGATCGATGAAGATTGAACAATCGATTATGGTCAGTTGGAATTACATTGACATTACATTTGTGAAGTATTCAATCATTGAAGTCAGAATTAATCACAAAACGATTTACAAGTATCGTTTATTTCATTTTCTTTTTATTTGTTTTTACTTCATCTATGTGTGTTGTGTCCGGTTGATGGCAATAGGCTCGCCCCTATTACATGGGATTTAAATAAACAACTCCCTCTGTGAGTCAATCCTTAAAAACATTAATCCCATCCCATATATGGCCACCAAACCTAGCCTGTTCAGTAACCATAATATAACTTGTTCCGCGGACCATATTAACATGTTCACATGTTCCGGTTGATCTTATCAGCTAATTCGTGATCTGTGCGTATGTTTTCACCAAAACTAGCTCCTGTTAAAACTGTTGTTTATGTGAGCTTACATGGCCCAGATTTCAAGGATTCGAGATAAGACTTACATATAGGTACCTATAAGTAATATATCTCTAATAAGCATTTACGTTAGGTAATTCTCTAACTATTAGAGGATTAACTAACGTAGGCTTTCATTTAGTTAGAGTTTAACTAAATGAAAGCCTCGGAAACCACGTTGTCCTTTGTAGTTCTTTGACAGCCGTTACGGGCAGTCAGAAGTCTAACAACCACGTCTTACCAAGGGGTATCGTGTTACCCAGTAACTGGGTTGTGAAGATCAGATAGGCAGTCGCTCCATGTAAAATACTGGACTGGAACCTGACCCCAACATAATTGGAAAAAGGCTAGGCAGATTGATTGATTGAATCCTCTAAATAAGACCTTGAATAGAATTAAATAATATGAGAGTTGTGACTGAAAATCTAGCATACAGCTAAATGCCTTGGTTTTAAAACAGACCTGAATGATATTTTTTAGCGAGAACTTTTAGATCTCCTACAAGTTGGTCAGTTGCTTGTCACCAACAGCAATGCTATGAAGCGTAAATAAACTGCGAGTCTTCGACAAGCATGCGCCTGGCTTTAGTCAGAAACAGACATTTTTAAATGTCGCACTATAGCAGAAACTTTACATGAAAATATTACAATGTTTCGTTGCGCTTGCAGGCTGGCACTGAAATTTTATATTCTACATTACAGTGGGTGTAGATACTTTATGTGCAACTCTGCCTAACCCTTCCTAACTACATTGGCGTGATGTTATAGGTACACATTACTCTCTCTATGATAACCCCTTGGACTTTTCATTTTCAATAAGAAAAATAAACTTGAATTTACGATGTAACGAAAAATAAACAAAAAATTGCAACCCTAAATAATATTTATAAATGCGAAAGTACGTTTGTTTGTTTGTTTGTTACCTTCTCACGTCTAAACCACTCAAACGATCATCCTGAAATTTTGCATACAGTATGTTAACCAACAGAGGGCGTTCCCGTTAACCCGCAATAGTATAGCATCCATACATGCTAAAAAAAATATTACCATTCGAAAACAAAATGGTTTTTATTTTTTTTAATATTAAAATATTCACTAAAAATGTTAAATTGATACGTAAAAGAAACACTCTGTACACGCGTACTTGAAGGACGGAAACATCGCAATTTAGTTTTTATTTTTAGTGAATATTTTTATATTTTTTTGAATATTTTAGAGAATATTTTAATATTAAAAAAAAATAAAAACCATTTTGTTTTCGAATGGTAATATTTTTTTTAGCATGTATGGATGCTATACTATTACGGGTTAACGGGAACACCCTCTGTTGGTTAACATACTGTATATGTTGTCAGGTGTGCAGAAACGGACATAGGGTACCTTTCATCCCGAAAAAAAGTACTGTTCCCGAGGAAAACAACAATAACGTTCTTATGATAATAGATGGCGCCACGTGTCTTTCGAATCATGATTGAATTATATTATTATTGAAACTTTAGTAGTGTGTTAAGAGTTTTTATTTTTATTTTTTATGACCATTACATTTTGTGAGTCTAGGCGACACCCTAGACTGATTTTTTATCCTCCAAACTATCCTAACTAATATTATAAATGCGAAATTAAGTTTGTTTGTTTGTTACGCTTTCACACTAAAACGGCTGAACGGATTCAGATGAAATTAGCACACGGGTAGGCCATGACCTGGAAAAGGACATAGGCTACTTTTTAGCGACATACCACGCGGGCGAAGCCGCGGACGGAAGCTAGTATGCAATATCGTAACTAATTGATTACTGGTCAGTAGCAAGAACCATGTCCGCTGTTTAAAGTATTATCCAATTGAACAGTACTAAATGTCACATAAATCTCAATGACACTGATGGGCATTGCCTGGCCCTTTCTCATGGGCCCGTTACCATGGGAACCAGACAAATAGGATAAATACCTATCAAAACATTGGTGGGCCCTTAAAATTTATATTTCTATGGGTGGGCCACTTGCTTTGAGGCTAAAAATAACTGTATTTTTTTTGGAATGGTACTTACCTAGTGTTGAAAATGTGAAAAGATGTTTTGTAATGTTTACTTTCTTAACTTGCTATTGTTTTGTAAGATAGTTATGTGCATAAAATTAAATGTTTCTTAACACTTGTCTTGTAATTATTATTCAAGAAAGAAATGCAAACAAAAAAAAATAAATAAATAAGAAGATTCGAAATCTTATGGGTCCCCGAAACGATAAATTGCAATTCTCAATTTTTACGTGATTGATGCACATTGATGCCCAAATTGATCGTCTACCAAGAGTAATTGGAGCGATTGACAATATAATATTACTACAGTAGAAATTGATGGCGATTTTATTGATCATCTACGGTCTACGATTGATCGTTTTGGAGACCCCTTACAATAAAGTTATTTGATAATGCTAACATATAACTTTAAGCACCACCACTTATATCAATTATGTATAAACAGCCAACAATGTAAACAAAATTCAAGAAAAGAACAAAAAAGTTACCAAATACCCGGCGCACGCGACAGGTGCGCGAGCCCGCCCGAGCTCGCCCGACCACCGCCGAAGGTGCACGAAGGTGGCCGAACGCGTTTGTTTTTATTTTTTACCTTCCCGATATAACGCGCGCCGCTCATTCAGGGATCGTGACACTTGCACTCACGCTCACTTTTTTGTGTTTTTTGGAATATTTCCGCTAATACGTTTGTCGGCAAATAGGCGGGGAATTTATGAGAGGATGTGGTTTTATTGCTGACGCTAGTTTGAAGTACCTACTTAGGTAGGTAGTACTTACCAGGGGGGCTGAAAAGTTTTGAGCCTAATTACCTTCAAGCGTCATTTAGTTTAAATAAATACAGAGTTTCATGTCGTTAGCATCTTTACGCTTTTAGTAACTAATCCGTAAACATCATCATGACTCGGTCATCCGCGGCGCATCCCTAGGCTCAAAACTTTTCAGCCCTTCGGTACGCTAAGTGTTTTAAGCTCTCTGGCAAATCTGAGCAACAATAGCACTCGCTCTTAAGAGTGTTACATTCGGTGTACCGCGGGGCTGAAAATTTTTGAACCTAGGGATGGGCCGCGGGCCCGCGGATGACTGACACCATGATTAATAACCAAAAGCGTAATGATGCTCATGACATGATACTCTGTATTTATACTAAAGAGGGTAATTATTGTCTCGAACTGCATACAGCGCGAGACAATAATGACACTTGAAGGTACTTAGGCTTAAAACTTTTCAGCCCCCCTGGTATATAGCATACATATTTAATCCGTCTACAGAAAGGCTAACAGTAATTTGATAAGCTAAACTGAGATAGGTACTGATTTTAGTCATATTTATCTTAATTGAAATACATAACTGAATTCCGCCAACATCATCCAAATCTTTCCAGCAATAGGCGTAAAGTTTAAGGCCCTTAGCACACCTCCGCCGCGAAACCATAGCAGCGAAACCGCAGGTGCAGGGGTTCAGTTCAACTGACTCGTATGAACAGCGGAACATCAGCGAAACCGAACACAAACAGTCACTTTTCAGGATCTGACAAATTCAATTTCTTGATTGCCTGACTCATCTGAAATTATTTGTTTCTAAATAAAGATTGTTTTAAATACTTCAGCTGAATAGGAAATTCCAGTGACGCATACAAAGTTACAGCAGACTTTATTAACAGACCTATTTAATTCAACAATACGTTTATTCAGCTGTAGCCAAATATACGTTGCAGAACGTGAGTTTGTAGAAACACCTATTTTAAATTGTAAGAAAAGAGGTGACCTATATGAAACTGCGAGTAGGTGATGTCTGGTTTTAGCAAGAATACTTAGATTACTCTGAAATCCCATCCGGTGATTTTGTAACTGGTGCAAGCTTGATCATTACTATAGAATTCTTCATTTTCTTCGTGTGATCACTATCATTCGTGACTATGAAATTTTTGCTAGCTGTTTCCTGTGGTTGGGAACTACGGAACTGCTACATGTGCTAAGACCATCACACACTTATCAAAAAAAAAAAAAATGTTTTATTTCCATATTACACGTTGTATGTTATACAGTTGGTAGAAATGCCTATGTCAGGAGGCGCCGCTCTTACAATTAGTGTAATATTTTAGTAAACAAAAGTATATAAATGATTAATTCTTATTTATTAATTAGTCTGTTGGTCTATGTGTGCTTTTGTGTACATGTGTGCGAGCGTGCGTGTGTTTGTGTGTGTGTGTGTGTACGTGTGTGTGAGCGTGCGTGTGTTTGTGTGTGTACGTGTGTGCGAGCGTGCGTTTGTTTGTGTGTGTGTGTATGTGTGCATGTTCATCTTATCTGCACGGTGTTCACAATCTAACCAAGAATATGTCTGCTCTTACGGAAAAGAGACTGTGACCTCTTGAGCTTGTTTCGATGTCTCTTCTCAAAGTAGTCCGATAAGAAACACCGACCTCATCTATGTATGTAGTTTTAAAATATTATTATTTTACATATAAAAGTGTTTGTTAAACACAATTTACAGAGATAAATATCATTTATCATTTTCATACAACGAAAGTATCCTATGCTATATTCCGTGTCCGGGTTTAGTTATAGGCTGTCGATTCATTGGTTAATGCTTGAAGAGGTAACAAACAAATAGACCTAGGTACATACATGTAAATAGTTGAAGAGTCACAAGTTACATTCATCTCAAACAGTCCCAATAAACACACCATAAAGTTTCCCAAATTATCAAAATTATGGCATTTGATAGCTGTTTTGCTTTTTGGGAAAACCACCCTCTGCTAGACTGACAGGTAACTGATTGCCTGGCACAGGTAGACACGGAGGGTTCGTGCTAGGCACCGCCCGCCCTAGAGTGCGAGTTATGGTGCCACCTAAAAGAAACTATCCCATAAAGGGTACTAAATTATCTGTACTTACTGTCCTTTTACGTACTGTCCTTTTTTCTTACGACGGCAGTATTAATGAATCGTGACATTAGATTATTGAGTATGGACATTGTTTTAAATTCATAATTTGACATTTAATATTATCTATTCTTTATTTGACTTAAATGAATGTATGTTTCTGAATCTGATTATTTAAATTGAATTTATATTAGTTCCATTTTTGAGCTGTATGTGTTAATATGACATAGAATGTAATTGGGCCACGATACTCTTAATTTCTTCATTGTACCTACATTCTAGCAAATAAATTAATTTGAATTTGAATTTGAATTTGTATACAAAAACAATTTATTTATAGGAGTCCACCTAATCACTGTAGGTATAAATAGTAATAAGTATTATAGTACTTTATGATAAAAAATCTTCTAGTAGTTAAAGGGGTGACTCTACTATGTGTATGACAAGCCTTATCAGGATTTATAAGTAAGATACAGGTAGCCCCTCACCATCCATTGCATACCGAGATTCCTCCGTGCCTCGGAAAGTACGTACGTTGAATTTGGCAGTCCTTATGGATAGTCAGAAGCCCAGAAGTCAGACAACCAGTCTTGCCAGGGAGTATCATGTTACCCAGTAACTGGGCTGTGTAAAATATTGGTTTACGGCTGCATCCGGTTAGACTAGAAGCCGACCCCATCATAGCTGGGACAAGGCTAGACAGCTGATGAGGTAGGTACAGTCATTTTATTAAAGAGTAATCTAGATGCCGCTACGACTATTATCATTCAACAATAACTAACAGTGAAGCGTCAATCTTTTAAATGACACCCAATAATTCAATATTAAATGACCATTTGCTTTACCTACATTGAAAAATATGTGAATTAGATTGAAAAATAAGTACGTATAGCTATTTACAACAATGTAGTACAATAAAGGAAACGTTACTTGGACAACACAGTAGGTATATCTTATTCAGTTAATTCGTTACAATTGCAGAAATATCTGACATTGTCTATTACAAACAATTGATGGTTCTACATAACATACCATCTCGCCTGTAATCCCTGAAGGGTCAGGCAGAGGTTTTTTTTTATTTGTGATGGGTTTGCTCTTGACTCTAGTCTAGGTCAGAGGTGACAGAGACAGAGTCAACGATGGAGTGAGCTTACCCAGTAGAAGCCTGTTCACTCTCACTTTGAAGAGATTAGAGTTGTATGCGTTCGGAAACACAGACGCAGGTAGTGAGTTCCACTCTTTTGCTGTGCGCATTATAAAAGACATTTGGAAGCGCTTAGTGCGAATTGGTGGAATAGCAACCAGGTAGGGATGGTAACTAGCAGTGCGTCTAGATGTCCGATGGTAGAAAGGGGACCGGTGGAATGTTCTCGGGCACACTCTCCGAAGTACAATCTGTAGAAGACCGACAAGCAGGCAACCTTGCGGCGATGAGCCAAGCTATGAAGCTTGGCATCCACCAGTTTTACGTCGCCAATGAGCCTCTTAGCTCTGCGTTCCACCGAGTTAAGCGCGGCTAGTTGGTACTTGGCTGATCCATCCCAAAGGTGACTGCAATACTCCATGCAGGATCGGACTTGCGCTTTGTAAAGGGTCAAAAGCTGTCCAGGCGTAAAGTATCGCTTCACCCTATTTAGGATGTACCTACAGTACACCCACATTTCGCCAGTTATGTTTCAGTCCCATGTAATAGGGGGCGAGTCTATTGCCATCAACCGGGGATAAATCCGGACTCCAGGCTTTTACTGAGAAACTCCTGTTGACAAAACCCAATAACATTTTACTCGACCTGGGAATCGAACCCAGGACCTCATGCTCAACAGTAGTGCTTGCGACCACAAGACCAACGAGGCAGTCGATGGTTCTATTAGTGTTGTTAATAAAATTGACATAATTCTATCAGAAGTAAACGATGTGAAACAAGGCACAATGCAATAGAACCAAGATCATCACAAGCTCTAATAAAGCATAGTTTGTTTCAAGTTAGGAGCTCCGTAATCATAGCATAGCGTAGCAAGCTAACTAGTTTAGACAATAGGAACTGTTAACAGTGAGTATGCTCATTACTAACGTGCTAATGTCCACACAAAACGTGTACCGTTGTCAAGTCAACTTTACCACAGAGTAGATATCTGACAGAGGCTATGCTCCTATAATGAATAGCGAAGCGATAGGATCACAAGACAGATAATATGTATTGCATACATTTCTAACTTAAACCCAAAGTATTTAATTCATTGAAACAAGTAGGTACTGTGAAGAGTTAAACTTCACAGGGGGAAGTTAGCTATAAATAATAAGAGATGGTAGTGCCATATATGTTTTATAATCACAAAAAATCAATACTTCGGACAATCGCGCACTTTCTCAAATTATCCAACTTGTTTATTTAATTATTGTTAATTAAAACGGTAGCACCAATTACATTAATTAACATAAGATTGAAACAGGTATAGTAAATTAAAATATTTCAAATATTAACATATAGAGGACACACTAGCATACTTACTCTCACTAAACATCAGACACACACGCATAATTCTACTCCATTCATCGGCAAACAGATCACATTCAGTTTTGGTGGTTAGAAGAGCGTTAAGCATCCTTAAAGTACGACATACTGGAGACTCAGCTCAGGCGACAGTTTTAGATGAATGCGGCGCAAACAGATTGTGTCGACGGCTATGTTGTCTCTAGTAGACAGACTTCAGCCCTAAAACAAAACTTCTGAGTCTACCTTTTTTTTTAATTCGAAAGGTAGTTCCATCTGTGCTTGAACGATAGAATGTCAGCCAGCAAAATATAAGGTTGCCCATTGCATGAAACCTTTACAGTACTTAAAATTGTCAAGGAGTCGGTCAGCCAGAAAGATGAAGCAATAGTTGCCCATTCCAAAGCGTAGTAGATTCCTATGGATAAGAACGGGCATAAAACTCCATGTAACAATATTTTGATCCAAAGGAGTGTCTCCTTTGGATCAAAATATTGTTACAGAATATTGCTTAAATAATTTATGTTGAAATTATACATGTGAGAACGATGCAAATTACTTTGTCGATGCGTTCAAATGACGTCATCCACCTGATTGTAAGTAGTCACCATCGCCCACCAAAATGTCTATCATTTTAAATATCAGATTCATAAATAAATCTTGTTGGTAATCTTTAGATTTACAAGAAAGTCCTTACATAATGTCTTCCTGCACCGTCGAATTGCCTGAAGCTTGTTCTCTGTCGCTTATCTACTCATGAGACTTCAAGTCGTCAACCTGTCATAAAACGATGGAATTTATCGCTGAACACGAGGTGGTTTAGTTGTTACTGTTTTGCTTGAAGTTGTCACGCAGTCTGTAAAGTAGTAGGTGGTCTTGGTTGTGATGGTATTTGGAACTGGTGATATTTACTTGGTATTTTTGTAGTGTAAATATGCCTGCATTATATTGGGCTTGTAGATAGTTTGATTTAAGAGGAAATATCTTTCCTCGGCTTATACTGAGCCAGAAGAGGCTTGTTTATTAGCGTACTCAGAAGTTCTGGGAACGCTCGTTCCAAAACCCATTTTCTGAATACTGACCCCTCCTTATACGGCAGTCGGGTAAAAAGTATAGCATTTACTGGACTGAACATGAAATCTATTTAGACGACATCAACGTATCGACGGTTAAGAATCAGTATAATATCTCAGTTTTTTACGTTTTTCACTTTAGATTTAAAGCTTAATTTGGCTGGCCATCCAAGCCAAATTAAACTTTAAATCTACCTATATTAAAAAGTGAAAAATGTAAAAAACTGAGATAGACACTATTGATTCTTAACCGTCGGTATGTTACTTCAAGATCATTGTATCATTTTTTTCCAATTTTCTTTACAAATCAATCTTTTGACAAACAATTAATAAGCACACTTTTTACTCAATCCAGTACCTATTCATGCTTAAGTACGTATATGCTAACGTACATTGTTCATAATTATGTTTTTATACAATGTTGTCAAGTTATTATTTTAAAACTTTTTGTCGATTATCGATTAATCACGTTACCTATAGATTTACAGACAGATGCCGTGAGCTAAAGGTAGTCCACTCTCTTGAGTTTTAGATGAAGAAGATTATGATAGAGTGGCATTAAGAAGATAAATGTTGAGGATTATTGGAGCTAGTTTCTATGCAAGGCTATGTAGCGGTTCTAAATAATTTTATATTAAAATGTTTATGAACTATTGACAAATCTGATAAGACTTACTACTGTCCAATGTCAGAAACGTACACTTTCAGGCGGAAAAATACAAATTTACTGTGAGCTGTAAGCCACTTTTTATAAAGCATAAAATCCTCACACTGCCGTCACTTTATATTTTAGAAATCGCCTTATTTGTAAGAAATAACCCCCATTTGTTTCCTCGAATATCGGACCTTGTTATACGAAATCGCCGGGATAATAGTAAACTTCGTGTTCAGCCAGCTAAGACAGCACTACTGTATAAAAGCGTTGTATGCAGAGCACCGATCATTTATAACAATATCCCTATCGGTGTCAAAAAACTAAATACAGACCAGTTTAAGAAAACATTAAAAAAAATACTGACAGGAAAAGCCTACTATAATATCAGTGAATTTTTAAATGACAAGTCGCTCTGATGTACTGACTGAATCTATTATATTTATTTTGAATCGCATGAATATTTACCAATTGTTTTTTATTTATAATTTAATATTAATTTTAAATGACTTCTTTTTTGTTTTTTTTTTTTTAACTTTGTATATTTCATTTTATTTTATTTTTTTAAATCTTATGGTCATCCGACCTATGTTGTACACCAGCCATGGTCAAACGTGTTGTGTCAAAGAATATCCTGTAACACCTATAATAAACATTATACCATGTATATTATCTACACATGTTTTTGCAAATAAATGAATCTTTATCTTTTTCCAATGCTTTTCAAATTTTGGCTTCCTACTTTATGTTCGTAATGGATAAGAATATAATATTTTTACTAATGAATGAAACACCACATCTTCTTATTACCTCGGATACAATTGACAACATACCTACCTACTTCTTATAGTCAATTTAATTAAAACAGCCCAACAAGACGCCACACAATAGCTTCGAATGGCTCAGTAATTAATGAGTCTCGTACATCAACAGGTCGCGGTGGGCGTCCTTGGTTCGATTCCTGGTAAAGTTAATAATAGGCAGTCGGTTCACTGCGGTTAGCCGTTTATTAATCACCATTGAAGATATTTCCCTTAAAAGGTAAGATTTGATGAATAGATACTATGGTATAGACGGTAAAACACGTTTATCTATTTCTAGCGTTGTGTGAAGTAAATTACATGAACGCAGACCCAAACATATTCAAATTACCTATTTTGTGTTTCTATCAAATTATTAAATATTATTTTTTGGAATAATGATTATGTACTTTGGAACTCGGGATATCTCAAAACAGAGAGTCTGACTTAACTCTTTGGCGTGCCTAGACGAAGGAAAAGGACACCACATCTAAAAGAATTCTCTACTTTCCTGTACTTCACTCAAAACTGTGAAGGAAAACATCGTGAGGAAACCGGCTTGTCCTAAAACCAATCATTCGAAGTCATGTGACATCTACCAACCCGCACTGGGGCTGCGTGGTAGATTACGGGTAACTCCCTCTTACCGAGAGGGCACCAGTGTCGCAGCTGTGGGAACATTATGGCTGGTTATGCTGTACATTAAGACTAAGAGATACAATCAAGAGGATGATCAACATTACTATAAAGATGAGAAGAAACATTAAAAAATGAACTAGACTAGAAGTGAGTTCATTAGGTAGCTTAGAGCAACGGGTGAGGATAGGCTGAAGATCTGTAGCCAGCCCTGCCTAGGCTATTGTAGATTCAATGTATTGCTGTTCCCACTAAGACTTTGCCGAGACTCGTGGTTCTAAATCCAGAGCCGAGTTCCCAAATACCGCAATATTACTCAACGCGACCATTCTCCGTGATTTAGGTCCACAATATTGTATGCGGTGACAGACTAAGCATTCTTACTTTACTCCGTTTAATCCTATTTCTTGTACCTATGCCATTCTATTGATTGCTAACTGCAGTTTGGTACGAAACCCTAGTGCGAGCCGAACTCACTCTTCACCAGTTTGTATAGAATAACAAAGGCAAAGGAAAAGTGTAAAAAGTATCATTATTGTGTCTAACTGGGGTTCGAGACAGTTTAGTGTATCTATGGTACCTATTAATATGGCAGAAGTGGATAAAATTTTATTTTATCAAATAAAATTAAATTGCATTTTCAGTGAGTAAGTAGATTTTTTTAAGAGACTTTTATATGATAATTTTTTGGTCAATATTTTAAAAGTACGTAGATGGCGCCGGCATTTCCTGGCTGAAAAATGCCAAAACAAACTTTATAAGTATACAACCTGATACTGAGCTGCAAATTGCAAAAAATATATGAAAAATTTCTTTCGCCTTCAGCGCACAACTTCCCTTCGCTTAGCACCTCCGAAGCTCATATCGCTACACTACAGCCAGTAGCCCCAACACAGTAGGTAGGTACATGATAAAGCTTGCATACCTCACATGTCGCGGTCACTCGACACGTCTCATTCCTCGAAGCGCGCGCGCATTTAGATCGAGCTCTCCCGGTGCTGTCACCGCGTTCGACGCTCATTCATTTGCTAATTGCTTGTTGTGTTAATTGAGAGTTGCATTCCTTGGAATTTTATGCATTTGTAACTTGTAAGCATGATTGTGAATTAAAGAGTAAAATGTTCAGTTGTGTGTCATGTAAATCACTGTGGGATTAACGATATCGAATTGTTAAACTAGATCAGATTTGACTCATTAGATGATTTTCAGCCGAAAATTACCTCAATTTCTATCGTTTCTTAGAATTTGTAATAAAAACTTGAGATGTAAACAACGACTAAGCGTGACTAATTTTATTTATATACGAATAAATCGTAAACGACTAAGCATGACTAAACCGTAATTATCATGACAACGTATACGCAGCTCAGATTAGATGCAAAACAACATCAAATCAGAATTGAATGTTTTATTGAAATATTTCCATCAACGACTTCAACGATAAGAATAGTTGGTCGCTGTGATTAACTCAAGACAGTTTATTTTCTTTCTCCAGAATTAGCTTACTTTCTAACAGGTTATATGAGTTCATAATATTATTTATTTGCATGTAATTTTATTTTTATTTATCATTGACATAATGTACTCATTACAATGTCTTTTAAGAGTGGTATTGCAATATCTGGTTAGCTAGCTACCTCAACAATTGATCATATTATTCTTGCCTGAGTAACCGGCAGCAACATCGTCATGCTCCCTTAGATGTCACTGCTTGCGGTAGCGTCGGGGGTCGGGTTGCCTCCTTCCCTCAAATATGGCGAGGGGGGTAATGGCTTTGCGTTATGCTCGTGAACGGGTGCTGCTTGTGGTGACTGGTCGTCTTGCTGATCTTGGTTTCTTATTGTTATTAACTCTTTCTATACTCTTTAGTAATTAACTCTTTGTTTATTTTACTTCGATGGTCCTAGTTTATCATCTGTGACGTCGAGTTACTGCTACATATATGTAGTGGGCACGCCCTTTATGCCTGGAGGCTTTTATTTAGTAATAAAGTTTTGTTTACGTTTTTAGTTTTGTATTTTTATTTCTGCTTGAGTACAGTTTTCGATCTTTTTTTTTCTTTTTTTGGTATATTGGCGTGTGCTAGCTGACTTACGGCAATGAATTTAATTTAATCTCATGTTCTGTTGCGTAATACTTGAATTATTTTGCGCAATGCTGTATATAATCAATTTTTTTTACTGAACAGACAGCTGTGCTGGTGGGGAGTTTGTTGCGCCACTTCTTCTCCCCAGCTAAAGCACTAGGAAGTGAGGGCGGGCGTTTTGGGGGACTGTCTTATGTAATTTTGATGTTCGAAAAGTGCTGATTCTCAGCCTAGTTTGAATAAATAACTTTTGATTTTGATTTCGTACGTTAATGAAAGAATTACGAAAATGATTCAACAATGCATTTGTGCGCTTTTATTTAATTTAAATAACACAGAAGTTCAGACTTCAACAACTGAAACAAAATTCAACGTGCAAAAAATGACACAATGTGGTTTTATGTTTAAACATATATTATATTTATTTCATCTGCAAGGTGACGTTTAAAACAGCAGCTTTGAGTGTTCGCAACAAATTTTTCAAAGAGAAGAGTTTACTAAACTGATGTACGTTACAGAGATCAGTAACCTTCTCAAAAGTTAAAATACTCTCAATTTTTCGATCAACTAATTTATGACCTCACAATAATTGTTTTGATAACCCTAGAATAACGGTAGAAACGGTAGCGAACAAAAAAAAAAAAAACGCAATAAATGAAATAATTAAATAAAGTCTTAACTCAAAATTGGTTAAAAACTTTAACCTTAACGCGAACACATAGAAATAAAACATTCTAAAAGTGTTTTAATAAGTCACATTATTCTCAGAATATTAAGTGTAGAGTTTCGGAACTAAGAATATATTTTATAATCTTGATTATAATATATATTAACATTGTTTTAAATAACTATTTAAATTAACATAAAGGTGACTAAACTCTTTTGACCGCAAAAGGAAATATCATTTTACGAAATGATTTTGTAAGCTATTAATTATTTTTTTTAATTAAGTTAAGTTTAATGGAATCCTGCCAGTAAAATCTGCCTATAAAATCAATAAAAAATACTATATTACATCAGAAAAAAAAACGGAGGAATGTATGCAAATATTGATGGCACGTTTTTTAGGGTTGCGTACCCAAAAGGTGCCCGCGGATCCTATTACTAAGGCTCCGCTGTCCGATCCGTCTGTCACAGGGCTGTATCTTTGAACCGTAATATGTAGGTACACTTGTAGTTTTCATAGAGTGTAACATCGGTGTCTATGGCCGCTATAACAAAAGATAACAAAAATAAAATAAAGTTAAAAATTAAAGGTTTTTTGTTTTGTTATTGAAAATTGTTTTGTTCGGTGTTTTTTGCCGTGTGGTAGGGAGCGGAACTCTTCGTGTGCGCGGCCGACTCGCACATGGCTGCTTTTTTTAATTTATTAAAACTCGGTAAGTAATTAAAACGTGTGTATTTATGCAAATTGATAACGCCTAGCGATATATTTGATTATTTAATCTGTTAAAACACTTTCGTAATTAACTAGAAGTCTTGAGAAACGTTCCAAATAATCATAAAAAGCTCAGCTTGCCGGTAATTATTTATTTTCCTGCTATTTATAATGGCTCTGGTAAATACTTATGAAAATAATGGGACAAGTTTAATGTGCGCAGAAATGATTGTTAAACTCAAGTCGTCATACAAACATGTTTCTTAATTACCTAACAAAAAACTTCGTTATAATTGAAGGAATAAATGAATGAATGAAATGCATCGACCCCAGCGTGATATGAGCAGACTTAATTACTCGAATGAACCCAAAGATTCACACTAGCCCCTGTTGCTACATGATACATGGTGCAACAGAGAGACCATTTGTATATCAAGGGGGGTAGTAGAATGGTAGGGAAGACGTGCCCTGAGGATATGGAGAAGATAAAGAGCCTACAGAGTATGCACCCATAGCAAGCAAGGGAATTGTGGAGAGACGGGTGACATTTATCAATGAATCAGAAATATTCAGATATGCCAAACTGGCTTTATAAGGTCAATATCAATTCAAAAAACCCGAAAGCATCTACTAAGTATAATAAAATCTAATAAAGATTTCTCTTCTTCCTACGGTCCCTACATCTCCTTTCATCCTCTGTCCTATCGCAGGTATGCTAGAAGAGATTTCGTTAGAAATAAGCGGCACCTTTTTACGTACTTTTCCTTTCTTCTTGTCTGTTTATTTGTGTGTACATAAATGGTTAAAATTAATAAATAAAAGATAATAATCAAATTGAAATAATTTGGCATTGTAATAAATAAGACAAGCTTTAAAACAATGTGCCACTAGTTTGTGTTATACTTCTAATCAAACGTGCTTCATTTTTGTTGAAAATTCAATTAATCGTATTAAATAACACGTACATATCGCCAAGTAAAACACAAGTGGGTATATAAGTAGGTAATAAGCCTTAGTACGTTACCTTTGTATCCTTCTATCCTCTATATTTCTCTCTATTAGGTACCTAAGTGTTTTGTGTGCACATAAATAAAAGTAGAAAACTCTTCCAAAAATAATCCACGTCCCTTAATAAGTCTTTCAGTAGGTATCTACCTATATAATAAATACGACATAAGTCAACGTCTCTAAACTTAAACCTATGACTTATCACGATAATTCCACTCATAATAAATAACAATTTATCATCACCTTTGATTCAATCTTTCTCCTTTATAATCATGATAAAAATACATTTTAAAAACCCTTCTTAATCCTCTATAAAGGAAACAGGACGTTTGGGTAGGTCAGGATTAAAATCAATTTTGTTTTTGAACTATTAAGATTAATGCTCCCATCTTTGCTGGTCGTAAATATCAAAATAATAGTATAAATAGTTAATTATTGTGCTTTCGTCTTCCTGTATCTAAGATCTGCCTTACTGGTATAGTCATACTATTGGGTGTTATCATGAGGTTCTGGGTTATTCCTTACATTCCTGGTTTCCCTGTACCTAAGGGAATTCGATATAACATTTCTGAGTCTCTGAGTCTTACCAAGGGGTATCGTGTTACCCAGTAACTGGGTTGTGAAGGTCAGATAGTAGAGACATAGTTGGGAAAAGGCTAGGCAGATGATGATCTCGGAGTCTGGTTTTGTGCCCGGTTAGTGATAATAGGTCAGACACGCTGCCTATGACATGGGAACTATAACTTAACTGACAGGAAACATGGGTGTAAGTACTATAAACCTATTACCGTTCGGAGAATATAGGCGTGAACAACGTAGAAAGCGATTATATATCTTTGCCCGCGTGGACTTCGGAAATTATCCCACGGGAACGTACTACCAGGATAAACAGTATCCTATGGCCTAATCCAGGTCATGGTCTATCCATTTGCCAAATTTCGTCCAAATCCGTTCAACCGTATTAGCGTGAAAGCGAAACAAACAAACTCACTTTCGTATTTACAATATTACATGGCATCGGAGAGATACTTGTCCAGCGCAAAAACCAGCGGTGATGAAGTTCGTTCTTTGAGAGAGGCCATGGTGGAGCGGACAGATTTGACCTTAAGCCTTGTTTCCCTATGGGGTGATGACAATCTGGTCTCTTTTAACGCCTCCAAAACACAAGCGTGTCTTTTCACCGCTAAAAGGAGTCGTTTCGGCCAAACTCCAACTTTTCGGGGTACATCTGTTCCTGTAACAGATTGGCTCGAGCTCCTAGGCATGGAGTTGACATCCAGTCTCAACTTCGGCGCTACCATCGAGTACATGGCCCAAACTGTGGCCAAAAAACTGGGCATCCTAAATAGAGTGAAGCGATACTTTACGCCTGGACAGATTTTGACCACTTTATGCTTTATAAAGTCAAAATCTGTCCGATGCTGCGTGGAGTATTGCAGCCACCTTTGGAATGGCTCAGCTAAATACCAACTTGCTGCGCTTGACTCAGTGGAACGCAGAGCTAATAGGCTCATTGGCGACGTAAAACTGGTAGAAAGCTTGGCTCATCGCCGCAAGGTTGCCTGCTTGTCGGTCTTCTATAGACTGTACTTCGGTGAGTACGCTCAGGAACTCTACACGCTCATTCCACCAGCCCCCTTTTACTATCGAACATCTAGACGCACTGCAAGTTACCATCCATACCTAGTTGCCTTTCCACCAATTCGCACTAAGCGCTTCCAAACATCCTTCATAATGCGCACGGCAAAAGAGTGGAACTCACTACCTGCGTCTGTGTTCCCGAACGCATACAACCCGAATCTCTTCAAAGTTAGAGTGAACAGGCTTCTTCTGGGTAAGCTTACTCCATCGTAGACTTTGTCTCTGTCACCTCTGACCTAGACTAAAGTAAAGAGCAAACCCATCTCAAATGAAAAAAAAAAGGCATTTTATGTTCTAAAAACGTCTCCTTGACAAATAGATTTAAGCAATGAACTTTCAAAATGAAAACATTAATTTGCGGTTAGGAGTAAATTAGGCAATATAACAGCAGTCAATTTAAAAACTATCATATGCCAAACTGATATTTCTTGATAAAAATGGCAATATATTAACTTTAAAATGTTGCCATAAGAGGCATATCAAAAAATTGCGTTTTGACAGATACGTAGGATAGGTACGGCGACGCATCGCAATATGTAGCAATTTGGCAGTTGTAATTACGTTTATTTTGAGTCTTATAATTTTTTTGTTTAAAAAGTATATAAATTTAATTTGTCGTTTATAAATATATTATAAATTTTATGTAATAATATTAATGTAGTAAGGAGAAAATTACAGTTTTGAGTGTTTTTAGTAGTTCTATAGTTTTGGATGAGATATTTTCTATAGACTGCTGGTGAGTTTGTTGCGCCACTTCTTCTCCCCAGCTAAAGCACTAGGAAGTGGTGAAGGGCGGGCGTTTTGGGGACTGTCTTATGTAATTTTGATATTCGAATAGTGCTGATTCTCAGCTTAGTTTGCATTAAATGACTTTTGATTTTGATATTTTGAGATATTCCTTGCATATTTCAAAATTCTGAGGCCGCTATGAACAATATTAGGTATATATTTTTAATTTCATCAACGAGCTCGGAAAATGCAGTCGCCATTTTATGAAAAACTTGCTTCGGCATTTTGTCTTTATACTTACAAATAGATAAGAAAAAATTGCGAAAAGTGAGGACGCTATAAACTATGTAATAACTATGCTCCAGCACTCAATAAGTCAAAGTTGTCGAAATCTTTCAGTTTCTCAGGATAAGAACACCAAAGTTGGCCATTTAACGCAAAAATCACGGTCAAAATGTAAAAGATGCTACGTATTGCAAGCATCTGCCGGTCTATTCTATAAAAATTTCACCGTGAAAACCTAGGTGAAGTGAGCTTGAAAAGAGCTGTCATTCTACCAGATGCTAGATTGAGACTATTGACAGCTCACTCCACGCTCACCTCACCTAAGTTTTCACGGGAGATTTGTACAGAATAGCACTGATGTCGGGAAATCCACGATAACGATATACGTGCATCTTATTACGTTATCGTGGATGAAAAACTAAAGCGTTTCTTATATTACCATACATTTTATTTCCGGGAGTTATAGTGATGCACGTGGACGTCCACGATAATATCGTCACAATAGAAATTATAAAAGCGCACATTTGGCTCCCAAACCCGACATTTCATATAATTTATAGAATCCTACAAATATTTACGTTGACTGATTTTGTGCAAGTACCTATCACACCATCAATAATTTTCCCCTAGACACAGTATTGGCTAAAAATACGCACAAAGTGACAGACGTCGGAATCACTAGTGATCAATCAACGCTAAATTGGTCACGACCAGTTTTCCCTGGATATAGAAAATGTATGCCCAAATACCTAAGACGACTATTTAAACATCATCAGGTTTTGTACCCATTTTCGTGAGAGATGAGAGAAAAAATTCTGTCTTGCTCTCTAGTATTAAAAGTTAGGAAGAGTGATTTTTTAAATTTACAAAAAATAAATTGCAACACCTATTCATAATAAAATATATAACCATAACCATGAATCAAAATAATATCACAACTTATATACTTCGACAACAACAAAATCTCAAAATAATGATAGGTACCTACTGTAGGCTTTCGAAGCCACCAAAAAGACTGGTTACCCATGGGGTTATTCATCCTAAATCAAAGGCTCCTCTTGGTATTAAAATATGAAAAAATCTATCCCATTTAAAGTATAAAAGTTACAGATAATCTGGTAAAAATCGTGATGAGAATACCCTGAAAATTGGTACTCATATAGAATCCTTAGGATCAAAACGTAGTATACCATAGTGTCTATCATCTCAACTCTCTTAAAATTTAAAAACTTAGAGCATATGGTCAATGAACACAACGCTACTGAGTCAGTACTATCATCCCACACTTGAGTTCACTTGACTATATCAAGTTATGGTTTCCAAGAAGCCAAGTGAGTGAGTGATGGCACAAAAATGTTTATTTATAACTTAGACGTGACTTAGTGCTTACTGGCGAAGTCTGAATATAGATCGCGGAGTAATACTTGCGGGAACTCTAGAGGGTCTGGATTTCGAGTTAAATGATGTCATAGGAATTCACAAGCGGTTAGTAAACAGAAAAAAGAGCAGCGTGCATAGATATATTCACACATTATTTATTGAAGGAAAATAAGAAGAGATTAATTCATTCAGAAGACTCAAGATTAACAAACAAATATAACATCTGCACTTAGAAAACACTAAATAAAAATGTCAATATTCTGACTGAAGAAAGTCTAGAGTAGTGTGGATATTTTGCAGCATTAAAGCCAACTCAATTAAATTGAGCTATTCTTAGCATCCTTAAACGTCAAAAACGGATAATATCGGCCAGCCTTACCTCTGTCAAGAAACAACAATACACCTATTACAGCCACACAACTTAAACACGCCATCGACCCAAATTACGCTTCGTCCTACACCACAGAACAGCATGGTGATACGAATACGTCATCAGCTGGCGCCAACTTTACGCCAAAGTTAATAAATTCGCCTTTCAGGGTTTTCCTTAATAACCCGCAATTGGTTTACGGCACTGTTGTTACTCGTTTTAGGTCAAGGTCATCTGTAAGTAAGGTAAAAGGTCACCAGGTGACCTAACTCCCTACGATATTTTATAGGTCATGAAGTAATTATAAAAGGCTGTGATTTTTTTACACATTTAAATATACATAGTATTTCTCCTTGACGGGTTTGATAACGACAACCCTTACAAATTGTTTCCTTGCATGTAACCTTGTATGACACGAAATTGGCGTTAAATGCTCGTTATTGGATTAAAAAGTTCCACTTATTAAAACTTTTAAACCCTATCCGACAATACTCATCATCATTTCAATCTGCCTAGCCTTTTTCCAACTATGTTGGGGTCAGCTTCCAGTCTAACCGGATGCAGCTGAATACTAGTATTTTACATGGAGCGACTGCCTATTATGACTGTCAAAGATCCACGAATGACAGCCGGGACCAACGTCTTAACGTGCTTTCCGAGGCACGGAGGAGTCTTGGTATGTAACGATGATCACCCATCCACGGATCAACCCCGGTAAGCGTAGCTTAACCTGATAGATCGACCCGTGCGGCTGTTATTACTTAGCCACCAACTCCTCCATAATGATTTCATTTAGTTATTTGCCTACACCAAAATAATATCATAACACACAGCCACACTTAATTATGAAGTCTAATATTGATGAGGAATGACTCCTCATCAACCACACGCCATAATCATGGAGCCACTTTCGATAAATTCACCGTAAACATCTTCCCTCTACACACACTAGCGAGTATCATCAACATCGATTTTTATTCCACATCTATTTATTAGTACTCAATTTAAGTCAAGGTCACAAGTGCACTAGTTTATTTAATTTTACAATAAACAATTTTACCATATACTAACTTTGAAACCTGTATTATTTTGTATAAAAAAAATTCGCCTATTATATTTTAGCCAGTGCTTGACTAGATGTCCATAATTACCATTTTGAGCTTTTTTAAGTACACACCTACATCTGTCTTACAACTCTGCCTCACCATTTAGAAACACCACCTCCAAAATACGTCACCATAGGCGCCATATAAATGACGTAGCATCCGATAAATTCGCCATAAACCACTATTTTCCTCAACTTACGCCCGCGCAATGTTCTCATCAATTATTGTTACTCACTTTATTATTATTACTCATATTATTATAGCTCATTTCAGGTCAAGGTCATCAGTGTTGCTTTCGACTCTTGTTTTCGTGGTCACCTACCGTGTTTATCTTACTTTTGAGTTCCGTATTGTGCAGTCATCAGTTTTCACAATTATATTGTGAAATAATAAAAAGGGTTATAGGGTGTGTTCTAGGGCTAAGTGGACTTGTGCTGGATTAGTGCTGTTTCAGTTTTTATAACAACAAATTAGGGAGATAGTTAAGAGAACGAGATATTGAAAGATACAAGGAAATTCAGGGAGCTAGAAGTATTTCCCATTTAACCTCCTTAGACTTAAAGTTTATTTTTGTTTACTAGTAGGTGTGAGTGAACTTTGTAAGTAAGTAACAGTGGCAAGTTCAGTTACTGTAGCCATAAATATTAAAACAATTTTCATTCAAAGAAAATGACACACCTGTTTTCTACACCAGAAAAGTAGTTTAAATCTAAAACAATAAATATTATTAGTATATCAAATCAAAGTAAAATAAACACGAGTGTACTGCGTGCGCTTAAGGTCGAGTTCCAATAGCAATGACCCGTTTCTCCATATAAAGGAGTGGTTGCGAAACGACACCTTAACATTCCCGTCAACAGATGTTCATTGGTGAAGGTTGCTGCCTACTGGCTGGCTTCATATCTTGTTGTTCTGAAGGTAGGCAGCAGAGTGCGGAAGTAAAACAGTCTGAGATGAAGTTACGAGAAGATAGTTTTCGATTGGAGCTGGTTTTTCGTGGGAGTGAGTGAGAAAACCAATAAAAAGCTAGTAGCTGTTCAGCATGCGTATTATGACCACCGTAGAAATTAAAGACAAAATGACAGATCGTGCAAAGAGTTGAGACTGAGAGTGAGTCAAAAATCAATAAAAGAACGCACACTTTGTATTGAAAGAGATATATCTATTCTGCGTAGATGAGGTAGAAGCGGTCATGCTGAGCGTGTAGAAAACAAAAAAAAAAATCTGCTGGACATACCTAATGTTTCCGGATACTTCAGTAAATTCAGTTCAAGTAGCCATTGGAATGAAATACTAAAATAGTTTGGTAATCAACAACAGTAAATAACTTTTTAAGCGTACTGGATAAGACTTTTGAAGATTAATGTGTCAATAATATTCCTTAAACACGTTTTATATGAACAAAAGATGGCTCTTTGGCTCCTACCAACTTAATGATCATGATATTTTTAAACTGCAATAAAAAAGGTTGAATATCAGTAAAGGTCGCTGAAACCAGTACGAAATCTACAAAAAGAAAACACAATGTTTATCATGATGTATAAGGTATAACCGATGTTGACGATATAAAACAGCAAAATAATATTTACATTTCCGGCATTTAGAAATTGCGAATTATTTAGTATTATAGATATTTAATTTGTTACGATTGAATTCAAAGTACAATAAATAATTCACGATTTCTTAAATCCCGAGGTTTAATCGTCATGTTTATTATTCCGGAATTTAATAGGAGGTATTATCCGCTCTAGTTACATCTTTCCTCCAAGTTTAGGTATTTATGCTCTACCTATTCCGACCTCTGATGATAATGCAAGGGCGTACACTGCAAGAATTGTTCGGAGAATACCTGCATGACGTTAGTATCTCAGTAATGGAATGGCCAGCAAGAAGCCCTGATATAAACCAATAGAGCACTTATGGGATAAGCGGAATAGGCATGTTCGAGCTAACCAACCAGCTCCACAAACTTTGCAGGAGCTGAAAACTGTCATCTTGGAAGCATGTCATAGCATGTCGTAGTGGTGTTAACTAATTCCATGCCGAACTGCATGACGGTCGTCGTAAATGCACTTGGAGGTAACACAAGTTATTAAATAAACGTTCTCTCTATAGCCATTGTTATCTTCAAAAATTCCACGCTACTTTTGCCCCTAAGAAACGCGATAAGACGACTTATTGCAACTGTTATTTTTTTAGTATTCCGATTTTGGAATAATAATAATAGTGCGTAACTGGCTCTAAAACCACATTTTATTTGTTTCTTTGACAGGGCCATTATTTAAAAAGATATATTTAAACAAAAATATGCAGAAATATGTGCATAAAATCGTAGCAGTTGTGTCTAATCGTAGCCGTTTTTACGCATCATTAGATAAAACATGAAAAGTCTATATGTTAGGAAATATAGTAAATATTTCCTAATGACCTTTAATATGCGCTACTCAATCATGATTACTGAAGAGGCGCCAATGTCACTGTCTCTGTATACGACTAGCACTATATAAAAAGAAAACAGCAGAAGACCCGACCAAACAAAGACATTGAAAGAAACGAAATTATCGCTTGAGAGGATCCTATCATCCTAACTTCCTAACTAATATTATAAATGTAAAAGTGAGTTTGTTTGTTACGCTTTCACGCTAAAACGCTAAACGGATTTAGGTGAAATTTAGCAAACGGGTAGACCATGACTTGGATTAGGACACAGGATACTTTTTATTCCAGTAATACGTTCCCGTGGGATAATTTCTGAAAAGCACGCGGGCGAAGCCGCTGGTGAAAGCTAGTAATTCATTTGCAAGAAAAGAGATAGACAGGCAGTTGTTCCATTTAAAATACTGGTATTCAGCAGCATCCGGTTAGACTGGAAGCCGACCCCAACATATTTAGGAAAAGGTCAGGCAGATAATGATGACATGTAAACATACGTCACTGCCTAATACCGTTCACAGCTGGAGTGTTGAAAAGATTTTCCAAAGACAGAGCAATGGATAGTAGAACAGTCATAATTACTACGCTTGGCAAAGGCAGTGGGAAAGAAGCAAGCTGTTGCCATAGGTAAGCCTTATTTTTTTAAGAAGAAGAAGACTTAATAGGGACCAACGGTGTGCTAAAAGAACTAATCATATTCTGGTAAGTAGAAGTCTAAAGTGATTCCGTAAAGATTGCGCTCGCATATATAAGTAGAATGAAGTGGGTATTCTGTACTAATTTACATATAGGTAAATTAGTATGCAGCCAGTCAGAAAGCAATAAGTCAATTAGTTTAATACTGAGCGTTACTTCACTCGTTGCCAATTTGTTTAACACGAACTTGAGTTATAGTATAGTGCAAGGTATCAGAGAAAGCTATTCTAGAGCTTTTATTAAATTATCAGCTATAGGTGCCACAAAATTACGATACTAATTGATTTTTAATTAAATAGTAGTACCAGGAAGAAGTATCTGTGTGGATAAACACTGTTCCAAGTGGCACAGCTTTCACATTTAAGAAACACACACGTGTGTGAATGAGGGATGGGTTACTTCGTTCTCTAAGACTTCAAGATTCCTTTCATGCTTTTAGCTATAATCAAATAACTGCATGCTTCAAAACATTCTCAGTGCTTTTGCACACTTTTATGTAAGAAAATTAACATCTTCATCCCGCTGTCGCTGATGGTTTCCACCACTCAAATCGATGAGCGTGCTAACCGGCTTCAATTGTGCAATGCCAATCAATCGGAGCGACGTGTAATTGATTGTGAAGAGGCGACACTCACTATTATGTGTTATTATTATAACAGTAGGCATCCACATTAGATGTTTATATTAAATGGGTATGGTGACGAGTAGGCGTTTCATACAAAATGGTTCACTTAACTTACTGGTTTGGTAGACTTTAATAAAAAAATGGATTCTTAGATTTTAGACAAGATAGTAACGTTAAGAATGGCAAAACAGGAAACACTAGGCGCTGGTCCGAAATTGAATGTTTGAGAATGGTAAAAATTCATAGTCTAACTAATTCAACCTATAATCGAGTAATATTTTTCTAAACAGACATCGTGTTCATATAAAATCCACCGACTGTCTAAAACTGTAATACCCTATAGCTATATGCTATGTTGAACTTCTCTATTGTACTTATTAGCTTAACGATTAAATCATAAATTATCACCTTCATAATTATTACCACAACTAAGTCCTCATCTTTATCGACATTTCAAATAACATCTGACAACATAACATTGAAAACTTGTCACACAAAAATAAGAATTAACAGCAAATCATCCAATAAAATCGTCAATAGCTTCCATAAATATGGAATATGACAGAAACCAATGTCGCCCACGATGCAGCCGTATGTCTGTATGTCATAAGTATTAGGATGACCTACATGTTACTCAGTTTCTATTGACATACTTACGACCACTTCGAAGGGCTAGTCACTCTGCCAGGTCAAAGTTATTGTTATTAGGTTTGAAGATGTTATTACGTCTAGAAACGACATAAATATTGAGAAGTAAGTGCAACTTGTAACTGCCTATATGTTTCCCAATTTCGCACTCGAACTGTAATGCGTGAAATTAGTTTTATTAATCGATTTTCCGACTTTGAAATTAGCTATCTGAGCGTGTGTTTGAAATTAGCTATTTTGCGTCATAATAAAATTCTGCTACTTTTCTTACAAAACCAATTAGTAGCAAATAAGTGATACGCAGTTTTCCATTGATATATGATTATTTCTACAGTTTTTTATTGATACTAAATTACTAAGAAAACAGACAAACATAAATAATGACAACCATTAAATTTTTTGCAGAAGAAAAGGACCCTGAAGTGAACCCTGTTGCACGCCTATTTTCCCTTGATATTCCAAAACTGTTATCTGTGTGGTTTCTTTTTCTTTGTTATCGTACAAACAGAGATATTATAATCTAAGAGCTCACCAGAATCTCCACCGGTCTTATTTCTCAGGCTTTAATAGTGATTTACTCAATCGAAAGCTTTGGATAGTTCACAGACGAAGTTCCAGACATTCCCTTTTCAGGCTTTACAATAATTTATGTCCAGTTTCAAATGGCCAATTGCGCAGAATCCTTATATTAAAATTAGAAATCACAAGCTATACTCACCAATGCAGTAAAATCCGATACACATGGACACTTATCACAACACTTAACACTATCACTCACTTAATATTATTAATAATTAGTAATCAATTCGTTATAGTTTGTTAATATTCACGGCATTTTCGCAACCGCGCCGGTCGGTACAACTGGAACACGTCACTGGGCATAAGTTTTTGTAAACCTGAAACAAAATGAAAGTAAAATAAAGAAAAGGAAGAAATAATATGCTTTTTCTTTTCATTTATCAGTATGCAGGTACTCTAATTTAAATTAATAATTATGCAAGAAGCATAATTATGTAGTCTTGATATTTTGATGTCAAACGGGATAATTTATGCTTCATATTGTCAGTTAGTTGGCTGCAATTTTGACACGGACTTTAACTGTCAAATTATTTTGAACCCACGTTAAGATTCTAATAAAACTACTAGTTGACCTCCATAATCAAATATTTAACTAAGTAGAAGTGAATATTGACGTGACGTTTAACTAAGACTGATTATGACGCATGGTCTCGTATACATGCGACCAACCAATACTCATCCTATTTTATTATCCCGTAAGTTACTCATGAAAAAACCAGCATCTTTATAACTACAAAACAATCCATACTTAAAGCCGCTACACCCGTTAACCTCTTTACAAAGTACTCAACTGACCCAGAGATTAAAGACGATTAGCACTATTTGAACTGCCTAGTTAGACTTAAACCTAGGCCTAATGTCAGTCGACCGAGTAGTAAGTAGGTTACTAAACTGTTTGCTTTTGCAAACTGTTGGTCAGCTGCTTGTGAAATGACAGCTTTGATTTGATGAGTCAGATGTCCGAGGTTACGGAAGATAGTATAGCAGATGCTTTGCGTAAAATTGGGAACTGGGGATAAAAATAATATAGTATAGGTCTCTGTTACTTCTAGAAATAAATCGAGCAAGGTAAAGTTTTTCATTTCTTTAGTAGGTACAGTAAACGCTCAAAAGTCCATAAGCATGCTAAGGATTACATTGCAATGAACTGTGCGAGCACGAACCAGTACGTGTGCGTGTATGAGCCAACATTCCGCAGATAACACACACTAATAAATTGTCGCATGTCGTCGTACTACGCGAAATAACATTATATTTTTGTTGAATTTAGAATACTCGTCATAGTGGCGACCTGTTCTTACCATTGCATTGCTAAAATTCGCGTAAACATAACATGTGCTGGTAGCTGTTTGGGCTAAGCAATGGTATCTTAATCACAATGTTGGATTGTTTTTTGTTTCTTTGGAACCATAATAATATATATCTATTTTAAGCAAAAACTTGTTAGATTTTTATGTTCATTTATTATTTATTTTTATAAGAAGTTAAATATTAGTTATTGTATTATTATTTAACTATTTTTGCGATTTTTAATTTATCTTTTCGGTGTTGGAAGGTTTAAATAAAAAAGTCGTGCTGAATGGTAACAAAAATGTTTATTCGTTTTATTAACTTATTTATAAAATTAACAAACTTAAGAGAATTGTGACGTTACATTCCTACTAGATAAAAGAAGTTTTTTTTTGTAACCGTTCATAGGATTTTTTGTTGTATACCCACTTAGTCAATTCATAATAACATAACAAAGAAATGATATTCTAATAACACATATATTATATAATTGTCAATACCTATTTAGTTTTTTATGATCTACCTTTCTAACTTTACGAAATGAGTGACCAAACGAACAAGATAAAGAATATTATATTTCTGTCCCATTACTTCCAATCAAGTAAAAACTTACAAAAAGTCAAACACTGCGTGAGATTTGAACTCACGGCTCACTGATTCACGCATCTATCTGCACGCGCTTAACCGCTAGGTCGATCTTTACACATGTTATAACTTTGAAATTATGAACTACAATCAGTTGTTGACGACAATAATTATGCATATTTATGTTCTTGGAAATAGAAGGTCTTAAGTCAAACTAAACGCCAAGCTATTGCTTTGTGAGTTTGCTTATCGACTTTTGGTCGCGACTGTACATATTGTTTAGGGTACCGTATTTCAGAAGGCAAAAAAGGAACCCTTATAGGATCACTTCGTTGTCCGTCTGCATGTCTGTCTGTCTGTAGTTTGTTCCTCTTTCTCAGGAACGTGTGGAGATATCAAGTTGAAATTAATATCAAATTGGAGCTCTAAAAAACTCAAGTTTCTAAGTCAAAACTTATAGCGTATTCACCGTTGACCTAGAATCATGAAATTTGGCTAGAAACAAGGTCTCACACCACAAATAACGGAAAAAGTTCGAAAATTGTCAATTTTATCACATAATTTTTTTTTTGGATGCCGTTGGAGAATTGAACGTGATGTATATCGGGAGAAGTATGTAAGTAGCTACAATGTTAAGTTTGTTTTCGGGATAAATTATTTTCAACTATGGACCCCTTAATTGTGCGTGGTCTGACATGCTCTTGGCCGGCTTTTTTAATCTATGATCAGGCTCACGTTTGACCAATATCTCACCTGTGTATACAGAGAAGATGCAAAGATTGAAGAAGATTGCAATTCCAGTTTTATTATTATTTAGTATTTTATTTAAAAAAAAACATTTTACATTCAATAGACATACCCTGTTTCCATCCAATTCAAAAGAAAGTTTCATTAAAAAAAAATGTAGTTTCTATTATTCTACTGTCTGTCGCGAACAGACTTCACCAACCCATCTTTGTATACATCTCCAGACATATTATGCGAATCCTTTGTTTCATCGAACCCTCCTCCCTTCCAGTCGAGTCCATAAGGAGTGACTAAGTCGATTCTTATCAAATCCTCGCTATTAATAGCTGCAATTCTCAGTGCGGCCTCAACAAAGAGTCTGCTAGTTAGCCCTTATATTTATTACTTTATCTATGGTTAATACATGCACAGATAATATTGTGTGCTTCGTTAATATTATTTTGAGATTATTTGGTACCTATGGTTTGTGGGTGGAATACTGAATTGGTTATTTTATTTTTATTATAAAAAAAAAATCTGTCATTGCTTTGATCATCACTTTTGGAAAAGGATTATTGTACGCAGTTTCTAGATTCAAATAATAAAATAAAAAACAAAAAAATATCAATCAAGGATTAACTTCAAAAAAAAATCAGCTGTTCAGTACATTTTGACCAAATAAGCGAACATAAATGTACTGAACAGCTGATTTTTTTTTTGCGATTTCAGGTTTGGTCCCATAGTAAAAGTTGTTCATATTGATGGGTAGAACACCCCCTTAAATTTTGTCGCATGTTTTAAAAAACACCCTGTATTAAAGAGAGAAAGAGTTTAAATGTTTTAATCAAACAATCGGTACCCCATAAATCTCTCATTAGTAAATAAATTACATTTATGTGAATTGTTTCGTTACATAAACAAAAGTGTGAATTATAAATTGTTTAATAAGATAATAAATTAGGTATATGTCATTGTTAATCTAAAAGAGTCTGTTAAAAATGTGAAATCATGCAATTATGGTTACAATCCCATAGATGCCAAACTTTCGATAATTTATAAAGATTAGGTATACATTTATTTTCAATGTTTTTGAGAGGATTAATTTATAATTGATGGACATAGAATAAGTTAACAAGGATATCCTTTATATTAGTCTAACATAACAAAAAGAATACACATGGAAGTTAATCCTTGATTGATATTTTTTTGCTTTTTATTTTATTATTTGAATCTAGAAACTGCGTACAATAATCCTTTTCCAAAAGTGATGATCAAAGCAATGACAGATTTTTTTTATAATAAAAATTAAATAACCAATTCAGTATTCCACCCACAAACCATAGGTACCAAATAATCTCAACCTGAAATCGCAAAAAAAAAATCAGCTGTTCAGTACATTTATGTTCGCTTATTTGGTCAAAATGTACTGAACAGCTGATTTTTTTTTTTGCGATTTCAGGTTTGGTCCCATAGTAAAAGTTGTTCATATTGATGGGTAGAACACCCCCTTAAGTTTTGTCGCATGTTTTAAAAAACACCCTGTATAATTGCCAAAATGGAACCTATAGAATGTAGTCTTTATGACATTTCAAAGAAGACTTTTTCAGTAATGAAGTTATGTATTTCCGGGATCCGAAATGCAATTTTATTATTAGTTAGAACTTAGAAGTAAAAGTAACTAAGTAGAAGAAATAGAAATGGCATTTGTCACTTGAAGCAGAATTCGAAAAGTCAAAACTATTGCCAAAAGCTTACTTTGTGTAGTACCTATAGTCTATGGCCAAAAGTGAATTTAGTAGTAAGTAGGAAGTGGATTGCTGGAGCTTATAAAATGATATCCTAGCTGCCTGGCACGTGACTCTAGGAAGTGGTGAAGAGCGGGCGTTTTGAGGGACGGTCTTATGTAATTTTGACGTTCGAAAAGTGCTGATTTTGAACCTAGTTTGAATAAATGACTTTTGATTTTGATTTTTGACTTTGATTAGTTTCACTTTGATATAAGCATAAGTTGAATAAGCTCCTACCAACCCTAGAATAAATGAACCCAAAGCGTAATAATTAAAGCACAAGACCAGATGCTTTGGTACTCACGTATTGTGTTCTTTCTGAGGCTCTACTGACCTAATTCAAAGCTAAGCCAGCTAGAAGACGAATCAATAAAAGAAACGTTTTCATCAAATATAAGCCGTGAACCGGAAAGTATGTGGATGTAGTGGCTCGTAGTTACAGGTAGTGGTAGGTGCGGCTGGCCCACGCGTCACCTTGGGACAGCGAGCGTCGCCACGAGCCGCAGGTTCCGAGATCGGCGCGGGCGCCGCGGATGGACGGACGCATTTGAAATTATAATGTTTTATTTTAAGAAAAGTATTGGTTACTTGGAGATACAAATGATCTGTGTGGTGGGATTTAATCAGCTGATGAATTTAATACAAGAAAAACAAGTTGATAGTCACCATAATTAGAATAACTGTGTGTGTGTGTGTGTCTCTTTGTCATATATCGTAAAGGGCAAATGGTAACCAATCTACGACAGTAGCAAATGGCAGCAAGCGCCCGCAAAAAAGAAAAACAAAATGAAAAGTCATTAATGAAATTAGACTGAGAATCAACACATTCTACATAAGATAATCTCCCAAAACAGTGCTTTAGCTGGGAAGAAGAAGTGGTATAACAAACTCTGCAGCAGATCTATAAAATATATCATCAGCAAAGGATGAAGTGGACATTTTAGATGATTAGTGTAGAGCGAGCAAACATTCTAACTGACTAAGCTATATGAGATCAATTCAGCTACCAAGAACAAAAATAAGCGAGAACTAAATTATACCTCAAGCTACCAATCTACTCAAACAAGCCGGTATTTGGCACCCTCCTTATAACAGTAACAGTCGTGACAAACATACAAACATACCTAGATTCATTAGCGTGACCTCTCGTTAACTAACACTACAAACACAGCGTGTCTACCATCAAAATTACCATATAAATGAACACTTTTCTAAGACAAATAACATAGTGGAAAGTGTTGAGTTTTTTGTAGTGATATTTCTTTTTGACGCCGTTCGTTTCGTGCCTTGCGGCTTTGCTCACGTTTGGAAAGATTAATGTGATCACTACTTATTAGAAAAAAAAAAACTGGTCAAGTGCGTGTCGAACCATGCACAAAGAAGGGTTCCGTAGTTGGGGTAAATGAATTTATCCCAAGAATGAACTTAATCAAAATCACGATCTTGTTTGGGTCACAGAAATGCATATGTGTACCAAATGACTTAATCGGTCTATTAGATTCGAAGCAAATTGGCTGTGACCAACGGACAGATAGACAGACACACGAGTGATCCTATAAAGCAGGAGTCACCAAATGGCGGACAGCGCGCAGCGGTCCGAATCCCGACCGCCGACCTATTTTGATAATAAAATTTATAAGTAAAACTTAATCTAAAAATTTTTAGTAATTTAATTTAGCCCGCGCTTTGTCTTTTCTGCCGTCGACACTTGCACCAACTTTACTCCAGACTTCAGACAGACGAGAAAATATGTAAATTTTCACATTAATTACTTACTTTGCTATTTTTGTTCATTACATAACATTTGTTTATTACTTAATAAAAAAAAGCTTGATTGCTATGCCAGTAATCGTCTACCAAACGGACCGCGACAGCCATATTATTTTTAAAAATGAACCCCTAACGAAACTAATTGGTGATCCCCGCTAAAAAGGTTCAGTTTTTTTCCATTCAGACATATGGAACCCTAAAAAGGCAACGATTAAGTTTATTTTTGTGATTTATTTGTGACATATACTCATAACAAAACAAAACACGCTTGAATTCCCCGAAGAGTTACGAAGGGGGAGAGTATTCCGCCAGCTATACAGATTGGTGGCAGTAAGTAAGTATTAGGCAGATACTTTCTCGGACACAATAACTTCAACTACTAGTAGAGGATTTGTGATAAACATTACTTCACGGACATTCATTGTCACTCCGTGAACATCTAGACGCACTATAAGTTGCCATCCATACCTAGTTGCTATTCCACCAATTCGCACTAAGCGCTTCCAAACATCCTTCATAATGCGCACGGCAAAAGAGTGGAACTCACTACCTGCGTCTGTGTTCCCGAACGCTTACAACCCGAATCTATTCAAAGTGAGAGTGAACAGGCTTCTTCTGGTTAAGCTCACTCCATCGTAGACTTTGTCTCTGTCACCTCTGACCTAGACTAAAGTCAAGAGCAAACCCATTACAAAAAAATTAAATAAAACTTAAATCCAGAACACCTGGAGGGATTAGTAGCAATATAGCTACAGCCGCAGGGGATGATCGAAGGTTAAACTACTCTTGCCGCGGTCGGTTCGTGGATGGGTTACCATCCATTACCTACATATCGAGACCCGTCCGTACCTCGCGGGAAGCACGGCTCCCGGCTGTCATTCGTAGATCTTTGACAGTCGTTACAGGTAGTCAGAAGCCCAAAAGTTGACAGCCAGTCTTACCAACTGGTATCGTGTTTCACTGGGTACAAGGACTACTGGTCACTGGTGCTGGTGGTACTGGTGGTGATTGGTGGGGTGGATGGTACTGGGTAGGTTGAGGAAGTCAGATAAGCATTACTCCATGTAAAACAATGGCAGATTCATCTGTATCCGGTTAGACTGAAAGTTGACCCCAACAGAAAAGGCAAGGCAAATTGATTGAGTCCAGAACTCCTGACTGCTGCATTGCTACCAAACTCATTAATAACACCACCTTCTGGTTGTATCACACAACCTACTAGCTAATTTTCAAAACACCATAGGCAATATAGACGCACGCCATAAGCCAATTACGTTGCGTATCAATAATATACTACTACAATCATAGGGGATTATGGACTCAAGGCCCCATTGTGTAGGTATATAGGTGCGGGAATTAAGTTATTATTTTATGTAATGAGCTTTGTTTTAGTTATTATAGATATGCGAGGTATTGTGTGGGAGTTAAGTACTAGGCACGATTACCTGCTTTTGTTAACGATAGGTGTAGAGGTTACATTCAAGCCCCTGTCTATTTATATCAGGCTGGCAGTGTCTTTGACATTCGAAAGGACACTTTTATAAAAGGGGTAGCTTTGGTTCTAAGGGAGACGTCAGGGCTCACCCCGGCCACAGATTACTAAATAGTAACAAGTTACCCCCGGCGACCGTGCTAGATAGTTACTTTTAAAGAGGACGATAGAAAAATCGGATCTCTCCGATCTGTCACCCTGCTTTGTCCCATTAGAGAGGGACAGATCGGAAAAAAAAATGTACTGTCCCCCTGTTAGCAACGAGGGGACAGACTTTATTCACTCCTATCTGGGACAGATAGGGGTGAATAAAGTTGCTAACAGGGGAACAGATCAAACTTTTTTTCCGATCTGACCCCCTAAGAGGATAAAGCAGGGTGACACATCGGAATAATCTGAAAAATCTTATAAACGTAACGGAATGCTACGCGAGTTTGTTTATTATTTATCAGACTAGATCCCGAGAACAGTAAAGGTCACTCCGAGCCCTGTACAGTACCTACTCCACTTCAGTTTATATAATTGACGGCTCTCTAGGCCACTCAGTCTACCGGAAATTAACTGACACGGATCGATATCAGTATATACCAGGATCACGACGGTTGAAACCGGATGGGTTTCAACTCTGGAGATCCTGGAATCCAGTGGTTCAATTGTGTAAAAACCACAGGAATGCCGAAAAAAGTTCGCGAGTGGACACAATGAGTTTTGTGTGCCGAGAACTCGAGAACCGCCGGTCTATTCTGTACATTTCACCGTGAAAACTAAGCTGAAGTGAGCTGTCATTCTAACTGATGCTAGGGATTGAGACTATTGACAGCTCACTCCACGCTCTCCTCACCTAAGTTTTCACGGGAGATTTGTACAGAATAGCACTGCTGAATCGAGTTGTGAGTGTAACAAGTGACAGTGGTAGCGGTGTCAACCGCATTAATCGAACAAGAAAGAGGGTAGACCGTTTTGTCTGCTCGTAAACATCCACCCGCAATAACTTCACTTATCCGTGATCATGGCACTTGCAACAGTGCCGAAATATCGGAAACTCGAAATGATTAATACAAATATCCTGTTAGTTCTAATAATAGTACCGAGATGACGACTAATAGAGAAGTATGGAAGAAAAAGACATGTTGCGCCGACCCCAAATAAGTTGGGAGAAGAAAGAGGAATGATGATGATGATAAGTGTGAACTAACTATTAAAGCCTGGGTACTTGCGAACACGAAACTAGTAAGTCATCATCGAAACATTTAATGTATGAACATAATGTATAATGAATTGATAACAATACAATAGAAATATTTTGATAATTTATGTATTATTCAACACATGGCAGGTATTGTGAGTCTTATACATCGTGATGACGAGCATGTATCATCTGACGTCACCATTGTTGTTAACTAGGCCACCTTGCCAACTATGTGCTGAAGGAGGAATAAGGAGCTGATAGCAGCTGGGATTTTCCTAACCTACGGTAATAAACTATATTAGAGTTGGTTCCCAGACTAAGTATTAAACAAAATAAAACTTGACTTTGACCACAAAATAGTGGCTGAATATCAAAAATATTATACACTAGCGAGAACGAAGAAGAGAAGAGTAGAAGATAAAGATAAAGATAAAGATATATTTATTGCGTAACTGTGTACATTAAGATCGTATTTATAAACATAACATTTTTAGTTTCAACAGTCTACCCAAGTCGGATATGCAATAGTTTTGATGGAAGTTAGGCATTCACATAAATATTATTTTTTGTCAAAAAACTCATGCAGATTATAAAATACATTGTCAATCAAAAATTTTTTCAATTTATTTTTAAACATATTTCCATTTAATTGCTTAATGGCTGGCGGTAACTGGTTGTACACACGAATAGCAGTAACATAGGTACTTTTGTAATACATCATATTATTGATAACTGGTAAATTAATGTCATATTTATATTGTTTCCGAATGTTTCTTTTAGAATTTGATTTGAAATTAAAATATTGCATATTGTTTTTAACAAATAAACATAATTCAAGTATAAAAATACCAGTCAGCGTCAGGAAACCCTCCGTTCTGAAGACATCTCTTAATGATTCAGTACTATGCATGTTATATATTGTTCTAAGACATTTTTCCTGGAGAATGAATGAGAAGGAGTAATACTATGTGTAGTAGCTAAGTACCTACTTCTTTGTCTATGGTAAGTTGGTATCATAAATGTTTAAGGATCGATGGGAAAAAACTAGAAAGAAGACTTCGACGACCAACGAACGAACACCAACCACCAATAGACATTTTCTCACACAGCAAATAGAGCTCATATATTTTGGTTGGTAAAAACAGCCGGACGGGTCGATCGTTCAGGTGAAGCTAAGCTTGCCGCGATTTGTTCGTGGATGCCTCTGAAAGCACGTTAAGCCGTTGGTCCCGGCTATCATTCGTGGAACTTTGACAGTCGTTACGGGTTGTCAGAAACCTGAAAGTCTTACAACCAGTCTTACCAATATGTCGCAGTATCTGGGTTGTGGAGGTCAGATAGGCAGTGGCAGTGGTGTTCAGCTGCATCCGGTTAAACTGGAAGCCGACCCCAACATAGTTGGGAAAAGGCTGGCTAGGCAGATATGGCATCAGATGATGATGAATTATTTTGGTCCACACTAGCTTAAGACAGAGAGGAATGGAAAGGAGAAAGGGAGGCCTTGCCCTGCAGAGGGACAACACATTTTGCAAGTTCACAATTATTGGGAAGGCCTCAACAAGTATTAAATCCCGAGCATGTCATGTGTAAACTATTCTTGTAGAGCACATGCTGATAGGGAGAAGAACATTATAAGTAAGTAATCCTATTAATTACGATATCATACAAATCATTTCATTATTTTTGTGTCCTAAATGACAAACAACACATACTCTCCATATACACACACAAAAGGACTCAATACTCATTTACAACAATAAAAACTCAACATTTTGTGCACATCGGGCACAAAATTATTTAATAGTTGTCCAGCTGAGCAAGTAAGGTCGGCTCTGAACCTCGGCCGATTAGTCACAGGCGGACTCATGGTCGAACTCCATATACAGCCCAGAGACACTACACATACGATTATAGACCGTACGCCAAACGAAGGAGAGGTGTAATTGGTGTGTGCTGAGGTAGCAGTCCCATGGTTCCATACGGTTATAATAGCTTGCAATATGTTTTAAAAGGGGCGAACTTTTGGTATATAGTCGGGGTTATGTTCTAGGTTTCTGTTTGTGAAAAAATTGTCAAGGAAATCATATTTGTGAAGGCATCAGCAATGACGTTGACCATAGAAGAATTACATTTTTAAAGACATATCATGCAGAACTTTAAAGCTAGTACAAGCTTGAAAAAGGGAGAAAATAAACTAACCAAAACTGCAGTAACTGGAGACCGTAAATCAGACAATGTAGCAATTGACATCAATTAGTTCAATACCTGATCACTTCAAGACAAAAACTGGAGTGAACGAAATGAGCATGCTGGCGTGATTAAAGAAGTGGAATATCCTAAGAGTATATAACAGTGAACTGAAGTAATTGTTTGTGATTAAAAAAGAAATAACCATCATATTCCCAGGTTATAAGTCGATTACAAATTGTTAACTTGAATAAACTAATATGTCTCACGAAAGATCCCTGACAACGTTAACTGTACCTACATAGTGTTTAATTAGTCGCCACGGATGTCACACATTAAGGAAATGGTGATTAAAGTGTTAATGAGTACGAGATCGGATTGATTAATCGATCAATGCGGACACTGGAAGAAAACACCTAGGTCAAAAAGGTTCTAGTGAAGAATCAGCTCTTTTTAACCGACTTACAAAAGGAGGAGGTCCTCAATTCGGATGTTTCTATTATTTTTATGCATGTTCGGGCAAAACTCTGTTATATATAGACGGATTTGCAAAATTCTTTTTTGTTTGAAAGGGTATGTTTTCGAGGTCACCAAGTCAGAATTTGATCAGGGGTCCCCTGGAAATCGAAGGAAACCCTCTTTTATAGTCACACCTTTAGCGATTTCGTTAATTTTTATAGTAACCCGTGCATTTGCTCTCGGAAAGCACCATTTGGTGAAGTGGAACTGATGATGAAGACCACAGATGGCCATCGGAACTACTCAATTATACCCAAGTATTTCACGGGGTGCGATTTTATTAGGTACTTTAATATAGTTGCTAAGCAATTTATGCTCATCACAATGCATATGGTGATGGTGACTTCACTATCAACTCCAGTTCTCCTGGTTCTTACAAGTAGAACTCCTCAATAATTTAACGTCTCTGCCTCGAGAAAAGCAATATTTTGTAAAAGGTGATGATCACTTCATATTATAGTATTGTAACTTAGATAAATAATTTATTTTTTATTTTTTAGTGGGTCAATTTGTAATTATTACAAATTGACCCACTAAAAAATGAAAAATAAAAACTTTTTTACAAAAAAAAAAAAACAACCGACTTCCAAAAAAATACTGTAAATTGAATAAATAACTTTAATAATAAGTCGGTGGCAAAAATATAAAATACAGATCCAAAGACACCGACTTCCGACAAGTTATTTTTATTTTGGAAGTCGGTTGTTTTTTTTTTTTTTTTTGTAAAGTCATTTTGTTATTATGTTTATTACGGTGGGCTGCAGAACCCAGATATCCTTATGAAAATATACTTTGAGCGAAATGACCACTGAGAACATAATTAATCTTTTTTTTTAAGTTTCCCAAAAACGATCTATATTCGTTTCGGTCTAGTTATTTTTCAGTAGACTTTAGCTAACTGATAAGATGATATAAGGCTAAGCCTATGAGTCAAGAATTTGGGACAAGATTTGTGTAGGACACCATTTCTTATCTATTCAAATATATGGTGGCATTGGCTGTCTGCCCATCTGATGTTAAGAGGTAACCTTTGCGTATTGTAATTACTGCAATCGCTTGTCAGGCTTTCTAGGACGTGACTGACGTGTCAATTAAATGCAATGGACAACCAGCGGTAATATAAAAAAATCTCATGTGCCTGTAATTATAGGTGTGTTTAATCGAGCCTCAAATAATGATCATTTTCCTCACCTAAATATATTATTGAACACTCTAATTTAATGAATGCGCCTCTTTTTTTGAAATTCCTATTTTGTGGTCCTTAAAATACTAAATAGCCAGAAACTGCGTCTACCTTTGTAGTGAAGACTAACGCGTTTGGTCACTGTTCTAACCTAACCTAACCCATTTGGTCGGAATGCAGCTGGATTTTTTTCTGTCTTAAGTAATGTTGTGTTTTGTTGTAATTATTTTATTTTAATATGTTTATTATTCTTTATTCATATAATTACTAATTATGTGAAAGCGTGTACACCTTTAAGGTAGATTTTTGAGGAACTAGTTATTTATTATTAAGATCTCGTGTAAAAATGTACCAAAAATCACACCAATAAATTAATTTGAATTTGAATACCATAATTTTGCATGTAGTGACTGCCTATCTGACATCCACACTATACCTCTTGGTAAGACTAGTTGTCAAACTTTCGGGCTTCTGACTACCCATAAAGATTCAGCTGCCAGCCGAGTCTAACTGCTTAACGTGCTTTCCGAGGCACGGAGGGATCTGGGTATGTTATGGATGCTCATCCATCCACGGACCGACCTCAACAAGCGTTGCTTAAACTTAAAGATCGACCCGAGCGGCTGCAATTATTTACCCGCGAGCCCCTCACTACGCAGAGAGAGCGCGATGTTTAAATCAACATCAGTATTAGAACTCTTCTACAAATCGACATCTATTTCCCAAACAGCATTTTGCGCTGATCCGGCTCGAAGACAACCTCATTAAGTAGTTAATTTGGAATCTATTGTGAAGCAAAGAAAGTGATTCATTTGAAGTAGCGTCAGTAAGTCACGCTATACTTTCACTGTCGCTGATTATGTATCTGTAAGTTGTGTGTCACGGATGTTGACAGTAAGGTGTTGGACACACTAGATAACGAGAATATGTGGTCCAGGATCCAGGGAAATAAGGAGCACTTAGGAGCTCACCAACATGAATACTCGCTAGCATCGAGGGTGACTGTAGAATTTATCCTTTTAGAAACCTAACCTGAACTGAGCGTACACAAGTTTCCAGGCTCTGGAGAGTGTTCTACAGAATCCATTGTTGCAGCATACGCTTGTTATACTAGCTTTTGCCAGTGGCTTCGCCCGCGTGGATGTTGCAATTTATCCCACAAGGGTTCACAACATTTTTCCCGGATAAAAAGTATCCTATGTGCTAACCCAGACTATAAACTATCTCTGTGCTCATTTTCATCCAGATCCGTTCAGCCGTTCTGGCGTAATTGAGTAACACATATCAAAACATTCAAATATCTTCACAAACTTTCACATTTATAATATTAGTAGGATAACAACACAGTAAAAGTGGTCAAAATGGAATTTAATAAAATCAATCTGCCTACCCTTTTCCCAGCTATGTTGGGGTTGGCTTCCAGTCTGACCGGATGCAGCTGAATATCAGCATTTACATGGAGCGACTGCCTATCTGACCTCCACAAACCAGGTACTGGGTAATACAATACTCCTTGGTAAGACTGGTTGTCAGACTTTCGGGCTTCTGACGACCCGTAACGACTGACGGAATTAAACAAACGGAATAAAAAACCGGCCATAATGTTTTTTTATGTAATAACTACAAATTAACGACTTTCGGACTTATTCCTTTACTATTGTGCTCACATACACTTTGCTTCTTGCCGAATTTCACGATTATAGGTCAACAGGAAGTACCCTTATGTTTTGATTTATTTGCGAGTATCGAAATAAGTCGCATAAATGGCCGTATTTTTATTGACTTAGAAGCTTGGAGTTCCACATCACCATAGACTTACGTATTTGATATTAATTTCAACTTGATACGTCCACTCGTTAGTGGGAAAAAGGGTCTTGACATACTGACAGACAGACATACGAGTGATTCTATAAGGGTTAAGTTTTTTCTTTTGAGGTACAGATCCCTAAAAATCAAAATTAAAAAATGGTTACTGCTGCTCATATACTTTTCAAATAAACTCTTGGCGAGCAGCAAGCACCGCCTTCAGTAGCCTCATGTAAGAAGACATAGCTACTACTAGCTAGCTAGGTACTTGTACTGTGATTTTATTCTGCGTTTTGTATAGCTCATTTTATGGTGCACCGGCTGACGTCATCACGAATTCACATCAACGCCGTCTGTCGCTGAAAACGCTGTGGGTCTGTCTCGCATTATGCTGAGCGACAGCCTTTTTGTGTGGTTGTGACGTATTTTTTTTTTTTGGAAACTGACGTCCGTGTTGGGCCGGACGGACATTATAGTGACTTTCTTGGTGATGTTCTTCAGAATAGTCAGTTAGTATTCACAACCGGCGTGCGTGTATGACCAGATGTATGAACGTAAACGAGGCAAAAGTAATATGGAAGGATCGTAGCTTTCTGTAGTTTCTGCCTTCCCCCATGGGAAGGACGTGTGAGTTTATGTTTGTAGGTGTGTAAATACACTTGCGTGCAAAAAATTGGTCCACCCCATGCTCTTTATCCGTGAGACGATTTTATTATCTCAAAAATGTTATTGTATATTTTAATTATTATATGTTGAGTGAAAGTAGAAGTAAGATAAAGTTTATTTACACATACCCTATACTTTGATAAAAGCAATATTCTTTACAAAATCGACTCGATTCTTGAGATGTCCTCATCACTCACTTTTGTTTGGAAAAACTGGATGACATTTTTTGTCATTGAAGTTGACAAAAGCAGTATTTTGTTTATTAGTACTCGTTTATTGATCATTAATTAATCAAGTATTTAAATGACTTAAAAAAAACCAGTGTCTTTATTCGACCAGTACGTATGTTGGTTGGTAAGCTCGTAAGCTCGCGATTTTCTCAAAAAACGAATGAATCAGGTTTGATATTTGCTTCAGTAACGTAAATAATCTGCATATATTCAAGATGTTTTTGGTATAAAATATATTAGGTTATTGTTAAATAAACTTGAAAAATTATCTTGTTTCAATTCGACGAGAACAAGGTGGATCGATTTTTTGCACGCAAGTGTATATTTTCATTCTTTTCTTTTACACATGTTCTATGTCGGCAACCAACCTTATCTCCACCAGCCTAGTGAACGCTCAGCTTAACGTTACCAAAAACATTGGCGTCTGTGATGTTACTAGACACGTTTATCACCAACACATCGATCATAAACTTTATCACCGATTTCTAACGGTGATTAATTAACTCAGGGAATGGCGTGAAGAACGAGTTAATTATAAAATTGAATTAGTGTAGCATTAACATTATGGTTGATATCTCTATTAGCCGCTCGCAGCCGGACGTGTGATTCGTGAGTTTTAGATTTATTAAGTCTCATAACTGTCGCAGACGTTCTCGATGGATATAAAACTAAAATGGATATCTGAAGGTGAAATGGCCATTATTATCACGGTTGTCAGGCTGTGTCAGACGGAGACCTCTTAGTCGCTTTGTCAGTGATCATGAGTGGAAAAGTGGTTGCCTATGCTTTAGAGTAGCGGTGACTGAGTGGTAATGGCACCATCTTCTGACCACATTATTCTGAGCACTTTGTTTCATTACTACAGTTTTGAAAACGGTTAAGAAAAGCGCGAGAAGAATCGACATGTCAAAGAACGAAACGTATTCTTAGATGTCCACCCTCCTGTATGAATAGTCCTGTCCCTCGCAGACGTCTCAATCCCAGCAGTGGACACTTAACTGGCTTCTTACGTAGTGTCACGACCCATCGTAACTATAATAAGCTTCTTTGTTGCACTTGACGCTGATCTAACCCCAAAAGAATTCGATTTCAAATCTTCAGACCAGGAAAAATCAAAATATAACCAAACCTGTCTGTCTGTCGGTGCCATAACATCAATCAAAGAGACGCTGACATTGTCTGACAAAGCATTGTTAAAGTTACTTCTACTAGTCGAAGAGACCGCGGCCTTAACATTCACATCGTGATTAATTTAATATTGTTACCTAATTCCAATAATTTACCAGACGTTATTACTCTGATTATTGCTTATAATTAGCGGTAGTCCTAATAACTTATCGCTCACGGGTTAATTGAATTATGACTGGTGTAAATTTATTAATACGAGTAATCTTTTATACACATATATATATTGGTCTTTTTAGGCATGGCTTGACTCCAAGGACTCCAAAAAACAGAAATAAAAATTCTCGATAATCTGTAAGATATACATAAATAATTATAATATCCTGGGACATTTCACACACGGTCATCTGATCCCAAACAAAGCAGAGCTTGTACTATGGAAACCAGGAAGTGATATACTACATACACTACTTTTTTTTTGTAAATACTTACTTATATAGATAATTACACCCAGACTCAGGACAAACAGACATGTTTTTCCTGGATGGGAGTCAAACCCACGACCTGCGGCTTGATAGGCGGTATCTTAACCAACCACGCCAGCTGGCCTGTCATAATGACCTAAATACATACATACTCCATATAATTATGTATGATGGTATAATAAAATGTGGTGTTGAATAAGCTTGCATGTAATAAATTGCTTATGAAATGTTAGTCAGTTTCCAAGAATTCAGCACTGTGTTATGAGCGTTAGATGAACGATAAAATTAATGAAATACTGGTATTCATCGCATCCGGTTAGACTGGAAGCCGACCCCAACATAGTTGGGAAAAGGTTAGACAGATGATGAGAGCTTGTCTACTGTGAAATGACACGCCCCATTACTTAAAATTTGTATACATAATATATACTACGGTAATTGCCGTAATTCGTGAGATCCTCATGTAGGTACTACACAACCTTTATGTAAGTACCTAAATAAAATGTATTCTTATTATTTATTGTATTTATTATTTTACAACTGTTAGACCTACACTTAAATCGTGCTAGCTTACAATGAGTCACGTGACAATTATTGTGAAGTAATTGCTATACAGAGTGGCGTTTAGGTTATCACATCAATTGATACCACGTGTTCAGTAAATGATTTTGGACCCTGAGTTGAAAGTTTTCGTCGGTTATTAAAAAAAGTTAAATGTTCCATACATTTACATTTTTTTGTAGGAAACAGCAGTTTTTTTTTCTTTTTTATTTCAACTCTGGGTCCAGAATTATGTAGTAAATACGTGGTTTCAATAATGTCATCACTCTGTATATTTCTATATTCATAAATTTTAATGCAATATCAAAATGTAGTTACCTACCTGTTTATATCGACTTGGAAAATTTAATATTGACTGCCGAACATAAAGCAAATATTATGACAGCCGGTCTCCCCTACTACGCAGAACAATGCCTCCATTTTATTACATCAATACGTCGAACCATCATTCAAAAACCGTATTACTTATTCACATCAGGTGTCAACCGCTGCTGTCCATGCCAATGACATAAGGACCCCAATTGTTATGGAAATTCAACCTAATGCCGAAGAAAATAGACTTTGAAATATAATTGTTTGGGTCGTATGTAACTTTCAGGGGTTTTCACTTGAAAACATCAGTTTTGTATAGAACGAATATTCGGTTCGAATCAGCTGTTTATGTGAAGTGGTAATGGGTGAGTTATCTATCATTAGGTTACGTTTCCACTGACGCGGAACGGAGAAGAGTCGTGAAAAGTGCGGAGTCCAGCACTGTGATTGGTCGGACCGCCCTGCTCGACTCCGTTCTGTTCGGTTCGGGGCCGCGTGTTCATATATTTAAGTTGAAAGAATCTGATCCAGCCTGTCCCATCTTGCTGTCCTCCCCCCAGCGACGCCCTAAGCCGAGGCCCGTTCTCCACAGGCGGAGCCCTTAGCGTGTAGTCGCTTAGTCTGTAAGTTTATGCCCCTGGCTGGAGGCTTTGAGTCATCTTAAGGCAGCCACAGGATAGTCCAGTTAAGTAGTCTCGACCTCTCTAGGTCAACTACGAGATGCCATTTATAAAAAAAAAAACCGCTTCAGTTACACTGTTTCCAATGACACAGAGTGGAGATTACGAGCACTGTGATTGGTCAATTCATGGTCTGCTCCTCTCCACTCCACCCAGTTCCAAGTTCAACCATAGCCCAAGTTCTAAGTTCAACCATATTTCGACATCGAGTCTATTGCCATCAACCGGGGACAAATCCAGACTCCTGGCTGCTACTGAGAAATTCCAGATAGAAAAACCCAATAAAACTTTGACTGATCTGGGAATAGAACCTAGGACCTCCATCAGATAGTAGGTATATTATAATAAAGTACACATTGTTTATTTGTAGGTAATAAATCTTATAAACAATGTTGCGCTATCTGTGACAACATCTACAGCTGTGGATAAAGTAATCAGCTACTGTGTAAAAACAATCATTACTTACTTTGGAAACTTTAAAGTGTACCTACTCACGTAGGGAAGATAACTATTTTTTCAAAAAGATTTTAAATCTAGAGCCAAACACCAGAAGTTACTCAACCAAATACTATAAACTGCAAATGCAATATGCATTCCATCATACCACTTCCCAACGACCACGTTTCCTTCATAATTTATTTTTAACTCCACCAGACAGTTAAATTATACTTAAATTTTCATTCCGAAAGAATTTTTATTCGAACAGCGTCCTACGATAACGGGCTAGAGATTAAAATCGGTTGATAATTGTGTGCGACAGTTAAATGTCCGCCATTTTGGATCCAGGAAGTGTGTGTCACGCCGCCATGTCAAAATAGAAACAGTTATGCCGCGAAATTGGGTGAACCCGTGACGGGGACAGAATTAGGGGGATTAATTAGTCCCCATACCTTTAAGGGTTAAACTGTTATATTTTTTGTGTATTTCAAATACCAATCAGCTTAAGTTTTTGTGTTGAGAAAAGCCGTTGTTAACTTTTTTCTTCGCAAAATTAAACAAGATTTTTTTTTAGAACAAAGCATTGTTCGAAACATAATACAAAAAAAAAAAAACTCGAATGACTGGCAGTTGAAGTTAAACAAATTGTTTTTTTTTAACCATGTTATACATTATTAATCATTGCCATGTTTTATAGAATTATTGAACACATCATATTCGCAGAAGCGGCGCCATAAATCAAATCAGCTTATTTCAAATCACTTGACACAGCCTAGTAAAATAACGACAAAAACATACCAAAAGGAATGCTACCGAAATCCATAAAAAATCTGACGAACATCAAAGGCACTAAAACGTAACAACACGCTATAAAGTGCCATCAGATGGCGCCACAATGTTACGAAAGGGAACATAAATAGGTGCAGTTATTACAAAGTTATTAAGCATAATTACGGTGAAAATTAATCTCTTGCTGAATATGTTATCTTTGATCTATTTCACGACGAGGAAGTGGCCGAGACTTCGCGACCGAAATCTCTTACTTTTATTTAGTTTCGGGCATTTTCCGGCTTTCCATGTATTCTAAATCAGTTTGGAATTTTAACTAGGCGTACGTTGAACACAACAGTCTGTTTGTCGCTTTGGATATTCTTGATTAAGAATGAAGTTTTAGAATGTTGAAGGTTCAATGCACTTAATTTGATCATATTCAACTTATAATTTAATTGTATACTCACTTGTCATTATTTAATGCCCCGCGGTTTCACCCTCGCAAGTCGATAAAAAGTATACAATGTGTTAATCGAGATTAAAAACCGTCTGTGTGCCAAATTTCATCAAAATCCGTTCCGCAGATTTTGCGTGAAAGAGTAACAAACATCAATCGATCGATCCATCCTTACAAACTTTCGCGTTTATAATATTAGTAGGATTGTTGACTGACAAATTCATGGCTAGATGTTTAAAGACATAGCTTACTCCAGCATTAAAAATACGATTGCTAAAAAGTGGAAATAAGTACCAAACGAGAGCAAAAGCTTTTACTGCTAAGCTAGCTTTTAATGATAAAAACCCATTCTACAGATGATTAAGAATTAGTACTCAGAAAAGTTTAGAAACTATGACTCAACAGAGGTATACAGTAATAGAGTAATAAGTTAACAAACCATTTTAAATAAAAAGTCATCCCAACGCAACATTACGAAATGGGCCGGTCCAGTACGTATCAGATAATAAGTAAATAATGGATTATTAAGATGTAGAAAACTAGATAAAACGCGAGATGTAGAGCGTAATATTAACATATCTAAGATAAAACATTATGATGTAGGCGTAATTATGTAATTGCTACAATCTCTTGTTATGTTTACTGGCGCTCTGTGTATAAACTATATTTTAATTATGAATACAATATGTTTCATGTTCTTGACAAGAAAACTAGCGATATTATGAATGAAGAAACTTGTTTTGCATTGGCTACTTAAATATCTAGAAAAACTATTTATAGTCCAATATGTATTCAATGTTACAAATTATACTGACAACGGCATGAAGACAATGCCAAAGAGAAGAGAATGAATAAACATGTAGTCAAGTCTAAAATTTAAAAAAATATGGAAAACGACATTCTTAATTATACTTACTAGCCCAGTGAAGTTAATATGTCTGTATCATGGGTACTTCACAAACAAAAATCGCATCTACATAGATAAACTTTGGAGAACCAATATTTGTAAACTTATTTTGCCTAGATACTAGATAAGGTGTAGGAAGTCGTTGGGTTACACCAAAAGATATCTACATATGTCTGGAAGTTTGGTCAGTGCAGAAATAACACGGATTTAAATAATTTGCAATAGCGCAGAAATAGTATCAGACTGGCTTATCCGCCACCCACTGAACTTATTGAGTTACCCGTCTTACTGAATTGAGTATATGAAACAGAACCCGTTTAGACGAAGCGTTTTACGAGCGAATTTATCGCCATTTTAGCAAGTTTTACAGTCTTTCAACAATCAGCGTGTGAATTAATAATCTCCCGTTTATCATTAATTTCGTAAGATTCTCGATACTAAACATGCTACAATCGTCTTCTTGCGTCTAATTCACTCGAATTTTAACCTTGAAGGTAGAATTCATGATGAATACTAATCTTCCCACCCCAAATTCTTGGAAATTCATCGCAGCTTGGACGCCACTTATATCTCTGTTCGCATGGTCCAATTTCCTGTGAATCAACACTATCCAGACTAGGACTAACTTCGACTGCATGATAAACATCATTTAAATTATTTCGTGCTAGACCCCTTTGGGAATACGTAATGACATTTATGATTGTATTATCTTGATTATAATATTGTATCATGAGTATACTAACACCCACACTTAGAGCGTTGATCTATAAAATCATTATTTTAATATGATCCTGCCGATAGGTTGGCAGTTGTTCGATTTATTGTTTCGTAGAAAAATGACTGCTTTTGATTATACGCAATCGAATCGATTTCGTCAATTCATTTGATGTAAATCATATTTGTATGGTTTAGTTAAATTGGACTATTTTTACATGTAAATTAAAATCGAGAACTTTTTGGTGCTGTAACTTTTACACGAGATTGAAATTCCTGACTCATCGGACCAAAAACTGGAGTGACAAAATAATGATGCCAATAAGATTTCAATAAGTCTAATCTTGAAAATATGAAAAAATGTTATAGCTGAATTATAGGCCCACCATTTCCGCTCAGGTTTTCATAACATAAGATGTTACGAGCAGTACCTAACTGTTTGTTATTGCTTTTAAAGTTTAATTCCGCCTCTCTTATTGGGTATAGCTCAGTTCCACTATTCCGAAAAGGGAAAAGAACAGGTTGATAAATAAATACAATCAACCAAAATCAAACACGAACAGTACGTCGACTAGGTGACCCTAAGCTGTGACATCTCGGAACACGGTTACAAAACTTGTTTAGAGCAACCTAACCATTTTGTGAAAGGCAATCAAACGCTGGTCTCCGATCCAGAGAAAGAGTTATTTTAATTTAGTCGAGTTCTCGTCTAACCATCGGATGCTCCCGATAACTCTAAGGGCCCATGAATAATTCATTAATAGTCAGTTTTTTTACACAAATCGGATATAGTTTTAGGGTTAACGGGTCCGTATATGTGTTATGAGATACATTATTGTTATGTAAAAGAAAGTTGACATCTTTAATTTTTACTTTCTCACTTGTAATGTATAATATATAAATCTATTAACTGGTATTTAGAGAGTTTTCAATGTTTGTGTATTTATGGTGTTTAAGATATATGTGACAAAATAGTCTTGGTGTTATTGACCAAGCGTTTGTCTCAAGGTTAATTTTAAAACCGTTGTACATATGTTATTATGAGCCTTGTTTAGATTTAAAAGTTGCAAAGTATCCTTCTCGCCTTTTCAGATACCTAGATAATTTCGTATGTTTATGTTTTTTATGTATTTGTTATCTGTACTTACAAAATGACTCTGTTATTACAATAATGGCAGTTACAAAAGGAATAGGGCTTAATATAAAACCCTGAGGAATACCGATTTTACTAAAACGAATTTGCTAATGAATGCTGTGATTTTGGATTAGAGTTAATATGCGATTTAGGGCAAAATTAAGTCCTGTATAAGAATGACTATATTACTGCATATATGATGTATGATAACCTAAAAACTTAATAATAATGGTAATTAATTGAACCACTTCAAAGGGCACTGAGCATTGCTTATCACTGACATTGAATTCGCTCAAACCTCAGGATAACGTAAATAACAACAGGCTACAATACAACTAATTATAACAAAACCTGTTCTGGAACAAAAAAGAAACAAGGAACAAGCTAATGGAACAGGGAACGTGGGAGGTCTAACAAAGAAAATTGCAAATTGTAATTACGGATCTGGATAAAATTAGCATAGGACCGAGATAAATTATTTCAGAAAAGAAAGGGTTATTAATGGAAAGATTGAAGGAAACAAAAAGATTGATTGAAGCTATTATTAATGACAATGAAGATAATGCAATGAGAAATTAAAGATACCAGATGCTGTTTGCAATAACCCAATGTTTATAACTTTGCTGGAGTAAGGGATTCGATTGATGAAAGCTAATAGTGACACAGTGTTATAAAGGAATAAATTTTGGACACTTTTTTAAAGTCATCTCTCATAAGTTTTAAATCCATATAGAATCTAAATATTTGCAAAGAACGTTATTATAAAATCTAATGATTTGAATTCATTAATCCTGGTTCTCATCGGTCGTCATCTCAGTTTTCCATAATCCTTAATTTATTGTTAACGACAAATTAGTTCTTTTTCTTTAATTAAAAACTTGTACTAGTTTGACAAAGCTCAATATATTGGGCCTTCGATACGAACATTTATAATTTAATACAATTAAGTCTTTAACGTTTCATTTTAACATTTTTATCAGCTTACTTGTGTAATAAATTAGCGCCCTTGTCTTTTCAGGTAGTAAGCATTTAGTACAACGTCCTTAGAGACAGAAATAAATTTAATAAATACAGGTAGCGTTGTTTTCATTGCCGTTGGTAATCTGTCACTGAATTATCTGGTTGATTTGTTACTACCACTATCGTTTATATTAGGCTTATATTCTGGTAATACATCATTAGAAATATGGTCTTTGCCCTTATTGTACCCACTGGCCTCAATGCCCGCCCTTGACCAAAATCCCACGTCATTTTGATCTCATGTTTGCTGAATGTTGCTTAGACAATGTAGAGTCTAGTAGCAGCTCAGTTTTGTTGAGTACCATTGTAAATCGTAGAATTGTAACTTAACGTGCATTTGTTACTCAATTTAAATCTTAGATTTAAATCGGTACTAACTGTTTCATATCTTCGATTTTTATAAATAGTTTAATATTTTTTTTTTGATAAGTCCATCGTATGAATTCCTTCGATTTTTGGGATTTCCGTTAAAATTTCCCCTACTATCTAACTACTTGGTTTTAATTAAGACACCCAGCGGAGAGTAACCTTGTTATATTTAATATTTATCTATTAAGGAGCTGTGTTAATTAATGATAAACTTCATTTAATGGCAAACGGCAAAGGTCATAATTACTATAAAGCCTTATGTGTATTTTATTAGTTCCTCAATCCAAGACAAATGTAGGTAGGTAATTAATGTAATATTAAGTTTTTTTAGAACAAAAATTAAGGAAGGGTTTTTAATACTTATTTATTTATTTCTAGTTTCAAAACATAATATTTATTGTGTAGTTACCAACGAATGAAAATGTAATGTATTTTATGTAGATAAAATAAAGGTAAGTAAACATCAAAGATTTTGGGAAGTAGATAATCTAACGATTACAATCAATCTTGTTTAGATTAAACAAGTAAATAATTGTTATCGGTACCAAAGAGAGCTTAATTAAATTTTGACACACAAGTAGTACCGATCTTCTGATAGCCAATGAAAACGTCCCAATTTGGGCGTTTTTCGGGACTATTGGTAATTGAGACGGTCCTGAAAAATATTCCTTTCAACAATATGCATAATTAGTTCCTTGAAATCATTTGCCAAAAGTAGGCCGTCAAGGTAAACTATAACTTGCCGAAAGCCTAATGTATGTACGCCTTGAAGCCATATTACCACCGACAACAGATTCGCGACGGTGACCGTTAAATTCAAAACACAACACACGGAGACAACTTCCGGAACAACAATTACATAAAAATTACAACAAAATAAAACTGACATACTTAAATCAGTTGACTTTTGTCGTATTCCATTCAGTATCGTAAATCGTAGCACAACACACGCGTGAGGGTTCGTTTATATGACGAGACGCGTGCTCGCGGCTCGAGCGTCGGCAACGCACTGCTTGGCGCCGCGACCCGCGTCCTTCGACCGCAGACTTTCACTGCAAATGATAATACTAAATATTACTAAAACACTACCAATTTCAACTGCATCTAATAGTTTGTTTTTCACTCCCATGCCTAGTATTCTCAAACTGGTCGGGTAACCCATGGCGCTGCTCCTTTTGTCGAGGGTGCGGTGCTTGCATAATGTGAAGTTTGTTTGTAGTTGTTTTGTTTTGTTTAGAATTTTCCTCGGGCTAGAAGATTTTATCTTGAATTTATAGCCACCTTGGCTTAATTGTTTATTTACTTTGGATGTGCTAATCTAAACTTGCAAGGCTCCAGTACTAGATGTCCAGTGCTAGATGGGAAATGCGAGCTTTCGGAAAATTCGGAGACATTGTTTTTTTTTATTTTTTTTATTTGTGATGGGTTTGCTCTTGACTCTAGTCTAGGTCAGAGCTGACAGAGACAAAGTCGACGATGGAGTGAGCTTACCCAGAAGAAGCCTGTTCACTCTCACATTGAAGAGATTAGGGTTGTATACGTTCGGAAACACAATTTTTTTTTCCATTTTTGGTTAGCATATTAAATAAAACAAAACAAAACTTTGAAATTGGATTCAATTACAATATCAACAATGTTTTTTCTAAACAGAAATAAACATTTCAAAATAAGAGATTTATACTTTAAAAGCTTTATTCAGAAAACCAAGCTTTCTTGGCCAAAAAGTTATAGATTAGACTTTTCCGGAATGATTGGAAAATGCTAAATGGTAGAAAAAAATAAAGTCTAATAACACGATTTCTGTAACCAACCCTTAAAAACACAATGGCATGTTTCTGAAATAGACACTTTAAAAAAACTTTTTAGCAAAAATAAAACAGACTTCCAAAACAGAACACTACAAAGTGAAAAATAACTTTAATTTCGGTAGTCGGTGTCTTTGGTTTTGTATTTTCGTTTTTTGCCACCGACTTCCGAAATTAAAGTTATTTTTCACTTTGTAGTGTTCTGTTTTGGAAGTCGGTTTTATTTTTGCTAAAAAGTTTTTATTTTTTTCTTTTTAGTTGTGGAACCTACCCCACACAAATTCGAATATATAATTGAGCACAATAATTGTAGACATAGCCATGTAAATAACAGTGATAGGAAGTTATTAAAACATCATCACATCATCCACATAAAATAAGTGGGAAATATACCTACGCATTATTGAAGCTAACTCAAAAACTCCCCAAGTAAAGTTAATAAAATTTATATGGGTGGTCCCTAGGAAGTACAGACGAATTGAGAACCTCCTCCTTTTGAAAGTCGGTTAATAAAATAATAATTGAGCATTAATAAATACGGTGTACCTAATCAATATTTTGTAACATCGCATATAATCCTTTGTTATGCATATAAATGAATTTGAATCAAGGGTCCAATAAAAAAAGACGCTACAAATTCTCAAAATAATGCATCACAAATTGTATTACAAGTTTACATCCACTAAGTGTAGTGTAACCACGAAATAATATTATTATTCTATAGTACAACCTTGTAGTTGGCATTGCACACAATTTACTTAAGTGTACCAGCACGTGACTATTGTCAGGAAACTTGTGTTTCTGATGGATGTACACACTGCATGTATATCATTATTTTTTAATTGTAAACAACTGCTACGTTTTTATGGGTCTGCAATAATTATGAGATAGAAAATTCAAGGTCCCCCAAATTAAGCTCACTGAATTTTAATTTACAATTGTCTAGGAGTTCTTAAGACGCCCCCGAAGCGTGCGTAGTTCATACAAACGAAATACCAAAATAATTTGTAAATCAAACATATTATAAAGGTAGTGTGTATTTATTCCGATTGGATTACAGAATATCTAAGTTCCCAAATATATATTAAATGATAATAATGATTTAAACAGGAAATATGAGAAAAATCGGTATAAATGGAATAAAATCAAAATCAAAACCAATCGGAATAAATGCACACTACCTTGAGGATATGTTTGATTTACAAAGTATTTTGATATTGCGTTTGTATGACCTACGCATACTTCGTGGGGCTCTTAATAGAATAAGAATCATTTATTTGCAGAAAATACAGGTGTTACCAGTTGTGAAAATGGTTTATGTACAGTCCATATTTTGCCTGTTTAGAGCATGCAAATTAATTTTAAATTTGTACTTACCTCTAACAGGTACTATAATAGGTACTTTTTTTAAATAAAATATACAGAATATACAAATACCTATGTTATAAGTTTTCAAAGATAAATTTTAAGTTACCTACAATCAATGTACACATAACAAAACTTAAAGCCTTAAAATAAAACTTCTTTTTTACATAAATTCTTAATTATAACAAATAAAACAATAACTACTTGTAAAGAGATCTGAACTTTCAGTTATCTAATATTGAATAGAAGGCAGAGAGGGTAAAAATATGGGAAAATCAAAGAGCACACTAAAGAAAGAAAGAAAAGTATTTATTGAGGAAAGGAAGAATGAAGGAAGATCACAGGAAGATCACAAATTAAACTAAACATACTCTTAAAAAAAAAGTAAAATGAAAATAATAAAAACAGAATATCCCGTACGAGGCCAAAAGGCTTCTATTCAGCATGATGCTGCGACATTTAAAAGTAAGTGTCGCAGCACTGGTATTCTGTTAGGGCCTGCTGCTGTGATGTCACGGACAAATACAGAAATAAGTAATTAATTAAATTAGTGTGTATAATAATAGATATGTGTGAAATAACATCATCATTCTGCCCTTATCCCAATTTATTCGGGGTCGGCGCAACATGTCCCTTGTTTCCATACTTCTCTATTATTTGTTTATGTATTCAATTGGTCTTACGAGCTAACAGATTTGACATCCAAAACGCTCGTACGATTATTTTTTTTACAATTCGTTTATGGCTTAATATATTACACATGCTCTTCACCTTATACAATAGATTTTATAAAAATTAAAATAGCAATAATGTCCAAGTCTATAAATAATTATAAAAATAACTTACAACGATGAATTAATACTTAGAATAAAATGTCAGTTTAGTGTCAATCAAGTAATAGTAATCAATTTCATTCAATTCAGTTATTATTAGATGTGGCTATAATATGTCATTTAAAATTATACGAAATTTATTATACAAATGTCCTAATCCATCGGCAAATAAGTCCAGTTCGTGGTGCTGAGCAAGTATGTCGCCGATAGTGCGGAGTGCGCGGTTGGTGGGCGCATGTCGCCCGCGCTCGGTGCGCGCGGCGGGCCGCTCGTCGTCATCTCGGTAGTCACTCCCTTTCTAGCCATAAATATCATCTATCACACAGTCCATCCACCGGTTCTTTGGTCTTCCCTTACTCCTATAGCCATCGACATTCATACTCAAATCTTTCCTCACGACATTTGCCTCATTCCTCCGCATCACATGATACGATGACAGCCGATTTCCGCACAACTTTTCAGTAAAAATAAAATATTGATTATACTAATGAGAAAGCTGATCTCAGATGGCGCCACTACTGTACGTACCATTGTCATTAAGTGAGATAAACATTTACACGCTTCGGATTTTTATTTGCGTTGATTTCTAGGCATTTTACGATTTAAAACATGTATTCCACTTAGAAAATATGTGAATTAAAAGAAGAGTTAAGAAAAAGAGGCGCCTCTTCACGTGGAAGGAAAGCAGACCTAATTGAAAGGTTGTTCCTAAACTCCTTTATATTTTTATTGTCTTTAAACTTGCTTCATGGTATGTATTAGGTATATCAAGGAGTAATATAAGATGGATCAACTATCTGATGAAGATCTCTAAACCTCCAGTGGACTCAAGAGGCAGAAGACCAAGACGATTCCTTGTGGAGAATATGGGCGCACATTGATATAATTTTAAGACGGAAATTGATGGGCAGTCTGTTTTCTTTTAAAGTTTATCAAATCGCATTATAAAAGTTAACTAGTTTTTTTTACATTATAAGTTATAGGTAGATATTAGGGTATAGGTTCTGTACAAATAAGAGGAAATAGTTTTTGACGACCTAGTCAAACCGAAAATAATCATCTTTAATACATACCTGAGTATTTACCGATCTTTTCATAGTATCTTTTATTGAAATGTTTATGACACACTCTCGCCCCGCTTTTAGGCCGAAACTTTACTCGCCTTATCGCTTTGAGTCACAATTTTTTTTTGTTTTTCATCTCGAGGAAACTGGTGGCCTCCAGTTTCTTTACAATTTGGTACACAACATCTAGGCATTTCCTCAATAATTGTTTCATGAATTCATTACTATTCCTTACAAAAACTGCTTTGTCTTACGGTCTTTGCGCTACTAGCGCCACTTTGACAGTTGTCGGCCCCATTAACCGGCCAGGCACTCGAAATTTGTGAAAAAAAAAAATTATTACAATATTATTATAAATCAATATAATTATCAGAAGCGGTGGTCCATATTGGCTCAATATCAAATTTAGTTAATAAAGGTAGGAGATCCTTTGCCCAGCAAAAGGACGATTCAGGCTGAAATATTTAACTAATTATTAATATCACAAGACTACATATAAATAATTTTACGCCTTTAGGAGAGTTACATATAAACCGTTTGTAGCATAAGACCAAACAAATACAATTTAATATATCAATCAATCTGCCTAGCCTTTTTCCAACCATGTTGGGGTCGGCTTCCAGTCTAACCACATGCAGCTGAATGTACCAGTATTTTACATGGAGGGACTGCCTATCTGACCTCCACAACCCAGTAACTGGGTACCCCTTGGTAAGACTTGTCAGACTTTCGGGCTTCCGACGACCCGTAACGACTGTCGAAGATCCACGAATGCCAGCCAGGAACGGCCACGGAGGATTTTCGATATGTAAAGATGCATCCACAGCAACCCTGGCAAGCGTAGCTTATGGACCGACTCGTACGGCTGTTATTACTTAGCCACGAGCTCCAAAATATAATTTAATATGTCAGTACAAATTATCAAGTCAAATTATTAAGACTTTCAATTTGAAATCAAATAAATCACTGCCTAATTAGACTAACGAAAGGAACCACTTTAATTGCTTTGATATTTGACTTCCTAATGACGAACTCATCATCATTGATTAGAAATTATTTTGACATTTATGTTTGTATTACCTCAGTTATGCAGCTAATGATGAGGCAGCTCTCTTTGACAAATACAGTTTATTATGACTTCATTGAATATTTTTACTATTTGTTTGTTTGTTACGCTTTTACGTTAAAACGGCTTTACGGATTCAGATGAAATTTGGCACATGGGTAGACCATGATCTGGATTAGGACTTACAATACTTTTTATCCCGGTAATACGTTCCGCTGTGATACTTTCCGACTTCCATGCGGGCCAAGCCGCGGGCAATAATCTGATCTGTGATCTATAATATGTTAGGATATCCTATGACACTAATACAAAATGTGCCATAATACTGTAGCTTCCCTTTATTGAAAGAATTTTCGGAATCGAATCAGTAGTTCCGAAGATTACCCCTACATACAAACCAACAAATAGTTAATCTGTCTGTTACATCAAAATCAGACAGGCCAGATGGCGTGGTTGGTTAAGATACCACCTGCCATGCCGCTGGTCGTGGGTTCGATTCCCACCCAGGACAAACATTTGTGTGCATGAACATGTCTGTTTGTCCTGAGTCTGGGTGTAATTATCTATATAAGTATGTATTTACAAAAAAAAAGTAGTGTATGTAGTTTATCAGTTATCTGGTTTCCATAGTACAAGCTCTGCTTAGTTTGGGATCAGATGACCGTGTGTGAACAATGTCCTAGGATATTATTATTATTTTTTGATATTTCTCGGTACCCTGGGGTCCCGGACCTTTGGAAGGCGTACGAGGAGCCGAAGCCAACTCGCAGAGGCCCCTTAGATAATTTTAAATGATGAGGAGGCACCAACCGACGATTATCCCTGTATGCACTATGCAAGTGCACCCAAGGACAACCCCCGGTTGGTACAGGACTATTGTTGTACGTGGAAACAAAACATATTGGGCTATGGGTTTGGGTGGCTAAAGTGGATTAGGTAACGTGAACTATGGAAGAACTATGTCCCCTGCCTGACCAATGTTATATATTATACACGGATAAAATGGCAGGGGGTGACTTGCACACTCAATAATGGGCCCCCGGAGACGGCCGCTAGCACATAGTGACGTAGCGACAAGGGGGCAACACTTCCTGAGGTGCTTGAGGAGTGGAGAGGTATCCCACGGCTATCAGGACAATCCCGGAAGTACGGTCAAGATCCCTACCAGCACCTTACTGGAATACTTCCTTCCTCCGAGCAAGTTTGCTCTTGCGAATCTCCACTCAAGCCGGCCAATAAAGGCAAGAAAGAGGTGGGAGCTCTGTTCCTCGTCAGTGTTCACTCCAGCCGGCCAATAAAGGCAAGCCAGAGATGAGGACCAGATTTCTCCCGGGAGATAGGGTCCGTGGGGTCGCTACTGCCCAACAGCTCGCCACATGCTGCCCTGCGGTTTATTATTATTATTATTATTAAAACCACTGAACCGTGAGGAAGGACATATGGTACTTTTTTACGAAAAACGCGGACGAAGTCACGGGCTAAAACTAGTATTATTATATAATAAAAAACTTATGATTCCCAACCATTCATAACATTTTGATCACGTTTATTGTAGTCGTCTTATCACACCAAAATTAAACTAAGGATCTAGTATTTATTAATTAATTAAGTAAATCTGACGTTGTACTTTCTTTTATATTGTCTTCCTATGTTATGTGTAGCTCTTAATTATCTCTCAATGTAACAAACAAAAAGTTAGTTTATTTTAAATCACTTTAAGATAATTGTTATAATTTTGCATGTATTTTCTATTTATGTTTAAGCTGTGTACTTCTTTAAGTGACAAATTCACCATACTAATAGATATACAATAAGTTCTTTTATTTAATATGTTATTAGTGAATGAGTCGAGAGAGGAGCTCGTGGCTAAGTAATAACAGCCGCACGGGTCGATCTATCAGGTTAAGCTACGCTTGCCGGGGTTGGTCTGCGGATGGGTGACCATCTTTTCATACCGAGATTCCTCCGTGCCTCGGAAAGCACGTTAAGACGTTGGTCCCGGCTGTCATTCGTGGATCTTTAACAGTAGTTACGGGTCGTCAGAAGCCCGAAAGTCTGACAACCAGTCTTACCAAGGGGTATCGTGTTACCCAGTAACTGGGTTGTGGAGGTCAGATAGGCAGTCGCTCCATGTGAAATACTGGTATTCAGCTGCATCCGGTTAGACTGGAAGCCGACCCCAACATAGTTGGGAAAAGGCTAGGCAGGCAGATATATATTAGTGAATGAGTCGTTGGAGTACCTATATATAAATAAATAAATAAATAATATTACTAGCTTCTGCCCGCGACTTCGTCCGCGTGAAATTTCTTGCTCCTCGACACATCGCGTCGCATCGCATCGCCTGCCCACGCTGTTGCTTCGTATTTGCTTAGCGTTCATTCTGACTTCTTTTCGTTTGCTCGGCTCCTAATGGTCCTAGCGTGATGTTCCTTAAGAATTGGGCTATCAAATGCAGAAAGACTTTTTCAAATCCGACTGGTAGTTTCAGAGATTAGCACGTTCAAACTTTGATTACTATTAAAAAAGTTATAGTGAGCCAACCTTAAAAGATTTATTTATTTATTCAAAATTATGTAAATAACACCCTAACAGCTATAACGCCAATGCGATGTTACCACCACCTGGATAGCCATACTAGAAGTATGGCTATCCAGGTGGATTAACAATTACTACCAATAAATACAATTGATTAAAATACAAATTAAAAATACGATTAAATTGCAATTCAAAATAAATTAAAAAACAATTAACATACAATTCAAATACCATTAAAATACAATTCAAAATACATTTAAGATACAATAAAAAAAAAACATTTTAAAATACACTAAAAATACAATTAATAACCCTTCTCAATACTTTCAATGCACTTCAGCGCTACTCCTGTAACCTTCATCAGGCTGCAGTGAAGTATATCTACCTCATTTGAAATAATATTTAACAATTTTATGGCGCATGGCAAGGGGGCAAACTTGTTCAGATTAGTCCTAGAGGTTGGCTCCAGTAAAATAGATAGACATATGCTATCGCGGACTTTTTTTTAGAACTTTTTAAGGGGAACAATTCCGTCATACATGATTGTTGCGTAACTTTAACCGTTTACGCAGCGCACGCCACGGAAGTTCTCAAAAGGAATACATTTTCCCTGTTTTTGCAAAATTTTTCATTGATGCTCCGCTCCTATTTGTCTTAGCGTGATTTTATATAGCTTATAACCTTCCTCGATAAATGGGCTATCCGACACTAAAAGAATTTTTCAATTTGAACCAGTAGTTCCTGAGATTATCGCGTTCAACCAAACAAACAAACATACTTTTCAGCTTTATAATATAAAAATTTATTAAGCGTAGATAACGTTTGATATTCAGATTGATACAGTATATTAAGCTGCATATTGCTAATGAACTTTAAAGCTATAAATACATACCTAACATAATTGATATAAGAGAATACTTCAGTGGAGTTCACGGCTAAAAATAAACCTTTCCATCTATATTGATTGATTCATCGCCCATAAGTAATCATTCCCTCCTCTTATGTTCAAGTACACCGATTTTGTATATAATTTCCGATGCTATCATAATATCAGGGATAAAAAACACATAACTTATAATACCAGTCTATAACAGTCCCACTGCATCTCACCACGGGTTGGCGACTTCAGACTTATAATAATATAAGTCCAGGTTTCCTCATGATGTTGTACTTCACTTAGAAAGTACATATGAATTGAAAATGTCACATCTACGGGATCAACCCATGTGATTTTCAATTTATATGTACGTACTTTCCAAGTTACTTGCCTGGATGTGAACCCACAACCTCGTGCATGAGAGGCAAGGGCTTAACCACTGGGCCATTACGACATTAATACTATACCTGCATACTTCGACGATCATAACTTGCAAAATCCTCATCATCACCATCATCAGCCTACAGCAGTCCAATGCAGGGCACAGGCCTCTCCTATTGCACGCACTTCAACTCTATTCTCGGCAACTCTCATCCAGCTGCTACCAGCCACCCTGCGAAGATCGTCGCTCCACCTAGCCTTTTTTTTTTTTGTGGATGGGAAATCATCAAATAACTTCTCCCGCTCTGGGTGGAGCGGAAGGGCGTGTCAGACTTTTACTGACTAAAACCCACCCGTGTTCCTTCAGTTGCCTATGCCAGGGCCACGGTATCTTTTTCAAACAACCCGCGACCCCAGCGGCATCGGCCCTATTGGACCCCATCTCTTGCTGACATCTCTTTGAGGCGCGCGTGGAACACAACGCGCCGTCGACCCGGGCCTGGTCCTCACCGGACGGCGAGCTACCCACTACTCACCGTCCGCAAGCCCGCGCCTACGGTGGCCGGGAATCGGCTATCGATTCCCGCCGCCCAGGGCGTCTCCTGCGGCGACTGAGGGCGTGAGGTTGCCTCTCCCCGCTCCACCTAGCCTAAGGGCGTTTTATGTTACGTGTGCCGATTCGCGATCTCCACTCAAGAAGTCTACCTCAACGGCCCATTGCCACTTCAGCTTTCTTAATCTGTAACCTATGTTGACAACTTTGGTTCTCTGTCGGATCAGTTCGTTGCGGATTCGATCCCTCAAAGAGACTCCAAGCATAGCCCGTTCCATAGCTCGCTGAGAGACTTTGAATTTATGAACCACTGTACCGTGAGTGTCCACGTTTCGGATCCGTAAGTCATAAAAACCTAAGAGAATAACCGGTTAGGTTGTAAATTCGTTTATATGTACTCTGGAAGGAGACTTTGACTTATTTACTCCTCATCAGAAGGAGGGAGGAGTAGTAACAGCACCCTAATTGCGTAACACACTATCGATCGGAACTGAATCATTTTGAAGAAAAATTCCTAATCCATTGCTTCATACGCTCGAAAAATTTATCTTCTCAACACCATAAAAAACGCAATGAATATTGTTGAACTGTCAAAATGAAACCGATTCCGATTGATAGTGTGTTACGCAATTAGAGTGCAGATTATAATATGATAAATAAACGCGTTTAGCACGCTAAGGACCAATCTAGGAGCACCGAGCAGCATAGGCATAACGATAAGACCTCAGGGGTTCGTGGCTAAATAAAGCCTCACGGGTCGATCGAAGGTTAAGCTACGCTTTCTGCAATCGGTTCGGGGATGGGTGACCATCCATTAGATATCGAGACCCGTCTCTGCCTCGGAAAGCACGATAAACCCTTGCCATGGTCTCGGCAGTCATTCGTAATCTTTGACAGTCGTTACGGATAGTCAGTCTGACAACCAGTCTTACCAAGGGGTATTGTGTTACCTAGTAATTGGGTTTTGAAGGTCAGATAGGCAGTGGATCCATGTAAAATACTGGTATTCAGCTGGATAGACTGGAAGCAAACCCCAACATAGTTGAAAGAAGGTTAGGTAGATTGACTGTTTCAAAAGGCCAAAGAAACACCAGGACAAAGAAGAAATATCCTTATTATGAATAATTGAATACGGAAGACTGTAAAGAAACTATCAGGCGTGGACAAAAAATATTAAGTTCAAGGCGTATATTTTACCGGAGTCGAGAAAATTCTTGCTTTTCCCAAAAACGGCAAATGTCATGAACATAACGGGGCGGGGCTTTTTATAATGTCCGACTTGAATGTTGTCTTCCAGTCGTCGACGAGTCGTAGACGTGATCTGTTTGGGGTTATAAACAAAGTTGGTTTGATACAGATTCTTATGAAATCGGCATCACTTTTAAGTTGCGTATTTGGTAGTTTATGTCAATCCAATACATTTCTTACTTTTCCATTATCGTTTCCGCTGGTAGAACGGCACTTTGTCAAGGCCATCTGGTCTGCTGCAATACTAGGTAGAATATTTTTAAGATTCCGTATGTATCAGTCGTGTGTCTGTCTACCTGTCTGTCCGTCCGTCACAGCCAATTTTTTTACTGAACTAATAAAGCTGAAATTTGGTACACATATCTGAATGAAGTGTAGTGAAGTGTAACATAAATAAATGCATTTGAATATGAAGTCACTTTTGGGAAGAAAATCAGAAAGTAAAAAAAAAAAATTGTAAAGTGTAACGTGTACCTACTCAAATATTTTTATTTTGATAATTTTCAAATAAACAGTTTTAAAGTTATTTAAGAAAATAAATGAAAATTGTCATTCCTCCTTATCTCCAAAACTACTAAGCCTAAAATTTAAAACAAACATACAGAAGTAATTTACATTCCTTATAGATGATGTATCTCTCAAAATTGTGCGTACAAACTTACATTAGCAGTTGGAATTATGGGAGAACATGCCTTTCAACTACAATGTTTAGTTTTTTCTTGAGATTAATTCATCCCAACTACGGAACCCTTCATTGTGCGTGGTCCGACACGCACTTGGCCAGTTTTCCAAAAGACATATATACCAATAAAGCCTCTTAGTGCCGTTTCATAGTACCGCTCCCCACGACACAAACGCTAGATCCATTCATAATATCTAGCTAGCACTCAACACTCAACAGGATTTGAATTGCACATAATTAGTAATTCAAATATTGACAAGTAGTTTATTTATTACCGGCGACCCATTCATTCTGGTTAATGGGTGCGTTAGTAGGAGCACGGAAATGAATGCAAGTGTTTATTACATATCTACAACATCATACATAGTTTAAAGGTTTAGGGACTCTTGCGACCTTTAATAAAGGCTTGAAAATCTCATAAATGACATTAAATAACTCAATTTCAGGACTAAACCAAGGATTTCGTACATTATTTACGATTTCAACTATTTTGAAAAGTATTAGTTTAGTGTTTTTTGTGGATAAAAAATCCAATCCAGAGGGACTAGACGAGCTTAGGTAGTTGAATTTATTTCATTCTAAATCCCTCAGCAACTGACAGCCTATTTATAATATTACAAGGAAAACCTTAATTATGTTTTAACACTTAAAATAGCTGTGCTGCAGGCTAAGTCATAAGCAGGCTAAGTGATAGGCAGGCTAAGTCATAAACAGGCTAAGTGATAGGCAGGCTAAGTCCCAAATGATCATAATCTATATCTATACTAATAATAAAGCTGAAGAGTTTGTTTTATTTTGTTTGTTTGAGCGCGCTAATCTCTGAAACCACCAGTCGGTTTTGAAAAATTCTTTTTGCATTAGCTAGCCCAATTCTTAAGGCTATTTTAACATCACACAATGACTCTTAAGAGCCGAGGAAAAAGAAAACAAAAAGTCAGAATACGCGGGCATTCCATGTGATGCGACGGGGGTGGGTCAAGGGAACAAGACATTTCACGCGGACAAAGTCGCGAGCAGAAGCTAGTATGAATAAATATAGCAATGACTTCATCAAACTTTGTGCATCCAGAACAGCAACAGCAAGAGCATTCTATTCATATCTCCCATCCCCATCGTCCTTACCTTTAGAATAAAAACATACGCTAGGGCTCTGTTTACTTCAAATTACACAAATACCTGTACACAACAATTAAGAATCCACCGCCCGACCTAAATACGCAATAATATAGGCATTAGACTAGTATAATGACGACCTTGCTTGTATCCGTTAATTACACATTAATTAAAGTCTTCCGCGAGCTCAACCGTGCTCTCTGACTAACCGCATGCTGATGAGTTAACTACTGATTATTTTGCAGTCAACTTAACCAACAAAAATCTGTTAATACTATCAGATTATTTTGGATGGACTGTGTGAAAGATGAGGTGGCGAGAAATGGAAGACTACCGAGATGACGACTAATAGAGAAGTATGGAAGAAAAAGACATGTTGCGCCGACCGCAAATAAATTGGAATAAGGGCAGGAGAATGTTGATAATGAATAACAGCGGCACTGGTCGAACGAAGGTTAAGTGACGCTTGCCGCGGTCGGTTCAAGGATGGGTGATCACCCCTTACACATCGAGACCCTCCGGCCCTTAGCACAGCTCCGCCGTGAAACCAGAGCAGCAAAAGCAGTAGTTCAATTCAAATGACTCGCATGATGTCCCGCTATGCGAGTAATGGAACATCAGCGGAACATCATGCTGTTCGCTGTTTCTGTGGGAATATAAATCAATTTCTATTGTTCGATAGTCACATTTTATTCGCTATGTTTCGGTTTTTCCGAAGATAAGCGAAAGATAATCTTTGAATGTTGTTGTACTGAGAGACAAATTCAATTGTTTGTTTGACAGCCATCTAATAGAGACAACCAATTATATTGTTGAAGCTAATTCAATAGGCGGTAACATAAATCCAAAAAAATATACACAATAGAGAAATAATAGTTATTTGTCACGTATCACCAGTTAAAAAAAAAAACCGGCTAAGTGCGTGTCGGACTATGCACAATGAAGGCTTTCGTAGTTGGAATGAATGTATCCCAAGAACAAACTTAACATTGTAGTTGAAAAACATCTCCTATACTTTCCAACTGCAAATGTAATTTTGTACGCACAATATTGAGCAATATATCATGTTATTTTAAGACCATGGACTTATTATAGGTTTTCCTGTAATTTATAGGTATAGTACTATTTTCTATATTTTTTTTTCAAAATTTTAGGCTCAGTAGTTTCGGAGACAAAGGGGGGAATGGTAAATTTTCGTCTATTTTCTTAATTAACTTTAAAACAATTTATTTCAAAATTATAAAAAAATGAGACCCTCACAGTAAGTAAGCCTTTTTATTTGATATGTCACACGGTACAGTTTTCAAAACTTTTTTTTTAAATTTTCCTTTTTACCCCCAGAATTGACCCCTATATTCAAAATTCATTTATTTACTTTACACGTCCGTATTTGGGTCACAGAAATTCATACGTGAACCAAATTTCAACTTAATCGGTCCGTTAGCTTCGGATCTTTTGATCCTGGCTGTGACAGACAGACAGACACACGAGAGATCCTATACTATAAGGGTTCCATTTGAGGTACGGAACCCTAAAAACAAATAAATCATGAAATAATCGTGTCGTATCATATAAACGGGTTCACGACATGCAATAGGTGAACGATCTCACAGTCACAGTGTAAAAATAAAGTTAAGGCCAATATTACATTAATTGCAGCGTATTGGCTTTTATTGTCATGTAATTGTTAATCTGTGGAGGTCGGGAACAAGAGTATGTGTTGTTGGAGTTATGGTGAAGATCCTTGTTTGAAAAGTTCATGTTTTATTGGTCAAGTTCATCGTAATGGTGACAGTCTTTAATGATGACGGACGCGAGTTTTTGTTGGCGCTATGTGTCAAAATTATTGTCTGCATGTTCGTACAATATAAAGATGTTATTGCCATTGATACGATTGATCCTTACGATTATTTCGTAGGCCGTGTAGACTGTAGATATATGTTGACCATTTTTTATTTAGTCAAGTAGCTGGTACTAGTTGATAGGCCTCCACTGTCCTCCCATATCTGTTACCACTGTAATTTGGAAAGTAAAAGCCAATTAATTGTAAACGAGTAACCGTGGAGTTCTTTGTTGGCTCTTCTCCAGAGGAAAGAACTATTTGGAACCGTGCACCTAGCTTCTGACGTTTCATAAGAGTCCATGTAGGTTTATGTGAAAAAAATAAATATCTCGGGTCTATTTTCAAGGAGTGAGTCGGATGTTGTACAGCGCTAGGTTGAGGCTATTTAATAATTTTATTACATACATGGTCGACTTGAGCTTTCCAGTCTAAATGTTCATCTATTACTACTCCTAAGAACTTAGTTTGTGTTACTTGGGTAATCTTTGGTATATTCATTTTAAAATTAAATTTGTTATTATGAGATTTATTAAATTGTATGTATACATATTTATTAAGATTAATCGATAAATAATTATTATTTAACCAGCTAATTAAATTGTCAATTGTATTATTTATGTTCGTTTCATCATCAGCAATGGTTTTGATTTTGATGCCACTAGTAACAATAAAAGAGATGTCATCAGCAAAAAGGAAACATTCATGAACGATTATTATTAACTATGTCTATGTCATTTATGTATTTTGATATTTGGCTATGCCCAAGTTACATAAGCATGGCATGCCATGGCTCTAGAAATAAAACTAAAAATAAATACAATCGTATGTTCCAATAAATTATTATAATTTAATTAACTTATTTCGCTTAACATGTATACATTCCAAATAAATATAAATAATTATTATTAATAAATAGAATTGACATTAACATTTCATAAATTGACATAAGTATTGTTATAAAAATATTTTTACAAAGACGAATTGATCATCAAAATTTATTATGATTTTACTCCTGCATTTGGCAATATGGTAATTTAGAAGACAGATCAATGCAGAACAGAAATGCTGCCATATATTTATAAAAGACAATTCAAAACGTAAAAAATCAGTTAAATTAAGAGGATTGTGAAGTGCCGATACGCGGCGCGAGTCTTGGAGGCAATTACCTACATTTCATACAATTATTTACATAAATATTGTTTCGGGCGATAACGTTTTCACCCCCCTAAACCTTTACAAAATGAGACAAAATAGGTTTCATTACATTCAATGCCCCTTAATCAAGGTCTGTACGTTTTTCTTTTTTAGTAATTCAATTTAATTTAATTAAAAAAAATAAAAACGCTCGAGAAAGTTTTTATGTCAGAAATATAGATATTTAGATGCTAATAACTTATATCGTTTGAAATATTTCTTTATAATAAAAACATACGGACCTAGTTTTTCATTATACCTACAATATTTCCAATTATTTTGAAAATCAGACTACTCGTATGTTTACGGGGAGAAAAACGTTATCGCTTTTTGTATGAAAACTTACAGCTTCACAATCCTCTTAAGAATAATAAGAAGTTAGTTAAGAAGAATAACTAATCAAACGTTACACACAAACTAATGACAAGTTATTGCTTGCACTTAATGTTTACTAAGACGAGACTTGCTTGCATTACATGAAAACTATTTTTTGTTGGATCTCCAGTAGTGATCCACACTTTTTAACAGACTTCAAAAAAAGGAGGAGTTTGCAGTTCGTCGGAGTTTTTTTTATTTATTTAACCATTTATTTATTTAACCATTTATGTACACACAAATAAATTTAAATTTATGTTCTCCGATTACTCGAAGACGGCTAAACCGATTTGGAAAATTCTTGTTTTGTTTGAAAGGGTAACCTTTCTAGTTGGTCTCATTGTCATCAGGTCAGGATCTGATGATGGGATCCTGGAGAAATCGACGGAAATCTTCAAATATTATAGGCACACCTATAGCGATTTGGGTAATTTTTATAGTACGAGTAACTCGTACATTTGTTCTTGTAAAGCACCATTTGGTGAAGTGGAACTGATGATGATGATCACAGATGGCCACCGGAACTACTCAATAATAAGTATTTTAAGGGTTGCGATTCGATTAGGTACCTACTTTAATAATGGTTGCTAAGCAATTTATGCTCGTCACAATGCTTATGGTGTTGTGGAGTACTCACCAGGAGAACTCCTCAACAATTAACGTCCCTGCCTCGGGAAAAGAAATATTTTGTAAAAGGTAATGAGCAGTTGACATTAGGATACCTATTGTAACTTAGATAAATTACCAACTGGCCCACTAAAAAGTGAAAAATAAAATCTTTTTTTCCAAAAAAATCAACCGACTTCCAAAAAAAAAAATCACAAAATGAAAAATAACTTTAATTTCGGAAGTCGGTGGCAAAAAAGTTAAATACAGATCCAAAGACATCGACTTCCGAAATTAAGAAGCTATTTTTCACTTTGTGGGTTTTTTTTGGAAGTCTGTTGATCTTTTTTGGAAAAAAGTTTTGTAAATCCATTATTTTCCCTGTGTGAGATACTCAATCCCAAAAATCATAAATATAGGGTGACTGGTAATTAGTGACTGATACTTAAACACATAATTGTACCTACTCATGATAACAAACAACTTTTTCTATGGGAATAAACATGAAATTGTGAAAAAAAAATCTGTTTTTCCCTTCTTGAAACTTATGTTCGCATCGTCAAAATGTAAGGAACAACTGATTTTTTCGCGATTGGTTGTTTTGTACTTTCTATTTGTAACTATTTTTAGTTTTCAAATACTCTGTCCAGGTGTGACTCTCACAACTTCAGGATGATTTGGATCACCATTCCCTCTAAGAACATAAACCACATCATCTGTTTTCAAAGCTTTGGGTTTTTTTACATAGAAATTGTGTTTATGATCAAAATAATACTCTTCTGGATTTACAAGAGTAGTAGTTTGATAGTTTGTATTTATTTGGTTGTGACTTTCACCTGGAAATAATAATATATGTTTCTCTTTCCTTGGATAATCTCTGAGCTTTTGAATTTCTCGCCTATCATCTGATCTGTTATCGGGGAATTTCAAAGTTTTACTTTCTCTAGATGGTCTTTCCTGTCTCTCTGCTTGCGATGGTCTCTTTGGCTGCTTCGTTATTTTTACTTTGTCTCGTTCGTTACCCTTTTTAGTACTTCCTTCTTCTGGAAACGACCATTTAGAACCTTTAATTTGACTTTCGCTTGAGCTTGAATCACTGTCAGCTTCTAAAACATTTACTCCTGGTTTTATTTGTATCCGCCCTTCGACCTCACCATCAATATTGTTGCCGTTTCTATAACTAATATCTTCGTTGTAGGAATTGTGTTTATAGTTGTAGGGATGGGCTTGGTTTAGAAGAGGAAAACCATAACCAATCGGCCTTCCATATCCATAGTTTTGTTGTTGCGGTTGTTGAGGGAGTCCATTCTGGCCAGATAAATAATTATAAAATTGCTCCAAATTGTGTTGCTGCTGAGGTGTCTCTGGTTGGCCGAAGAACCTGAAGAAGCCTCCATTATGGTTGTTGAGGTAGTTGATAAGTTTTTCAGGGTCACTAGGACATTGTGGGTAAGCACGGTGACAGGCTAACTGGTTTCCCTTTGTCGTCATTCCCGTAACAACTGCACGGCCGAATATGAAGAGTGGAGACGAACTCACTCCATTGTATGCCTGCAGAAGCCTGGAACGATTTTAAAAGTTTCCGTTTTAAGAATATTTTTTTTTAATATAAGTAGTATTTTTAACGAGGTATAAGCACAAGAAATACAGGAGTAATATTATTCATATCGAATAACGTCTAACTTAAAAGCTGAGCAAGTTTTGTAAAACTTGTGAAATTACATTTTACCAGGCAACCAACATCAACACATTGTAAGTTAATAACCATTATGCTCAAACTAAACAAAGGGGTTCCCATTTGTTTACATTGATGATTTGTCTACCACAAAGCTAAATTGGAAATTGTGTAAGTTTACCAATATTTCCAGAAATAATATTATCTCAGAGTTTGCAACCGTTACGTAAACCATTCTCTGTTCGGAAAAGGCGAAACATTATTTTAAAACAATACTAGGGGCGAACTCACCCCAGTTTCTCACGGGTGCAATGTGCTGATGTTGCAACATGTCAAAACATCGAGATTTCTGTGCTATATCTATATTAAATATGAATGTATTATGCACATAAATCCTTCCAGAATAAAATCTCAATTTTTTATTTTTTTATTTGTGAAGGGTTTGCTCTTGACTCTAGTCTAGGTTAGAGGTGACAGAGACAAAGTCGACAATGGAGTGAGCTTACCCAGAAGAAGCCTGTTCACTCTCACTTTGAAGAGATTGTATGCGTTCGGAAACACAGACGCAGGTAGTGAGTTCCACTCCTTTGCTATGCGCATTATAAAAGACATTTGGATGCGCTTAGTGCGAATTGGTGGAATAGCAACCAGGTAGGGATGGTAACTGGCAGTGCGTCTAGATGTCCGATGGTAGAAGGAGGCCGGTGGAATCAGGTCGTGGAGTTCTTGGGCACACTCTCCGAAGTACAATCTGTAGAAGACCGACAAGCAGGCAACCTTGCGGCGATGATCCAAGCTATGAAGCTTGGCATCCACCAGTTTTACGTCGCCAATCAGCCTCTTAGCTTTGCGTTCCACCGAGTCAAAATCCATTGCGTAGGTAATTTAGAAGACTAAGCGGTCGGACAGTACACCATAAGCGACTTTATTTTATATTAGCTTTTGCCGCAGCTTCGCCCGCATGGAGGTCGGAAATTATCCCACGGGAACGTACTACCGGGATAATGCGAATTTTCATACAAATGCATGTGCGAAATTTCATACAAATGCGTTCAGCCTGAACGGCTGAAGAGTGAACAAAAAAAATGTGAAAGCGTAACGAACAAACTCACTTTCGCATTTACAATATTAGTTAGGATTATATATTAAGCAGTATGTATATGTTTATATATACAACACTTACGAAAGCAGAGGCTGCAGACTAGCAGAAGCCTTCAGCAGCGTGGGCGATGATGCCGTACTGCCTCCAGCCATCTCACACAGTATCCTTGGCACACACTGCTGATCATCGTACAAAGCTATGGAAGTCAGGGCCTCGGCTACAGCTGACACTGCCCGCTGGGTTAAAGACTTCGGCCGTCGGGAAGGTCCTGAAATGATTTTATAAAGAAGTGAACCTTTGGAACCACAATTATAATAGTTATAGTATCTACTGGACCTCGTCGTTGGTCTAGGGGTCGCAAGCGCTACTGTTGCGCATGAGGTCCTGGGTTGGGCAAAGTGTTATTGCGTTTTTGCAGCTCGGAGCCTGGATTTGTGCCGGTTGATGGCAATAGGCTCGCCCCCTATTACATGGGGCTTAAACATAACTGGTGGCATGAGGGTGTACTATAGGTATACCTCCGCATGACCCTTCGAGTATGTTCTGTTATGAACCTTTAAAAGAAAAATTGGAAAGGAAAGAAGAACAATGGAAAGGCGACGAACAAAAGATATTTACAAAGCAGATGTGAGTGGAAACGCCAAGAGGGGACGTCCTAGGAGGACATATTCGCTGCTTTGCATGAAATTTTGAAATTAGTGGTTTATAACACAGCCCAATGCAAAATAGTCCTTATTTCATGGTCAGTAAGACTCACATTCATAACGGCATAATCGGCGGTTTTGCCGTTATGAATGTGAGTCTTACTAACCATGAAATAAGGACTATTTTGCATTTGGCTGTGTTATAAACCACTAATTTCAAAATTTTGGTTTGTGCGGGTATTCATGCAAAGCAGCGATATTATTGTAGTGACCACATTGGTGATGTTCTTCAATAAGTTCAGGTGCGTTCTACTTGCAACCGACGTGCATGTATGACCGGATGTATGGACATAAACGAGGCAATAGTAGTATGTAAGGATAGTAGCCGGTGGCTTTCTGTAGTTTCTGCCTACCCCTACGGGAATAAGGCGTGAGTTTATTTATGTACGTGTGAACCTTTGAAACAACTTTTTTTTTTTAAACTTTTGCCTGAGGCTTTGCCCGCGTGGAGGTCGGAATAATCCCACGGAAACGTACTACTGGGATAAAAGTACTCTTTGTCCTATTCCAGGTCATGGTCTACCTAAGTACCCGTGTGCCAAATTTGATGCAAATCCGGTCAGCCGTTGCGTGAAAGCGTAACAAACTAACCAAGAAACAAACCAACCAACAAACTCATTTTCGCATTTATAATTATTAAAATCTGTAGGTGAAATCTAAAGGATCTTAAGTCCATTTTTATTTTTACAGCCATAAGGAACAATATTTGTCAAAAAATATCACAATATAATAGCTTAATAAACCTTCATAATCATAATTTTTTTCTACAACGATACACTATTTACTTTTTATACACGTTCGATTTTAATATCTAATTTCGGGTACATATAGACATCTTTAATGAGCTCTACTGAATAATTTATAAAATGTAACTTAAGATCCTTTAGCTTTCACGTACAGAAATTAGGATGGTACTACCCGGGCACACCCGAGCGTTATTATGTATTACGCGGTGTCCTGCGTGAGCGACGAACTCGACGCGACGCGACGCTGCGAATGCGACGAACGCGATCAACTCAACGGCATACCCTACATGCGGCCTATATGACAGTCTGCGGCATTATATTATTATGCATTACGTCGCGCCGTGTTGCGTCGCGTCGCGTCGCGTTCGTCGCTCACGCAGGACACCGCGTTACACATCGACTTTAAGATGGAGACAGTCACAGACACTGCTATAAGAGACACTGATAGACGTCGCTTCATAAAGCTGAACTTTTACAAAAGTGCTGGTTGTTACACATAATATCCAGAAATCTTTCTAAAAAGAGCGTTAGTTTTATTAAAGTCTAAAATTAAGTTCTCCATAAACTAGCAATCTAGAAAAAAATATATGTAGGCGTAACGAGCCTTTAATTTCATTTAGATTTGGTTACTTATTGGATCTAAGTAACATAATAGCATGTATGGACTCTTCTTAAACAACTTAACAATGATTAATCTTTAATTAACGATAAAACATCAAGTTCCTTTATCACGATCGTTTTGATAATATTATCAATAGGCGACATCTTTGCTCCAAGCTCGCTGGGTAGCTTATTCTCCCGTTGACCGCTTGCACCTCTCACCTCGGCATTGTTGCGTCGAGTTCGCAGTTGACCGCGACCCCACACGAGCGCGAGCGTGAGCAAATGGACGCATTGTTATTGTGCGAAAGGTTTTATTGCGATTCTATCGGCACTTATAGAGCTAGATGCTGGGCGTTGTAAACTTAGTGATTACGAAGACTTATTTTTGAAATGTAAAATGCTGCCAGTTCATGAGAGGCTAGTGTTGTCAGTAGCCTTGGTCAGTATTGTCGTGGTGAATTTAAAAACAATATTATTCGCACAAGATCTCGAAGGAGCAATAACATAAGAAGATTTGTGGTGCCAACTTGCAATTACTAACCTTTCAGCCGATATAAACAATTGTACAAACGCCAGCACATCAAGCTGCTACAATCTGTCAAATTCTTTAATAGATTTTCAACTTTGCTGCTAAAGCATTAGGTTCAAGGTTGATTGGGAAAATTTGACAGTTTCGGGTAGCTTGACCTGCTGGCGTCTGTACCACAAATACCACTTTAAAAAATAAAATATAAGTATCTCCTTGATATGTTTCGTAAATGCCTCACTGTAGAGAATATTTAGGAAACTTGTACGTCTGTTTTAAAATCTGCTGGATAAAACTTAAGGTATCGGTAACTATATTTTCAAGCCATTTGGAGTTGAAACCCTCGGGCCGTGGGGTCCGAGTGCTCATGGTTTGTTCAACGAAATCTCCAAACGGCTGGTTGACAGTTCCCGTGTCTCAAGGGCTGGCTTTTACCTTGGTCAGAGGCTAAGGATTGCCATACAACGTGGTAATGCCGCCAGTCTCCTGGGTACATTACCAGTCGACAGCGATGCGGAAGAATTTTTCCAGTCCAGTGATCTAGTCATGAGAAGTGAAGACAGACTATAATGTCCTTAGCTGAGAGGACTCTTCACATATCGACCGTCCCTATTAACAATGTCGGATATATTTTTACCAATATTCACTTTTTTACATAAATCGAATTACAATTTTTTTTAAATTCTTCACTGGCAAAACAAACTTTGAACTGAGGGCAGTTCAAAGTTTGCCCTAACGATAAAAAATAATCTTTATGATATTAACAATGTCAGTTCTGCGAAAAAGACCACTGTTCAGTAGGGACTAAACAGTAGTCTCCCTGCAGAACCGACATTGTTAAAGGGACCATCGATATTTAGTTTTAGTTAAGTTAGGTTATTATATTTTTAACTTAATTATTTTTAAAATAATTTATTTTAAAATTATGAAAAAATATATATTAGTAACGAAAGCATAGATAGTTTAGCGTATAGGTGAAAAAATGTAAATTATGTAATAATGTTAAAAAAAGGAGCTATAAGTCTACCAACAAACTACTTTGCAGTATGGAAAAGTAATATTTATTGTAAAAAAATATATTATATTAATATAATCACTTTTTCATTTCATTTTCAATTCAGATTAGTAAATACAAGATTTGTATCTAACTAAACACCTCAAGAGATTTTAATGAAAACATTTTAGAGTCATCATCAACAACATTCAGCTGAAAGACGTTCACTGCTGGTCCAAGGCCTGCCCCAAGCATTCCCACGACCTCACTAACCTTAGTTTACCAAGTAAAAGATAGCGTACTTACTTTGAGGTCCTTGGGGTTGATATCCTTGCTGGTAAACCCCAGGGTATACTGGAGGTCTGTACGGGGCCTGATTTTGAGGAGGATATTGTGAATTCGCATCGCTTGTATAAGGCGGAGGATACCCAGGTACTGGATAGCCCTGGTAATATGGGTATTCTGGACCTAGGTATGATGGTCCTGCCTGGCCACTTTGGGGGCCATTTGAAGGTGGGGCACCAGGAACTGGGGACCCAACATATTCTTGACTGGGATACCTCGTATCAGTATGCCCACTTGGGTCACCTTGACCAGGACTTGGATACGCGGTGGGACTTGCTGGAGGCCTTTGATCTCCTGAAACTTGGTACCCCGGAGTTGAGTATGCACCGTATCCTGGATTCATTGATGAGTACTTAGAAAGGTAGGGTGAGTAGCCAGGATTGGCAGGAGTTGGAAAAGCCATACTTGGATACGGGCTAGGGTAATTAGGATAAGGATATGCGGGAGCTGAGTAACCAGGCGTTGGATAGCCTGAATACCCTGTGTCTGGGTCTCCTGGGCCCGGAAAACCAGGACGTGGGTAGCCTACTCCCGGGTGTCCAGGAAAGCCTAATCCAGGATAAGGTGAGTTTGGGGGCATTGGTGCGGGATTTTTTTGTTTTGCTTCATACCGGGGCATCCGTCTTGGTTTTCTTTCCTTCTTTTGAACAGGTTGTTGATTCTGATTACTATCATCTTTAAAAACCACTCGTTCAGTTACAGGATTCCTATATGCATCTCTATAATTGGTGTTCGATTCATTATCTTGATTTTCGAATTTGATCGGTTTACCCGTAGTTTCTGCTTCAATTTCGGATTCATCTGAATAATCAGACCCATCTTCATCAGTTTTACCATCGTCTTCAAATACTACTTGGCTTGCACCAGTTCGAGGATCATCTTCATCATCATTACCTTCTTGGCCATCAAAATTCTCATGCTCATCAGTGTTGCCTTCAAATTTTATTTTATTTTCCGAATGATTAGATTCACCTTCATATCCAGATTCAGAGTTCGAAATACGATCATTTTGATCAAAACTTTCATCATTATCGTCTGCAAGGAGTGACCCTGGGTCAGCTTTGTTAATGTCAACATACCCATGTTCTTTCGGGTCCTCTTCAAATTTGACGGGTCTCTTTGGAGATTGATCTGCAAACCTGATGTGGCCTTGATTTTCAGGGTGATCAGGTTGGTCGTCTGCTGTGATTTCCCCATAACTGGGAAGACGAGGAAAGTTAGGGGATTCTCTAAAAAAATTTAAAATAAGATTTAAGTTAACAAATAATACCAACATAATATTTACATTACATTTACATATATTATCCGAAGATTAGACAGAGATGGCCCACGTTACATCCATATTTCTTTAGTTCTGTTTAAGCCCCATGTAATAGGAGTGGCCGCCTTGTGTGTCTTATAGTCAACAAATAATTATTTTGTTTTATCTCTTTTAAAATAAAATATTAAATAAAAAAGAAAGTTCGTCGAGTTATTTACGCTTGAAAAAGTGCACATATTGGGAGGAGGATATCTAAATGAAGAGTACAGGAAAAAAATGATCAAAGTCACTTTTTTATAAATTAGAAGATAAATGATTTCTTAACTTAGAAGACTTATAGGTACTTGAAGAAATGACAAATAATAATTTTTATCTTAAAATCACTGCTTATACTTTAGTTATATAATTTTCTAAAAAAATAAAAATATGTTATATTTTTAATCATAATTATTTAATATTTTTTTACTTCAGACCCTAACATAAATCATATAAATGATCAAATTCTTAGTGGAAATATTCAAAAGTCACTGTAAATGTGGCAGATTAGTAAAATAATCTTGAGCTTTTTGGGAGCGAAATTAAAAAAAATAATAATAAAATTCTTTAAAATGCACTAATTTACCGGCGTAAACAACAGCAAAATCATAGATTATTCGTTCGAAAACTTGTAACAACGATCAAAGTCTTCGGACTATCGTTTTTAACTTTTACCGCTTAGACTATGATCACTAATAACTTTTATGTAAAAAAATAAAACGTGATTTATCGTGACTTTGTACGTTTATATTCTTTTCATGCCTAGCGACAGGCAAGTTTAGCGTCTCACGAACTAGATGGCGTTATTAACCTCAAAGCAGTTTTAGGGTGACTTTGATCGTTCTTTCTGTGCTCTTCAAATACTTATTGTGTTATAAATAGTTATAATTTTGTTGAACTGTTGTTATTTTATAAAATAGGTCTGATTCATTTTAATAATCTGGCAAGGTCATTAATGAATACTTACGATATTGCCTCCGTCAAAATGTTTTGATTGCTCTGTTCGCCTGCGCACGCGTTGTCTGTCAGTAAAACAATGATGACTGCACACAGTATGCATATTTTCATGTTTCCTTATCTGTAAAACATAATTTGGTAATGTAACAAGATAGCTACATAACCTGTTTTATGGCTGGCCATCTAGTCCATAAAACAATCACGTCATAGGAGAAGAACTGAGAATGAGTTAAAAGTGAGCTGTCAATAATGTCCATCCCTCATCAAGTGTAATGAAAGGTCAGTTCAACATATTTACAGAATAGAAATGCCATATGGTTGGGAGTCAGCCTTTTCCACGTAAAAAGTGACAATCAAGAAAGTAAAAGGTCTTTTCATACTAATTTTTCTTCCAAGAATTACGCAGATCACAGATCGATAGGAAAATCTATTCGATCAAATAGTGGTGCTGCACTCAAACGGCGTGATGAATTGTTTAAAAATTTATCGTTTTCTTTTGATACACTAATAATTATGAAATGACAATATTTCTTGCAGACGTACTATCGGTAGCGCATATAATATGTTAGCTGGATCGTGCCTCGCTTTGTAAAGAAGAGCACTGGATATGCTTTAAATATGTAACATAGTATAACACCTGGATTCCCTGAAGGGTTAGGCACCTACACCCACATTTCACCAGTTATGTTTATACCGCATGTAAAGGGAGCGAGTCTATTGCCATCAAACGGACAATCAATCAATCAGACTCTGGGCTGCTAATGAGAAATTCCAGATCGCAAAACCCAAAAACACTTTTCCCGATCCGGGAATCGAACCCACGAACCTCATGCTCAGCAGTAACGCTTGTGACCACTAGACCAACGAGGAAATTAGTCACTGCTAGTCAGTATTAAGTTGTATGTTAAATAAAGTAAGATTTGCGGCCGTAACACATATGTATTTACAGAATTAGAATAAGTAATACAACTCCTTAAGTTAGTATAATCCTGAAATGTCAAGATTTCATGAAATAGTCATTCATTAGGACCTTATTATTACCTGGTCTTAAAGAGTTGTATTGATCACATTAATGATTCTAATTATATAAATAGATACTTGTTACGGCCGCAAATATATATTTTGATCAACATAGAATCTAATACCGACTTGTAAATTGCAAAAAACGTAAGAAAATTTGAATTTCGCGGGCTACCCTGACGCTTCTCCTTAATGTCAAATGATAAAAAAGTGGATTGTACACTTAAAGTGTACGTAGCATCTTCCATTTGCGCAAAATACATGTCCGTACATTATTGTCAACAAGATTAATTATAATATTCACGTTGCGATAAATGCCAAAAAATATTATGTAAATAAGGATGTTGCAGAGCATTTGCTATCGAATGACGGTCAGGCGTCGATTGAAAACCGAATAACGCAGTCCCCCGCACCGAGAACGAGACGTCAACGAAATAGCGATAGTTCACTTACTCATTTTCATTCTGCCTAGCCTTTTCCCAACTATGTTGGGGTCGGCTTCCAGTCTAACCGGATGCAGCTGAATACCAGTATTTTACATGGAGCGACTGCCTATCTGACCTCCACAACCCAGTTACTGGGTAATACGATGGTAAGACTGGTTGACAGACTTTCGGGCTTCTGACGACCCGTAACGACTGTCAAAAATCCTCGAATGACAGCCGGGACCAACGGCTTAACGTGCTTTCCGAGGCACGGAGGAGTCTCGGTATGTAATGTATGTATGTATCTCGGTCACCCATCCACAGACCAACCCCGGCAAGCGTAGGTTAACCTGATGGATCGACCCGTGCGGCTGTTATTACTTAGTTCACTTACTATGTCCGAATAATCTCGTTTCTCGTTGACGTGCCGTTCCCGGTGAGGTGGACAAACAGTCTTAGGGTCCCCAAAACGATCAATTGCAATTGTCAATTTTTACGTGATTTGAAGACAATTGATCGTGTCGGGGATCCCAAAACAAAGCTTGCTAAAACCCTGTTTAGAAATGTTACGTTGTATTTTAACCAGCAGCAAGTTCGTCATGCTTTAGATGTCACTGCTTGCGGTAGCGTCGGGGGTCGGGTTGCCTCCTTCCCTCAAATATGGTGAGAGGGGTAATGGCTGATCTTTGCGTTATGCTCGTGAACGGGTGCTGCTTATGGTGACTGGTCGTCTTTCTGACCTTGGTTTTGTTATTGTTATTAGTAATTAACTCATATTTTATTTATTTTACTTCGATGGTCCTAGTTTATCATTTGTGACTTCGAGTTACTGCTACATATATGGCTATATGTAAGTGGGCACGTCCTTTATGCCTGGAGGCTTTTATTTTGTTATAAAGTTCTGTTTACGTTTTTAGTTTTCTATTTTTATTTCTGCTTGAGTATAGTTTTCGATTTTTTACTTTTTTTTTTTTTGGTATATTGGCGTGTGCTAGCTGACTGATGACCAGATGTATAAACGTTAACTATGTCTTTTTCTTCAATAAGTACATCTCTATTAGTCGACATCTCAGTAGTCACCCCCTTTTCTAGCCACATCATCTATCACACAGTCCATTCATATTTTCTTTGCTCTTCCCCTACTCTTATAGCCATTCATACTCAAAACTTTCGTCACGACATTTTCCTCATTCCTCCGCATCAAATGTCTATACCATGACAACTGATTTCCACACAACTTTTCAGTCACCATGCAGTGTCACTTTCAGACTTCCTCTTATGTACGCATTCCTTATTCTACTATCCATTCGCGTACTAAAGGATTAAATTTCTTTTAACGATTAAAAACCATACTAATGTACAGACGCCAGCAGGTCAACCTACCCGAAACTGTCAGATTTTCCCAATCAACCACGAACCTAATGCTATAGTAATAAAGTCGAAAATCTATTAAAGAAATCTGACAGGTTGTAGTAGCTTGATGTGCTGGCGTCTGTACATGCAATCGTCCAGATTTTTTTGTCAGATTATTCTACAAGCAACATATTAACGTGATAGTTTTTTTTTTTTTTTATAATATTTATTCAAAAATTACAAGGCATAAAAATTGTACAGTTTTGCTTAAATGTTAATTATACTCCTAAGACTTACGTGCCTGAACTAGGTAATCCTGTGTTTCAAGTGTTTTAATTTTTTTGAATAATCAATAGATTTTTTGTAAATCGATAATTGCTTCATATTTTGCAATAAATTACCAGCGTTGTGTCATCGCGCTTCTCTTTCTTTTATATGCAGTCCGACAGTGACCGCGCTTTAGGTCATGTAGTCCCCTTAAGACGAAGCATCAGGGTAGCCCGCAAAATTCGAATTTTCTTAGGTTTTTTGCAATTTGCAAGTCAGTATTAATTTGTATGTTGAATACATATGATTCGCGACCGTAACAAATATGTATTTATAGAATTATAATAATTAAAATCAGTAATACAACTCCTTAAGTAAGTATAATCCATAAATGTTAAGATTTCATGAAATAGTCATTCAATAGAATCACCTGGTCTTAAAGAATTGTATTAATGACTTTAATGATTATAATTCTGTAGATTCATACTAGTTATCGTCGCGAATTATATTTTTATTAACATACAACTTAGTACTAACTTGCAAAATGTAAAAAACGTAAGAAAATTTGAATTTCGCGGGCTACCCTGACGCTTTCGCCTTAAGGCGATACCAAAATAAATTGAGGGCTTTTTCGTAACCATTTATTTCACTATTGCAGAAATGTATGGATTTAATTTTTGGATATATGTTTATTAACTATTTGATCAATACTCTGACTGAAGGAAAACACGATTGGGTTAAATTTCCTCGATAGAATTTAATTCCGAAAATACCTCTACTTTTTATATATTTTTCTGTTATTCTAAAATCATAAGTAATTTCATTGCAAAATTGCATTCAAAATGTGCGTATTAGGTAATTGAAAACTCTGGCTGAACATATTTTTGATAGATAGCTTAATTTATTTTTAAACAATTTTTATTTGGTTTGGCGCTTTTATTTTGGTTCCAGCGCATTGTTGCGCTCTCTTTTTTCCTCAAGTGGATGTAATTGACTCTGTCACTTTCTTATTACCGCTCTGTTAGCTTTTTACATATGATATTATGTCTGGACGACTAGACGCGGACAGGGTGTTGTGGCGCAGCCTGGGACAGGCCTATGTCCAGCTGTGAACTGCGATAGGCTGAGCTGATTGATGGATTGAACAGCAACAACAGTCGGTAAAGCACAAAATACTTGGGGTAAGTTAGGCACCTGATGGCAGACAGATTTTGAGTTAACCCACGCAAAAACCGACAAGCGCTTTAATACCACGGTTGTGTTTTTCAGACCAGTCAATCATAAACATAATATATTTAACAGCATCAAAATGAAACAAAACATTTAATACTAAATTAAAATTAGAATAATTAAATTACTTACTTCTCAAAATCCTCACAACACTCACAAACTGTGCAACTTCGCAAAGCTCCTACGATCAAATGCGAGTAAAAATGAAAAATTTCACTTTGTCGACAGACGAAAGTTGTCCACTATGTGTTGCTAATAAGGGCAGCTGACGCGACCGGCTAATATGGTGTATCCTTGTTCAAAATGGTCATAGTTAAATAATATACTTAGTTACGTTAACTTTATGGTGTAATAAAATCAAAATTTTGGTGAAAACGAAAGCGGTGCCATTTTTTCTTTTGTTGAACACTATTTGTTTTACGAGGATTATGTTTGTCATTATTTGCATTTGTATTGAATCTTATTTAAATGATGTAGGTAGACATGAGACTATATTATAATCCACTGCAATTACCACTCAAATTTTTGTAAAGTTTTCCGGTAATCTTTACATAAACTATCACACAGAATATTTTCAGATTTTTGTCTATGCAAACTTCGGAGATAAGGGCAGGAACGGTATATTTATTTACATTTTGCATCAATAGTCGAAAACTATGCGGCCTAAAAAAAAGAAATATTTAAGAATGTGCAAACAGCGCTCTTTCATATGATACCCCACATGCCTTAGTAGCCCCACTTCGAATCTTTAAGACACCCTTTCAATACCTGTTACAAAAAAAAATATAATAAAAATATATAATACATTTTTATTTCTTTCTTATTTGCAAAATAGTTGGGCAAACGTCATCTAAAACTATTTCAAAATTCAAGTTGATAGCATTAGCAGTTCTTGACATATCTAGCTGTGACAGACAGACAGACTGAGCCGCACCATAAGGGTTCCTTTTTACCATTTTGGTACGGAACCCTAACAATAAATGTATCATAAGTCTAAGGCCCTTAGCACACCTCCGCCGCGAAACCATAGCTCGCTTAAATTCAACTGACTCGCATAATCATGTCTCGCATAGTCGCGAAACATCATGCGATTTCGCTGTTTCGCGGTTTCACGGCGGAGATGTGCAAAGGCCCTAATATCTGGTCTTATGTATCAGAATCCAGAAACTTTCAGTATGAGCTAAGTATAAATTGTTAGAAACTAGGATAAAGGAACAGAAACATATAGGGAACCTACGGAGTATTACGTAGACCTTAGGCACTCGTCACAGACGTTACTTCAAGCAGCACACTAATCGCGTAACACACTTTTAACAACGGTTTTGAAGAAAATTCCTAATCCACTGCCTCATACTGCCCAGGACAACCAACAAAGCATACACCAACATAAATGTCAAAGTGCTCCTATTTTTTATATTTTATAGTGTAGCCTTAATTAAAGTCCTATTAATTACTTCTACTTCTTTCAGCCTCTACACTGGTAGTGACTACAGAACGAAAACAATTGTCTGAAAACTGTAAAAGTACTAAGAATTCTCCCATATACCCCTGAAAAACACATCCTTTTTTTTTCCGTGGAGAAATGCTCATGCATACTGCACTACCACGGGGAGATAGTGCAGTTATGTGGGACTCCAACCTACTAAAACTCCACGGTAACCTCCTGTGCCGCTTGTGGCGGGAACACGGGCACGCGTTAGCACTCACCGCGAACCCGCCGCGGCTGTCCGTCACCGGACCCTCCTCTGGGGAGCACCCCCCATCACCGGCGCACAAGAACACATTGTGCACCGTGACCACCCCATGGACCAAACCAGCACAAGGGCGCCAGACGACCCCGTGTCTAGTCACCCTTGGTCCCCCTGCGACCGGTCGGGTTAGTGGCCCGGCCGCCTACCACTTTTCGGCCGCAGAGGATAGGGAGAGCGGCCAACGAAATACCGACACTCCTCCTCCCCTGCGGCCCCACCGCGTCCGCCATCAGACGGTGGCGACCCCGTCAAGGCCGCGGAAGGTAGGGAGAGCGGCGCACCCCAATACCGGCACTCCTCTCCCGCCGCGGCCTCCAACCCTCAGCCGCGATGCCTCCCATACGACATCGCGGCTCGCCTCAGTTGCGATGTCGCCCAAGCGGCACCGCAACCTACCTGTTGGTCGACTTCCTGGAAAAAGCCCTGACGAGCGGCCCCTCCTCGGGTTCCTCTTCGCTTCACCGTGGGTGACCAAGCCACGGCTACTGAGCCCTCCCGCCTCGACAATACGGGGGGGGGCTGAAAAACACATCCTGCGCTTGGAAAAACACATGTATTCATCATCATCTTTCTCCTGTCCTTATCCCAATTTATTTGGGGCGGCGCAACATGTCTTTTTCTTCCATACCTACTTCTCTATTAGTCATCATCTAGGTAGTCACCCCCTTTCTAGCGCTATTATCTTACACACAATCCATTTATCCTTTCTTTGGTCTTCCCGTACTCTTATAGCTATCCATATTTTGACCCAAAACTCCCTCACGGCCTTTCTCTCATTCCTCCGCTTCACATGCCCACACCAGCACAACAGATTTCCACAGAACTTTCAGTTACCGGTGCCACTTTCAAACTTACTATACTATCTAATAGCAGATTGTAAAATTAATTAATACGTTCGACCTGTTGGTAGGCATCTCACGCAGAACGACGGAAATCTTATAGTCATAAAATTATATTAACATAAATCAATGTGACGACTAAAAGACGAATGTTTTGTCACTTATAGTCAGGCGTTTTCGAACAAAAAAAAAGCTCTTATACATATGTATATATTGAGATGCGTCTACTATGAATTATTAATTCATCATCATCATTCATCATTTCAGCCGAAACACGTCCACTGCTGGACATATGTCTCCCCCAAGCACCGCCTCTGCGACAGGTTCTGTGCATACCACATCCTGCGGATTCCTGCGACCTTCACAACGTCATCGGTCCACCTTGTGGCCGTTCAACGCTACGTTTTCCGGTATCTACGTGATCGCCACTCCAGAACCTTTCGGCCCCATCGACCATCGGTTCTGCGACCAATGTTGCCCTCTGCCAAAGTTTCGCAATTCTTTGAGGCTAGGTATGTCGGTTACCTTGGTTCTCCGACGGATCTATTCTTTTCTGATTCGATCACGCAGGGTAACTCCAGGAACTTACGAATTAATTAAAATAGAGTATTTATCTGTGTTTTGGTAAGTTTTCATGTGTGAATAATGTGTGCCTTAACCTGGGTCAAATAGATTGTTTTTCTTTATTTCTTAAAGTTAAACAAACAAACATGCATAGATAGAGTTAGTTAGTATAAGGAAAAAGAAGTGGAACCATAAGCCGTGAGTCGAACAAACGACAGATATTTTGTAAAATATGTAAACATTTGAATACTGCCGCAATCTTCCACATAACTTACGACACTTTTGAGACAAAATTAAATTAATTAAAATTAAAAATTTAATAAAATTAAAATTTTGTCCAAGGATCAGAATGTAGAGTGTTGAACTACCAACACTAGATCGACGGGAGACGAGACAGCACCCTAATTGCGTAACACAGTATCAATCATAGTCCGACAGTTTTGCAGAATATTGCTAATCCATATTTGTTCATAGGTTTGAAAAGCTTGTCTGCTCAACGTAAATAACGCAAGGAACGTGGATGAACTGTCAAAATGGGGTTTCATTTTTTTTTTTTTATTGCGATCAGTTGTCATTTCTTGTGACGTAATATAAGGTAAGTAGTGCCAACAAGGAAGATCTTTGTCCAGCGCTTCCATTGAGAGAGGTAATGGTAAGTTAGCAGCCGACTGAAAGACCAGAACCTTATTTGTAACGGTTCCGTACCCAAAGGGTGCTAGCGAGACCCTATTACTAAGGCTCCAGTGTCCAACCGTCCGTCCGTCTGTCACAGGGCTGTATCTTATGAACCGTATTTGGTAGACATGTAATAGGCAGCTAAAAGCGAACACGTCCTCTGGAAATAAACAGCAAAAATTCACACGCAGCAACATATTGCTGGCGATTCCAAAATCTCACGTCCTAACTACACATACAACCTTCAAAGTGAGAGTGAACAGGCTTCTTCTGGGTAAGCTCACTCCATCGTAGACTTTATCTCTGTCACCTCTGACCTAGACTAGAGTCAAGAGCAAACCCATCTCAAATAAAACATTATTTAGAAGTCAGGAGACTACGTTCTCCAAATTACTTCAACTGACCAGTGCTACTGGACCAGGATCTACCCACCAAGTATTTCACAACCCAAACACGACTTCAAATAATTGGAACAAAGCTTCACATTGACCTTGAGCATAGTATCGACAGTTTCATCACAAACTGGCCGAGCCGGTATCGATAATAATCGGCTAACGAGAATCGTTGGGCAACTCTATTGACGGGTTGACAGGCGCGTGGACGCACCACTCTAGTAGTGACAGATAAGTATGTTTGAAGTGCTCTGGCGCATGGTGTTGGTGGTATAGATACCTATAGTGTGAGCACGTATCATGAATAGGTAAATACTGAACTGTGTGTGTGCCTCGGGTGTCATACACTGAGGAGTATTGTTTTATAAGGCTGTATTTTCATTTGCAAGAACTTTTCAAAACCACTGTGAATTTATTTCTTTGAACCGATGGCAAAGGTACTAAAACGTTGTTTTTTTTTTTTAAATTGATTTTTTAAGTTTGTAATTTATTTGCCCTTTCGTATCATACTGGTGACAAAAGAAGACACGAAAAGAAGCAGATTTTTTTTTTCAAATAAAAATAATTACAAAGTTTGTACCTACTCACAGTTTTGCCATGAAAACATTTAAAAAAATTCTTGTCCAAATCATATACCTTCCAATTAATAACAAATAATTGTATGGAATAAGTCAAAGAGAATTAAATAAGTGGAAACGCCATTTTACACTTGATTATTTATGCACCTTTTATGTGGGTGACTTTTATATGGGTGCTCAACATGCCCAGACTGCGGTCCGTGGCTCCTTCCTTGCCAAGGACGAGCCCAGTTGATGAGGAGGGTTTCACTAAAGTGGAAAGGAAGAGGAGGAAGCCCAGTTCTCGTAACCTGTGCGGTACTGCACCGAGTGGACCCAACATGTTGCTGCGCCCTGCTGTGCCTACGCAACAGCATTACTCCACGACAGTTGAGGAGGTCGTGCAGTATATGAGAGTAGAGACCGACTGGACTCTGAGGGTCGAAAGTTTGGAATCGCGCCACGACATCAACTTTAAGTCATTCGTGGTGTGAGTGCCAACCCACCATCTACAAACCTGCTTGAAAGAGGACTTTGGCCGAAAGGTGTCGTATATCGACGTTTGCGAGGACGGTTACGCGACACCGCGCAGCGAAACTCTACGCCGACAACGTTCACTGTATAGTTCGCCCATTTGCGACGAAAGTGTGACATTTCGAATTTCGATTTTTCGTTTTACTGATTCGTTTTTTATAATGGGTAATGGGAGGTTCCGATTGTTATAAAATAAAACGAAAATAAAATTAGAAATAAAACTTTTAGAAAAATCACTTCTCAATTGTCACGCGATTTTAAACCTTGACGTGCCCTGTACATCAGCGCTATTACATGGGACTTAAATATAACTGGCGATATGTGTGTGTACTTTAAGTGCACCTCTGCTTTACCATTGGGGGATACAGGCGTGATGGTATTTTTATGTTATGTAGTAATATATATATATATATATAATATATATGTTACGGGTAATGCTAGAAGATTGAGTAAACCTAGGTTTACTCAAGCATTTTGGGTAAAGTCCGAATAGTCTCGTTTGTATGGTCACATTTCTAACCTAACCTAACCTACCATTCAGCCGACACCTAAGTTTAATCATTCTAGCATTACCTGAGTCGACCTGTATGGGGAATTAAAATTTATTTTAATTATTATTCGGACTTTACCCAAAATGCTTGGGTAAACCTAGGTTTACTCAATAATTTAACATTACCCGCAACATATATATTCTTCTGGGTAAGCTCACTCCATCGTCAACTTTGTCTCTGTCACCTATGACCTAGACTATAGTCAAGAGAAAAACCATCTCAAATAAAAAAAAATACGCACCTAAATATATTATTTTCTAAGACAGTTCAAGTCTTTCATCGTTCAAAGTACCTTCACGGTGCTTTTCTAGCTACATGGCCACTGGTTCGATTCCCTGAAAAAGTACCATAGCATCATCATTCTAAGAATTAAGTCTGGAAGTGATTTGTTTATGTAAATGTGTATGGTAAGTTTATTCTCATCAATACACTGACAGGATTTGGCGCAATGTTTACTCACAAAAAACTGGCCAAGTGCGTGTTGGACCACGCACAATGAAGGGTTTCGTAGTTGGGATGAATTAATCCCAAGAACAAATTTAATATTGTAGTTAGAACAATAATAATTTAATGTTGTTAAAGAAACATGTTCACCCATACATTTAAACTGAAAATGTAACACAAAAATGTAGTTTGTACGCACAATATTGAGAGAATTGTCATGTTATTTTAAGACCACAGACTTCTTATAAGTTATCCTGTAATCGAAGTTTAGAACTATTTTCTGTATTTTTTTTTCAAAATTTTAGGCTCAGTAGTTTCGGAGATAAAGGAAGGGGAGGGGGGAATGGTCAATTTTCGTCAAAAAAAAATGTTTTAAAATTATAGAAAAAAAAAAAATATATTTGAGACCCTCACAGTAAGCCCTAACATTTGATATGTCACACGGTACAGTTTGCAAATCTTTTTTTCTTTTCTTATTTGCCCCGCAAAATTGACCTCTATAAGGTCAATATGGGTAAGTGTGACATACTTTTCACAAAGTTTACTTTGAACATAAAAATCAAAACGTTTAAGGATAAAATTTCAAATATCTCTTAAAGCAAAATGTAATAAGGTCCATAAAGGCCAGAAAACATTGTGTTTTGTACAATTTTAATCATTATTTATTGGTTTTTAGGGTCCAAAATAAAAGTACTACGTCAGACACACTTCCCCAGCAAAACGAGGCAAGTGTGACTACATAATAAACCCGCGATAGACAGCTGTTTTTTAAATAAAATCTGCAAATTCCTTGCTACTTAAGCATGTCAACCTTCATATTTTACTTATACTACTTACAGCGCTTGTTATGATAATTTAAAATAAAAAAGTTATGGGGTAAGTGTGTCATATCAGGGGTTTAAAACATTTTTTTTTTTATAAAAGTTGAATTGAAAGAAAAACGCATATTGGTGCTTGATACAAAATATATTCATTAAAACAATGCCAATCAAAATAACAATGTCTGGAAATAAAAATTTGCGAAGGAGTTTCTAAAAATTATAAAATTAAACAAAAAATCAACATCTTAAACGTAAGCTGTGAAGTAAGTACTTACCCACTTACAGCAAATTTTCATAATTAAGTTAGTATCTGTCGAGAATTAAGCTTACGATCTACGACAGGAGGATTACTTTGGGATCCTACATATAGTCTTTAGAATATTAATTAAAAAATTAAATAAACATAAAAAACAACATTTTCTAAATTGTATAATTGCACATTTGTGTGTAAATTTCTAAGTAGGCTACGAGTATCTGTCTAAAAATGCACTTAGGAACTAGAGCGTAATACTGTTTCGTTTTGGAATATTATCACATTAAAAATTATATAAAACAATTCAATATTTTCTAAAATATAGCACATTTTTATAACTAAATAAATAATGAAAAACAAAAATAATAAATACCTACAATAAACACAATTTAACATAGACGCTCTTCTGCAATTCAATTCAGTACTTTCAATGCTTATCCCAAGTAAAAAAAAACTTCAGGTAGATAGGCAAGTACCTCTAAGTAGGTAATAATAATTAGTCATACATAAATGTTTGAGACTCCTGACTTGAGGCAAGTGTGACATAAAGACACACTTGCCCCAAGTAAAGTAGACACACTTTCCCAGGGTCAAGATTTTTAGGTTATATTTTTAAAACTTACGTAAAACTTTTATTTTCAACAATACAAGTAAAATAGTTAGAATAACATAAAGTTTAACATATATAAAAAGAACTTACCTATGCAAAATTCACGGATTCGACGAAATCACCGAGATTTTTATTGATGAAAAACCACGCACCTCATTGCGCCACGTATTAAAAAATGTGCCATGTTACAAAATGGCGATAACTATAAAAGTGTTTGACTACGACATCTAGAATAGAAATTGTGAATCAATCATTTTTTTACTCATACTAACAGATGGCACTTGCTTCAATAGCTTAATCAGTTTTCGTAATATAAGGGGCAGTTACACTTACCCCGTAGCTACACTTACCCATATTGACCTTATTCAATTTTTTTTTTATTTTTATTACGTTACACGGCAACGTTTGAGTCACAGAAATTCATATGTGTACCAAATTTCAACTTAATCGGTCCATTAGATTCGGAGCAAATTGACTGTGACAGACGGACAGACAGACAGACACACGAGTGATCCTATAAGGGTTCCGTTTTTTTCCTTTTGAGGTACGGAACCCTAAAAATGCTTTATTTATCCTGAAATCCTTCAGCAAAGTTGGATGAAGGGGAAAGACCAAGCATTGTTCTTAGTCTGAAAAGATTTATGTTTGTTTATGAGTGTTTTCCGTCAAATCTTTACAATAAAGAGAGTTTTTGTAAATAATTAATTTAAACTCACAGCATCCGTATTTACACGAATATTTATAAATACGAAAGTAACTCTGTCTGTCTGTCTGTTACCTTGTCATGGTTAAACTACTAAAACGATCGTTACGTTTGATAAATAGGGAGCCCGGGAGCAGCAGTTTTTTTTTGTATAAGAAACAAAATACGCTCGGACAAAGTCGCGAGCAAATAAAATAATAATAATAATCGTATTGGTGGAGCGAGAGCGCTCATCGGCAAACTAATCTGCTTCAGGGAGGGAAATACTCATCCTAAAGTGATGCGCTTTGTGAGGCGGGCGTTCTCAGGGACTCATATCAGCCCGCAGGTCTATATGTCCCATGTCACAGAGCACATTGACGTCCTGAAGCAGAAAGTGTATGCATGGGCGAACCGTATTCGTAAGTATAAGCGGCGAGTAGAGCGATACACCCAGAATCGTACCTTCCACAGCGAAGGAAAGTGGGTGTATAGGGGAGCGACCGGGCCAAGATGTGGCGCAGGATCTGGTCGGTGTCTGCCAGTCACACCAAAGGTGATTGGCCTCAAGAAGTCGAGCGATGAAATACGACTCGACTTCGACTGCAATCCAATACCAGAAATGGGAGCTATTACCATCTGCTCCCAAGATGTAGCTCGTGCATTCCGTCCGTGGCATAACTGGGACAACTTCTGGATAAAGTGGTTTCGAAGGTCGTACGCTCGCTTGGCAGCTCACTACCAGACTGCTTTGGAGTCTGATTCGCTACCCCAGTTCTAACGACAGGATTTAAGCACCAAACGACAATCTGAAAAATAGGCCACTTATTTTTCCCCATTGCTATTAATCCGACTTTGAATGAAAACATAAGTTCCATATTGAACACGAAGCAGAACTTCCGCCTCAAAAATCTGACAAATAATTCCAAACTTGGCCCTTGTCCATAACTGTGGTTACAAAAACAAATGACGTAGAAAGATGCACATATAAGCCGGTAGCCCACCGCACCGCCCACTGAAACTAAATGACACACTTTCCCTTGTCAAAATACACGCAAACGTTTGTTGTTGACCATGGGCCCTATTATATTTATAGTGTTGGGGCTGATGCTTATGACAAGGCCCAAAGTATGAAAATTAAAACAAATGCATCAGAAAATGTACCTGTGGAGTCCATAAGAGACCTTGACCCCTGAGTTCGGTTTCGCTATTTCTTTTCAGGGGTAGCCAGACAGGAAATGTCAACTCCATCTTCTTACTTACTTTTAGGGTTCCGTACCTCAATAGGAAAAAATTAAACCCTTGTAGGATCACTTCGTTGTCCGTCTGTCTGTCTGTCAAGACCCATTTTCTCAGGGATACGTGGAGGTATCAAGTTGAAATTAATATCAAATACGTAGGTCTACGGTTAAGAAATCAAGCTTCTAAGTCAATGCGGACAAAAATACGGCCATTTATGCGACATAGTTTTTTTGGCCTTAGTTTGGCTGGCCTGTTGGTCTAGTGGATAGTGGCCCTGACTGCTATGCCGGAGGTCGTGGGTTCGATTCCCACCCAGGACAAATGTTTGTGTGATGAGCATGATCATTTGTTCTGTGTCTGGGTGTAATTTATCTATATATGTATGTATTTAGAAATATATAAGTATGTTTATCAGTTGTCTAGTACTCATAACACAAGCTCTGCTTAGCTTGAGGCTAGACGGCGTTGTGTGATAGTTGTGGAATATTATTATTATTATTATTTATTATTATCTCCTTTATTCATTTTTTTTACATATAAATTATATTTTTAAATATTAGAATTAAAAAAAAAACATTTAAAAATATAAAAAATAGAAATTCACCGGCATGGGGAACAGGGTCCAAGCTACCGGTGGTTAGGGTCCCAGAGAAGGGAACCTCCTCACAATACGCGCCGTATCAAGGAGTACTGCCTTCTGAATCAGGCCCTTCACCCAGCCACCCAACGAGAGCCTCTTGAGATGTTGGTCGAGGCTCTTAGCGATAAGGCCATTGACCGTAACGACTATCGGCACAATGATTGCCGAGTCCACATCCCACATAGCGACAACCTCGTGGGCTAAGTCGAGATACTTCAATTGTTTCTCCTTCTCAGCCTTCACGAGGTTCTCGTCATGCGGGATAGTGACATCGATTATCATTGTGCGGCGCACTGATCGATCTATTACCACTATATCAGGCTTATTGGCTACAATAGTCCTGTCAGTGATAATAGATCGATCCCAGTATAACGTGACATGGTCATTCTCGAGAACTGGGTCGGGCACATACCTGTAAAACGGTACCTCAGAGTCCACAAGGCCGTATTTCAGAGCAAGTTGCTGATGGATAATCCTGGCCACTTGGTTATGCCTGTGCAAATACTCGCCGTTAGCTAAACGAGAACACCCAGAAGTAATATGTCTGATAGACTCACCGGGACAATGGCATGCCCGACATATGTCGATCGTCCCGTCTTTCATTATATACTTCCGGTAGTTATTCGTTAGCATAACTTCATCCATAATCGCACAGACTGAACCTTCGGTTTCCCCAAAGAGGTCACCGAAGCGTAGCCAGGCCACGGACGCTAAGAAATCTACGTCGGGCCCATGAAGGGCCCGGAAAAAGCGTCCGTGAAGCTCCTTGCTTTGCCATACTTCCTTGCGGTCGTTGGTACTAAGCACCACAGGTTTGCGCCAGTTCTCTTTAGCCAAGGACAACGGGGTGAGTCCCTTGTCCACTGCAACCACATCTCGGTGCATACCCACGTCAGCCTTGAGAAAATATTCTCTGAGACTGCACACCTCGCGGTTGTGGAGGGTCTTAGCATTTAAAAAACCTCGACCCCCACACTTCCGCGGGATGTACAGCCTCATGACAGACGAACGTGGGTGATGCATCCGGTTTGCAGTCAGCAATGACCGGACTCTCCTATCCAGGGCGTCTAGTTCCGTCTGTGTCCACTTTAGTATGCCAAAGGAGTACATCAGGACCGGCATGACCCAACCGTTAAAGGCGCGCACTTTGTTGCCGCCTGACAAAGAACTATTAAGTACCTTTTTCAGGCGACCGAAGAAGCGCTCCTGCAACGATTGTTTCATGTCAGGTCCGTTAATGCCTAACCCCTCTGACATACCCAGGTATTTGTAGGTATCAGTTGCGGAGAGTGATCTCAGGTTTATAGAATCTGAGAGTTGTAGTCCCTCAGATTCCACAATCCCACCCCGCTTTACATGCATGACTGCACATTTATCTACACCAAATTCCATCCTGATGGAATCACTAAAAGTTTTAGTTACTTTTAGTGACTCCAGCAGTTGCAATTTGTTGGTGGCAAACAGTTTCAAATCATCCATATAAAGCAGGTGGGATATTACCTGACCCCCTCTCCGCAAAGGACAGCCCAGCCCTGTACCCTTCAGCAGAGTGCTAAGAGGGTTCAAGGCTAAACAAAACCACAGTGGACTCAGACTGTCGCCCTGGAATATTCCCCGCTTAATCCTAATAGGTTCGTTGCTCCCCTGAATTTGTCGGCATCCTGGATAGCGAAGAACCGTCCTCCACTGCCTCATACACGTCGTTAGGAAGGTGCTCAGAGTTGTATTAATTTTGTACAACTCTAACACCCTCAAGAGCCATGTATGCGGCACCGAATCAACGGCCTTCTTATAGTCTATCCAACATGTCGACAAATCCTTTCGGGATCGACGGACCTGTTGGCTTATGGCCATGTCAATGAGGAGTAGCTCCTTGGTGCCGCGGGACCCATTCCTACATCCATTTTGAGAGACAGACATAATAGAATTCTTTTCTAAATGAGAATTAATTTTCTCTCTCAAAATGGATGTAAGGAGTTTATAGACCGTCGGCAAACAAGTGATCGGCCTATAATTTTTGGGTTCCGTGGCATCACCTGACTTATGGAGCAGGTGAGTAACTCCTGTTGTAAAGAGCTGTGGCAGTGACCCAGACTCTAAGGCCGACTGGAATTGCGATGCTAAGCACGCGTGTGAACTTTGCAGCCATTTAAGCCAAAAATTGTGCAGTCCGTCCGGTCCCGGAGATTTCTAGTTCGGTATCGGACGGGCTGCACTGGCTACATCGGAGGAAGTAATTATTGCTTCTGCCATCTCCGGTATGGCGTCACACACGCGCTCAACATCCCGCATCCATTCAGCCTCAGTATGGCAAACGGGCACCGACCAGATGTTACGCCAGAATATGCTAGTGGCATCATCATCCGGGCGGCATACGTCTGCCACATTTTGCTCAGGTCGCTCCCATGCTCTATACACCCACCTTTGATCACGCTGGAATATGCGATTCTGGGTATACCGCTCAACCCGTCGCTTATACCTACGGATACGGCTTGCCCATGCACAGACCTTCTGCTTCAGGAAGTCAATGCGCTCTGTGACACGGGACATATATTCTTGAGGGCTGATTCCAGTCCCCGAGAACGCCCGCCTCACAAAGCGCATCACTCTAGGGCAAGTATTGCCCTCCCTGAAGCAGTATAGTTTGCCGATGAGCACCCTGGTCCCCTCGATACGCCGCTCGATCCTGCACTGCCAGGCTGGAACAGCGGGTTTTGGTCGTGTAGCTATGTCACAATTTGGAAATTTGACATTGGCTACACGACACGCCGCAATAGCCGCGCAATACAAGATCGAGTGCGTATCTACGAGATCTTCGCTGCTTTCAAAATAAAAACCAAGCAGCGAATCCAAGGCACACACCATCGCCCTATTCGTTCTGTGCATAGGCAAGCGAGGTAAATGTGGTCTAAGTTGGACGGGGGCAGTTCTAAACTCCCGAATCGCATCCTCCAGCGCGCTCCTCAATCGTTCGTTACACTGGCTACTTACCGTAACAATCTCATCGCCCCCCTCCTCATCATTAACATAAGACCGCGGTTGGGTTATGTCACTGACTAGAGGTTGCACCGCGGTCTGTGACGGGACAGGGACGATACGATTGCTCAGTACCTCTGAGCGCAGCCTATCAAGCGCGGCGTCGTCCAATCTGTGATTCCGTTGGATAACCCGCACCTGATCCGAAAGTCGTTGGGCCGAGACGTTGATGGCTGGTTGAAGCGCCTGGAACAGAGACAGCATCTTATCGCGGTACGCAGTGAGGTTAGTTCCCCCCTCTGTAGCCCCGTAATATGCGCGCATGACGTTCTCATTCATTTGTTGAGTCCATTTCATGCGCTGCACACAACCACCGGCAGCGGGGACCCGGCTCGGGGCCGGTTGGCCCCTAGATCCCATGCCGTTCGGTGGCCGGCCTCTTCTCGGCCGACGAATTGGTGGTGGTGTTGTCGGCGGCGAGAAGTATTCGTCGCTCGAGCTCGACGCAACTGCAGCGGCCGGTATCACAGGACTCACGTCTGGATCTGGTTCCGGTAAGTCTGGAGCAGGTTCCGGCAACTGCGAGGCGGAGCTGAGCGACGAACCCGAAGATGTTGGGCGTGTGTTTCGTCGTGCCCGACTTCTCGTCAGCATTGTGCTTGGTCTTCTATTCTCCGTGTCATAGTTCAGTAGTGTAGTAGTAGGTGTAGTTTTATTCTTGCATCCTGGTTTGGTTTTTATGCCAATTTTTGGGTTGGGTGAATTGGTGTAGGAACGCAAAACACCACATTATTGCATTAAAGTTTAAAAATCCAGTAGAAATTACACGGAGAAAAAATTTTTTCGACCGTCAGCTTGACAGTCGGGCCACAGATTATTATTATTATCTTATATATCTTATATATCTCGGGACCCTGGGGTCCCGGACCTTTGGAAGGCGTACGAGGAGCTGAAGCCAACTCGCAGAGGCCCCTTAGATAATTTTAAATGATGAGGAGGCACCAACCGACGATTATCCCTGTATGCACTATGCAAGTGCACCCAAGGACAACCCCCGGTTGGGACAGGACTATTGTTGTACGTGGAAACAAAACACATTGGGCTATGGGTTTGGGTGGCTAAAGTGGATTGGGTAACTTGAACTATGGAAGAACTATGTCCCCTGCCTGACCAATGTTATATATTATACACGGATAAAATGGCAGGGGGTGACTTGCACACTCAGTAATGGGCCCCCGGAGACGGCCGCTAGCACATAGTGACGTAGCGACAAGGGGGCAACACTTCCGGAGGTGCTTGAGGAGTGGAGAGGTATTCCACGGCTATCAGGACAATCCCGGAAGTATGGTCAAGATCCCTACCAGCACCTTACTGGAATACTTCCTTCCTCCGAGCACGTTTGCTCTTGCGAATCTCCACTCAAGCCGGCCAATAAAGGCAAGATAGAGGTGGGAGCTCTGTTCCTCGTCAGTGTTCACTCCAGCCGGCCAATAAAGGCAAGCCAGAGATGAGGACAAGATTTCTCCCGGGAGATAGGGTCCATGGGGTCGCTACTGCCCATCAGCTCGCCACATGCTGCCCTGTGGGTTTTTGTATCTCTCTTGGTCTGGCTCCTCATCCTAGACCCGTTCCGGCAAACTCTACCGGCACATACCTAAAGTTTGGAGCACGCAAGCCCCACCACGACGTCAACGTAGAGATACAGCGGTGGGGTATTATTATTATTATTATAGTTTTATACTCGCAAATAAATCAAAACCTATAGGGTATATCCCGGTGACCTAGAATCATGAAATTTGGCAATAAGCAAGGTTTCACAGCACAAGTAAAGGCAAAGGTCTGAAAATCGTTAATTTGTAGTTTTATCACATAAAAAATGTTGTATTACATATATGTGTATATATTAGTTTAAGACGTCACAAATCATATTCTTCTCTTCTTGCTTTCACACAATATAAATTGTCTAAATAAATGATCTTTTTCATTTCTCCTTCCGCAGGTGTGTTGGAAGAAATTTCGTAAGAAATCAGCAGTACCTACCTACTTTTTACTCAATAATATGACGTATCTGTATTTATTGTTCTGTATTTACATAAATAATAACAAATTAAATAAATTAAAAAAAAAAATGCTATTACCAACTGCATCTGCAGCAATTGGAGAATTGACCGTGACGTATATCAGTGTATGGGAGAACATATTTTTCAACTGCAATGTGTTTGTTTTTGGGATAAACTCTTCCCAACTACTTAACCCTTCATAATGCATGGTCCGACACGCATTTGGCTGGTTTATTTTTAATTTTTATTAAGACATCGGCAGCAGTTTTGACGGAGGTGGCAGAAGGAGTACTTGGCCGAGTGGCAACAGAGATCCAACTGGCGCACTAAGGATACTTACTCTATTGAACGACGACGGTGACTTAATGTTACTTCAGGACGACCACTTACCACCATTACATATATGTTGGCGTATAGGCCGCATCAGCAAACTCGATCTTCCCTGGTCCTGATGGAGGATGTCACATAGCAGACGTGCAAACCATACAAGGATGCTACCGGAGGCCCTTCAAGCGACTTTGCTTTCTGCCAGCGACGGAGCATCTAATAATTGAGGGTTAAGGCGCTACCCCGACCAAACGACCTTGAGCTTTCGGTCCTTCTCTGTCCCGCCGCTCAGTCTCGCTCTGTTCCGCTCCCGTCGCACGCCCCTTTATCATAGAATTTACAATTTTATTGGAATTATTTTAATAAAAAACAATAGCGAGCTTTTGAAATAAATTATGACGTGAATTACTTAGATTTTTTTTTTAATTAGGTACCTATTCATTCGTTTGGGCTACCTCCAGCTGCATCCTGAGGGTGTTCGCGCAGAGGTTCGATTGTCAGTACCTGAACCATTGTTGTATGGTTCACATACTGAGCAGTCGAAGTCTATGTCTTGTTTGTTTATGTGATCTTTTAAATTGTATATGCTTTGGTTTTATTTCTTTTATTTTTGTGTATATGACCCTTTGTTGTTCGAAATAAACGTTTATTATTATTATTAACTTCTTTTAATCTCGAGACCCTGGGGTCCCGGACTTTTGGAAGCCGTACGAGGAGCCGAAGCCAACTCGCAGAGGCCCCTTAGATAATTTTAAATGATGAGGAGGCACCAACCGACGATTATCCCTGTATGCACTATGCAAGTGCACCCAAGGACAACCCCCGGTTGGTACAGGACTATTGTTGTACGTGGAAACAAAACATATTGGGCTATGGGTTTGGGTGGCTAAAGTGGATTGGGTAACTTGAACTATGGAAGAACTATGTCCCCTGCCTGACCAATGTTATATATTATACACGGATAAAATGGCAGGGGGTGACTTGCACACTCAATAATGGGCCCCCGGAGACGGCCGCTAGCACATAGTGACGTAGCGACAAGGGGGCAACACTTCCTGAGGTGCTTGAGGAGTGGAGAGGTATTCCACGGCTATCAGGACAATCCCGGAAGTACGGTCAAGATCCCTACCAGAACCTTACTGGAATACTTCCTTCCTCCGAGCACGTATGCTCTTGCGAATCTCCACTCAAGTCGGCCAATAAAGGCAAGAAAGAGGTGGGAGCTCTGTTCCCCGTCAGTGTTCACTCCAGCCGGCCAATAAAGGCAAGCCAGAGATGAGGACAAGATTTCTCCCGGGAGATAGGGTCCATGGGGTCGCTACTGCCCATTAGCTCGCCACATGCTGCCCTGCGGATTTTTGTATCTCTCTTGGTCTGGTTCCTCATCCTAGACCCGTTCCGGCAAACTCTACCGGCACAGACCTAAAGTTTGGAGCACGCAAGCCGCACCACGACGTCAACGTAGAGATACAGCGGTGGGGATTATTATTATTATTATTAATAATTGCTTTTGGATCTAGTTTAGGTATTACTCTTAATTAATGAGTTAATAGCCTCTCAATAACGCACTATCACAAGGTTTTGCTCGGGGTAGCGCCTTAAAGTCGGAGCCGAAAGTTAAAAAAAAAAACTAATTTTGTACAGCACTCTCCACTACAGAAACAGTTACCTTATGTCCATAAAACATTACAACCATATTCAAAAACGTATAAGAGATTTTTTAGTAAAAATGAAATGGTAGGTACATATTTTCATTTCATTTTTAAAAAAAAAAAAACTTCATCAAAATAATTTTTGTACTTACGGTAAAACATTTTTTTGATTTTACGGGACATAATATTAGATTTATTTACTTTTTGTTGTGTTTTTATTTTTATATTGTTTCAGAGTTTAAATGTATTTGTATCTCAGTGTTTCGTATCGTTTGTTAGAATGTGACAACCATATTCCAAAACTTAAGAGATATTTTAGTAAAAATGAAAGCTTCATTTCATTTTTACAAAAAAAAAATTAATAATCTGAAACATGGCTTCATCAAAATAATTTTTAAACTTACGATAAAATATTTTTTTGATTTTATGGGACATAAAATAATATTAAATTTATTTAGTCTTTCAAGGGCTGGCTTTTACCTTGGACAGAGGCTAAGCATTGCCAAACAACGTGGCAATGCCGCCAGTCGCCTGGGTACATTACCAGTCGACAGCGATGCGGAGGAATTTTTCGACGCCATATTTTAGTTTTTTAATAGTTTTAGTTAGGTTACTAGTTTTTTCAACTTAATTATTTATAATCATGTAATGAAATAAATTTAGATTTTATAAATGTTGTTGTTGTTGTGTTTTTTTTTTTATATTGTTAAGAGCATAAACGTATTATGTATCTTTAAAGTCTGTAGTCAGTGTTTCGTATTGTTTGTTAGAGTATACGTACCTAGGTTGTTCCGAAAATTGTTAGCCACAGAATAAATACAATCTTTTTGGGGAGTCTGCTTTTGCGTTAGCAACACTTGCTTATTGGCTTCGTAAATTTAATCTTGGTCGAGAGAAGCTAAAAGATCACCCGGCCGACCTACATCTATAGGAACTCATGAAAATGTCATCGGGGTAGAGTGGCTATTGCAGGAAAATAGACACATTACACATCGAGAGAATCAGGCTGAACTGAACATTGGATCACAGGCAGTTTCCACCATCCTGCCTAAACACCTTAAAGTTAGGAAGCTTGCTTCGCGATGGATACCTCATTCTATCACCGAAGAGAAAAATCCTGTCGTGTTGATTGGTTTGAAGGTCAAAATGGTTTGAAATTTCAAAATCTAAAATCATTTATTCAAACAAGGCTGAGAATCAGCACTTTTTGAACGTCGAAATTACATAAGATAGTCCCCCAAAAGTGTTTTAGCTGTGGAGAAGTTGTGGCGCAACAAACTCCCCAGCAGCACAGCTGTCTGTTCAGTCTGAAAAAAAAATCTGATTCAATACAACAGTGCACAAAATAATTTAGGTATGTACATTGCGCAATACAAAACATTAAATTAAATTAAATTATTTGCCATAAGTCAGCTAGAGGAACTTCGCAAAACGTATCCTAACGTCCTTACAACTGACGAATCTTGGATCTACAGCTACGATCATTAGGAAGCAACAATCCACGCAATGCGTGTTTGAAGAAGACGAGTTGCCGACAAAGGTTGTTCGCGGTCGGAGAGTTAATAAAAAAATGATAGCGGTTTTTTTCGACGCAGTGGATCAGTAGCTGTAATTCCGATAGAAGACCGTAGAGCAGTTACTAGTGAATGGTATTGCGAAGTTTGTCTGCCTCAAGTTTTTGGGGAGTTGAATAGCGAGCTACCAAGGAACGGTGCCCGTGGCATTATTTTTCACCAAAAACGCGCCCGTTCACCAGTTGCTAGAACCATGGGCTATTTGAATACTTCGGGGGTACAAATGTTACCTCATCCTCCGTACAGACCACATTTAGTTCTATACGCTTTTTTTTATTTCCGGATGTGTCCTGAAGATAACTAAATAACCAACTTTGTACTTTTTCGGGGGCGGAGTTGGCGCCTGCAATCTTTGTGTTCGCATCACGCACTTCATGCAACAGATTGCCAAGCGTATTTCTTAGGCGCTTGTAACTGACCCTGCTTCACTTCTCACCACAAAATTAATAATTATCTCTGTCCTAAAAAAATATATGTAGGTATTATAATTAAAATATAACGAATTAGTGTTATCTATCACAGTTATCAGGCTTAAAAGCATTGTTCAGCATAAACATTCTCTTCGTTTTAATGAGCACCAAGCCTCAAGTGTCGCAAGAGTAGACAAATACGGTGAATTATGTCTGTTACTACCTTGGATGTGACTTAGGACATAGCATAATATGAATCCCGGTAGTACGCTCCTGTGGAATAATTGCCGACCTTTACGCGGGCGAAGTCGCGGACAAAAGCTTGAGGAGCTTGTGGCTAAGTAATAACAGCCACAAAAGTCGATCCATCAGGTTAAGCTACGCTTGCCGGGGTTGGTCTGTGGATGGGTGACCATCTTTTCATACCGAGACTCCTCCGTGCCTCGGAAAGCACGTTAAGCCGTTGGTCCGGGTTGTCATTCGAGGATCTTTGACAATCGTTACGGGTCGTCAGAAGCCCGAAAGTCTGACAACCAGTCTTACCAAGGGGTATCGTATTTACCCAGTAACTGGGTTGTGGAGATCTGATAGGCAGTCGCTTCATATAAAATACTGGTATTCAGCTGCATCCGGTTGGACTGGAAGCCGACCCCGACATGGTTGAGGCTAGGCTGGCAGATGATGATGAACGTTTAAATCGACTGTCTGCAACACTTCATTTACTGTTGTTAATGTGTTGTTTATTTCACTTTCATAATTAAAATCGTAAGAGTATTCATTTGAAATAAATATAGTTGCATCTTCAGCTTACATAACGCATAGGTGGATAAATATGTTCGGAACCTCGTTAATATGTGTATGCAATAGGATAGGAATAATGGGGGCCCTAATATACTGCCTTGCTGCACGCCTATTATTACATAGTATTGTATGGTACTTACAGGCATTCTTTTCCGAAATAGGATTTTCTCTATATAGGCAGACTATCTCTATAGCTATGTACTATTGGTAGGTAAGTATATAATATACTATTTGCTATTGCTATTTGTTATAAGTTAATTTGTATTATGAAATGATTAAATCTTTATAACTATTTTTTATGGTGAAGGGCGGGCGTTTTGGGGGACTGTCTTATGTAATTTTGACGTTCGAAAAGTGCAGATTCTCAGCCTAGTTTGAATAAATGACTTTTGATTTTGATTTTATTGTCTATGCTTATTTTATTATATTGAGAGTTGAGCACGTTAAAAAGAAAAGACAGGAACTAGGCATGTGCTTTAAAAACATGTATTGGTTGATCTGTCTATCGATACATAACATAATTTTATTAAATAAGCATATTCTTGTGCCAATATGGACTATGGCAACCAACTTTGGGGCTGTACTAACCGACCAACATCAAAATTTTAGAAACATTCCAGAATAAGATACCTACTCAGAACTTCAGGAGTATTGTTAATGCGCCCTGGTATATAAGAAATGACGACCTCCATCGTGACCTAAAAATGGAACCCTTCATCAACATAATCCAATGAACACCGACTTCACCAACATGTGAATATCGAGGCAATTCAGCTGTTAGATCAAAACAAATCGACCGTCCCTATTAACAATGTCGGATATACATTTTTACCAATATTCACCTTTTTACATAAATCGAATTACAATTTAAAACAAAAATCTTCACTGTCAGAACAAACTTTGAACTGAGGGCAGTTCAAAGTTTTCCCTAACGATAAAAAATAATCTTTATGATATTAACAATGTCAGTTCTGCGAAAAAGACCAGTGTTCAGTAGGGACTAAACAGTAGTCTCCCTGCAGAACCGACATTGTTAATAGGGACGTTCGAAATATAGTGCGAAGACTAAAACGAACAAAATCTTTTGAATTAGTGTGGTGTATAAAGTGTAGAAAAAATAGTGACAATGACACATATACTAAAGGTACACAGTAACAAACTGTTTATACTTATTATCATATCAGACTCAAAGAAAGTGGAACGGCCTTGTGTAAGGTACCTACAACAAACACTATTCTAAGTTTTAAAATAATTATTGAGTAAAAAACTAAGTTATATAGTCTTGTAGGCTAGATAGTAATTGGTTCTTTTTATAAAAGGAAAAAAATAAATAAAATTGAGAGTTGGCTGGCCATAATTACTTGATTTAAGAGCGTTTACTACACGCGGGCTAGCAACGTCGCATTTCTACAGGTTTTTCGTGATTATTTTACAAATTACTATCTTTCTTAATACACAATATTCTACATTATAGAATATTCTCAAATATTTTGTACATAAAGAGAAAGAGCGCGTTAGGTGATGCCAGAGGGTGGCAGCACCTAACGCGCTCTTTACTTCACTAGCTAAATTTTTAGGTATTTTAATAGACAGCCAACTGACATGGAAAGCTCAAGCAGAACATGTCTGTAAAAGACTCAGTGCATCTGCTTATACACTTTACAATCTTACAAAAAAAAGTAAACATAAAAACAGTACTAATTGCTTATCATGGTCTAGTAGATTCCACTTTAAGATTTGGAATTATGTTTTGGGGCAACTGTAGTGATAGGGAAAGTATTTTTAAAGCCCAAAAGCGCTGCCTAAGAGCAATTTTTGGTCTGTCAGTTTCAGATAGTTGTGTACCTATTTTCAAAGCCCATAAAATATTAACCTTCCCGTGTTTCTATATTTTAGAAATAGCTTTATTTGTTAAATCTAATCAACATTTATTTACAACATTAAATGAAACTCGGCATCGAACTGTAACTATGCGAGCACAATACCAAAACTTACTGTACACAGGTGGCTATAGAACTGCTTTATTGAAAAAAAGTATTTTTGGCATGGCACCTGTAATCTATAACAAAATCCCAAACTCCATTAAAGAGCAACCTTTAAAAATCTTTAAAAGTAAACTTATCTCACTGCTATTAGAAAGGTGCTATTACTCTGTAACCAACTTCTTAACTGATAAAGATTTTAATTGTAAATTGGTACATTAGTATAAGTTTAGATATATTTATTTATGATTAAGTCAGATTTGATTAAATTTTAGCAAATATGTAAGCATTTAAATAACATTATAGTTATAAAAATGATTAACAAGTGTATTTTCTAAGTTAAGTACCTAATTAATGTTTGCATGCCAATATGGTAGAATGTACAAGGATTCTATAAACCATCCATCCATCTTATTGTAAAAACCTACATTCTGTGCAAATAAATAAATATTCTATTCTATTCTATTCTATACTAGCAACTTCGTCACACCGCACCGCATCACATCGCATCGCCCGCCCATCCTTTTGGTATTTGGTTTTTGCTTAGCGTTCTTTCTGATTTATTTTAATTTGCTCGGCTCCTAAGAGTAGCAGCATCATGTTAAATAGCCTATAACCATCCTCAAGAATTAGCTCCGGAAAAAAACTGCCTAAAATTTTGAAAAAAATACAGGAAATATTTCTATACCTATAGACTACAGGAAAACCTATAAGAAGTCTATGGTCTTAACATAACATGGTAAATCTCTCAATATTGTGCGTACTCACTTACATTTGTAGTTGGAATGTATGGGAGAACATGTCTTTCAACTACAATGTTAAGTTTGTTTTTGTTCTTGGAATAAATTCATCCAAACTACGGAATCTTTCATTGTGCGTAGTTCGACATGCACTTGACCGGTTCTTTCTTTTTGCTCGGTTGCTAAGAGTCGTAGCGTGATGTTATAATAGCCTTCCTCAAGAATTAGTCTATCAAATATCCGACTGGTAGTTCCAGAGATTACACACAAACTTACAATCAAATGTTATCTCTTTATAATTATATAGATAGATATATACCATTGATTATTATTATTGAACCTGCGGTAAACAAATGAATAACTTAGGTAGATACCTACTTCTTGCCAACGCCTTCAATACCCTGCCCTGGAGTTGCATCAGGGAGGCACTCCGGTATCACCGGATGCCGACCTACCTCTGTCGAGTGGTTGAGGCCTATTTGACGGATAGGGCCGTCATCTACCCCGGTCATCAGGGAGAGTGGAACCGGCGAGAGATGTCGTGCGGTGTCCCACAGGGATCGGTCCTGGGGCCGCATTTGTGGGACATCGGGTACGACTGGGTGCTGCGCGCCGACCTCCCTAGCGGCGTCAGCGTGGTATGTTACGCTGACGACACGCTGGTCCTGGCGCAGGGGAGGTCGCACCAGGCGGCGGCTGAATTAGCGACACGCGGGGTTGCGATAGTCGTTGAGAGGATCCGGCAGTTGGGACTCGAGGTGGCCCTGCACAAGTCCGAGGCCATGTGTCTTCATGGTCCTCGGAATGCGCCACCGTCGGGTTCCCAAATAACGGTAGGAGGGGTTCGCATCGGAGGCGAGTCGACGATGAAGTACCTGGGACTCGTCCTCGACAGCCGGTGGAACTTCGTGGAGCATTTCCGACGTTTGGTTCCCAGACTGGAGCGGGCTGGGGCTGCCTTGAAGCGGCTCCTGCCCAATCTAGGTGGTCCAAACGCCTCCTGCCGGAGGCTTTACGCGGGGGTCGTGCGGTCCATGGCCCTTTACGGGGCACCGGTGTGGGCGCGTTCCCTGAGGCTGCGGCCAGTCCGCCGGTTGAACGCGTCCCAGAGGGTCATGGCCATTCGGCTAGTCCGGGGTTACCGCACGGTCTCCGGTGAGGCGGCGAGCCTCCTTGCCGGATTGCCGCCGTGGGATCTGGAGGCGAAAGTCCTCGCGCACGTGTGGGAGTGGCGCGAGGAGGCGAAACTCCGCTGCCGCGAGAAATCACGGTATAGCGGACAGAGCTCCGGCGGGATCTCATGGCGACATGGAGAGTGCGACTGTCGCAGCCCAGCGCTGGGCACGCCACAATTGCGGCGATAAGTCCCCTCTTTGAGGAGTGGTTGGAGAGGCGTCACGACATCCTCACCTTCCGCCTGACGCAGGTCCTCACCGGACACGGTTGTTTCGGGAGGTTCCTGTTTCGCATAAGGCGGGAGGAAACGCCCGGGTGTCACCATTGTGTGGATCGCCCAGAGGACACGGTGGAGCATACAGTGGAGGTCTGCCCGGCTTGGCAGAGCACCGCCGTGTTCTCACGGAGGCGATCGGCGGCGGCGATCTCTCGCGTCCGAGCCTGGTCCAGGCCATGGTGCGGAGCGAGAGTGCATGGGAGGCCGTCACCTCCTTCTGCGAAGCGGTAATGCTCGCGAAGGAGGAGGCGGAACGCGTGAGGGAGAGGCAGCCTCACGCCCTCAGTCGCCGCAGGAGAAGCCCTGGGCGGCGGGAATCGATAGCCGATTCCCGGCCACCGTAGGCGCGGGCTTGCGGACGGTGAGTAGTGGGTAGCTCGCCGTCCAGTGAGGACCAGGCCCGGGTCGACGGCGCGTTGTGTTCCACGCGCGCCTCAAAGAGATGTCAGCAAAGATGGGGTCCAATAGGGCCGATGCCGCTGGGGTCGCGGGTTGTTTGAAAAAGATACCGTGGCCCTGGCATAGGCAACTGAAGGAACACGGGTGGGTTTTAGTCAGTAAAAGTCTGACACGCCCTTCCGCTCCATCCAGAGCGGGAGAAGTTATTTGATGATTTCCCATCCACAAAAAAAAAAAAAAAAAAGATACCTACTTCTGCAATGCACTAATGATACTAATACAAACGCGATCTGCTGCGGCTTAAGGAAAGTCATTCACATCACGTGTTGTGTAGGAAGAACACATCAGAATAGAACTCGGCCTTAATAGCGGGCCACTGTTGTAGGTACGTTCAATGTTACGGTGTGTCGCGGGTCAACTGAGCAATTGGACATTTTAGAAATAGTTACCTACCTACATACATACATAGGTAAATCGTAACTGCGCCATATACGATATTGTTCCATAAACAGGGATATTTTAAATTGACCAAGCTCCGCACACGCGATTATATCAATATTATATACAAGGTGTAACTTAAATAACGCACAACCTCTTAAGGTGTCATTGTACTCATCATTACGAACAACTTTTACTATGGGACCAAACCTGAAATCCCGAAAAAAATCAGCTGTTCAGTACATTTTGACGAATTATGCGTACATAAATGTACTGAACAGCTGGTTTTACGAGTATTTGTCGCGATTTCAGGTGTGGTCCCATAGTAAAAGTTGTTCATAATGATGAGTACAATAACCCCTTAAGACGTTGTGCGTTATATAAGTTACACGATTTGATGTTTTTTTTAAAGAGGTCAACGACCGGTGTTAGTCTTGTATAATGTTAAATATTGATTAAAATATTATAATTGTATTTCTTTTACTTTTACCACAGAAAAACCTATCTACAAACAAAAAACATTTCTTTCGTTTTCGATTTTCGGCCGAAAAATGCAAATCAAGCCGAATTTATTTTTGGGTGGATTTCAAAATTATCGTACATACCATTTCAAAAACGTAACAAAAAATAAAAATAGTAGTCGTAACAAAAAAAACGTAAAAAATATAACGAATCATAAAGTTGGGAACATAATTATCAATAAAAACACCAAATATTTTTTCACACCAATAAAAACAGTGTATCATAATCACAATCACAAGCTACCAGATCACATGTAAATAATTATTAAGAAAATATTTTTTTCCTAAAACAAAATAGAAACTTCCTAAACTTTAATCACATCCACAAACCAAATCAGTCAAATCACATAGGTAATTACTTTTTATTTTTCGCCGCTATGTCACGGTTTAGCCTTAACTTATGGTAAACAATATTTTATTAAACTAAGAACGGCAGTACATCTCGTTCACCAAGTGTGACACCTGCCTAACAGTTCATTTTTGTTACCTACTTAACAAAAAACTATAGCAAAATGTAACAAAAATGAACAGAAAGCATTGTCTAAAAAACCTAAAATTCATAAACTCGGAATCACGAATCAAAATGTCGAACATTTAACGACTCATCTTTATAGCTCAAAATAACAACATAAAAATAAGATACTTACTTTTGGCCGTCGTCGTAAAAGATGAGACAACTATTTGTCTAAACTTTTAAAAGCACAGTCACACTTACAGCTATAGTACACAAAATTCGTTGTAATTCTCAATATTACCAGTACTAAATGATAGATTTCTACTAAAGTTTATGGTAATCATTGTAACAAAATGGAATAACAAAACATAAAGTCTACTTTACTGTGGGAGAGTTTTTTTTTTAATTTTTTTTATTAAATAGTCTTACCTCTCTAAGATGGGACAAAATAATAAATAGATCTCTTACATCTTAACTAAATAATTAATTTTAGAAGTATGAAATAGATTTTATTCTATCTATATTAGAATAATGTGTCCTTTTTACTAATTATTTAAAAAAAATAGCTTGGGACATAATTAAATTTAAAATGTACATTTTTTTTTCTGAAAACCCTTTGCGCTACCGGCGGAAATCAAAAAATCTATTTTCGGTCAGAACCTAAATTTTAATTAGGTAGGGACTCCTAAAATCTAAAGTATATCATATTTTTTTACCTATGCCTACTTGAAATATAATGACATAATAATGTTATTAAAATACAGTAATACTGTATCATAATTTAATCAGTGGTCGGATAATAGGGTGCTTATATACCTAAACTTCTTCCCACGAAATAATAATATATTATGGGCATTCCTTTCTTTTGTAAAAACAACTATAATAACAAACTTAATGAAATTATAGCAGTGCTTATTTTAATTTAGTATCTTTATTTTTTCAAAACAAATAGAATATCAATAACAAAATGATAATGTGCACAATGTGGTCAAGTAGCGGAAATAAATTTTTCTATCTAATATCTATTTATCTTTATTTAGTGGTCGAATCGACTAATTTATTGTATTTTATACGAACAGAAGGGATTCTGAAAGGCATGCCCGTATTATTCTTTCGTGGAAATAAAAGTGAGTTTAGGTATATTAGCACCCAATTATCCGATCACTGATTATAATCGACATTTAACGAAATTTAGTTGACAAAGAATTCACAGACGCATAAACAGAGACAGAACACTTGTGTGTGTACCACAATACGTATACTCCAAGCCACACAATTGTGACGGAAAAACCTTGCAATTAATATGTAAGTATGTAAATTGTGGTGACAAGTCTACAATATTGTAGTTCAAAGATATTTGTAATTTCTGTGTTACGCAATTCGTTCTACAATTTAACAGTTTTGTATAGTAGCCGGCACGAGTCGTGAGCACAAATTCCATTTTTAAACCTTCCATTTTTTTTTCATATTACGTCGATTCGTACACGTGCAGAGGCAATGAGGTTAATATAAGTTCAAGTTTATCTATGTACAGGTAGAAAACAGATTACAAGAGCCCGTTGACGATGGCAACAACATTTCATTTGGAATTTGTGCTCACGACTCGTGCCGGCCACTATAGGACTGTAGACTAGTAAAGTTTTTTGGTATAGGGCCCTGGTTTGTTTGGCATACAGCTTAATTTCATGGTTGCTCTGATACATTCACTCATTTTCCTCTCAGTATTAGTTTGACTGTGGCTTTGGCAAGTGGTGGTGCTCAAGACTATTCTAAAAAACATTAATTTATTTTTATTGTGAAAAAAGCTGAAAATAAATTAAGGTAGGTGTTTTTTTTATGAATGTACCCGTATTTTTATCTTATTTGTGTGTTGTGTTTATGTGAGGAAAATTGTCCATAGTATTTATTGTAGAAAAACGTGAACGAATCTTCTGATATGTTTTTAATAGGATTTAAGATATATTTATTTTTATTGACTTATCAGCGTCCTCTACGTAGCTGGCTGAATGCAACAGCGGGCCAATTTAAAAAGAAATATTCAAATTCAAAATTCAATTTCAACATATTTTATTTCACATAAATATACATCGTTTACTCTGGAGAAGAGCTGGCAAAAAAACTAATTGGCTTTTACAATGTTTTCAAATTCTGGGCTGGGAGGACTGTAGAGGCCTGTCAACAAATACCAGGTACTTGACTAAATAGAAAATGGTCAACAAATCGAAGCATCTATTCAATTCTCTTCAATTCTAAAACTTGTTAGTTAGGTAGGTATTTCAATGTTATTTTTTGTATGTGTTATTTATTATTTATTTGTGTCCATACTGCATGCAGCCGGCGATGTATTTATTGATGTAAATAACTGTAAGTATAGTTATCACTAGTACATGACAATTAGCTACGAAGACAGGTACACATACCTACCGGCCTTCATAAAAACAACTGTGTATATAATCATGTACTTATAGTCAACAAGAGATTTAACAGTAGATTAAATAAATGTCTTCATGTTAACACAAAGTGAAAGAAAAGGATTGTAAAGTCCCAATACACGGCGCGAGTGTGACGAAGAACAGAATAAAAGTATACCGATGAGTCTTTATCACTTTATTTCTTATTATTTGATACTCAGTTGGGCAGAGCTTCGCCTCACACAAGTTATTTCAATCGAAATCAATATCCTGGCTAAGTACCCTGCCTTTTATACAATTTTAAAACGGAAATTAGGTTATGTCAATGACACAGATTAATAATACTTTATACCTGCTTGATCAAATAAATAAATAATCATCATGAAACACCTAAAATAAAAAGTAATGATTTGTTTAAAGTTTACATTTACACTAGAAACTAATATTTAAATCACACAATGAATATTATAAATGAGTAGGCACTTTTATGATTTTAATTAGATAGTCAACTGAACTACTTATCCAACAGCTGATGACCTAAATATTATTGGTATTTGTTAACACGAGTCTTGGAGGCAATTACCTACATTTCATACAATTATTTACATAAATATTGTTTCGGGCGATAACGTTTTCACCCCCCTAAACCATTACAAAATGAGATAATTTTGATAATTTTTCATTACATTCAGTACACCTTAGTCTAGGTCTATACGTTTTTCTTTTTTAGTAATTCAATTAAATTTAATTTAAAAAATAAAAACGCTCGAGGAAGTTTTTATGTCAAAAATATAGATATTTAGATGATAATGACTTATATCGTATGCAATAATTCTTCATAATAAAAACGTATCGACCTAGTTTTTCATCATACCCACAACATTTCCAAAAATTAGACTATGTTTACGGGGAGGAAAACGTTATCGCTTTTTGTATGAAAATTTACATCTTCACAATCCTCTTAAAGGGCACTTTTGAATACCAAAATTAACAAAAACACAGAATTGATTCTAGACGCCCCTTCCAAACGGTAGTTTCGTACGGAGAAGACTAACGTAATGGAGTTTGTTTCCTTGCCCATTCTTCTCCATAGAATAATGGGAAAGAAACTCCATAGTTATTCAGTTACTCTTCTAAAATATTTTATATTATGTTATCTGAAGACAAGTAGGCTGCGTGTTTCTAATATGGTCTAATGCGTGTAATGTGTAAACGTACAGGTACATATCTAGTGTGGGTGTGCGTATTCTAACAAAATAATTCAAGGTATTGATAACATGCAATTGGTCTGTTTTTTGTAAACACAACATGAAGGCGTTCGAGGATCAGTGACCTGAATAAAAACTTTTTACATGAATTCGGGACAAAACGGAATTTACGTCATGCACAACAGTTGCGCTTGCGACCACTACACCAACGAGGAAGTCAACTTATTAAAGTAAAGTGAATTTATTTGTTTGGTTGACGTTAAAACGGCTGAACGAAATTGGATGAAATTTGGCACACGGGTAGATCATGACCTAGATGAGGACATAGGATACTTTTTATCCCGGTATTCGGTTCCCGTGGGACAATTTCCGACATCCACGCGGGCGAAGCCATGGGCAAAAGATAGTAGTAAAGCGTTTCATAAAATGACGATATGACAATGTGAACAACGAATCTTTTAAAAACTATTGGCCGGCTCAGAGAACGATATCGCACACCAATTAAAAACTAGTATTGTAAACTATTTGAATCGTTGGCAAATAATTTAATTTAATGTTTTTAGTATCGTTAGAGGGGCTCGTGGCTTTACGATAACAGCCGCAAGGGTCGATTGAAGGTCAATCTACACATGCCGCGGTCGGATCGCAGATGGATCCCCTTACTTTATGGATACCCCTCCGTGCCTCAGAAAGCACGGTAAGCCGTTGGTCCCGGCTCTCATTCGTGGATCTTTGACAGTTGTTACGGGTAGTCAAAATCCTAATCTGACAACCAGTCTTACAGTAGATTGCTTTATCTTTCAAAAATCAATCAATCAATCTGCCTAGCCTTTTCCCAACTATGTTGGGGTCGGCTTCCAGTCCAACCGGACGCAGCGGAAAACCAGTATTTTATCTGACCTCCACAACCCAGTTACTGGGTAATAAGATACCCCTTGGTAAGACTTGTTGTCAGACTTTCGGGCTTCTGACGACCCGTAACGACTGTCAAAGATCCACGAATGACAACCGGGACCAACGGCTTAACGTGCTTTCCGAGACACGGAGGAGTCTCGGTATGAAAAGATGGTCACCCATCCACAGACCAACCCCGTCAAGCGTAGCTTTACCTGATGGATCGACTATTGCGGCTGTTATTACTTAGCCACGAGGTCCTCATTGATTTGTCTTTCGTTATCTATATTACTAGCTTTTGTCCGCGGTTTCGCTCGTGTAAAGGTCGGCAATTATTCCACAGGAGCGTACTTACCGGGATTCATATTATCCTATGTCCTAACCACAGAACAGATAAATTTACCTGTTCTGTGGTCCTAACCTAGATCATGGCTTATCTGTATACCTTTCATCTAAATTTGTTCAGCCGTTATGGCATGAAAGGTAACAGACAGACAGACAGGCAGATAATGAATTCAAGTAATCTTTTTTGAGTGGATTACTTCAAAATTAAAAATTGGAATCCTTATATTAAATTATAATAAACAAATACTTATTTTTATCGCCTTAGTTTTCCTTAAAAATGTATTGTTTTAAGAGAGTATTATAATTTTATAATATAGCAATGAATAAAGTATACTGATGACAACATGATTTAGCACTTACATTTTCTAAATGTTGTCTCTAAAACCCACAATGAGTTGGCCCCGGTAGGTGGCCACGCCAATCGCAGCATCAGTGGCGTTTTTATTAAGTTATATGAGTTGGCCCCGGTAGGTGGCCACGCCAATCGCAGCATCAGTGGCGTTTTTATTAAGTTATATGAGTTGGCCCCGGTAGGTGGCCACGCCAATCGCGGCATCAGTGGCGTTTTTATTAAGTTATATGAGTTGGCCCCGGTAGGTGGCCACGCCAATCGCGGCATCAGTGGCGTTTTTAGTGGACCATAAAAATTGATTATGAGAGAGGCTACAAAATACCTAAATACCCATAAGTCTCTAGAAAAACCCATCGCTAATCGCACGCGCAGATGATTTGCACGCGACCCTGACATTGTAAGTCAACTTCATAATATCGTTCGTAGTTTTTATACTCAACTACTTTTTGTTCGACGTCGATCGATTGTGAAGATTAGCTGTTTTGAATTGTGTTGTAGTAAAAACGTACATTATAAAATATGAGAAATATTTAATTGATCCTCTAAAAACTTATTGACCTTCTAATGATGGACACTTTTAACCGACTTTCAAAAAAAGGAGGAGGTTATAATTCGTCGGAACTCCTCAACAATTAACGTCCCTACATCGGGAAAAGCAATATTTTGTAAAAGGTGATGAGTAACTCATGGGATGAAACTTTTGTTGCGGCCCAAGAAGGATTCAATATAGTAAGTAACTCATTGGCTTGCTCTCACCAAACTGACCTTAAATGCTACCAAAACTAAATATATATCTAGAGTTTACAATACATAATAATCACAATACATATATACAGTATGTTAACCAACAGAGGGCGTTCCCGTTAACCCGCAATAGTATAGCATCCATACATGCTAAAAAAAATATTACCATTCGAAAACAAAATGGTTTTTATTTTTTTAATATTAAAATATTCACTAAAAATTTTAAATTGATACGTAAAAGAAACACTCTGTACACGCGTACTTGAAGGACGGAAACATCGCAATTTAGTTTTTATTTTTAGTGAATATTTTTATATTTTTTTGAATATTTTAGTGAATATTTTTAGCATTTTTAGTGAATATTTTAATATTAAAAAAAATAAAAACCATTTTGTTTTCGAATGGTAATATTTTTTTTAGCATGTATGGATGCTATACTATTGCGGGTTAACGGGAACGCCCTCTGTTGGTTAACATACTGTATACAAATACATATATAAAGACATATATCGTTTATAATCATTTTGATGCCATTGATCTGACGAGCAAGCTGTGTTATTCTGTCCCTCGAACAGTTCATGTGCGTCAGATTCGTGCACGTACTCTGTTCGCGCTTAGTTCTTGTCGTACAAACTCTGGCTTACGCTGCCCTATTCATAGAATGTTGGAATCCTATAATTCACATTTCATTGATATTGATATATTTGCATGCTCGAAAAATAAATTTAAAACTAATATTATAAAAATTTTATCTTAATTGTAATCTTATTATTATTATTAATTTATTGCATAATTTAATGAATGAAATTGCTTCTGATCTGATTTAGTTTTGTAGCGCGTTTTAGTTCTGTGCGCATTATAAAAGCTAGCTTTATAGTGATCTTATTTATTTATTTCAAAATATTTGTTAGTTTTGGTAATGCTCGTCTAATGGTACCACTGATCATTAAATATATTTTATCTGCAGATAATGCAGTGGACTGCAACATTTTTTTTTTTTTTTTTTTTATTTGTGATGGGTTTGCTCTTGACTCTAGTCTAGGTCAGAGGTGACAGAGACAAAGTCGACGATGGAGTGAGCTTACCCAGAAGAAGCCTGTTCACTCTCACTTTGAAGAGATTAGGGTTGTATACGTTCGGAAACACAGACGCAGGTAGTGAGTTCCACTCTTTTGCTGTGCGCATTATAAAAGACATTTGGAAGCGCTTAGTGCGAATTGGTGGAATAGCAACCAGGTAGGGATGGTAACTGGCAGTGCGTCTAGATGTCCGGTGGTAGAAGGGGGCCGGTGGAATGAGGTCGTGGAGTTCTCGGGCACACTCTCCGAAGTACAATCTGTAGAAGACCGACAAGCAGGCAACCTTGCGACGATGAGCCAAGCAATGAAGCTTGGCATCCACCAGTTTTACGTCGCCAATGAGCCTCTTAGCTCTGCGTTCCACCGAGTCAAGCGCGGCTAGTTGGTACTTAGCTGATCCATCCCAAAGGTGACTGCAATACTCCATGCAGGATCGGACTTGCGCTTTGTAAAGGGTTAAAAGCTGTCCAGGCGTAAAGTATCGCTTCACCCTATTTAGGATGCCCAGTTTCTTGGCCGCAGTTTGGGCCTTGTACTCGATGGTGGCGCCGAAGTTGAGACCAGATGTCAACTCCATGCCTAGGAGCTCAAGTCGATCAGTTACAGGAACAGATGTACCCCGAAAAGTAGGAGTTTGGGCGAAACGACTCTTTTTAGCGGTAAAAAGACACGCCTGCGTTTTGGTGGCGTTAAAAGAGACCAGATTATCATCACCCCACTGGGAGACAAAGCTTAAGGTCAAATCTGTCCGCTCTACCATGGCCTCTCTCAAGGAACGAACTTCAGCCCCGCTGGTTTTTGCGCTGGACAAGTATCTCTCTGAAACTGTACTGTCATCTGCGTACCCAACAATACCAGGCCGAAGCAGGTCATTGATGTGCAGCAGGAAAAGAGTTGCAGAGAGAACAGACCCCTGAGGAACTCCGGCATCAATAGCCATAAGGTCAGAAGAGCAGCCATCAACAACTACTCTAATCGACCGTTCACTAAGGAAATCTGATATCCAGCTACAAAAATCAGCTGGGATGCCATAAGCAGGAAGCTTGCTGAGCAGAGCAGCGTGCCAGACCCTGTCAAAGGCCTTCGAGATGTCAAGCGATACAGCCAGTGCTTCGCCGTGTTTCTCGATGGCTTCGCCAAAGCAGTGCGTGACATACACAAGAAGATCGCCAGTTGACCGTCCCCGGCGAAAGCCATATTGACGGTCACTGAGGAGATCATTGTCTTCAAGGTAGTTCAGCAACTTATTGTTCAGTACCCTTTCCAAAACTTTGCACAGAATGGAGGTAATGGCGATCGGACGGTAAGGGGCAGGGTCTGCACGGTCGCCTTTTTTGGGCACTGGTTGTACATTTGCAAGCTTCCAGGATTTCGGCACCGTTCTTTTTTCAAGAGAGAGGCGGAACAAACGTGTCAATACAGGAGACAGTTCAGGCGCACACTGCCTCAACACTCTCGCTGGAATGCCGTCAGGCCCGCTGGCTTTGTTCACGTCTAGACTGCACAATACTCTTCGGACCTCTTTAATGTGTACTGCGATCTCCGGCATCGAGGAGTCACAATGAGGTACAGTAGGTGGTTGCTTTGAGCCAGCGTCCAGACGTGAATTGCTTGCGAAGAGAGATGCAAATAAATTTGCCTTCTCAGTTGCAGAGTGAGCCAGCGACCCATCAGGTTTCATCATAGGAGGTAAAGTGGGACGACAGAAATTCGTTTCAACCTAAGTTGTGTTAACCTTATGTTGTATATATGTTGTAGTTGTTTATTATCCCTTAATAAATAAAAATAAAAATAATGTAGCATCACATATTGATAATTTCAATATTTATGCACACATATAATCCTGTAACCACAAACTGTGCCATGTGCCCAAAGATATCAAGAACAGAATCAATAAAACACTTAGGCATATTAATCGATAGAAACTTATCTTTCAAACATCACATTTCACATCTGGTTCAACGAGTTCTCCTAAAAGTTGCTCTCTTCAAACCACGTTTATACGTTTCAAGAAGCCTCTATAACGACGCAAATGTTAACATAATTACTACCTAATCACATTGTTGCGTTTTATGAAGCAAGCCACCAGGAGATAACAAACAGGTCTCTCATAATGGACTTCAGACGTCTATCGGAACACATAATATAAAAATTTTACCTTAAAATAAAATATGTATTATGTTTCCTATGACGTCTGAAGTCCAAATAATTTCTTCCTGGTGCATCATTATCATTATGAGTCGAACAATGATATAAGGTACGGCGGCTTGCTCTGTGGTGTCCAGTTAGTTCAAAGTTTGGCCACAGGTGGTGCTGAGGCCAGGTCACATGACGGAAGTGACATCATCTAACGGAAGGGGCATGTGAAAAGGACGATGTATGTACTCTTAAACAAAGCTTGCATTAATCCATGAAAACACACATTTAGTACCTAACTATCAGAAAAAGTTTGGGATCTACCTTCATATTTAAATAATGTATTGGGATATTATTAATTGCACATCAAATAAATAATCACCAATCAATTTATTTCCATCATTTAAATAAATTTTTACATCAAAAATACTGACTGCACAGCAAATTAACCAGACCGTACATACACAATACTCGCACTCTTAGAACATTTTGCTATAACATGGCAACTAATATTAACCCTGAGGTTAGGTTTGGTTAGGTTACTTTAAATCTTTTACACAGAAATAGAAGCCCAGCGAAGCGGAGCTTCGTCGACATAGGATGCAAGAGCGAGCGAAGGGCATGAAGGGTAAGTTACAATAATTTGTTTTTCTCAAGAATGGTACCTATAGGTTTAATGTGCGCTAGTCATTATTAGCAATGCATTAATAAAAAAGCTTTACTTTAAGATAAAGAGCGGTGCGCCACGAATATAAATTGTTGCTTATTTACTTATAATTTGAGTTGAGTATTTTGCTGTGCAATCAGTAATTTTGATGGGAATTTGGAATCTTATTGCATAGAAAAAGGATATTTTTTGATTTGCGTTTAAATACTACCCTAATTTATTTGACTGCTACATACAGGGTGACTTGTAATTTAACGTACTTATTCCTTTCAGGACGTGATTGTGTGACCCATTTGCAACTATTTACTCCCCATACATACAGCTTAGGTGAACATTCATGGGGATCGAGAAAACTCTATATTTGAAAATTTCCCAGAATTCGTCATTAAAATATCACTTTTCTCTAAGATGCAGGGACGCGTTGCTATATAAGTAGTCCTGCAATGATACGATAAACATGAAAGTCTGTATGTTTTGATGTTAGTAACATTATCACGCAAAAACGTCTGATCAGGTTTGAATGAACAAATTTCATTCAAACCTGATGACGTTTTTGACAAGACACAGAGATAGTTTATAACCTCAATACTCAATATATGTATACCTTTGTTTTGCGTGGAGAAATGCTCATGCATACTGCACTACCACGGGGAGGTAGTGCAGTTACGTGGGACTCCAACCTACTAAAACTCCACGGTGTCCTCCTCTGCCGCTTCCGTGAACCCGCCGCGGTTCTCCGTCACCGGACCCTCCTCTGGGGAGCACCCCCCATCACCGGCGCGCAAGAATATATTGCGCGCCGTGACCACCTCATGGACCAAACCAGCACATGGGCGCCAGACGACCCCGTGTCTAGGCACCCTTGGTCCCCCTGCGACCGATCAGGTCAGGAGCCCGGCCGCCTACCACTTTTCGGCCGCAGAGGATAGGGAGAGCGGCCAACGAAATACCGACACTCCTCCACCCTTGAGGCGTTCCGCAACCGTCGTCGTCGCACCGTCTGAGGCAACCCGCTTTCGCCTCAGACGGTTGGGACCTCGTCAATGCCTCGGAAGGTAGGGAGAGCGGCGCACCGCAATACCGGCACTCCTCTCCCGCCGCGGCCTCCAACCCTCAGCCGCGATGACTCCCATACGACATCGCGGCCCGCCTCAGTTGCGATGTCGCCCAAGCGGCACCGCAACCTACCTGTTGGCCGCTACGTCGTCGACTTCCTGGGAAAAGTCCTGACGAGCGGCCCCTCCTCGGGTTCCTCTTCGCTACACCGTGGGTGATCAAGCCACGGCTACTGAGCCCCCAGCCTCGACAATGCGGGAACCCCCCGGGGGATGTAGGATGTATACATAACCTGTATTAACACATAATATCCAGGATACTTTGTATCCCGGTAGTTCGTTCTCGTGCCATAATAACCGAAGTACACGCGGGCGAAGCAACGGACAAAAGCTAGTTGTAAATAAAATAACTTACGAACCAGTCTACCATGTTATATCACTATATAATATACTCCCATTTCGTCACATTATATTATAATGCCAATTCGGAACTACCAGTATTTGACTTTACATACTATATTTGATCATTTGTTTCGCCTTGGAGACTCAGATAAGGAAACAGTGCAAAATTGAGACTTGGTTAGTCACCTCGTAGTCACGAGGTGAACAACGCTTACTATGGAGACGAGTCGATGAATATTTTTACTCGATATACAAGGTTATTTTAAATCGGCTAGCTCTAGTCCGCAGACGCGATAGGTATCGATATTAAATTATCTAAACATGATACATAGGTAAACAAAAAAATAATTAATTTGATGATTTTTTATGGGGTCATCGACCGCAGTTATGTAACCACTTGAAATATCAGTTTAGAAAACCTGTATTTTTTGTGTAAACTTCACAGATGTGCTGGGTATCGAAGTCTAGTGATCCTAACGGTACTACTGAGCAAGAGGTGTTGGGTTCGATTCCCGGGTCGGGTAAAGTTGTATTGGGATTTTCCATCTGTAATTTGTCAGCAGCAGCCCGGAGTCTGGGTTCACCATTCCATCACCAACCATCATTCTCGGAACGTTGACTGATAGGTGGGACTCTCCGATCTTGGGGCGGTGGATACGACTGCATGCAGTCAAGCAGACATTCCTGGGATCGGCGTGCCTCACGCTTAGAATAATAATGTGACTAACACCAGTTTATAAGTTTGATTCTGAAATAAATACTTATTATTATTATTAGGTTCGCCCCTATTACATGGAACTTCAACATAACTGGCGATATGTGTGTGTACTTTAGGTACACCTCAGCCTAACTCTTCGGGGATTACAGGCGTGATGTTATGTTTATGTTACTCGATAGTTTCGTTTTCGAGTTCATCATAATAATAAGGTCTCACGTAATAAGTAAGCACTGCTTCGGTGATGATTTAGTCTAGGTCAGAGGCGACAGAGACAGAGTCGACGATGGAGCGAGCTTACCCAGAGAGAGAATGAGTGAGAGTGAACAGGCTTCTGCCTGTTCACTCTCACTTTGAAGAGATTAGGGTTGTAGGTACACGCTCGGAAACACAGACGCAGGCAGTGAGTTCCACTCCTTTGCTGTGCGCATTATAAAAGTCATTTGGAAACGCTAGTGGGAATTGGTGGAATAGCAACTAGGTAGGGATGGTAACTGGCTGTGAATCTAGATGTCCGATGGTAGAAGGGGGCTGGCGGAATGAGGTCGTGGAGTTCTTGAGCACACTCACCGAAGTCCAATCTGTAGACGACCGACAAGCAGGCAACCTTGCGGCGATGAGCCAAGTTAAATGAGCCTCTTAGCTCTGCGTTCCACGGCGCCAAGCTTGGAGTCAAGCGCGGCTAGTTGGTACTTAGCTGATCCATCTCAAAGGTGGCTGCAATACTCCATGCTGGATCGGACTTGCGCTTTGTAAAGGGTTAAAAGCTGTCCAGGCGTAAAGTATCGCTTCTACTTATTTAGGATGCCCAGTTTCTGGGCCGCAGTTTGGGCTTTGTACTCGATGGTGGCGACAGTCTACATATCGATATACAAGTCGATTTCGCAAAAAAATATCGTTTATCCCTTTTTGGCTATTCGGCATCGATTTGTAGTGTAAACAAAATCACCGGCATTCATTTATTTTTAATTGACATCCACCAAATTCAACAGTCAGGGTTAGTATTTAATCTAACCTCATTGGTTCATGAAGGTCATACGTGGGCCTATGACCTTTCACCTTTTTTGGTAGATATTTCAATAGGTGAAGGACCTTCTGTTGTTTCTCTAATTTTAAGTTACTTCTCTTTGTTAAGTTAATGTAACTTAAACGATTAAAAGAAACGTTATGGAGTGAATGGTCTTGCTTGAACCTTGCACAGGGATTGGGCTATACGTATTATTACAATATAATAGATGTAATAAAACAGTTAAAGTGATTTTTGTTAATGCATTTACAGAGGTTTTGTTAAGGTCGAGCATGTTACAAACGATTGGCTTGGTGTATGGTTGCGAGTTCGATTCCTACACAAGTAGAAGCGAGTGTGGCAATCGTCTACAAAGACGATTGCATTACTTTCCCTCAGCCAATTAGCGAACTATTAAATTAAGACTTTACTAAGAAACGACTAGTTCTACAAAAGCCTCGTCTTCATTATTATTTACAAAAAAACTTTTTAGCAAAAAATAAAACCGACTTCCAAAACAAAACACTACAAAGTGAAAAATAACTTTAATTTCGGTAGTCGATGTCTTGGGTTTTGTATTTTCGTTTTTTGCCACCGACTTCCGAAATTAAAGTTATTTTTCACTTTGTAGTGTTTTGTTTTGGAAGTCGGTTTTATTTTTTGGTAAAAAGTTTTTATTTTTCACTTTTTAGTTGTGGAACCTACCCCACACAAATTCGAATACATAATTGAGCACAATAATTGTAGATATAGCCATGTAAATAACAGTGATAGGAAGTTATTAAAACACCATCACATCATCCACATAAAATAAGTGGAAAATAGACGTATTATTGAAGCTAACTCAAAAACTCCCCAAGCAAAGTTAATAAAATTTATATGGACCACCTCGGAAGTATACCCTATCAAACAAAAAAGAATTTTCTAAATCGGTCTATCCGTCTTTGAGTAATCGCGTAACAAATATCTATACAAAAAAAAAAACATACAGACGAATGGAGAACCTCCTCCTTTTGGAAGTCGGTTAAAAACAACTACACAACACCGATGCCAAATTGAAACAAAACTAAAACAACAAAAACATTTCCAAAATCGATAATTATTTTACCAATACTTCTAGGTTAATTTGATTGGATTTGGATCCAACTTCCCACGCTGCAGCTGGTCCTGAATGTTCATATCCACCGTCGTTCCTGATTTTAAAAGGCTTACAAATCTTAGTACACCTTATTAGAATATTTATACAGTTTGCAATAACATTGGATTATGACCAAGGAGGGACTCGTGACTAAATGATAACAGCGGCTCGGGTCGATCGAAGGTTAAGCTACGCTTGCCGTGGTCGGTTCGTTGATGGATGGGTGACAATCCATTACATGTTGAGACGGACCCGGCTGTCATTCGTAGTACGTTACAGACACTCAGAAACCCAAAAAATCTGACAACCAAGGAGTAATACCGTGTTACCAAGTAATCGGGTTGTGGAGGTCAGATAGGTATAGGCAGTCGCTCCATGTTAAATACTGCTTTTCAGCTGCATCCGGTTAGACTGGAATCCGATCCGAACTTAGTTGCGAAAAGGCTAGGCAGATCGATGTAGCAATGACACAGAATTCATAAAAAATGTTTGCGCTTCGGGAATCCTCGTATATCTTCGGAAATACGAACGCGATGATGAGATCTAATGTAGAGCTGTTATAACTTATAACCATGGAAGTACTTGCCTATTTTGTTTTACCATGATTACAAAATTATAGATTATCACAGACAGAGTGACAGATGACGATCTGCGACCGGAATAGGTAAAAACACGACAAAGAGAAAACTTCATACAAACGTGCAATGAAGTGCGGCACTAAGAATCCTAGATGCCTTAGCTGTGGGGGGTTACTCTGTGGCGCAACTTTCGTGCTAATTCAGAAAGATGAAGATTACCGAAGCGCATACCTTTGCTGGTTAGCATGTATCTACATTGCTTGTAAAATAATATTAGTCGTTTGTAGGCAGGTCAACAGCCTTTCAAGCTCCGTTTACACGGTGCAAGTTTCTAGAACGTTCAAGAGCAATAATCGCATGCCATAAAGGCCAGTTGGCGTGGTTGGTTAAGATACCACCTTATCACGCCGCAGGTCGTGGGTTCGATTCCCACCCAGGACAAACATTTGTGTGCATGAACATGTCTGTTTGTCCTGAGTCTGGGTGTAATTATCTATATAAGTATGTATTTACAAAAAAAAAAAAGTAGTATATGTAGTATATCAGTTATCTGGTTTCCATAGTACAAGCTCTGCTTAGTTTGGGACCAGATGACCGTGTGTGAAAATGTCCCAGGATATTATTATTATTATAAAGCACGTTAAATTTTATTGCCTCTCAAGAATTGCATGCAAGTGTTTTTCCACACGTGTGATTCCATAAAATGGCATACAAAATAATTGAATGCAAGTTTTGCCATTCAATAAAATCGCATGCGCACTTGTACGTGTTGTGTAGACGGTGCCAGTTAATTGCCCATTAATTT